>JAPQWN010000004.1:57399672-58649672 GCA_028538565.1 Umbellularia californica | reverse complement strand
AGTCATTTGTTGCTTCGTATTTTCACCTATATCTAAGTCGTGCTTCATATGACCTGTGATTTATATCAAAACTTCCTAGCCACACTTATATCCATGGGAGGGACCAGAGGGGGGCTGACAGGGGCCATGCGCGCACCCCCATCCCCGCCCCCTCAAAATTTCAAAAAACCCCCTTTTCTTTACAAGATTTTTATATATGGCCCCCCAAAAAAATTCAAAAAAAGCCCCTAAATGTTTTAAAAACTACATTTATTTTTTATATATGGCCCTCCCAAAATAGTTTTCCTACATAGTGGCCCCACAATGAAGAATCTCTGGGTCCGCCCCTGCTTATATCATGGCTTGGAGGCAGCCTAATTTGACTTTATCTGATGATTATCTATCAATGGACTAAGTCTCATTAAAAAACTATAAAATTCAGTTCCAAAACCATAGATTTGAGTACCTAAATCCTAGAAATGATGGTAAAAATGACTTGGTTAGAATCATAATTAGAGAACCCCAAATCCACACTATATGAGCCCTTTCTCATTCCCCTAAGTTTATTGAAATTTCCATTCATCTAAGTTTGCACCATAAAAATCAGGGCGCACTTCTTTTTTAAAAGGCAAATAATGTCTTCCTTTTGTACATGTTTTTTATTTTTTAAGTCATTATTAAGTAAATAGAAATTTTCAATTCCATTGCATTGTTTGTTGCAAGCATTGTCGTCTTCGAGCCCAAATGAAGGAGGAGAAGTTAAAATTTGGTTGACAGTCGATGGTGGCAGTATTTTTTTTTTTTTTTTTCTGAAATGCAAATTGTCCTAAAGAGACGGAGTGCAAAGGCTAAAAGCCCCAAAAGAGGAGAACCAAATAGAGACCAAATAGACAGCTTTACAGTGGTGGTAGTAGAAAAAACCAAAAAACTGATTCTATCATTTTCAGGCTTTGGGCCGACCCTGGCCGCAAGGCCTAGTCGTGTAGATATGCCTAAGCAACAGTTGCTCCTGGTGCACCTTCAACCTTCCTAAACTATAACATTCTCAATCAAAATGTTATTTGTGTTGGACTAGTGGGTTGGGGGCCACTACCATCTCAGCAAACATGTCCCAACCACTAAAAAAATGCCCCGCACTTGAATACTTCTCCATTTTCTCTCATTCAATGAGGAAACCTAAAAAAAGTCATTAGAGATCATCTCTTTGTTTCCATCCCCAAACGGCTATTTTTAATTTGGCTATTTCCATCCCCAAACGGCTTAAGTTTCAATATGATAGATTTGCTATTTCAAAGGAAAAATCTAGAATATGTGACCTTCAGTGATTCATGCAATGAGTGAGAGAGAGAAGAAAGGCGGAGTCAATTTTCATTTCATCAAAAACCCCAAAAAACCTTCTCTTCCATTTCTATCAAAACAATATAAAAAAATGCAATAAGATGGAGGAAAAATAGAGAAATAAATCGGGTGGGTGAACGTAGTGTAGAGGAAGATGACCTAATTTTCGTGCAGTTTCGTACAAAAGGAAGATGACATTCGATGTTGTGGAAAGCCGGAGTTGCAGATTTGCAATAAATCTCTCTCGTAATGCCTAGAGTTGCAACGAAGTCTCTTCGTAATGATTGGATTTCTAAATGTTAGAGTAAAGGCTAGTATTTGAGATTCCAACTTTCTGATAATTTAAAATGCTACTTGCCTTAAATACTGTGAATTCCCATTAAGAAAAACATTAAATCTCTTACTGAAATTTAAGAATTTTCACACACACAGTCAGAGTTCTTTTCAGAAATGCTTGTAAAGAAGTAGATAAGACGAGGTACTTCTCGATATTTTGAAGTACTTGGGGATTTTTCTTGTAGATGTATCTCAACACTATTTTGACTTCATATCGAAGTTCTGAGAATCTGAGTCTATCTGTTGAGTTTGAGTTGACCTCACCTGGTTGAGTTCCTTTTCAAGTGGATATAGTTTTGGGCTATACAAAATCTTTAAAGAGACGGATCTGATCAGGAAAAAAAATACAGCTCGTCAATATATAGGATGACCATAAATCGTTGAATGGTTAAGATCGTCCCTGTCGTAGTATGGCCCACCTGCAAATGTAGATGAGTGGATAGACATTTCGAATCATGAGCATGTGCAGCAAGTATGGCCAAGAGTGGGGCTTATGGTGTGTCAGGCCCATCCCATAATATATTTAACAGGAAGATGCTACATTGCGAGACATTTCGAATCATGAGCATGTGCAGCAAGTATGGCCAATAGTGGGTCAGGCCCACCCCATAATACATTTAACAGGAAGATGCTACATTGCGAGTGGATCTAGAGGCTCTAAAGCTCTTGCTCATTAGAATTTTGTGAGACTACTCAGAGGAACTCACTTAATGAATAATACACTTTCCTCTAGTAAAACTTGTGTCAACCTAAAACATTTAAATTTTATAATATTTTTTTCATTTAATTTCGTAAAGTTTTATTAAAAATTAACTTAAACCTTAATTAAATATATAGTTTTATGAAGTAAAATTATAAATGACTAGATAGTTGTTCTTGCATTAGTTTTTAATGAAATTGCCCCGACTAATGATATCGTTAACTGGTTGTCAACCTCCGTCACTGGAAACTCTTTTGCTTTGGCTTTTATTGTTAATTTGGTGAAGGAGAAGATGACTATCCGCATCTCAACACGTCCCTATCTTTCATATGCAAAACCCTCCACCTTCCTCTTCCTTTCACTAATCTCGCTCCAACTTTTGATCCAAACCCATTTCTCCAATTCTAATCTCTTCTTACCTAAAGCCTCATTTCTTCATTCATCCTAGTTAGGCTTTATCTAAGTTCTAGGAGACAAGAAGCTTGGAATTTGAAATAGGTCCCATTAGATTACATTACGCATACGCCCAATCAATCATCAAGATTTAGTGTCCAGATTTAATTTATGTTAGTGTATATGTTGTAAACAGGTTTTAGTGTCCCAAAAACAGGTTGTAAACTTTATTGTGGACTTGTAGGAGTGCATGTCCAACCTTGTGCCCAGAGTGTCCAGCTGGGGGAGGCTTTGTAGCATCCATGGGGTATGTTGAGGCCTAAGCCAAACCAAATACTTCAGTAGGTCCCTGCTCCTTAGATCTACCATCAACTTGCTTACCTGACTTATTAGATTAAGGCATTCTAAGGACAGTTCTTCTTTTTTTTTTTTCTAAGGAGAGGCCTACTGTTTTGTCTTCGTAACCATTGATATGAAAAGTCCCATCACGGATCTTCCACACATGGAATAAAAGTGTATCTCATTTGATTTCTTGGCAATCTAATGCAATTTATTCTCCGATTCAATGCCATATGTTTGCTTGACTAAAGATTGACTATCTCCCTCTTGATGATGTATACTGATTTTGCACAGGTTTTGGTCCCAGAGACGGTGACAAATATAAAACCGGATTCCTCTGAGCCGCCGTTAAAAGCAGTTGGACTTCGGGGAAGATGAGATTAGAATGAAGAGCCGTAGATAGATATAACACCTGCTCTCATGCCGGTTTGGTAATTTTACTTTTAAAATAAAGTGAAGTGAAGTGAAATAAAGAGAGGGAATAAAATATAAGTGGGTTGTGATGGTATTTTGTTTTTAGTTATTTGGGATGAAATAATTTTGACTTTTTGTATGGGAAAATGGAGTTTTTTTTGTCTTCTAGTGAATAAAGGTAATTGCTTTTTTGACTTTTTTTAAAAAGGTGGAGGGAGTTTTGAATTAAAGTGCTTTTGATTTGATGCTTAACTTTACTAGACTTGACTTTACTTGACGAGTAAAATTACTAAATAGGAGGTAAAGGAAGTTCTAGTTTTATTTATTTGGATGATCTAGATGAGACAAGATAAGTAAAAATGTCTCTTGAGGTGGATTCTCTTTTACTTCTCTTCCTTTTTTCAAGAGTTTCCCGCGATATACAATAAAATATTTTTAACTCCATCCTTTTCAAATAAAATATTTTATTTTTTTAACTGGACACTACCCATGCAAAGTAACTTATTTATATTAATGAATAAAAATCTTCAAATAGTATAAAACATTTTGCTTATTTTCAAGAAAGTACATTAAGATTTGATTATTTTTAATAAGTATAAAAGTCTTCCGTATTTCTTTCAATGATTGTCCTCATTATAAAAACAAAGAAAAATCTAAAAAATGAGACCTAGTGGGGCTTTCTTCAACTATCTTTATGCATAGATGGTTGGTTATAAAAGAAGGATTTATATAGATTCTAAATTGCTAAAAAAATTTAGCTTAATTAAACGGTTATTATGTTCATTAAAATCAAGTTGAAAAGTAAGCCATGTGAGAATCCAAAAAAAAGAATCCCAAAACCAATTAGAACATTCTTCTAGTTGATTGAACCATCAAAAGTAGGTACCCCACCACCAACATTGGATCAGTATGGCCCACAGGATCTGTTTGTAGAGAGCCGCGGAAGAGAAAAGTACACGATAGATGGAAAACTTTTTCGAGAAAATATGGCATAAATATGCGAAACACCTAACGATTTCCGTTGAAATGGGCTCTACGCGAAACAAAGAGGACAAGGCGCGGGCTTTGCACAAAGAGACCCATAAAGTAAACTTTGGTTGGTTTTCGGGACAAAAGATGGTTAAAAGGATGAAAAATTATCATAAGGGTATTTTTATCATTTTTTCAAAATTCTTTTATGAAAAGGACTTAATTAAAAGAAATATGAAAAGATTTTCTATCTTTGTGAAATACTCAAATATTAATATACTTATTTATTAATATACTCTTCATTAACTTTATTTTTTGATGTAACCCTTGCCCCCCTTTTACTCCTCCCCGCATGCAAAGTAGGAACAAGGTTCTTACCTCCCAACCAATCAAAGCCTTTTCTTTTGAGCCTAAAAAAAAACAAGGGTGTTGCTATATGCACCCCCTCTATATACTAGCCTATGAATAGGGGTGTCATGTCCGTACCTTTGTCGCCTTGGCTATGCATGGCTGTTGTCTGCCATCAGCATTATGGTATCTTGGTCGACCCCTCTTGACTGAAATGATGAGTGATCTGCCCATTGAATGATGAAATCAATACGCCCCAGCGAAATCATGTAATTATGGGGCATGTGATGATAGGATTATGGTAGCTGATAAGTAATTAGATTAAGGTAGGTGGGTCCACCAAGTTTTCATTATGCATCGTCCCAACATGTGAGATCATGATTTGTACGGGTGGGTGGTGCATATTTTTCGGCTTAAGATATTAGTGTGGGTTGCATACATTCAGGACACAGTATGTTGCAATATTTGGTAGTGATGACCAGTGGACTCGTGTTTACAACTCACTAAACTTTTTTGCATTAGATAGAGGAGCACCGATTGAGCATTGGATGATCATGCCAGAGATGGGTCTCTTAATTGTTTCGAAGTTCAATATTATATTACACATTTTAAGTGCTGCACAGAGCTTTACGTTTTTGCCACTTCGATCTACTCCACCACCGTCGTATCAACATGTTGCAATCGCTATCGGGTACGTAAATAATAATCACTACGTCCAGGTTGCATTGACAGATGGTTACCTGATGCCTCCAATTAAGCCTCAATGGGTTCACTTCAGGCATGATTGTGCAGCTGCATGGGCTACCCCGTATGCGGAGCGAATTAATGTGTTCATGTATATGCGTTCTAGGTTTCCTTCTGAAACCATTGTGTTGGAAGATTATGAATGTAACATGTGTTAATATATTTGAATAAATTTTTTTTAAAAAAATATTGTGCTTTCTTGTGTGTATCCAAGCAGGCCCTATGGTGAATTAAAGTATGGTGAGGTGAAGCATCAAATCAAGAGAGAATAAAATATAAGATGTTATGATGGTGTTTTGTTTTTAGTTGTTTGGTATGAAATCTTTTTAACTTTTTGTATAAAAAAGTGGAGCTTTTTTGTCTTTTAGTGGAGAAAGGATGTTGCTTTTTTTACTTTTTTTGAAAATGATGGAAATTTTTTTGAAATTGTGTACTTTTGATATGACTCATTGTCTTTTCTTGTCTGGATAATGGAGGCTTTACTTCACCTCACCTTACTTCACCACACATCCAAACACGCCATAAAGGTATTTCGGAGTGTATCGAAAAAAATCAATAAGTTGTTTATTATTTTCATATTTTGAAAAAAAAATATTGTGCTTTCTTGTGCATCTAAACAGGCCCTAAAGGTATTTCGAAAATTAAACTCTTTGGCATTAATTTGACTGAGGCCACGTGGGCCCCACGATTTCTGACAATGTTTAAGGTGAGGCCCACCACTTTTGTGATGAAGGGACTGGATCTGGTTTGAGCATCTGGTGTTCTGCATCTCAGTCCTCCACTTCGATTGTTCAAAGGATTGAGATTTTTCTGAAAATATATGAAAATAGACATTTTAGGAATCAAGAGTTATTGTCTATAGCGAGCAAATTAATTTCTGTTTCTTGTTTAAACGTTGCCGAATTATGTGCTTAACATCTTCATGATTTCGTACCATTCCATTTTCATATACCTACGAATTTGGAAGATTTGAATTGGCCATTAAATAGCATTTTGCCTGGTTACTTTCTTTGGACTCTATTGATGGTAAGTTTGCTTGGTTACTTAAAAAAATAAAATAAAATAAAAAATAAAAGTCTTGTGGGAGAGAGCATTTTTTTTAAAAAAAATTGCTTTAAGATTTTAACAAGTAGAGAGCATTTTTAAAAAAGATTTAATTGCCAGGCATTGTTGATCATCTAGCTAGTAGCTTCATGGTTTAATACATGCATGGTCTCACATTGTTTTGATTTGTTTCAACTATATATTTTTCTCTAAAAGAAAAAACTGAAATATTAATACTAGAAAATAAATGAACAGGATGTATTGTGTTTCAGGTGTGACAGTTTAGTGTCCATGTCTTTTGGGGAGAGGTGGTGTTTGATCCAATGGATAAATGAGTGTATAGGGATGGAAGGATGCGTTGGATTTGATTTGGCAGATAGCCGATTGCAGGCAGCAGCCAAAGGCATTGGCTTTTTGCACATCATTCTTATCACATCCATGACAAGACAACATAATAAATTAGATAGGCATAATATATAGGGTGGGTTCATTTAGTAAGTAGGGTGGGTGCATTTAGAAACATCCAAAAAACAATCCTGAGAGTGAGAGCATGGAGGATCCCCTCTCATGATCAAAGCAAATATACTAATATCCAGAAATCTGCAAAGGATAAGGGAATCGTCTACTTTATCAAATACTCTCCAAAACCCCACTCATTTGATCAATTAAAATCGAACCTTTCAACAAGTGATGAAGATTGGACGGTGGGAATCAAGGTGGGCCACAAAAACGGATGCAAGGACCATGTAATTCGATTGCTTGTACAGAGAGTGGCGTGTTTATGAACGAAAGGCCCTGAAGCTGAGACGTCCTTCCCACGTATATACAAACAAATTGCAGAGAGAGAGAGAGAGAGAGGGGGAGAGAGGGAGGCGTCTCACGTCGAAATTAGAGACGACGAACGGTCGGATCATCTTAATCCCTTCCCTTGAAGAGTAATCTATCGGTGATTACAATCCAAGCAAAACCCAATTCGTTTTTTCACTACTTGTCTCATCGAATCCACTGAATATCGCAATCGGAGGCAAACCCACTTCGTGTTTCTCGTTACTTCTCCACGAACGCTTAATAAAAATCGAATCTTTCCTTCTCAATCCCACCAAAAAATCAATCTTTCAATGGCTTCCACAGTACCCATCTCTCAAACCCATCTCTTATCGAATGAAACCCATCTCAGAAAGCCCAAAATCGGGTCCTCTTTTGTGTCTCTCGCTCTGGGGAACTCCAGTTTCCAGTCTATGGTGTTGGGTAGGCGGTGGTCTGTTGATAATCGCCGAAGGAGAAGTGGGGTTCCTTTAAGGGCGGTTGTTGTATCGGCGACGACGGCAGAGAAGCCGAAGAAGCGATATCCAGGAGAGAAGAAGGGATTTGTGGAGGAAATGAGGTTTGTGGCGATGAAATTGCATACGAGGGACCAGGCGAAGGAAGGGGAGAAGGAGCCGGATACGCAGCCAGTGGCGAAATGGGAGCCATCGATAGAAGGGTATCTCAGGTTCTTAGTGGATAGCAAGGTGGTTTACGACACTCTTGAATCGATTGTTGATAAGGCAGCCTATCCTGCGTGTAAGATGTTTGATATAATTCCTTTGTTGTTGCTTATTCAATCTTTGGTTGTTTTTTGGTTACTGAGAGTGTTTGATACTGGGTCTGTTTTGATTCTTGGAAATGACTATTCTCTGAATGCAGAGAAAGCCCTTGGATTCTTGAAGTTCTAACAGCTGTGTTTCTAATTTTTAAAAAAATTTATTGTTTGTTTGCTGGTTAGGCTTGATTTGGGGGTTTTCTTTTTCACTACATGAATTGCATTAAAGCTTTGAATTCTATCAGTTTCTATTTTGTTCTTTGTTGCATTGTAGAACCTCATTTTAACTTTCATTTTTGGTCCAATGGGCATAGGTCTTTTTGGGTTGGTTTTGATTCTGCAGTTTGCAAGGTGCCAGACCTAGCGGAAAGAATATGCTGACTTTTTCCCATTGTTGTGCGTCTATAGTTTTCTTTTTTTAGTAATCATAACTTTTGTTTGTTTATTTTTGTTATTTTTAATGCTTGTGTGATTATTGGGACCTGATGCATAGCATCTGCACATCATCATCTTCAATCTCATCCTCTGCATCTGGTATCTTGGGTCTACCTTTTTAAAGCTTATCCTATGCATCGGATGCCTTATGGTTTTTTTTCCTGTCCTAAAGCTAATGTAATTCATCATCGTCAATTACCTTGTGCTTCCCCTTCTTTTTATAACAGACCAATTCTTCACAGAGTATTTCAAAAAACATTTTCTTTTTCCTTTTCTTCTACTGGAGCTAAGCTGCCCATTGATTTCTCTCTTTTGTACTTAATCCTAACTCTTTGCTTCCTTATTACTGCACAGTCTGCACAATCTCAGCAGCAAACGCATATAATATGTAATTGAAAACATAGAATTTAAAGTTGCAAATGACTTCTTTAATAATTTACTTGAGAGATTTTTTAAATGGTAATTTGAGTGCAAGCACATTTGTATCTGTTTTATAATTTACTTGAACAACTTTTTGTATCACAAACCGCAACCAATTGAATCTGGGTGGATTAGCTTATGAAATGCATTTAGTATTGCGTAGCGTTGATGAACATCTCCTTATGGGTGTATGCCCGTTGTATGTGTTGTCATTATGGGGTCATTTAGTTCTTAAGAACTCATGGTTTCATTTTTAATGCTTTTGTTAGTTGCGTTCATTGCAGTTGGCTTGTATCATATGTTGTGGAAAGCATTATGAACTTTGGATCGGCGAATGTGATTATTGGCTATGTTTAATTGAAATGCTGTTTATGGTGCCTTAATGTTCAAGACGATCCATCTTCTTTTATCTTTTAACATAACTTTCCTTAGATTTGGTTTTGCCTGCAGATCTTTTCCGCTTTCTTTTTTATTTTTTCCTTTATTCTTTTTATTACTTCCTGTTTTTGTGACTAACGGGGTGGATCATAGTTGTCAATTCTATTCCAGTCTCCTTTTTTCGGTTTGACCCTCCAGTGGATGTTCTGGCCTTCCAATCAATTCAGGTATTTTGTTCGGAAAAAGACACAATTGTAAAAAATAAAAATAAAAAAATGAAACAATACCTAAAATTGGGAAAGATAGTAGAAGGTAAGATAATAGTAGAAATGCATACTTGCATCATTTAATTTAAACTACACTTAACAATGGACTATTTTTTAAGTTTCACTGCGTATAAATGAAACTATGAAACATGGGCCGGAATTAGAATTGGAATGACTGGAATGGACCGAATGACTGCAATATGTTGGAATTGGTTTCATTTCTTGTGCTTCTGTTGCAATCTACCCATTATTCTCTTAATATTATAAACCTCTTACTAAAAATGCTAAATTACTGTTGGATTGTAAACGACCAAACTATATGGGTCTTTCTTTGGAAATTATAAATAGGAGAGACACCCTCATATTGTGAAGGTCTGTACGTATGATGAGATCCTTAATTTTCATCCTTGTGGCAACCCTAGTTGTAAGATGTTGGCAATTGAAGAGGGAAGGCATTCTAAATCTGTGTATGAGGGAGGGAGTGAGTCATGATACTCATGGCATGTTATTAGTGGAGAGATACATGTGATTTTGGTTTTGGCAAATTATAACCCTGCAATGTCATATTGGTATCTTTTCTTCCAACCTCTGGAAGATAACTGCTTAGTTATTTTTAAATATGCGGTGCTCATGTTAGTATCTGTCAACCTTATGAAACAAAGTCTGTATGCTATAAGGTTGAAATTTATCAAGTGTTTTATCTTCTTTCTTGTTACTCTGTGTGTGTTACTATTATAAGGTGAAACTGTTGCAGCCATCAGGCTCACTGTGGTCAGTGTCACATGTATCAGCAGAATATTGACAATAATGCAATACATTCCGAAAATCCATGAAAAAAACATATACTTGACAATATTTTTAGATTTTCATATTATTATTATTTTTTAGTGGCAATGGAAATTTCATTACTATTTGATAATTACATAATGGTTGAGCCAGTTCAGTACAAGAGGACTATACTTGGGCAGCAGACAGAAGGGAAGGTAAACTACATAGAAATTAATGAATATCTACAAACATCACTTCTCTGTCTAAACCTGCCTAGCGAGAGAATTCGCCACTATGTTAGCGTTTCTACAGGTTTTCATAATAATGGACAATTTCATGATTTTTCATTTTCATTTTACCTGGAACCTTTAGATTTTTTTAAAACTTATATATTTTTTTTAAAAAGTACATTATTATTATGTATTCTTTTTACTTTATTGTGTACCCAAAACCCAACATTTTGAAAAGTTCTAGGGATGAGAAGTTCAACAACGAGATATGTGACAATGGACAGTTTCTGGTTCAGTGCTTGCAGTGTCTGCTTCTATATCTCATGTCATCCATTGTGCATTTGTGTGAAAATTCTGCATGACATTTTATAGCATAGCAGTCAACAAAAGTTATTTGTGTCCAAACTCTAACTTTGTAAGAATTCTCGCAGGGTCAGTGATTGAGTGGGTCCTTCTTTTATACAAAATGTGAAGTTTTTAATGCTTTAATAAATCTGACCCAGTATCAAAAGACCAATGAGCCTTGAATTCTTAATATTGGAGAATAGTATTCATGTAATGCCTTTCTAGTTTCTATTGACCCATCATAAATTTATAGTTGCCCTCTTTTCTTTTCTTTTGCTTTCTTTCTTTCATTCCTTCTTTGTTTTTCTCTTTCTGTATTTATTCATGTTTCTGTGTCTTATGGCAAACTAAAATGAAAAAAACCCTCTTCTTGAAATTCGGTCATTTTAGACATTGTGTTCTTTCTTCGCAGATGCTGAGTTCAGGAATACAGGCTTGGAAAGGTCAGATAAATTGGCGACAGATTTGCAGTGGTTCAAGGAGCAAGGTCATGCCATTCCAGAACCATCTACTCCTGGGACTTCCTATGCTCGTTATCTGGAAGAATTATCAGAAAAAGATCCACCAGCTTTCATATGCCACTTCTACAATGTATATTTTGCTCACACTGCTGGTGGTAGAATGATTGGTAAAAAGGTATTGACTTGCCTTTGGAAAATTTTGATTTTTGCAGCCAAGTAGTTGCATAGATTCTTTTGGTTTGGTGTTATAATTGGATCCAACATTGCCTGGGTGCAGACATGTGTATGTTCCACAGTATGGATAAGACATCCAGAGCCTTATGTCATGGGTTAGCATACTTTTACAGTGCTAATTCGGTTCACATGTTTCTGGCTGTGATGAACACACTTGAATTGGGATTTTTAAGTTAAGACACCACAATTTGTGTCGTCCATTAAACAAGCCAGAGTCTTGTACTAGTGCTGCAATATAGCTTTTCCAAATGGTTATAGTAGTAGTTTATGCACTGATTATGATTATACGTACTATGTTATTTTAACTGTTCTACACTCTTCGCCACGAGTGTTGATCTGCTCGTTATTGTTTTTTTAATTTTTTTTCAATTAGTTGTTATTTAGTGCCTGTAAAAGGAAAAAAAAAAGGAATTCTTGTCAAACTAGAGTAAGTAGCGTGTTGAAAGATGTCTTACTAGAGGTGATTATTTGCGTTCTCAAATGATTTGAGTGAAATTCAATTCCATCATTTGCTGTCAGGTAGATGGGCCATCCCTTATATAACTGTTCAATTTATTGGCAATAGAGCTCAAAAGTGCATCAATTGCAGAACCACCTGTCACCGGATCAGTTCCATTAATATATGACATGAATGGAATCAGTTTCACTCTTTCTGATTGGTCACACTGCAGGAAACTTTGCACTATCCAAAAGAATGCAATTGATGAGATCCCCCCCTTAATTGGGTTAAAATGGGGGTGATGACTAAGGAAAAAGTCCATTAAAATCTTAATTTTGAATCTCATGCAGAACAAGAGACAAAAAATGTGAAAGTTTATTTTTTCCTGAATTCTGTAGAAGGTGCTAGGTGAAATCATTTTTTTTTTTTTTTTAATTTCTTGTATCCTCCTTTTGAAGGTGGCTGAGAAGATACTAGACAAGAAGGAATTGGAGTTCTACAAATGGGATGGAGACCTTTCCAAACTGTTGCAGAATGTTAGAGAGAACCTCAACAGAGTCGCCGAAGTAATATTAATCTTACATTTGCCTATTACTTTCCAATGCTAGTGTTCATCAGTTGTTATTTTAGGACAAAAATCAATTATTTTTTGTAGCTTTGTTGCTAAACTATCTATATATGATTATGCTCTCAGAGCTGGTCAAGAGAAGAGAAAGACCGTTGCTTGGAGGAGACAGAAAAGTCCTTCAAATACTCGGGAGAGATACTCCGTTTGATACTGTCGTGATGCACAGCATGGGCCCATCAGGTTTGTGAACTGTAAAATTTATGTTTCCCCGTGAGATTCAGTTAAAATGGCTCAATAACTGTCTGGTGCTGGATTTTTTCTTTATTTCTTTCTAAAAGTAAGCTGTATCTCCTTCGCTTTGCTCATACATGGAAGAATGGTTGTTGGCATGATGATGCATGATGAATGGATGTAAGCTGCACTTTGCAAAGTTATCGCTCTTTTAACAAGATTGTTTGTTCTATCTAGAAATCTGCAGTTGCCTATTAAAAACCGAAGCAAGCTGCCTGAGAGTGAATCACAAATGGTGGTTGTACTAGGGTGTCAGCCGTTTAGGCCCTTGAGGGTGTGTGAGTCCTGTATGTGGCAAAAAAAAAAAAATCATACATGGTGATTTAGGTATGGGCCACATGTGGACTTTGTTCCCTCCCATACATGTCAGACGTGGAAATCCCATACCTCTCAGATGTGGAAATGGGTGTTGGATTGAATGATCCACACCCATAGTTTAACAACTTATCTGAATCAAGGTGACTGGAGCTGAGTTGAACTTCCGAATTTTTATACGGTCACTCATGCGATCAGGGATTTTCCTTTCTTCATTTTCAAGTTTCAACCCATTCCATGAACAAGCATTACTTTTGATTCCTTTCAAAGTTGAACTTGCCTGTAGGCAACATGTCGCTTTCTTTACCATGCCTGGATCAAATGGTCAATTTTATGATTGGGTCCAACTCTAATTGGTGCAGATTTTGGAAATTTTTCATAAATGGTGAGGGCATTCGTTTTGATGGCTCGGATTTTAGTTTGTTTATCATTCAACTCTTTAAATTCAGTAATGCTTTTAAAGGGCACGTTTGTGTGGCCAGTTTTATGCTGGAAAAAATGAGGATTGAGGACATGATTTTTCATGTTATAGTTAAAATCTATGTAAGTGCGTCGGCTTTTCCTCATGGATAAGTGCAAAATTACTCTAAATTTTCTATGATTCTTCATAGCTTTTTTTATTTATTTATTTTGGTTGGTGGGTTGGGGGGGGGGGGGGGGGAGGGGGTGGATATGGAATTTTTTCCAGCGGAGGAGGAAAATTCCCATGGAATCAGTTTTCCAACAGTTTTCCATTGCATGTACACAAATGTGCCTTCATCACGAGGATCCAAACTCATCAAGGGGAAAATCGAATCTGCAGAAATTATCATCCTCTTCAGGAAAATTAATCCCAAAACTTTGAGGCCATTGCTAACTCGGTTCGAGTCCTGGTAACTCGTAAGTGCAAGGCCAATGATAGGTAATAGTGCCTCGAAAAAATTAGGTTAGATAGTATAGATTAGGAGAATATATTATGATTAAAAATCTACCATTTCTACCACATCCTCCCTAAACGAAATAAAATCAAACGAATAAGTGAAAAGACCAAAACAAAGTAACTGATAATTACATGGAGGAAACAAGAATGGGAATTGAACATATTCACCCCAAAACTCAAGGCATACAGCGACGTAGTATCTACACAGAATGTACATTTTTTTTGCTAGATTAGATGGGAAACCGTTTGTTAAGGAATCCAAAGAGGGACCTAGTTCCCCAACAAGAAGTAAGCAACGCTACTTGTAAATCAAATCAAAGGCAATCACATTATTAAGGCCCTGTTTGTTTGGATAGAATTGAACACATCGGAATTCAAGGTCTATTGGGCTCTGCCAGAGGATTATTTATCAGAAGGTGCACGGTGATTGATATAGGGTGATGGCCAGGTATTTATTTTCCATCCCACCTAATTCATTTTCCATTAAAAGGAGATTATTTGATGGACATCTTTGCATATTCACTTTTGTTTCTTCAATTTTGACCAACTTTTCTTCTTTTTTTTTTTTTTTTTTTTTTTTTTTTGCTACGAAGGGTTCCCGGGCTAGACTAATCCCTCCGACCCAAAGAAAAGCCGGGTAAACTCCCCCTATAGCCCCAGTATGGTAGTGCAATTTCGAACCTTCAGGTGCAAACTGTGGTCCTAGGCCAACTGAGCTACCCTCAGCAGAATTCAATTACATGAAATAACTCGCCCTTAAGAAACCAGTCACAGGGATCAAATAACTATGAAAACCCAATATCATTCCCCAAGTCAAAAGCACTGCCTGATGATATACAGTTACTACTCCATCAGATAATCAACCGTACAATTGACACTAATGGAAGACCTACCAAATTTTATTCATCAAAAGAGCTCATAAAGCCACCCACGAAGCCAGCACCATTACAGTTCCCGCATAACATCTCCCTTTTACCTCTGTAAGCATAATCACAATAAATAAATAAATTGTCAAATATGCATGGAACAACTTGTGATAACAGGTCAGGCAAGTAATGCTGCAGATAATACATAATCCATAGGAAAAAAAAGGGAGGGAAAATAAGCACTCAACAGGTAAACCATTCAATAAGTGGACAGAACAGAAACAAGAATTCTGTCTCTTAGAAACCTGGTTCAAAACAACTAGCATTCAAAACCCATGCGATGTACGGTTTAATCTCATGTATTTAGAATTAATATTCTAATTAATTATTAAATAATAAGAAGTTACCACAATTATTCAATATCTTTCCATTTCTTTTAAGGCAACGCACGGGCTTTGAAATGCATAGCCGAAGAAATGTGAGCTACCGAGGGGGGGTGTTTGGTTTTTGATAAAAAAAAAAATTCATTGACACGGACTTTTTTTTTTTTATATCGGAGGGTGTCCTAGCCCTTTGGGCCGGACTAATCCCTTCGGGCCCAATAGGAGCCGGGTAAATCCCCTGTGGCCCCAGTATGGTAGCGCAACTTAATCAGAGGTTTTGTGAAACCATCTTCTTGTTAACATTCATACACAATTATATGATTAACTAAATAACAGAAAAAAAAAAAAAAAAAGGATCTTTTACATTCAAGTCAATCCGGTTGATCACATGATCCCTCCCCTCTTACAGAAACCCCCCCACCACCACCCCCCCGCCCCCCCCCCCCCCCCCCCCCCCCCCCCCGCCACCGCCACCACCACCACCACCACCACCACAAAATCATAGAAAAGAAGATTTATTGGATTAAATGGACCAAATTTAACTCTCTAGAACTTGATACCGAGAAAGAAAACTCTCCAGAAAAAAGAATTCTAAAATGCACCATGGCAATGTGGAAAACCAATTCAAATAAAAACATTAAAAAAAAATCATATGTTTATCGATCTGAACCTGGTTAATCAAAATCTCACAGACCTTTGTTGTTGTTTTGTGTGTTGATATGAAAGTGTTCCTATGCAGTACCAACTATGTGAGAGAGGAAGTGAAGAATAGAGAGGGAGAGAAATGGAGAGAAAGCAAGAGGAGGGGGAGAGAGACGAAGAAGAGATTAGAGTGAGGGAGAGAGAGAGGATGGAGAGAATAGGAATAAAAGCATAATAAAGAGTAGGTTCAATGAGTCGGTTAAAATTAGTTGCAGTAGTTTTCTGTTTTAAATATGCTGACATGGCTTAATGTGGATGGATATAAACTCAAAAACATATCTAAACCTCAACAACCGTTATTGAGCTTTCAAGAGAAAGAATGGTTTCAGATACTGCAATAGCCAGGTGGGAAACACTTGCCAGTCATTATTATTATTATTTGTTTTGGAATTTAAATTTATAGAAATAAGGCTTTACTTTGTTCTCGGTTTTATATATAGGTGTTTCTTGCCATCTTTTCCTCTCTATTTGGTTAAGTCAACCCAAAGGATACGGTGGGCTGTAGACCACATGCAAGCATTTTGCAAAAAAAAACTATCTAAAGACATCATCTTAATCTAGGTTCCTCAATCCTCCTTCAATCCCTAATTTGTTTTGGAATCTATCTAAAGACATCATATTATTATTATTTGTTTTGGAATTTAAATTTATAGAAATAAGGCTTTACTTTGTTCTCGGTTTTATATATAGGTGTTTCTTGCCATCTTTTCCTCTCTATTTGGTTAAGTCAACCCAAAGGATACGGTGGGCTGTAGACCACATGCAAGCATTTTGCAAAAAAAAACTATCTAAAGACATCATCTTAATCTCGGTTCCTCAATCCTCCTTCAATCCCTAATTTGTTTTGGAATCTATCTAAAGACATCATATTATTATTATTTGTTTTGGAATTTAAATTTATAGAAATAAGGCTTTACTTTGTTCTCGGTTTTATATATAGGTGTTTCTTGCCATCTTTTCCTCTCTATTTGGTTAAGTCAACCCAAAGGATACGGTGGGCTGTAGACCACATGCAAGCATTTTGCAAGAAAAATCTATCTAAAGACATCATCTTAATCTAGGTTCCTCAATCCTCCTTCAATCCCTAATTTGTTTTGGAATCTATCTAAAGACATCATATTATTATTATTTGTTTTGGAATTTAAATTTATAGAAATAAGGCTTTACTTTGTTCTCGGTTTTATATATAGGTGTTTCTTGCCATCTTTTCCTCTCTATTTGGTTAAGTCAACCCAAAGGATACGGTGGGCTGTAGACCACATGCAAGCATTTTGCAAGAAAAATCTATCTAAAGACATCATCTTAATCTAGGTTCCTCAATCCTCCTTCAATCCCTAATTTATTTCAGTCAATTAAATTTCTCCAGCAGATACAAAATTTATGTTCCATCTCATTTTTAGTTTGGATTATTTTAAATCTGGAAAACGAAAGATTTCAAAATCTCACCTATAGCTTCTTAGATGTAAATAAAAATTATAAAAAAAGGGATATAGAAATATTTTTTTATTTTGAATTATTTTAAATCTGGAAAATGAAATATTTCAAATCTCTTCTACAGCTTCTTAGTGTACATAAAAATCATAAAAATAATAATAATAATAATAAAAACAGGTATATTAATAGAGAGAACAAAATGAAAATGCCATAATCCCAAAATTGACACTTACCCTGATTTGTCTAATGGCTAAGGAATGGAAAATTTTGAGTTCCTCAAAACAATTCCTCTTGTGATTGGATGGTTCCCATTTTTTGCACACTAGGAGGCCATCCCAATGCCCCCATGATGATCATGCTTTCATGTGGGCCCAACCGTATGAGCCATTCCTATCGATGCAACAGCAATTCTATTTTATTACAATAAGAATCGTGGGCCACATGTGGGACTCATGATTTCCTGATTTTAATTGTTATTAGTTTTATTCTTAGTAAAGAATGTAATTAGAATTAGGTTTCTAATTTGGGTAGGATTATTTTTTGGT
Organism: Umbellularia californica; assembly: GCA_028538565.1. NCBI lineage: Eukaryota > Viridiplantae > Streptophyta > Magnoliopsida > Laurales > Lauraceae > Umbellularia > Umbellularia californica. Next base: position 58,631,487 of record JAPQWN010000004.1, on the reverse strand, counting down.
TTCCTATTTTGATTAGGAATACTTTCTTAGGGCTTAGGTTTCTTTTATTATAAATATGGCATTGTAGAGATCAATGATCTCAGAGATTAGAAGTGATTAATAGAATTCCCTGTGTGGAGTTTTCGTTGGAGACGGTTTCTTCTTCGAGTGATTGTTCCTGTGGGAACCCTAATTGTGCCCTGGCACTTGCATCCTAACCCTAGGTTGCATCAATTGGTATCAGAGCCGAACGATCCCCGATCGTCGGCGTGATTACCCCTACCCCATCCTTCCATCATTCATCTCCCTGCATAACCCACGTTGACCATACCAGCCGCAGTGACAACCGAACCCAACACCGCATTCCATCTTCTTCACAAAACCCTATCTCTTTCTCACATCCCTAACAAAACCTATCTTTTTCTCACATCCCTGACAGAACCCCAGCCAAACCACACCCTAATCGCAGAATCCCCAAATCCAGCCAGACCGCAGAATCACCAAACCCATTCAGCCGGACCCTCCAGAACCTGCTACCCTACTCAAACCCTCCTGTCAAACCACCCTGAGACCCTAACATCTCCAAAATCTGAAATCAAACACCCCAAATCCACCGCCTGCCATCGTCCTTCACAACCCAACCCCAGACTCACGTGTCCGAAACCATCTCCTTCCCTTTCGCCCAACCCAGAGAGAAAAAAAAAAAAAAAAAAAGACGAAAAGCAGAAAGAAGAAGACAGGAGGACAAAGGAGTGTACCGTTCACCATCGCTGCATCGTGCACCACTGCCGTCGCCGCACTGCCGTTGTCGCCAGCGCCTCCCTATCATCAGCACTTCCCTTCGCTCATCTCTTCTCCTTTCTCCGTTTGGACGAAGCTGCAACAGAGAAGGGTTTCAACCCTTTTTTCTTTTCTTTCGGGCACTGGATTCGAAGCAGACGATTGCTTCTGCCCGTTAGGCCTTCTTTCTAGTTGGGCCCAGTCCATCAAAGGCTTCTGTCAACTTAATTCCGAATCCGGACCCATTCAGACAAAAGCCCAGTACACTCAAGCAGAGAATTAAAGGCCCAGGTTTGACCAAGATCAACGGTTGGACCTTGTTTTCGCAATATCGCAGCCATCCGCCGTCAGATTTTAGATCCGTCTTCACCAACGTGATCGCGGCAATCAAATCTTCAAATCAGGTCAGTCAGAAATTTTAAATTTGCATTAACCAAAGATGCCTCCTAAAAAGCAGGTTGATACGGAGTCTTCTTCTCACAATGATGATGAATTGAGGGAATCCATTACACAATTATCAGCAACTGTTACTCAGTTATCCGTAAATGTGGCTCAAATGCAAGTTCAAATGCAAGCAACTCTTGATAGGATTGAACCCGATTAACAAATTTGGAAACTAATCGACGTGAAGATAACCATCAGGATGATGGAGTACATATTCAGAATCAACGATATCCACATGCCGTCAATGTTGATCGAGATTTGGGTATTAAACTTGTGGTTCCAGAATATGATGGGAAATTGAAGCCAGATGAATTTTTGGATTGGTTAGTGTGTGTTGAAAATATTTTTGCACATAAACCAATGGCTGATGGTCATAAAATTACACCGGTGGCAACTCGATTTCGCAATTATGCTGCAGTATGGTGGGCCGAGTTGCAAAAGAAGAGGAGATATCAGCAAATTGACCCTGTTGACACATGGGCTGAGATGAAAAATCTATTGAAGCAGAAATTCTTGCCTGTCAATTACTCCAGAGATCTGCGTTCACGTTTTCAATACTTAAAACAAGGATCTAAGACAGTTGTTGAATATTCTAAGGAGTTTCTGACAATGCAAGCCCGTTGTGGTTTGAATGAAGATGATGAGGTCTTAGTTGACAGATACCTTAATGGGCTTACGCTTGACATTCAAGATATCCTCGCATTCAAGCATTTTGATAATGTTGATGAGATTATTCAGCATGCTATCAAGGCCGAGGGAACTGCACATCATCAAGCCCAGAAACTTAATGCAGCTAAATGAGTTATGCAGAAGAATTCCTCCATTGCAGGGTCTAAACCGAGTACATCATCGGAAACAGTTTTCAACAAACCCGCAGGTCAGACTAGACTCACATGCTTTAATTGTAAACAACAGGGGCATCGTGCCGCAGAATGTCCAAAACGTATTCATCTCATCGAGAATGAAAGTGATGTGCAAGATGTTCCAGATGATCCTAAAGATGATCCTCAAGAGAATGAAATAGGGGGAATTGTGGATACTCCGCCCGAGGAGGGTCTTGAGTCTCTTATGGTCATCCAAGAAACTACATCGACTACTGAGAAGAAATGGTTGCGAGAAAATATTTTCCGCTCCAAAGGCACAGTCAATGGTAAAGAATGCACAGTCGTCATTGATGGAGGAAGTTGTCAGAATATTATTTCTCAAGCTTTTGTGAATCGTTTACAGCTGAAAGTTCGGAAGCATCATCGTCCCTATTTTGCTAGATGGTTAATGACAAGTGATGAAGTGCAAGTCCGATATGCATGTCCAGTTACCTTTTCCATTGGTGCAAATTATACGGATACAATTTAGTGTAATGTGATTCCGATGGATAGTTGTAATATCTTATTGGGTCGACCATGGATATATGACAAGAATGGAACTAATGGCATGCATGACAACACCTACACTTTCATACATGGTGCAAAGCAAGTCACACTCCGTCCTCTGAAGCCGACGCCACCAAAGAAAGGGTCACGTTCTCATCTCTCCAAGGAAGTGCTTCACGTGCATACTATCTACAGAAGTAATATCAAGCAGAAAAGCTGAGTTCGAGGTCGAACTCTTTTTCAACCCGGGGAGAATGATGCAGCAGCAATTCTATTTTATTACAATAAGAATCGTGGGCCACATGTGAGACCCATGATTTCCTGATTTTAATTGTTATTAGTTTTATTCTTAGTAAAGAATGTAATTAGAATTAGGTTTCTAATTTGGGTAGGATTATTATTTGGTTTCCTAGTTTGATTAGGAATACTTTCTTAGGGCTTAGGTTTCTTTTATTATAAATATGGCATTGTAGATATCAATGATCTCAGAGATTAGAAGTGATTAATAGAATTCCCTGTGTGGAGTTTTCGTTGGAAACGGTTTCTTCTTCGAGTGATTGTTCCTGTGGGAACCCTAATTGTGCCCTAGCACTTGCATCCTAACCCTAGGTTGCATCACCTATGCTATGAATGTTTTGGTCGTTTCTAAACATGACTTAAGGTATGTATTATATAATTTCTTTATCTTTGAGACTGATGGAATTCTGCACATCATCTTGATCTTATAGTTCTTACGACTGGATTTTGGAGTTCCATAGTCATGGAAAAAAAATTAGAGGAGAATTTTTGCAAGTTTGTATCTGTTCTTCAACTTGAGCATTCGGATCTTCAAGATGTCGGCCAGATCCTCTTCTAGGGACTAGGACCTCGCCCTTGCAGCAAGGATTGGGTAACTATTTTCTTAGGACCAAATGAGTATGTCTAAGTTTTCTAATCCATCGGAGAGGATTTCTTATTTGTTGTATGCTATAGTGTAATCAACAAACTTGCATAAAGTTGGGCCTGTATTAGACTTGGAATCTAGATTTACTTGAAAAAGGAAACCGAATCCTTGTAATTCTTGTTGTGAATCATGTGGGACCACCCAAATTGTACATCTCACATGGTATATTCACAAAATGGTCATGGAGTTCTGACTACTGACTACTGTATCTAGTATAAAACAGGCTACACAACGACATTATTCTGAAGAATAAGAGATGACAAAGTTTTAAAATTCCCACAACTCAAATATTCATGAGAGAGAGAGAGAGGTAACGACAAGATGTAAAGCACATTTCTAAAACCCGATTCACTAGAGTGACTCAAACGGGTATTATGGCTAGTTAACTATTGCAAGCTTGATCGAGTTTTTCATGGACTAAGCCAGACATTTGATTCGGTGCCCTTCAGATCAAGTCTACATGGCTGAGTTAGGGTACGGTAAGTCGAGTTTTTGAATTATGTTTTTGACAAGCCCAGGTGGTGAAGATTAGTTGGACTACTTAAGAACACAATGTACGAATCTATAAACTAATTAGCACTACCACAGCACAATGGTTTTCAGTTTACCTGCAAAGCCAGCACAATCCACCAGCTTTAAACTGTCCGTTAAAGTGATCCACTGAATTCACTCCATTACCTTTGCATTGTGAACACAACACCGCACCTGAGAAATTAAATGGCGAGATATACCAATTACTTGCAATCTTTTGAGATGTTTCGAACAAAGAAAAATGCACAGGTCACATATTAATTGAGACTTTGAACCCTAACATACTTTGACCAAATACAAGAAGCCATCTGCATCTAAAACTGCAAGGTTATACATAGTCACTTCATTTGTTGGGAAAATACCTACATGCCTGATCTGTTGCAAATAATTCTCTTTTGTCAGGACTTAAGTACTGCTGCAGGTACCCAAAAGGATGTGCAACCTTGACCCGGGACATTTATGTAGTAGGTACTGAACCAACATGCTAGTTGTGTTTTTTAATAGACTAAAGTTCACATACATGTTTGTATAAAGGCAACTTCCATGGAAAGATGAAATTGCCACATCATCAAATTCTATGGTTCTTAAATACCTCGAAAAAGGTTTTCGGAGGAAGTTAGAAATTCATGTTTGGGTGCAAAAAGTTTTTCCTCGATGAATTGGTACTAATGTTGTTTGGTGCGGCTGCGGATTCCTTATTGAAAACTATTGTTTAGTTTGGTGGGGGTGGGGGGAAATAGGGTGGCTGGGTGGGGCTGGGTGGGAAGGGGGTGAGGAAATGGAGTAAATAAAGGGGGGGGTCAATTTTATGTGGAAATGGACTTCCCATACCGCCATAGGAAGTCCATTTCCAGGCCCAGGAATGAAAAATCTAACATGGTAAAAAAGCAGTTCCGTGAAAAACTGCCGCACCAAACACTTGAAAAAGTTGTTTTCCACAGGAAAACATCTCCTTTTCTACGGAAATGTGCTACACAAACATGCCCTTAAGAGTTCTTTTTTTTTTTTCCTTAGTTATTAATGAGTATTTATTGCTCAATTTTTACAAACGTACATTAGCATCCTTGCTAAAACACTTAAATCGAGTATTATAATAAATCCCTAGCCTTTTCCTATAAATTTTGTTTTATTAGGTTTTGTCCATGCCCTCTACATTCAAGCAGTACAATATCCAAGTAAAATCAAAGCCTAGAAATTATAGAATGTATCAAACCTATTAAACATCTCATCATCCAAGAGATCTGCCTCTCTATGGATGTGATTGCCCCGGCATGGAACACAATAAGAAGGGAAATCAAATGTGCACACAGGAACAGTGCCTGGATGCGTGTCAGAGCGTTGGTGAAAGATTAGATTTCCCTCTCATTATCACACACCCCAACTCTCTTCATTTCACTTTTTAAAATGACATACATATCTAAAGCAATCAAAGACTTATTGCTTCTTTTGGGACAAGCTTGACCATACAACTTGTATAATATGACAAGTTTGCCTATAGTAGTTTTACTATAAAGAGAATAAGACAACTTTGCCTATATCAGTTTTTCAATTTGACAAGTTTTCTTTCTCTAATTGAATCAGATACATCAAACAATTTATTGTAAAAATGTCTAACTGAAAAAGCTCTATTTCACACCTCTCTATTTGAATCAGCAAGTTTTTTTTTCCAGGAAATTGTTCACTCTTATCTTGTTTTATAGAATGCAGTGTATCTCTTAGTCAACATTTTTTGGGGGGGCATGGGCGTGTTTAGATACTATCCTACAGTTCAGTTAAAATATATGTTGAAAGCAGCAGCAACCATGAAAAAATGCAGTGAAATCACAATGCTACCCAAAAAAAAAAAAAGTATTCTGCTCTGTGCAGATGAAACCTGATAGCATTCAAATCTGCAGATAATTTGTTCCACATTTAGGCATTTTTACAAGACAGGCTGATGACATACACCATTCTAGAAAATAACCAAACACATGTGGATGGATCTACCTAAGACGCGGATCCAATCCACCCTCTAAACACAGCCTAAGATTTTCTTTGAAATATTAGAGAGAAACAAACACCTTTTGATTTCTTTTAAAAAAAAAAAAAAAAAAAAAAAAAAAAAAAAAAAAAAAAAAACCTCAGTTCTATCAAGATCATACAATTATTAATGTTAAATGTCTCAATCATAGACCACAGGTTCTATCCTTCAACCCGAAGAATTTTTTTTAGGAAATTTTTTTTTTTCTTAACACAAACTTGAAAAAACTTTGAACATGAAAAGCATTTAAAATCCACTTAATACTAAGTCCTTAAGCCTTAAATGGACTAAAATAAAAGGATGCAACTTGCATAGAAATTAAGAAGACGCGATTCGAAACTCTCACAAGAGATAATCATATTATCATTGCCACATGTTATCGGCTAATCTTATTTTGGAACTCTTACCATTTCCATCGCAATCAGCACAAACAATGCTATTCGGCTTCGTACGTTGATTGCTACTATCCGCAGCCTGCAAAAACAGCAAAGATCCTATCATCAAACAAAAAAATTTTTACAAACTGATGTTAAAAATCACATGAATCAGAATCACATTGAAGAAACTTACTGAAAATGAAAAAGGATTCGAAACAGATGGAAGAAATCGAACCTTGGACTTGAAGGAGTGGAATCTGGCGTTCTGAGATCGAAAGGTTTCGATTCGATGAAGCTTTGGAGCTTGAGCATCGGTATCGATTGGAAACCCTAACGACATCAAGAATTCCGCAAAGTTAGGGTCTTTACAAGAGGGAGAATTGAGTGAGAGAGAGAGAGAGAATACCTGATTTGATTGGACGAGTGTAAGGAGCGATGGGAGAGAAGCAGAGTGCGTTCACCATTTGATTTGATTTGGTGTTTTGAATTTCTTCCCTTGTTTGTGACGGATGATCCCACTCTCTGAAGCTTCAGTTGGTGGTGGAAACGATGAAACAGATAAGGCTCTGTTTTTTTGTACGGAGTCCCGATGGACGAACATGGGTTTCTCTCTTCTGCCACTAAAATTTTGAACGGCCAGGATCCTCTGATGGTCTTTTTTTTTTTTTTCCTTTTTTTTTTTTTTAAACTAGAGAGATCCTGCCTGAGCTGAAAGAATGGAAATCCACAATGGAATTAGATTAGACTAATATTATGAGGTAAAGATTCCTTATTTTTCTCCTTGTACTCTATGAATAGAACTTGGAATTCTCAATACAAATATATGATTATATGTAGTTACTAAAGTTTTAAGTGGTATGCATCGTATTGCTTCTGCAATAATTTCTCATCATCTTTCTTCACTCGCCATATTTTCACCTTTTCTTTACTAATGTCACCTAAATAAAATGAATAAATCAAACTTTCCTAACACACACAATCACACACACATACTAGTGTGCAGCCTTATAGAGCAAGCAAGATGAGGAGAGGAGTAAGGGAAAGATAAAAGATTTGGACTAATTAGGTAGGCCCATAATGATATAATGCTAGTAGGCCTGTCAATGGGATGGGATGAAACGGGTAAAAAGCCCGGCTAGGCCCGGCCCGTCCCAATCTCGAAAATACAGGGCTTTTAAAAAAATTTGAGTCCAATGGGACTGAGTTTGGACAACACATTTTAAAGCCCGGCCAAAATGAGACTGGGACTGGGACTGGGCAGAAACAACCCAGCTCGTTCAGGCCAGGCCCGGCCCGCTGCAAAGTCCTTTAACAATAATTATATATATTGAGGAACAACTCTAGAGGTCGTTTTACAAAAATACAATAGGGAATGAGGAGAATATTAAGGAACAATTATGGAGTTCACTAGTATATGGTCAATAGAACGGAGCCTCAACGGCTCATGTCCATTGTGGCTAACATGCCAATATCCGCTTTTTCGAATGCACCATTCTTTATCCACTAGTATTTTTCGATCCAACCAACCAACCCAGAACTTAAATGATGATCACATAAGCTACCAATTAACATATATAGTTGATAGACACCATTTCCTGCATCCAATTGAGAGAAAAATAATACTGAACTAGCATTGTGATCTAAATCTCTCATCCATGGAGGGTGCTGATGCCATAAGACAACAATCGTTGAATGAGAAAGAATCAGTAGATTAAAGGATTCAGATCATCAAAAGCAAAGCTTATTATGATAGATGATATTTCTCTTGGGTATAAAATAGTTGTTTCATGCATCAACTAAAAAACACTTGAAGGTCCCAACTGTACCATCTCTCTGCCCAAGTGTCCCGAAGAGGGTGTTTACCACCAGGGCCTTCAATTTATGATGCAGATTGCTTGTAGGACGACCCTTAAAAAATCTCCCAAATGTGGCAATCATAGACCATTACAGCTGACCTGAATGTAGAAAAGTCCAGATGATGGACCCATAGAATGTTACAAACTACTGAAGCGTATAATGGGTTTTGCTTACAAACCTGAAGGTCCCAATTAGAGAATGTTTTGCTTATCTCCAGGATCGGGCTAATCCCAAGCCCGGTCCTGTCCCGGCCTGGGCCCGTACGGGACGGGATTAGATGTAGGCCCGTTCAATTTAGGGCCGGGATTGGGCAACACCTGGCAGGCCCGTCCTATTTTCGAAACGGGATTGGACAACCCAAGCCCAGGCCCGGCCCGGCCCATTGACAGGCCTAAGTGCTAGCCTAGTGGTTGGGAATAAAAGAAATTAACAACACTAAGCTACAGAAAACTTTCAGGAATGATAGCCTAACCCAAGCCCAAAGGCTTGATCTGTTAAGTTCAGAACCTAAATTTTTTTACTTTTAATGCAAAAAATTTAAAAAAATTTAAAATCAACTATAGTAAAAGAATGAAAACATGTAACTTATGTATTAGAAGTTAATGGATGGGACATGGTCCCGTACCAACAATATCTCAATAAACAAACATGGAATCTAAAATAATATATATATATATGAACAATGTTCTGTAAAAATGGTAGAATATCATATTAGTAAATGAGTATCATGAATATTTTATAGTCACAAAACACTTTCTTTTTAGTAGAGTTGTTATAAAACACTTGATTTTGGTTAAAAGTTTTTTAACAGGGATAAGCTTGGACTCCATAAATGAGGAGTCTACGTGCTAGGTTGTAAAAGATTTAAGTGGGCCAACTTTTTATGGAGTGAGATTTGATCTTAAGAAATGATGCCATTATTTTGACTGGTTTAGATATCTTTAGAAGTGGGGCCAATTAGGACACGTAGAAGATGGGTCGATTTAAGAGTATCATGAATTTGTCATTGATCCACCGAGTGCTAGGTTATGAAAATTTTTAGTGGGCCAAACTTTTATTGAGTGAAATTTTATTAGACCCATAAATGTTAGGGCCATTTATTTTTATTGGATCCGATTTTTTAATGACCCAATGAGGCAGTGGCTGCTCTAGGAATTCGAGTCAGTGGGGTCAACGAAAAACTTATCTTCCACAAATCAAATAAATTTATTTCCCCTTTATCAACATATGTCCTCTACTACTTTGATAAATTGACAATTATAATATAAAATTCTCAAAGAATCTATTTCCGACAATCCAACAAAGATAACATTGAATTTTTAAATAAAAATAAATAAAAATTTTAATACATTTTTAATAATAGTCCTTAATCCAAAAAGAAAATCCAAATACATAAACTCCTACAGCTGCCCTCGAGGAGTTTTCATGTGTTGAAATTGTTGCATAATAACTTCACTATCAACACTAGCAAACACATCGTTTTCAATATATGTGAACAAACAGTCATTCATCCATTGATCTCTCATTTAGTTATGCAACCTGTTCTTTATATATTTCATTGCTGAAAAAGATCTTTCTACCATTACAATCACAGCTGGTAAAATCAACGCCAATTTTAGAAGAAAATAAACCAATGGATATATACAATATCCTTCCTTGTCTCCACTAATTTTCTAGCAATGCCATCAATTCCTTTAAATTAAAAAAACTCGTTGTTAGAGCGCATATCAACGATGTGGTTTTGAAGTTGATAGTCAAGTGTCGCGAGGTCTACTACAGAAAAATCAAAGGCATAAAACTGAGTAAGACGGACCAACCTTTCTTTGTCAAAAGTAGAACATATATTTGCAGGATTCAAACAAGCCACAGAAAGAAGCAACTCAATATTAACCTTTGTGAAACGGTTGTTGAGCTTTTGAAGTTGCATATTGATGACTGTGTAGAATAGTTCAACACGGTAGTAGTGTATATTAGTAATTTGAGTGGGGTCAAAAGCTTCCCATACGTTTAATTCATGAATGATTTTTTTTTATTTTTTATTTTTTTAGATCTCAATAGGGTCAATTAACACCACTGGAATCAATGTAGCGCCGCCCATGCAATGAGGAGCGTCTTGAAAAGAAAAACCTCTTGATAATGTTTTTAATTTTGAGAAGTACTGGGTATAGATATATTTGGAATGGATGAGTATCGAGAGATTTGATTAACGATTAACATTATCAAGATATCTGAGTAAGGAGATCTTTTAGTTAAGTCACATTCTTACTGCACTCATTCGTAACAAAATTGCTTACCTTAAAATATTAAATGAAAAAGGAATTTAGGGAAAGATTGAATACTGCCATATGTCATTGCGAAAATCTAAAAGAGAGTGACCTGTATTTTTCTCCCACAATGAGGCTGTTGTTTTAATTTATATTGATGGGTCAAGCCTATGGGCCCAACTCATGTTACAAGACCCGGTTAGCCCAATAAGGTTCAGGCCCAAAAAAGTCCGTAGGCCTGGCCACGTCATCAAGAGAGCATCCAGGAGCCTCACCCTCACCGCCTTGGAAATGGTCAACACCCCACCTTATCCTTTGACCGAATCTCATGGAGAGCACGTAGCTGCCTCGCATGTTGAGAAGAGCTCGCCAGATACAACACACTAGCCAACTACTTACTAATAAATCGCCCCAATCTGTTAAGGGAGCGACTATAAATTGTAAGCCCCACCAACACTTGGGGGGCATGAGACAGACACCGGAGCACTACTCTCCTCTCTCTCTCTCTCTAAGCTTGTACTCTCTGCTCTCCCAGCACTCCTGAATTAATAAAATATCCGGCTGCCTCAGCCATTCAGAAGTGGACGTAGGTCATACTGACCGAACCACTATAATTTTTCTCTCTCTCTCTCTCTTCTTTAATCATGGCATTTATTACTTATACTTGACAGGTGGTGTGCAAATCCATTTTGTGCATCATCAGTTTGGCACCGTCTGTGGGAAATGACTAAAGTTCTCACTTCAGAATCCTTCTCTTTTCAAAATTATGGTGATTACTACTAGATCTACAAGACGACCAGAGGATAATCCCTCGCGAGAAAGCGAAGGTGATCCTCCACCGACTAATCCTGCCCCTAATGCTCCTGCTCCGACTCCTCAACAAATGTTGGAGACCATGCAGCAGCTGGTGACCCAAAACTAGGAGATCCTACAGCTCATGCTCACAGCAAGGCAGGGAGAGCTCAATTTGGAGGAGTACCACAAGGAGCACCACGCTCGGGGCATCCAAGAGCTCCACACCAGGGAGCTCCTCCCCCGGGCGCCCGTCCCACACAGGGCGCCCTTCATGGAGTTCCCCTGGGCGCCCATCCCTTGGGCGCCCAAGGAGTCCCCCTGGGCGCACCTTTTGGAGTTACTCTGGGAGCTGGTGGCCATCACGAAGGACCTCCACCTCCGGGTGGAGCACATTTTGGAGGACCCCCACCTCCGGGGGGAGCAAATCATGGAGGACTTCCACCTCCTCCCTCTCCTTCTAATGGGGAGGATCCTCATTTCCAAGAGGGGGAAAGTGAAAACCAAAGCATGAAGGATGAGAGTTATTTCCATGATCAGACCAGGGAAGCCCCCAATCACTGGGACAAGAAGATCAGAGAAATGCAAAATCAGCTGGGTGATGTCTTCAACGCCATGAAGGCGCAGGCACCAGAGACAGTGGATTACCTAGTCAGACGAACGGATACACCGTTCAAACCCGACGTGGTGAACTACCCACTTCCTCGGAAGTTCAGAATGCCATCCGTGGAGACCTTTGATGGAACGAAGGATCCACTAGACCACCTCGAAACTTTTAAGACTTTGATGCAGCTGTACAATGTCCCCTACGAGATTATGTGTAGGGCATTCCCAACCACATTGAAGGGTTCCGCACGACAATGATTTGCCAGTCTCACCCCGGCCTCCATAGGCTCCTTCGCCGAACTAAGCAGATCATTTATGGCACAATTTATTGGTGGACGCCGCCAACTAAAGCTTGCCACCCATCTGCTCAACATAAAACAGGATCGAGACAAGAGCCTGAGGAGTTACCTCACTCGTTTTAACGAGGAGGTCCTTCAGGTCGAGGAGCCCGATGATAAAGTCAGCATGACCGCCTTCGTAGGAGGCCTCCGATCATCAAACTTCATCTTTTCGGTAATGAAGCGACCACCAAAGAGCATGCCAGAACTATTGGCAAAAGCTCAAAAATATATGAACGCTGAGGAAATCAATAGGTCCAGGCGAGGTGAATCATCTCACGGATCTCCAAAAGCTTGACCTGCCTCTGCATTGTTCTCAAACAGGCAGCCTATCTCCAGCTTAGCGGCCATCTCGCGGGTCGCCAAAAAAGCTTGGCCTCTGCATTGTTCTCAAACAGGCAGCCTATCTCCATCTTAGTTGCCCTCTCGCGGGTCGCCAAAAAGCTTGGCATCTGCACTGTTCTCAAACAGGCAGCCTATCTCCAGCTTAATGGCTCTCTCGTGGGTCGCCAAAAGCTCGATCTCAAAAGGTGTAGCTCTCTCACGAGCAATCCTCAAACTCTGTCTTTTCTCTCGCACAAACAGCCTCTCTCTCCAGGTAATCATGTTAAAACATTTTAATGTTTGGAATAACATTATTTTCGACATCTCCAGGCAGGATCTTAAAACTCAGGTCATCTGTAACCCGAGGGACTACATTAGATCAGCAGTCTCAGCTCCTGCACGCCCAGGCTTGCTCCCAATCTGCTCGCCACTGCCCAAATCTACTGCTTGGACAGCACACGATCTGCTCGCCCACGCAAACAGCGGCCATCCCCTCAGCAGCAAGGCCCACGCCTGCAGCAGCAGCGACGCCCACGCCCGCAGCAGCAGCACAGGTGGCGTCCGGCCTGGGGGAGCCCAGACTAGGGGCGCCCAGCAGGGGCGCCTAGCACCTCTCAGACGCCCAGCAGGGGCGCCCAGCACCTCTCAGACGCCCAGCATAGGCGCCTAGCACCTCCTTCTAGCCCTGAAGCTGCTTGCTCGCCTAAAACCACGTGCCAGCACGCTTGCTCGCTATTTTGATCGTAAATTTTGGTCCGTTACTCCAAATGAGGCTTATCATATATCAAATTGAAGCTCTCGGCGAGCCCTACAAAATTCACAGCCTAAGGCCGTGATTGATGCTGTTAAAAGTCCAAAAAAGGCCTAGAAAACAAATGTTTTGGCCTCCCGAAGTTTTTGCAGTTGCGAACTCAGTCGAAAATTCAAACGAATGCCCTCCTCTCCAAGTTCCATTGGACACAGGGCATTGGGGGGAAAATGATGGGTCAAGCCTAAGGGCCCAACTCATGTTACAAGACCCGGTTAGCCCAATAAGGTCCAGGCCCAAAGAAGTCCGTAGGCCTGGCCACGTCATCAAGAGAGCATTCGGGAGCCTCACCCTCACCGCCTTGGAAATGGTCACCACCTCACCTCATCCTTTGACCGAATCTCATGGAGAGCACGTAGCTGCCTCGCACGTTGAGAAGAGCTCGCCAGATACAACACACTAGCCAACTACTTACTAATAAGTCGCCCTAATCTGTTAAGGGAGCGACTATAAATTGTAAGCCCCACCAACACTTGGGGGGCATGAGACAGACACCGGAGCACTACTCTCCTCTCCCTCTCTAAGCTTGTACTCTCTGCTCTCCCAGCACTCCTGAATTAATAAAATATCCAGCTGCCTCAGCCATTCAGAAGTGGACGTAAGTCATACTGACCGAACCACTATAATTTCTCTCTCTCTCTCTCTCTCTCTCTCTTCTTTAATCACAACATTTATTACTCATACTTGACAGGTGGTGTGCAAATCCATTTTGTGCATCATCATATATAATTCATATATCCTTTGCCATATATCATTCATTCAAGGCTAACGACCTTGTCATTTCTTTTATATAGTTCTCTATATTGAGATTTTTCTCCACTTTATGTGCTATTGAAATGAATAATGATTGTTTTAATTTAATAGGCCAATAACTTGATAGACTTTTATACAAAAATAAAATAAAATAAAATAAAAAATAAAAAATAAAAACACTTGATAAGCTCCAAATGAGCAATGCGACAGTGCCTCTACGGATAGACGATGACCACCCCTAAATCACTATGAATATTCTCCTAGAGATTTGTAATTTAGAAAACTACCACTAAATCACTCTAAATATTCTGCCAGAGATCTGTAATTTATTTCTAATATATCAACTGTTTATCTTTGATTTGGTCAATCATACGAGCGTTTTTTGAAAGGACTACATGTAATTACAGTGGGGTCATAAAGAATGTAGATATAGAAATTATGTTTGCTAATATCTTTAAGATCTTTTAGGATATTATTAATATTATCAGTACTTTGATTAAGCTAAATTAATTGATAATTATATATGAGAATATGAGAAATATATATATTATATATATAAGCAGCAGCTTCTTCATCAGAGAGCGACACGTGGCAGCATGAGACTTCTTGGGAGAGGGACACATGGTGCATCCTCAAACTTTTTGTAATCCTACATTCCGGAATTACCTTTCCAATCTAATCTCATCACCTAAAATATCTCAATGCAAAGTTAAAATATTCTTGAAATAAGATACTTATCTCTTTCTTAAAACATAGCGTACAACAATAACTTTTCATTAGTTATGAAATCCAAGTATTCTTTATTTCCAAACTCACAATTTACGGGGTCCACTTTTTTTTTTTTATACCAATACACTAAGAGCTTTTTTTATACTAGAGCGTGGGCCACTTTTTTAGGTTATATTCTACTACTTTTTTCTCCTCATTTTCCTTTCAATATTTAGTAAGATTAATTTGTGGGGCCCATTATGGATATTTTTCTCCTTATTTCTCTTTAGATATTTGGTAGGATTAATTAATCTGTGGGGCCCATTGTGGAAGGCAATCAAATCCAGAATCCACATTTAATTGAGAAATTGCACTCAATTTATGGCTAAGCACAAATATAATCAAATTAATGTCCTAAAGTCTTTACTATTTACTTGATCTTTCCTTAAATATTTCCACCGGCCTAAAGTTTTTCTAATGAGTTTCCATCTTTATTATCAATTATATATTAATATTTATTTATAATTTATTTAAATATTTAAATATATTTAGATATATTTCTAATAATTCCTTAACCTATTGCACTAGTTATATATATAAAGAGAATAGACTTTTCTTGGGAGAGCGACACGTGGCGCAACCTCAAGCTTTTTACCACTCTTATTCTGGAATTGCCCTTTTAATCTTCCCTAAAATCTCTCAATTAAAATCTCCTCTAATTTATCCTGTAAAATTTTTTCCTACAAATAACCTCAAGCTTTTTACAACTCTTATTCCGGAATTGCCCTTTTAATCTTCCCTAAAATCTCTCAATTAAAATCTCCTCTAATTTATCCTCTAAAATTTTTTCCTACAAATATTGCAATGAATTAATTTCGTATTAAAAAGGATTGTATTTCTAATTTTGTCAACATCTCCACTACTACACCAATCGACTCTTTTATGCAAATGTTTATAAAAAACTAATTAGGCGACCCGTATCTGATCAAGATTGTTTTGATCATAACGTCCATGCCGAGCCCGGCCCTATAATAACATATATTAAATAATAGTATATTAAATAATAATAATATATAGATATATATAATAAGCATGAAATAGATATTGGGTGTGTGAGCCAAGGCAAAGGGAGATATGGGTTTGCCCGTTTGCCCTTTTAATCTTCCCTAAAATCTCTCGATTAAAATCTCCTCTAATTTATCCTCTAAAATTTTTTCCTACAAATAACCTCAAGCTTTTTACAACTCTTATTCCGGAATTGCCCTTTTAATCTTTCCTAAAATCTCTCGATTAAAATCTCCTCTAATTTATCCTCTAAATTTTTTTCCTACAAATATTGCAATGAATTAATTTCGTATTAAAAAGGATTGTATTTCTAATTTTGTCAACATCTCCACTACTACACCAATCGACTCTTTTATGCAAATGTTTATAAAAACTAATTAGGCGACCCGTATCCGATCAAGATTGTTTTGATCATAACGTCCATGCCGAGCCCGGCCCTATAATAACATATATTAAATAATAGTATATTAAATAATAATAATATATAGATATATATAATAAGCATGAAATAGATATTGGGTGTGTGAGCCAAGGCAAAGGGAGATATGGGTTTGCCCGTTTGCAATCTCAAAACGTCATTTACCCCATCACTTCCTACTAATGATAAAAAAAAAAAAAAAACTCATGTAAAATAGGATGTGAATCGAGTTCCACCATAATCCAAAACCTCTTCCCTTGGGAATTAGGATTGCATTTTAACAATTTTCATTACAAAATAGAATGTTGCCTTCATATGCTTGGGTTATGAATCATAAGAATTCATGATTTTTTTTCAATGAGACCAAGTAGAAATTGCAGTATTCTTTTCAAACAAAATGCCCACTCCTTGTGGGTTATTTCTTTTTTTTCTTTTTTTAATAAAAGGATAACCACTTCATGTCGGCCTGGCTTGGATGTTTGGTTACTAAAAAGGGGACTGAGGAATGGGTCAATTTGAATATACATCAATCAACGTTACAATTTTTTTTTTCTTTGTTCTTCATTAGAGAGATTTTTACTTTTTTTCAAATGAGGCCTATCTGGTAACTATCATTTTGAATTTGTTTATTAATTATCCTTTGAGTTTTTTTCTTGATTCACTTTTTTTCAAATAGTCCTATCTGCAAACTATTTTTTAGTTTTAAATGAAATTAGTTTAAATGGAAATTAATTCCCTCATCGATATTTACTTTCAGTTTTAAGTGGGGTTTTCTTTAAATGAATTAAAGGCTCGCGTTGGACGCGGGATCTAAAGCGCTAGTATATATTAAAGCAGCATTCTCTTTATAGGAGAGGGACACATGGCATTCCCTCGTGGTGTTTCGAGGTGACATGTGGCACACCCAATCTTAAATCTTTCTTGGAGTCCTTTTTTAGATCCTTATCTCACACCTCCCATTTTGAAAATCAATTTCTGTCTCATGCCAACTTTGTTTCCTTAATAAATACCATTTAAATATAGTTTCCTTATTATACAGGTTGAGTGCCAACTAATATTACCCAATCTATTATGTTTTTAGTTATTTTCTAATTCTTTCATACTTTTTAGTGAGAAATTATGTATATCTTCACATCTAATCTTCATATAAACCCTTTCCTACCTTGAATTTCACATACCTAATCCAGAGCCGGCTCTGGGCTAAAGCCCAGGAAGCCGCTGCTTTAGGCCCCATATTTTTGTCCATTTTTGGGGGCCCCAAATTTCTTTAGCCCATGTAATATATAGGTCTATAAAAAATAAAAAAAGGCTGCCCAAGACATGAGAAAGGGCTCGATTTCTAAACAGTCAATTATAAAAGGGCCCTAAATTAATGATTTTGTGTTATATTTAGAAGTAAAAAAAATGGAAAAAAGAGTATGAAACTTTGGAAATTGGAAAAGATTAGGTCGGCTATTATAGAGTAGTTTTGGATGCCGATTCACTTTCGGATGCCGATTCACTTTCGACTTCGGAAATCAAATACACCCCGTCTCTCTCTCTCTCTCTCTCTCTCTCTCTCTCTCTCTCTCTCTCTCCCCCCTATTCACAATCAAAACTGGGTCTCCTTATTCCCAATTAAAATTGGGTTTTTGGACTGCAAAAACGTTTTCGACTTTCCGTTTATGTATTTCACCGCTTTGTGCCAATGAGTCGGGAAGAAAATCAGGTGATTGAACATTCTCTCTTTTCCAAGTTTCAAAAACATTTGGATTTTTGTTTGATTTGAAGGATTTAAATGCTACCAATAATGAAGCTTTGATGTCCTTTTGTGCTAATCTTGAAATTTTTTTTAGCAAGGATGTACTTTCTGATATTGATGGGAGAAACTTATTTTCAGAATTGAAAGTGTTAAAAGAAGTTTTGCAAAAAGAAATAACAAAGTCAATTGATGTGCTCAATTATTTGAAGGTGATGGATGGTTGTTTTCCCAATAAATGGATTGCATACAGAATATTGCTAACTATACCAGTTATAGTTGCCTCTGGGGAAAGAAGTTTTTCAAAGTTAAAGTTGATCAAGTCTTATTTTCGGTCAACCATGTCACAGGAAAGATTGAATGGATTAACTATGTTGGCAATTGAGAATGCCATGGTTGATAAGATTGATTACGCAGCTTTGATTAGTACATTTTCAGCAGAAAATGCTAGAAGAGTAGTGTTTAAATGAATTTGAAGTGATATAATGACTATTGATTTTTCTATATATATGTTTTGAATTTTGGTAATGATTAATTTATGATCCATTTTTTTGAAGCTAACTTTCGTATACAATATATAAGGGCCCCCCCTTTGAAATCTTTGCTTTAGGCTCCAAAAATCTCAGGGCCGGCGTTGACCTAATCCCCATATTTACACCACTTTTATGTATTTTTTTTGACATTTTGTTCAATATTATCACGTTGAGTACAATAATTATCCTTTCTCCAATAATCTTAATAATTTTAGGCTAATTGTTATTAGAATTCTGATAATCTTAATAATTTTAGGCTAATTGTTACCAGAATTCGGCTGTAACACATGAAAATATTGACTAAACCGGTAATCAGGAGTATGATCCTTCCAATAAAGCTTAGCGATAATACAATAAAGGTAGTTTATTGGGCATTGGTATGGAAGAATCCATTGTTACATTTAACTACTTACTATAGTAATGCCAAATGCTAATATGAGATTTGGTATATGTATATATGCTATATGTTGATTTCTTATCAAGGTCAACTTCAATTAACCGAGACCTGAGTTGAAACCTAGCCGAACTCTATTTCGAGTTTAATATTTAGGCCCAAGTTTTATCCTATGACTAGAAAGCTCAATTCAGGATGTTTTCCATGTAAAACAGGGCATGCAAGCTTCTTGGGAAAATTGGGTTTGGCCAAATTTAAACGTGTATGGCCTGAACTGACCAAGTGGAAAAAAATGGGTTCGTCTTTAGGTTGGGCTCGGGTCAAGATTTGAAACTGTCATGGAACTCGGGTTGGGCTTGGGTTTGTTGTTGTTCTTATTATTATAGAATATAGGGTTAATAGCACTATACCTACCTGTACTTTGGTATTTTTGCAGAGTACACCCTGTACTTTGGTATTTTGGACTAAACCTACCTGTAGTTTTAGTTGACTTGCAAATACAAACGGCCGTGACGGAATATAGGAAATGACGAATTTACCCTTCCATATATAAGGTCTCTATCGTGTGTTTTGTTCATTTTCCCATTTTCATTTTGCTGTTAGGGTTTACTTGTCTGGCGATTTTGGGCGATTTTGGGCGATTACATCATTCCCTCTCCATTTGATCATCCCCTCTTCATTTTGGGCGATTTTCATCTCCACCTCCTGCAACCCATCTCCCTCAGCCCATCATCTCACCACTTCTCCACCACATCCTGCGCATAAAGATCACCGTTCATCCCCGGATGCATACATCACCGCCTTCCATCTCTTCAGGACGCCTCGCCCTGCGCAGGTACACACCTTCATCCCCTGCACACTGTTCGCGTCACCTCCGCCCCCTGCACTCCGCCTGCACACACGCACTGCCGCTGCACCCTTCTTTCTTTCTTTCTTTATCCCTTTCCTCTCTTCCTTCTCGTTCTTTTTCTTTTTCTATCCTCAGCCTGTGTAGGCCGGTGATCGAGGCCAGAAAACCCCCGGAGAGCGGTTTTCGCTGAGGAAGAGGGATTTGAGGTTAATGAGACCGGAGAGATTGGGGATCGCGCCGGAGATTGAGTTGCCTTTGAAGCTCAACACGCGGAGCTGATCGAGCTTGTTTAAGCTCTGTTCTTCCAAGCTTCCGTTCAAGCTCAAGTACTCGAGAACAATCTTCGTAACTCTTCCTCTCACGCATTCCTTGACTCCGATCCAATTGCAGGCATCCGATCCTCGCCATGGAAGGATGTTGGAAAGATCGATGGTTGATTTTACTTGGAGGAGAGCTTCTGCATCGCTCGATTTCGCACAAGGAATGAGAAGCAAGAGAAATAACAAAGAGAAGAAGAAAGAGTACCTTGAATAGACGGATTCCATCGAGAAAGCGAGAGAAAGTGTTAAAAAAATGGAAAGCTTTAAAAATGTGATGCTTTTCTCCACTCTTTTTCTTCTAAAATGATGAGGATTTGATTTCTATAAACAGCAAATCTTCAAATGCACGCAGGGACAAAGATGAGACTCTTTGGTAGGGACAGAGATGAGACTCGACCACAGAACCCACAACTGACATGCATAGCTCCAACTCCCACCATCCTCACTCCAAAAGGCAGCAGGAAAGTCTCCAAAAATCACAGATTTCTCCTTCTCGACCGCGACTGAGATTGAGATATGAGAAACCTACGAAGACAATCTGGAAAAAATGATGGGTTCTAGAGGAAATCGAAGATTAACGGTTAGATAGGAAGATTGATGGAGAGAGGGAGGGAGAAAGAGGGGTGTTTGTTCTTCTTTGCATGCAATTGGGAAAAGGGGAAGTGGGGGTTTTGTTTGGTTGATTGATCGATTCATCATCCCTCACCAGACACTTTTCTGCGGTCCAAATCTCTCATCTCTACAATGCTATTGCTACGTACCCATCCTCGGCTCATCAGAAAGAGGCCATTTCGACTCTGGAAGATCACTTCCTCTTCGATTTCTTTCTTCTCTTCCTCTCCCCACTTCTCCTCCCCTGCATCTCCTTCCTTTCTTTATTCTCTCCTTTCCCCTCCCTTTTTCTTCTTTCTTTTTCCCTCTCTTCTCTTCTTCCTCCCAACCGCTGCGC
Organism: Umbellularia californica; assembly: GCA_028538565.1. Classification (NCBI taxonomy): domain Eukaryota; kingdom Viridiplantae; phylum Streptophyta; class Magnoliopsida; order Laurales; family Lauraceae; genus Umbellularia; species Umbellularia californica. The sequence continues at coordinate 58,610,326 of JAPQWN010000004.1, read as the reverse complement.
TCCCACTGCGCAGTCCTTCTTCTTTTCTTCTCTCCTTCTTACTCTTCCCTTGCCACAGACCTTGTACACTTTCCAACCCCTTAATCTTTTTACATGTTTGGCTTCTTATGGTTGTATCTTTGTCACAGTTTGATATGCTAATACTCGATGATGGAGCTCTGGCAAAAGTGGAGAAGACTCAAATACTAGTCTAATGTACTGATCAAAAGTTTGAACTGATCAAAGCCATCTGGGTCAACATCTCAACGCCTAGCCATCAGAGCTTTCAAAGGTATGATCTCATACCCTTAATAATGTATTTTGGGATGATCCTAGTTTCATAGCTCTACGTGCATGTATTTTGTTCGAGGGTTTGTCCGACGTGCATGATTAATATGAAGTGTGAATTATAAAAGTGATCTTTCTTTGTCTCATATGGTGAATGGGGATGACTTTTTGTAATGTTCAGAAGGCTTGGAAAGTGTAGGACCTTGATGTTTGTACCCATTATTGTTGCTGTTTGAATTTTTGGATTTTGGTGGAATAGAAACCCCACCTGTCTGGAGCTTTTGTTTGTTGTTGATGTTTGGATTTAGGTGGAATAGAAACCCCACCTGTCTGGAGCTTTTGTTTGTTGTTGATGTTTGGATTTAGGTGGAATAGAAACCCCACCTGTCTGGAGCTTTTGTTTATTGCTGATGTTTGGATGTTGGTGGAATTGAAACCCCTTTTGGATGTTGGTGGAATTGAAACCCCACATGTCTGCTACGTTTGTAAGTTATCCGCGGTGGCCCTCACACATGGAGGGGACCACAGTCACACCTGGAGGGGACCGCACTGCCACTTTTGTTTATTGTTTATGTTTCTACCCATCACCATCAGATACAATGCTGGCCCAATGACCTAACAGTATTTTACTTAACCATCACACACAATGTTTCGGCTATTTGCATGGCTTGATATATTATTTTTTGATGTAAGGATAGGAAAAATTATATCCAGTTGGTTTTGTCACACATGGTTTTTTCTTTGTTATCCTACATGCAGATGTTTGATGAAGTTACAATTCATTTCCACCATGGTGGTTATTTTACAGACCCACCAAATAGTATATATATTGGTGGTGTGGTGCATGAACTCAGGGAGTTTGATCTGGATAAAGCATCATTTTTTGAGTTCAGGGATTATGTGATAGAATTAGGGTATCCAGGGAACAGTTCAATGTATTTTAAGATGCCGGGATTGGATTTTGATGGTGGTCTGAGGCGGATTGAATCAGACAGGGATGTAAATGTTCTATTAGAACATTATAAAGACAGTAAGGTGTTGACTATCTATGTTGAGAGGGGACATGAACCTTTGATGGTAGTGTCACCTAAAGGGAAAATCTTGAAGCAAAGTATTCACATCAGAGGTCCCTTGAAGCAGTTACCTGCAGCAGAAATAACATCAGTTAGTAGGAAATTTCAGTGTGAGGAGGACTATGCTGCTGATGTTGAAGATGAAATTTCTACTGATGAAGAGGGTGATGATGACCAAAATCAGACACATAGTCATCATGATGACCAAAATCAAACACATGGTCATCATGAAACTTCTGGTGATGTGGGCAGTGATGATCAAAACAAGCATGATCAGTTGGATGATGACAATGAGGTTGAAAGTGAAGAGAATCTATTAGATCCTGATGAGCCTCCGGAATTACATGAGGATGTTGAGAAGCCTGAAGATGAGAATATCTTCAGAGGATATAAGGAGGGTGTGGAAGAAGTGCAGAAAGGAAAACAACATGTACCAGTTGATGAGAATTGGGTTACAGATGATGAGGATGGGAATGATCTTCACTCTTTGTGCAGCTCATCTGATGAGAACAACAGGTCTAAATGGCCTGAGTTTAATGAGCTGACTGATATGGAGAATCCTCAATTGAAGTTGGGTATGATATTTTCAAGTCCACAAGTTTTCAGACTTGCACTTGTTGAATGGACTGTGAGACAGGGATATGATATTAAATATTTAAAGAATGAGAACAAGAGGATCACGGCTGTTTGTAAATTTGATTGTGGATTCAGGATTCATGCATCACCCATGCAGGGTGAGAAGACATTTCAAATCAAAACATTCAAGCCCAAACATGCATGTGGTATGAGGTTTGAGAACCACTTGGTAACTTCCAGCTATATAGCTGCTAAATACCAGCAGAGGATGAGTGACAATCCCAAATGGTCAATTCCTGCAATGCAAAAAGAGCTGAGAAGAGAACTGAAGGTGGATTTGTCGAAAGATAAGTTGTATAGAGCCAAAAGGAAGGCAGCAGATAACATATCTGGAGATATTAGAATTCAATACACTAGATTGAGGGACTATTGTGTCACTGTACAGAAGTACAATCCTAACACAAAAATATTTGTGGTGACACAAAGACCTCACATGGATAGCATTCCAAATTTCCAGAGATTGTATGTCTGTTATGAGGCACAAAAGGTAGGGTTCATGAATGGATGTAGACCCATTATTGGTCTGGATGGATGCTTCCTCAAAGGTAGTTATGGTGGACAAGTGTTGGCTGCAGTGGGTAGGGATGGAAATGAAAATATGTTCCCAATTGCAATGGCTGTGGTGGAGGCTGAAAATTTGGATTCATGGACTTGGTTCTTGAAATCATTAATTGATGATATTGGAGATGGAGGTGACATGGGCTGGATTTTTTTGTCAGATAGACAGAAAGGGCTTGATGCAGCATTTGAGATCGTAGTTCCTACTTCTGAAATTAGACACTGCCTGAGACATATGTATGATAACTTCAAAAAACTCTTTAGAGGCAAATTATTGAAAGATGCTATGTGGGCTGCAGCATCATGTGGATCACCCAGAGAATTTGATAGTCATATGCAAAGGGTGAAGGATTTGGACCAGGCTGCATATAATTGGCTAATAGCTGCTAATCCAAACAGATGGGCCAGATCTCATTTTTCTACAAAGGCAAAATGTGATGCATTAACAAACAACCTTTGTGAATCTTTCAACAGTTACATACTTGAAGCTAGGGAGAAACCAATAGTTGGTTTGCTTGAATGCATCAGGAGGAAACTTATGACAAGATTTCAAGTGAAGCTGAAAGGAATGACCAAGTACAATGGCACAGTCTGTCCCGCTATATTGGAGAAGTTGGAAAAAAACAAAAATGACAGCAAACATTGTTTTCCTAACTGGTCAGGCAGAGGTGAGTTTGAGGTGGACTGTTTTACCAAAACTTTTGTTGTTAACATTGAGAGTAGAACATGTTTATGTAGAATGTGGGATCTGACTGGTATACCTTGTAAGCATGCCATAGCATGTATATACATGAATCATGAAAAGCCTGAAGATTATATTCATGAATGCTATAGCAAAGAGAAGTACTTGAAGGCATATAGTAGTATGATACACGCAGTACCAGGCATGCATGATTGGGTACAAAGTGGAATGGAACCAGTTGCTCCTCCATTGTATAGAAGACCTGCAGGTAGGCCAAAGAAGTTAAGGAGGAGGGAAGCAGATGAGTTGCCTAGTTCCAGTAGAGTTTCCAGAAAGAACAGAACAATGACTTGTGCTAGGTGCTTGAAAACAGGCCACAATACCAGATCTTGCAAGGGACCAGTGCATCCAAATTCAAGACTGTTTCATTCTGCATCACAACCCATGACACCTTCCCAGGCAGCATCACAGCCACCACAGCCAATGCAAGCATCACAGCCCATGCCACCTTCTCACCCCATGGCAGCACACAAGGTACAGTGTTTTCTCCCATGTTTTATACTTTTAACTAGATTATATTCATTTACTCACTAAGACATTGAATTTTTTGATTGATCAGGGGAGAGTCAGACAAACTTCTTCTCAGCCGTTGCCAGCTTCACAGCCACTGTCATCAACAAGTAATACCAGTGGTAGAGGAGGGTTACAAGCAATGAGGTCTACATCGACACCCAGAGGTAGAGGGAGGACTGGAGCAGGAAAAGGCAGCTCAAAAACTATTTGATGTTATCTTGATTCACTATTTTTAAAACTTTTGTCTTGATGAAGTTGTAAATAAGATGATGGAGCAGCATAGATGACTGTTTGGGTGATGATGGTGTTTTAAGAAAACTTGGACTAGTTTGTTTTTTACTGTTTTAAATGTCTGTTTATGTTGATAATGATTGTTTGGAACAACATAGATGAGCCTTTTTTATTGGTTGGATTGACTGTTAAGTTGATGATGACTGTTTAGAGCAGCATAAATGACCCATTTTTTATTGTTTGCATTGACCTTTTAAAGTTGGAGATGTTAAAGGGTCTTGGGTGGTCACAGAGTGACATTTTAGAGACTTTGAGGAGAATGCCAATAACATCAGGTAACCTTCTTCATTGGCTTTGGATCTAATAACATTTATTGATATTCAGATCTAAAATAGCTGTCAAACAATGTAGCTTTGGACATACTTAAAAATGTCAATTTGTTGGGTATTTGTTGGGTTGAGTTCAAAATTGAAGACAAAAGAACTGAAAAAAAAAATTAGGGAAACACTGACAATATTTTTTTTCATTAAAATATTCGAACTGATACATATGATCATGGTCTTTCCAACCCATCTACAGGGATGGAAGCCATAAGTAAGTAGCACATGAAGAAAAAAAACACAATTCCAGCCCAAGTCCATATCAACAGACGTAGGTAACATTTTTTCCTTCCACAAGCTGTCTTCAGTTCCTTCTCCAAGACATCAATCTTATCCAATAGTTGCTGTACTTGATCAATTTCTTCATCAACCCATTCAAAAAACTCACATGCTGGCTGGATCTGAAAAAAATTGAAAAAAAAAAATTAATAGTTGCAAACCCAGACCATACATCAAGAAGAACAATCAGATGGTTGAAAGCATAACCCCATATAGTGCACAGCCAAGAAACCTCCTCCCCATGTTCCGCTGTGTTCGGGAAGTTCTAAGAGCAGCCCTATGCCCGCAGTAACAGTATCGAATTTCAGCATCACGTTGAGAACTTTGGCCACGAGAACGATGGGTACATGAGTTCTGGGAGTTTTGAGAGGAAGCCATTTGATATGGCTGGGAAAGGAATGTTTGTACCCTGCTCTTATGCTTTCCATGTTTTATAGCCTTGTTCAGGGGCAAATATGTCTTTTTGGAAATCCAATTTGGCGCCAGTATTCACCAGAGGCGTTTTATACGGCCTACACCGTTACTACTAATAGTTTCTGTTCATTTTGCAAGTCAACTAAAACTACAGGTAGGTTTAGTCCGAAATACCAAAGTATAGGGGGTACTCTGCAAAACGGCCAAAGTCCAGGTAGGTATAGTGCTTTTTTCCCTAGAATATATGAAGGCATGGTTAGAGCACTGTATCATTAAGGGCCCACCTAATCAATCTAAATCTTTATCTTTTCATTACTCATTCCCTCATCTTCCTTCTTCTACGAATCTTTCTATTCATGTTTAAATTCAACTATGATTATTAAAAAATCAAATCAATTAAAATAAAAATAAGCAAACAACTTTCTAAAATTAAAAATTGCCTAAGTTAGAAACTTTCTTAAATTAAATTCCTAAATCAAAATTAAAAACTAAGTTAGATCTATTTTCCTAAATCAAGTTAGTTGCCTTTCTCAAATTAAATACTTTCCAAAATTTAAGATTTGCAAATAAACTTTTATTTAGAAAGTGTTTGAATTAAGAAAGTTAAAATTAGTAACTATCTAAGTTAGAATCTAGGTTAAATTAGTATCTATGCTATGCCAATTACTTTTTTAAGTTAGTGAATTAACTAAGTGAACTTTCTAAAGTTAAGGACTTTCCAAATAAACAGAGATTTTCATATCACACCAAATTTAGAAAGCACTTAAGTTAGTAAATTAGAAACTTAGAAACTACTACACTAAGTCAACTTTTCAAGTTCTCAAGAACTTTGTAATTTTTAAAATCTTCACATAAAAAAAGTTTAGAAAGGTTTTTCAATTCTGAAAATTATTTAAAATAATCAAGACACAAATTAAGAAACTAATCCTAAAGTTAGAAAGTTAATAAAGTTAGTAATGCAATGTATGCCATGAGATGCTTAAAAAATTCCAAGTCTCAAAAACTAATATGGTGGGTTGTTTTTATGCATGATTTTTTCCTAATCTAATGCAACCTAAAACTGAGTTGAATGGCTAGATTCTGAACTAAAATGATGTATGAATCAAGTTAAAAAAACGAAAGAGAAAAAGTATTTAAAATAAATAACATATGAATGAATCAATATGACTCAATAACTGAAATTTGTATATAATTTCTGCACGCAGTTGGCCTAACGTTCAATGTTCAAGCCACTAGTTCACCAACCTCCCCAAATCTTTTTGATCTGAAATTCTACGACATGAGAGACCACATACTTAACTTCAATTTCCCCAAGCTTCAAAGAAAAATATCATGATTTGACTGGTCTGCCTACTTCAAACTTTTTGTCAAAAATTGTTTCTACAGTTTTGCTGAAATTGTACAGAAAGTATTATTTGAATGCTAGATCCGAGATTCAGAACTATGTTTGGCCGAATTTCACCATCAAATCATTTTTTTTTTTAACTAGATCCCCAGCTACTTAAACATGTAAAAAGATTCCACCAAATGAAATGTATGCAATGATCACTACTTCCAACTATAAACTATGCACAAAACGAACATATAATCAACATTAAATAAAAATTTCAGGAAATTTTAATATAGTGTGCAAGGAATTTAAATGTAGTAAAGACAATAATTTAAATGTAGTACTAGTGCGTGGAAAAGTAAATGTAGTGATTTTATTTTTCTTAAAATTCTTACTTAACCAGATTTAATATCACTTGAACTTGCGTAGTCAATCCAATCACAAAGCAAGAAACATATTCAAAGCAACCATAAATGACAAGAACCATGAGAAAAAATAACTTTACTCACATGTAGACTTCTTACATATGATAGAGAAATTCAACCAAGAAAAATACAAGTTAGGAGGGAAAATGCCAATAGTTGACCACTTACGTCTAACATTGACACCTCTTCAAAGTATAGATTGGTAAATGCCAATAGTTGCCATGCACAACTTAGGTTTTCAATTTTTTTTTGGAAAGATTTTTCATAATATGTGGCTATGTTGAAAACATTTATATAAGTGAGGATATTATAGGAAAAATTATGATATTATTTTTCACTATAGAATAAGAATGGAAAGTGGCAAAGCCTAATTGGGAAATGGTCTTTTCACCTTTTCATTTTACTTAAGGATTGTATAAAGAATTAATATACATGAAAACTTATAATCTCAAACTTAAATTGTAATTTATGTAATTTTACTAAATATTCCTCCTTTCATAAAAATTCTTTGTTTGTTTTAGATTTCTTTTCTTCACATTTATATATCAAAATATAAACTTAAAATTGAGAATATATTTAAGCACGGGCCGTCGTCGCTAGTCTCTCATTAATAGGATTAGATTAGATTAATATTATAAGGTCAAGCTTCGTTATTTATCTCATTGTAGTCTATAATAGGACTTTGGAACTTTCAATAAGAAACTGATTGATATGCAGTTTGTAAAGTTTTAACTTACAACCACATGGATGATCCCAAAATGCCCTACTTCTTCGTATGGATATTTGAATTCGAAAATATATGAAATAGAAAGAGGCGCAAGGGACATATATATTGGTTATTTGAATATACAACTCTTTGGCATGCAGAATGTTCTCTGTATCATTCACAGCCTGAAATCCCAGTCTCCTCTTCAATGAATTTTTTTTTTAATTTCATTTCTATTGCCTTTTTCTCTAAAAATATAAGAAAAAGGAGAAAGAAGAGCATCTTGGATATTTGGGAAATTCCCATGTCCCCTCCATTTGGGTCTTAATTTGTTATTTTACTTTTACTCTTTTTTTTATTTATAATCTTCTTCTATTTGTTGCTAGTTTCTTTTTAATCTTTTCTTCTTCTTCTTTTTCTCAAAAGAGAGAGATCTTGATAAGGGGAATTTTATTTAACATGAAGGAGTGATTAATGAGAGGGTGACGGTTGATAAATTGACAATGACAAATAAAAAATCATTGCATTGCCAAACCTATTTTTTAGTGATAGATATATGGAACCGTCAAAAATAAATGGGAGTGTAGAAGAAGGGATTGAAAAAGAGAAGAAAAGGCTCTCTAACTTTTTATCTTCTCACCACTTGAGAGAAATAGGAGAGATGCATTTTCCAATGTAGTTAACAAGCCTGATCTGATAAAAAAAAAAAAGGAATAACAAAGAAAAGATAATTACTTCTCTTCTTACATCACAAAAAACCATAAAAGGTAAGAAGTATTATTTTGCTGTATTTTTAAGGGGTTTTGTGTGTGTATAAGCTTGTAACAAACCAAAAAAGGATTTTCATTTCAAGGCAATAGACAATAACTTTTCAAAGTACAGGGGAACATGTGTGTGCATGATATAGTTTATGTTCCAATTCAAAATCAATGCCAATTTGCCATATTCATGTACAAATAGGATGAAATGACCAAAACGCCCTGCCTTCCTCATATTCTGCCTTTGAATTGGATAAAAGGCAAGTTTGTATTAAGAAATTGCTTGAAAAATGGAGAAAAAAATTATTTCAGTTTTATAATATCTTTTCGTTAGTACTAAATTATAGAGGCAGTTCAACTCCAGGTTGAAATTGCTTGAGGTGTCAGAATATGGGAGTTCTATTGGCACCATAAAAGTGTCTCTCCACACCGCAAAGAAAAAAAAAATTCCCTAAACTACCCCTTCCCCCCTCCCTTTCCATCTTCCTCTCCCCCACCCCACCCTCATAGTCTCCGACGGTGAGGGATCCCCAGTAGGTAGCCTGGCCGGCTAGCTAGCGGCCTCCCTCCCCCTTCTCCCTCTTTCTTCCTCCCTCCCCCCTCCTCTATTTTCTCCCCCTCTCTCCCACTTTCTTCCTCCCTCCCCACTCCTCTATTTTTTCTCTCCCTTCCTCTTCTTCTCTCTCCTTCCCTCCCCCCCTCCCAGCGGCCGACAGGGAGGGAGATCGGGCAGCAGGGCTACACCAGGCGGCAGAGCTGCGCTTGCCGATCGGCCAGCCAGGGATCCCTCCCCACCGGAGACTGGGAGAGTGGGGTGGGGTGGGGTGGGGTGGGGTGGGGTGGGGGAGAGGAAGAGGGTGGAGGGAGAGGAAGAGGGAAAGGGAGGAGGGGGGAGGGGTAGTTTAGGAAATGAATTTTTTTCTTTGCGGTGTGGAGAGACACTTGCGTGATGCCAATAGAACTCCCCTTCGTAATATCGTTTTTAGAAGAAGCAATCTCTCTTTCATTTTAGGCAAACATATCACTCGTAAGCGGTAAGTGCCTATATCAAGTCATTTACTCAAATATGTACGACAAAATCTTCATAATAAAAAAAAAAACCTTCTTCAATTCAATGTATTTACAAGCTTAAGAGAAACTATTTAATGAGAAAGATATCAAAAATATCTGAAGGATGCATTGTCTCTAATTTGATGTGATCAAGCAAAGATCAGGGTGCATTAATTGCGCACACAGAAATTTCCAAAGGTTAGGCTATAAGTAAGAGAAGAAAGAGTAGTAGCCCCCATCTGGTTTTGTTTGTGTTATCTCTCATAATACAGCCATGGTCTCCCCTACCCTGCCCCTCTCTCTCTCTCTCTCTCTCTCTCCAATTATACTAATTGTTTCCTTTGCTTTGTTTCGTATTGTAGGTGATTTTGGCCTTTTTCTTTTTCTTGTGCTCAACTTCCTTGGTGTCTGTTCAATCAGGCTCCATTTTTAACGTTATCAACTTTGGAGCAGTTGGAGATGGCAAAACAGATGATTCTCAAGTATATTTCTTCTTAGAAGAGTTCACGCCAACTTGTCATTGTTTGTGCTTGTGCTTGTGCATGTGCATGCCTTCATATTTGTCAGAGCTAATGAGTGATGCATGTGTGAATCCATATTTTTGGAAAGGGGTTTTGACATATTAGTTCCCCTTAATCTGAAATGTTCCAATTTCATGACCAAATTTAAGTCATGAAATTCGGAAAATAAAATCTGAGGTGAACTAATATGTTGGAACCCCTCATGGGAATCCATAATGAGACAAGACTACGTACATGTAGTCAAACCATTCACGTTTAAATGACCAAAGCTTAGTTAGCCAAGATCAAGCTCGAAATGGTACGGAACTAGCAAGTTGGGCTTGAGAGCTCAACTTGATGGACCCTTGGCATGGTGCTTGAGTTGGGCTCGAGAAAGCTCGAGCTTTGCTTTAGTTAGGTTAGGGTCGAATTTCGAGCACTTGGGTGGGGCTCAAAATGGCTACTTGGCCTTAGCTCGTTCTCAGCCTTATTCACAGGGTTGGAACCAATCTTATACTGTATTCATTACCACATTTTTCATCAATATAGTCAATTTTAATGTCTGGCTAATTGCTATTTGGGGAAAATTTTTTAGGGACCCCACATGCTCAAATGGCATTTATTTTGGAGTTCCACCCTTTCAGCCCAAAAATTTTCTCTTAGTCAAAGCCTAGCTAGAGGATCCGGTCGGTCAAATTATTTGGGACTCATTGTTTCAAGACAATTCACTCCACAAATTTACCTCTATTTTTACAATTATTCATCCCATTTTCACTCCGGCGATTGAGCATCTTGCCTTGCCAAATAACTTCCCTTTATATTTATTTTGTAACCCATAACTTCCATAATTTATATTTTCAATGCTAGCTTTATTTTCTTTCTTGATAAATAAATGTGGTAATAAGAAATAAATTGCCCATAACCAATAGTGAGAGTACTTTTGTCCGTAGATTCATCTCTCCCTCCACCTAGATCAATCTTTCTAGATTGACTCTATTAGGTCGATGACCAATAAAGTATTTAGTAGTTTTCAAGGGCAGATGTATTTTCATAGAAGTCCAATAGTAGAGATTTTATCAGATGGTCCTTGAACTCTATTTTATGGAAAATCGTATGGCCCGTATGCCATGGGTCCCATGTCAGATTAAGCATGGCAGTAGCCAATAGAGAATAGTATCTCATTATTGACAAAAGACTTGATTTGTACCGACGGATGAGGCTTCCAACCGGATGATGATGGATGTGGGTTTATGGTGAAGAAGTCTTTTGGAACTGTGATTTTTTGAAATGAAGAAGTCTTTTGGAACTGTGATTTTTTGAAACTGGCCTATATAAGAGATATGAGAGCTACACCTGCGAAGCTTTCCAATCGCCGGAATGCATACAGATCTCCGGTCGCATGTTGGAGTCTCGCTCATCAAGATCCATCATATTTAACCATGACCGACAATCAATTAGAATTGCTAATGGCATCTGTTAATTATCCATGAAAATTCTTTTATAATTGGACTACATGTTCAATTGTAAGTATTGCTTTTCTTACCCTCACTCAAGTATATTTTCCTTTTGAAAAACTTTTTTTTTCAGATTTTTATTATTTATGAGCTTAACTGGAGAAGTGTCATGTATTAGCATGAATCTAATAGCAGCATCCACTAAGTTGCAAGAACCAAATTAAATACCCATTGGCTGAAAACTTCCACTACCTATACCATAACTTGTCCCATATCACCCATTCATAGAATGACCCAGTCTATTTTCATATTTAAAAGAAAACAAGAATTGAAATCTCTCTCTTTGTAAAACAACACAATGCTTTGTGAAGCTTCATGATTTTTCATATATTTGTTGCCGATTTACAATTGTTGGTTTTTCTTTTTCACCAGGTTTCCAGTCCATTCATCTACGTTATGTTCATAAAAGCTTTCTTCATAAAATTTTAAGTTTCTTTTCAACTTGGACTTCTAACTTCTTTTTTTAATATGTATATTTTTATTAGATTTGCATTTTTATATTTTATTTCTTTTCTAATTAGCAATCAGTTTTTGATTTTTTTTATTTCACCAATTATTCTTATTTCATTAATCAATATGGTCGTGATGACAATGCCTCTACATGAGTCATATTGGCTTGTCCCCCATAAAAGAATCTTGTTTCCGCCCCTCTTTATGTATGTATTAATTCAACAACTTATAATATTTGCAATGTTAATATTGTATATATAGCGGATATCCATTGACATCCCTATGTTTATATATAAACTCTTTGGGTCTCATTTGGAGCCATGCCAATCATGGGAGTAGAAAGATCACAATGAGACCTAGATAAAATGCCAAGCCCAATAGATCATCTTAACCCATTCATATATGGCCCTCAAGTTTGAGGTATTCAAAGGAATTAATTTTACGGATTTTAATCCAACATTGAGTAACATTTAGATGTATGTCAAATTTAGGTTGGTGTCGATTCCTCCTGCAGATAGTGAGTGTAAGGGAGTTGGATTCACCATGAGTGGGCTGTGTGATGTCCCCCATGGCCATGAATGACACCCTCACATGGCTGAATTGCCCTGATTAATGAGGCGAAGCTGAGTTGACCTCACTTGCGTTTAATCTCAGCTCAGGCTCAAGCCATGCCTACCACACTTGCAAGCTCGTGCCTAGTTGTTAACATGTACATCTTTATTATCATCACCATCATCATTATTATAATGTAAACTCTTTTTTACCTTCAACATAAACACAGGGTTCAAACTCCTTCTTCACCCAAGGTGGAGTGGTGCTTTACTACTGCTGCTCACAGTGGGTTGAGGGCTTACACCAAATTTTTTTTTTTTTTTTTTTTGTAATGCTAATGGGGGTATGATTTGGCTCCATAGGCTTTTACAAAAGCATGGAATGCGACATGTTCTGCTGTTGGGGGCACTCCAACCTTACTCCTCCCTCGAGGGAAGACATTTCTATTGAAGCCCATCATTTTCAAAGGGCGCTGCAAGTCTCCCAGCATTCATATTCAGGTGATCAAGGAAACAGAATCCCTCCTTTTCTTTATAATAGTTAAGCTAATCAATATTCTCTCTCTCATGTAATATGGAGTCATTTGTGGCACAATAAACAGTTGATAATGAGTAAAATGACCTCTAATTCATAGATTAGAGAGAGCATGAATTCTCTCAAGGGTTCCTCTTTTCTCTTTTATTATTCTCCTTTTATTTATTTGCTAAGATAGTTTCCTTTTATTACTTTGCAAGTGTTTTCTTAGTTGGTTTGCACTTGCACAGGATTGGGCTATTTTTTAGTCCCTTGGAATGAACTTGGTCCATATTTCTTGACCCAATAGTCATATGTTCAAGGCCTCAGACCATATATTCTTAAAGGGAAGGCCCAACCCGGCATATTTTACCCAAAGAAATCTAGAGATGGGGTGGGTCTATGCCAGACTTTCAGGCCCATGAGTTAGATTCTAGGGTCAAGGTTTCCCTGTTCTTCTCATATTATAAGAGGTCTAACAATGGTATTCATGTGCAGGTGCTAGGGGATGTGGCTGGGCCCAGTACCATCCCTGAATGGAATAAGGCTCCTACATGGCTGGATTTCCACTATGTGGATAACCTCACCATCGATGGAACAGGTCGTATTGGTGGCCAGGGAAGCATTTGGTGGCCTTGCAAAACAAATCGTAATGCTGTAAGTAACCAACCTCCCTTGCCTCTCTGTATTCCTTCTTGGTATAACAAAGAACCTATCTTGAAACTATAAGCCCCTATCATTGTTCAATTAAGCCACTATTCTGGTCAACCCAACTCAAATCCAACACACTGAACACTCCTACATTGGTCCCAGATGATTTATAAGATTTTTATTTTTATTCTCTCTCTCTGCTCTAGTACATACCTAAACACCCAAAAACTCACGCTATCCAAATTCCTATCCAACAAACCCAGGAATCCCTTGTTGTATCTTTTAAATAGGGAGACGCCTCACCACTTGGGCTATAAGTACATTGGCAGATGATATATTAGAGTTTGTAATAATACATTGCCTTCTTCTTAATTCCCTTTGATCTCCTGATCAATTTATAGTTCATCATCATTGCTAAGACATATGACCCTCCTTTACCCCTTTTGTTTTTCAGAAATGTCCAAGCGAAGCGCCAACTGTAAGTAATTTTACACATACACCCCTGCAATCTATTAAAAATACAAACTCGACCCACGCCTCCATGCACATTGAACAAGGAAATATGTAAAACCTGTGTGAATCGAGATCACCACATTGCTGGCATCACAGAAAAGCTTTAGTTTCCTATCAAAATGCGCCACAGCAATTATGTGGAGTCCGACTTTAAATATATTGATGCCAGTAAACAAGTAATCTAGACTCAAGTTCTGTGATGGCCATCTCGAAGGCAAAAGATTTGTTAGAAATTAAGTGAGTCCGGATCATATGAGGATTTTCCCCATAGTGATTATGAGTGGACCGATCAAGGTCCATCATGTTACTGCGAGCAGCCTGCTATGCATCTGGGTAGGTGCGGACTACGGTCACATGGCGGACGTTGATTGGTCCATTCACAGTCAGCGTGGGGGAATTCCTCAGATGATTCCGAGTCAAATTAAGTTTGCTTACATGGTCTTCTTCTCTTGTGGGTCGGTTTAGGCTATGTCGTTTGCTTTCTGCAATGGCCTTGTTCTCAGTGGTGTTCATCTTTTCGACAACCCAAAGAATCACATCCATACATTGTCATGCAATGAAGCTGTCTTCTCTCACCTCACTATTACTGCTCCAAAAGACTCCCCAAATACGGATGGAATTAATATAGCATCTTCCAAAGATGTTCAAATTTACAACTGTACGATAGGAACAGGTATTTCACATCTATATGCGATTCCCTAATTATTTTTAGTAATCAATTCTACTCCATGTATGTGGTGGGGCTGATTCTATTCTTTATCAATACATCACAGGAGACGACTGCATTTCTGTTCTCAATGACACCTCAAACGTTAATATTAGCTACATCACATGTGGGCCTGGTCATGGTATTAGGTGAGTAGAAGACAAGCATTTTGCAGTTTGATTTTGAAAGCTTATAAACTTGGAAGTTGGAACCATGTAAATATGTTTCAAACCATTTTACTCAATTCAAAGGGCTGTGTCTATGCAACTCATTTGGTTTCACTTATTTCAGCATTGGAAGCTTAGGACAGGGTGGATCGGTTGGAATTGTGGAACAGATTCATGTCTCCCATTCTCGATTCACTGGAACTATGAATGGAGCAAGGATCAAAACATGGCAGGTAATTGAGGTTCTGCTTTGTGGGTATCATTTACATACATATATATGTATATAAAAAACTGCAATTTTCCTTGTTCCCTTCCAATTGATAAAGACTTTATTAGACCTTTTCATTTGTGAACAGGGAGGATCTGGGTATGTGAGAGGAATCTCTTTCCGGGACATTATTTTGGACAAAGTCCAAACAGCCATTGATATTGATCAGTTCTATCCCGCCTTGTCTATAGTAAGATGGCCCAATCTCACTCTCCTTCAAATAGTAATTATATGTTTTCAATGGTGGAATGAGGAAACTTTACTTGGGGGACACTAAAACTTTAAAATGGGTGACTGCAAAGCCACCCCGGCCCCCCTCTGGTTCTGCCATTGTTTTTTTGGAGTCTCTGACAATGCTAGTAAAAATTCTTCAAGTATATGAAATTCCTGACAACTTGGGTCATTTTTTTTATAGTTTCATATGATCAATTTGTATTATTAGCTGATTTAAAGTGTCTTCTCTGCAACTTGATTGGCATGGACCGTGTAGACACAAAGCATTCGAGTTAGCGATGTGAGCTTTATTGGAGTTCGTGGGACATCAACCGCGGTTAATGCGATAGTTCTGAGATGCTCAGGGCCAGAAGGGTGCACCAATGTCGTTCTGAATGACGTTAAAATAACCTCTGCAGTGCCAGGAAAGGAAGTACAAGCCATTTGCCAAAACGTCCATGGGCCAGCTTGCAATAACTGCAAGCCCAAAGCTACTTGCCTGGGCTAGCTCAGGCCTCTAGCTCCTCAAAGGTGGAGGATTTGTCCATCATGAATTTCGATTATCATTTGTATTCGTGTACTATGATATTTTTGAAACTTGATTTAGGAAAAAGCTTCTTCTCTATCTGTGTATGCATTTGAATTTCAAATTGGTAAGCATATAGTTCTTTCCAAATATGAATTCTTCTTTTTGGATTGCTTGAGTTTCCATCTTGAACTCTTCTCTAATTTCATCAATGCTTCCAAAAGATGCCAAGATAGATGGGCCCATTTGGGACATCCACCTTGTGTATGGAGGCTCCGATGCCCAACCCTTATCGGTTGCTGATTGGTGTGATGATTGGATGGTGCAAAACCCTAATTTCATAAAATAAACACAATATAGTGAATTTTGACTGATCTTGACCTAAATCCCAACTTGTATGCATAAATGCATGAAATAATAAAATTCAATGCAATTAATCCTAATTAGGTCCACAAATTCACAAGAAATGATGAATTAATGATGCAGTTTTGTGGAGCATATCCTTCGACATGGGAGTCAGAATCCTGACCATCCTAGTGTACCCGGTCGACCACCCTTGGAGGATGTTGACTAGATACATTGCAGACAGTAAATTTTTAGTTTGTAATTTTTTTTATCTATTCGTCTGTTGTGGGGCTCATTGACCATCCAATTGGACTTCAATTTATGTGTCAAGCATGAGTTAAGGGTTAGGCTTGACCTTGACTCATGGGGACCACCATAGTATGGTCCAGTGTATTATTTGGATTTCAATTCGATCCTTACGTTGTTGAAGATACACGTAACTTCAAGAGCGCTAAAACACACTTCCTTGGCATCTGAAACTTCATTTAGGAATTGAATTAACTGACATGTACCTAGACCTGAAAAGGGGGCCATTACCTAGGTTGGATCTTTGTTATTTCTTTCAATAATTTGCATGGTTATTGCGATTTATTATACTTGATTCATTGCTGTTTACTTTTGTAATTACTTACCGTGAATACCTGTTAATTAAATGAAAATTGGAAGACTTGAACTTAGGATTTCCTAGTGGTGACCTGGGTTTATGGATTGAAGATCATTGACCTGTGTCTATGACTAAACGAGCCATCATATAGCCTAAGAATGGATGAATGTAATGTCGTAGAATGAAGATGACTATTATTATGGATTTGTAACCCATTTATAAATGGAAAACGAACTGAATATTACTGGACTTAATATTGATGATGCTCTTGAACTGTATTGGGCTAAGACTATGACATGGTGGGTCGTGGCAATGGATTTGATAGTGGACTTGGACTATATTTATGGATTGGACATGAACCTTAGAACTTGTATGGATATGATAGGGCCTTACTCCCGAAAGGCAAGCCTAAACAGACACAAACCTTTACTTGTTCCCTTGAGTCGGCATTAAACATTCACTCCATTGTTATAAGCTTAGCTATTGGATCGGATCATCTTTGGTGAGAGCTATATATATTGTGGATGGAGCTATCATGATGAGCTATAGTTAGACGGCCGGCGGGATTTCGATTTTGGTTTATAGAGTGTTAGAGTGTTGATATTATTATTATTATTGGCGAGGCTTGTCATCTCTTGCATTATACTTTATTTTTCCACAGCGACTGGTTTACAGTATGGGAGGGCCGCGACATAATATCATATGGTGTCTAGCTCGTATGAATGTGCCACATTGATAGTTGGCGAGATTAGATGCTTTTCTTTCATATTGGTTATATTCATTATATCTTGTTCAATTGCCTAGCATTTGTACATTTGCTATTCATATGATATTACCATCATTTCTATTTCCTTTAATGTATACATCATATGTTACTTGTATACTATGCCTTGCCATATTCATGGATCTAACCCATTATTTGGTGCTTAAGTATTATCCGCGACCCCGAGGGCAACGTGTTCGTCGAGGCCCCCCTAGAGGACGAGTACGGATGGGGACCGGAAGATCAGGAGGTCGAGCCGGAGGTTTAAGAGCCAATACGAAGGGCATGAATGATTTTTCTTTTGGGTTTCAAGTGACTTTTATAGTGAGCAGGGTGAGACTATTCATCTGATATGTACTCTATGTAAGGCCCCGTCCCGAGTTAATCAAGATTTTTAACTCTAATTAATTGAAGTTAATGCTAATTAATCACGTTTAATGAGACTAATGATGGCTAATGACTAAACCCAATGAGATTAGTCCCAAATGAATGTAATGAAGTGATTAAATGGATTGAGTGAGGCTTAAACACAAACGAAGAAAATGAGACCTTTTTCGTAAATACGGATTTATACGTATTTTTTCGAATACGGAAACTCGTGATACCAACGCGTGTATCTCGACGAGTACATTAACTTTCGTAATAGACTCGATGTCTTTTGACAATGAATTGACCAAGTGAGCCTTCATTTGACTGAAATTGTAAATGAGAGAGAAGTTAGGGGCCTTAGTGCAAAAATGGGCTTATAAGAGTGAGATGAGTTCATTCAACTCATCTCCAGCTCATTCTAAACCCTAGGCTCTCTCCTTCTCTTCTTTCTTCTTTGTTTCTTCTTCCATTTCTCTCAATCAAGAGTGAGGATTGGAGGCCTGACAAGTGATTGGAGTGGAGCTTCACCTTCTTCATCTTCTTCCTCGTCTTGGCTTCCATTTTCGGAGTAGTGAAGCTTATAGAAGAACTCAAGGATTCCTTCTTGGAGCTACCAGTGAAGAGGTTTCTTGCTATTTGACTTAAGAGGCAAGTATGTGTTTTATTATAGAATGGAGATTTTTATGGATTGAATGGAAATGACCAATGGTTATTCCAATGTATGTGTTTTCTTGGATCCTATAAGGTATTAGAGAGATTTGAGTTCCATGACTCAGTTTCTAGGATTTGCTTCAGAAGTTCTGAAGCTCGAAAATGTCATTCTAGGCGAATTTCGGCTAGCCGTGAGGCTAACCGTGAACCCAACCGTCAAAGTCTGTAAAATGGGCGAGCTTCTGGAAAGCTAACCACCAATTTTCGGAGGTAACCGAAATTGAGTCAGAATTTCTGTCAAAAAAATGCCAGCTTCTAGAAAGCTGACCGTGAGCTAACCGCGAAATGGCGGTTAACCGAAATTGAAATTTCGGCTAGCCACCAGCCACATTCAGGCTAGCCGCCGACCGCATTTCGGCTAGCCACCGGCCAAGTTCCGGCTAACCGCCAGTGCACCTGATACTGGCCAAATAGTAATTGTGAGTAAAAATTTGGGAACTAAATGCACACATTAAACATATAAATGTGATGTCCATCGATAATAACACGTGCATTTGGTATCCAATATTCACACCTAATTAGTTGTCTAAATGTAAGGAAAGTTGAGTAGAAACGGAGATAGGTAGGGAATTCTAACTCGTATGGAACAACATTGACTAAATACAATGTAATGATTAATGATATAATGAAATAATGAATAGTTACTAAAGGTAACATTGTACTGATTAATGATACAATGAACAGTTACTAAAGGTAACAATGTAATGAATAAATGCAATGAACTAATGAATAATCCTGCTCAGCAGATGATTGCGGTGTTCCGGAGCTCCATGGTGATGCCAGTGATCTCTGATCAAGACACTGGTAGATCCCACACATAGACTGAAAAGTCACTAAATTGATAAGCCACCTAATAATATTGGACTGAATAGTCCCATAAGCCATCTAATGAATATTCAATGAAATGAAATGAAATGAACGAAATGAATGAAATGATATAAAATGAACGAAATGAACGAAATGAATGATAATGATATTATTGTATTTGTAGTTTAGCCATTGATAATTGATTATTGATTGGCTACACTGTTCAGGATATTGTAATATCCTAGATTTAAATGTTTAGAATTGTCACATGGAAAATGGACAGATCTAGCATGAATTGTTATAGATTTGTTTATATATTGCTGAACCGTCGTGTTCATAGTGTTATTGATGACATTACAGGCTCAGTTGCCCGTCCCGGCCTTGCAGAGGCCGCGCCTCCTGCAGAGGAGGCCCATCCGATACCTCCAGGAGGTTTAGCGGAGTGGGCATGTTCGGAAGGTGATTGAACTTGGATATTTTGATTAGTATTTTTGCAGTAAATCATTTTGAGATGTAATTAGATACCACATGCATTGTAATTTAAATGTGCAGTGTGGGTATAAGTTGACTGTGATTTTTGTATATGTGAACTTTACTGTTAATGTAAAGTTACTTGTTGTCAATGTATATATGTATTTTTGCAAAAATGTACATCTGACAGGTATGCAGGCTAGATCCCTTGTGAGTCTTGTCTTAACTTCGATTAATTCAGGATTCACGGGAGTAAGTATGAAGTCATCGCGATCCGGATTAGCCCCGATCTCGGGCCCGGGTCGTGACACTCTATTATTACACTTTGAGATTTAGATTAGACTGGTGCCTTGCTACATGTGCTTCATATCTAGTTGATACGTTTATTGCTACCGCTATTATCTTATATTGCTTCCGATATATTTTTTTATGCTTCCGTACTTAACCATTGATTAACATATTGTTAAAAAGTTTTAAATAGGACCTCACTGCAGACCTATGATCTTGGAAGTTATTGAATTTTCCGAAAGTAGCGCACTAATTTAGGATACCTTGGCTGTAAACTCAGTATTCAGAATTGGGGCGTTACAAAAACAATCGACTTTAATATATATAAAAAGAATAAAGCAGGTCTTAATGGTTGAGTGAGTGGAGTGTGCCTTAATGGGTTGAGAGAAGGGAGGTTGCATGAGAGTTATGGTAATGAACTATTACAAAATTAGCAACTCAAAGAAAGAGAATAGCTTGTGGAGTAAGATGCTTTTGTGGATGTGGCTCAAGGAGGGTTCAAAGTGAGGACTTTTCGGAGGTTTTTTTTTTTTTTTTCTTCTAATGGCAACTCCACTTTAAGGTATAGAATATAATAGAATAGAATTATTATATTTTATAAAATGTTACACATTATCCCGAGTTAATTAAGATTAACTCTAGTTAATCGAGATAAATGCAAATTAAGCATGATTAATCAAGTTAATTGTGATTAATGACTAGAATGAATCAAATTAGCCACAAGTGAATGAATTGAACTTAATGAAATGGATTTAGAAGTAATTGACTTGATTGAGTTGATTTTATATTCAATTTGATGAAATTAAGGACTTTTCCGTAAATACGGATTTATACGTATTTCGTTGAATATGGTGGAAAATGATACTATCGTGTGTATCTCAATGAGTACGTCAATTTTCATAATACACACATTCTTATTTGACATGAGATGAAGTAAATAAGTCTTGATTTGACTTAAAACTTGAAATGTGTAAAATGTGAGGGGTTTAGTTGCAAATCACTACAACAAAAAGCATTTTTTGCGACGATTTTAAATTTTTCGCAAATTTCTATTTTAGAAATTTTTTTGCGACGTTTTTTTAGGTACGTCGCGAAAAGGCGATTCCCTCCTAATTGTTTTTGGCGGGAGAAATGGCGGGAATTGGCAAATTTTTACAACAAAGATTTTTCGTCGCAAATAGTTTTATCTCTTTGCAAAAATAAATAATCTAAAATTTAAAGTAAAATAAATTCTAAATATTTAATTCTCGACGTTTAATTTTTTGTCGCAGAATATAAATTTAGTTTTAAGCAAGAGTTAAAGTAAAAATAAAATAAAAATATTAATTTACAAAAATCATTTTTTGCGACGTTTTTAAATTCGTCGCAAAAAATATAATATCAGTGATGATTTAAAAAATTTATCGCAGATAATTATTACGGTAATATTTTTCTCGACGGTTTTTTTAGTACGTCGCAAAAAATGTGAGTCCCTCCCTTTTTTTATGACAATTTTTTTTGTCTCAAATTAAATAATGAAAAATTAAAAATAAAAATAAAAATTTAATTCGCGACGTTTATAAATTCTCGCAAGAAATATATTATTTGCGACGATTTATAAAATTTGTCGCAGATAATTATTACGGTAATATTTTTCATGACGTTTTTTTTAGTACGTTGCAAAAAAGGTGAGTCCCTCCCTTTTTTTTTTGGCACGAGTGATGGCGGGAAATTAAAAATTTTTTTTACAACAATTTTTTTTTGTCACAAATTAAATAATGAAAACTTAAAAAAAATAAAAATTTAATTCGCGACGTTTTTAAATTAGTCGCAAAAAATATACTATCTCTAACGATTTATAAAATTTGTCGTAGATAATTATTACGGTAATATTTTTCGCGACCTTTTTAGTACGTCACAAAAAATGTGAGTCCCTCCCTTTTTTTTTTGGTGCGAGTGATGGCGGGAAATGAATTTTTTTTGCGACAAATTTTTTTTGTCGCAAATTAAATAATAAAAAATTAAAAAAAATTAAAAATAAAAATTGAGAATGTCACAATTTGAAATAATTAATTTTTAAGAATGTAAATTGAGAATTTTTTAATCTTCAGAGGTACAAATTGCTATTTGTTAGCATTCTAAGTAGGGTAGGAATAATTAATTTTTAAGAATGTAAAATGAATTTTTTAATGTTTGATCTATTTGTTTTCCATGTTCTCTCTCCTCTCCCCCCACGCGTCCAGTTTTATTTCCCTAATTTTTTTCTCCGTCTCCCTCCTGCTCTCTACTTCGTCTCCTTTTCTCATGTTGTCCTCTCTGTCGTCTCCCTCTCTTCTCCGCTGTCGCTGGAGCAAGCCGTTGCCCAATCAGCCAGTTGTCGAGGAAGCATGGCATCTCGTTGCAGCAGTCGGTGTTGGGACCTGTAATAAACTTCTTGAATGATGCTTCGGCTGTCCCAATGCGCTGTTCTACTACTGGTATGATAGAATCATGTCTATGCATATAATGTATATATTTCAATGAAACAATACTAGTCATTCTTTTGATATAAAAAAAAAAAGAAAAAGAAACCCTCTATTATTAGGCTTTCTGAATGAAAGCTCTTCATGGCGTGCATTGCAACATTTAGGCGCTGTTTTGTGTAGCATTTAGTGGGATTTTCTTCAATTTAGCAATTCAACTTTTTGGTTTGAACAACATGATTATGGTGATTTTTTCGTGGGCAGATTCTCTTCATTATTACCATTCAAAAAAAAAGTTTGAAAGTAAAAAAAAAAAAAAAAAGAAGTTGCTACATTATCCTAGAGAGAGAGAGAGAGAGAGAGAGAGAGAGAGAGACCTGGAATGTGTAGATTCTATCTATAAAACTGATGGCTCAATTTTTTTTTTTTTAATGTATGCTGTGTTTTGGACATTGTTGTCACTACAAGAAAATAGGGCTTTTCCGGCGATTTTATAAGTGCCGGAAAAGAAATCGCAGCTTACGGAATTTTTTTGCGGTGAAATATACACCGCTGCAAAGTTATAATATTTAGGTGACCATTCGATTTTTTTGCAGCGATTTTAGTTACTATTGCGGCGATTTAATTCGCAGCAAAAGCTATTTAATTGTTGCAGCGTTTTGTTTCGCCGACATAGCAAAATGCGCATCAAATTAAATAATATAAAACGTCGGTAAATAGATTTTTCCCCTCTCCCGCCTCCAAAAGCCCTATTTTCCCTCTCCTGCGTCACTCATTTCTTTCTGTCGCTGTTCTCCTCATTTCCCTCCAAGAGCGCTATTTTCCCCTCATGGTTCCCACCTTCTTCATCGCCCCCACCTCTCCATCGTCCTCCAAAAGCCATTTCTCTCCCTCCCTCTCTAGAACCCATCTCGATCGCCCCCACCTCTCCATCGTCCTTCGCTCATCCCTTTCTATATCTCCAGACCTCTCCCAGGCCCACGACCCACTTCAGCAGCATTGCCAAGCGCGCTTAGCAGCCCCCGGACGCATGTAGAGCCTTCATCTTCCTCCTCGCGCCGCCGGACACCTCCCCTACACCAGGTACACCCCTCCCTCTTCCTGCACTCCACACACACCGCGCACCTCTCCTCTCTTTCTTCTATGTGTCCTCTCTCCCTCGTTCCCCATGTCTCTGTTACCTCTCTGTCTTCTCTCCTCCCTCCCTTCCTCTCTTCTTCTTCCTCCCCTGTCTCCCCTCGCCTATGCTTGTTGCAGCGCCCACCTGCACACCACTCCCTCTCTCCCTTGGTTCTCTCTCTCTCTCTCTCTCTCTCTCTCTCTCTCTCTCTCCCTCTCTTATCTTCTTCCTCCCCTATTCCTCTCCCTCTCCCCTGCTTCCTCCTCTGTTCCGCCCTGCGCCCACCTAAACACCACTCCCTCTCTCCCTCGGTTCTCTCTCTCTTCCTCTCTTCTCTTCTTCCTCCCCTGTTCCTCTCCTATCCTCTGTTCCGCCCTGCGCCCACTTGCACACCACATCATTAACTTCTCATTCGAATTTTTTTTTCAAGCAATAACAATTTGTATTCATGGGTAACGATTTTTATTAGTTCAGTTTGTTGTTTCATTTTGCAATTAAAAATTTGAACATTTGTTATTTGTTGATATCTTTCTAAATTAAATGCTCATAAATTTGTATCATTATTAGGAAAAGGTTTGCATCTTTGATAGACTGAGATTCTATTTTGACACATACTAATGATAAATCTTGATCCTTAATGATTTACTCATTCTACATCATCATATATTGGTATTTACTTTGTCATCTCAACTTTGTTGATGTTCTTTCTTTCATCAATATTAATAAAACTTCTATAAAAAGACTGTAAGTGTTAAAAAAAAAAAACATCACTCAGCAATTGGTAAAACTAGCATGTGACTGCTTTGGGCAAGGTGGATAGAATGGGACAAAAATCAGTAAGTTCTCTCCATTTTGGGGAGAACTCTACATTGGTTACTAATTTATTTACAGTTGCATGAATGCCTCTCTCTGAGTGTTGAGGTTAAAAAGTAGGAACCTTTCAAGAATGACACCCTTCTTTAGGTTGGGAGGGTTTCATCCCACAAAAGGTGAAGGCTTTATATTGGCTGCCGGTGGCTAGGTGGATTCTTAGTGTGGTTAGTAGAAGTCCATCATCCATCTCCTTGGAGATGATTTTCGTCACTTGCCATCTTTGTAATGAATAGATCAAGGCCGTCTGTAATCTATCCATTCATTGTCCATATGCTTGGAGTAGAGGTGAAAATCTGGGCTGGCGGCCCAAGCCCAGCACGGGCCCAACTCAAAAAAACCGTGCCTGGGCCCGTTGACTTGGTCAACGGGCCGGGCCGGCCCGACAGCCTCACTGGGCCGTGCTGGGCCAGGGTTGCCAGGCCCGGCCCGGCACGGCACGGTTAAAATTCGTGCCGTGCTGGGCCAGTTCCCCAAAGCCCGTGGGCGGCCCGGCCCGGCCCGGCCCAGGCACGGCCCACAGAGAGCCCCCAACGGCTCTTTTTTTAAAAAAATCCCCCCCACTTCTCAAAAAAGGGTCTTTTTACATTTTTAACCCCCTCCAACAGCTATAAACGGTCATATGGGGGGGGGGGGTGTCTTTTGATAATTTTTTACCATTATACCCCCCCAACTGCTATAAAACGGTCATATGAGGGGGTATTTTTTGTCATTTTATCACTTAGGAATTCTATAGATAGCCCTCATTCCTCTCATTTCTCTATACTCATCTACTCTCTCATTTCTCACACTCCCTCTAAAGTTCTAAGGCTCTAAGATTATTACTATAGCTTGGGTTAGAACACTATATCATTGTGGGCCCACCTAATCCGACTAAGATTTTATCTTTCCTTTACTCCTTCCCTCATCTTACTTTCTCTGCTTGTCTTTTCATATTGGAATATTTATTTATGTCTTCTTTGATATGGCCCGGTATTGCTTTTATATTAGAATAGAAGTTTTTTTCTTGGCTTGTGTTGGGCACGATCCTTTCACACTAGTATATATTCCTCTAGATTGTGCCACGTCAGCACTCTCCAATCTCACAATGCCACATAATTAAGGGCTCCCACGGAGGACATGTGACATCGCATATTCAAAATAAGTCATATTTGAATTTAATCCATATTGAATAGAAACTTTCAATCCCTTAATTTTAGAAATCTCATGCCAAACCCTAAAAAAATCAGCCACGTCACCTTTGTTGATAGGTGGGCGATTCATGATTTCAAGTTTCTAATCAAACCCTCCTCTACAAGCTAAAACTATCCCTAAAATCTCATCATCCATCCTTATCTCATTTTGAAAATTCTCCTGAAAGATATTTTAATAAATAAAATAAATAAAAGATCACACTAACTCTTATAATTATGAATTGCAAGGGCCACTATAATTACATGATTAGATATACTAGCAAAGACTTCGCAGTAACAAATTTAAGACATCATGACATTTGTAACCTTGAATCAAGCGAGACCTATTTGTGGTCATGTGGGACCAATTGCACTTGAGTTTTTTCCATAACCAATTACAAGTAGTAGCCTTGGTTCTGAATTCACAACCAGACCAGGCTCTGTTTTGGTCCTTGTTAAGTGTAACTAATTTTGGCAAAGTTAAAAGTAAATGAAGTCATCTAAACACAAGACCTCTAGTGGCAAGGGCGTACCATCTCACAAGGCAGCCTAAAGTTTGAACCCTGAGCAAATACGTTGATCACAAATTGTGTACCACTCGCCCATCTAGCAAGATAATAAATAAATAAGGGTTCGGCGACATACATAGCAAATCTATAACTCTATGACTATATACATTATATTAGTCATGATAAACCACAAAACCTATGTGACTTTTGAAAAGGTTGGGTTATTCCGACACTATGTAGATCTGTTTCCCACACTTGAGTTATGACCAAATAGGTCATAATTAAGTACATTTTTCTCACTTATTAACATTTCTTAGCATAAACGTGAAGATCAACACGAAATCTCAAGTGATTCATGTAACCAAAGCATCTGGACTCTCTGCCTAAAGTCATAACTACTTGGACATTTTCGGTGATTCGAGCATTTATGAAAATGTTAACCGAAATGAAATCAATCATGAAGTTTCATGCATCACCTTAGGCACAAAGGTTTCTATTTTTGGAGTCCGACACACTAAAAATCTGCATGTTGTAAATTTCTAAACCTTGGAAGATCTATTTGCATCTTTCAGAGAAGATCATTTCATGATTAGGGCTAGATTCTAGAGACAGATGAAATCCAGGTTGTAATTGCTTGAGGTTGTATTTCTGTGGTAATGCTGATGGTTCCAGAAGAAGCATATTCTCTGTAGCTTGAAAGTGTCTAAATCAAACCGTTTGCTCGAATACATATAACGAAATTCAATGTATTACAAGAGAGGCTATTTAATGAGAAGGATACAAAAAATCAAGTGTTCCTCTATACAGTAAACAAGACCCAGCAAAAATCAAGTGCGCGAACACACAAACTTCTAAAGGTTAGGCTATAAACGAGAGAAGAAAGAGTAGCTAGCATCTCCCATATTTAATGAGAAAGATACAAAAAGTTGTGTTCCTCTGTTCAGTGAACATGACCCAGCGAAAATCAAGTGCGCGAACACAGAAACTTCTAAAGGTTACACTATAAATGAGAGAAGAAAGAGTAGCATCTCCCATCTGTTTCTTCTGTGTTATAACTCATAATACAGCCATGGTCTCTCTCTCTCTCTCTCTCTCTCTCTCTCTCTCTCTCTCAAAATGATACTAATTGTTCCCTTTGCTTTGTTTCATATTGTAGATGATTTTGGCCTTCTTCTTTCTCCTCTGTTCAACTTCCTACGTATCTGTCCAATCATACTCCGTTCTCTATGTAACTGACTTTGGAGCAGTTGGAGATGGCAAAACAGATGATTCTCAAGTATATTTCTTCTTAAGAGAAGACACTCTAACTTGTTATTGTGTGTGCTAGCATACTTGTGAGAGTTGATGAGCTATTTGTGTTGGAACGTCCCACATCCTACACCGCCTAAGTAATAGGCTTGACATGTCTTAATATATGTGTATGGGCCTTTCACTTATCAGCTTAAACTTTTTGGTTGGTAAATGACTCTTTACATTGTATTAGAGTGGGTTCTGGGATCTTGGCATAGCTTGAGTTGGGGATATATATATATATATATGACTAACGCTACAAAACTCCCGGGCGTTTAAAAAAAAAAAAAAAAGTGCCCCTCTTTTAGCCAATGAAAGCGTGACACGTGTAATCAATGGTACACTTATCCATTCTCTCGCCTAGTAATAGGCTTGATATGTCATAATATACGTGTATGGGCCTTTCACCTATCAGCTTAAACTTTTGGTTGGTAAATGACTCTTTACATTGTATCAGAGTGGGTTTTGGGATCTTGGCATAGCTTGAGTTGGGGATATATATATATATATATATATATATATATATGAGTAACGCTACAAAACTCCCGGGCATTTTTCACAAAAAAAAAAAAAGCACCCCTCTTTTAGCCAATGAAAGCGTGACACGTGTCATCAATAGTACATTTATCCATTCTCTCTCCTAAAAAAAGCCCATCTTTTAGCCAATGAAAGCGTGACACGTGTCATCAATGATACACTTATCCATTCTCTCTCCTAAATATTCTTCGAAAACTGTGGATGTTTTATAGATTCTGTTAAATCATTGGCTAATAGATAGGGGCAAAAACTCTACTTTTGAGATAGGGGAGTTTTTGAGAATCTCCCTATATATACATATGGAGAATATTCAAGTGCATCCATCCCTCACCATTGTGGTGAGGGACACCCCCTTTTTGGGAAGTTTCAAGTACAAAAGAGAAGTACTTCTCTTTTATACTTGAAACTTCTCTGTTGTACTTGAAACTTCCCAAAAAGGGGGTGTCCCTCGCCACAATTGTGAGGGATTGATGTACTTGAATATCCCCCTACACATATATATACATATATAATATAGAAAAATTCTTAAAAACTCCCCTATCTCAAATGGGGAGTTTCTGCCCCGATCATATAGCCAATGATTTATTAGTATTTTGAGAGAATCTATAAAAAATAAATCCACCTTAGTAGGAAAATGTTTAGGAGAGAATGTATTCATGACACGTGTTATACTTTCATTGGCTAAAAGAGGGGCGCTTTAACTTTATTAATTTATTTTTTTTTGTGAAAAATGCTGGGAAAGTTTTGTAGCGTAACTCATATATATAAGGAGATGCTCCTATAAGAGATAGGGGTGAGGGTCCTCACATTTAAGTTGTTGGCATTGGATATGGATGTGAGGGCCCCATCTAATATATCATTTAAGGGGAGAGATATCTCCCATAGGAGCATCTCCCATATATATATACATATGAATATAAAGGAGGTGCTCTAGTGAGAGACTCTCACCAAGTTGGTGAGAGATGGGTGGGGGCCCTCACATTTAAGTTGGGGGTCTTTGCATTTAAGTTAGTGAGAGTGGATATGGAAATGAGGGCCCCCACCCATCTCTCATAAACTTGGTGAGAGTGCTTCTCAGAGGAGCACTTCCCATATTATATTATGGTAAATAAAATAATGAATTCATATATATATATATATATATAGTTCAAATATACCTAGTCCCCTTCTGTATCATACCCACTTCATAAATAACGAGCTAAGGGCCAAGACAATATATGTCTATGATTGGAAACATATGAGACTGTGAGAGCATTTGGAGATATCTTCTACTCTTATAAAAGAGAGAAAGATGTCCTTTTTCACTACACAAATAGCCAATAAAATGAAAGTTGTGGGGCCCACTCTTATATATATATATACTGGGGGGTCTTCCTATGCATCTATCCCTCACCATTTTTGGTGAGGGACACCTCTTTTGGGGAAAAAGCAAGTACAAAAGTGGAAAAAAAGCAACGTACAAAAGTACACTTTGTACTTGAATATTACCCAAAAGGGGTGTCCCTCACCAAAAAGTGGTGAGGGAAGGATACACTTGAAGATCCCCCATATATATTTATTATATATATATGGATAAAGATGGGACATAATGGGAATTTCTTAACTTCTACTCTTATAAAATGTCTCTCTCTTCCTTTTTCACTACACACATAGCCAACATAATGAAAGTTGTGGGGCCCACTCTTATATATATTTATTATGTATATGTATTTTATATATGGATAAAGATGGGGACATAATGGGAATTTCCCAACTTCTACTCTTATAAAATGTCTAAAAAAAGAGAAAGATGATGTACCTTTTTACTACACACATGCCCAATAAAATACAAGTTGTGGGGCCCACCCTTATATATATATTTATTATGTACATGTATTTTATGTATGGATAAAGATGGGGACATAATGGAAAATTTCCAATTTGTCTAAAATAGAGTTTGGGCCAGGCTTGGATTTAGAGGGGTTTTAAGGACCTGGATCAAGATGATCATGGAGACTAAAGTTTAGGAGTTAAAAATATCTACCCAACGGTACCATAATCTCAAAAATCCAAAATTACAAAAAAGACCCCTCAATTCTCTGGAAAATTGCTAAATACCTCCCTTCTATACCCAAATGATCTCGGATACAGACCAAACTTGGCACACAGGATCCTAATAATTTTTTTAATCTCTTATATTGAGTAGATGCTGATATTTTAAACATAATAAAATTTCGTTTTAATACATTCCAATAAATCGAGTAATTTTTTTCGATTTCTTTATTTTTTTTTAAGGTGGTGCAGAAAAGAAAAGGAAAATATGGATAAGATTGGAATCTATCTAAAATCAATATCTCAAATGTTGTTTTTTCCCTCTTCTTTTTTCAATTTTCTTTTAACATTCTTCTTATTCAGATAATACAAGATTTTCAATATAGGGAATTTTGTGGGTATGAGGTTTTTCCTCTGTGAATAATTATGTAAGGAAGAACATGATATTTTAACAGATTCTTCATTAACTCTTAGCATCTTTTGGAATGGAGGGTGTTTTCATACATGTAAGTGAGCACTGTCCGCTGAAATTATTATTGTTTGATTGTGTCTTCTTCTTTAATTTTTTTTAATGTTGTGATAAAATCTTCATTCTAAGAAAAATGGGTGCAACCAGAGTTAAGAAAAGATGATGAAGAGTTGGATTTTTCTTTCTCATTCCTATTTGGGCCAAAGTTAGGCCCATTGATAGCCTTCGTACTCTGATGGTTTTAATTATATGTCTGTTTTATTTCTTGAATCTTAACTGCAGACTTTCAAATTGTGCATTTTCGTGTTTTCTTATGGTAGAACTTTGTATTTAGTCCTCACTCTATGTTTGGAATATGAATTTGTGCATAGCGTTTAAAATGTAAATTTTATACTGTTTTGTTATGTGAGATAGGAAAATGGAAAACTCAAATAGAAACTGGCCTGGTTGAGAAAAGCAAAATAGACAATAACTAAAAGGACGATGCTATGAGACATGGAATTTGTTTTCATTCTCCATAGAGTCGAAGGGGAAGGGCTTTTTTTTAAGCAATACAGGAGCTAATATTCAAAAGGCCAAAAACTTAATCCATATTTGTATAAGAATCTGACATTTTGTTTTGTTTCTTTTTCCTATTTTAGTTTATATTAGTTAAATTCTTACGTTCTAGACCAATGCCTCTTCAATCATCACCTTCCAAACCCATCAAGAGTGGGATAAGACCAATAAGCATTCATTCGTGGTTCTCATTGAACCATTTTGTTCACTAATGTCCAAATATTATTCATTTTTTTGTCTTTTGTAAAATTAATTGTGAGATATGGTGCAATTAAATAATCATTTCAAAGGGAAAAATATTTCAGATTTTATCATTCAGAAAGTTGTTTTAGTCTTTCTTGGCACTATGTTGTCCACCCCGGTTAATAAACTAAGGCAAGATGAGAAAAACAAAAGATTTTAACTATGCACTATTTACTCTATTATGTGGTTCATTGTGTACATACTGTCTTTTAACTCTGAAAACTTAAATGCCATGTGCTTTTTCAATGATAAACCTTGAACTAAGATGGGATGAAAATAAATAAGAAAATGAATTGTATATTTTATAATGGATCAAAAGAAAAGCAATCAAGTGTATTTTACTTACTACCTTTTGGTGTTCAATATTTACAATTTTGCGGGCACTTTAAATACTTTTCCATCAGTTTAAAAGTCGCGACAAAAGGTATTAGCTAGCTTGCTACTTTTGTTATTGTTACTGGTGGCCAATTGGTGGTTGTGTTATAATTCAAATACCAAATTGACTACACACGAGAGAATTAACATTCTCTCAGGTTTTTTTTTATACCTAAAACAATACAAATTGTGCAAATAACCCTTTGATATTAATTTTTAAATATTAACCCTTTAATCTTTTGTACACTAACCTTAAATATTTGTAATTTGATGTTCCTTTAGTTGCATATTATTTATTATGGCCTTTGAAAAAGGTATAGGGACCTTCAAAACTTATAAGCACATTCCATATATATAGGTACTTCGTTTGCATTATTACTTTATGTTTAGTTTTTTCTTTTTCTCTTTTAGAAAAAACTAGCAACTAACAAAATATCATAAATAAGAAGGTGAAATGTAAAAACTTAAACTCATTTTATGTCTGCCCTGTTTTTTTCTTTCTTTTAATGAAAGTTACCATTAAAAAAATTTAAATATTATTTTCACCATGTGTTTGTATTTTATTTAGTTAGAATAATTGAGTTTTCAATTTGACATAATAGTTGTATTGATCTTGATTTATACTCCTGTTGGAAGAGTAATCACAAGTTGGATAATGTGATAACTAATACTAAATATTGGTTCTCTTCTGATATTAGTGATTGCTAAAGATAATTCCATAAATGAAATTTAGTGGTAGATCTTATAGATTACTATCGTAAAATTGTTGTTGTTCGATCAGGACAATTTTTAGTTTCTTAATATACAACTTTTGTGAATTTTTTTTATTATAAAAGGGCATTTCAAGGGCATGAATATATTTATTTATTATTGCTCTTACTCATAAGGCTTAAATTGAAAAACGTTGATCATTTTCTAATACATTTATTTCTTTCATCATTCCAAGTTTCTTCTTGCTCTTCTTATTTTTCTTCTTTTCATATATTTCAATGAAATGTCATGCCTTTCCTTAAAGGGAAAACGACATTCTCATAGAAACTGCTTGTTATGCTAGCGTTATTACTAACTTCAGAGTCAATGAATAAAGTGGTCATTTTAAGTATAAACAACTAAAATAAGTATTTGATGCTGAGCTACATAACAAATTCAATTTTTCTTTGTTCGTTTTGAATTTTTCTTACTTTGATTAGCACTCCCATCCTTTTTATAGAACAGAGATGAAGAGTTGATTTAGAATACTTGTGTTACATTCTTATGTATTTCTTAAGAAGAATATTCAATTCTTTTGGCAGATTTAATGTTCAATTCTTTTGGCAGATTTGTATTTGTAGTTTTTTATTTTTTGGTATTTTTTCCCTATGGATATCTCAATTTGTGAGCTTCCATTTAACTAAACTTTTATGATTACTATGTATTATCTTTTTCTTACAGGGTATAAAATATAGAACTTTTTATCAAGCAAAAAAAAGATGCTGACTCTTGAATAGGTATTGCCTCTATTTACCTGATAGTGGTCCGTCTTATAATATAAAACAAAGCACATGTTAAACACTAATATTGATCAACATGTGCTCTGCAAATCTTATCCGTGAAAGTTCATATCATAGTTCCACCATTGTTGATCCCTGTCGCTTAAGGACAAGCCGGATTACTTCATTATTCTTGACGGTTTATGTGAGATGTTATTCTTCTTTGTAAGTTAAGACTAAAACCACCATCTTAGTTTTGTTATTCTGACGTCCTTAGGTAAGATATAATTATTTTTTTTCCTTAATAGAATCTGATTTTGTAGTGAACATATAATGTTCATGGTAATTGGTTAGAACAGTAAGCTCATCCGCTTCTTAGTTTTTATTTTTGTTTTTTATAAAACTGCAGGTTATCAATTTGACTATGCTTTCAACTAGATTCCAACTTTAGCAGGTCAAGTCTACCAGGAAACTGATAAGTCGACCTGACAGGTCAAATAAAGTAAATTGAAATTTCTTTGTACACATTCATGATAAAATATCTAGAAATATGTGATTTATATCCTCAAAAAGTTATATAAATTCCATATCGATTGTCTTTTGAGATCTCATTTTTCTCACTATATCATGATTTATTGTTTTCAAATGTATACAAAAAAAAGTAGTGTCAGTTGTATTTGGACATTGCACTGGTCTTGCAATTTACAATCACTTATTTTTTGTTAAAATTTTATTTTTAAACGTATTGAAGCTTCTACTGAATTTTTAAAGAACTTTATTTTTTTAAAATTTTTATTAATAAAGCTGTTTGTTCGGTGCACGTGCATTGCATGTGCATGGCTCCACTAGCAAAAGTTATATAAATTCCATATCGATTGTCTTTTGAGATCTCATTTTTCTCACTATATCATGATTTATTGTTTTCAAATGTATAGAAAAAAAAGTAGTGTCAGTGGTATTTGGACATTGCACGGGTCTTGCAATTTACGATCACTTATTTTTTGTTAAATTTTTATTTTTAAACGTATTGAAGCTTCTACTGAATTTTTAAAGAGCTTTATTTTTTAAAATTTGATTAATAAAGCTGTTTGTTCGGTGCATGTGCAGGGCTCCACTAGTTTAAAAAGAGGGGGGGGGGGGGGGATGCTTGCGGATAATACAATGATCCTGGTGGATAATACATTGATCTTGTCCCCATCAATGGGTGATTTTGAAATCCCTTGCTAGGCTCGTGGGAGCACAAGTGATATGTCATGTTTCCTTTCTTCAAATGGGGGTCTTGGAAACATTGAGCAAGTTAGTCCCCCACCTGACAAATGCCCCATCACATTCTTTATTTGTGTGGTTTTGGCAATGTGAGAGAACGGACCACACATGGGGGTTCTTTTTTTTTTTTTTTTTTTAAATTTGAGAGAGGCAAAAGATATCTTATAAGAACCATCCTCTGGTCAATGAAAGGACTAAGCTTTTATGATAACTTGCTAATTACTCTTCATTTTTATCATTACTTTAAGTAGGTAGGTTGATGAAAGCATGGGCTGCATCACATCAAACTATCATGCCTGTGTTTTATTGGCTGAGTCATTGTATTTTATACACCATATAAGATGAGTAATTGGATTCATCCATGTGAATTTCAATCCCTGTTTCAAAACGAGCTTAAATGAAAAAGATTATTTTCCAGTACTTGGGAGATCAAATTGCGAGTTAAATTAGAAACTGTTAATGATTCAAATATAAGCTGGTGTGAAAAAATATATATTTTTTTTTTGAAATAATGTGGACTTCTGATTATTCTGGAATGTTTTTCTTTCCTTTTTTTTTTTTTTTTTTTTTGTGGCGGACCTTTGTAATTGTTTTTTTTTTATTTAATTTTTGTATCCGGTAACTGAAGAGCTTTTCCTTTTAGATCATATTTTTTTCCAATTGCTTAATACACTACTCTACATGCATGTGCTTATTATTGAGTTGGTTTTATTTTTCTGACACTTTGCAAGTCTATTTGAAAGGTTCATTTCTCTTAAAACTATTTGAAATATACATTTAAGCTGAATCGATAGACTGATCATAATTACCTCTATTTTCTTCTAATTGAATTAGTTTAAAGGCATTTTATAAGTTTCCTAAGTAGAGGTCGTTGTCTCATTCTCTTTTGCATATAATAGGGTTTTTTTTCCTTGATTGAGATAATATAATATAGTTAGCAAAAGAAAACAAAGAATTCTATCATCATAATAATCATTAAGATTGATCTAAAAATCAACCTCAACAATCCCTCCCTCAACGGCACATCCACCGCAACTCCTGCTGCGAACTCGCAAAATGTAAAACGTGTGTCGACCTACACGAACACCCGACCGACCGGACTTGATACCACTTGAAGGATCATACACCCCATAGAGCTACCACTTATCCCAAAACCAATTGGTGATAGGAAACAGCACATCAATAGTTCTAGGGTGAGGCTAGGGCTCGACCATAATTATGACCGCTCAGGAGCGAGAGTGGACGTTGACCTCAACAGAAATGAAGCTAATATCCCAACATGAGATATATATGATAGAATCTTTGAAAATGTTGACCATTTGATTATATTTCTAATGGTGGAAGATGTAACTATAGAAATTGAAAAAAAAAAAAAAAAGGAGGAAGAGAAATATACAGGGCAAAGCCCCCAAAAGCTTCTTAGAAGCGGCTAAACCTGCTCATAAAGAAATAAGAGAAATAGACCCAAAAGAAAGAAAGAAAATACATCAGAAAGAGAATAAATCTTTCAAAAAATAAAAAAATAAAAAGAAAAAAAGATAGGGATCTTGAAGCGGAATTTGAACAAAGCTTGGGAGTCCAGAAATTGAATTAGAAATTTGATCAAATAAGCTCCTCTTGGTTCTATGAAGAGAAATAACTACATCGTTGAAGGTGGCATCATTCTCGTTGTACCACAGGGAAGAAATGACATTAAAAAAAATACCATAGCAGCCAACTTTTTCCCAATATAAGGACGACCTTTAGAGAAAGCCCACCATATATGCTTGGTAGAGGGAGATGAAGCTGAGGTTTCCCAATGCCATGCAAAATCCAATTACACATGGATGAAGAGCCCGTGCAGGTGAAGAAGAGGTGCATATTTGATTCTTCACGACTGCAATACAAAATGCCTCTAGAGGCGATACTACCCATCGATTTTGCCCAAAGATGAGTTAGCATTTTCCTGTGATGCATTCTCCAAATAAATTAAGAAAGGCGTGAACTTACGAGGATGGTCCAAACCAGATCTACCCATCATCTGACAGGAGCTGCACGAAATCTTACACGGTTCCAAGCTTCCTTATTGAGGGATTGCTAGATGAGTTTCGAATCCAAGAGGCAGTATTAGGGATATATAGGGGGAGAGAGATTGCAAAAATTGAGTTCGGGTGCTACTTAATGGGCTCTTAAAGACAGTGAGGGATTAGTCAAAACTGATCGATAATAAGAGTCGAACCCTTGTCCAAGTGGGAGAAAGAAATTGGGTAAAGAAACTGTAGTTGCAAAGTCTCGCAACCAACAATCATGCCAAATACTTACAATTTCCCCATCTCCAATTTTTCATTTAAAAAAGGAGATAGCTAGGCTTAATTGACTTCCACATGCAAGATCCAAAGGAAGCCCAGTTTCAGCACAATCAAGCCTAGCTACAACAAAAGTCTGTACTTGTCTGTTGTTGGCCCAGGTGAAATTGTTTCCTATAAAGCCTACATCCTTAAGGCTTGAAGCTGTAACCATATCATTAAAGTCCTTGATTGAGAGGGAAAAAGGAGGGCGAGTGCTAAACTTTTCTTTGGCCAGAAGAATAGCATTAAAATTTCCAATCATGCACAAGGGTAAAACCGTAGATAAGGAGCTAACTAGGTAATCCCAGAAAGTTCTCCTTAATCTATAATCAATAGACCCATAAACTCCCGTGATAATGCTAGTGGGGGGAGGAGAGGAATAAGAAATACTAACTGAAATGTGTTGGGTTGAAAGATCTAGAAGAGAGAAAGCATACTTAGAGTTAGAGTTACATAAACACCAAAGAGAGCTATTGGTATTTGAGAAGGAGATAAGGCCGAAAGACTCGATTCCATTGGAGTTGAAAGAGGAGAAATGTGCCTTAGGCTCAGAAAGGAAAAGAAGGTCTGGAGAATGAACAACAATTAGATGATGTAACATAGTTTTTGTAGAGGTATTGCAAGTAGTTTTTGTAGGGGTATTGCAAGTGCCTCTACAGTTCCAATAAAAGATCTTAACCAGTAAACTTTAGTGGGAAGGGAGGGCCTTTGGAACTCCTGGTTTTGGTAGCAAAAGATGTGGACCCTCTGTTCTTGGATTTCCTATTACATTAGATAAATCTACCAACTGGGAGGCTACCCGAGGAGTAACATGGACAAGGAGGTCTGATGGGGAGCAACTAGTTTCTGTTAAGGTAGAAGTTAAGTTATCAAGCTTAGAAGATGGGACGGAGGCAATCACCAAAGCTGGGGTCTTAAGATTGTTTCTTCAATATAAGATTGGGCAGTGATAAGATTCTTGGATTTGGAAGTAAAGGAGGTTGGTTCTGCAAAAGTATAGTGCTCCAAAATGGAAAACGGGTTGGAACAGTCTAATATAGGTGCTGGGATTTTTCTAAGATTTCATGGACTACATCTGAGGGGAGAGCCGCAATTGGATTGTCATGTTGAAGATCATTTGCAAAGCTAAGGCCAAGGGAGTGAGAGCTATTGATAAAAGGGGGTAAGAAAGGTGAGCAATTGGAATGTAAATTTTTACCACTGGAGTAAGGAACAACAGTTGGAGAAGGTAAGACGAAAACTAAGCAACCAGAAATCTCTGAGACTGATATTGGCATAGGGGGCTGAGAACCCTTTGCACCCAAAACTGTGCCTGAAATTGCTAAAGTTGGAGGAGTTTTCAATAGAACAGTTTGGACGGGAGTCTTCAACAGGGAAGGCTTAACTCTAAAAGGTCACTTGATGGAAAGATGACCTGCAAAAAGACATTGTGAACAAGGAATGTTTTCAAGCTGCATTTCGACCCCCACTGTTGCATCTCCTTCCAGGTCGACAGTAAGAGATTTAGAGCTAGACTTGGCCACATCCAGGTTAACCAACACTCTATTGTAGGATAGCATTTTCTGTACAACAATTGTGTCATGAAGGCAGAGAGCCTTACCAATTGAACCAGCCATGGAAAGAAGGATATCACTGCTCCAACAGTGATGGGGAATTCCTTTGAGGCGAATCCATAATGGGGTGACCGTTGGCCAAGAGTTTTCATCCTGTCTTAGAGACCAGGGAAGAAGTAGGAGCTTTTTCTTGTCCATAAGAAGGGGACTTTGGCTAACTAGACAACCTCTCAATGTTCCTTAGAGTTGAATCCGAAAAGGAAGTTCCCTTTCTCTATGCAAGAAATTAGGCATGGCCTAGAGAGTCGCTAAGAGGTATGAACCCGATGCTCCAGCCCTTCCAGAGAGGGACATCTACCCACGAATTTACCAATAGCAAAGAAGGTAAAGTATTCTTTGCTATGGGTGGCCATCTGTTGAGGGATCCTTAGAATTAGCTTACCATCCTTCCAGGCTGGAGGGAGTAATACTGGAGGGGGAAGAATGGCCATATGGGTGAGACAACTGGCATAAGATTTGGGAGTAGGTTGCTTTTGAGCATAAGAGGAGTCTTTAGGAGGGTGGCCATTGGGGGGGGGGGGGGGGGGGAGATGTTTAAGAAGGCGCTAAGAAGGGTCCCAAATAGCTATAAGTAAGGGAGATGGTACCGGAGCAGCAAATGTCCCATTTTGGGGGGAAGCCAGGTAGGGAGTTTGAGGTTGGTTGCATGGAAGTTGTCTTTGCCTAAGCCAAGGAACTGGGAAGGAGAGCTATATTTGGTGATAGAGGAACCAGATTTGGGGTAGAGAGAAGAGGGGCTTTTGATCCCTAAGGATTTTGGAGAAGGAACAATGGGGTTGGGTCTGTTAGAGTTTTGGTCTAATGGATATGCTGAAGGAGCAGAGATATGATTTTGTGAGAAAATCTCCCCAGATGGAGGTCGAGAGACTGAGTTATTTGAAAAGGTTTAAGGAACTTGGGAGAGGTTCTGGGGGCTAAAAGGATGGTCTTGGGTGCTGAATGAGTGGGATGACATTGCTGTTGGGATGCGAAGGAGTTCCTTGCGGAGGATTTTGAGAAGGATTTAGGGTTGGACAAGGGTAGAGAGAAACCACAGTAAAAATGCATGGCATTGATGTTACAACGCACCTACCTTCATTTTGACGCCACTTTATATACAAAGGATTGAGAAAAACAATATGCGGTGCTTGGAAAGTTTGACTTTTAAATTCTCAAAATTACTTGGATTCAGGAGAGCTTTTAGGGGAGGGAAATCTAGAGGCTAGGATCAATTTCTTGTTTTATATGGGCTCCACAAAGATAAGAAAAGCTCCTAAAACCTATCTAATAATTGAGACAATCTACTTCAAACTAAAAGTTAGCAAATTCTATGGTTTCATTTGCTTGTGACCCACTATAGAGATAAACATTCGGATTTTTGTTTTGGTAAACGATTAGAAGTTCACATATCCACAAATTCTTGTAATCCAAAATCGTTCAAAAAAATGGTGAAAAACTTAGACCAAGTAGACTTTTATATTGGCCATAAAAGTCACGTGTATTTCAAAACTTTGATGTGGGTGATCAACATGTGGCATAATAATGAGAATCTTTATATACAATTCTCATAAAATGTTACAATCTTCCATGGAAAGAATAGAGTCTACCCCCAAACAACATATAATTTCTACATACATTAATCATGCGGCTTTCAAAACAAAAGCCCTAGAGATTCTGTTGTGATCTAGGGCCTACGAGAAGAAATCAACTAAGCATAAGAGAACACAGAGATTTACGTGGTTCGGCTTTTAACCTACGTCCACGAAGAAGACGGGAGAATTCACTATGCAATCAGAAGAGTTGTACATCCTAGAAACTCTTCGTCTTTATTTATAATATCAGCCCCAAAACCCTCTTACACCCAAACACTACTTCTTAATCACAATAGACCTATAACATGCCTACTTTTCATCACAATACAAGTTATGCAATCTAGGGGTTCAATTAATTAAGATTAATTAACTTCTATTGAGCCATACAAATTAACAAATTCTCAAAGGTGGACTTTTCACATTTCCTTTAACCATGTAATTTCTAAACAGAAGTTCAACCCAAACACAAGAAAAAAAAACCCTAGTAATAGAAAGAGTCAAACCTGTCGTCCTTTATGGATAGTGCTGTATTCACTCCACAGCTTCGAACCACCAGCACTTCGCTCGAAGTGTGTCGAAGAGGTTTCAGCATCATCAACTTCATTAGCACACGATTCTTTCATTTGGTTGAGACGACTTTGGCTCCTAAGTAGGAAAAGTAATGGCTTTGAGAAGGGAAGTCATTTCGTCGCAACGAGCGTTGATGAGATCACACGACTTTATGAGATTTGATTCCATTCATAAGATATAATGACCGTTTGAATCAGGGCTGTAAATGAATTCGGGTTGCGGGTCAGCGATTTCATGTTAGAATCACCTTAACCCGTACACGACCCATTGATGCACGCCAGACCAATGGGCCTCGTTTGAAAGTTTATCCTAGAAGGCCCAAAGCCCATAAGTCCCAACAATGGAGAAATTTTCTAAGATTTCTCTATCGGCGGTTTCCTATTCTAATAGAATTCTAGAATTAGTA
Organism: Umbellularia californica; assembly: GCA_028538565.1. Lineage (NCBI taxonomy): Eukaryota > Viridiplantae > Streptophyta > Magnoliopsida > Laurales > Lauraceae > Umbellularia > Umbellularia californica. The sequence goes on along the minus strand of JAPQWN010000004.1, from coordinate 58,569,196 downwards.
GATTTCTTAGAATTTAGTGATTATTGTGAATAGGCAGTTTCTAAATTTTCCTAGATTCTTAGATTTAGAGGGTCTTCTAGTTTGGTATGGCTTGATTGCTAATTTAGTGCTTAGACTCTATTATATAAAGGGTACAATCACCTCTCTTGGGATATAAGAAATTAATGAAAATTTGAGTTCACTCATTGTGTGTGTTTCTATCTTGTCTGTGGTGTGAGACCAAGACATCTTACCCTAAGTTGTTTGGCTTGGAGAACAGCCTGTTGGCTACCTCCTTCTTCCTTGCGTTGCTTCAATTGGTATCAGAACGAAGATCCATTCTCAGATCGCCGTTTCAATTGCCGATCGAGGTGACCCGTCCACTCATCTCCGATTTGATTTCATTGTTCATCATCATTCAATATCATCCACCTCATAATCCCCACAACTACTAATCCCTAAACCCCCCGAAGCCTTCCCAGAATCTCCACCACTCCATTCAGACCTTTCACCCCTCCCACTTCAGCCTTTTCACGCATCACAGAACCATATCTTCCATTCCCGGATCCATCTTCAAAATCATTAAACTACCATCATCAATCCCATCCATTCATCCACCAACATACCACACTCATCATCCATCCTGCTGAATTCCTCCCATCCAATCCAGAAACGAAATCCCAAATCAATCTGCCCAACAACCCAAATCCCTAACACAACCCTACCCAAACTCACAGAATCCACGATCCACCTCTTTTAAGAAATCAACAGTTCCCTAATAACCCAAACCCATATCTCCCTCAACTGATTCCCATCCCAACCCCAATCGAACCCTCCTTCCCCATATCCCAACCACCCCTGCCACTGCCACGCACAACCAAGTAGAACTCTACCCCTTGGCTTCCATCACCTATACCTAGACAAGAGAAGAAAATAATGTAAGAGAACAGAAAAGAAGGACAGCACAAAAAAAGGGTATCATAGTAGAATAGAAAGAGAGAGCAGAACAGAGGGGAGGAAGGAGAAACGAAATGAATAGAACAAAAAATAGTGTACCTGCTTCATCGACCCCACCCGAGCAGCTGTGTCTTCTCCAGGCCATCCAACCCTTTAGCATAGCCCAGACTGTCCTTAAACTAATCTAGGGAGTATTATACTCACAAGGAGTGCTCCAAACTTACGTACCAATCCAAAATTCACTGAACTCAAACTGACCCCCAATCGACCGATAGATCCGATCGATTGGCCAAATTTTTACTTAAAATTTCATGTTTGGCCAGTATCAGGTTCGCTTGAGCGGACCGAATAGGCAGGGGATTCGTTCGAGCGAACTTCTACAGACTGCTGTTCTCATCAGACAGAACCTACACCGCTCGAGCGGACATATTGTTCGCTTGAGCGGACCTTTACAAGTGCCACTTCGTATCAGACAAAACGACGTTCGCTCGAGCGGACTCACTGTTCGCTCGAGCGAGCCCTTCATAAATTCATTTCGAAATTTCTGATTCACTTCCTTCTTCTACTCCCATTTCTCCATTTCATCCCCACAACCTGCAATGAAAGTTCGAACCTCCTGTTCCCTCCTCATTCATCATCCACTCACATCTAATAACATTTCTAATCTTCCATTAAGAATCTAATCAATCCATAAACAACTCATAACTCAATGGAAATGCATTCAAACCCATGAAAACTTTATAGATTTCTACAATAATCAATACTAATCACAAGTAATGTTTATACTTGCCTCATTTGAAGTCAATGAGCTCAAAGCCTTTTCCTTAGCTTGCTCTCAAGATGAAACCCCCAAATTTCAAACCCTAAATCCATAAAAGCATCCAAAACACCACTCATAAGCCATTCATGCTAAAACCCTCTCCTCACTACTCAATATAACTTCGAAATCCTAAGAGAAAAACCACTACTTACTCGTAGTTCCAAGCAAAAGATCTTGAGTTCTCTTACAAGCTCCACACCTCAACAATGGAGGAAGCAACTTGGGGAAGAAGATGAAGGTGGAGTTGTACTCTCCAAAACCCTTTTTAAATCACTCATAAACTCTCTCTTGATGATGGAGAAGGGAAAGGAAAAGAAAGAGATGGAGATGAGTCTAGGGTTTGTTGAAAATGAACTCATCTCTACATTTCATTCTAATATAAGGGGTTCTTACACTAAAGCCCCCTCCTATTTAGTCTTATTACATTTTAAGTCAAATGAACCCTCACTTGGCCCATTTGAGGTCAAATGAGATCGCGACTATTACGAAAGTTAACGTACTATTCGAGATACACACGTTGGCATCAAGAACTTCCGTATTCGACGAAATACGTGAAAACTCGTATTTACGATAAAGTCCTTAGCCTACAGTGTTTGAGTTTAAACTCATTTTAACCAACTCAAACCCATTCAATTTCATTCCATTGTGCTTAATGCCTCAATTGACACTAATTTGTCACTCTTTGGTCTTTGACCTTCATTAACTCAATTATTCATGCTTAATTAGCACTAATCCTAATTAATTAGCTTTAATCGTGATTAGTTCGGGTCAGGGTGTAACAACTGCAACACAAAATGCCTCTAGAGGCGATACTACCCATCGATTTTGCCCAAAGATGAGTTAGCATTTTCCTGTGAAGCATTCTCCAAATAAATTAAGAAAGGCGTGAACTTACGAGGATGGTCCAAACCAGATCTGCCCATCATCTGACAGGAGTTGCACGAAATCTTACAAGGTTCCAAGCGCCTTATTGAGGGATTGCTAGATGAGTTCCGAATCCAAGAGGCAGTATTAGGGATATATAGGGGGAGAGAGATTGCATATATTGAGTTCGGGTGCTGCTTAATGAGCTCTTAAATATAATAAGGGATTAGCCAGAACTGATCGATAATAAGAGTCGAACCCTTGTCCAGGTGGGAGAAAAGAAATTGGGTAAAGAAACAGCAGTTGCGAAGTCTCGCAACATGCCAAATACTTACAATTTCCCCATCTCCAATTTTTCGTTTAAAAAAGGAGATAGCTAGGCTTAATTGACTTCCACATGCAAGATCCAAAGGAAGCCCAGTTTCAGCACAATCAAGCCTAGCTACAACATAAGTCTGTACTTGTCTGTTGTTGGCCCAGGTGACATTGTTTCCTATAAAGCCTACATCCTTAAGGCTTGAAGCTGTAACCATATCATTAAAGTCCTTGATTGAGAGGGAAAAAGGAGGGCGAGTGCTAAACTTTTCTTTGGCCAGAAGAATAGCATTAAAATCTCCGATCATGCACAAGGGTAAAAGCGTAGATAAGGAGCTAACTAGGTAATCCCAGAAAGTTCTCCTTAATCTATAATCAGTAGACCCATAAACTCCCGTGATAATGCTAGTGGGGGGAGGAGAGGAATCAGAAATACTAACTGAAATGTGCTGGGTTGAAAGATCTAGAAGAGAGAAAGCATACTTAGAGTTAGAGTTACATAAACACCAAAGAGAGCTATTGGTATTTGAGGAGGAGTTAAGGCCGAAAGACTCAATTCCATTGGAGTTGAAAGAGTAGAAATGTGCCTTGGGCTCAGAAAGGAAAAGAAGGTCTGGAGAATGAACATCAATTAAATGATGTAACATAGTTTTGTTAGGGGTATTGCAAGTGCCTCTACAGTTCCAATAAAAGATCTTAACCAGTAAACTTTAGTGGGAAGGGAGGGCCTTTGGAACTCCTAGTTTTGGGAGCAAAAGATGTGGATCCTCTGTTCTTGGATATCCTATTACATTAGATAAATCTACCAACTGGGAGGCTACCTGAGGAGTAACATGGACAAGGAGGTCTGATGGGGAGCAACTAGTTTCTGTTAAGGTAGAAGTTAAGTTATCAGGCTTAGAAGATGGGACGGAGGCAATCACCAAAGCTGGGGGTCTTGAGATTGTTTCTTCAATATAAGATTGGGCAGTGATAAGATTCTTGGATTTGGAAGTAAAGGAGGTTGGTTCTGCAAAAGTATAGTGCTCCAAAATGGAAAACGGGTTGGAACAGTCTAATATAGGTGCTTGGATTTTTCTAAGATTTCATGGACTACATCCGAGGGGAGAGCCGCAATTGGATTGTCATGTTGAAGATCATTTGCAAAGCTGAGGCCAAGGGAGTGAGAGCTATTGATAAAAGGGGGTAAGATAGGAGAGCAATTAGGAGACGAGGAATGTAAAGTTTTACCACTGGAGTAAGGAACAGCAGTTGGAGAAGGTAAGACGAAAACTAGGGAGCCAGAAATCTCTGAGACTGATATTGGCACTGGGGGCTGAGAACCCTTTACACTAGCTTTAGGTTCTAAAACTGTGCCTGAAATTGCTGAAGTGGGAGGAGTTTTCAATAGAACAGCTTGGACGGGAGTCTTCAACGGGGAAGGCTTAACTCTAAAAGGTCACTTGATGGAAAGATGACCTGCAGAGAGACATTCTGAACAAGGAATGTTTTCAAGCTGCATTTCAACCTCCACTGTTGCATCTCCTTCCAGGTCGACGGTAAGAGATCTAGAGCGAGACTTGGCCACATCCAGGTTAACCAGCACTCTATTGTAGGATAGCATTTTCTGTAAAGCAGTTGTGTCATCAAGGTAGAGAGGCTTACCAATTGAACGAGCCATGGAAAGAAGGATATCGCTGCTCCAACAGTGATGGGGAATTCCTTTGAGGCGAATCCATAGTGGGGTGACTGCTGGCCAAGAGCTTTCATCCTGTCTTACAGACCAAGGAAGAAGTAGGAGCTTTTTCTTGTCCATAAGAAGGGGACTTTGGCTAACTAGACAATCTCTCAATCTTCCTTAGAATTGAATCTGAATAGGAAGTTCCCTTTCTCAGTGAAAGAAATTAGGCATGGCCTAAAGAGTCACTAAGAGGTATTAACCCGATGCTCCAGCCCTTCCAGAGAGGGACATGTACCCACGAATTTACCAATAGCAGAGAAGGTAAAGGATTCTTTGCTATGGGTGGCCATCTGTTGAGGGATCCTTAGAAGTAGCTTACCATCCTTCCAGGCTGGAGGGGGAAGAATGGCCATATGGGTGAAACAACTGGCACAAGATTTGGGAGTAGGTTGCTTTTGAGCATAAGAGGAGTCTTTAGGAGGCTAACCATTGTGTGTGTGTGTGTGTGGGGGGGGGGGGGTGTTTAAAAAGGCTTTCCAAGTGATTATGAAGGAGTTAAAGTTGAGCAGGGTCGCAGATAGCTATAAGTAAGGGAGATGGTACCGGAGCAGCAGTTGTCCCATTTTGGGGGAAGCCAGATAGGGGATTTGAGGTTGGTTGCATGGAAGTTGTCTTTTCCTAAGCCAAGGAACTGGGAAGGAGAGCTATATTTGGTGATAGAGGAACCAGATTTGGGGTAGAGAGAATAGGGGCTTTTCATACCAAAGGATTTTGGAGAAGGAACAATGGGGTTGGGTCTGTTAGAGTTTTGGTCTAATGGATATGCTGAAGGAGCAGAGATAGGATTTTGTGAGAAAATCTCCCCAGATGGAGGTCGAGAGACTGAGTTATTTGAAAAGGTTTAAGGAACTTGGGAGAGGTTATGGGGGCTAAAAGGATGGTCTTGGGTGCTGAATGAGTGGGATGACATTGCTGTTGGGATGCGAAGGAATTGCTTGCGGCGGATTTTGAGGAGAAGGATTTAGGGTTGGACAAGGGTAGAGAGAAACCACAGTAAGAATGCATGGCATTGATGTTACAACGCACCTACCTTCATTTTGACGCCACTTTATATACAAAGGATTGAGAAAAACAATATCCGGTGTTTGGAAAGTTTGACTTTTAAATTCTCAAAATTACTTGGATTCAGGAGAGCTATTAGGGGAGGGAAATCTAGAGGCTAGGATCAATTTCTTGCTTTATATGGGCTCCACAAAGATAAGAAAAGCTCCTAAAACCTATCTAATAATTGAGACAATCTACTTCAAACTAAAAGTAAGCAAATTCTATGGTTTCATTTGCTTGTGACCCACTATAGAGATAAACATTCAGATTTTTGGTAAACGATTAGAAGTTCACATATCCACAAATTCTTGTAATCCAAAATCGTTCAAAAAAATGGTGAAAAACTTAGACCAAGTAGACTTTTATATTGGCCATAAAAGTCACGTGTATTTCAAAACTTTGATGTGGGTGATCAACATGTGGCATAATAATGAGAATCTTTATATACAATTCTCATAAAATGTTACAATCTTCCATGGAAAGAATAGAGTCTACCCCCAAACAACATATAATTTCTACATACATTAATCATGCGGCTTTCAAAACAAAAGCCCTAGAGATTCTGTTGTGATCTAGGGCCTACGAGAAGAGATCAACTAAGCACAAGATAACACAGAGATTTACGAGGTTCGGATTTTTGTTTTGGTAAACGATTAGAAGTTCACATATCCACAAATTCTTGTAATCCAAAATCGTTCAAAAAAATGGTGAAAAACTTAGACCAAGTAGACTTTTATATTGGCCATAAAAGTCACGTGTATTTCAAAACTTTGATGTGGGTGATCAACATGTGGCATAATAATGAGAATCTTTATATACAATTCTCATAAAATGTTACAATCTTCCATGGAAAGAATAGAGTCTACCCCCAAACAACATATAATTTCTACATACATTAATCATGCGGCTTTCAAAACAAAAGCCCTAGAGATTCTGTTGTGATCTAGGTAGGGCCTACGAGAAGAGATCAACTAAGTACAACAGAACACAGAGATTTACGTTGTTCGGTTTTAACCTACGTCCACGAAGAAGACGGGAGAATTCACTATGCAATCAGAAGAGCTGTACATCCTAGAGACTCTTAGTCTCTATTTATAATATCAGCCCCAAAACCCTCTTACACCCAAACACTACTTCTTAATCACAATAGACCTATAACAGGCCTACTTTTCATCACAATACAAGTTACGCAATCTAGGGGCCCAGTTAATTAAGATTAATTAACTTCTATTGAGCCATATAAATTAATAAATTCTCAAAGGTGGAATTTTCACATTTCCTTTAACCATGTAATTTCTAAACAAAATTCCAACCCAAACACGAGATAAAAACCCAAGTAATAGAAAAAGTCAAACCTGTCGTCCATTATGGATAGTACTGTATTCACTCCACATCTTTGAACCACCAGCACTTCCCTCGAAGTGTGTCGAAGAGGTTTCAGCATCATCAACTTCATTAGCACACGATTCTTTCATTTGGTTGAGACGACTTTGGCTCCTAAGTAGGAAAAGTAATGGCTTTGAGAAGGGAAGTCATTTCGTCGCAAGGAGCGTTGATGAGATCACACGACTTTATGAGATTTGATTCCATTCATAAGATATAATGACGGTTTGAATCAGGGCTGTAACTGAATTCGGGTTGCGGGTCAGCGATTTCATGTTAGAATCACCTCAACCCATACACGACCCATTGATGCACGCCAGACCAATGGGCCTCGTTTGAAAGTTTATGCCAGAAGGCCCAAAGCCCATAAGTCCCAACAATGGAGAAATTTTCTAAGATTTCTCTATCGGCAGTTTCCTATTCTAATAGAATTCTAGAATTAGTAGATTTCTTAGAATTTAGTGATTATTGTGAATATGCAGTTTCTAAATTTTCCTAGATATTTAGATTTAGAGGGTCTTCTAGTTTGGTATGGCTTGATTGCTAATTTAGTGCTTAGACTCTATTATATAAAGGGTACAATCACCTCTCTTGGGATATAAGAAATTAATGAAAATTTGAGTTCACTCATTGTGTGTGTTTCTATCTTGTCTGTGGTGTGAGACCAAGACATCGACATAATACCCTAAGTTGTTTGGCTTGGAAAACAGCCCGTTGGCTACCTCCTTCTTCCTTGCATTGCTTCAATTGGTATCAGAGCGAAGATTCGTTCTCAGATCGCCGTTTCAATTGCTTATCGAGGTGACCCGTCCACTCATCTCCGATTTGATTTCATTGTTCATCATCATTCAATATCATCCACATCATAATCCCCACCACTACCGATCCCTAAACCCACCGAAGCCTTCCCAGAATCTCCACCACTCCATTCAGCCCTTTCACCCCTCCCACTTCAGCCTTTTCACGCATCACAGAACCATATCTTCCATTCCCGGATCCATCTTCACCATCATTAAACTACCATCATCAATCCCATCCATTCATCCACCAACATACCACACTCATCATCCATCCTGCTGAAATCCTCCCATCCAATCCAGAAACGAAATCCCAAATCAATCTGCCCAACATCCCAAATCACCAAATCCCTAACACAACCCTACCCAAACTCACAGAATCCACGATCCGACCCCACCTCTTTTAAGAAATCAACAGTTCCCTAATAACCCAAGCCCATATCTCCCTCAACTGATTCCCATCCCAGCCCCATCGAACCCTCCTTCCCCATATTCCAACCACCCCTGCCACTGCCACGCACAACCAAGTAGAACTCTACCCCTTTGCTTCCATCACCTATACCTAGACAAGAGAAGAAAATAATGTAAGAGAACAGAAAAGAAGGACAGCACAACGAAAGGGTATCAGAGTAAAATAGAAAGAGAGAGCAGAACAGAGGGGAGGAAGGAGAAACGAAATGAATAGAACAAAAAATAGTGTACCTGCTTCATCGACCCCACCCGAGCAGCTGTGTCTTCTCCAGGCCATCCAACCCTTTGGCACAGCCCAGACTGTCCTTAAACCCATTCGACCATGACTAACACTCCCAAATCCGTCGACACCCTAACCCCCACCACCCATCATCATAACCCATCACATGAAACCCATCCCACCCGCAGCCTCCACTTGTCCCACGCCTATCCTAGCCCTACACAGAGCCACAGCCAGCCCTACCTAACCTCCACCGAAATCAACCATCTAAAATCCCAAACATAGTCCTAGTTTCACTACCCGCCCATCCACATCCCAGACAAAACCCAATTTCCCAAAACCCAAACCGTAATCGAACCCCCACATCCCCAAACCCCTAGACCCCAGTCATCCCATTCCCCATCACGGCCACCAATTTCCGAAACCAAAACTCACCACCACCGAAACCCTATAACTCTCACACCCCACCATACATTCAGCCTGTCGCAACCTAGTCTTCATAATCCAACTCCAAAACTCTAACCCGCAGTCACTCAAAAAAAAAAAAAAAAAGGGAAACAGCAGAATAGAAAGAGAGAAAGAGCTGAACAAAGGGGAAGGAGAAATGAACTGAATAGAAAAAAAACAATGTACCTGCTTCATCGACCCCACCAGTGCAGCTGCGTCGTCTCCAGCAGGAAGCAGCCAAGCCGCCAAACCGTCAGCCTCACCTTCGTTGCTCGGAACAACTGCCAGTGCTGTCTTCCTCCTCGTGCGTCGATGACTCTTCTTCACTTCTGCAGTTCACCAAGATCTTGCGCCTCTCCTTCCTTCTAGAACAACGTTAGCAGGGAAAGGGTTCTAAACCCCTTTTCTTCTTTCACCGGCATCGAGCCCACACGTCCGGCTTCAAGTGATAGGAATGAGCCATCATCTAGGCCTGAATTTGAGTTAGGCCCAAATCTGATCACATAGTTAAAAAAAAAAAAAAAAAAAAGGAGCCCAACCCAGAAGCCAAAAACTATAGCCCACAATTCAAGTCCATCAGACCTACACTCTTTTCCTTCACCTTCTTTGTAAGCCAAGTCAAGTAAGCCTAATTGAACCATTCAAGAATCTAAGTTTTGTGCATGCTCAACCACTTCATTTAGCATTAACAAGAAGCAAACATTCCATCACTTGGCATTGATCATCAACCTAAATCTTCAAACATGTATTATAGAAAAGCTCCAGAAGTTTCAATCTTTTTTTATGGAAATAGAGATCCATATGTCTTCTTGAATTGGGTTAAAGTACTTAAAGATTATTTTACATGGCATCAATTACGAGGTAATTCATGGAAAGATTATGCTACAAGAAAACTTCAAGGAGATGCAAAAGCATAGTGGAAAGAAGTAGAATGTTAGTTGTATCAATATCCACCGATATGGAATGAAATGAAATTACTATTGGAGGACAAATATGTAAATGGAAGAGATCCATTCTCCCCAATAGTGGAAGCCAAGTCGAAGCCCATTGGCCAATTTGCACAGTATCAAAGTTTGACCCAAGGAAAATTGTCCGTCGAACAATATGCCAATGAATTTGAAAGGCTACACTATTTATGTGACTTGGGCAAGACCCTTGATTTCAATCAGTTTCTCAAAGGTTTGCGACCAAACATTATGAAAAATATGAAGAAAGAATGCATAGATATGCACGACGCATTTTGGAAAGTGATCCGTGTCGAACATTCTATAAAACGCTATCACCTCAGAAAAACTAAGATGCAAGAAGAAAAGTCTCCGCAAACCACCGAAGTTCGTATGGTGGAACCATTCATGGAGGATGTCAAAGCTTACATTGAGAAGGAAGATCAAAGAAAGGAACATGCCATGACGAAGTTAGATGATATGTCCCATAGCATTCTTACAATGGATGATACTTCAAAAGCATTCAAAGACAAGAAGCCCGAATTATTTGTGAATAGTGGTGATCAAAAGATGCAACGAGAAAAGAATCAGAGCCAGGCATTGATGACTTGGATATGGTTAGTAAGGAAAATGAACATCCGATGGATCTAATCAAAGTGTTACTTCCAGACAAGCCCATTGGATCATCAAAAAACAAGTCCCTTATTCCAAATTGTTCAGAAGAAGATCCATTAGCTGAAGTATATCACATTGACTTTAGCTTTGGAGATCAACAATGGACACTTGGCGATTGCAATTTGATTTTACAGATTCTGCAGTCATAAAGATCAAGTGAAGCTTCAAAGTCATGTCAAGGGCAAAAGATCAAGAACAAAAAAAAGTTTTACTCTTGGTTTTTTACCCAGGAGGCCACCTACTGAACTCGAGGTCAAGTTCCCTCCAAGAGGGGAAGAGCTGATGCAGGCCAGACCAATGGACCTCGTTTGAGAGTTTATTCTAGAAGGCCCAAAGCCCATAAGTCCCAACAATAGAGAAATTTTCCAAGATTTCTCAATCGGTGGTTTCCTATTTTAATAGATGTCTAGAATTAGTATATTTATTAGAAATTAGTGAGTATTGTGATTGGGCAGTTTCTATATTTTCCTAGATTCTTAGATTTAAAGAGTTTTCTAATTTGGTTTGGCTTGATTGCTAAGTTAATGCTTAGACTCTATTATCTAAAGGGTGTAATCCCTTCTCTTGGCGATATCGTCAACCAAGGTAATTTCATCAAAAAAAAGATGTACGAACAACTAAATGGTGATTTTGTTATTATTCTTTATAAAATCGATTATTTACAATATAAGCTTAATTATTTGGTAAAAATCCCTATTTATTAAAGCAAGTACTCCTCTAAATCAAAACCCAACAATTTAAATGATCAATCTTGACTCATTTGCTAACTAGACTCATTTGCAAACTATGTTCCTAAAAATCTATTCTATCTGCAAACTCTTTCCTCGCATAAAATCTCGGCCAGTTAATGGATTGATCACCAAATTTCACACATGAGAGACTCTATCCATTTCTGCCCATTTAACAGAGGAAAGTAAAGTCAGTTAATCACAGATTCCAGATTTAGTTGATCCAACGGTGGTCATCTCATTAATTTGAATAATAATTTATTATTTGATCAATACAATGGGTGCTAGGCCTAATATGACATTTGAATTTACCAAAGGTGGGCCCACACATCTATTTAACATGGGTGTTGCAGCCCCATACTACCATGGAGGCTGCAGCGACGCTGCGTATATGGTAGGCAGTTGTCACGACCCGGGCCTGAGGCCGGACTAATCGGGGCCTAACCCGGATCGCGATGTCATCATACTTACTCCCGTAAATCTCGAATTAACCGAAGTTAAGACAAGACTCACAATGGATCTAACCTGCATACTTGTCAAATGTACATTTTGCGGAAATATATACATACATTGACAATGATTGACTTTACCTTACTAGTAATGTTCACATATACAAAATACAGTCCAACGAAGTTCACCACTGCATATTCAAATTACAATGCAGGGAACATCTAATTACATCTCAAAATGATTTACACAAAAACATCTATCCAAAACCATTCCCAAAATAATCCAAAGTATCCAAAACCATCACCCTCCGAACTATGCCCACTCCACTAAACCTCCTGGAGGTAACGGACGGGCCTCCTCCGCAAGCGGCACGGCCTCGCCAAGGCCGGGATGGGCAACTGGGCCTGTAATGCCATCAATAACACTATGAACACGACGGTTCAACAATGTATAAACACATTTATGATAACTCATGCTAATCTTGTCCATTGTCAATATAAGGATTCTAGACAATTGAATCTAGGTTAATGCAATATTTTGAACAGTGCAGTCAATTGATAATCAATGACTAGATTACAAGTACAATAATATTACTATTATTCAGTTCAGTGTCTTCCAAAGGAAGCATTAGTCAATTCATTTCATTCATTTCATGTCATTCGGATTACATTGAGCATTTATTAGATGGCTTTTGGGACTTTTCAGTCCAATACATTTTTCATTCAATACATATTTCATTACATGGCTTGTACATGGCTTTTCATTGACTTTTCAGTCTATATGTGGGATCTACCAGTGTCTTGATCAAAGATCACTGGCATCACCACGGAGCTCCGGAACACCCCAATCATCTGTTGCAGCAGGATTATTCATTATTCATTATATTTATTCATTATTCAATGGTTCATTTCATTTATTCAATGTCCAGTAGTTCATTGTATGCAGTCATTATAGACTCAAGGGGATTAGATGAATCTTTAATCATTCACGGTCCTACTTATCTCTATCCCAAATTTAGCCAATTTCTGGGTGTAATAATTAGTTACTAAATGCACGTGTTATTTTCGATGGACATCACATTTACATTTAATATGTGCATTTAGTCCCCAAAAATTTTTCCACCCACAATATCAAAATCCACTGGACTCAAACTGAGTCCCACAATCGATCGGACCGTTAGGTCCGATCGATTGGCCAAATTTTCAGTCACAATAATTATTTGGCCAGCATCAGGTTCACAGGCGGTTAGCCGGAACTTGACCAGCGGCTAGCCGAAATGCAGTCGGCGGCTAGCCGGAATGTGGCTGGCGGCTAGCCGAAATTTCAATTTCGGTTAACCGCCATTTCGCGGTTAGATCACGGTCAACTTTCCAGAAGCTGACATTTTTGACAGAAATCCTGACTAAATTTCGGTCACCTCACGGTTATCTCGCGGCTAGCCGAAATTCAAATTTCGGCTAACCGAAAATTGGCGGTTAGCTTTCCAGAAGCTCGCCCATTTTTATAGATTTTGACGGTTGGCTTCACGGTTAGCCTCGCGGCTAGCCGAAATTAGCCCAGAATGACACTTTCGAGCTGCAGAACTTCTGAAGTAAATTTCAGAGATTGAGTTCCTTGAACTCAAATCTCTTTAATAACCTAAAGAGTTCAAGAAAACCCACTCATTTGGAGTAGCCATCAACCATTCCATTCAATCCCTAACAATATACACTCTACAACAAGGAATGGGTTGAGAACCCATTCCTATAACTCAAGAGAACTTGTAATATAGCATTTCCATCATAAATAGACGTTTATACTTGCCTCTTGAAGTCTATCTAGCAAGAACTCCTTCACTTGTAACTCTAAGAAGGAAATCCTTGAGTTCCCCTGCAAGCTTCACTACTCCCAAATGGAAACCAAGATGAGGAAGAAGATGAAGAAGGTGAAGCTCCACTCCAACCACTTTCCAAGCTTCCAATCCTCACTCAAGATGAAGAGAAATGGAAGGAGAAAGAAGAAAAGGAAGAAAGAGTGGTGTCTAGGGTTTTGAGTGAGCTGGCGTCGGTGGAAATGAACTCAAAGGAAGTCCATTCCCTTTATATGAGTTCTTTTTGCAACTAAAGCCCACTTATCAAGGTTATTTACGTTTTGAGTCAAATGAAGGGTCACTTGACCGGATTTTCGTCAAACGACTTCGAGCTTATTAAGAAAGTTGACGTACTCGTCGAGATACGCGTGTTGGTATCAAGAGTTTCCGTATTCTACAAAATACGTATAAATACGTATTTACGAGAAATGTCTTGTTTTCTTAGTTTAGACTTAAAACTCACTCAATTCACTTAATCTCTTCATTACCACTTCATTAAGTCCATTTGGGACTAATCTCATTGAGTTAGGTCATTAACCATCATTAGTCTAATTAGACTTGATTAATTAGCATTAATTACAAATTAATTAGAGTTAATCTTGATTAACTCGGGGCGGGGTCTTACAGCAGTTCAGCCCTCAAGTATAATGAAATTTGATGACGGCCACTACAGGTCTTTTGGATTAGAACTTGGTGAGACCCCATGAAAGTGGGGACCCATGAAGATCAACACGAAATCTCAAGTGATTCATGTAACCAAAGCATCTGGACTCTCTGCCTAAAGTCATAACTACTTGGACATTTTCGGTGATTTCGAGCATTTAAGAAAATGTTATCCGAATTGAAATCAATCATGAAGTTTCATGCATCACCTTAGCCACAAAGGTTTCTATTTTTGGCGTCCGACACACTAAAAATCTACATGTTATAAATTTCTAAACCTTGGAAAATCTATTTGCATCTTTCAGAGAAGATCATTTCATGATTAGGACTAGATTCTGGAGATCGAATCCAGGTTGTAATTGCTTGAGGTTGTATTTCTGTGGTAATGGTGATGGTTCCAGAAGAAGCATATCCTCTGTAGCTTGAAAGTGTCTAAATCAAACCGTTTGCTCGAATACATATAAAGAAATTCAATGTATTACAAGAGAGGCTATATAATGAATAGGATACAAAAATTCAAGTGTTCCTCTATACAGTAAACAAGACCCAGCAAAAATCAAGCGTACGAACACACACACTTCTAAAGGTTAGGCTATAAACGAGAGAAGAAAGAGTAGCTAGAATCTCCCATATTTAATGAGAAAGATACAAAAAGTTATGTGTTCCTATATTCAGTGAACATGACCCGGCGAAAATCAAGTGCGTGAACACAGAAACTTCTAAAGGTTATGCTATAAATGTGAGAAGAAAGAGTAGCATCTCCCATCTGTTTCTTCTGTGTTATAACTCATAATACAGCCATGGTCTCTCTCTCTCTCTCTCTCTCTCTCTCTCTCTCTCTCTCTCTCTCTCTCAAAATGATACTGATTGTTTCCTTTGCTTTGTTTCATATTGTAGGTGATTTTGGCCTTCTTCTTTCTCCTATGTTCAACTTCCTACGTGTCTGTCCAATCATACTCCGTTCTCTATGTAACTAACTTTGGAGCAGTTGGAGATGGCAAAACAGATGATTCTCAAGTATATCTCTTCTTAAGAGAAGACAATCTAACTTGTTATTGCGTGTGCTAGCATACTTGTGAGAGTTGATGAGCTATTTGTGTTGGAACATCTCACATCCCACATCGCCTAAGTAATAGATTGACATGTCTTAACATACATATATGGGCCTTTCACCTATTAGTTTAAGCTTTTGGGTTAGTAAATGACACTTTACATTGTAGGATCGCTTTAGCTTCGGAGAGTTGCCTACGCTACAAAACTCCCAGGCGTTTTTCAAAAAAAAAGAAAAGAAAGGGCCCTCTTTTAGCCAATGAAAGCGTGACATGTGTCATCAATGATACACTTATCCATTCTCTCCTAAAAGAAGCCCCTCTTTTAGCCATTAAAAGCGTGACACGTGTCATCAATATTACACTTATCCATTCTCTCTCCTAAATATTCTACGAAAACTGTGGATGTTTTATAAATTATCTTAAATCATTAGTTATTAGATAGGGGCACAAACTCCCCTTTTCAGATAGGGGAGTTTTTGAGAATTTCCCGATATATATACATATATAATATAGAAAAATTCACAAAAACTCCCCTATCTCAAATGGGGAGTTTTCACGTGTTACACTTTCATTGGCTAAAAGAGTGGTTCTTTATTTATTATTATTATTATTTTTTTTTTTAGTGGAAAACGCTTGGAAAGTTTTGTAGCATAACTCATATATATATATATATATATAGGGAGATGCTCCTATGAGAGATATCTCTCACCTTATATGAGAGATAGGGATGAGGGCCCTCACATTTAAGTTGTTGGCATTGGATATGGATGTGAGGGCCCCACCCAATCTCTCATTTAAGGTGAGAGATATCTCTCATAAGAACATCTCCCATATATATATATATATATATCTGTTAATATGTGTCTAGATACATAGTGTCCACATATATACATGCACATCCAGACACATGCCAAGGCAAGCTGACTGGAGCTCGGCTTGGCTAGGTTTGCTCATATTCTCAATTCAAGCTCAAACATGACAAGCTAGCTCAAGTTTGTTGACACCCTTAATTGTAGTTCTAATTGGGTAACTTTTTTTTTTCTCTTTCATTTGGGCATGTAGGCTTTTGCAAAAGCGTGGAATGCTACATGTAGTGCTGTTGGAAGCACTTCATATTTATTCATCAATTGGAGGAGGACATTTCTACTGAAGCCCATCAGTTTCAAAGGCCCCTGCAACTCCAAAACCGTTCACGTTCAGGTATTCAAGGAAACAGAAACCCTATTTAATTAATCTCCCTCTCTCTCAACTCATCATATTGAGTCATTTGTAATATGAAATGTAATAGAATTGATAATGATTTCCACATTGATAACTGCACCCTGCAGATTTTTATTTGTGTGATCTTTTTTTCTTACCCCTTCCATAACTAATCGAAATAGTCAAAGAGAGAGAGAGAGAGAGAGAGAGAGAGAGAGAGAGAGTAGCACTAAACAATGAAGAAGTGAAGTGCAGAGAATCAGATCAATTTTTTCTCGTTTGTCCACCTTACATTATTACATAGTGACTGCTGTTCAAATGAGCAGGTGTTAGCAGATTTGGTAGCGCCTAGCAATTTGGCAGATTGGAATGGGGCTCAAGCTTGGATCTCTTTCTCGGGCATTAATGGCCTCATTGTCGATGGAATGGGTCGTGTGGGTGGCCAAGGAAGCATTTGGTGGTCCTGCAAACAGAAATCCAGTGTTTGTAACCAAAACCTCGATGTTTCCCTTCATCGCATTTGTTTTTTAATACTCAGATACCATCTTAAAAAACTATACACCAAAACCAGGTCCGCATGTATATATGTACATCAATCGATATGAGATGAAAGGGATAACCTATGGCTAGGAGTCCTGTTTTCACCCATCTGCCACTTAGTCCGGTATGAGGGTCCGCTCCACTATGCCCGTAGGCTATTCTTTTTTTCTGCGTGTGCAAGTGGTTTTCTCTCCGATATGTGCTAGAATTCACTCCCATGTTAGCTGGGTCTTTTAAGGGTCCAGCCAACTTCACGAGAACCGATAAAAAAAAAAAAAAAAAAAAAAAAGCATGCACATACAAATCACAATGCCATGTATGAAGTTTTTATAGAGATGTACTGCACACACTTCAAATAGAGAATACAGATAACAAAGGGTATGGAATTTCGTTATCCATCAAATCTTTTAGATTACCATCATTAGTTATATAATTAATGTAATTAGGTTGGATGGAGATATCTCTTACTATTATGACCATATTAAATAAATATTATGATGTTAAGCTTTTCTTATTCATTTCAATGAACTCTATAAACAGACCCTGTAGTTTTCAATAAATCTAAGACGATTCACATGTAATCTTTGAAATTCTCACTTCCTATGTGGGCCCTACTTATAATCAATCCAAACCCTCCTCCCTCGGGTTTCCACTAGCCAAAATTTGGGATAGTCCTGATCTTACCAAGTACACTAATCTAATAGAGTAAAGTGTTTAGGTGCTGGCAATAATCATATTAAATGCGTTATTTTGGAGATCCTTAGTGAGTCTAGTGGTGGCAATTCTTGACCCAAACCGTGTCAATCAGACCTGTGTCCAGTCCTGTAATTCAGGGCTTGGGTTTACTCAATTGTATGTTTGGCTTGCCTATGTTTTCACTTCTGACCAATTAATAAG
Organism: Umbellularia californica; assembly: GCA_028538565.1. Taxonomy (NCBI): domain Eukaryota; kingdom Viridiplantae; phylum Streptophyta; class Magnoliopsida; order Laurales; family Lauraceae; genus Umbellularia; species Umbellularia californica. The sequence continues at coordinate 58,551,181 of JAPQWN010000004.1, read as the reverse complement.
ATGAAATTCATTGCTGTTATTCCCACACCTTAAACTCAACTGTTTTAAGATGAAGAGGATTGTACTGAACCTTGGACCTCTTGGAGAGACTCTTAATCATGCAACCAGTGATACACAAGGAAGATTGTTCTTAAACTCAACTGTTTGAATTGACCTGTTTAGCTTTCAAATTAATTTCCAAATCGGTAAATAAATGGGCCGGGCTCGATTGACATTATCCATATTATCCATAGTGCCCAACCCACCCAAAGCCAGCCCATGACACTCCTAAATTGGTCACGGATGACTTATAAAAGTGTAACAATGTACCACTTGTATTCATAAATATTTCTCTTTATGTCTTCTGAGTCCTCGGTTTATCTCGCTCTCATAAGTTTTTGGTCCTTTTTTCTTCTTTTGCAGATGTGCCCAGGCTCACCTCCAACAGTAAGTAATTACATATCCGCTCCTTGTTTTTCTCCTTCGTTCATATGCAAATGAGGAAATATGTAAACCTTGTGAGTCAAGACAATCAATGTCAAAATGAGTCAAGTTAGTCAACTATATAACTTGAAAAAAATGATTTTTAAAATTGGGGATTAGGGGTAGCTCAGTTGTCCTAGGACCACAGTTTGCACCCGGAGGTTGTGGGTTCGAAACTGCACTACCACACTGGGGCTATAGGGAAATTTTAACCCGGCTTTCTCTCCTGGGCCCGTAGGGATTATTCTGGCCCAAAGGGCTGGGAACCCTGCATTGTAAAAAAAAAAATTTTTTTGATTTTTAAAATTGGGGAATATTCAAGTGAGAACTAATTCTCACCTATCATATAAGAACTTTTTTGAGGGCCCCAACTAGCAACCAATAGGGAACACTTGATAGTTACTAATCTCAAGGATTGGCACACATCTAAATAGACTGAACCGTTGGATCGAAGGTTGGGTATTTTTGTTTTTTATTATGAAGTCATTAAACTTATGGGCCACGGATGAAGGGATTAGGGGCATGGGTTTGGGGTCAAACTTGATACTTGAGGTGATCTCACATAGATCTTTCTATCCCCCCTGGTCCCAATCCCAAATAAGGCCCAACAAAAAAATTCTCATATAATATGTGAGAACTAGTTCTCACCTAAATAATACCCTTTAAAATTTTAGAAAGATATTTATCTATATATGCTGATGTGATACAAGTTTTAGATTGGAAGCAAGAGCTTTTTTTGAAAAAAAAAATTTTTTTATGAGAACTTGTTTCTGCTTTGGTCATATATTTATAAGTTTGGCCGAATTTTGACTTAATAAGGGCTGTCAGAGGCTCTTTCGTGGACTTTAACTGCAGGTCTTCAAAATGTCATATTTGAATTAGATGCCAAGGTTGTAGTTGATGCTTTTTACTCCCAAGTTGCTGATATTTCTGAATTTGGGTCCATAATTCAAGAATGTAAATCCCTAGAGTGCCAAGGGATTAACTTCTCTGTGAGTATTGTAAAGAGACAAGCAAACGAAGTTGCCCATGCAATAGCTAGAGCATCTCGTTTTCATGCTAGTCCCTCTGTTTGGCATGATATTCCATCATGGCTGAAAGTTGTTATTTCCTCTGATGTAACTTCCGTTTCAAATTAATAAACTCTTGTTTCCTGTTCAAAAAAAAAAAAACTTGGGCAAGTTTCAATCAGTGGGGACTCATGGCTTTTTGAGCTTACCTATGTTTTACGGTAAAGCTATGCAATGCTTGGATACTTCAAAATAGGCAATGTGCCATGTCATATCATATTTGATGCTTTACATTTTACACATAAAATCACCAAATCCTGCCATATCCGTGCCACACCTAAGCATCATAAATTGGGCCGTGGTGGGTTTTAGATGAAACATACTTACAAGCTAATATTTGCTTAATGCTTGTTTGGGTGGATTTTAGGCTCTATACTTCGATGCTTGCAATGGACTTCAACTCAGTGGTCTGTCTCTTCACGACAACCCCAGGAACCACATTGGTGTGAACAGATGCAACGGTGCAGTCCTCTCTAACCTGACCATTACAGCTCCAGGAGATTCCCCAAACACAGATGGAATTGACATAGCAAACTTGAATAACATACAAATTCACAACAGTGTAATCTCAACAGGTATTTCACATCAATCTGCATTCTAGTTCTAATTCAATCCTGCTGCTTTGTATCTATTGGAACTGATCCTCTATCTTTATCAATACATCACAGGAGATGATTGCATTGCCATAAAGAACGGCACATCAAATGTTAATATCAGCTACATCACATGTGGGCCTGGCCATGGCATAAGGTAGGTAGAATCCCCCATCAGTCGTCTTCATTGAAAACACATGGTTAAAACAAAAACCACAGAAGATTTCCATGTTTTATTGGCAATCAATCTTTAAGGTGTGGCCAACTCTTATTGGACTTAGATATAGACAGTAGACTTGTGTTAATACATGATAAGGTGCAATTCGTTAGAGCGGCTTAAATTTTTAGCCCACTGATTGATTTATAGGACTCAGCTTATGAACATTACCAGAATATAAACCCTACATGTTTCGTGAATCGAATTGAAAGTCTTTCGTAACAAACTAATCGGAGATGGAAAGCCTTATCAGTGAAATGTCACAATTTTGAAGAGCTACAGGTTTATATATATATTCTTCATTTGGTTTCACTCTCACAGCGTTGGAAGCTTAGGAGAAGGACAATCGTATGCAGCTGTAGAAGATATTCATGTCAGCCATTCGAATTTCATACAAACCAAGTGGGCAGCAAGGATCAAAACATGGAAGGTAGCTGAGGTTTCCTTTTGGGGTTTCATTTACATATATACACACATGTATGACAAACTGCAACTTGCCTTAATTCCTTCCAATTGATAAGCCTTTTTTTTTTTTTTTTTTTCATTTGTGAACAGGGAGGGTCTGGGTATGCGAGAGGAATCTCTTACAATGACATTGTTTTGAACAATGTCGAAAGAGCCATTACTATTAATCAGGAATATGATAACACAATCTACGTAAGATGGCTTTATCCTACACTCCATCAAGTATATATGTTTTGTGTATTTGACAATGCTAGTTCAAATTCAACTGGGCATTTCTTATGCAAGCAAACTAACTTGGGTTTCAACTAGGGCATATTGCTAGTTTCTTTTTTTAAGGTATAGATTGTTTGTAAATTGGGTCAAATACTCAGGCCTGATCAAGAATGTGTTATTACAGAAGACGCTTGTTAGAAAACTTATGGAAAATTTTATGTGATCCTTTCTAGTAATATCTAATTCGAATTGACTTGTTAACGAGTTGATTTGTTTGCATTGCGAAGGACCAATCGGTTGTAGTGAGCAACGTGAGTTTTATTGGCTTTCATGGGACTGCAAATAAACCTGACGCTATATCGATGATATGTGATCTGGGTCCGAAGGGGTGCAAGGATATTGTTCTGGGGGATGTTAATATAACCTCGTCAGTTGGAACGAAACTTGAAGCCTTTTGTCAAAATGCCCGTGGACCTCCTTGCACCAACTGCATTCCTGCAGATTGCGTGGACACTCGCCCTTATTTCTAATGCGTTCGTCATCATCAATTGTGGAAGGAGGCATCTTCAATTTTCTCATGATGGTTTTTTTTTTTTTTTTGTTGATGTATTTATGATGTCTTCTAAACTTTCCAAATAAATAGAAAACTCCTCTCTCTCTCTCTCTCTCTCTCTCTCTCACACACACACACACACACACATTCATATATATACAACGCACATCACCTTTGAGCTATTTCTAAGTTCGTTCAAGATTGCTAGAAATGTTCATTTTTGTGTGCGTGTGAAAAAAAAGCTAGATTCTCTCATTTGCAAAATTGTGAGCAATCACTACTGTTGGATGAGTAATTGGATTCATCCATGTGAATTTCAATCCCTGTTTCAAAACGAGCTTAAATGAAAAAGATTATTTTCCAGTACTTGGGAGATCAAATTGCGAGTTAAATTAGAAACTGTTAATGATTCAAATATGAGCTGGGGTGTGATGAAAAAAAAATTCTTTGCAATAATGTGGACTTCTGATTATTCTGGAATGTTTTTTTTTTTTTTCCTTTTTTTTTTTTTTTTTTTTTTTTTGTTCCGGACCTTTGTAATTGTTTTTTTTATTTTTATTTTTGTGTTGTCACGGCCCGGGCCCGAGGCCGGACTAATCGGGGCATAACCCGGATCGCGATGTCAGCATACTTACTCCCGTAAATCTTGAATTAACCGAAGTTAAGACAAGACTCACAAGGGATCTAACCTGCAAACCTGTCAAATGCACATTTTTGCGGAAACATATACGTACATTGACAATAATTGACTTTACATTACAAGTAAAGTTCACATATACAAAAATATAATCTAATGAAGTCCACCACTGCATATTCACAATACAATGCAGGGGACATCTAATTACATTTCAAAATGATATATAAAAGTATCTATCAATGAATTCCCAAAATAATCTTAAAACATTAAAAAATCAACGCCCTCCGAACTATGCCCATTCGGTTAAACCTCCTGGAGGTATCGGATGGGCCTCCTCCGCACGCGGCGCGGCCTCTGCAAGGCCGGGATGGGCAACTGGGCCTGTAATGCCATCAATAACACTATGAACACGACGGCTCAACAATGTATAAACACATTTATGATAACACATGCTAAACTTGTCAATTATCAATATAACAGCTCTAGACAATTACATCTAGATTAATGCAATATCCTGTACAGTGTAGCCCATTGATACTCAATGGCTAAACTTACAAATACAATAGTGTTACTATCATTCAGTTCAACGTCTTCCCAAAGGAAGCATTATTCAATCCATTTCATTTATTTCATGTCATTTCGTTTCATTTCGTGTCTTCCAACGGAAGAAACCTAAGCACAAGGCGGAAGGGCAAACCGTTCATGGCCTGACTTTATTTCACTTTCGTTTAAGCAATTTAATAAAGCACAAGGCGGAAGGGCGAACCATTCATGGCCGAGGCTTCAATATTGTTTCAGTTTTCCTTACATGGCTTATCAATTCATTGACCTTTCAGTCTATATGTGGGATCTACCAGTGTCTTGATCAGAGATCACTGGCATCACCACGGAGTTTCGGAACACCCCAATCATCTGCTGCAGCAGGATTATTCATTATTCATTGCATTTATTCATTATTCAATGGTTCATTGCATTTATTCATTGTTCAGTGGTTCATTGTATGCAGTCATTATAGACTCAAGGGGGTTAGATGAATCATTAATTATTCACGGTCCTACTTGTCTCTATCCCAATTTAGACAAATTCTTGGTGTAATTATTAGTTACTAAATGTACGTGTTATTTTCGATGGACATCACATTTACATTTAATATGTGCATTTAGTCCCCAAGAATTTTTCCACCCACAATATCAAAATTCACTTTTTTGCTTACAATTTCGTGTTTGGGCCAGTATCAGGTTTGCTCGAGCGGATCCAAGTTCGCTCGAGCGGACCCAAACAGAACCTTCATCGCACGAGCGCACCTAAAGTTCGCTCGTGCGGACACTTTTCGCATCAGATAGTAACTGGTTCGCTCGAGCGAACTGTCCAGAACTCCATTTCTGGAACTCCGAACATTCACTCCTTCATTCATTCATTTCAACCACCATTTGCATGCCCATTAAAGGATCTCCTATACTCCCCTCATCCATCATTTAATACACAAATAGCACTTCTATTCCATCATTAATACATCATAAAATCCATACAAATCACATTCAACCTAATCTCCATTTCATAAGAAAGAAAAGGGGTTTTGAGAACCCATCTCTAATAACTCAAGAGAACTTGAAGATTAGCATATTTGATCATAAGAAAGCATTTATACTTGCCTTTTAAAGCCTATTAGCAAGAAATCCCTTGATAGCTTGACTTTAAGGCAAAAACCCCCAAATGAAAACCCTCTTCAAGCCTATTTCCATGGAAACATCAAAAACACAAACCCTATGAGCTAAATGAGCTAGGAATCACTCCTAACCATTCATTATAACTTGAAAATCCTTTGAAAGCTCCAAGTACTTACTTGTAGTGTGAGTAGGGAGTTCTTGAGCTTCTCTTTCAAGTTCCAAACACTCTACAATGGAAGACAAGCTAAGGAAGAAGATGAAGATGATGGAAATCCCTCAAAAGTCCTTCTAATCAAACCAATGCTCCACCTTGGTAGAGGAAAATGGAAGAGGAAATGAAGAAAGAAGGGTGTCTAGGGTTTCTCTACAATGGTCTTGAGATGGATGGACTCAAAGAAGCTCATTTCCTCTTATATAACTCTCTTTTGCACTTAAGTCCATTCCACTAAGGTTATTTACGTTCTGAGTCAAACGAAGGGCCACTTGACGAAATCCTCGTCAAACGGCTTCGAGCCTATTACGAAAGTTAACGTACTCGTCGAGATACACGTGTTGGTATCAAGAGTTTCCGTATTCGACAAAATACGTATAAATCCGTATTTACGGAAAAAGGCCTTGTTCTCTTAGTTTGAGTCTAAAATCTCATTCAATCCATTCAATCCCCTTCATTATCATTTCATTAAGTTCACTTGAGACTAATCTCATTGGGTTGGGTCATTAAGCATCATTAGTCTAATTAGACTTGATCTAATTAGCATTAATTACAATTAATTAGAGTTAATCTTGATTAACTCGGGGCGGGGTCTTACATGTGTCCGGTAACTGAAGAGCTTTTCCTTTTAGGTCATATTTTTTCCAATTGCTTAATACAGTACTCTACATGCATGTGCTTATTATTGAGTTGGTTTTATTTTTCTGATACTTTACAAGTCTATTTGAAAGGTTTATTTCTCTTAAAACTATTTGAAATATACATTTAAGCTGAATCGATAGTCTGATCATAATTACCTTTATTTTCTTCTAATTGAATTAGTTTAAAGGCATTTTATAAGTTTCCTAAGTAGAGGTCGCTGTCTCATTCTCTTTTGCATATAATAGGGTTTTTTTTCCTTGATTGAGATAATATAATATAGTTAGCAAAAGAAAACAAAGAATTCTATCATCATAATAATCATTAAAATTGTAAGATCGGTCTAAAAACCAACATCAACAATCCCTCCCTCAACGGCACATCCGCCGCAACTCCTGTTGCGAACTCGCAAAACGCAAAACGTTTGTCGACCTACACGAACATCCGACCTACCGGACTATGATACCACTTAAAGGATCATACACCCCATTGAGCTTCCACTTATCCCAAAATCAATTGGTGATAGGAAACAGCACATCAATAGTTCTAGGGTGAGGCTAGGGCTCGACCATAATTATGACCGCTCAGGAACGAGCGTGGACGTTGACCTCAACAAAAATGAAACTAATATCCCAACATGAGATATATATGATAGAATCTTTGAAAATGTTGACCACTTAATTATATTTTTAATGGTGGAAGATGTAACTATAGAAATTGGAAAAAAAAAAAAAAGGAGGAAGCGAAATATACAGGGCAAAGCCCCCAAAAGCTTCTTAGAAGCGGCTAAACATGCTCATAAAGAAATAAGAGAAATAGACCCAAAAGAAAGAAAGAAAATACATCAGAAAGATATTAAATCTTTCAAAAAAAAAAAAAAAAAAAAGAAAAAAAGAAGGGGGATCTTGAAGCGGAATTTGAACAAAGCTTGGGAGTCCAGAAATTGAATCAGCAATTTGATTAAATAAGCTCCTCTTGATTCTATGAAGAGAAATAACTACATCGTTGAAGGTGGCATCATTCTAGTTGTACCACAGGGAAGAAACGACATTGAAAAAATAACATAGCAGCCAACTTTTTCCCTATATAAGGACGACCTTTAGAGAAAGCCCACCATATATGCATGGTAGAGGGAGATGAAGCTGAGGTTTCCCAATGCCATGCAAAATCCAATTACACATGGATGAAGAGCCCGAGCAGGTGAAGAAGAGGTGCATATTTAATTCTTATCGACTGCTGTCACGACCCGGGCCCGAGAACCAGTAACCCCGAGCCGTGAACCCATACTTACTCCCGTAAATCCCGAATTAACCGAAGTTAAAACGAAATCCACATGGGATATATTTTCAATAAACCTGTCAAATACACAAATTTGCGTAAACATTTTCACTTGACAACATCAATTACGATTTTCATGCATACAAAATAATGTTCCTTATACATGTATCATATCCATCATTTACTTGTCAAATAGTACGTGTCCAAAATATTGTGCAATGACCATTAATTACATCCCAAAATGATTATACAAAAAGAATGACTTCACAAAACATCTTCCCAAAATATAATATTCCTTCTCGCACTCGGATGCCCGTATCAAACGATATCACGACCATTCCATTCATTCAAACCTCCAGGAGGAACCGGAGCGGTTACCTCCGCACCTGCCGGGGGCGCTGCTGCGCCGGCAAGGGCAAATGGGCCTGTAATGTCTTCAATAACACTAATGAACATGACGGTTCAACAATGCATAAACATATCTTGCAATAGCATGTTAGTCCATAGACTAGATTAATTCAATCATTAATTTCAATTCCAACTCTAGACAATAACCATATATAAACGTAAAAGTTGGTCCTATAGACATATGCAAGGTGGTCACTACCATAGCATTCGTTTTCAATTAATTACATTTTATTTACCATCTTCCCTCAAAGGAAGGATTCATCATTACCGTCTTCCCTCAAAAGAAGGATTCTTATTCCAAATGGCAGGCATCGATCAATACCCATAGATACGATCGGAATTAATGAGACTTACTAGTGTCCGGGCCAGGGACAACTAGCATCACCACGGAGTTCCGGAACGCCCCCAAATCCATCTACTGCAGTAGGATTAGTCATTTCTTTCATTTATTAATTCATTGAACTCAATTTGAGTTCTAATACAATAGCTAGGTAGTGCCCAACTCAAGGGTCATTGTTTTTCAGTGAGCAATCCACTTCTGGATTTGATTCAACGCCGTGATTCTCTTCATAACAAGGGAAGAGAAGAGTAATGATACCAATCTCATTAGATTGGGACACAGTGTTATAAGGAGGGACTTGCTAGTCAATCATGTTTCTATTTAATTCTATGTCAATCATAAACAACCATATAGGTGTAACCAACGGTCACCAAATGCACGTGCTATTCTTTGATGAGCATCACATTTATGTATTTAATGTGTCCATTATAGTCCCCGTAGTTAACAGCCGTGGAAGTTTAGACCACCATTTATTAACTATTGCATTTCTTCCTTAATTATCCCAAACTCTTAATAGTTTCACTTTACATCATGATTTGTCTTAGAACTAATCTAGGGAGTATTATACTTACGAGGAGTGATCCAAACTTACATAAAAATCCAAAATTCACTGGACTCAAACTGACCCCCAATCGATCGAACCGATAGGTCCGATTGATTGGCCAAATTTTTACTTAAAAATTCATGTTTGGCCAGTATCAGGTTTGCTCGAGCGGACCGAATAAGCAGGGGATTCGCTCGAGCGAACTTCTAGAGACTGCGGTTCTCATCGACAGAACCTACACCGCTCGAGCGGACATAATGTTTGCTCGAGCGGACCTTTACAAGTGCCACTTCATATCAGACAGAACCGCTTGAGCGGACTCGCTGTTCGCTCGAGCGAACCCTTCAGAAATTCATTTCGAAATTTCTGATTCACTTCATTCTTCTACTCCCATTTCTCCATTTCATCCCCACAACCTGCAATGAAAGTTCGAACCTCCTGTTCCCTCCTCATTCATCATCACTTTACATCTAATAACATTTCTAATCTTCCATTAAGAATCTAATCAATCCATAAACAACTCATAAGTCAATGGAAATGCATTCAAACCCATGGAAACTTTACACATTTCTACAATGATCAATACTAATCACAAGTAATGCTTATACTTGCCTCTTTTGAAGTCAATGAGCTCAAAGCCTTTTCCTTAGCTTGTTCTCAAGATGAAACCCCCAAATTTCAAACCCTAAATCCATAAAAGCATCCAAAACACCACTCATAAGCCATTCATGCTAAAAACCTCTTCTCACTACTCAATATAACTTGGAAATCCTAAGAGAAAAACCACTACTTACTTGTAGTTCCAAGCAAAAGATCTTGAGTTCTCTTACAAGCTCTACACCTCAACAATGGAGAAAGCAACTTGGGGAAGAAGATGAAGGTGGAGTTGTACTCTCCAAAACCCTTTTTGAATCACTCCTAAACTCTCTCTTGATGATGGAGAAGGGAAAGGAAAAGAAAGAGATGGAAATGACTCTAGGGTTTGTTGAAAATGAACTCATCTCTTCATTTCATTCTAATATAAGGGGTTCTTACACTAAAGCCCCCTCCTATTTAGGTAGCGTTTGGTTCGCTAGAATGGTTGTAGGCAGGAATGGAATGGAGACCGGAATGACAATGGAATGGAATGAGGCAGGAATAGTCAATTCCATTCCAGCGTTTGGTACGCTGAGGAATCAACCCAATAATGGAATTCTGATTCATATTCCTACGTTTGGTACGCTGGAATGCTGCCTGGAATGGAATCAAATTTACATAATATTGACCAAAATACCCTTGTTAGATTCTACTGTCACATTTGCATTGTTTGTGGTGGATGATTTGGGTGTGGGCCCCATAAAGGTGTAGTGAAAAAGTTTGTAAGTTCTCATAATAATATATTATTATATTATATTATACTATTTGGGGGTGGGCCCCACAATGTGTAGTGAAAAAGTTTGCATTATAATATTTTGGGGTGGGCCCCACAAAGGTGTAGTGAAAAATTTTGTAATTTCTAAAAATAATATATTCTTATATTATATTATAATATTTGGGGGTGGGCCCCACAATGGTTGGTTGAAAAAATCATGCAACATAGCCTTTTTTATAATAGTATATAGATAGATAGATCGATAGATAGATAGATAGATATAATATTATGGGTGGGCCCCACAATGGTTGGGTGAAAAAGATATTATATTATTATAATTATGATATAATAATATATTATAATATTTTGGGTGGGCCCTACAATAGTTGGGTGAAAAAGATATTATATTATTATTATTATTATTATGATATAATAATATATTATTATATTTTATTATAATATTTTGGGTGGGCCCCACAATGGTTGGGTGAAAAAGATATTATATTATTATAATTATGATATAATAATATATTATTATAATATTTTGGGTGGGCCCCACAATGGTTGGGTGAAAAAGATATTATATTATTATTATTATTATGATATAATAATATATTATTATATTTTATTATAATATTTTGGATGGGCCCCACAATGGTTGGGTGAAAAAAATATTATATTATTATTATTATGATATAATAATAATATTACAAGCGAGGGTATTTTGGTCTCAACAAAAAGTTAGAAATGAATGGAATAGTGATTCATTCCATTCTTGGATGGAATGGTGATTCCCTCACATAAAGGAATGGGATTCCGGAGGTAATGGTCATTCCGCCCCTTTTTGGCAAACCAAACGCTGGAATGGTTATTCCGTTGGAATGACCATTCCATTCCGACCTCCAGTCACGCAAACCAAACGCAACCTTAGTCTTATTACATTTTAAGTCAAATGAACCCTCACTTGGCCCATTTGAGGTCAAATAGGATCACGCCTATTACAAAAGTTAACGTACTATTCGAAATACACACGTTGGCATCAAGAACTTCCGTATTCGACGAAATACGTGAAAACTCGTATTTACAAGAAAGTCCTTAGCCTACATTGTTTGAGTTTAAACTCATTTTAACCAACTCAAACCCATTCAATTTCATTCCATTGTGCTTAATGCCTCAATTGAGACTAATTTGTCACTCTTTGGTCTTTGACCTTCATTAACTCAATTATTCGTGCTTAATTAGCACTAATCCTAATTAATTAGCCTTAATCGTGATTAGTTCGGGTCAGGGTGTAACAACTGCAACACAAAATGCCTCTAGAGGCGACGCTACCCGTCGATTTTGCCCAAAGATGAGTTAGCAGTTTTCTGTGAAGCATTCTCCAAATAAATTAAGAAAGGCGTGAACTTACGAGGATGGTCCAAACCAGATCTGCCCATCATCTGACAGGAGCTGCACGAAATCTTATAAGGTTCCAAGCGCCTTATTGAGGGATTGCTAGATGAGTTCCGAATCCAAGAGGCAGTATTAGGGATATATAGGGGGAGAGAGATTGCATAAATTGAGTTCGGGTGCTGCTTAATGGGCTCTTAAAGATAGTAAGGGATTAGCCAGAATTGATCGATAATAAGAGTCGAACCCTTGTCCAGGTGGGAGAAAAGAAATTGGGTAAAGAAACTGTAGTTGCGAAGTCTCGCAACCAACAATCATGCCAAATACTTACAATTTCCCCATCTCCAATTTTTCGTTTAAAAAAGGAGATAGCTAAGCTTAATTGACTTCCACATGCAAGATCCAAAGGAAGCCCAATTTCAGCACAATCAAGCCTAGCAACAACATAAGTCCGTCCTTGTCTGTTGTTGGCCCAGGTGAAATTGTTTCCTATAAAGCGTACATCTTTAAGGCTTGAAGCTGTAACCATATCATTAAAGTCCTTGATTGAGAGGGAAAAAGGAGGGCGAGTGCTAAACTTTTCTTTGGCCAGAAGAATAGCATTAAAATCTCCGATCATGCACAAGGGTAAAAGCGTAGATAAGGAGCTAACTAGGTAATCCGAGAAAGTTCTCCTTAATCTATAATCAGTAGACCCATAAACTCCTGTGATAATGCTAGCGGGGGGAGGAGAGGAATCAGAAATACTAACTGAAATGTGCTGGGTTGAAAGATCTAGAAGAGAGAAAGCATACTTAGAGTTAGAGTTACATAAACACCAAAGAGAGCTATTGGTATTTGAGAAGGAGTTAAGGCCGAAAGACTCGATTCCATTGGAGTTGAAAGAGTAGAAATGTGCCTTAGGCTCAGAAAGGAAAAGAAGGTCTGGAGAATGAACAGCAATTAAATGATGTAACATAGTTTTTGTAGGGGTATTGCAAGTGCCTCTACAGTTCCAATAAAAGATCTTAACCAGTAAACTTTAGTGGGAAGGGAGGGCCTTTGGAACTCCTAGTTTTGGGAGCAAAAGAAGTGGATCCTCTGTTCTTGGATATCCTATTACATTAGATAAATCTACCAACAGGGAGGACAGCACAAAAAGAGGGTATCATAGTAGAATAATGTAAGAGAACAGAAAAGAAGGACAGCACAAAAAAAGGGTATCATAGTAGAATAGAAAGAGAGAGCAGAACAGAGGGGAGGAAGGAGAAACGAAATGAATAGAACAAAAAATAGTGTACCTGCTTCATCGACCCCACCCGAGCAGCTGTGTCTTCTCCAGGCCATCCAACCCTTTAGCATGGCCCAGACTGTCCTTAAACCCATTCGACCATGACTCACACTCCCAAATCCGTCGACACCCTAACCCCCACCACCCATCTGTTATGGTACCCATTGCAGGGGAGCCAGAGGTATAGTAGTTTTGGAAGAGCAGCTGCATGCATGGGAGGATCATGGGTTCTAAGCAGTTGCAGAAGTTGAATTAGTCCAAGCTCCATGAACAGGTGGTTCCAGAAATTGGGCGATTCAAGCACTGCCCTCCACCAGTTCTTTCCCTTCTTTCCTATTTTTCCCGATAGAAAAAACAAGGAAGATGGGAAGAGAAGAAACAAACTTGAAATGGGATGAAACTCAAGTTCGAGGATGAGATAACCTCCACAATAAACTTTAATGATAGATACTTGATGCCTTTTCATTCATACATTACTGACTTTAAATACATAAAAGAAATAGCAGAGATCTGAAAAAACTAACATAATAGTGCTTCCTACATTTGGGGATCCCCAACTAACAACTATCCCCACTTGCTGGAACTACCTGTGCGTGGAGCTTGGACTAATTCAACTTCTGCAACCGCTTAGAACCCATGATCCTCCCATGCATGCAGCTGCTCTTCCCAAACTACTATACCTCTGGCTCCCCTGCAATGGGTACCATAACAATCCTCACCCCTAAGCGTCACCCTTGTCCTCAAGGGTGAATCCGGGATACTTGGCCTTGAAATTCTCCAATTCCTCCCAAGTTGCCTCTGTTGGTGAAAGTCCTTGCCAATGAACTAACACTTCCACACGTCTGCGCCTAACTCTCCTTTCCATGATGACTTGCGGTGTAGGCAATAGAAGTTCTTTGTCACCTTGAACTGTTGGTAGCACCGGCTGCACTTGGACATGTCCCCCAATTTGTTTCTTTAACAACGAGACATGGAACACAGGATGAATCTTCGACCCTTCTGGTAGCAGCAACTTGTATGCGACAGGTCCAATGCGCTGAATAATGTTGTATGGCCCATAATACCTTGGAGAGAGCTTGAGATTTCTGCGTAAGGATACCGATGCCTGCCGATACGGTTGAAGTCTTAAATATACTTGATCACCAACTTGAAATTCCTTGGTAGTGTGGCGTGAATCATATTGCTACTTCATGCGAGCTTGCGCCTCCTTCAATTGGTCTCTGAGCTCTCCCAGGACCTGATCCCTATCCTTTAATTCTTTCTCTACCGCATCCGGCTTAGTTGTGCCTGGTACATAGTCAAGTAGGGTAGGGGGCATCTGACCATATACCACCTCATATGGTGTTCTTTTGATGGCCGAATGGTAGCTGGTGTTGTAACAGTATTCTGCCCAGGTCAACCAGCGGACCCACTCTTTTGGTCGGTTGCTAGTAAAGCAACGCAGATACATCTCGAGAGTTCGATTGACGACCTCGGTCTGGCCGTCGGTCTGTGGATGATACGAAGAACTGAAGTTGAATTGAGTCCCTTGAAGCTGGAACAATTCTTTCGGGAAAGCACTTGTAAAAACCGGATCCCGATCACACACCACAGAGCTGGGCATCCCGTAGAGCTTGAAGACATTATCAAAAAGTTTTCGGGCCACAGTGGTGGCTGAATATGGATGTGCAATGGGAATAAAATGCGAATACTTCGATAACCTGTCTACCACCACGAAGATGGTTGACTTCCCCTCCGAAATTGGTAGTCCTCCCACGAAATCCATGGATATATCTCTCCATGTTTGCATGGGTATAGGGAGAGGGTGGAGGAGTCCAGCTGGTCTGGTATTCTCTAGCTTATGCCGCTGACACACATCGCATTCCTTGATGAAGTTTTTTAATTTTTCCTTCAGCCCGGGTCAATAGAAAACTTGCCGAATGCGATGGAGGGTTTTGTGATACCCCTCATGAGTTCCCGAATGCATTGCCTCCATAATCTTAGGCACCAAATCAGAGTCAACTAAGAGATAAATATGATCCCTAAAGAATAGGAGCCCATTTTTAAACTTCCATGAAGGGTGGGTTGTTCCAGCCTTGCACTCGTCCAACAGTTTTTGCAAAGTTGGATTTGAAATATATTCTTCCTTTATGGCGTCCACCCATTCCGGGACTGGCGATGAGATGGCGAAAAATTTGCCCTCATTTGTATCCTCACCCATACATCGTGAGAGAGCATCTGCCGCCCCACTTTCTTTTCCCTTTTTGTAGGAAATAATGAAATCATAACCCATCAGCTTCGCGAGCCATTTTTCCTGGGCTGGGGTGGTGATCCGTTGCTCCCAAAAATGTTTCAGAATCTTTTGATCTGTTTTGACGATGAATTGCCTGCCCAACAAATAGTGCCTCCACTTTTGAATTGCCAACACTATGGCTAGCATTTCCTTCTCACAAGTGGACAACAAGAGATTTTTTCCATTCAGAGCATAGCTAAAAAATGCAATGGGTCGTCCTTGCTACATTAGGACCCCACCTACACCTACACCCGATGCGTCACACTCCACAACAAATGGCTGTGTGAAATCAGGAAGGGCTAAGACAGGTGCTTGAGTCATGACCCTTTTTAATTTTTCAAATGCCATTTCAGCCTGGGGACTCCATAGAAAACACCCTTTTTTCAACATTTGAGTTAATGGCTGGGCTATATTTCCATAGTTCTGAATGAACTTCCTATAATAGCCCGTGAGACCCAAAAACCCGCACATTGCCTTAAGAGTGGTGGGCTTGGGCCATCCCACCATTGCAACTATTTTTTCATTATCAACCGCCACCCCTCTAGCTGAAATCATGTGACCTAAATAACTGACTTCTCTCTGGCCAAATGAACACTTTACCTTTTTTACAAAGAGTTGATGGGTTCTAAGAATGGACAAGGTGGTCTGTAGGTGTTTTAGATGGTCGGTCCAATTTTGGCTATAGATCAAAATATCATCAAAAAATACAAGGATGAATTTCCTTAGGTGGGCTTGAAAAATCTCGTTCATCAGAGACTGAAATGTGGACGGTGCATTGGTGAGCCCAAAAGGCATCACCAAGAATTCATAGTGACCATGGTGGGTTGTAAAGGCTGTTTTTTGAATGTCTCCTGGGTGCATCCTAATTTGGTGGTAGCCCGATCTCAGGTCCAATTTGGTGAAAAATTCGGCCCCACACAATTCATCTAAGAGTTCATCAATTACAGGTATAGGGAATTTATCTTTGACAGTGATTTGATTGAGGGCCCTGTAATCGATACAAAATCGCCAAGACCCGTCCTGTTTTTTAACGAGGAGTACAAGAGAAGAATAAGGACTTTGGCTTGGTCTAATCACACCTACGTCCAACATCTCTTGTACCAATTTTTCAATTTCATTTTTTTGGAAGTGTGGGTAACGGTAAGGCCTCACTGAAATGGGCCCATTGCCAGGGAGTAAAGGAATTTGGTGATTATGGGTTTGGTTTGGGGGTAGGCTTTTTGGCTCAGAAAAAGCATTAGAAAAGGAAAGAATTAATCTAGCCAATTGAGAATCAAGACACTGGTTGCTAGATGGTAACTTACCTTCTAAAGAGAATATCTGCAGAATTACTCCATCTTTCTGTTTCCTCAATTCACGACCCATTTCTTCTTCTCCCGCGATTTGGGCTTCTGCCGAAGCCTCTCCTTGCAGCAAGACCTCCTTCCCTCCATTGGAAAACTTCATGCTTAGCTTAGAGAAATCCCACAGGATGGGACCGAGAGTGCTAAGCCACTGGGCTCCCAACACCGCATCACATCCGACGAGGGGAAGAAGATATAGATCCACGCATATGGGCTCTCCCTGCAAGGTCAAACAGACGCCTCTACATCTTCCTGAATCCACGAGAACTTGTAGGGGTTGCTTCCCGATTTTGCCCGGAATTCTCATGGTCTGAGGGGCATGGGTGCCAGAAATGGCATGGATAGAGATTTCTGGCACTTCCTCCGCAGTTTCTTCCCCCACACCCTGCTCTAGACTTTCTTCCTCTTCCGGCCAGATCCCTTCGATAAAAAACAGTTGTTTGCAACGGTGTCCCGGACTGAATTTTTCATTGCAATTGTAGCAAAGACCACGCTCCCTCCTGTCCTTCATTTTTGCAGGCGTCAGCCTTTTAGCCGGTAGGGATGAACGTCCGTCATTGGACGCAGATCGGCTGGGTGCTGCCTTTCCCATATCCTGCGAGACGGGCCGTTTCCAGGACTGGTTTCGGGCTTCAAAAAGCCTAGCCAATCCGATTGCTTCCTCCAAGGTTTTGGGTCTGCTCGCCTGTACGTCAGCCCGGAGGTTCTCCTTCAGCCCGCTGACGAACCCCCCCTATCTGGTGCTCTTCTTCAAGAGTCCCAATCCGTATCAAGAGGCGTTCGAACTGCGTCTGGTAGTCCTTCACTGTTCCGGACTGTTGCAACTTGCTGAATTCACCGTAGAAGTCTTGGAACTTATTCGGGCCATATCGACTGTGCAACCCCTCTTTGATCTCGTCCCATGAGACTTGGGTTCTCTTCTTCTTCAAAATTTGATACCACAGCTGGGCATCACCCTCCAAATTAAACAAAGCAAGAGGAACACGATCTTCCTCGGCAGTTCGGTGGAAGTTAAAAAACTGGTCGGCTCTGCAAATCCAGCTGGTTGGGTCTTCTTCGCCATTGTATCGTGGAAATTCAAACTTTACCAGCCTAGGGAAATAACCACCAGTCGAAGCTTCCCCATTTGCTCGCTTGTTCCCATGGTTAAAAGATCCGAATGAACTTTCTGTATCTCTCAGATTTTGGGTCACCGCAAAGTGCTCCATCTGGTTGTTAACGGCTGCCAAAATCTGCTGCAGCTGGGTTTGGACGTCTGTCTTGAATGTGGCCATGTCACTTTCCAGCCTCGAGATTCGGTTGTCCTCCATTTCACGTCCGTCGAGATCGACCGGCTCTGATACCAAACTGTTATGTTCCTCCCAGAAAGTGGGCGATTCAAGCACTGCCCTCCACCGGTTCTTTCCCTTCTTTCCTATTTTTCCCGATAGAAAGAACAAGGAAGATGGGAAGAGAAGAAACAAACTTGAAATGGGATGAAACTCAAGTTCGAGGATGAGATAACCTCCACAATAAACTTTACTGATAGATACTCGATGCCTTTTCATTCATAAATTACTGAATTTAAATACATAAAAGAAATAATAGAGATCTAAAAAAACTAACATAATAGTGCTTCCTACATTTGGGCATCCTCAACTAACAACTATCCCAACTTGCTGGAACCACCTGTACGTGGAGCTTGGACTAATTCAACTTCTACAACCGCTTAGAACCCATGATCCTCCAATTGAGGCAGCTGCTCTTCCCAAACTACTATAGCTCTGGCTCCCCTGCAATGGGTACCATAACACCATCACATGAAACCCATCCCACCCGCAGCCTCCACTTGTCCCACGCCTATCCTAGCCCTACACATAGCCACAACTAGCCCTACCCAACCTCCACCGAAATCAACCATCTAAAATCCCAAACATAGTCCTAGTTTCACTACCCACCCATCCACATCCCAGACAAAACCCAATTTCCCAAAACCCAAACAGTAATTGAACCCCCACATCCCCAAATCCCTAGACCCCAGTCATCCCATTCCCCATCACGGCCACCAATTTCCGAAACCAAAACTCACCACCACCGAAACCCTATAACTGTCACACCCCACCATATATTCAGCCTGTCGCAACCTAGCCTTCATCATCCAACTCCAAAACTCTAACCAGCAGTCACTCAAAAAAAATAAAAAAAGGGAAACAGCAGAATAGAAAGAGAGAAAGAGCTGTACAAAGGGGAGGACGGAGAAATGAACTGAATAGAAAAAAAAAACAATGTACCTGCTTCATCGACCCCACCCGTGCAGCTGCGTCGTCTCCAGCAGGAAGCAGCCAAGCATCCAAACCGTCAGCCTCACCTTCGTCGCTCGGAACAACCGCCAGTACTGTCGTCCTCCTCGTGTGTCGATGACTCTTCTTCACTTCTGCAGTTCACCAAGATCTTGCGCCTCTCCTTCCTTCTAGAACAATGTCAGCAGGGAAAGGGTTCTAAACCCTTTTTCTTCTTTCACCGGCATCGAGCCCGAGGAGCCCAGCCCACAGGTCCGGCTTCAAGTGACAGGAATGAGCCATTATCTGGGCCTGAATTTGAGTTAGGGCCAAATCTGATCACATAGTTAAAAAAAAAAAAAAAAAAAAAAAAGGAGCCTGACCCACAAGCCAGAAACCATAGCCCACAGTTCAAGTCCATCAGACCTACACTCTTTTCCTTCACCTTCTTTGTAAGCCAAGTCAAGTAAGCCTAATTGAACCATTCAAGAATTCAAGTGTTGTGCGTGCTCCACCGCTTCATTTAGCATTAACAAGAATCAAACATTCCATCACTTGGCATTGATCATCAACCTAAATCTTCAAACATGTATTATAGACAAGCTCCATAAGTTCCATTTTTTTTATGGAAATAGAGATTCATGTGTCTTCTTGAATTGGACTAAAGTACTCAAAGAGTATTTTACATGGCATCAATTACGAGGTAATTCATGTAAAGATTATGCCACAAGAAAACTTCAAGGAGATGCAAAAGCATGGTGGAAATAAGTAGAATGCCAGTTGTATCAATATCCATCGATATGGAATGAAATGAAATTACTATTGGAGGACAAGTATGTACATGGAAGAGATCCATTCTCCCCACCAGTGGAAGCCAAGTCGAAGCCCATTGGCCATTTTGCGTAGTATCAAAGTTTGACACAAGGAAAATTGTCCGTCGAACAATATGCCAATGAATTTGAAAGGCTACACTATTTATGTGACTTGGGCAAGACACTTGATTTCAATTAGTTTCTCAAAGGTTTGCGACCAAACATTATGAAAAATATGAAGAAAGAATGCATAGATATGCACAAGGCATTTTGGGAAGTGATCCGTGTCGAACATTCTATAAAACTCTATCACCTCAGAAAAGCTAAGATGCAAGAAGAAAAGTCTCCGCAAACCACCAAAGTTCATATGGTGGAACCAGTCGTGGAGGATGTCAAAGCTTACATTGAGAAGGAAGATCAAAGAAAGGAACATGCCATGACGAAGTTAGATGATACGTCACATAGCATTCTTACAATGGATGATACTTCAAAAGCATTCGAAGACAAGAAGCCCGAATTATTTGTGAATAGTGGTGATCAAAAGATGCAATGAGAAATGAATCAGATCCAAGCATTGATGACTTGGATATGGTTAGTAAGGAAAATGAACATCCGATGGATCTAATCAAAGCATTACTTCTAGAAAAGCCCATTAGATCATCAAAAAACAAGTCCCTTATTCCAAATTGTTCAGAAGAAGATCCATTAGCTGAAGTATCTCACGTTGACTTTATCTTTGGAGATCAACAATGGACACTTGGCGATTGCAATTTGATTTTACAGATTCTGCGGTCATTCTTTCAAGCAAACTCAAACCATCAAAAGAAGCACTATCTGAAATTTTCTTGGAGCAAAAGATCGAGTGAAGCTTCAAAGTCATGTCAAGAGCAAGAAGATCAAGAGCAAGAAAAAGTTTTACGCTTGGTTTTTGACCCAGGAGGCCACCTACTGAACTCGAGGTCGAGTTCCCTCCAAGAGGGGAAGAGTTGATGCAGGCCCAACCAATGGACCTCGTTTGACAGTTTATTCCAAAAGGCCCAAAGCCCATAAGTCCTAACAATAGAGAAATTTTCTAAGATTTCTCTATTGGTGGTTTCCTATTCTAATAGATGTCTAGAATTAGTATATTTCTTAGAATTTAGTGAGTATTGTGATTGGGCAGTTCCTAAATTTTCCTAGATTCTTAGATTTAAAGAGTTTTCTAATTTGGTTTGGCTTGATTGCTAAGTTAGTGCTTAGACTCTATTATCTAAAGGGTGTAATCCCTTCTCTTGGCGATATCGTCAACCAGGGTAATTTCGTCAAAAAAAGAGGTACGAACAACTAAATGGTGATTTTGTTATTATTCTTTATAAATCGATTATTTACAATATAAGCTTAATTATTTGGTAAAAATCCCTATTTATAAAAGCAAGTACTCCTCTAAATCAAAACCCAACAATTTAAGTGATAAATCTTGACTCATTTTCTAACTAGACTCATTTGCAAACTATGTTCCTAAAAATCTATTCTATCTGCAAACTCTTTCCTCTAATAAAATCTCAACCAGTTAATGGATTGATCACCAAATTTCACACATGAGAGACTCTATCCATTTATGCCCATTTAACAGAGGAAAGTAAAGAGAGTTAATCACAGATTCCAGATTTAGTTGATCCAACGGTGGTCATTTCATTAATTTGAATAATAATTTATTATTTGATCAATACAATGGGTGCTAGGGCTAATATGACATTTGAATTTACCAAAGGTGGGCCCACACATCTATTTAACATGGGTGTTGCAGCACCATACTACCATGGAGGCTGCAGCGACGCTGCATATATGGTAGGTAGTTCAACCCTCAAGTATAATGAAATTTGATGACGGCCACTACAGGTCTTTTGGATTAAAACTTGGTGAGACCCCATGAATATGGGGACCCATGAAGATCAACAGGAAATCTCAAGTGATTCATGTAACCAAAGCATCTGGACTCTCTGCCTAAAGTCATAACTACTTGGACATTTTCGGTGATTCGAGCATTTATGAAAATGTTAACCGAATTGAAATCAATCATGAAGTTTCATGCATCACCTTAGGCACAAAGGTTTCTATTTTTGGCGTCCGACACACTAAAAATCTGCATGTTATAAATTTCTAAACCTTGGAAAATCTATTTGCATCTTTCAAAGAAGATCATTTCATGATTAGGACTAGATTCTAGAGACAGATCGAATCCAGGTTGTAATTGCTTGAGGTTGTATTTATGTGGTAATGGTGATGGTTCTAGAAGAAGCATATTCTCTGTAGCTTGAAAGTGTCTAAATCAAACCGTTTGCTCGAATACACATAACGAAATTCAATGTATTACAAGAGAGGCTATTTAATGAGAAGGATACAAAAAATCAAGTGTTCCTCTATACAGTAAACAAGACCCAGCAAAAATCAAGTGCGCAAACACAGAAACTTCTAAAGGTTAGGCTATAAACGAGAGAAGAAAGAGTAGCTAGCATCTCCCATATTTAATGAGAAAGATACAAAAAGTTATGTGTTCCTCTATTCAGTGAACATGACCCAGCGAAAATCAAGTGCGCGAACACAGAAACTTCTAAAGGTTTCGCTATAAATGAGAGAAGAAAGAGTAGCATCTCCCATCTATTTCTTCTGTGTTATAACTCATAACACAGCCATGGTCTCTCTCTCTCTCTCTCTCTCTCTCTCTCTCTCAAAATGATACTGATTGTTTCCTTTGCTTTGTTTCATATTATAGGTGATTTTGGCCTTCTTCTTTCTCCTGTGTTCAACTTCCTACGTGTCTGTCCAATCATACTCCGTTCTCTATGTAACTAACTTTGGAGCAGTTGGAGATGGCAAAACAGATGATTCTCAAGTATATTTCTTCTTAAGAGAAAACACTCTAACTTGTTATTGTGTGTGCTAGCATACTTGTGAGAGTTGATGAGCTATTTGTGTTGGGACGTCCCACATCCCACATCGCCTAAATAATAGGCTTGACATGTCTTAACATACGTGTATGGGCCTTTCACCTATAAGCTTAAGCGTTTGGGTTGGTAAATGACACTTTACATTGTAGGATCGCTTTAGCTTAGGAGAGCTGCCCACGCTACAAAACTCCTGGGCGTTTTAAAAAAAAAAAAAACCCCTCTTTTAGCCAATCAAAGCGTGACATGTGTCATCAATGATACACTTATCCATTCTCTCTCCTAAAAAAAGCCGCTCTTTTAGCCATTGAAAGCATGACACGTGTCATCAATGTTACACTTATCAATTTTCTCTCTTAAATATTCTCTAAAAACTGTGTATGTTTTATAAATTCTCTTAAATCATTGGCTAATAGATAAGGGCAAAAACTCCCCGTTTGAGATAGGGGAGTTTTTGAGAATTTCCCGATATATATACATATATAATATAAAAAAATTCTCAAAAACTCCCCTATCTCAAATGGGGAGTTTCTGCTCCTATCTAATAGCCAATGATTTATTAATATTTTGAGAGAATCTATAAAAAATAAATCCACCTTTGTAGGAAAATGTTTAGGAGAGAGAATGTATTCATGACACGTGTTACACTATCATTGGCTAAAAGAGGGGCGCTTTATTTATTTATTTATTTATTTTTGTGAAAAATGCTCAGAAAGTTTTGTAGCATAACTCATATATATATATATATATATATATATATATATATATATAGGGAGATGCTCTTATGAGAGATATCTTTCACCTTATATGAGATATAGGGGTGAGGGTCCTCACATTTAAGTTATTGGCATTGGATATGGATGTGAGGGCCCTACTTAATCTCTCATTTAAGGTGAGAGATATCTCTCATATGAACATCTCCCATATATATATATATATATATATATATATATAAATGTAAATATATACATACACACACACATATATATATATATATATATATAGACGTTAATAGGTGTCTAGATACATAGAGTATCTACATACATGCACATCCAGACACATACCAAGGCAAGCTGACTGGAGCTCGGCTTGGCTAGGTTTGCTCATAATCTAAATTCAAGCTCAAACATGACAAGCTAGCTCAAGTTTGTTGACACCCTTAATTGTAGTTCTAATTGGGTAACTTTTTTTTTTTTTTTTTCTTTCATTTGGGCATGTAGGCTTTTGAAAAAGCGTGGCATGCTACATGCAGTGCTGTTGGAAGCACTTCATATTTATTCATCAATTGGAGGAGGACATTTCTACTGAAGCCCATCAGTTTCAAAGGCCCCTGCAACTCCAAAACCGTTCACGTTCAGGTATTCAAGGAAACAGAAACCCCATTTAATTAATCTCCCTCTCGCTCTACTCATCATATTGAGTCATTTGTAATATGAAATGTATTAGAATTGATAATGATAATTTCCACATTGATAACTGCACCCTGCAGATTTTTATTTGTGTGATCTTTTGTTCTTACCCCTTCCATAGCTAATCGAAATAGTCAAAAAAAAGAAAGAAAAAAAACAGAGACACAGAGAGAGAGAGAGAGAGAGAGAGAGAGAGAGAGAGAGAAAGTGTAGCACTAAACAATGAAGAAGTGAAGTGCAGAGAATCAGATCAATTTTTTTCTGGTTTGTCCACCTTACATTATTACATAGTGACTGCTGTTCAAATGAGCAGGTGTTAGCAGATTTGGTAGCGCCTAGCAATTTGGCAGATTGGAATGGGGCTCGAGCTTGGATCTCTTTCTCGGGCATTAATGGCCTCATTGTCGATGGAATGGGTCGTGTGGGTGGCCAAGGAAGCATTTGGTGGTCCTGCAAACAGAAATCCAGTGTTTGTAACCGAAACCTCGATGTTTCCCTTCATCGCACTTGCTTTTTAATACTCAGATACCATCTTAAAAAACTATACACCAAAACCAGGTCCTCATGTATATATGTACATCAATCAATATGAGATTAAAGGGATAACCTATGGCTAGGAGTCCGGTTTTCACCCATCTGCTACTTAGTCCGGTATGAGGGTCCGCCCCACTATGCCTGTAGCTAGGCTATTCATTTTTTCTGCATGTGCAAGTAGTTTTCTCTCCGATATGTGTTAGAATTCACTCCCATGTTAGCCAGGTCTTTTAAGGAAAAAAAAAGCGCATGCACATACAAATCACAATGCCATGTATGAAGTTTTTATGGAGATGTACTGCACACACTTCAAATAGAGAATACAGATAAGAAAAGGTATGGAATTTCGTTATCCATCAAATCTTTTAGATTATCATCATTAGTTTTACAATTAATGTAATTAGGTTAGATCAAGATATCTCTTATTATTATGACCAGATTAAATAAATATTATGATGTTAAGCTTTTCTTATTCATTTCAATGAACTCTATAAACAGACCCTGTAGTTTTCAATAAATCTAAAACGATTCACATGTAATCTTTGAATTCTCACTTCCTATGTGGGCCCTACTTATAATCAATCCAAACCCTCCTCTTTCTGCTTTCCACTAGCCAAAATTTGGGATAGTCCTGATCAGCAGATATATTTTTTATATTTATGTACCTTTCATTTTTACAAATTACCAACTACACTAATCTAATAAAGTAAAGTGTTTAGGTGCTGCCAATAATCATATTAAATGCATTATTTTGGAGATCCTTAGTGAGTCTAGTGGTGGCAATTCTTGACCCAAACTGTGTCAATCCAACCTGAGTCCAGTCCTGTAATTCAGGGCTTGGGTTTACTCAATTGTATTTTCGGCTTGCCCATGTCTTCACTTCTGTCCCACTTAATTAATAAGATGAAAATCATTGCTGTTATTCCCACACCTTAAACTCAACTGTTGATGACCGGTTTGAATTGACCCTTTTAGCTTTCAAATTAATTTCCAAATCGATAAATAAATGGGCCGGGCTTGATTAACATTATGCATATTATCCATAGTGCCCATCCCACCCAAAGCCAACCAATGACACTCCTGATTTGGTCACGGATGACATATAAATGTGTAACAATATACCACTTGTATTCATAAATATTTCTCTTTATGTCCTCTTAGTCCTTGGTTTATCTCGTTCTCATATGTTTTTGGTCCTTTTTTCTTCTTTTGCAGATGTGCCCAGGTTCACCTCCAACTGTAAGTAATTACATATCGGCTCCTT
Organism: Umbellularia californica; assembly: GCA_028538565.1. Classification (NCBI taxonomy): domain Eukaryota; kingdom Viridiplantae; phylum Streptophyta; class Magnoliopsida; order Laurales; family Lauraceae; genus Umbellularia; species Umbellularia californica. The sequence continues at coordinate 58,525,055 of JAPQWN010000004.1, read as the reverse complement.
GTTTTTCTCCTTCGTTCATATGCAAATGAGGAAATATGTAAACCTTGTGAGTCAAGACAATCAATGTCAAATTGAGTCAAGTTAGTCAACTATATAACTTAAAAAAAATGATTTTTAAAATTGGGGAATATTCAAGTAAGAACTAATTCTCACCTATTATATAAGAACTTTTTTGCGGGGCCCAAATAGCAACCTATTCAAACCTAGAAACCAATAGGGAACCCCTGATAGTCACTAATCTCAAAAATTGGCACGCATCAGAATGGACTGAACCGTCGGATCGAGGATTGGGTAATTTTTTTTAATATGAAGTCATTAAACTTAGGGGTCACGGATGAAGGGGTTAGGGGCATGGGTTTGGGGTCAAACTTGATATTTGAGGTGGTCTCACATAAATCTTTCCATCCCCCCGGGTCCCGTTCCTAAATAGGGCCCACAATTGGGCCCCACAAAAATTTCCCATATAATATGTGAGAACTAGTTCTCACCTGAATAATACCCTTTAAAATTTTAGAAAGATATTTATCTATATATGCTAATGTGATACATTTTTTAGATTGGAAGCAAGATCTTTTTTTTGAAAAAAAAAAAAATTATGAGAACATGTTTCTGCTTTGGTCATATATTTATAAGTTTGGCTAAATTTCGACTTAATAACTTGGAATATACTTGGGCAAGTTTGAATCAGTGGGGACTCATGGCTTTTTGAGCTTACCTATGTTTTACGGTAAAGCTATGCAATGCCAGGATACTTCAAAATAGGCATACTTCAAAATAGGCAATGTGCCATGTCATATCATATTTGATACTTTACATTTTACATATAAAATCACCAAATCCTGCCGTATCCATGCCACATCTAAGCATCATAAATTGGGCCGTGGTGGGTTTTAGATGAAACATACTTACATGCTAATATTTGCTTAATGCTTGTTTGGGTGGATTTTAGGCTCTATACTTCGATGCTTGCAATGGACTTCAACTCAGGGGTCTGTCTCTTCACGACAACCCCAGGAACCACATTGGTGTGAACAGGTGCAACGGTGCAGTCCTCTCTAACCTGACCATTACAGCTCCAGGAGATTCCCCAAACACAGATGGAATTGACATAGCAAACTTGAATAACATACAAATTCACAACAGTGTAATCTCAACAGGTATTTCACATCTATCTGCATTCTAGTTCCAATTCAATCCTGCTGCTTTGTATCTATTGGAACTGATCCTCTATCTTAATCAATACATCACAGGAGATGATTGCATTGCCATAAACAACGGCACATCAAATGTTAAGATCAGCTACATCACATGTGGGCCTGGCCATGGCATAAGGTAGGTAGAATCCCCCATCAGTCGTCTTCATTGAAAACACATGGTTAAAACAAAAACCACAGAAGATTTCCATGTTTTATTGGCAATCAATCTTTAAGGTGTGGCCAACTCTTACTGGACTTAGATATAGACAGTAGACTAGTGTTAATACATAATAAGGTGCAATTCCTTATAGCGGCTTAAATTTTTAGCCCACTGATTGATTTACAGGACTCAGCTTATGAACATTACCAGAATATAAACCCTACATGCTTCATGAATCGAATTGAAAATCTATCGTAACAAACTAATCGGAGTTGGAAGGCCTTATTAGTGAAATCTCACAATTTTGAAGAGCTACAGTTTTTATATATATATATATATATATATATATATATCCTTCATTTGGTTTCACTCTTACAGCATTGGAAGCTTAGGAGAAGGACAATCGTATACAGCTGTAGAAGATATTCATGTCAGCCATTCGCATTTCATACAAACCAAGTGGGCAGCAAGGATCAAAACATGGAAGGTAGCTGAGGTTTCCTTTTGGGGGGTTCATTTACATATATACACACATGTATGACAAACTGCAACTTGCCTTAATTCCTTCCAATTGATAAGCCCTTTTTTTTTTTTTTCATTTGTGAACAGGGAGGGTCTGGGTATGCGAGAGGAATCTCTTACAATGACATTGTTTTGAACAATGTCGAAAGAGCCATTACTATTAATCAGGAATATGATAACACAATCTACGTAAGATGGCTTTATCCTACACTCCATCAAGTATATATGTTTTGTGTATTTGACAATGCTAGTTCAAATTCAACTGGGCATTTCTTATGCAAGCAAACTAACCTGGGTTTCAACTAGGGCATATTTCTAGTTTCTTTTTTTAAGGTATAGGTTGTTTGCAAATTGGGTCTAATGCTCAGGCCTGATCAAGAATGTGTTAATACAGAAGACGCTCGTTAGAAAACTTATGGAAAATTTTAAATGATCCTTTCTAGTAATATCTAATTCGAATTGACTTGTTAACGAGTTGATTTGTTTGCATTGCGAAGGATCAATCGATTGTAGTGAGCAACGTGAGTTTTATTGGCTTTCATGGGACTGCAAACAAACCTGACGCTATATCGATAATATGTGGTCTGGGTGCGAAGCAGTGCACGGATATTGTTCTGGGGGATGTTCATATAACCTCGTCAGTTGGAACGAAACTTGAAGCCTTTTGTCAAAATGCCCGTGGACCTCCTTGCACCAACTGCATTCCTGCAGATTGCGTGGACACTCGCCCTTATTTCTAATGCGTTCGTCATCATCAATTGTGGAAGGAGGCATCTTCAATTTTCTCATGATGTTTTTTTTTTCTTGTTGATGTATTTATGATGTCTTCTAAACTTTCCAAATAAATAGAAAACTCCTCTCTCTCTCTCTCTCTCTCTCTCTCTCTCTCTCTCTCTCTCTCTCTCTCTCTCTCTCTCTCTCGCTCATTCATATATACACACGCACACACAACGCACATCACCTATGAGCTATTTCTAAGTGCGTTCAAGATTGCTAGAAATGTTCATTTTTGTGTGCGTGTGTGTGAAAGGAAAGCTAGATTCTCTCATTTGCAAGATTGTGAGCAATCACTACTGTTGGATGAGTAATTGGATTCATCCATGTGAATTTCAATCCCGGTTTCAAAACGAGCTTAAATGAAAAGATTATTTTCCAGTACTCGGGAGATCAAATTGTGAGTTAAATTAGAAACTTTTAATGAATCAAATATGAGGTGTGATGAAAAAAAAAGATTTATTTGCAAGAATGTGGACTTCTGATTATTCTGGAATGTTTTTTTTTTTTTTTCATTTTTTTCGTTCTGGACCTTTGTAATTGTTTTTTTTTTTTTTTTTTTTTAATTTTTGTATCCGGTAACTGAAGAGCTTTTCCTTTTAGATCATATTTTTTTCCAATTGCTTAATACACTACTCTACATGCATGTGCTTATTATTGAGTTGGTTTTATTTTTCTGACACTTTGCAAGTCTATTTGAAAGGTTTATATCTCTAAAAACTATTTGAAATATACATTTAAGCTGAATGGATAGTCTGATCATAATAACCTCTATTTTTTTCTCTAATTGAATTAGTTTAAAGGCATTTTATAAGTTTCCTAAGTAGAGGTCGTTGTCTCATTCCCTTTTGCAAATAATAGGGTTTTTTTTTCCTTGATTGAGATAATATAGTTAGCAAAAGAAAACAAAGAATTCTATCATCATAATAATCATTAAAGTTGTAGAATCGGTCTCAAAACCAACCTCAACAATCCACCCCCCCCCCCCCCCCCCCCCCTCAACGGCACATCCGCCGCGACTCCTGCTGCGAACTCACAAAACACAAAACATGTGTCGACCTACACGAACACCCGACTAATCAGGTTCTGATACCACTTGAAGGATCTTACACCCCATTGAGCTACCACTTATCACAAAACCAATTGATGATAGGAAACGGCACATCAATAGTTTTATGATGAGGGCGAGGGCTCGACCATAATTATGACCACTCAGGAGCGAGGGTGGACGTTGACCTCAATAAAAATTAAGCTAATATCCCAACATGAGATACATATGATAGAATCTTCGAAAATTTTCACCATTTGATCATATTTTTAATGGTGGAAGACGTAACTATAGAAATTGAAAAAAAAAAAAAAAAAAAAAAAAAAGGAGGAAGAGAAATATACAGGGCAAAGCCCCCAAAAGCTTCTTAGAAGCGGCTAAAGATGCTCAGAGAGAAATAAGAGAAACAAACCCAAAAGAAAGAAAGAAAATACATCAGAAACAGATTAAATCTTCAAAAAAAAAAAAAAAAAGAAAAGAAAAGAAAAGAAAAAAAAAAAAGGGGATCTTGAAGCGGAATTTGAACAAAGCTTGGGAGTCGAGAAATTGAATCAGCAATTTGATCAAATAAGCTCCTCTTGATTCTATGAAGAGAAATAACTACATCGTTGAAGGTGGCATCATTCTAGTTGTACCACAGGGAAGAAATGACATTGAAAAAATACCATAGCAGCCAACTTTTTCCCTATATAAGGACTACCTTCAGAGAAAGCCCACCATATATGCATGGTAGAGGGAGATTGAAGCTGAGGTTTCCCAATGCCATGCAGAATCCAATTACACATGGATGAAGAGACTGGGCAGGTGAAGAAGAGGTGCATATTTGAATCTTCACGACTGCAATACAAAATGCCTCTAGAGACGATGCTACCAATCGATTTTGCCCAAAGATGAGTTAGCATTTTCCTGTGAAGCATTCTCCAAATAAATTAAGAAAGGCGTGACCTTACGAGGATGTTCCAAACCAGATCTGCCCATCATCTGACAGGAGTTGCACGAGCTCTTACAAGGTTCCAAGCTTCCTTTTTTGAGGGATTGCTAGATGAGTTCCGAATCCAAGAGGCAGTATTAGGGATATATAGGGGGAGAGAGATTGCATAAATTGAGTTCGGGTGCTGCTTAATGGGCTCTTAAAGATAGTGAAGGATTAGCCAGAACTGATCGATAATAAGAATCAAACCCTTGTCCAGGTGGGAGAAAAGAAATTGGGTAAAGAAGCTGTAGTTGCGGAGTCTCGCAACCAACAATCATGCCAAATACTTACAATTTCCCCATCTCCAATTTTTTGTTTAAAAAAGGAGATAGCTAGGCATAATTGACTCCCACATGCAAGACCCAAAGGAAGCCCAATTTCAGCACAATCAAGCCTAGCTACAACATAAGTCTGTCCTTGTCTGTTGTTGGCCCAGGTTAAATTGTTTCCTCTAAAGCCTAGATCCTTAAGGCTTGAAGTCGTAACCATATCATTAAAGTCCTCGATTGAGAGGGGAAAAGGAGGGCGAATGCTAAACTTCTCTTTGGCCAGAAGAATAGCATTAAAATCTCCGACCATGCACAAGGGTAAAACCGTAGATAAGGAGTTACCTAGGTAATCCCAGAAAGTTCTCCTTAATCTATAATCAATAGACCCATAAATTCCCATGATAATGCTAGCGGGGGGAGGAGAGGAATCAAAAATACTAACTAAAATGTGTTGGGTTGAAAGATCTAGAAGAGAGAATCATACTTAGAGTTAGAGTTACATAAACACCAAAGAGAGATATTGGTATTTGAGAAGGAGTTAAGGCCAAAAGAATGGATTCCATTGGAGTCGAAAGAGTAGAAATGTGCCTTAGGCCAAAAAAGGAAAAAAAGGTCTGGAGAATGAACAGCAATTAAATGATGTAACATAGTTTTTGTAAGGGTATTGTAAGTGCCTCTACAGTTCCAATAAAAGATCTTAACCAATAAACTTTAGTGGGGAAGGGAGGGCCTTTGGAACTCCTAGTTTTGGGAGCAAACGATGTGGGTCCTCTGTTCTTGGATTTCCTATTACATTAGATAAATCTACCAACTGGGAGGCTACCTGAGGAGTAACATGGACAAGGAGGTCTGATGGGGAGCAGCTGGTTTATGTTAAGGTAGAAGTTAAGTTATCAGGCTTAGAAGATGGGACGGAGACAATCACCAAAGCTTGGGGTCTTGAGATTGTTTCTTGAATATAAGATTCGGCAGTGATAAGATTCTTGGATTTGGAAGTAAAGGAGGTTGGTTCTGGAAAAGTATAGTGCTCCAGAATGGAAAAGGGGTTGGAATAGTCTAATATAGGTGCTAGGATTTTTCTAAGATTTCATAGAATACATCCGAGGGGAGAGCCGCAATTGGATTGTCATGTTGAAGATCATTTGCAGAGCTGAGGCCAAGGGAGTGAGAGCTATTGATAGAAGGGGGTAAGATAGGAGAGCAATTAGGAGATGAGGAATGTAAAGTTTTACCACTGGAGTAAGGAACTGCAGCTGGAGAAGGTAAGACGAAAACTAAGGAGCCAAAAATCTCTGAGACTGATATTGCCACTGGGGGCTGAGAACCCTTTGCACTGGCTTCAGGTTCTGAAACTGTGCCTGAAATTGCTGAAGTGGGAGGAGTTTTCAATAGAACTGCTTGGACGGGAGTCTTCAACGAGGAAGGCTTAACTCTGAAAGGTCACTTGATGGAAAGATGATCTGCAGAGAGACATTCTGAACAAGGAATATTTTCATGCAGCACTTCGACCTCCACTGTTGCATCTCTTTCCAGTTCGACGGTAAGAGATCTAAAGCTAGACTTGGCCATATCCAAGTTAACCAGCACTCTATTGTAGGAATGCATTTTCTGTAAAGCAATTGTGTCATCAAGGCGGAGAGGCTTACCAATTGAACTAGCCATGGAAAGAAGGATATCGCTGCTCCAACAGTGATGGAGAATTCCTTTGAGGTGAATCCATAGTGGTGTGACCGCTGGCCAAGAGCTTTCATCCTGTCCTAGAGACCAGGGAAGAAGTAGGAGCTTTTTCTTGTTCATAAGAAGGGGACTTTGGCTAACTAGACAATCTCTCTATCTTCCTTAGAGTTGAATTTGAATAGGAAGTTCCCTTTCTCAGTGAGAGAAATTAGGCATGGCCTAAAGAGTCGCCAAGAGGTATGAACTTGATGCTCCAGCCCCTCCAGAGAGGGACATCTACCCACGAATTTACCAATAGCAGAGAAGGTAAAGGATTCTTTACTATTGGTGACCATCTATTGAGGGATCCTTAGAATTAGCTTCTTCCAGGCCGGAGGGGGTAATACTAGAGGGGGGAGAATGGCCATAGGGGTGAACAGCCGGGATAATATTTGGGAGTAGGTTGCTTTTGAGCATAAGAGGAGTCTTTAGGAGGCTGACCATTTTTTTTTTTTTTTTTTTTTTTTTTTTTTTTTGGTTGGGTCGGGGGGGGGGGGGGGGGGGGGGGGGGTGGTGGGGGGGTTGAAGAAGGCTTTCCAGGTGATTATGAAGAAGTTAAAGCTGAGCAGGGTCCCAAATAGCTATAAGTAAGGGAGATGGTACCGGAGCAGTAGATGTCCCATTTTGGGGGAAGCCAGGTAGGGGGTTTGAGGTTGGTTACAGGGAAGTTGTCTTTGCCTAAGCCAAGGGTTGGGAAGGAGAGCTATATTTGGTGATAGAGGAACCAGATTTGGGGTAGAGGGAAGAGGGGCTTTTGATCCAGAAGGATTTTGGAGAAGGAACAATGGGGCTGGGTCCGTTAGAGTTTTGGTCTATTGGATTTACTGAAGGAACAGAGATAGGATTTTGCAAGAAAATCTCCCCAGATGGAGGTCGAGAGACTGAGTTATTTGAAAAGGTTAAGGAACTTAGGAGAGGTTCTGGGGGCTAAAAGGATGGTCTTGGGTGCTAAATGGGTGGGATGACATTGCTGTTGGGATGCGAAAGAGTTGCTTGCGGAGGGTTTTGAGGAGAAGGATTTAGGGTTGGACAAGGGTAGAGAGAAACCACAGTAAGATTGCATGGCATTGATGTTACAGCGCACCTACCTTCATTTTGACGCCACTTTATATACAAAGGATTGAGAAAAACAATATATGGTGCTTGGAAAGTTTGACTTTTAAATTCTCAAAATTACTTGGATTCAGGAGAGCTTTTAGGAGAGGGAAATCTAGAGGCTAGGATCAGTTTCTTGTTTTATATGGGCTCCACAAAGATAAGAAAAGCTCCTAAAACCAATCTAATAATTGAGACAACCTAATTCAAACTAAAAGTTAGCAAATTATATGGCTAATTCAAACTAAAAGTTAGCAAATTTTATGGTTTCATTAGCTTGTGACCCACTATAGAGATAAACATTCGGATTTTTGTTTGGTAAACGATTAGAAGTTTACATATCCACAAATTCTTGTAATTCAAAATCGTTAAAAAAAAAAATGGTGAAAAACTTAGACCAAGTAGACTTTTATATTGGCCATAAAAGTCACATGTATTTCAAAACTTTGATGTGGGTGATCAACATCTGGCATAATAATGAGAATTTTTACATACAGTTCTCTTAAAATGTTACAATCTTCCATGGAAAGAATAGAGTCCACCCCAAAACAACATACAATTTCTACATACATTAATCCTACGGCGTTCAATACAAAAGCCCTAGAGATTATGTTGTGATCTAGGGCCTACAAGAAGAGATCAAGTATGAACATGGAAGAGATCCATTCTTCCCACCAGTGGAAGCCAAGTCGAAGCCCATTGGCCATTTTGCGCAGTATCAAAATTTGACACAAGAAAAATTGTCCGTCGAACAATATGCCAATGAATTTGAAAGGCTACACTATTTATGTGACTTGGGCAAGACAATTGATTTCAATCAGTTTCTCAAAGGTTTGCAACCAAAAATAATGAAAAATATGAAGAAAGAATGCATAGATATGCACGAGGCATAAGAATGCATAGATATGCACGAGGCATTTTGGGAAGTGATCCCGAACATTCTATAAAACGCTATTGCCTCCGAAAAGCTAAGATGCAAGAAGAAAAGTCTCCACAAACCACTAAAGTTCATATGGTGGAACCAGTCATGGAGGATGTCAAAGCTTACATTGAGAATGAAGATCAAAGAAAGGAACATGCCATGACAAAGTTAGATGATACGTCACATAACATTCTTACAATGGATGATACTTCAAAAGCATTCAAAGACAAGAAGCACAAATTATTTGTGAATAGTGGTGATCAAAAGATGCAAACAGCAAAAGAATCAGAGCCAAGCATTGATGACTTGGATATGGTTAGTGAGGAAAATGAACATCCGATGGATCTAATCAAAGCGTTACTTCCAGACAAGCTCATTAGATCATCAAAAAACAAGTCCCTCATTCCAAATTGTTCAAAAGAAGATCCATTAGCTGAAGTATCTCACATTGACTTTATCTTTGGAGATCAACAATGGACACTTGGCGATTGCAATTTGATTTTACAGATTCTGCAGTCATTCTTTCAAGCAAACTCAAACCATCAAAAGAAGCACTATCTGAAATTTTCTTGGAGCAAAAGATCGAGTGAAGCTTCAAAGTCATGTCAAGAGCAAGAAGATCAAGAACAACAAAAAGTTGTACGCTTGGTTTTTGACCCAGGAGGCCACCTACTAAACTCGAAGTCGAGTTCCCTCCAAGAGGGGAAGAGCTGATGCGGGCCAGATCAATTAATGGACCTCGTTTGACAGTTTATTCCAGAAGGCCCAAAGCCCATAAGTCCCAACAATAGAGAGATTTTCTAAGATTTCTCTATCGGCGGTTTCCTATTCTAATAGATTTCTAGAATTAGTATATTTCTTAGAATTTAGTGAGTATTGTGATTGGGTAGTTTCTAAATTTTCCTAGATTCTTAGATTTATAGAGTTTTCTAATTTGGTATGGCTTGATTGCTAAGTTAGTGCTTGGACTCTATTATCTAAAGGGTGTAATCCCCTCTTGGGATATACAGAAATTAATGAAAATTTGAGTTCACTCATCGTAAATGTTTCTATCTTGTCTGTGGTGGGAGACCAAGACATCCTATCCTAAGCCGTTTTGCTTGGAGAATAGCCAGTTGGCTACCTCCTTCTTCCCTGCGCTGCTTCACCCATTAATTAAACAGTTCCAAAAATCAAACACGAACATGACACGATTATTTAACGTGTTACACAACACGGTCCGTTAACTTGTTAAATAATCGTGTCCATTTCAAACCATGTCAATTAACACACACTCTTTTGTTGATAAAAGGAGAGTAAAGGAGTTAGAAAATGATCTTTTATATGTGGGTTTTAGGTTTTCACTTCAACCTTTTCAAAATCACCTAAATACCCCTCATGCATTTTATAATTTATGTCATTTATCATTTGATGGGTTATATCAAATTGTTAATAGGTTACTGGTTTTATTCGTTAATGACCCGCTAATTTAACATGTTAACAAGTCCAATCCATGAACGATACGAACCCGATAAGAGGCCACCCAAACTCGTTAATATTGTGTGGGTTCATGTCGTGTTAACGGGTCGTGTGGCATTTTGATAGCCTAATTTGAATAGAGTCTAACTCTATTTGGAAACCAAACCAAGAGAGATAAGAATACTTTTAATGATTTGAATTTAGATAAGTTTAAGTGAATGGTTAGGTCTTTTGAATATGGAAAGATTCTTAAAGAGCCCTAATCAAAAGTTACAAGTTAAGCGAGTGGTTAGGTCTTTTGATTCTAGAAAGATTTTTAAAGCGCCCTTATCAAAAGTTATCCAACAACATATGGGGAGAAATTTTAAGGGAGGTTCACAAACAAACTATGGGCCTTATTGGGAAATGACGTGGCTTTAGAAAAAGATGTTTTTCACAAAATAGGGTGCTGACATGGCACTGTGATGGCAAAACATATCGCATTGCTTTAATAACTAAAGTCAGCCCCGCTATGTTCTCCCTTACCATATATATTTTTTGTTCTTCTATTTTTGTAAGAGAACACAACAATTGATATCTGATGTGGATATTCTCTTACTGAAATCTGCATTTTTTTAGGAAAAAAAAAAACACTTCTCGATTTCTAAATCCAATTATTTTCCCCAAATTGATAGGACAAATTCTTTGAAGAAAATCATTATCTACTTCCAAAGTAACGTAAGATAAGCTATATAATCAATAAGGCACCTAAAAATTATATTATGCATGTATTTTGTCCGTGGTCAGACCTTAAGATTACGCTATAAATAAGACAAGAAAGAGTGACAAGCTTAAGCCCATTTGTGTTTTCTGTGTTATCACTCATAATACAGCCATGGTCTCTCTCTCTCTCTCTCTCTCTCTCTCTCTCTCTCTCTCAATAATACTAATTGTTTCTTTCGCTTTCTTTCATATTGTAGGTGATTTCGGCCTTTTTCTTTTTCTTGTGCTCAACGTCCTTGGTGTCAGTACAATCAGGCTCCATTTTTAATGTTATTGACTTTGGAGCAGTTGGAGATGGCAAAACAGATGATTCTCAAGTATATTTCTTCTTGCACTAAAATGTCATTGATATTCAAAAAAAAATGTGCCTTCATATTTGTGAGAGCTGATGAGTGATGCATGTGTGCATGCAAACCTGTAGGAGTCCATACTAAGATGAGACTATTCGTGCATGTAGTTGTTGGAAGTAGGTGGGCCTCGTGGATAGATATTCAAAACTTTTGACCCACTTGACTCAGGGATCAAGTATCCATAAGGCAAAAAAACCCAATCCAGGATGCATAACCCTCAATCTCATGATCACATACAGTAAGTAAAACTATCTTAAAGATAGAACAGAAACGAACAACCATCCATTAAAAACCCACAACATACAAGGATGCAGATTTTACCTTAGGAGCTCGGTTGCGCTCTAATGGAGAAGTTGATAACTTTCGTTGATGTAGAACTTCTCTACAAACTGAGATCAGAATCTCCACCACCTCTTAGCCTTCCACGCTATGACCCGAATTAGATATCTCTTCTCAAGAAGATTGGTGGAATCTTCAAGAGAAAACCCAACTCGAAACCCTAAGGAACTAGAAGAGGAAGAGAGAAGAGAGCAGTGCAACTGTTGCACAAAGAGGAGGGACGTTTTTCACTATATAATATGATGGACGTCCAAGAGGGGTGTATTCCCTTTTATAATCTCCCAAAGCTCCTCTTGTCTTATTGAAATAGAAGTCTCACTTCCACAACAATTAGTAAGTATACTATTACCACTATTAGAAGTCCTACTTCAAATAGAAATAGTAACTTCCTAATTCCTTCCTTTTAGAGTTCGAATAGGATTAGTATCTTTCTAATATATTGGGCTAGCGTGGGGACCACTAGGGATTCCATAGAAAACTGGCTCCAACTGGGACACGCGACCCCACATCTCATGTGCAATCCGAGCCCACAGTTAATTGCAAATAACACCACTATATAAATGCAATTGCACTCCAGTCTTAGGAATAAATTACAATGAAGACCCTAAACTTCCCAATTACCACAAGTAGGCCCCTCTATCAATATCCATGGATCAATTGGAATAAATCTGTCTCTTCCAATCTTAGTTCCACATCTTATTATCCTTGAGTCCCAATTAATCACTATGATCATCAGTACCATCCAATTAACTCTTAATCGAGATGGGTGCGCACTTACTAATGACAAAACCCATTAATTGGCACAAGGGGATAATAGAGATAGATTCCATCTTGATCATTCAATGTTCCCACAGTCCTACTACCACATACCCAAGACACCGAGGTGTTGACCTACAGTTGGCCTCACTCATTGGTGACTCAAAGCAAATGAATAGATAGAAACTTGAGTTCATTAATGTCTCAAGATTGAGAGCCTATTGCTAGGGAATTATGAGAGCATACCTTATTATTGAGACGGAATTCCATAAGGTGCTTCTCATGGTCCTTCAATACATCCAATGTACTAGCACATTGATCCAGAATCTTCCATTCTGATGATCGAGACAAATCACACTATTTCATAGTGATCAAAGTGCTGCAACCTTATCAGATGAGATGCCCAGTCTCATCACTGGTTGTGAAGATATTTTAAGTATAAGATTTGTGACATATATCTCCCGTATGTGGATCTCATCCATATACATATATCACATCTAATATACTAATGGGACCCGGTTCAACTCATGAACCATTATGTCATATGTATTGGTCATGTGCATAAAGTAATAAAATAACATTCATCTCATGAAAGTAAAGCATGGTTTTATTGATTAATCAATTTATTACATCAACCGATGGATTGAGTCCATACAATCTAACAGTAGTCAAACCATTCACTTGTAAATGACCAAAGCTTAGCCAAGATTGAGCTCGACATGGAACATAACTAGTTGGCCTTGAGAGTTCAGCTTGATATAGACCACTGGCATGACTTAAGTTGGACTAGAGCTTGATGGGTCAAACACGAGCTTTGCTTTAGTTAGGTTCGAGCACTTGGCTACTGCTCAAAATAAGCTACACTTTGAGCTTAGCCCGTATCATCATCTTTATTAAGAAGGGGCGAAACTATTAATCCATGCATTATATTCAATATCACATTCTCCATCAAAAGGTCAGTTTTACCATTAATGGGGAACATTTGAAGACACCCCATTTGCTTAAAGGGCATTCATTTTTTTAAGTTCCACTCATTCAAATTAGGATTTCTCTCTAAGCCGAAGCGTAGAGGATCTGGATACTAATGGTTTCTCCATAATTCACTCGTTCCATATTAATCTCTATTTTTACAAAGATGTTTCCTCTTCTCGCTTCATTAAGATATATTTTCAATACTAATATTATTTTCTTTTTCTGAATTAGTAATTATGTTAATAAGAAGTAAATTGCCCATGCCCAAAACTGAGATGAATCTTTCTACATTGACTCTATTAGATCGATGACCAATAAAAATACTTGGTGGTATTCAAGTACTGCAAATATATTAGTCCATATTTTGTCAGAAGGTGCTGGAAGTTTATCGAACCATATATGACCCACAATCAATTGGAATTCCTTATGGCATCTGTTAATTATCCATGAGAAAAGTTTATAATCGGCCCACATGTGTTCATCAGTTGTATTGCTTTCTACCTCACTTAAGTATCTTCTCCTTTTGAAACCCATTTTTGATGTTTCTATTCTTTGTGTGTTTAAATGGAGTGGTGTCCTGTATTATCTCGAATCTAATACAGTAAGCATTCAGTACTAAGTTGCCGGAACCAAATTAATCTGCGATCTACTGAAACTTCCACTGCTCATGCCATAACTTATCCTAAATGACCCATTTGTAGAACGACTCGGTCTTTTTCTTCTTTTTTTTAACTCTAAAAGAGAGCCCGCAAACACACAAAAAGATAGCCCACTCAAGTGAGAAGGAGGCCCGCATAAGCGGGAAGAAAGCGAACATAAGCAGGAAGAGGTGACGAATCCAGGATTCAAACCCTACAGCCAAGTAAGAACTGACGCTCCTTACCATTCGAGTAACGAGCCGTTCTTAACTCGATCTAGTTTTTATATCTAAAAGAAACCAAGAATTGAAGTGATCTCAATCTAAAACAACACAATGCTTTGTAAAACTTCATGATTTTTCATATATTCTTTGTCAATTTACACTTGTTGGTTTTCTCCTTTAATGTTTTTTTGTTCTCCTTGACCCCAATAGATCTGGTATTTTTATTTTTTGCACCAAGTTTTTTTTATCCATTCCTCTACTTATGTTGATAAAAAATTTATATACTTTTATTGAGGCTTCTAACATTTTTTTTTTTGTATATTTTTTTCCTTAACTTTTTTTTTTTTTGTTAGATTTACAATTCTATATTTTATTTTTTAATGACCTATGAATTTAAATTTTCTTTCTTTCTAATATAATTCTTATTTCATTAACTCAATATGGTCGTCACGTTCATGTCTTTACCTGAGTCACATTGGCCAGTACCCCAATAAGAATATCTTGGTTCATGTAAGCCTTACACACAATTGTGGAAGTACGAATCTATGAACGTAATAGCAGACTCAGGATTTTCGTTGGGGTGGTATGGGCAATGATAAATTAAAGAAGTTAAATAATAAAATTGAATTTTTTAAAATCTCATCGAAGGGCTTTCTCGAATCTCATCGGTGCGACCTCGCTTGCGGATACCTGAGTCCCACGGTATGGCTGTTACAAAAGCGAGAGATGTTGAGATCTGTAACCATTCATGTGAGATGCGTGTGCTCCACTCTTCACTTTTTTCACTCAGGATTCTTTAGTCAGCAAATCAGAGGATCCGAACTCAGCTTGAAATTATGTCACACATTGCTTACATCTCTCAGCATTTTGGGCTAGATCATCCTCAGGTTCCACCTTGACCACACTTAGAGCCGACCTGTAAGCTGCAGCCAGCTGTTAGACTTTAGACTTGCCTCATCAGAGTCATAGCTCAATGATAAACGTTTCACACATTATAAGTTGTTTTGAGATTTTTAGGCATCAAAGTTCAGCTGTTTAGAACATCATAATTTGATGGTCGATACAATTTTGAGATTGATGGACCCTTTGTTTTCAACATAAAAACAGGGTTCAAACTTAAAACCCTGTTTTTTACTACTACTGCTCGCAGTGGCTGAGGGTTAACACCATTTTTTTTGTAGTGCTAATGATTATGATTTGGGTCCATAGGCTTTTAAAGAAGCGTGGAATGCGACATGCTCGGCTGCTGGGGACAATCCCACCTTACTCCTCCCTGAAGGGAAGACATTTCTATTTAAGCCCATGACTTTCAAAGGGCCCTGCAAGTCTCCCAGCTTTCATATTCAGGTAATCAAGGAAACTGAATCCCTCTTTTTTTTTTCTTTTTTTTTTCTTTTTTTTTGGAATAGCTAAGCTAATCAATGCTCTCTCTCTCTCTCTCTCTCTCTCTCTCTCTCTCTCTCTCTCTCTCTCATGTCCATGTGGAGTCATTTGTGTTATGAGTTTATAATGAGTAATAACCTCTAATTCATAGATTAGACAGAACAGGAAGTTTCTCAAAGTTTCCTCTTTTTCTCTTTTATTAAACTTCCTGTAGTTACTTGGCAAGTGCTTTCTTGAAAAGGTTGCAATGGGCCACCCCACCCTGATTTGCATTGGTTTGGATTTGGGTTATTTTTTAGGCCCTTAGAATGAACTTGGCCCATATTTTTTGCCACAATAGTTGCAATTTTAAGGCCTCAGCCCATATATTCTAAAAGGCGAGTCCCAACCCCACACATTTAATACAAAGTAAGTCTATATATTTAGAAGTAGGTGGGCCTCTGTCAAAGTTTCAGGCGCATGAGTAAGACTCGCCTCTGAAATTTATGCCCAAAAACGAAGTAGGCCAGGCTTGGACAAGCATTGGCCTCTCCTTTGTAGCCCATGAAACACCCAAATTTTCACTGTTTCTCTGTTCTTGTATTATAGGTCCAACTATGTTATTTATATGCAGGTGTCAGGGGATGTGGCTGGGCCCAGCACTCTCCCTGAATGGAATCAGGCTGCTGTGTGGCTGGATTTCCACTATGTGGATAACCTCACCATCAACGGTACAGGTCGTATTGGTGGCCAGGGAAGCATTTGGTGGGATTGCAAAACAAATAGTAATTCTGTAAGTAACCAACCTCCCTCTTCTGTTTCCTTCATCACACATTTTCTGTTCAATACTTTGCAGAACAAAGGACCTATCTTGAAAACTATATAAGCCCCTATCATTGGTTCAATTAAGCCACTATTCTGCTAAACCAGAATCAAATCCAACCCACTGCCTCTCCTACATTGGTCACAAATTATTTATAAGATCTTTTTTCCTCTAGTACGCAAACTGTCGAACTCATGCTACTCAAGTCCATATCCAATAGATCAGGGACCCCTAGTTGTATTTGTGGAAAGGGAGAGATGCCTCACCACTTGTGCTGCAAGTGGATTGGCAGATAATTTACAAGAGTAAGTAATACAATATGGCTTTGTTCTTAATTCCCTTTTATCTCTTCTCCATTTATAGATCATTGTTGTTAAAATAATATCTGACCCCTCTTTAACCTCTTTTTTTCAGAAATGTCCAAGCGAAGCCCCAACTGTAAGTAATTTTACACATATACCCCTACAATCAATTATAAATGTAAATTTGATGAGGAAATATGAAAGACTTTCTTTTCTTATGGCGCGGGTATCCCTGAGGGCACGTTTGGCAATTGAAGAGGAATCTTCTATTAAGAGGATTCTTTCCTTCTTTTTATACGAAGCTTTCCACAGTGAGGATATCTCTTGCATAAGATTTCCTGCATTTCATGTTTAGCAAAGGGAAGGAGCCTGTGGATTACAATGTGCTACATCCAAGGGTCAGGGATTTTTTGCCATTTTCTTACAATCCGTGATGAATCAATCCATAAAATTTAAACCCTTAGCTGTTTTTGACCTTCTACATATGATTGATGGTTTGGATTTTCACTATGAGTCCCATAGAAATTAAAAACATATAATTTTAGGGTGTGGACTATTTTGCAAATATCTCAAAATATATGATGAATCAACAGCCAGAAATCGACCTACTAACCATTTTGGACAATCTAAACATGATGAACGGTTTAGATCTTGATTATGGGACCCATAAGATAGGTTTCCAAGTAAGAAATGGGTCACCACAAATGACCGTCTGTACCACCACTCCACTCACTGTACGTTTGACAAATCGGTTGGCAATGTGGATGATCAACGGCCAATAGTTTTTTCCAATTTTCTAATAACCCATGATGAGTCAGGCTACCAAATTTGAGCCCACGGCCGGAATAGCTCTTTTGAAAAGAATGAATGGTTCGGATTTTACAAATGGAGCCCACAAAAGTTCACAAATCATGATCAACGATCTGTATGTTTTAACAAATATCTCAAAATATGAGATAGATCAACGGGTGATGTTTTGGGTACTAGCCGTTTTGGACATTATAGACATGATTACCGGTTCGGATTGTGATTGTGGGACCCAAAAGATAGGTTTTCAATGCAAAAACCAGTAACTTCAATATCACCGCCTCGGTACTGTTCATCCACAAATCTGTCAACACGTAGATTTCCCCAATTCGTTGGGGGGAGGTCAGATCTGGATTTCCAGTGCTTGTGATGACTTCTATGTATAATTAGAATTCCTCTCATATCATTAGATTTGCAAACAAACGTGGGTTTTCCTCGAATCCGAGGAAAACTGGCGAAGAATCACCTCCATGGACTTTTGCCAAACATGCCAAAAGGTCTCTGATCCAATAGGAAATATGTAAAACTTGTGTGAGCCGAGATCACCAAATTGCTTGCATCAGAGGAAAAAAAATCTTTAATGATCGATCAATATGTACCACAACAGTCACGTCGGCTCTGGTTTTTTTTTTTCTTTTTTTATTTTCACGTCAACAAAGAGTTAATTTAGACTCAACTTGAGTGGTGGCCACCTCAAAGCAGCAAATGAGTTGCAACCATTGAAAAGAAGCAGAAGAATTGTTACAAATTAAAGCTTTCTTACATGGTATTCTTTTCTTTTGGGTGTGGGGTTTAGGCTATGTCGTTTGCTTTCTGCAATGGCCTTGTTCTTAGTGGCTTTCAACTTTTCGACAACCCAAAGAATCACATCCATGCTTTTAAATGCAATGGAGCTGTCATCTCTCACCTCACTATTACTGCCCCAGAAGACTCCCCTAACACTGATGGAATTAATATTTCAGAATCCACAGGTGTTCAGATTTACAACTGTACAATAGGAACAGGTATTTCGCACCTCTATATGCATTCTCTAATCAATTTACTCATTTTATCTGGTGGGGCGGCTGATTCTATTCTCTATCAATACACCGCAGGAGATGACTGCATTTCTTTACTCGAAGGCACCTCAGATGTTAATGTTAGCTACATCACATGTGGGCCTGGTCATGGTATTAGGTGAGTAGAAGACACAAAAACAATTTACAGTTCGATTAGAAAACTGTTCTCATGATCTCAACCCATCCAATTTTTTTTCAAACCATTTTACTCATTTTATTGCACTCCCGTAGCATTGGAAGCTTGGGAAGGGATGGAACGGTTGGAATTGTGGAACAGATTCATGTCTCCCATTCTAGTTTCATTGGAACTATGACCGGAGCAAGGATAAAAACATGGCAGGTGATTGAGGTTTTGCTTTGTTGGTTTCATTTACATATATATACACATATATGTTTGTATATGAAACTCCAATTTGCCTTATTTCCTTCCAATTGATTAAGACTTTTTTATTTCCATTTGTGAACAGGGTGGGTCTGGGCATGTGAGAGAAATCTCTTTCGAGGACATTATTTTGGACAAAGTAACAATCCCCATTGACATCGATCAGTTCTATCCCAGCTCAAACTCAATAAATGAGGTAAGTTATATGTTGTGTGTCTTTGACAATGCTAGCTGAAATTATTCAAGTATATATGTGTGTGTGTTAGGACATTCATGTGCATCCATTCCTGATCACCATAGGGGAAGGGACACTTACGTGACTTTTCCTCTTTGCACATGAACATTCTTGTTCTGCATATTGCCATATATGACTTTTCTTCTTTTACAAATAAATACTTCCAATTATCTCAATGTCTCTCACCCTATGATGAGGGATGGATGGACATGAATATTCTCCATATATATAGATATATATTAAAATTCTGACAACTTGGGTCATTTTTTTATAGTTTCATATGATCAATTAATTTGTAGTATTAGCTGATTTAAAGTGTATTCTCTACAACTTGGTTGACATGGACTGTGAAGGACGACCAACGCATTCAAGTGAGCGACGTGAGTTTCATTGGATTTCAAGGGACTACAACTTCGCCTACTGCGATAGTTCTGAAATGCACTGGGCCAGAAGGGTGCACCAACATCACTCTGAATGATGTTAATATAACCTCTGCAGATCCAGGAAAGAATGTAGAAGCCTATTGCCAAGAGGTCCATGGATCTGCCACCAACTGCTCACCCAAAATTCCTTGCCTGGGCTGAGAAAAGTGGGAGCTAGCTAGGATCCTAGGATGGATCCATCATTCATTTGGATGATGATTTTTATTCATGCATTATGTATCACTAGCAGGAACGACCTGTGCGATGCACAAGTTAAGTCTTATGTAACCTAAATATATAATATATGAAAATTAATATTTCTTTCATATAAATCCATTTATATGGAACACATAAAACAAAGTTGCCTCTTTCTCACCTTTGTTGTCTTCTTGTAAACATATTATATGATCCCGTGCCTTATATAGATTCTACTTTGCATTTGCCTCATCTAGATTTTATCCATCTTTGAGTTAGAATAAAGGGACACAGAGGGAGGTGGGTGGTCTAATGGAGAGTTTTAGGGGAGAAAGGGTTTAAAGATAAGAAATGGGAGTTTCCTTTTTTAAAGAGATGCAACCATTTATTCAAAGAGAGATAAAAGTTGGCATGTCCTTTGGGTGTGTCTTTTGAAGTAATAAATGGGTCCCAATTGCTGATGTGGCTCAAGAAAATAGATATTTGAGCTTTTTTTGTGTAACTACTTTCTAACCAATATTCAGCTTTAAAGAGGAAGAATGATGCTACCTAAAAAAAAAGTTTCCTCTCTAGGTAAAATTAAAGGATTTTAATGTAGCCATTTTGTCTCCGGCGTATGCTTCCATGTCCCCGGCCACTTGTTGCTTTCATACATTCCAATCTCGACCGCCCGATTGCTGGGACCCATTGTTGCTGTCGTTGCAAGTACTTAATTAATTACATGAAAATTCTCGCTTAGCCGATGATCTCAAACTCACAGTTAAATTAATGGAAAGGTGTCTATCATTTGAACACTATTCAACCATGATTAATTGTATACATACAGCATTAATATGTTATCAATGGGTCCAGGGACGACACATGAGACCAATCGTTTTCGAATGGACAGGCACGCACGAGTCTACCCATTTAAAGGGTTTTTTTTTTTAACCCCAGCTATAGATGGCTGAAACCCCCCTTGGGTGAGGGTAGTAGCCATCAGGTGAGGGAAGAAGATTCCGGGTGAGGTGATAAAGCCCTCTAGTAAGGGAAGGAGGCATGCCCCGGGTTTTGCATCTTACCAGTGAAGCAAGAGGTTGCTTTCCATTTATAGCCTGTGACTTGATCAAATTCCGCATCCAAATTTTAAGACGACTTCACATATATATGAGAGAATTTGAAAGTCTATGTTTTATATGAGTTATACATGTTTTATGTTAATATTGTTGTTTAGTTTTTATTTTGAGGTAAGTAAAAGTATATTAATCACTAAGGGGAAAACCCGCAAGCCACACACTGCCTAATTTTACACACCTAAGCATGCCTTGGACCACTGAGACACATTGACGCGATCGATTTCTTTTTCACCACCAGTTTTGAGCTTGACAATCAAGGGGCTACTACACTTCCATCATGTAGCTCCACATGTCAACGACCCAACCCATATATATTTGGATGCAATCAACACCTGGTCCTGAATACTATCATGACTTGGACATTTCCAGCCATATTTAGTCTTCAAAGAGTTCATATTATCACTTCTTTTTTTTTCTTTTTTTTGGTAAAAATATTATCACCTTAGCAACTGGTGTATATAAATGTCCAATGGACTTGATATTATAAATCTTGGGATCTCTTGGTGACACCAAAAAGGCACATTGATGGAATTCACGAATTTTAGCGAATCTGGATCCCTTGTTTGAAGGAAACAGGGGAATCCTATTTGGACGAATCATGGGGGCGACACGCGGACTCAAATGATGCCTTTGAGTCCGTGTGTCGCCTTTATTTCCACCTCAGCATTTGAGTCCGCGTGTTGCACCCCTGATTCATCACAGGGGATCCGGACTCAATTTTAGCTTATTTATTTGCTTTGCCATTTGTATAGTTCGAGACAGATATGACCGTTTGAAAATGGCTGAGTTTGTATCATGGGGAGGATATTCTCTTTATTGGTAACAGAGAACGCATGCGTTATATCATGGTGAGGATATTTTCTTACTTAAATCAGCATTCTCGATTTCTCACTTTAATTTTAGAAAGATTTTATAAGCAAATTCTTGGTGTCTAAATATCGTCATTTTCCCTAAATTAATATGACGAGATCCTTTTAAAAAGAAGAAAAGAAAAGAGAGAAAGAAAGAACAATGTCTATTTGATCAAGTCAAAGGAACTCAAGTGAAGCCGTTTATGTGAATGAATATCTCAGGAGATATATTTTGCATGTATTTCCTCCATGGTCAGTCAAAACCAAGTGTTCAATGTACATTATAGAGCACACAGAAATTTCCAAGGCTCGGGCTATAAATAAGAGAAGAAAGAGTAGCAATCTTAAGACCCATCTGTTCTTTTATTGTCTTATCACTAGCAATACAGCCATGGTCTCTCTCTCTCTCTCTCTCTCTCTCTCTCTCTCTCTCTCAAATAATACTAATTGTTTTTTTTTTTTTTTGCGGTTTCATATTGTAGGTGATCATTTTGGCTTTTTCCTTTTTCTTGTGCTCAACTTCCTTTGTGTCTGCTCAATCAGACTCCAGTTTTAATGTTATTGACTTTGGAGCAGTTGGAGATGGCAAAACAGATGATTCTCATGTATATTTCCTTCTTAAGAGAACTAACACTAACATGTTAAATATATTGTACTTATGTGCTTGTGTAGGGGTGTACAAAAAATCCGTCAATCCGATCCGATCCGATCCGATCCGCGGATTTTAATCCGATCCGAAGGTAAACGGATTGGTGACGGATTAAAAATCCTGTAATCCGTTAGCAACGGATCGGTGGCGGATTTCATCCTCAATCCGCGGATTTAATCCAATCCGATCCGTTGACATTAAATATATATAAAAAATAAAAATAAGGGGTCTAGATATAAATTAAGATGTCTAAATATAAAAAAAAAAAGAAAAATTATAGGAGCTCAAATGTAACTATTCCCTATCACTATTTATCCCCAAAAGGCCAAAACCGGAAAACCCTACCCATTTTTCCATATAATACTTTCCCTACTCACTATTTTTCCATATAATGTACAGTGACGGATTGAACGGATTAATCCGATCCGATCCGTTCATCCACGGATCGGATCGGATCGGATTTTAATACCTACGGATCGGTGACGGATTTCAAATCCGTCAATCCGTAGGTAACGGATTGCTGACGGATTTGGCCCAATCCGATCCAATCCGATCCATGTACACCCCTATGCTTGTGTGTGCACCCATGCTTGAATATTGTGGGTGTCTATAACTGGTTACGTGCATATATATTCATGGGTGTCTATAACTGGCTACGTGCATATATACGAGTAACGCTATAAAATTCTCCGGGCATTTTTAACAAAAAAAAAAAAAAAATGTCCCTCTTTTAGCCAATGGAAGTGTGACACGTGTCATCAATAGTACACTTATCCATTCTCTCTCCTAAATGTTCTCATAAAACTATTGATATTTTATAGATTCTCTTAAATCATTGGCTAATAGATCGGGCAGTAACTCCCCTTTTGAGTTAGGGGAGTTTTTGAAAATTTCCATATATATATATATATATATATATATATATGGGAGGCGGTCCTGTAAAGACCGTCCTTACGGTTTACAGTGCGGACCGCCTATTGGGGCCCACTGTGAGACCCCACTGGTCATGGGACAAAGGGGGATTGAAAGATCCAAGTGGGGTCAACTTATATATCAAATTTGAAGTCAATCTAATACCTCTAACCCCTTCATCCATTGCTCACAAGTTTAACAGCTTTATATCAAAGAAGAAAAATTGACCCTCAATCCAACGGTCAAGTTCATCCGAATCCATGCAAATTCATGGGAGTCAATGCTTATAAGGGGGTTATGAATGAGTGGTCACTTTGGATGGTTCATAAGGTGGGCCCCAGTGGGCGTTCCGAATGGTGCGGACCGTAAGGACGGTCCTTACAGGACCTCCTCCCTATATATATATATATATATATATATATGGACCAACTCTCCTAACCTCAAGCTTAGAATAAAGTAAACTCAAGTGTGTGGTGGGGCCCACCTGAGGACCCACATGGGGATGGGAGTTGGCAGGTTTCAAAAACTCCCTAGGATTTTCCTCTCTGCAAAAAATCAACTCCAACCGTTATTTCAATTATCTCCATATGAGCCCCAAAGTTTAATGGTCAATAGTCCATTCGGATCAATACATAATCGATTCAGCTATCCAGTAAATTCGGATCTTACCGAAAGTTGGTGGACATGTGCAATTTAGGGGGGGGTCATGTGTTTGGTCTATTTGAATGGACCAAAGGTGGGCCCTACAAGCATGCTTACGAGATTTCATCCTAAACCTGAGCTTAGGAGAGCCTTGTTCATATATATATATATATGCTCCTATGAGAGATATCTCTCACCTTATATAAAAGATAGGGGTGGGGGCCCTCACATTTAAGTTGTTGGTATTGGATATCAATGTGAAGGCCTCACCCAATTTCTCATAGGAGCATCTCCCATATATACATATATATATGGAGTTGAAAGACACTCTCACCTTACTATGAGAGATAAATGTGAGGGCCCTTACATTTTAATTGTTAACATTGGATATGTATGTGAGGGCTTGATCTAATCTCTCATAGTAAGGTGAGAGTGTCTCTCACAAGAACACCTCTCATATATATATATATATATATATATTCAAATCATTCGCTTGTAAATGCCCAAAGCTCAGCCAAGCTCAAGATCGTAAACTTAGTTCAGCTTGATAGATCCTTGGCAGCTCGACCTTTGCTTTAGTTAGGTTCGAGCACTTGACTCATGGTCAGAATAAGCTATACTCGTGCTAGCTCGTATTCAGCTTTATTCAAAAGGGTGACAGCAGCCTTATGCATTATTCATTTTCATATTTTTAATCAAACGCTCACTATTATAGTAGGACTAGCTCCTACCGGGGAAAATTTGTGAATTAACCTATACACGTGATGGGCATTTATTTTGAGTAACACAGATTTTTTATTTAGTGAACCTCTCGGTAAAGTCCTACTCCTTCAAACTCGGGATTTTCCTAAGTCAAAGCCTAACAGGACCCAAACTATAGGGATTATCCACAGTTCACTCCATAAATTTATGTAAATTTTTCAATTATGTTTCGTATTCTCACTCCATTTTTGTATCACTTCTTTCCACATAACTTCCTTGGTATTTATATGGCAACCCTTAATTTCATTATGTTTTATTTTCAATACTAGTTTTTCCCATCCTTGATTTAATAGTTATGGTTATAATGAATTAATTAACCAGACTCAGTGAGAGAACTTTCAGTCCTTAGACTCATCTCTCCCCCTGCCTAGATGAATCTTTATGGATTAACTCTATTAGATGGATGGACGATAGAATCTCACTGGCATGGTGGGGAACTTATCCTTTCCTGAAACAAACCAGGATGCTGATGGCCAAGGTAGTGTGTGTGGTGTGGTGGGTGAGTATTTAAGGGAACAAAACACACTTATGAAGCAAAGCTGAGCATGACCTTACTTGAGTTTACGACGGGTAATTGAGTTAAGCTCAAGTCCACAGGATTAGCTCACAATCTCAGCTCAAGATCATGAAGCCAAGCCTGCTAAACTTGCGAGATCATGCACAGTGGTTAACAATTTTTCGTAATTAGTAAACGTTTTCTTCCTTCAATCTAATTATAGAGTTCAATCTCTATAATGACCGAGTGATGCTTTACTACTAACGCTCACAGTGGTTTGATGGTTGAAACCATTAATAGTAATGCTAATGGGTATGATTTGTGTAATAGGCGTTCACAAAAGCGTGGATTGCTACATGCACTGCCGCTGGGGGAACTCCCACCTTACTCATCCCTGAAGAGAAGACATTTCTATTGAAGCCCATTGTTTTCAAAGGGCCCTGCAATTCGCCCAGCATTCATATTCAGGTAATCAAAGAAACAGAATTCTTCATTTTTTTTTTCCATAGCTGAGGTAATCAACTCTCTCTCTCTCTCTCTCTCTCTCTCTCTCTCTCTCTCTCTCTCTCTCTCTCTCTCTCTCTCTCTCATGTAAATGTAATATGCTTGTCATTTTTAGTATAATATGTTAGAGCATGATAATGAGTAATGAGCTCTAATTCATAGATTAGAGAGAGCAGGAATTCTCTCAAAGCTTCCTCTTTTCTATTTCATTGATTTCCTACTACTACAAATTTGCAGGTGTTTTTTAGTAGGAATACATATGGGCCAGGCCGCCCCAATTTTCATTGGGTTGGATTTGGGCTATGTTCCTAAGGCCTTGGAAAGAAAGTGGGTCCTAAATACGACCCAATGGATAGTTAAATGTTCAAGGCCTTGGCCCATAAATTCTTGGAGGCAAGGCCAAACCTGACATATTTAACACCAAGAAGTTTATATATTTAGAAATAGGACGGGCCTATTCCTGACTTTCAGGCCCATGAGTTAGATTCGCACTTGAAATTTATGCCCATGAATGAAATTTATATGTCCTTGTGTTATATAGGTCTCACTAGAGTATTTATGAGCAGGTGTTAGGGGATGTGGTTGGGCCCAGGACTATTCCTGAGTGGAATGATGCCCGTGCGTGGCTTGAATTCCGGCTTGTGGATAACCTCATTGTCGATGGAAGAGGACGTATTGGTGGCCAGGGAAGCATTTGGTGGCCTTGCAGAAAAAATTCTAACGTTGTAAGTATCCAAACTCCAAACTCCCTCTCTGTTTTCCCTCATCACAGTGTTTCTTTTCAGTACTTTTTAGAACAAAGAACCTATCTTGAAACTATAATGCCATATCATTGGTTCAATATAGCCAGCACATATGCTCAACCCCAATCAAATCCAACCCATTGCCAGTTTGCCACTCCTACATTGGTCACAGATGATTTTCAAAAGGGCTAAGTAATATGTATTTCCTTTTATTAATTCCCTTTGAATTTTGTAATATATATATATATATATATGTATATGTATATGTATGTATTGCCTTTTATTAATTCCCTTTGATCTGTTCTTGATCAGTTTATATATAGTTCATTGTTCTTCTAACATTTGACCATTCTTTTCCCTTTTCTTTTCAGAAATGTCCAAGCGAAGCGCCTGCTGTAAGTAATTTTACACATACATTTTTACAACCTATTTAGAATGAAAATTCCCTTTCTCCAAGAACATCCAATGAGGAAATATGTAGAACTTGTGCGAGTCCAGAACACCAAATTGCTGTAATCACTAAAAAGCACTAGCTTTCTATCAAAATAGGCCTCAGGGGCCTTGTGTTTTGTAAAAAAAAAAAAAACTATAAATTCATATCCTTTCCTCTTTTTTCTGTGATGCCAGCAATAAAGTACAAAATTGTTAGAAACTAAAATGTGCTGACATGATATTCTTAGAAACTAAAGCATTCTTACATAATATTCCTTTTCTTGTGGATTGGGGGTTTTAGGCTATGGTCTTTTCATTCTGCAATGGCCTTGTTGTTAGTGGTCTGCATCTTTTCGACAACCCAAGGACTAACATCCAAGCGTTTCAATGCAATGGTGCTCTACTCTCTCACCTCACTATTACAGCTCCAGGAGACTCCCCAAACACAGATGGAATTGACATAGGAGCCTCCAAAGATGTTCGAATTTTCAGCTCTACAATAGGAACAGGTATTTCACATCTCTATGGATTCTCTAACTAATGCTAGTAGTAAATTCTACTCCTTGTATTGCCAACACACTCATGGTTGAGTGGTACGGTGTTGGAAACTAAAGTATAACACACATGCACAGCGATCAATACCTTGGTATTCAAGCAAAGGGATCAATCCCTTGGTATTCAAGGTTTAAGTATCACACCTGACCAGCCCAAATGTAACAATAAATGAATAAATAATAAATTTTACTCCTTGTATTGGATGGATAAAAGATACTCTCCTATGCATGGTGCGCCGAGGTTCCAGATGCAAGGTGAAAATTATCCTTGGATTGATGGGGCTAATTTCGATCTTTCTCAAAACATCACAGGAGACGACTGCATTGCCTTTGCCAATGGTACCTCAAACGTTAATGTCACGTACATCACATGCGGACCTGGCCATGGTATCAGGTAAGTGAAAGAGGCCCATCATCATTTCAATGTCCATATTTATCCATTTCGCTTCAAACAATTCGCAGTTCCATTTGAAAGCTATACTATCATTAACAATGAAGCATGAAAATATGTCTCAAACCATTTTACTTAATTCAAAGGGCTGCCAGCTTTACAATTCACTTGGTTTCACTCTCAGTGTTGGAAGCTTAGGAGACAGTCGAACGGTTGGAATTGTGGAAAATATTCATGTCTCCCATTCCAGTTTCACTGGAACTATGTGTGGAGCAAGGATCAAAACATGGCAGGTAATTGAGGTTTTGCTTTGTGGGTTTCATTTACATATAACAAACTGCAATTTGCCATGTTTCCTTCCAATTGATAAGACTCCTTTTCATTTGTGGATTTATGGACAGGGAGGGAAAGGGTATGTGAGAGGAATCTATTTCCAGGACATTGTTTTGGACGGAGTCGCTAGACCCATTACTATTGATCAAATTTATGATCCCTCATACACAGTACGATGGTCCAATCCTAATCTCCTTTAAGTAACAACTACGTTTGTTTCCTGTATTCACAATGCTGGTTCAATTCAAGTATATGGGCATTTCTTGTGCATGCAAACCAACTTTAATTTGTTTCAGCTCGGGGCTCGGGCTGGTCCAACCCGTTTCTGGGTCTTGATTTTTATGAATTGGGTCTAATACTAAGGCCTATTCAAGAAAATGTGCATTAAGGGCAGTCCTGTAAGCTATTTGCTCAGTCGAGTCCAAGTGGATTAAATATTTTGGGCATGAACCTTGGGCTTGACCCAAATCACCAGTTCGGTTAGATAACATGGATAGAAACAAAATTGAGTTTCCTTATGTCCCTTCGAAATTTGGAATATTTTCAGGCCCCAAACCACATGCACGGTGCACCCCCTCCCCTCCCAAATTCTCGAAACCATTTAGATCGATCCCTCTGGATTTTAGGGCTAGTTTGTGCAAAATTCAAGTAATCCATAAATCTCTACTAAATAAATTCTCTCTTTGTCATGGTCCTCACGGAATCCTTTCTTGAAACAAACACGTTAAAAATTGGAATGCTCATGAGGGGTGGCATTTGCAAATTTCTGGTGTAAGAAATCGATATAACTTGATTTATGATATTTTTAACTCTTCCAATCTTAATTCTTCAAATTATCCATGCATGTAAAATGGACATTAACAGTTCATTTGTGCGATGAGAGATTA
Source organism: Umbellularia californica (assembly GCA_028538565.1). Lineage (NCBI taxonomy): Eukaryota > Viridiplantae > Streptophyta > Magnoliopsida > Laurales > Lauraceae > Umbellularia > Umbellularia californica. The sequence continues at coordinate 58,496,024 of JAPQWN010000004.1, read as the reverse complement.
CATGATGGAGAAAGGAATTATTCTTCCTTTTTGTGCGGCCCACTATTCCATCATTTGATGTGATAATTCTTTCTGCCGAAAAAAATTGAATTGATTTTCATCTTTCAATTTCCAATGAAAGGGGTAGGAAATACAAATTCCTGATCTCTCCCAAAGAGATATAAATTCTGTTAGGTTTCTTTTAGTGTTGGCTAAATTCTTGGGTTGGACAAAACTCTAGGTCTTTTGAGTTGTAATTCTTTTTTAGAAAAGAACTCTAAAGATAAAAGATTGGAAAGACTCAGAAGAAGAAAGTCTAAAAGAATTAGAAGAAGAAAGTTGGAAGAATCATACTAAAATTCTGGATCAACCAGAATGGGGTCTGCTCGAGCGACCACATCATCCGCTCGAGTGGACAGAGTCAGAATAGCCAGACGCTAAAATGAAACCTCATCCGCTCGAGCGACCAAGGCGGCAGAGTTCCAGGAAAATTAGAAACTTCTTTTCTAATGAAGCACAAACTACTTGTTTTAATCCTAATGAAGTTAGGCAACCTTAAGCACGACCCAATGGCTATTTAAAGAACTAAAGGGCTATTCCAAATAGAAACTTCACCTCTCAAAGTTCTGAGTTAGATATTATCATTGAGAGAATTCTTCTCTAGAGATTTGAAGGAGTTGTACTGACAAGTTTTCTAGAGCCAATTATTTTGCATTCTTTGTAGAAGATAATCTTCTTACGAGAAGACTTGAGGAGTCAAGCGCTGTATTGAATTTAATGCAATCAACGGTGTAAAGTCATTGAAGCGTGAAGCAATACAAGGTAACTTCAGTCCTTAGGTAGGGGATATCTGGGGAAGAGATCTGAGTTTCTTGTAATTACAAGATTCATAGTGTTTGATTTGATCCAGTTCGGACCGATGGTTTTTCACCCGATTAAGGTTTCTCACCTTAAATTTGGTATCCTTGTGGTGTATACTTGTTGATTTTATTTTAGCTACATATTGTTTATTTCTGCACAATTCTAAGTTGATTATTTGAATAGACCAATTTAGAGATCGTGGACCGTAAACTTTCAAATTCAAAGAGTGGATGATCCCCTCGGTGCACAAACACACCATAAGAGAAAATCTGTTATGAGCAGTCATAGCCACAACAACAGAAGTTAGAAAAAGAAAAAAGGAGAGAGAGAGAGAGGGAGAGGGAGAGGGAGAGGGAGATACTATCTAGAACACAAGAAGCTTCTTATAAAACTTATGGATATTTTCATGTGATCGTTTAGTGTTTATTTTCTCCTACCATCTTATTTAAATTGTCTTCTTTACAACTTATGGATTGATATTGATCGTGCAGGGGCCAAACATCCAAGTGAGCGATGTGAGTTTCATTGGATTTCATGGGACGGCAACTAAACCTGATGCTATATCGCTGATATGCACTGGTACAAAAGGATGCACCGACGTCGTTATGAGAGATATTAATATAACCTCTGCAATTGAAGGAGTGAATGTTTCAGCCAATTGCCAAAACGCCCATGGACCTCCTTGCGAGAACTGCACACCCAAAGTTCCTTGCCTGGGAGCTGGACTATAACTTCTCATCATCAAGTGTGAAGTGGGACCATCTTGAAACTTCATGAAGCATTACCCAAACTTTCCAAACTTAAATAAGAGAGTTATTGCTCTCCTCTCTCTTGATGCATTACCCAAACTTTCCAAACTTAAATAAAAGAGTTATTGCTCTCTCTCTCTCTCTCTCTCTCTCTCTCTCTCTTTCGGATAACTCTCTCTCTCTCTCTTTCACTGGATAAGTCAAAAGGGACAAAAATGCCTTTTCTGTAATGATTGAGTTTTAAACCCAGGGGTTTTGACATATTGGTTCACCTCATATTTTATTTTCTCAATTTCATTACTCCAATTGGTCAACACTTATTTTTTAACTTTTTTCACCACATCCCATGATATCATGGGTTTTTATCAATTTTTGTATCATATAATTTTTGCAACTAGTGAACAAATTCATTTTTTACAAAACAAATTCTAACATTTGTAAAAAGTAAATTCACATTTGATCATCGTTTTTCAGATTCTATCAATTGGAAAAAAATCTTTGTAAAATGCTACATAAAAGCCATGATATCATGGGATCCGGATCAAAAAAAAAAAAAATTTGACCAGAGTCAGTTGACTTTGGTGGCATTACCTGAAGTTTGATTATGAAATTGGAACATCTCATATTAAAGGGCACTAATATGTCAAAACCCCTTAAACCTATGCAGTGCGAGCAACATGCATGCACTGAGCTGTCTGTGCTTGCCATGCTGTAGGGCCCACCTGCTAGCCCACCTAAGGATGGGTTTTGGGAGATTTGATGGTTTTCCTGGGCACCTGCTCTCTAAAAGTATTTGCTCTATTCGACCATTTTAAATATCATCCAGGGCCCACAAACTCAATCCATCCAATTATCTAAATAGATCCAACGGTCCAATCCGTTTTGATGGATCCAAACCTAGAGGGGGTGTGAACTATAGGGGATTTTGTCTATTCAGATGGAACCAAAGGTGAGCCCAAGTAGGAGTGCACAACATGTGCACCCATCACATGTGATAACTCCAATATGTATATAACTATATATGTATCGGAAATATTCATATGCATCTATCCCTCACCACATTATGGTGAGGGACAACATAGTGGGCCGCTTTATGATTCATCCAAATCATCCACACACACAGGACCCCCTAAATTACAATGGATCAACTGAGTTTTCACTAATTTAAAACGATTGGACCGTTGGATCGATGGTCAAATTTGTGAACTAGAGGGTGTGAGTTGGAGTGATGACTTGGATGTCTTTATGTTTGAGATGCCCCCACTTTATTTCAGATGGAACTTGTAGTTATGACTTTCACATTTACATTTGCTACATGTGTGAATGATACCGATGGATGGATCTAGATTCACATTGCTTCATCCGATTTTCTATTATATGTTTCTGCCTAAATGGCCATATTAAATGTTCGTCAAGGTTTTTAAATTAGACCTTACTGCGGACTAAGATCATGGATGTCTGCTGTCAAATTCGAATTTCTGCATAGTTTTTGGGACCCGGAATTGAGGGTGTGAAAGACATCTAATAAGAGTCCATTGGACTTGTGAGCGTAGGCCCAGATCCAGCTTGTGGTTTAAGACACTAAACATGGTTCCAGTTCCGGCACATCAATGTTAGATCAATTTCCATGCCCGCTTAAACAGAATCAAATCCAAGCCTCATTCAGTCCCTCATAGTGGCCCCCTCAAGAAAGATTTTCCAGGTTCACCACTACCCAATTTTATAAGCTAAACCTGTCTTTCAGGCAATCAAGACCATTGAAGACACTGATCAGCACCTGAAGTTTATCACGCCTAATTAAACATCCAGTCATTTAGTTTAGCATGATTAAATAGATGGCTAAAATGGAATTGGATAAAGAGTTTTTATTATTACATTATATAGCAACAGGTGTATAAATGTCCAAAGGGGTTGACTTGATAAATCCCTATCATAATGGGATTGTTTGGTGGGACCATGAACCTACACCAATAAACCAACATACAGTGAAGGATTTTATTTTGCATTCTAGATGATCATTTAATAAGTTCTTAAAAAATAGAGGAATTTACGGGTAAAATCCCTTTAGGACGGCATACGTCCCAGCAAGACCCGGTTCAATTTTCGATACGGAAGGAATCCTCGTATAGGCTTTTTTTATTTTTATTTGTCGTTTTGCATATTGTCGATATCGACAATTATCAACGTATCCCCCTATATCTCGGCCCGATTCCACTTTTCCCATTTCTCCATTTGGGTCGTCTTCAACGTTGCTCTGGAGTTTTTTTCTTCTAGAAACCACCATAAATCGCCATCTCCATGGTGGTTGAATTCCATTAAGACACAGGTACACACATTATCTACCACCTTAAAGTGCTTTATGTACCCTAAAACACCATAACCTAGATTCTTGCCCAATATGTAATTGTTAGAAACCCTAGAGGCCGTAGGAAATCTTCTTTCTATGCCCTAAGGATCTGTGGTTTGTGGGGTTTGAAGGGTTTGTTTTGTGATTGCGTTAGCGTCCATTGCAATTAGAAATAATGTATTATGAATAAATCCAGCAGTGGGAGAACTGTTTGGTCATGAGTTGGTTTCTTTTGGAGAATGGGTGGAATAATGTGTGAGGGATAGACACTGGCACTCAATAGCATTGTTTGAAAGCATTGTTCCAAGCTTTATAATAAATAGACTATTGATGAAAATGCCTTTTCTTTCTTTTGATAAAACTATTGTTGTAAATATTTAGCTAGTCGTAAACGTTTTTGAACAGCTGCTTAATCTTTTTATTTGGCATGGTGTGCGGAGTATTTATCAATGAATGTGAAGACATTTTCTCTACTCTCAGAGACATACAAATGCTGTTAATATAGATCTGTATTAACTGACATTTGTACCTAATGTTCATCTGATATAATGACAGCATATCAGATAGAGAGGTGTTGTTCATCTTCCACTATGGCGGTGACTTTGAATTTGATATAAGTCGTCCTGTGTACAATGGAGGAAAACAGAAGATGAGATTTTTAGCTACAGACATAACATATGAATCTCTTGTTAAAGAAGCAACTAAAGCATCTAATGGGGACTAATCCATCCAGAATCTAAGCATGCAATACCTACATCACAACGGACGGGCATACTTCCTGGCCAGCGTTGATGATGATAATGATGTTAGGAGTATGTTCAAAGCGTCGGGTGATGAATCGAATAGGATATATTTATATGTCTTCAACGGTCTGAAGAAGGAGCAATGCATAGAAGGAGATGATTGGAGGTACACTTGTTTGCATAAGTAGATTGTACAACACCAATTACTATATTCTCCTTCCGTCTTACTTATTTATGTAACGATTCATTGTAGGTTTCAAAGGAGCTCTGTTCGGCGCTCTTGTTCGAACAAAACAAGGAAGTCAACAGGCACTTCAAACAAAAAACAAGTGTTTAATTCAACTAGCTCTGAATACGTACCTACCATCAACATCCGCGAAGACAAAAACATGTTTTTTCCTTCTGTGTGGGTCGATTGCAATCCAAGTCAGACGGTCAGACAAGACACTGTCTATGATGATTTGGTATTTGGGACTGACCGTGGTGGTGATAACCATTTTGATGGGCCTCCGTCTATAAGCCAAAATGCATTCGATTCCATTGGCGAATGCCGAAAGTAAAGTTGAAGTAGTCAATCTAATCAATGAGAATGTTCACTGTAATGAAACTCCGGCTGAAGTTGCAGGAGCCGATCGAAGCAATGAGGCATTTTGTTGTAATGAAACTCCAGCTGTCGATCTTCAGGATAAAATGGAGCCCGAGGACATAAACACGGATGTTGGAAACAACTCGGCACGGGAAATGTGGATTGGCCGTGATTTCCAAGATCAAATAACGTTCTGGAAAACTTTAGCTAAGTTCGCAATTTATGGCAACTTCACCCGTAAACCACTGAAGACCAACGCGACCAAAGTAACTGTACGCTGCAGAGATCAGGAATGTCCATGGCGTATTCAAGCTACAATCGTCGAATCATGCCCAAAATTTAAAGTAAGGACGTACAATCCTAACCATTAATGCTCAAGGCCAATGATGGGCATGGCACATCGACAAGCATCTTCAGCACTTATTACAGACTTCATCATGGATAGAGTCAGACAGAATGTCAATTTGAAACCGAAGGAGATCATGAATGACTATCAAATGGAGTTTGGGGTGACCATTAGCTTATATAGCAAGGGAGATGGCACTGAATATTGTTCGTGGATCGTATGAAGACTTCTTTCAGCAGCTACCTCTGTACTGTAAAGAATTTCATTTGAGCAACCCTGGCACTGTAACGAACATAGACACCACATCAGAGGACCGTTTCAGAAGATTTTTTTCGGCATTCGGACCTTGTTTAAGGACTTTCACGTCTTCGTTGAGACCGGTGATTGTTGTTGACGGTTCACATCTCCGAAGCAAGTATCCAGGTGTATTACTTGTAGCAGTAACACATGATGCCAATCAAAAGCTGCTACCAATAGCATTCGCCTTTGCGGAAGCCGAACGCCGTGATAGCTGGGAGTGGTTCCTTGCTAATTTGTTCATTTCGCTCGGGGAGCCCACCAACTTGACTATTGTTTCAGACCGTCAGAAGGGCCTCATTCCAGCGTTGAGGAACACCATGTCATCCGCATTTCACTGTTATTGCTGTCGCCACGTTGCTGAAAATATCAAGGCTGCTTTTAGTGATGGCGCAATCGTAAGTAAATTTTGGGGGGCAGCAAAGTCGTATAGGCCTTATGAGTACGATGCTTACATGATGGATATCCGTGCAGTAAGCCAAGAGGCATTCAACTACATTGAAGAAATTGGGCGGCAACGTTGGGCGAATGCATTTGTAGAAGGCCAATGGTTTGACATGCTTACTAGCAACGCGGCCGAGTGCACTAACAGCCTCTTAAGAGACACAAGAGTCCCGCCTATCACAAAGCAGGTAGAGGAAATACATGCCAAGCTAATGGAGTTCTATCATAAACAACACCTCCTTTCAGAAAGCATAACAACTCGTCTAACTCCGTATGCGGAGAAACTACTAGGCAAAGAAATGGAGGATGCTCGCCAAGTGCACGTACGAATAGCTGGGCTCGTTGAATTTCAGGTTCAATCTGCAGAGTACGTAGATGTTGTTGACCTCGAACGGAAAACCTGCACATGTCGGAAATGGCAGCTCTTAGGCATCCCGTGTTGTCACGCATTGGCTTCAATGAAAGTCAGAAATTATGATCCGTACGCATTTTGCGAGCATTGGTATTATTCAAGCACTTACTGTACATCGTACAATGAAGTCTTACATGCTACTCGTGACATTAAACAATGGGAGCACACATGTGATGTTAGGGTTCTTCCACCGAGAGCCACTAAACAGCCCGGACGTCCAAAAAAGAACAGGATCCGTACTGAAGATCGTGGTCGCCAGAGGAGGGTCGTTACTTGTTCAAATTGCAAAGGAAGAGGGCATAACCGTGGAGGGTGTCGCAATCCTCCAGTAATAAGCTGATGGAATAGTTGTACATGATTTTTTGGGAATAAGCCACTATTATTTTGGTAGTATTTTTTGGGTGGTCTCATTTGATGCATATAGTCTCGTTGGAAGTAAGAACAGTTGTGCAGGATTAGTTGTGCAGGAATAGCTAGTCTCATTTTTTGGTTGTATTTTTTGGGTGGTCTTATTTGTCTATATATTTGGAGAGACTATATGCATGACAGTAGTTGTATTCCATTGTAATTATAAACCTAATTAAGTAAGAACAGTTGTGTAGGAATTTTTTTGAAAGCTTTAGAACCAAAATAGTTGGTCCTATTGTAGATGAATATCTCTGTATGTATATTTTGTATGGTCTTCCTGTTATGTAAGTAGATATTGGAAATATAGCAATGGTATTTGTCCCTTTGTGATTTGATTTGAGCTTACTTCAGTAGCACTGATGGTTTTTTCACATAACGTATCTGTTACTAAGAATTTATGTGAAGTTTGTATGTACAGATTTTGAGGGTTTCAATCTGTTTTAGTTGATTTCAGAATTTGTTATCGATATCGACAACTTAACTGAAACATTAAATTTCAGAAAGATGACAGTAGTTGTCGATATCGACAATAATTAGTTGTCAATATCGACAACTTAACTGGAACATTGGATTTCAGAAAAATGACAGTAGTTGTCGATATCGACAACTTAACTGGAACCAGAAAACTCATGGGGCCTGTCATTTTTCTGATCCATTTGGGAAAACAAGACCTGTAAGATACCTGCAAGCTAGTAATTGAATGTTCAACTCTTGCTTTACATGGAAATAACATCAAATTAAACCATTCATTACATCCAAATGTCTTGTACATCCAAAACTGTACACTAGGGACAAAACTGCTGACAACTTCTATAACTCTTTACAGAAAAATTTCGTTTAATTAGACTAGCCTAACCATCACTTGTCTATCCATCAGTCAGCTGGTTCATCTTGATTGGGAGTCTGTCGTCAGTTCAGTCAATCCCAGCCTGTTTGCATTCAATTGCCAACTCCTCTTGAAGATCTCTACAACGATTTTGCTCCGAAAGTATGGGATATGAGACTGATTGAAATTAAAGGGCAATCGGTTCACACAGTGAGCAGCGAAAGCCATTGCAAATACCCCACAATCATTGCTATTTTGCTGGCGAGGGATGTCGGTCCTCTCTACCCATGACCACAAAAACGGGTCGTTCCAACCGAATTGACTGTATTTCTCATTCAACCATCCCGCCTGGCATTTTGCAAACAAAAAAAGTTATATATAATAAAGTAAGTCAATGAAAGTAAACGCGAATATGCATTCAATTGGGACACCGAAAGAGACAACTAAAAACATTATATGATACAATAGCTCAAATCTGCTTACAAATTTTTCAGCATGTTTCATTGACCGACGATCTTTTTCCAAGCTATTGTAGAACTCCCACCTCTTCTCATCAACGTAACCCACCAGTAGGGTGAAATAAGACCTGTGGTAGACGATGAAGATCAACATGCGTGCTTCCTTCGAATCCCAACCCTATGGCCTTCTTTCCCGAATACAGCTTCCACCGCGGAATCACTTCCATCCCGCCACCAACTCTACATGCATTATTAACAAATTTCACTTCATTTAACGCGAATTAGAAGATGTACAACACTACTTGCACAAGCAAATATGGCATCATTACTTACACAAACACTTGGGTCGGCAATTAAACAATTGCCACACCCTTCCCGTAAGATTTCAAAGTAATAGTATATGATGTTCGTGTCCATCCATGTTCCCTATTCAAGGATCTTCGCCAGATCATCCGCCTTTACTAACGTACAAATTTGCTCCAACTCATCTTTCCTAAGGTAGTAGAGGAGATGTTTATCAAACAAAACATGTAAAATTGTCAAATTCTAACAGTAAAAAGAAATTTATAACATGTGGAAGCCATTTCATACCTGGTTGCATGATATTCTTTGAAGCCTTTGAGAAAGAACTTGTCAGAATCAGACAAAACGTAGTCATCTTGAACAAGCGAATGAGCGTAGTCTTCAAACTTCACCGGTATCTTGCGCATCCGCGGTAGCCATTTTATCCTCCACACTAATGACACAAGTGTGGCCATAGGGGCTGGGACCACTTGAGCAGATGAACTAGAGATCGGCAATGGCGAGGCGAACAATGTCCTGCTTAAGGGCGGGGTACAAAGAGGTTCTTCGAATGGTGGGACACTGAATCCAAGTGAAGATTCTTGAACAGGCGGGGCCTCAGGTCCTTTTACAGATTCTTGAAGCAGTTCTTGAACAATGACCGGTGTGTGTGGCCTGCTACCCGAACCTTCTATCATCAATAGCGGGGTTTCATCGAAAACCGCCGTTTTCCTTTTTGACGTTTGCTTTTTGGTTTTGCCTGGGCTTTTGGATGCGGGCCTCTTCTTATGTTTGAATGTGATTAAAATGTTTTTCTTCCTCACATCGTCATCGGACTATGAGCTGCTACAACCATCAAATGAAAATTCCTCCCAATTTGACCCAAAACCGGACCTAAACTTATCCATTTTCTTCCCAATTAACAGGGCCAACTTCTCTAGAGGAGTGTTGCTGTGGGCAACCCATTTGAGTGAGCGTTCTATCCGGTTGACCAATTCTTTAGCCTAAAAAGAAAGAAAGAAATGCAATACATATCATACATGTTTGGTAATTTGGTTTGAACTATTGCTTTAATAACAGACAAGCAAATATGAAATGCAAAACCACGTAAACTACTAAAGACAAATTGGCTATACATGTTTCTGTGGGATGGTGGCTTCATCTTGTTTGCCGGATCCCTCTGCCTGCACATCCTCTTGCTCAGCCACAGTGTGTTGCTCCGGTTCCTCTCTCCTACCAATGAACATGACTATGTTTTCACTATACCATTCCATATACTCAGCTGGTTGCTCGGCTGCAATACATTCCTCACCATGTAGTCCAAGCTGGGCTCTTGCAGCTCACGACACTTTAATCCCTTCATCAATCAAATTTTCATAATCAACAACAACATAGTAGGTCCTTTCCTGTCTCGGAAATGGCGCTGTGAATGGAGGTGGGACTAATTGCTTTAGTCCAAACTGTTTCATAACCCTCCAAGTATTATGACGCTCGACAATCCAATAGAAGACAAGGACGGTAGACAAGCTGATGAGACTGCGATCAACTTTTGAAAGCTTCGATAGAAACTTCTTGCTGTACTACTTATAAGATTGCCAAATGAACTGCAATTGAGATAAGCAACGGCTCATCAAGCATTGGATTAGCTATATCATATTAACTTCGAATGCAAGGGTGTCAAAAAAATGAGTTTCGATGCTTACTCCATCAGGTTTCAAATTGTTTAATTGGATTCTCACTTCCTTCACCTTAAATTTGGGTGGGGTTTCAGGCAATCTCCTTTGCCACGTCTTAAATAGTGGGAATTGAATGTCATTTTTCCAACTGTCCTTTGGCTTAGGACACTTTCCGATGGACATCCTAGTGTAGGCCCATATCTGCGCCACAACATAGAAGCAAACGAGTTATGTACAGTATAATTAATAAGCAAAATTTTATTATTAATCAAAAGGATCACCTGTAATAGTTGTAGAGGACCGGTTGGTGACCCTCAATCTCTCCAATCTTTTCCTCCTTGTCACCTCCATCACTTATCTTCTCCGCATTCCAAAGCGAGGCATTGGTCAACATCCTATAGAGATTGGCAAGACAAGCCGGTGCCCATGCGTAACGTTTGAACTCTTTAAAAAGCTCGAGCATGTAAGCGGGTCCACGGGCACCGGAAGTCTGCGTAACAATTTGACCGCAGACGAAAAAGAATAAATAAGCCCGTGTTGCACGGATGTCTTCGTCTTTATAATTTTCGTCCTCAATTTTTTTCTCAAGTTCCTCAGCCTTGAAATTGTCTTCAAGCCACTTAAACTTCACGGTTAAGCCAACGTAGTCTAACTTCTTCCGTGGGTAAGCCCAAGGACCTCCTCACACACATGCACTACATATTTCCCCGGGAAAGTACAGCCAACAACTATGGGCCCATCTATTGGAAGGCCGTATATGTATGCCACGTCTTCTAACGTGACAGTAGCTTCTCCCGATGGAAAGTGGAATGAGTTGGTCTCCGGCCGCCACCTCTCCACTAGAGCAATGATAAGCGCATGATCTATGACCATGCGATCTATGTCTGCGAGATGGTGAAGGCCCGTCCGCCTTACGTAGTCCTTTTGTTGCTTTGTCAGTGACCATGTATCCTTGTCCGGGTTTGTTGGTATGCACCTCAGCCTCCCGAAGTCCTAGTGTGTACAATAATTGGATCAGGTTGTTGGCATGTAGATGATGTAACAAAACAAAAAAAAAAAAAAAAAAAAACAAAGTATATCGATGCTGTGAATTAAGTTGTGGGGATATACCTCTCCGCGGCGGATTCCTTCGAATACATGAAAGCGTTGGTTGTATAAGAGAGTTTTCGAAGCTTCGGGTGCTTGTTCATTATTCGTCTGCACATACAAAAGCAATTAGTGAAGATGAGTATACACATTGAAAAGCAAATTTGTTGTGAACAAGTTACATATAGATTTGGTAAAAATTATATGCATTCCAATGTGTTGTAAACAAGTTACAAGAAAATTATATACAAGCAAATTTGTTGTGAACAAGTTACATATAAATGACTTCATCGCCCACTGGAGGCCAATCAGAACCACAACCCAACTGGGGTGACAAAGTATAACAGTTCACACCTTGGTTCTAATTTCTAAAAACTATGGTCTTGGTTTGAGTCATGACAGGCTCTGGCTTTGTTCTTTATGATCCATTAACTATTTCTCCACCAATATGTCATAAACTATGGCTTCACTTAAGGTAATGAAGGTTTTAAAACTTCTAACTTTTCAAAATATTCTTTAAAAAAGAGAGAACATGTTTGCTTGACTGTAGCTTTTACCCAGGCAGCTGTGGTGTTCTTGGGACTTGGAAAAGATGAGTTCTCTTTTCACATTTGTAAATGTTCAATTTTGCTGGTTGGTTGTTTTGGCTTGTCTTTTTTTAGATGGTTATAATTAGGGATGAAAATGGGTATTGACTACTAAGAACCCAAAAAACTGATCTAAAAGATGGACCATGACTCCAATAGTTGGACTTAGGATTTTCATTTTAAGTCCATTTACGTGTCCGCTCATTGGCTGGAATATGTTCACTCAGGTCTTCGTCAAGTGATTTAGATGAGGATGGAAATCCTAAAATGCTTTTTGCTGAATTGGAGATTCAAAGTCACATACTCTACTCGCACAACCATGTCTAACCAGCTGAGGGTCGACTTAAATCATGAAATGCTCCAAGCCATGCTATGCTCAATATCTCCTATGGTCACAGTGAACTGATGCTTACCTTAATTTTGTTAGATTGTATGGACTCAATCCATCAGTTGATGTAATAAATTGATTAATCAATAAAACCATGCTTTACTTTCATGAGATGAATGCTATTTTATTACTTTATGCACATGACCAATACATATGACATAATGGTTCATGAGTTGAACCGAGTCCCATTAGTATATTAGATGTGATATATGTATATGGATGAGATCCACATACGGGAGATATATGTCACAAATCTTATACTTAAAATATCTTCACAACCAGTGATGAGACTGGGCATCTCATCTGATAAGGTTGCAGCACTTTGATCACTATGAAATAGTGTGATTTGTCTCGATCATCAGAATGGAAGATTCTGGATCAATGTGCTAGTACATTGGATGTATTGAAGGACCATGAGAAGCACCTTATGGTATTCCGTCTCAATAATAAGGTATGCTCTCATAATTCCCTAGCAATAGGCTCTCAATCTTGAGACATTAATGAACTCAAGTTTCTATCTATTCATTTGTTTTGAGTCACCAATGAGTGAGGCCAACTGTAGGTCAACACCTCGGTGTCTTGGGTATGTGGTAGTAGGACTGTGGGAACATTGAATGATCAAGAAGGAATCTATCTCTATTATCCCCTTGTGCCAATTAATGGGTTTTGTCATTAGTAAGTGCGCACCCATCTCGATTAAGAGTTAATTGGATGGTACTGATGATCATAGTGATTAATTGGGACTCAAGGATAATAAGATGTGGAACTAAGATTGGAAGAGACAGATTTATTCCAATTGATCCATGGATATTGATAGAGGGGCCTATTTGTGGTAATTGGGAAGTTTAGGGTCTTCATTGTAATTTATTCCTAAGACTGGAGTGCAATTGCATTTATATAGTGGTGTTATTTGCAATTGACTGTGGGCTCGGATTGCACATGAGATGTGGGGTCGCGTGTCCCAGTTGGAGCCAGTTTTCTATGGAATCCCTAGTGGTCCCCACGCTAGCCCAAGATATTAGAAAGATACTAATCCTATTCGAACTCTAAAAGGAAGGAATTAGGAAGTTACTATTTCTATTTGAAGTAGGACTTCTAATAGTGGTAATAGTATACTTACTAATTGTTGTGGAAGTAAGACTTCTATTTCAATTAAGACAAGAGGAGCTTTGGGAGATTATAAAAGGGAATTCACCCCTCTTGGACGTCAATAATATATTATATAGTGAAAAACGTTCCTCCTCTTTGTGCAACAGTTGCACTGCTCTCTTCTCTCTTCCTCTTCTAGTTCCTTAGGGTTTCGAGTTGGGTTTTCTCTTGAAGATTCCACCAATCTTCTTGAGAAGAGATATCTAATTCGGGTCATAGAATGGAAGGCTAAGAGGTGGTGGAGATTCTGATCTCAGTTTGTAGAGAAGTTCTACATCAACGAAAGTTATCAACTTCTCCATTAGAGCGCAACCAAGCTCCTAAGGTAAAATCTGCATCCTTGTATGTTGTGGATTTTAATGGATGCTTGTTCGTTTCTGTTCTATCTTTAAGATAGTTTTACTTACTGTATGTGATCATGAGATTGAGGGTTATGCATTCTGGATTGGGTTTTTGCCTTATGGATACTTGATCCCTGAGTCAAGTGGGTCAAAAGTTTTGAATATCTATCCACGAGGCCCACCTACTTCCAACAATTGGTATCAGAGCCATACCTCATCTCTAATCATGTTAGATCAGTAACCTTGTTCTAATCTTTGCATGAGTTGCGAAGAGGATAGAAACGAGGGCTATGTAAGGATCAGTGATTATTGGGTTTGTTTACTTTTGTAGCAAATCCATGTTTGGAATGTCACAAAAGGTTTTAATCATGATGGAAGAATGGTAAGAAGCCATAAGAAGCCTACTGAGATCATTAGAAGTGATCAGGGAACAGCAGGAGTCGAATCTGAAAAACCCATATTTCTGGGTTAGTCAGGTCGGCTAGCCGCTTGGATCACTACCTGTAGAGGTCTGGCCGGATAGCCGTAGGGACCAGTTCGACTAGCCGAACTCAGGAAAAATCACTTTGTTTCTAATCTGTTTTCCTTTTTTTTTTTTTTTTCGGGGGCTCTGCCCCCTGGACCCCTGCGAGCTGACTGGGCAGCTCGACCCCCACCAGGGGCGCTGCCCCTTGGACCCCGCCGGGGGCGCTGCCCCCTGGACCCCCTCTGCGTAGGGCATCTAGGGTAGGAGTGGCAAATCTTTGGCATCTTGTTTTTCCATTGTGGTTTGGCAACCTGGTTTTGTGAAATGCTTTGTTGTATGAGATACTAACTTGCAGGTGATACTGTCCTCTCCATATGGCCCACATGATTTTTACTTTCTATTATGGTTGAATGTTTTTGTGGCTAAGTGTAAAGGGCATCATGGTTTCCTTGGTTTCCCGTGAGAGGGCAAGGCATGATGAATTTCCCTATAGCCATTTTCTTTCCATGTTTAGATTACCATGTAAGTCTCATTGTAGAGACATAGGAATTTATGTAAATTCTGGAGATGTCCGAGACAAAGAAAGAAATTCGAGATGGACTCCTAATCAAAAGAGTTTGAAGATTACCAAGGAGTTTTTGGAGATACCCAAAGAGTTTGAGGAATCCCAAAGCTATGGAAAGTCTAGAAGTCCAAGACGTCTATTCCGCATGGGCCATGTGGAGGAGAGGACTAGTTTCTAATTATAGCACTTTCTTTTTATGGATGAATGCTTGTTTTAGAAAGTTTCCAAATCTGATCCAAACATAGCAATTTCCAAAATTGGTCAAATCAAATTAATTTTTGGAAAGAGTTCTAATTAGAGTTAATGGGCCCATGAGATGGATCCATTGGTAACACTAATTTTAGAAACTGGACTTTCCTTAAAATAACTTGACTTGGAACCAATCATTGGTCATATCATTAGATGATTTGATATCTATATATATGTGGGCCCATATACCTATAAGGAAATCCTCAATTCTAAAATATTAAGTGGGAGCGGGGCATTTATATTTAGAAATCCCCATGGTTTTCCACCATAGGTCCATTGTAAGGAAAGTATTAGCCTCGCGCCATCTTGAGAATGGCCGTTCCCAACGGAGGGCTTATATTTGTCTGGATACTAGTTATGGATCTCCTATAAATAGTGTTGATGAGACGGGGCGGGGGCCCACTCCCCAAGGAGGAGCTGCCCGCAACGGTTGTCATATAATGCTTAGTTGGTGGGTCACACTTAACTAAAATAATGATGTAGTATCCCCAAGGATTTGCCTCATGTATTTTAGAAACTGAAGAAAATCGGGAGTCATACATTATTTGGTATGAGATACCTAGATAATAATGAATGATGGGGATCATGGAAAGTTAGTCTTAATTCTAATTTTGACCAACTATGATCCGCACCAGCCTAGGTAGTATTAGCTCTCCCCAAGGAGGCATACCCCAAAGGGTTGGGATTCCGATATATTCTGAATTTAGTGGTTATGAGGATTCCCACATAAATTTGGTAGAATACTAAACCCAATGTCATTTAAATTCATTAATTGAATATATGGTTATATGCTACAGTTTTTTCAAGCATGAATTCAACTACTTTCAATCCACTTGCAACCATCCTCAACCAGAATAAGTTGGTGGGATCCAACTATGTAGACTGGAAACGAAATCTGGATATTGTCCTGACAGCTTCAGGATATAAATATATCCTTACCAAAACCCCCCTTGATGAGCCTGGCCCAGATGCATCAGATACAGAAAAGGAACTTTACACCAAATGGGCAAAAGACGATGAGATGGCCCGATGTTACATTCAGGCATCCATGTCTAGTGTTTTGCAACACCAACATCAATCCTATAAGACTGCATACGATATTATATCAAACTTAAAGGAGATGTTTGCGGAACAGGGCAGACCTGCTAGGCAGGCAGCCATGAGGGTGCTCATTAGTACCAAAATGGCTGAAGGTACAACAGTACAGGAACACATGTTGAAAATGATGGACTCATTGAATGAGTTAGATGTACTGGGAGCTGCGATTGATGCAGAATCGCAGATTGATATAATCCTTGAGTCACTACCAGAGTCATTCAACAATTTCAAAGTTAATTATAATATGAACAAAATGAATCTGACTCTGGCTGAGCTGTCTAGTCAGCTGGTAGTGACTGAAGGGATATTGAAAAAGAAGCCAACTGCCCTAATGACAGAAAAGTCAGATGCCAAGTTCAAGCCGAAAGGCAAAGGGCGGAAAGGCAAAAAGAAATCAATTCCGAAGGGTCCTAAGGTGGAGAATGGTCCTACTGGTGGCGTGGCCAAGGCTAAGGGTTCTGGGACCAAAGGAAAGTGTTTCCATTGTGGTAAGACAGGACATTGGAAAAGGAATTGTCCAGAATATCTGTCTAAGAAGAAGACCTCAGGTATGATTGAGTCACTTATTTCTGAAGTTAGTTTTGCAACTGGTACTTCAGAATCTTGGTGTGTGGACTCCGGGGCAACTAATCACATATGTAATACGTTGCAGGGGTTCAAGGAAACCAGGAGGCTAAGTGATGGAGAAATCATTGTCAACCTAGGATCTGACGCTAAGGCGGAGGCTATTTCAGTGGGAGTTATTACTTTATGTTTTTCAAATAATAAATTGGTTTTGTCAGATACATTATATGTACCGTCTTTAAGGCGGAATTTAATTTCAGTTTCTAGTTTGGTGAATAAAAGTTATTCAATTACTTTTGGCACTGAAGTTGTCATAAAGAAAAATGGTACTTTTATATGTTCTGGCAAGGTAACCAATGGGCTTTATTTGTTAACTCCCACAATGTATGAAATACACGATACTGAAACAATTAATAGACCATCATTAAAGAGAAAGTCACCTTCTTCTAATCCAACAAAGCTTTGGCACTTGAGGCTAGGTCATATAAACCTAAACAGGATTGAGAGGCTAGTGAAAGATGGTATCTTACCTTCTTTGGTAGTAGAACCGATGCCTATCTGCGAGTCCTGTCTGGAAGGTAAAATGACTAAAAGACCCTTTTCATCTAAGGGCAATAGGGCCAAAGATTTATTGGAATTAGTGCATACTGATGTGTGTGGACCCATTAATGTCAGGGCCAGAGGAGGATATGAGTACTTCATCACTTTCACAGATGATTACTCAAGATATGGATACATATACCTTATGCACCGCAAGTCCGAAGCTTTTGAAAAGTTCAAAGAGTTTCGAGCGGAAGCAGAAAAGCAATTAGGTAAAAGTATCAAGACTCTTCGATCAGATCGAGGAGGGGAATATCTCTCTGCTGATTTTATGGGATACTTATCAGAAAATGGGATTTTATCCCAGTTGTCTGCTCCTGGAATGCCTCAACAGAATGGAGTAGCAGAAAGAAGGAACCGGACTCTTTTAGATATGATTAGGTCTATGCTGAGTTTCTCAGGATTACCCATATCCTTTTGGGGATACGCTTTGGATACTGCGATGTACATACTAAACCTCATACCATCTAAGTCTGTACCTAAGACTCCCCGAGAGTTGTGGTCCGGGCGAAAGCCTAGTCTACAACATTTACACTTTTGGGGTTGTCCGGCACACGTGCTAAAAGTTAAGACAGATAAGTTGGAAGCAAAGTCGGAAGTATGCACATTTGTAGGATATCCTAAAGGAACTAAGGGTTGGTTATTCTATAATCCCAGAGAGCAAAAAGTGCTGGTCAGCACCAATGCGGTTTTTCTGGAGGAAGATTATATGATGGACCGGAAATCTTTAGAAAAGGTAATCTTAAAAGAGATTCAAGAGCAATCAATTCCAAATCCAAGTATGACCGAACTTGAGGAAGAACCGCCCATACCAGACCTAGTAGTTACACCAGTGCCTCGTCGTAGTGGGAGAATTGTCAGACCCCCTGACAAGTTCTCGCTCTTGGGAGAGCCTTACGAGGCTGTCCCCGAAGAGCCGGAAGATGATCCCTGTAACTATGATGAAGCAATCAATGACTTAGATTCGGGACGCTGGCAAGATGCTATGAAAACTGAGATGGAGTCTATGTACTCGAATCAGGTCTGGAAACTTGTGGACTTGCCTGCCAATATTAAACCTATTGGGTGCAAGTGGGTCTACAAGAGAAAAAGAGGACCAGATGGAAGAGTGGAGACCTATAAGGCCAGGCTAGTTGCGAAAGGATATACTCAGAAAGAGGGTATCGATTATGAGGAAACCTTCTCGCCAGTAGCCATGCTTAAGTCCATTCGGATACTTTTATCCATTGCGGCTCATCTCGATTACGAGATTTGGCAAATGGATGTCAAGACGGCGTTTCTTAACGGCCATCTTGAGGAAGACATCTTTATGATGCAGCCAGACGGTTTTGTAGCTAAAAACCAAGAGCAAAAGGTTTGCAAGCTGCAGAAGTCCATTTATGGACTTAAGCAGGCATCCCGAAGCTGGAACATCCGTTTTGACCAGGCAATCAAGTCATTTGGTTTTTGTCAAAATCCGGATGAGTCATGTGTGTACATGAAAAGTGAAGGTGACAGGGTAGTTTTTCTGGTTTTATATGTCGATGACATCCTTCTCCTCGGGAAAGACATAGGAATGTTGTCAACTGTAAAAGTTTGGTTGGCCAAGACTTTTGATATGAAGGACTTGGGAGAAGCTAGCTACATCCTAGGGATTAAACTCTATCGAGACAGGAAAAATAGGATGATTGGCTTATCCCAAGCTGCATACATAGATAAGGTACTGGTACGGTTTGCTATGCAAGACTCCAAGAAGGGTATTACACCTTTCAGGCATGGAGTGCACCTTTCCAAGGATAAGTGTCCCAAGACACCTGAGGAAAAGGAGCAGATGAGGTCGATACCATACGCTTCGGCTGTTGGTAGCCTCATGTATGCTATGTTATGTACTAGACCAGATATCTGTCATGCAGTGGGCCTGGTCAGCAGATATCAGTCTAATCCAGGACCTGAACATTGGACTGCTGTAAAATGTATTCTCAAATACTTGAGAAGGACTAGAGATTACATGTTGATTTATAGCAGTGATGAGTTGATTCCAGTCGGATACACGGATTCTGACTTCATGTCAGATAAGGATTCCAGGAAATCCACCTCTGGTCATGTGTTTATGCTTGGAGGCGGTGCTATCAGCTGGAGGAGTATAAAACAGGAATGTACCGCTGATTCAACCTCGGAGGCTGAATATGTAGCAGCTTGTGAAGCAGCTAAGGAAGCAGTGTGGCTCAAAAGATTCCTTTTGGAACTTGGGGTGGTACCTTTGGCACGACAGCCGCTCACAGTTTACTGTGATAGCAGCGGGGCAGTCGCTCAGTCAAAGGAGCCCAGAAGCCATAAAAGCCAAAAGCATGTACAGAGGAAGTATCACTTAGTCAGAGAGATTGTGCAGAGAGGTGATATTGCTATTACCAAGATAGCCTCTGCGGACAATCTGGCAGATCCCTTTACTAAGCCTTTGACTACCAAAGTCTTTGAGCAGCATGTAGACGGGATGGGCATGAGATGCAACCCTGACTGGCATTGAGCCCAAGTGGGAGATTGTTAGATTGTATGGACTCAATCCATCAGTTGATGTAATAAATTGATTAATCAATAAAACCATGCTTTACTTTCATGAGATGAATGCTATTTTATTACTTTATGCACATGACCAATACATATGACATAATGGTTCATGAGTTGAACCGAGTCCCATTAGTATATTAGATGTGATATATGTATATGGATGAGATCCACATACGGGAGATATATGTCACAAATCTTATACTTAAAATATCTTCACAACCAGTGATGAGACTGGGCATCTCATCTGATAAGGTTGCAGCACTTTGATCACTATGAAATAGTGTGATTTGTCTCGATCATCAGAATGGAAGATTCTGGATCAATGTGCTAGTACATTGGATGTATTGAAGGACCATGAGAAGCACCTTATGGTATTCCGTCTCAATAATAAGGTATGCTCTCATAATTCCCTAGCAATAGGCTCTCAATCTTGAGACATTAATGAACTCAAGTTTCTATCTATTCATTTGTTTTGAGTCACCAATGAGTGAGGCCAACTATAGGTCAACACCTCGGTGTCTTGGGTATGTGGTAGTAGGACTGTGGGAACATTGAATGATCAAGAAGGAATCTATCTCTATTATCCCCTTGTGCCAATTAATGGGTTTTGTCATTAGTAAGTGCGC
Source organism: Umbellularia californica (assembly GCA_028538565.1). Lineage (NCBI taxonomy): Eukaryota > Viridiplantae > Streptophyta > Magnoliopsida > Laurales > Lauraceae > Umbellularia > Umbellularia californica. The sequence continues at coordinate 58,475,347 of JAPQWN010000004.1, read as the reverse complement.
ACCCATCTCGATTAAGAGTTAATTGGATGGTACTGATGATCATAGTGATTAATTGGGACTCAAGGATAATAAGATGTGGAACTAAGATTGGAAGAGACAGATTTATTCCAATTGATCCATGGATATTGATAGAGGGGCCTATTTGTGGTAATTGGGAAGTTTAGGGTCTTCATTGTAATTTATTCCTAAGACTGGAGTGCAATTGCATTTATATAGTGGTGTTATTTGCAATTGACTGTGGGCTCGGATTGCACATGAGATGTGGGGTCGCGTGTCCCAGTTGGAGCCAGTTTTCTATGGAATCCCTAGTGGTCCCCACGCTAGCCCAAGATATTAGAAAGATACTAATCCTATTCGAACTCTAAAAGGAAGGAATTAGGAAGTTACTATTTCTATTTGAAGTAGGACTTCTAATAGTGGTAATAGTATACTTACTAATTGTTGTGGAAGTAAGACTTCTATTTCAATTAAGACAAGAGGAGCTTTGGGAGATTATAAAAGGGAATTCACCCCTCTTGGACGTCAATAATATATTATATAGTGAAAAACGTCCCTCCTCTTTGTGCAACAGTTGCACTGCTCTCTTCTCTCTTCCTCTTCTAGTTCCTTAGGGTTTCGAGTTGGATTTTCTCTTGAAGATTCCACCAATCTTCTTGAGAAGAGATATCTAATTCGGGTCATAGCGTGGAAGGCTAAGAGGTGGTGGAGATTCTGATCTCAGTTTGTAGAGAAGTTCTACATCAACGAAAGTTATCAACTTCTCCATTAGAGCGCAACCAAGCTCCTAAGGTAAAATCTGCATCCTTGTATGTTGTGGATTTTAATGGATGCTTGTTCGTTTCTGTTCTATCTTTAAGATAGTTTTACTTACTGTATGTGATCATGAGATTGAGGGTTATGCATTCTGGATTGGGTTTTTGCCTTATGGATACTTGATCCCTGAGTCAAGTGGGTCAAAAGTTTTGAATATCTATCCACGAGGCCCACCTACTTCCAACAAATTTGACATTAGTCTGTCTTATGTTAATCATCTAATTGAATTTCATAAGAAAATATAACTAAAAAAAAACCGATAAACTTAAAGACTCCTGAATCAATAGTTGTGATGATCAGATTAAGATATTTTTTATCTTGTCCAAAATCTAATCACAATGAGAACTTTTTATCACACTATCATTCCCCATTGCATACATCAAAGTCATCGAACTAGATCCCACAAAAGGCTTAGATTTTTATCACTAATGAGAATCATCATAGGTATCTCTCAGCTCAAACTTACTAAGTATGATTCGTTTTCAGGATTGGCCTCATCAAGCACACTATTCAAATCCCAGTCTTTTCAATCAAATTTCAATATGTTAAAAGTATGAGTCGTTTTCACGAATATGCGTAATACTGTTGAATTGTGATACTGCTGTCGTTTTCACGAATATGCGTAATACTGTTGAATTGTGATACTGCTGCATATATATATATATATATATATATATATATTCTAGTGCAAAGGCCTTTGTTCCTTCTTTTAAACTTAAAATCGTATACTCAGTTTAGCCAGTAGTAATCCCTTGCAACTCCAACATATTTTAAGAATCTTACCTTAGTATAAAAGCTCTTCTAATTCAACTAATTCAATGCTCTCCTAAATTGTTGAAGGATCACTGATATCAATCTTCAAGGGCTTAATTGTTTAATCACATCATAAAATAATAATGAATTCCATGTGTTGCTATCATTATCGTCAATGCTCATGTGGTGCATGCTAAGGTACATCTCCTAATGATTCACAATTGCAACAGTTTTACATGGTAGGGGATACATGGGTTTCTATGATCATAATAGAAGTTCAAAAAATAGATATATGCAAGGAGAGGAAGGCAATTTGTTCTTTTTACCTTTACACATTAACAATGGATCAGATTTTATCTTGTCTGAACTTCAAGAGGATTGTTATTATTTAACTAATAAATCCCAATCTTCCTAACCTCACTCCTTGAATAAACCATGGTCAAGATTATAATTTATTCAAAAGCTATATACAATTTGAAGTTTTAGATTTTTTAAGTTTTGTAATCCTTGGACATAAAACTCTTGTAATATTTTTCTTTATAGATATTAAAAAGCTTCTGTCACCTTGATCACTTTTATCTGTTGCCGTATTATGTCAACTCTAGAAACCACCCATTTGAAAAACTAGAATACTTGTAAGCAACTTTTGTGACAATTTCAAGATTAGGTTCCTCACTTGAATTTATTTACTAGACATAAACCAATTCTCCTTCATGTCTTTTTCCTCTTTTGCGTGGTTGTAAAATCTTCACTAAAAACAATTAAGTGAAGATGTTCACAAAGGTTTCCAAGAAAGCAAGAAGATATGGATTGCTGATTGGTTTGCACAGCTGAACAATAAAATGGGTGGTGATATAAAGAAAATACAGACTGTTGGTGGGAAATGAAGGTTTTTTTCTTTCTTTTAATTGATTGGCAGGGTGTTGTGAAGGCAATAAACGTGAACAGACTTACTTCTGCAGGCTGCAGAGTGAAGATATGGATTGCTAATTGGTTTGTACAGCTGAACAATAAAATGGGTGGTGATATAAAGAAAATACAGACTGTTGGTCATTATCTAATTGAGATTTGGAAAGCCGTTGGAATGAATCTAGACAAAGTGGAGTTCTTATGGTCTTCAGAAGAAATTAACTCAACGGCACATGAATACTGGCCTCTTGTAATGGATATAGCTAGATGGAACAAGCTTCCAAGGATTGTGAGGTGCATGATAACTTTTCCTCACATTCTTGCTGTGTTCTTATTACTATTGCTTAATTCAACATGTGCTTATGTGTATGTGTATGTATATGAACATGTGCTTACTATTTCAAAAGAATGAGTCAGAAAGATCAGCCATTTTCCATGTAAGAAGAAGATGAGCAGGGGTCCGTTTGCATAGACGAGGAGAAGTAGAACAGCTCAGACTACGTCCCCTGTTTGGGTAGATGAGGAATAGAAGAACAATGCAGGGGACATCCCAGAGTCATCAAAACAGAGCCTATGAAATCCTCTGACCATTCAAAATCTAGGGCTCAAAAATAGGAAACAAAAACGTAAAGAGAAAACAAGAAAATGCACCTCCATGTGAACCCTTTCAAAATTTGGCGCCAAGCTTCCTGGGACCACGAACCTGGGACCACTACAACAGGGAGGCGTCGACCGTGTGGAGAAGAAAGGGACAGGGGAAAAGTGGGTGGAAAGGAGTTGTCGATAGAAAGGGGAAAATGACCCTCTGCGCGAAAGATAAACTCATTGACTTGTTGATATCGACAATGCCACTAGACGACAAAAAAAATAACGAAAAAGCTCTCTGGTGGCCCAATCCGTGTCCGTTGTGAATGTGGGCCCTGATGAGAGGTATAAGGTCCTATGGGGGTGTGCACCGTAAATTCCTAAAAAATATGTTGAGGGAGATACGATCATCTATGGTTAATTTGTGGTAGATTGTTTTGCTAGTTCACTTTTTTTTTGTCTTCACTTCCATTGTGCATTGGTTTGTGGAAACTAGTACCTTTTCTAGTCAGTTTGCGAACTTTCAATCCCTATCATAATGGGATTGTTTGGTGGGACCATGAACCTACACCAATAAAGCAACATACAGTGAAGGATTTTATTTTGCATTCTAGATTATCATTTTATAAGTTCTTGAAAAGTATGTTGAGAAAGGTACGATCCTGATTGAAATTGGTTTAGTTAGTACTAGCGTTTCAGGGCCCGTGCCCAATGTGAGCATTTAATTCATGGAAGGAAAACTCAATTTAAATTGAAAGTAGACACCTAGTAAACAAACAAACTAATTCCAAGTCCATTTTGTTGGAAAGTCAACATATCTTAAATCTCTTGCATTAGGATATTGACGATTTGTTTCAAACCACTGAGTTAACATAGTAACCTTTATTCCAGATCTATTTAACACAGATGCTAAACTGTCATAATCATTAATCAATGGGTAGGATGATTTGATTAAAGATGTTATGGCAAGTTGAGTAAAAATAACCCGTCAAAATAAAAGCACTCGATCACCTAAAGTCAACATAAGATTTAGACTCTTTGAAAATCATCAAATAATAATAATAATAATAATAATAATAATAATAATAATAATAGAACTACATGGCAAAAATAAATAATATTAATAAAAAAAGGAATAATGTAAAAAATAAGCGGAAAAAAAATTTTAATCTAAATAAACCGACCCTGTCATCAAAAAATAATACTTAGAATAGAACTACATGAAAAAAAATAATATTAATAAAAAAGGAATGAATGTAAAAAATAAACAAAAATAAACATAACTCTAAATAAACCGGCCTCTTCATCAAAAATATAAAAAAATAGAACTACATGACAAAAATAAATTATATAAATAAAAAAAGGAATGAATGTAAAAAATAAACATAAAAAATAAAAAAACATAAATCTATATAAACCGGCCTCATCATCAAAAAATAATAATAAAAATAGAACTACATGACAAAAATAAATAATATTAATAAAAAAAAAGGAATGAATGTAAAAAATAAATGGAGAAAATAAAAAAAAACATAAATCTAAATAAACCAGCCTCTTCATCAAAATATAATAATAAAAGTAGACTACATGAAAAAAAAATATCAATAAGAATGGAAAGAATGCAAAAAATAAACAAAAATAAATAAAAAAAGAATGCCTCATCTTGTATTCTAATATTAATAATAAAAAAAAAAAGGAATGAATGTAAAAAATAAGTTATGAGATTTCTGCTCAAATCAACTATTTTTTTTAGTAAGATTACTCATTTCTCTCCTTCCGAAGGGCATCATAGTTAATAGTAGGTTTGGAAATTAACAAAATAAAAAACCAATGCCTCATCTTGTATTCTGATATTCTGAAATTCTTGCATGAAGTTGGAGAATAGATTACCTTATTCTGTGAAGATGATGTGTTTGCTGCTCCTCTTTTTGCAAATAGGAATACAGATTCAGCCTTGGTGACCACTTAATGTACTGGATATGAATCTATTATACAGGATCAGACTTCAACTTCGATGGATCCGTTTGAACCCAAACCCAACTTCAAACCCAGATTCATATCCAAAATCTTGCAAGGTAAATCTTTCTCCCTCCAATTCTTTAGAGAGTTATTTTAAGAGAAAATTACTTGTATCATCTATACGTCAAATATCAGTAAAACATCATTTAAATATACATTAGTTAAACTCAGCACCTTAATCCCCCATTGTAATCAAAACATACATCATTTAAATATTTTGTTTGAGAAGATCTACATCAAGTCTGAATTTATCATCATCTTGTACCCATTTAAAACACGAAGATAATGCCCATTTGGATATGGACCACCCATGCCAAGTTGTGTCCTGGTTTGGTTTGACGTGGGCCTGGATGTGCCTAGGGGTTGGCGTGGCCTAGTGCAGCTGTTAGGGGTGTACACGGATCGGATTAGTGTGGATTGGGCCAAATCCGTCACCAATCCGTGGCCGTTAAAATCTGATCCGATCCAATCCGTGGAGGACCGAATCGGATCTGATTAATCCATTCAATATAATGGTAAAAGAAATATATCAAACATGTTGTAAAAAAATTACATTTTGACCCCTTATTTTTTTCTTATTTTAAATTCAGACATCTTAATTTATATTTAGACCCCTTATATTCTTTTTATTTATATTTAATGTCACTGGATCGAATCGGTTTGAATCTGCGGATTAAGGGTGAAATCCACCACCGATCCGTTGCTAACGGATTACAAAATTTTCAATCCGTCATCAATTCGTTTACCTTCGGATCGGATAAAAATCCACAGATCGGATCGGATTTACGGATCGACTGATTTTTTGTGCACCCTTAGCGGCGGCTGTTGTGCCTGGTGCATACATGGTAGGATATCTCTAACATTGAGAAATTTAGACTAATGAATCTTAGCGTAAAGATAGTGTTCATTTTGGAAGTTGTAATAGGGATCTAATTGAGAGATTTTAGGATAATTCAAAGGAAGTAATAAGGGCCCGCGTTGTTTAAAGAGTTATTAAAATTTTAAATAGTAGTACTCAATTCATTTAAACGAAATGTAAATGACTATTAACATATGATTCATTACACAATCATAGTTAAAATAAATAATTTTAAAGAAATTATTTTAAGGATTAAATAACCAAAATGAACATTATTTTGTAGTTGGATGATGGAAAAGGTGTAGGATATTTATGAAGAAGGAAACATATAAAAGTAAACGGCATGAAGAGTCAATTAATAAAAAAGATGGGAATAAAGTTTTAAAAACTCCATCATTCGAATCATGCTATTGTTTTCTCTCCAACTAATGCTTCAACTCATGCACTTGTGAGGTAGAGAGAGGGGAGAGCACTGATCATGGTGAAACCCAAGTTGCATTTCAAAATAAAATATCACAGGTTAATGTAGGAAAATTTTTCAATTTGAAATCAAAGATGGGCTAAAACAAATTTATATGAATAATAAAAATTATTTATTTTTCAAATTGAAGATTGTTGGACCCTGACCCAATTAAACAATGTTAGGTCTAGGTACAGGAATCCTAAGATTTGGATCTAGGTCCGGAACCATTTAAATATAATTGGAGCCTGTAAAACCTAACCCATTTGTAGCCTTACCCAATGCAAAATAGAAATGAAAAGTGCAGTACTAACATGAAACCTGTCTACAAACCGAAGATGATCTTATCTACATTTACTAAAGAACTGGCTGAATTAGAAATAGATAATAAATTAGAAATAGATAAATATATTATTCAGGAAGCTAATTAATTTATAAAAAATTAGATTGAAATACTAATGTGATTTAGCTTTGAAATAGATATAGAAGAATTACATAAATGAATGATGATTTAAGATTTTATTTCAATAAAATTAAAAAAGAATTTTTAAAAAAATTCATGTAGTTTGAGTCTAGTATTAAGCCCAGAAGACTTTATTAAAAAAATAATAATAATAACTTTCTACTTAGAAAAGAAAACAATGAACAAAAACTAGAGGACATCATACAAAAATCATTCCTCCATATCAAATGTCCAAAGAGAAAAAATAAAAAAAAAAATCGTCATATCTAGAATCTTTTACAAATAAGCAAGAAATAGAATCCCAAAATTACTTGGGAAGCTTCTTTTTCATAATCTAAAATAATGCAATAGCAGTCTTCGTCCTTGCTTAAAACTGAGAATAAAGTTGATCCAATTGAGAAACCAATCATCAAATAAAAAAAAATACATCTAGATAAAACAATCGATATTTGAGGCATCTTCTTTAATATTACTTACTCTTAATTAAGCAAGGCAATGCATCATTCCGGTTTTACTGGTTCTAGTTGTCCTGCTTCTGTAAAGCAAATACATGAATAATGCTCAATCTTTATTAAAAATCCATTTAGATATCCCCAAAATGATACATTTCACATCTATGCAAGAATCAATTTATCACATTATGTATTCCAATGCAAATGCCCAAAATCACTTCCTTAAGAGACTACAACGAAATGACATTGATCAAGAATATAAAGTAATAAAATAAATTAATCCACCTATGCCATGAAATAGGGAAATCATAATAAAAGACAAACCTATATACGCACTTGTGAAGATGGATGACACATGCAGATCCGCATACACGTCAAACTACGTACCAATAGAACATCAGGGCCTATTTTTTCGTTTTGCAAATAACAATACAAATTTAATACAAAAAACTAACCTGAAGAGAAAATGCGAAACCCAACAAATTGAGATGAACCCTATTGTGAGAGAATGTCCATATTGCAACGCCTGTTGTTCAACATCGAAGATTAGATCATTAGCATAAAAATAGAATCACCATTTAAAAAAATATGGAAAGAGGACATAATCATAGATTCTTTGTGAAAGAGAGAAGATAAAGAGAGGGGCACGTTAAAAAAGGAATTTTTCAATAGGGAGAGGTATTAATGATGTATTAAATGAGAGTTGATCAACCATTTTCACAGGTTTGATCTTTTTCGGGTTAACAGAGACATAGGTAGAGATATGTAATTTATGATAAGTAGATAGATTTTAGGGATTTGGTTGGACCAATTTTTTGAGTTTTGATTTGCATTAAAGGCTTTGGTGAGAATTATACCTTTGCATGTCAAACGTGAGTTTTAAGAGGAGACAAAAAGGAAAGAGTTTAAATTTGAAAAAGTTGTGTATTGAGATAAGGATGCATATTATAAGGGATTTAAAGAGAGAGAATTCAAAGACATTTAATTTCAAATTTTAATAAGATCTTATGGTGATTTGGAAGGCATTGAGTAGGTAATTAAGATCGGCAGAACACCATTATTGGCTGCACGTGTCTCTCTCCAAGAAAATCCCCCGCCGCTATGTGTCACTCCCCAACGAATTCACCTGCTATCTTTTATTGTATAATTCTTTGTGAAAGAGAGAAGATAGAGAGAGGGCACGTTAAAAAAGAAATATTTCAATAGGGATAGGTATTAATGATGTATTAAATAAGAGATGATCAACCATTTTCACAGGTTTGATCTTTTTCGGGTTAACAGAGACATAGGTAGAGATATGTAATTTAAGATGACTAGATAGATTTTAGGGATTTGGTTGGACCAATTTTTTGAGTTTCAATTTACATTGAAGGCTTTGGTGAGAATTATACAATGACGTGTCAAACGTGAGTTTTAAGAGGAGACAAAAAGGAAAGAGTTTAAAATTGAAAATGTTGTGTATTGAGATAAGGATGCGTATTATAAGGGATTTAAAGAGAGAGAATTCAGAGACATTTAATTTCAAGTTTTAATAAGATCTTATGGTGATTTGAAAGGCATTGAGTAGATAATTAAGATCTGCAGAACACTATTATAGGTTGTCACGTGTCCCTCCCCAAGAAAGTCCCTTGTTGGTCCCCCACGAATTCACCAGCTGTCTTTTATTATATAGTAATTTTAAATTTTAATAAGATCTTATGGTGATTTGAAAGGCATTGAGTAGGTAATTAAGATCTACTGAACACCATTGTAGGCAGCCACGTGTCCCTCTCCAAGAAAGTCCCAACCCAACATATTTAATACAAAGTTAGTCTATATATTTAGAAATAGGTGGGCCTCTGCCAAAGTTTCAGGCCCATGATTAAGATTCGCCTCTGAAATTTATGCCCAAAAACGAAATAGGCCGGGCTTGGACAAGCATTGGCCTCTCCTTTTTAGCCCATGAACACCCAAATTTTCAGGGTTTCTCTGTTCTCCTTGTATTATAGGTCCAACTATGTTATTTATATGCAGGTGTCAGGGGATGTGGCTGGGCCCAGCACTGTCCCTGAATGGAATAAGGCTCCTACATGGCTGGATTTCCACTACGTGGATAACCCACCATCAACGGAACAGGTCGTATTGGTGGCCAGGGCAGCATTTGGTGGCCTTGCAAAACAAATCGTAAACTTGTTAAGTAACCAACCTCCCTCCTGTTTCCTTCATCACATATTTTCTGTTCAATACTTTGCAAAACAAAGAACCTATCTTGAATACTATATAAGCCCATATCATTGGTTCAATTAAGCCACTATTCTGCTAAACAAGAATCGAATCCAACCCACTGTGACTCTTACATTGGTCACATATGATGTCTAAAATTTTTTTTTCCTCTTTAGTACTTGCATGAATACGGACCAATTCACGCTATTCAAGTCCCTATCCAATAGATCCAGAAATCCCTAATTGTACCTCTGGAAAGGGAAATGCCTCACCACTTGTGCTACAGGTGAATTGGCAAATGATTTATAAGAGTAAGTCATACTATATCGCCTTGTTCTTAATCCCCTTTGATCAGTTTTCCGTTTACAGATCATTGTTATTAAAATAATATTTGACCCCTCTTTTCCCTTTTTTTTCCAGAGTTGTCCAAGTGAAGCACCAACTGTAAGTAACTTTACACATACACCCCTACAACCAATTATAAATGTAAATTTGATGAGGAAATATATAAAACTTTTTTTTTTATGTTGTGGGTATCCCCGGGTTCTATTATGACCCAACAAGAAATATGTAAAACTTGTGTGAGTCGAGATCATCAAATTGCTTGCATCAGAAAAAAGCTTTATATATCTATAAAAATGCACCATAACAGTCACGTCATCTCTGGTTTTTTTTTCCTTAACGTCGGTAAGGATGTAATCTAGACTGGTGTGATGGCCATCTCAAAGTAGAGAATGAGATGCTACCATTGATTATAAGAGGCAAAAGAATTGTTACAAATTATAGCTTTCTTACATGGTATTCTTTCTTTTTGCGTGGGCGGTTTAGGCTATGTCGTTTGCTTTCTGCAATGGCCTTGTTCTCAGTGGCTTTCATCTTTTCAACAACCCAAAGAATCACATCCATACACTTCAATGCAATGGAGCTGTCATCTCTATTACAGCTCCAGAAGACTCCCCTAACACTGATGGAATTAATATAGCAGAATCCACAAGTGTTCAGATTTACAACCGTACAATAGGAACAGGTATTTCGCATCTCTATGCATTCTCTAATCAATTTACTCATTTTATCTGGTGGGGCGGCTGATTCTATTCTTTTATCAATATATACACCACAGGAGATGACTGCATTTCTTTTCTCAATGGCACCTCAGATGTTAATATTAGCTACATCACATGTGGGCCTGGTCATGGTATTAGGTGAGTAGAAGACACAAAAACAATTTGCAGTTCGATTAGAAAACTGTTCTCATGACCTCAACCCATCTAATTTTTTTTCAAACCATTTTACTCATTTTATTTCACTCCCGTAGCATTGGAAGCTTGGGAAGGGATGGAACGGTTGGAATTGTGGAAAAGATTCATGTCTCCCATTCTAGTTTCATTGGAACTTTGACGGGAGCAAGGATAAAAACATGGCAGGTGATTGAGGTTTTGCTTTGTGGGTTTCATTACATATATACACACACACACATATATATATACACATATATTTGTATACCAAACTGCAATTTGCCTAATTTCCTTCCAATAGATAAAAACTTTCTTATTTCCATTTGTGAACAGGGAGGGTCTGGGTATGTGAGAGAAATCTCTTTCAAGGACATTGTTTTGGACAAAGTAAAAATCCCCATTGATATCGATCAGTTCTATCCCAACTCAAACTCAATAAATGAGGAAAGTTATATGTTGTGTCTTCGACAATGCTAGCTGAAATTATTCAAAAGTCTCTGTGTGTGTGTGCATATATATATATTAAAATTCTGACAACTTTGGGTCATTTTTTTATAGTTTCATATGGTCAATTTGTAGTATTAGCTGATTTAAAGTGTATTCTCTACAACTTGATTGACATGGACTGTGAAGGACGACCAAGGCATTCAAGTGAGCAACGTGAGTTTCTTTGGAGTTCATGGGACTGCAGCTTTGCCTACTGCGATAGTTCTGAAATGCACTGGGCCAGAAGGGTGCACCAACATCACTCTGAATGATGTTAATATAACCTCTGCAGATCCAGGAAATAAAGTAGGAGCCTATTGCCAAGACGTCCATGGAACTTGCAGCAACTGCACACCCAAAGTTCCTTGCCTGTGCTAAGAAAGTGGGACTGTACAAATATATATAAATATATATAAGGGGGTTTCCTCTCTATATAAAATAAAAAGACTTTAATGTAATCATTTTGCCTCCTCTATATGCTTCCATGGCCATGGCATTGATGTTGTCGTTGCAGCTACTTAATTATATGAAAATTCTCACGGATCCACCCTGGGCTTGCGTGTTGAACCAAGTGCCAACACCACTCAGCCATATATGTGTTGACAATGACTGAACACTACAAAGATGATGGAGACAAGGCCTAACCTAAAGTTATGATAACCTAAATTTGGAGAGGGCATTAAGTGGGCGTAAGTTAGTGTTTTAATCCTATTTGTTGTTGTGTATGTTGGCTTCCATGGAAATAAGCCATGATCATCATCCTCCAAATAGTTAAGTCATGGGTTTGCAACAACCACGCACATTATAGAGATTCAGATGTCCTCCATTCAGCATTTCCAAGCAAAAGTCAACGCCCATCATATGGGATTAAAGAAAGAAAAGATTTAGCAGAGAGAGAGAGGAGAGAAGGAAAGCAGCAGTAGAGTGGAGATATGAAGTTACTATCACATGGTCAATTTGTTTACTAAGCAAATGACAAACTCATAGTGGTATACGACTATACGTACCCACTTATTGAAATTAGATATAATGTTCATTGACCATACTCATTTGAATCATACTGTGAGCCAAAGCCAAACTTTGCGTCCCCTTTCTCATCGCACATGAACACCAGGTGCCAACCATTACTCCTACTGATCATGACTCCCCTCCCCCAACAGGCTCCTTGTTGTCCAGGTAATATTGCTCCCATCTCCTCTGCTGCCTGATACAATGCATGTCATGGAACAAATCAAAGCTCTATGTTTTGATCAGTGATAGTGGACTGCAAAAATTGTAAGGGTCTGGTGTTATTTGTCAATCTAAGATTAAAGCTTTTCTTGACCAGGACTACTGACATGCTTCATATAGTCCTGTTTTTATGATTGTTGAATCATATATCTTTATCTACCGCCAAGACCTTGGCCCATATAAAACCAATTTTTTTTTTTTTTTGAATGATCGTATAAAATCAATTAATGGCAGAGGTTTCATCCTCTTGTAAAGCAAGTATAAAAAGAATGTGACTCATTCAGAATGGGTGACCACTTAATATTCATACTGTACATCAAATAAGCATGAAAATTACTTTCCAAAAAAGGAAGAGAAATGAAAGAGTATTTGACAACTCTTCCATAGCTTATCCAAAGTTTCATTGTCTAACTAGCATACAAATGACTATGTTGCAAATATAGAAAGCACAATGAATAAATGTGCAACTAGAATGAGTGAAAGCATATGAAAGCTTACAAAATCTAGTGGCACAAACTACCATTTTGCAGAAAAAGGAAAATAAGGATACAGGTGTACCCCAAAATCCAATATCATCCATGCAACAGAGAAGTGGTACAAAATCCTTACAAGAAAAGTACCATAATGTCATTAAACAAATAAGCAAATAAATAAGAAGCAAGATCAGACCTTGATTCAAAACATCAAGCTACTTCCTCCAACTGTCTAAGCCTGTCACAGTGAGGTGTCCGCTGCGCCAAGCCCCACTGCCGACGCTGCATCTCAACCCGGCAATTCTGTGATAGAAGCCCGATATATTCCCTCTCTACTTGTCGTTCAAGCACAATGCGCTCATTGCTGTCAATAGGGTACTCCTCTTCAAATTTGGAGGTCTTCACGTAGAAATGCACACCCCTTTCAGTGACAAATTGGTGCTGATAAAGCTGTTGCCGCGACAGCGAATAGATGGGTTCAGATGAAGGTATAAAGTTCAGGAGCAGGAAGAGAAACAAAGGCAATAACTGAATCAGCGCCCGGAAATTGGCATTACCAGACCCATGGGCATTACCAGACGCATGGGCATGACCATTTCCAAACCTAAATCCTTGGAACGAGGCTGCTGTGGGAGCCATCCCACCATTGCCAGAGAAGAAATTCCTGAATATCTCATCAGGGTCGAATTCAGCTTCATAAAACCCATTAAAACCGTGTTGAGATGTGCGATATGATCGATTCTGTTGAACTAATTCCTCCTCAGACCCAACAAGATCGTATCTTTTTCGACTCTCTTCATCACTGAGGCACTTGAAAGCCTTTGAGACGGCTTTAAACGCCTCCTCTGCGCCAGGAGCCTTATTCTTATCAGGGTGAACTTTCAAAGAGAGCTTTCGATATGCCTTTCGCACCTCATCCACAGAGGAACCCTTCTCTAGCCCCAGAATTGCATAGTAATCCTTCTGCTTCTTGATCTGCCGGACAATTGAGATCTGCTCCTCGGTGTAGGAATTCGACGAAGAACATGAAGACGGCGAGGGCGGACCGTTCGCAGAAACCCTAACCCTAGTAGAGGAGGCGCCTGGGGCTTTGTGAGAAACGGGCGATTCATCACGGGCGGGGTCTGATGGCGGAGGAGGGCTGTCAGGGGAGGATTGTTCGTTGGCGTTGGAGATGAGATCTTCGATAGGAAGGGTAGGATCGAGACGACCGGCCTTGCTGAGGAATTTCAAAGCGCGGGTTCGGTCACCGGTTTCTAGGGCTTGTTTTCCGATTTTCAGACATTTCTGGGCCTCGTCTTTGTTCCCGTCCATCGCTGCTAAGATGAATAGATGGGGAAAATAAAAACCCTAGAAATTTTTCGTAAAAGGAGACAACGAAATCCGTAAAAAACAGATCTTTCTCATCGGATTAGCCAGAATTCGGATAGAATTGGAAGATTAGAGATGATGAAGAAATCTCATACCTGAATCGATCAGAGAATTCTGATTGCTGATTTGAATTGCAGGTTGCAGCACTTAGAAACCCAACAAAGAAGCCCTGGATTTCCAAATTCGAGCGTTTGAATTGGGGATCGGACGAAGAAAACTGATATCTGAAATGATCAGATTTGAAAGGGAAAACTGAAGAAAGAAACCCTAGATTTCTGAGTTTTTGGCGTTTGATCTTTGGGTCATCGGATTTTCAAGTCCGATTCCGCTTCTTCCTCCTTCCTCTCGCGATCGATTTATTTAGGGTTTTGGGGGGAGGAAGCGTGGGCGAAAAACCATGGAAGTTCCGTGGAAAGTGTTGTCTCGTGTATTATAATGCAATGCTGGACGTTTCGCACTTTGACGTGTTGACAATGCTACGAGCGGACTGTATTTGCTGTTCAACTCTATGGGACCCACCTACGATCGCTGCAACCACGCTCATACTCTTCTAATCTCCCAGCTGTGTGGAATTAAGTTTAAGTTTATATTCGTCCAACCTTCGCTAACCATTGGATTAAATAATAAAAAATTATATAATTAAAATATCATCAAGACTCTAAGGACAATAAATTGTTAATTTGACGGCCCTAAGTTTTTAGCTCCTACTTTTTAGAAATATAAATGGGTCCCGAAATCTCCGATCGGATTTGGGTCCTTATTTAGGCCCGATAAGTAAATAAGTCCGGATCATAGTCCTATTTTTGAAACTGTGGCCTAAATAGATCGGGATTTGATTTCACCTAGGTTACAAACATGCACTCAGAATCTGACATATTACCTTAATTTTCAAAAACTAAGGTTGTTCCATATCATTCTTTATCTAGAACCACATCCGAACCCGTTCCATATATGGAATTGATTTCGGTTCCATCTTCTCATTAATGATTTCGGGTCTGGATTCAGGAAACCAAGTTTGGGACCGAGTCTAGTTCCATCTTCTTATTACCGGTTTCAGGTCTAGATCCTCCATAGACCAGGTCTGGAATCGACCCATTTACATCCCTATCACTCATCGAAAAGTAAAACTTCGTATCTACCATTCTCCCATTAATAGACAAGTATATAAGTGGATCCCACGTGCTTGACTGTATTTTAGTAACTAATAACACAGGCCCATGCTAAGCCCAGGACGAAAGAATAAAAATATTTTTTACTTTCATATTTTTCTTAAGAATAATATTAATAAATAAAATAAATATATAAATATATTATCTCAAAAAATGGCTTGGGTCGTCCCAGCAGTACCTATTTAGGAGAAGCAATGGAGCAATGAATAGAGAAAATCTTTTCTTATGAATCCAAAATAATGTGTAACATGAACCGATAAGAAAAATAAAAATAATAATAAATAACATATATTATCCATTCATGTGCGCATTTCTTGAGGTTGAATCACTAAAAATCAATAAATGAACTTCAAGAAAACACAATGGTAAATGCATCAAGCAAAATCAATATATTGAGTTTTAGATATATTATTCATTTATGAAAAACTCTTTCAAAGAAGAAAAACTTTTTTCAATCTTCTTATTCGTGGAAATAAAAAAGAAAAAAAAAACTGATGAAGTTCTTGCCACTATACATTAATAATTATCGATGACATTTGGAATTTAATATATATAACTCCAACTCCTAGCGATGCCTCAAAAAAGAAATTAGCATGATCAATAATATGCATTCACAAATGCATATTATTTTCTTTGGGCCTATCTGTTTCCCCATTGATCATCCAACTCCATTGGTTCTCCTTAAATCAAGGTTAATTTCTATGGATCAATGGCATGTGGTGGGCCACTTCAAGTATACTTCAAGACTTTGTAAAGTAAAATCTCTCATGTGAGGCTTAGGGATTTATTATAAGATTTCCATCGATGAAAATCAAGAGCTTCATGCATATCATTGGGTTAGGAGTTCTTTATGTGATTAATAGCATATGGTAGGCCACTTCAATTAGGCTTCATGCCTTTGTGAAGTAGCAATCTCGCATGTGGGCCCTGTAGTGTAAGCCGTGTAGCTAATTAGAAACCGAAAGGCGTGAAAACTAACAACAATTGCGTATGAATAATTATGTAGGGCCCACCTTGTGGATCTCAATCACATGTATGGTCCATATGCTCCTAGTGAATGCAGGCGTGCATCAGGATGTGCCCTGATCTGAGCTCATTTTGTCAAATAATAAATAGCATAGCAAAATGTAATATGCATGAGAATCCATCACATGGGTGAATTCGCCGTTTACAAAGTCAATACTAAAATCATAATGATAAGAGGATTGGTTAGACAAATTTTATGATGGATGAAGATTATAGAGTGATTTGAGGATTAAGCCAAGAAGATAAAATAGAATAGTTACGAAAAGAGAGATTTTAGAGGAAAGTGGCCCACATTAAACCCAAAGCATTGAGTATTTTTTTAAATGAGAACTCAACTGATGACGTGACACCCCTCAGAGCCCACCTTCCCGTTTGCTTTAATAGATATAATATAATAATATAATACGCAGGTTACTCTATAATAGGAGAACATTGTCTATTAACCATAGACTAGTATAAAGTACAAATATGTCCATACAATACAAATCAAATATTCATACGTAGCAACGAATTAATATATATATATTTTTCCATATCCACTCTCACTAACTTAAATGCAAGGACCCCCAACTTAAATGTGAAGACCCCCACCCATCTCTCATAGGAGCACTTCCCTATATATAATCTATTTTCAGAATTGAGAGCAGGTTGAGTAAAAATATACAACTTACATTTTTAGGTACATTTTTAGGTATATGACCTATCACTAAGGGTGCTCATGGACCAGATTGGCCCAAGCCCTAACTGAGCTCAGATTACTTATCCCTACCCAACCCCAGCCCATGGACACCCCTGCCATCGTCAGTCCATCACCTATGCCCTCTTCAAATTAGGTTAACCAGCGCACTTTAGCAGGAGCAGTCTCTTCAAAACAAAACTTTTCAAGACCTATTTTTAAGCTTCTCATCCCTCTTACTTCCTCCCGCTGCCTCCCTTCCTCTTCCATTCGCACACAATACACAGAGAGATGGAAAGTGGAAAGTACGAGGTCGATCTGGGGAATCTAACGGCTTTCGACCCAAATCACCATTTCCCTTCTACTCTCCCAAACAGGTTCAAATCTCCCTCACCCCCATTGTCCTATTGATTTCTTCTTATCATTATCATGCTTTTGTTCTTCTCTTCCTTTTGTGTACTTGAGCTTCTGCATGTATTGACTGCTCCAAAACCTTGTTTTTCCTTGTGGGGGCTTTAGCTTTTATCCTCCCTTTCTGAAAGGAAGTGGTTTTTTGGGTAGTGCTAATGTTTTATCAATGTATTTGATGTTGGGTTTCTATGTTTCTGGGGTTTTTATTACTGGGCTGTTTAGAAATTGATTTATTTTTAGAATAATGTTTGGGATATGTGTGGTGGTTTGGTTATCTGTCATGATTGGAGGGTAAGATTATGAGATTTAAAGTTGGCATCAGTTGGGAGGTTAGGTTGTTCTGGAGTCTTTTTGAAAGATTATATGATTAGTTCATATTTTGTCTGGGAGTTTATTGTGATTGAGAGATTGTATAATTAGTTCATACTTTATGGGGGAGTTTATTGTGATCTTTGTGGGTTTATTTAGGGATGAACTGCTGAAGGAGTGCCTACAAAAGGGGACTGAGCTCGTTCAAGCAATCGCTGATAGCCTTTTTACCTTGCCATCAATAGCTGACCCAGATGGTCCCCTTGTTAAATTACCTCAGCCGAAAACAAAGTTACCAAGAGAGAAGCATGTAAGTTTTCCTACTGAAAAAAGAAAAGGCATGTGAGTGTGCATGTGTGTGTGTGTTTTTAGCTCTTTCCTTCTTGCAATGTTTTCTTTTGAGTAGTTTTTTGCCTAAATTTTCTTTCTTGATTCATAGTCTATGCTAATGATTGCAAGGAAACAAAGATGGTATCGTGATTGGCAGATTCATTATTTAATGAATAGGGGAAATCTACTTGAGTTTCTATGCTTCATGGTAGATGGAGTTGAGGTGGAACTTTGGTGTTTTTGGGTGGCCCCTCTATACTTCATGCTACTTCAACATGTTGACGGTGGTGGAAGGTGACAAAAAAACTTAATCAAGTGTGTTGCAACTTGCAAGACCAAAACATTGTGGAAAATGATCTTTCTTGAATTTAGAATTTCTCAAGTCACAGAATATTGCCTTTTACTTGGCATTTTCTGTTATGCATCTCTATCACTCCAAGAGTTCACCATCCATCAATAGGGTCTTTTTATTTTAAACTCCCTTTACCCCTAAAAAAATGTCCTTTTACACACTTAATTGGAAGAAAGCATGTAGAAATTAGGGTCGGAGAAAGTTTGCCTTCTCCATTAGCTCTAATCGCTTATTTGAATGACAGCCCTAAGTTTGGTGAATCATTGTGAAGGCAGCAACATCCAACATCCTAAATTAATCATATATGTAGGAATGGCAACCAGTACTAAACCCAAACCTAACACTACTCACACCTGCCTTGTTGCATGACGGTTTTAGGATATGTGATACCAAACCCACCTTCTGACTGGTAAGGGTTTGCTTGTACCTTACTCTCTTTGGTGTGGCGGAGATGGTTAAACATCTTAAGAGAATGATCTAGTTTTTAGTGCTTTATAGCTGGTATGTCCATTAATAAATGGCGAATTGAATAGACTGGCCAAAACCCAAACTTGACTTGGGGTGTCTGTAAACCCACACCTGCCTTGAACCCATTTAAACCTACTGCTTAACCTGCCCCTGTTTTCGTCCTGATCCCTCTGTAAATTTTATACGTGCCTCACGCCCTTACTGTGAATTGTGATATTTTTTGTTATTAGTAAATGAAGGAAATTTAGATGCATACCATTGATGATTTAACATGTAGAAATTAGAATTGTACTGTTTGGACCTTTGATGCTTTTCTAAATTTATTTATCAAAGCAAAGAGCCAAAGACACAAGAACAAACTAGATATCAGGCAAGATAGACAAGTCAAACATAAAACAAGAAAGATTCAAGGAAGCATTTGTTTTTCTAATTGATATCGCTTGAATTTCCTGACCGAAAAGAAGAAAAAGAAAAGCCACCAGCGACTGCCAGCTGGCAAATTTAATCTATCCTATCAATCATATGCCCTTTTTTTTTTTTTTTTTTTTTTATAATGGAGGGTGTCCTAGCCCTTTGGGCCAGACTAATCCCTTCGAACCCAGGGGGAGCTGGGTAAATCCCTTTGGCCCCAGTGTGGTAGTTCAGTTTCAAACCCTCAACCTCCATGAGCAAACTGTGGCCTTAGGCCAACTGAGCTTCATATGCCTTGGCCAATCAGAATCACTAGAAGCCCTTAGTAGTGCATGTAAAGAGTATGCATTCATGAACCCCATTGCTCCTTTCACCGAGTAATCAAATAGAAAATCTTTGCTTCATTATAACTCCTACATTGCAATGATTCTTGACATAGACCCTTCCCAATTTCTGATAATACCTCCAACGCTATCTGTTCTCAATCCCTAAATCTCATTTCCGTAAAAAAAAATTGAGCTTCTGCTGCCCTCATGGAAGATGAGACCAATGAACTATTGTGATGGATAGATAATTGAAGCTCAAAATTAGTCCACCCAAGAATGCATTAAGCCCTTCACAATCCCCTTAAATTAAAATTTTACCCTAATGATCATTATCCGGCGAGCCTTCATAACCAATTGTGACGACTGAAGCCCCTTGGGAGACAAACAATCAAACAATATAGTCAAGCCCAGGCAAGTAGGATCTCACACTCTCCCCCACCAGAAATAGAGCCGCCCTCGGCTCTGATACCATTGTTTGACGATTCAGGCCCACTATCCACATGATATTGTTTGCTTTGACCGGAGTTTCATGACTTATTACGCATCATGTGTAGTTAAGGTCAGGCCACACATATATGCTCAGGGTTAGGACTTGCATGTTTCCAATGTGGGACTTAGTGTAGTCCAAAGCACCCTGAGAGACAAACAATCAAATAAGATAATCAAGCCCAAGCATGTAGGATCTCCCACTCTCCCGTACCAGAGAGTCAAACTCGGCTCCAATACCATTCTTTGCAAAGCCCACTATCCACATGATATTGTCTGCTTTGACCGAAGTCTCACGGCTTTAAAACGTGTCATGTGGAGTTAAGGCCAAGCCGCACACATATGCCCAGGGTCGGGACTTGGACGTTTATGATGTGGGACTTAGTGTAGTCTAAAGCTCCCTGGGAGACAAACAATCAAACAAGATAATCAAGCCCAAGCAGGTAGGATCTCACACCAGTCCTAATGAATCTCCTTTCTTTTGAAAGGTACAATTATTTCCCTCTCCATAGTCTAAAGATTTGCTACTAAAATCTGGCACCATAAAGTAATAGCCTTGAAGATATCCCCGTACGCCAAGACTGAATTAGTTAATGCAAAGAATTCATAACCCAATAAATATGAAACAATTGTAAGACATTGGTCCAAACCCCGTAAGCAAAATTAACATTGAAAAACAAAAGTAAGCAAAATTGCAATGGATGAAAAGGTGATTCATTTTTTTTCTGCATCCAGGTGGCACAGAAGACAGCTAACTGTATTATACCACTGCCTCGAAGATATCAACTGTCAAGATTTTGTCCAAACTCCAACCCCACCTCCTAAGGAGGAACCTTAACAATCTAGAAGTAGGATGCTTCATCTACAGAAAAGCGGATGAAAACATTTCATAGAAGAAATTTTCAATAGAGAGAATATCTCTTGAGTGAGGCACCGAAAACAATAATCCCTTCCATATTTTAATGGAAAAATCTTGTCTGGTAAACTTAGGAAATCAATAAAAAGGTCATTTCCTCATTGTAATTAATTTTTTTAAGCAGAGGAGCCTATACTACTTTTCCATAGATCTATTTTATGTTTTTGCTTCTCACGATAGTTACCAAAAAAACGATAGCTTTTATAGTATTTTAAGTTGTTCTGTGTCTTCCTACTTCTGCAAGTGATAATTTCACAATTCCACGCTATGGTATTATCTGTGTTGTAAGTTTCTCAGTGTCTCTGAAACTTGGGAAATGAGTGATATAATGTCTTGTTGTGTGGTGTTGGATTCTCTGTGTTCCCAAATGTCCATTGTTGTCTTTCAAAGATTAATGCTTCTTATGGTATTGGATCCTCTGTGTTCCCAAATGCCAATTGCTGTCTTTGAAAGATCAAGTTAGAACCGATGTTCAGAAACTCAGATTTAAGATGAGTTTTGATCTTTCAAGTTCCAAGTCAATGAAAAATTGGCTGTCTCAAGTTATTGATTCATTGTTTCTTTTTCCCACCTTTCAGAAAAGAAAAGGAAAGATAAGACTCTCTTCACTAATTAGATTCTGTACACTGTATTTGAGCCTTTTGGACTAAAACAATTAGCCTTGGTTTTGTTTCTTTCTAATTTTATCTAGAACCATGTACTGTTCATTTATTGCCAGCATTTACTTGGTTTTAACTGTATTCAGTTAGTTCTTTTTTGGTTTACAATTCATCTATATAAATTTGTAACTGCTAGTTCTGACCTTTTTACAGCTGCCAAAGCCTAAACCTCCTACAAAGTGGGAGCTGTTTGCCAAGAAGAAAGGTTGGTTGCATCTGATTTTTTACATTGTTGAATAGAATAATATAATATTTTTAATGTAGTACTTTCTAAAAATTACAGCATTACTGTGTTATTGAGTATTTGATTGACTCTCGGAATGTGATATACTTGGTTATACTGCTTCAAAATTCTCACAGGAATAAAGAATCGCAAAAAGGATAAGATTGTATATGACGAACAGACGGGTAGCTGGAAGCGTCGCCATGGCTATGATCGTGTAAATGATGATAAAGATGTACCAATCATTGAAGCCAAAATGTCCGATGGTAATGGTTCTAGCATCAACCTCCTTTTCTCTTTAAAGTTACGAAGTCAATCATTTTTCAAAGATGGACCTGGAATGTATCAAGTTCCATCAAGGTTTGCCTCTTTATTCATTTGGCATAGGCCATACCAACAAACTCTTTCTCATCAACTCCCAAAAAAAGCAGAAGGTTAAAAAGAAAATGTATTCCTCAGTTTTGCTTATAGAAATAAATAATTCTTGCATTTAGAAATGACTGATTGCATATAAGGGCAAAATTTTATAAGGTTGCGGTGAGTCTCAATATGGTGGTAAAATTTTTAGTAATGAAGGTTAAGTAGTGGGAAGGGCAACCGACTGGCTGATCGTTTCAGAAATCTCTGAAAGCACCTTGTAATGAGAATAGGAATTGTACCAGCCAGAATGTGCTGCTTTTTAGGCACCTCTAAGAGTTGGCCACGTGCATTGTCTATTGTGCCTGCCGCCTTTTGGATGCTTTACTTCCTTACTAATGTTAATACTACCTCAACTAAACTCCATCTGATCTGCCTTTTCTTTTAAAACCCTTTACTCATAAGTCTGTTTTGCCATTCTTGTAGAGCCAGGAGAAGATCCTTTTGGTAAGAGGTTAAAAGAAAAGAAGAATAGAGTACAAAAGCAAGAAAAGAACCGGCTGCAGAATCTGAAACAAGCTGCAAAAGTCGATGCCTTGCCAAGGTTATCTTTTAATCCTCTGAGTTGGTTTGCATCTGTTACTTTATTATTATTATTATTATTATTTATTTATTTATTTATTTTGCACTGCATTGTAAAAAAACACAACTACTAAAGTGAATGGTTGCAGTCCGGTTGATTTCCGATTTATTTTAGTCATTAGGTTTTTTTTTGGCTATTCCTAATTATGTAGTGGTACTGTAACTATTAGCGGCCATGTGCGCTAGTTTCTTTGCTTTGAGCAAAGGCCCTTACTGCATGTGGGCCTTCTTTTTGTAGCCTATTCTTGTTCTCCGTGTGTTATTTTAATTTTTCTTTAATAAAATCCCGTTCTCTGTCTGGAAAAAAGTTTTCATTCGTGAACTGATATCTAAATGCATCTTTGTGGTGTAATTTTTTTCTAATTTATTCCTATCCAATTTAAGCTCTCGTCATTGTTGAGGATGTCCATGTGAAACACATCGACCTGATTTGTTGGGGAAAAGAAAATTTGGAAAATTTTTCTTCTTTTTTGGGTTTGTTTTATTTATCACTTTTTATTTTCTAGATAACATCTGTTTCTATTTCCTGTGTTTTTATGTTCTATTTCTTTTATATAGATAATATATATATTCTTCATTATTATCATATTACTGTAAGATTTCATGATTTCTGTATCTGGTCACACGCTCTCCCCGACTAAGTTACATAGGAATTGGAAAACTTTTGGCATCAATCATTAAATCATCTTACAAAAATGCTTTCTGGCAGCCATGTGCAACTTGCCGCAACAGCTTTGCCCATAACAGGAACCTCAAAAGCACCAAAAAAGGCTAGCAAGGATGAACTAGAGAATGTAGCCGGGTTGGCAGCAACTGCAACTGCAAGTGGAGGGAAATTCGACAAGAAGTTGCCAGGAGAGAAGCCCGCAAAGCATACTGGAAAGTATCGCAAGGTTTGAATACTCACAGCACTCCTATCATGAGAACTACTTGGACATATTTCCTCTTAATTGCAGCATCAATACTGAGCTAATTCATTACTTTATCTTCTCTATATAGTTCCTTCCCGTAGTAGAAGGAAAAGGCGTGGGAACACAAGAGCAACAGCAAACAGAAAAGATTCTGAACAAGCTCATGTCCAAGAACTCCCATGAGATACTTGACGTCAACAAGGCAAGCCTACAATCTTTTTATGGGTGGTTATGGATGTATGAAAAATTCATAAGCCTTTTTTATATAACCGCAGACAGATAAATTGTTCTGCCATGTGATGGGAATTGGGAACATTAGCACATAGGAGATTACATTAGTTGGAATCTTGTTTTTCCCCAGGACCTGGCTTTTACATTTGAAATCAATGTCAATAATTGTTTGATGTTGATTTTGGTAGGAAATGCATATAAGCAGTCTCTCACCTATTGAGATCTTTAATTGCCTTCTCACCCATACACAGTGGGAATATATAACAATGAACTGTTCTGCAGAAATATTTGAACTGCTTGCAACTTGCGTACATCCAATTATCCAAAAACTCTCATCCTTCTCAAGGAGTGTTCTTTCTTGGTTTTGACCTTTGTAGTTGGGTTAATCTAATCTGTTAGTCTTGCATGTGAAACAGGCTGTTACTGTGTTCAATGTAAAGGGAGAGAAGAAACAAAGGAAGGCGCGTGGGACATCCTCTTCAACTTCAAGCAAGTTGAAACCCAATAAGAAATCTCTTAAAAAACCGTCAAAGAAGGGCTCTAAGAAATAAGGTAAAGTGGCTGTATTTATGGTAACTCTAATTAGATGTGCTTCGGTTTATGAATATTTTCTTCTCGTTGAGAAAATAGAAACACTCCTTTTTGGTAGAGCTCTGTATCTCTCTCCCTCTCTCTCTCATTTGTATCTCTGATGTAGGAGAGTATAGAGTATAGTTTCATTTTTTTTTCCTTTTAAATGTACGGATTGGAGCACAAAGTTCAATGGTTTGAGGTTGTTTTGCTGAATTGTATTCAAGCACCACCAAGTGTTGGGAATAGGATGAACACCACACCTGTTGGAATCCAGTATCATGTTTCTCCAGTCTCTTGTTGGTCGAGTACCTATATGGTAGCATGGTCAGACAATCCGAGCCATCCATCTGATGGGGACATTGATGGACAAAGGTCCAACAACAATGCCAATTGGAAACTTGGGCCCTTGATAGATGATTGGAATGATTTAAGGCCATCTAAACAAATTAAGCAGCACATGGTGGACTTCGATCTTTCAGTTATTGTTTAGGTGTGAGTCATATGGTGTGCATCAATCTATAAGTAGGGTTGCAAACAGATATCCGATTCTCCGATTACCCGGAAGTTTCAACCAGCAAAAAACTGGATCTGAAACCTATTTTAGGTTTCGATTCATAAACGGGTCCGAGTCCGGAACCTAATTTAGGTTCCAATTGATAAACGGGTCCAATTCCAGGTCCATATAGGCTGCGACTCATGGATCCGGGACCTGGCATATGAGTCTTTGATATTGCAAATTGTACTTTAAAACCGACTCCTTTTTTACATTCTTATGTGTTATGCTAGATGTAGTAGACTTAATGCACAGTTATAAGTTGAATGATATGCTTATTTTAAAAAAAAAATGAAGAATAAATGGAAAATAGAATCAATTTTGGAACTAAATTCAAGTCCTCTAGGTGGTCCAGGTTTCGGAACTGAATCCGAGCTTTCCTATCGAATCTGGGTCCAGAACCAACAAAACAGGTTCTTATTCAAAACCGGATCCGAAACCGGAACCATTATTTTAAAACGGGTCCGGGCTCAGATCCGGGTCCACTATGGTTCCAATCCAGAACCATCCCATTTGCAACCCTATCAATAAGGCTTTAATCATATGCAGTGTTAAGGTCCAAAGGTCCAGGTTGAGAAGACTGTTGGGGTGCCTTTGGCTGCACACCATTTTCATAGGAATAATGATTTTTCAAGAAAAGCTTTATCTAGCAATTGTGATTGGAAGTGGGAATTCATTTTTAGTGGATTTTTAAATTTTAAATACAAATGGAATTTGATCATTGGTGAAGCGGTCTTATTTTACCATCTTAATGGTTATGGTTTCAAATCAAAACATTGTGGATCCAATCCTAACCGTTCATGGACCCATCAAGACGGCATCTATTTATTTGTCGATTTCTAAAGGGATAGCTTCGTCCATTTTTCTTCTCTGTCCATAGGGCCCCAGACTAAGACTAGTATTTCTTAAAGTGGTTAGAACTAGAAAACAACAAATAAAAGCAAAGATTAAAATCCAAAAATTGCGCATCAAATGATCTCCACTTTGATGGAAAGTGAATCAAGTGGAGATGGAAAATGAATACCATCACCCCCACAACAATTTAAATCCTAAGGAAGTTAAGGTCCCATCTATTGCTTCACCTTATATCATTCATCCTTCAACTCTTTAATAAGCCTTTGTTGGCAAATGAATCAAGGGGAAATGTTAAAGGAATGCCCGCTATCATCCTAGCAATTCAAATCCTATGAAAAGTCAAGGTCCCATCCACTGCTGTGTCTTATATCCTTCACCTCTTTAATTAAATGAAAACATGCCGTCACCCCAGCATTTCAAATCCTCGGAAAGGGAGAGCCCATTTGATCAAGTCTTCCTATGTATTCAATTCCATGCACCTAAAATAGCTATCAAGTTAGCAAAATGAGCAAGGAAATTGTTCAACAGTCTTCTGTACCCAACCTAAATTTACATCACTACTTGGAACTATCAGATGCATATGCAATATAGCTTTTTGGACTTCTGTCGGCCGTTGGTTTGATATTTTTCTGACCATCCATTTAAAAGTATCTGAATTCCTGTATAATCCATGCCTAGGACCATCCAGTAAGGATGATACCATTCTGCATTAGGACCCAAGAAGGACTTTTGAGCTTCTGAAATACCCCAGAAAATAATTCCTCAAAAAATTGCCATAAAGAATGTGTCACTGCACATTTCTTGCCATATGGTCTAAGATCTAGAAGTGAGATCCAAGAACTCAATGATAGCCTAAAAATTATGTTCGTTTAAGGTGAATGAGATGGCAATCACCATAGCTAAAGGTGTCACATGAGCATTTCTGTCTTCAGTTTGATGCCCCTTATTGTCTTGGGCTGAAAACTTTTGTCACGTATGATCAAAACTCAAAAGAGTTTAGTTTTACAATATGTCCACACACACACACACACAAAAAAAAAAAAAAAGTCTTTAGATCAAACTGCACAAACATGCTTCGCAAAGCTGCAAAACATTCTTCAATTAATGTAGCTAACAATTGAGAGTAAGGAAAGAATAGCCTCTCATAAGTCATATAAAGTACTCCAAGATAATCTTGAGAAAGAAGAATGCACCCCAGATGTGAAAGGTAGCATGGCATGAAGAAAGTTTCCCAAGTCATTCCTGGACATCTCTTGCTGGCACCCAACCAATATGCAATTTCACCTCAGGCCATTTTCAGATTCAACAGAAGATAGAAGTAACAATTGAAAGCAAAAACTATGGTGAATACTGATACAAACCCACCAAGAAATTTTAACTTCATGTAGTTGGCAGTGTGTCATTCTCCTCAAATTAGCAAGGATGGGACAGTAATTAATATACTTGACAACTCAATCAGTACGATTATATGTTTTAACTTCAGGGTGAAATCTCCGAATTGACAAGTACGGTAATGTGACCAAGGGAGCCCTGAATAGAGTGATCTGCAAGAGCAAGAATTTTTTTTTATTACACTAATATTAACAACTCTACCACTTTATGCAATGAATCAGGTGAATGTTTGCTCCAAACATTGATTTAGTTGCACAGTACATGGAAGAAGAAAGCTAATTTGTGACTTTCAAATTGTTGGTATGATGGCACAAATACAAAAAAAAAAAAAAAAAATTTTTTTTTTTTTAATATTTTCCTTCTTACTGAGCGTTTTAAATATGAGTCCAATTACAGCTCTAGTTTCTACAACATGATTTTTGTTCCTTTCTATGATAGTTCAGTACTTTTTCTGTCTCTCTTATGAGTTTTTTGCTCGTATATTGAGATGTAGCAGAGGTACATAGTTAATAAGTATATATCCATATGCTGATTACCGATTACAAGATAAATATCAATCTTAGAATGGCACTCAACAGTGCTTGTCAAGGCACTATATATATATAAAATTTGCAATGAACTAGAGAACACTGGGCAGAGTCCGTATGTTATTTATATTACATAACTTTACACAGACCATTGGTTCCTTTGATCATGCCACAACAAATCAAAAGGGCATTCTGCTGCATGTTGATCCTTCTCTAGCTTATGTAACACATACTGCAAGAAGAATGTTTTTATTTTTATTTTTTATGGGCAACAGAATTTCATTGAAAAAGGAAAAGAGAATAATGAGAAAACAAGAGAAAAAGAAGAATAAAATACAAGAAGATAGAGCACGGGAACACAAACATACTGCAAGAAGAATGTTGGGATCATAAGAACGGCATTGATGATAAATGCGGTGGGATCCTTCTGTGCTTCATAAATTTGTTAGTTTAGTGCAGTTGCAATCCACTGTAATTTTCAAACAACCATTATTGAGATTAAAAAAAACACATTTTTTATCCGTAACAATAACTTTTATTGAACGAGAAGAGATTACAAAGAGAGAATAAAAGAAAATAAGAAGAAAGAGGGAACACAATGCTTAAATTATGATGGTGATTCCATAGTGATTTGTTAATCGCATAAGTAGGATTTCTCAATCAACTTGGTTAATATGCATTAACACATTTACATGCACTAGACAGATAGCCCTAGTCAGTGGTTTGGGATCTGCAGTTCTGCACACAATAGGAATGCAAAATAAATTGGACAGCTACTCTACAACTAGACATCTTCTAAGCATGATATTTCAATAAAATAAAATAATGAACATTATAAGGGTATGATTCTGCTGGAAAAAGAAAAGCACATATGAAGTACCAGAAGAGGAAGAGTAAAGAAACTCCAAATTGGCCACAATGCAACAGACAGCCTGCAAAACAGTAACTCAATCAAACTGAGAAAGAGGATAGTCTCCACTATTCATAATGGTTTGTTATTTGGACTTTCAAAAAAAAACAGAGAAGATAAAGATACAATGTTTTCTTACCAGAAAAAAGACAGAAGTCCTAATATCATGATAGTTGGAGCACTAGATGCAGTTAGTATTTCTGATTCCTCATCAGCTCTCCTGACGTCCCTTGAGAAAAGAGTAGTAGTAAACAAAATTACTACTACATTCAAGAGAGTACACAATAGTCCAAGGTATAACTCTGTCCTGCAATGCCAAAAGAGAGAGACTTAAGTAAACAGAGGCATGGCCATCAAATAACCCATCTGGTAAGATTCTATCAATTGTGAATTTTCAAACCCCAAAATTGTACTTCTTCCAAAGAAAAGCATGCACAAACTGTTCCAAATTCCAAGGAATTTGCTAAGATCAACATATTCTTTAAAAAAAATGGATAACAAGGATGGAAGAGAGAAAAGAAGAGTATGATGGACGAGAAATTGCCATCCACCATAAACATGTTCAGAATCCTTGTTTATATATTCCACCACATACAAGCATTATCTCTGATACACTCTATGTAATCTGAGATGAGGCCCATGAAATGGTGGGAAGACTCTTGCACAAGAGCAGTTTTTTTCAGAAACAAAATATATTAGAACAGATTATAAAGAAAAAAGTTTCCAAAATTCAAGAGGCATAAATAAAACTTGTTGAAATTTCCAATTTATATATAGGAAAAAAAAAATTGGGACATTGACAATAACCCTAACATAACCACAATGTTTGTTCAGTAAATTACATTAAAGTCTGAAAGAAATTACTAACAACGCTGATATTTTATTATCAATTTAATACTATAGAAATTCACAGCAAAAGAAGTAACATTCTAGAGTATTTTAATCAAGAATGATCCCATGTATACACAAACACCGCAAAGTTGGATTGAATCAATGCAGATGAAGTGATTAATTTGTTCATCTAATCATTATTGTCTGCACTTTTTCAGTGAACGGATAATATTGATATTTGGGCATGTCCGATTCACTACGAGAGGAATTCATCTCATTAGGATTCGTCAAAAGTGGACTCCACAGTCGACGTGTACACTACACTTTGTGGTTATCAAGGTGCAGCAGATTGTTGCTCTTTAATCAAAATTATCTCAAAACAGAAAATGGTTGATCTTTAAATATCAATACTTAACATTCAAATATGCTGTCATTCTTCATTACTGAAAATATTCCCACAAAAGAAAGCAACCAAGAAACTAACAAGGGAAAAGAAAACTAGGCAGCATATTTCTTTATAATTTTTTCAAACAGTTGGGTAGTTATTTGAAGAATGCATCATCACCATCAAGAATTAGGCAAAAAAAAAAAAGCCCTGAGATTTTAAAAGTTCTGAACATTTAAACAGAGATAAAACAGAATGGAATGGCTACTGACATAAATTAGGGGAAATCCCTTACCTCTTAATCCTCTCATCCTTCCACAATACATGTATAAGATTGGAATTCCAGTCCCCCATGTAGACGACGAATGCAATAGAAGCAACCCAAAGAACATCTTGCATCACCAAAATCCACTTCTCCGATTGCGAAGTTCTAAATGAGGTATGGACATTTTCCTGCAAATCCTCACTCACTGAAACAGAGCCCTGTTCTTGTCTCTGTGTCATTTTTCCACCACCAACAAGGAAGTGCATTACAAATGAAAAATGGCAAAAGAGGCCTCAGAAATGAAACAATATTTTCAACTCAAAACCAGTAGCAGTTGCTGCAACTCCAAAACACTTATCCAAGAATCCATTAAGGGGAATATCAAAAACAAACGAATGAAAGAATCCAAAAGAACCAGTGCAAACTCAAATCCAACGGCAAGAATCCGATTCTCTAGAAGACCCAAATCTCAACTTTCACAGTTTCTGCGAATCCAAGAACTCAACTGAATCAACATTCTCTTCAAACTCAAATGAGAAAAATAAGACTTCAAAAGCAATAAAATCTCTTCAGCTTCAAAACCCACACCCCAAATTCAATTCTCTACAAAACCCATGAATGAAAACTCCCTATCAAACGAATTCTGGACCAAACACCAATAATCCATGAATGCATGAAATCTCTAAAAACAGACGTTTATTGCAATTTCATACAGAACCCCAGAGATAAACTCGAGCAAGCTTTCAGATTCCAGACCTCAATCATAGAAATCTCAACCAGCCCACTTCGTAATATCCACCAAATATCCAAAACAGTTGGAAGAAACTGTCTCAGTTCTCTGCAAGGCTTCTCCTCTGAGAAAACTAGAGAAAGTCTGTTATTTTACGTCCACGAAGATGAAAAGTTATCCAGAAGATTCTGACATTCTTTTCTTGTTTCATGGTTTGTAATCTGCCTTGATTTTATATATAATCTGTCTGATACTTTCAAGAAGCGAAATGTGTCTGTTGTCCACCTCTAACTGTCGTGGTGTAGGGTTTAAGGGTTTAGGAGTTTGTTTGGTTATTAGTCGCTTTTACGTTGACGTCGTTCATATCACACCGATAGTTTTCTGCGGAATGCGTGTTTATGTGGAACTGGGGCCGACCTGTGATCTTTATTCACATTATGATTGTTACCCCTGTGAATTGCAATCACCCAAATTGATACACATCCTGTTCTCGTCATTGGACCTAGGGCACCTTTGGTAACAAAATCTGCGGGGAAAATATTTTTTCTTTCCACTATTATATGCTATATCCAAGTTTGGCGGCCGTAAATCATCGTTGATTTTTTGCGCCTAAAATATGTGATTGATATGATTTTGGGATCCGATCTCCCTCAAGGGGTGGATATAAAAGCCAAAATCCCACCCCCACTTTTTACCATCTCAACCTATCCCGTAAACTCACATATTGCTATAGCAGATTGGATGTTTGGAGAGATAAATGATCAAAATAAAAATGATAAGATCAAGATTTATTAATATTTAATATCAGGATTCCGTTTTGAAATGATTTTAAGCTATACAAGTAATAAACAACACATTTTATAGCACTTAGAAATTCACAAGTTGAAAAAAATCCAAAAGAAGAAGACATATGAGTATAGACACCCTGAAAAAAGACATTCTGTTGTTACTATTAAAACATGGATTGATGAAATCCTCGGTATATCTACACTTACAACCAAACGTGGAATGAAAATAATCATTAACTATACAAATTCTTGGCAAGAATTTTACTTCTCCCTTGGAAGAGAGGAATCCTAAATCATGCAGATTCCTCTCCGGTTACCAAACGTGCCCTTAGGTTTTTTCTTTTTTTCTTTTTTTTTTTTTTTTTCAATCTTCGAGTTTGAATCTTGTGAGGTAAAATTCCAAGGTGACAATAAGTGGACCATTCACGGTCCGCAATGTCACCGCAGGATGTGGCAGACCCCGAGTGGTCCATTCACAATTACCGTGAGTACACTCACTCAGAGGATCTCGATTCTTCTGGCAGATATATCTCCATTTGTATTGTATTTGATCCCATTGGATTTGCCATTTGGTGGGCCTAGTATTCAACCATTGCATTTCCCTACCAATTCCCTGTTCCATAACCCAATTTGAACGGGCAAGATGGAGCCGCACTTGGGGGAGCCCACTTTGGGCCGGGCCTGCATCTAAATTTTTTGCACATTTAATATGCGTGTGCTGTGCTTGGATTAAGTGACAAAAAGACTGAAGCCCGGCTGCTCAGCCCAACCCGAATGATTAATACATTTAATATAGTGACAGTTTATCCAAACAAGTAATTAGGAAGCCCAAAAATGATAGAAAGCCTGTCCCGGTACTAGTCCAAATCTTGGGTATATATGTGTGACCCGGTTCTTAACTCCACAAGAGGCCTTTGGTGGGTTGAGGCCTACCAAAAATAAAACCGTAAAGCATGTGAGCCAAAGCGGACAATATCACATAGAGAGCAGGCTCGGGTCATTACTCCTTTTAGGAGAGATTTTAAACAATTATGGTAATATGTCGGGTCTTGGGTCCACAGGTCGGAACCAAGGTGGAATTTGACCTAGACCCTTTTAGGTCATGGGTCTCGGACATGGACAAGTTTACTTAACGAACCTAAATAAGAATCCAAAGTCGGTTTTTAACAGGTCGGAATTTCCGACTAATCGAATAACTAAGGACCCATTTACATCCTTATATGAGCCCAACCTCTCAAGTCACAACTTTATCCACCTACCCAAACACAATACTAACATCTCCCAGACAATTTATAGGCTTAACCCGGCTAAAATTTCCACATACTCAACACCATCAACCTCACTCACCTACCCAAATACATCACCAGTATGTATTCACCACCATCTTCTTCCCCATCTACATCTTTATATTCCAGCCAACCAAACACCTGCTGCCCAACCACAAAAATAGCCAACCCATCTTACTGCATCCCTCATCCCATATCTCTCCCCATCACACTGCACATGAACCCATCTAATCCGTCCAACAAGAACCACACCCAAACGACAGCCCACTACACCAGCAACCTTTCACCAAAAGTTACCTCCCACCATCATTCAACACCAACTGAGCCTTGCATATCATTCACCACCATAGCCCAGGCCAGCCAAAAAAAAAAGCGAGGCACTTATTTACGTGCGCCTGTCTTAAACGCAGCCATCTTTTATACCATACAATGGGCAAGCACAGGACTACTGTGATGACTGATGACACAAAGAACCAGAGGCAAGAGCAAGCAAGTTACCCGAAGGAGGAACTATGCATGCAAGGTCTAGGGGCTTTACATACAAGTCTTCTAGTTTCCTCCATCATTGCTGCCTCACTAGTAAAGGGTATTATTCCTTTCTCTCTCTCATTCATGCCGACATAAAAGGAAAAGAAGTTAAATGCAACAATCTGGATTGCTAAAATGTTGAAATTATTCTTTTGCTCTTTTCTGTCAACCAGTAAAAACTTCTACTCTTCAGAAGTCAAATTGTTGAATTTATTGAAACAAAGGAAAATTTAAATCCCATGTAGGGAATTCAGTGTCTTCCAAGATTTCCTTTGGAATTATATATACATGAATATCTGACCACAACAATTTGAACCAATCAGGCGGCGGAAAGAAGAAAAATATATGAAAGGGTGATGTGTCTGTAAGAAATACAAATGATTGGTTTTGATGGGATTTCAATAGTCAGCCCTGCCTTTCTTTCTCTTCCAAACCCAGGAAAGACGCAAACCACTTCTTCCAAGGAGCATCCTGCTGCTGCTCAAGCCAGGACAAGAAGGCACTGTCCAGCAAGCAAAATATATTTACATAGAGAAGTTGATACCGCACGGGTACAAACTTGAAATTTGCGACCTGGACGATGGGCCACACCCCTCCCCCTAAAGCGAAGGCCGGGATGAAATCCCTCTTCACGTCCTCCTTCACCTGGGACACACTTTTCCCTGAGGAAAGCCCCATGTATGTGAAAAACACAACCAAGTCCAAGGGCCCAAAAACAAGCGCATCAGTGGCCACTTTGGCACCTACGAACCGCAGTGATTTGGGCTGCAGCTGAAGACGGAGTCTTACAAAACGATCCAACCCTTCATACCTATAAGATGTCAAAACAGAAACTCAGATTACATCCAACAAAATTTTGCAAGTATCACATAAGACATCAGTGTTTGATCATGTGCATGTATAATGCAAGAGCATTAATTAATGTAAGAGCATATCTTTAAGCATATCCCACTAGAGTAGAAACACTAACCAGAAATGGCCGACAGGTCCAACAAATCCAAACCCAAACATGCTTGTGACAGCTACCCTTTTCCAATTGATCTTGAACTCTTCAACTCCATCCTAAACAAGAAAGATATCACCATTTTATCAGTCACGGAACTCTTTTGACAAATAAAACAATCTTAAAACATGAAGCAGCTCACATTCAAGAAATGGAGCCGCATAACGGCATATATGCTGCTGCTTTTGCTATTAATGGCCCTACCAACTACCCAGCTGCAACATTAAAGAATATTGCCATTTCCAGCTGGATGATAAAGGAAAGAAGTGAAATGATCTTTAAAGGAACATCGCCTTTTTCCAAATGTTACTACTTCAAAGATAATGTTATCGCTAATACCTTGGGCCTTGGAGCCAAGGGAATAGATCCAACACAATTCAACTAGGCGTCCGTATTTGGTAGTAAAGAATGTTGATATTTGGACGTGTCCTTCACGAGGCACCTGGAAACCAAATATTGACGGGTGCTCAGTTGGAAATCTAGGGTTTTCAAGAATGGCAGAATTGATGATTAAGGATGACAAGATGGGAGCTACAATGGCCTTTTGCAGCCAGTGCCCAGTGGGAACAACTGAAAGTGTAAAACAAGATAATAAACAAGAGAAGTAGGTAGGCTCTTCACAAAATCATTCTTTGACTGCCTTGTCAATGGAGAATTCAAGAAAAAGCATTGTCCTGAGAGGGCCCAGGCTTGTGAGACTTGGGTTTTATATGAAGGCTATGGTTTTCCGATTTGAAACTTCTTCCATCACATTCCAAGAAAAACCAATCATGCTATGTAGAAGTAATGGCTGCTTCATTTCTCTTCAGAACAGAAGGATCTCTAGGAGCTTTTCCAATTTGTGTGCCACTGATTCCAAATTATTGAAGGAGGTAGGTAGTAAGCTGGACACTTTTCAAGTGTTGCCTTAATTAATGCAACAGTCCCCCTATGAGATAAACAATTCCTCTTACACGTTGCAGCTTCTTCTCAAACCTCATCGCCACTGGAACCCTTAGAGCTTTGATTTAGATGTTTGCTCTAATTGGTAGCACTAACTGCATCATCATTGAAAACCACCTTGCAATTCCCAAACTATGCTAAGAGCCTTATGATTCTTCTACCACACTTACCCTACTGTAACCCCTTCTCAAACTTGCACTAACTCTTGATATCGCTTCAAAGCATCTCAAAATACCCTTCACTACCTTCCGTAATTCCATGTTATCACAGTTAACATACCATCTGCAAACTGTTTGGTATGCTCGAACTACCATTTCCTGCTTGAAACCTTGTTATGATCCCATTTTTCTCAAGACTTACGCAACAAAGTACACAAAAAATGGGAATATTTGATCATCTTAGCGCAATCCTCTGGAAAGGGTGAGTAATTCTGAAGGTAACCTACGCAACAGCACCAAGAAAAACAAAACAGAGATAATTCTGATATCCATTTTCTCCACTCTCAAAATCCCATTTCCCAAATGTGCATGTCAAAAGTTCCATTTAAGCAATTCATGCCATGCCATTATACATTCTAACTTCAATACTAAGGCATATTAACTTTATTTATTTAAAGAAAAAGAAATAAAAAAAGAGAGAAAAAAAAAATGAGTCAAGAGCCTAAAAAGGCACCAAACTCCAGAAGAAATATATAGTCTAATGCGTCATTTCATCCAACATCTCCACAAATATTAAGCTGAAATGCCAGTAAAATTGATCCAGTCCAAGACCCAGGTAACTCAAATTTGACTCAAGACGGAGGCCCAGGACTATATATGTCTCACATAATGGGCCCATCACACATGGTCCAGAATCCAGATTCAGAGAGAAACCCGCAAATCAATTAAAGTTTGAATTATGCAAAGCTTAGTCCATAAATTGACTTACCAATCAAATGTCAACCAAGGTAGACTAGAAGCTCTATTTTTATTTGTTTCATGGTAGGGGTCTCGAGAGTCAAAACTAGCCTCTTTTCTCAATGGGCAGATTTCATGAATTAAATGATAACTAAATTACATGAAAGTACGTGTTTGGTGGATTCCTCAGTTACCTATTCAGAAAGCCCCAAATCACATGATTTCAACATGATCTGGAGAAGTTATAGCCCATTTATCAACAGGGTGAAATCTAGTTATGAATTTTATTCTTTATAAAAGTTTCTAATAGTAGGGTGTGCATGCAGCCATGCACACAGCATATATATATATGTGTGTGTGTGTGTGTGTGTGTGTGTGTTCTATATAAATAACTAAACTGTTATTTTTGCACAATTGAATGAAATTTCCTCTTTTATGGATTCTCTCTCATGTGAGTTAAAGCAGCACTCATGCTTGTGCGAAATTACCATGAGAAACCACTCTGGTAATGACTCCATAAGTTGGAAGACCTCTTTTATGGCATGTGACAACTCAGTACTCTTTCAACTCTGCATCCCCATAAAATGAAACTGCAGCAAGAATAAGAAACAAACCCGCAACTCTTTAGCAGTAATTTCACTGTTTATGGCTTAACCAAGCCTACTCCAAATAAACCAAGGAAGTAATCTCAATCCGATTTTGTGATGAACAGTATATGAGAAGGTGATGAACATCCTCCACACCCCACAAGAATAATATAAAATCATTAAAAATAAGACGCTTACAGTTACAGTTACAGGTACCATTAAAAAAAAGGCATAGGTTCATTGAAAATTCAGAGTAGAACTTTTATCAAGCACCGTGGTCCAACAAAAAGCTAACACCAACAAAGTGGCCTCAGTTCTACACAATTAACTAGTACACAAAAAATGGGAATAGTTGATCACCACGGTAACCATCGGAAGCCAACCTTCCAACAATCAACTAGTCAAAGAAAAAAAAGAGAGAGAGAGAGAGACTTAGACCAAAGGAAGGGAAAGACATCAATAAGCAATTGCCACACCGCGCCTCTTTCCCTCCATTTATGCGATAATCATGGTCCCAAATATCAGCTGATATGCTCTAGGTATTGATTGAAAATGGTAAGGTATTTCGATATCATACTGGTACCAACCAGTACTGTGGGAATTGATGCTTTTAAAATTAATCACCTTTAAGTTTCATATTGATCAATTCGATTAAGTTCTGAAACCCAAGTAACTTTCTATCATCATCAAAGTCCAATCCCATCAACTTGAGTTAGGCTAGAAAACTATCCATTATTGCATTTATTCACCATCCTTAGCTCTTTTCTCATTCTGAAAGTGGACTTCATTAGCTTTCATCCTATACACCATTCCCCATTTAATCCATCCAAAAAATTTCATCATTCCAATGCCTCTTTGGGATCACATTTATAGCCACCCACATAAAAATATCATCCATTGTTTTTAGATTTAATGGACAATGGCTATTGCTCCTAATATTCATCCCCCAATTTCTGTGAATCATCACCCAACATTAATAAGAAATAACTTGAAGGCAGTACCACCAAAAATATCTCCCAACCTTAATTTCATCTCCCATACAGCCATTTGGCATTAACTTTGCCTCTCATGTGAATATTGAATCCAATTTCTCATATACTGCCATCTTTCTCATTGAGAAATTCGTATCCCTCTTTCCAAGACCATTCACTTTCCAATTTAACAGCTTCCCTATAGCTACTTTACTTTCCCAAAATTCCTTGCAAGTCTATTAAAATTTATAATACTTACCAATCTTCTGATTTCTTCTTCTTCCCTTTCTCATTTACTTTTCTACTTGACCCCTAGCACTTGCCAACCTATATGGCCTTGCTGCACCAAGTTCCTACCAAGTCTTTGTCTCTCTTAGATTCTTCTATAAAATATTATCTTCTTCTTGCTTCTCATTCCTGTCATCCATGTTAGAGGTTTTAAATTTCTCAGACCATGAGGACACATTGTAAGCCTTTGTTTTTCATTGTATCTTCAACAAACAACCAACAATGGGAATGAATTGGTAACAAGTTAAATTCCTGAGGAAACAGAGAGTAGTTTTTCAAAGTGTTATTAGTTGAGGGACTTCAAATTTAATGAAGAAGAGGAGAAAAAAGGAGAAGAATAGAAGAGGAAAGATACTGTCATACCTAGGGTTGGTCGACTGTATCCCCTTCTACCTTATTAAAATACTTTCTTAATATTAAATATAGGACCCTCCATATTAATGAAATTACACACTGGCCCTAAGGATGATATAAATACCATATAAACCCTCATATTTTCCTACATGGATAATTTAGCCCTAAACACAGATGAATAGAGAAGTAAAACTCATAAAATTGAATGCAAGCAAATGGAATAAGGTTTCGTTGATATAATGTTTGACCAAGAGAAATGCGTTTTCTTCTTTGCACAACAACATCACAGGAGGGCCCACCTTCCAGGAATCTAAACATTCATTTTAACAAACCCATTTTTGGGATGTACCACTGCTTACTATCTCCCCACTGCAGGTTGATGGCCAACATGTAGCTAACCCCAACATAGTTCCACATCTAACAAGGCCAATGTAGAACAGTCAAGACCATCAAAATGGAGAAGTTTCTGAAGAACTTTCATCCACAATAGTCCGTGCCCATCATCTGAACAGTTTGAATCACAGCAATATGGGATCAATTAAATCATAAGATTTCATTAATGTTTCAATTGAACATGCATGTAGGGCAGTCTGCTAATAGTTTCACGGATTCCCTGGCGAAACAAGGGGTGGATAGGACTTCTGTTTTCCTTGCTTTCACATTGTAATTTTTGTCTTCTGTATTTCTTTGGTGCATTCCTTTTGTAGCATTGTTTGTTCTTCTATCTTCATGATAGGGTGCTCTGTGGCTGGCCATAATCTTTTCTTTTCTTTCTTTCTTTTTTCTTTTTAATGTTAACATTCAATAGATGAAGAGACTTAACAGTAAAAGAGAGGTATACCGAAAAGCCAAAATGAAAAGAGAACGGGAAAAACAAAGACCACAAGACTGGCCGTAATCTTCTCCTTTTTTCAGTATAGTATTTCATTTCCAATCAAAAAAATAAAAATAACATGCAGTATCACATTTTAAAAACTGTACAATCATTCTCCACTTCCTATGCTTTCGCATTTGGTTAGTTGGATGAAGTGATGGACTTCTTTTTTTTTTTTTTTTTTTTTTTGCTAAATTCTCAGCAAATGATAACAAATTTGAAAAAGGAAGTGCAGAAATATAGAAGAAACCACTTCTGGGTTGGTTAATTCATGATGCACTACATAATACAATGCCCTTTAACTGAATTAGAAGAAGTGTGCCAATAAGAAATATAACTAAACAGTGAAAATCAAGATTTATTCAAGCAAGCATACCATCTAAAAGATGTAATCAATCAATCATAAAGAAGCGGCCAAATTCCTTGATGATATTCTGCTTCAAATCTAGAATAACATACAAGGCAAAATGGACGCATGACATTCCCAAAAGGTCATATAAATAAACTTGTTTCCAGGAGAACACCATCATCATTTTAGCCTTATTCCATAAATTTCTGGCTGGGTTACTACATTCTACTCATGAGACAAGTTGACAAAAACCTATCTAACAAGAAAACATCAAAAGTAAACAGTAAATCTTGAAAGGCAAGAAACAAAAAGTTTATTAAAAATTTAAAAACATTCAATTGGTAAAAGCTAAAAGCTAAATATAGAACAATGGTAACAATCTCTTAGAATGGAGATGTGGACAATAAGGCAATAGGCCTACAATGCCTTTTAGAGCAAGAATCTCACCTGATAAACAGATATTGATATATGTGAACAACCACACACCCCCACACAAACCACCCCCCCCCCCCCCCCCCCCCCACTGTTTAGCACATGAGGAACTTAAATCTAGGGTTAGAATGATTATATGGCCCCTATAGTTAGCACAGACCTTGTGACCCTTTCCTGCTCCAGAACAGACAGTACATACTGGAACAAGGCCCATATGTAACTTTCAGATAATGACAATGCTCTTATATGGAAATGGACATACGGAAAGAATCTAGCTAGTACAGGAGAATAAGAAATTGGAATCATTTTAGTTGATGCATAAGTTTGCTGCAAAGAAACCTTCACTTGCATGGGCAACAACCAGAATCAAGTTGGCAATCTCATAAGCATGACTAATAGTATAACTCACAAGACACAAATATGATGATTTCACAGAATCAAATTACGGGAATCCATAAAATCTATTGTGCTAAATATACAGATCAGTTCACTAAAAAAATGCACTGAATGTGACATCCAAATCAGCTGAAAGCTCAAGTAGCACTATAAAGTTAATAAAAAAGATAAGGATATGCACTGAAGCCTGAAAGAAAACATTCATTCACAAACC
Source organism: Umbellularia californica (assembly GCA_028538565.1). Classification (NCBI taxonomy): domain Eukaryota; kingdom Viridiplantae; phylum Streptophyta; class Magnoliopsida; order Laurales; family Lauraceae; genus Umbellularia; species Umbellularia californica. The sequence continues at coordinate 58,434,205 of JAPQWN010000004.1, read as the reverse complement.
AAGATGAAACAAATATAAAGTCCCCATGAGGGATGACCCATCCATTCCTGAGCTTGGAATGGCTTCCTCTCTCTACATATATAAAACAGGTTCAAGAATATAGAACAAGCATAAATTATTAAGATGCAAGGAATGAAAAGAAAGGTGCAAAGTAATGACCCAGATGCTTCAAATGGCAGAAAGAACTTAATGGAATGAAATGGGACAAAGACAATGAAGTCCTTAAGATCAAAGGAGGGTATATACAAAGGGTATATTCAAAAGAAAAGGAAAAAAGGGAGAAAAAGAAATATAGGGCACCCAAAAAAATGAAACATAAAAAAAAAAAAAAAAAAAAAAAAAAGGCCTGAAATCAGATACCCAGTACCTGAAAAAAAGAGAAAACTACAATCAGCAAGAGGAAAAGCCAGATGCCCATTTCTCAATGAAGGATTTGCATGTGCCCCAAATCAAAAACCGCAGCAAAATGGATGGTTATCGATTCAACCCGATCAAAATGGATGGTTTTCCATCAGAAAGATTTGGGGGAAATCTAGAAGAAAAAAATCATGCCACCCCAAATGCAAAACCAAACAGATACCCAATCATCCTGCCAAAATATTCAAACCCAATCGCAATTACACATCAAAAAAAAAAAAAAAAACGAAGCAGATATCGACAATACTTACTGTGGGGTTATGAAGGTTGTGTTTGTGGAGGGTGGAATGGGTGATGGCTTGAGCAGCAACATCTCCCACTCCCCAAAGAAATCCAGAGCTGATGATCTGGGTCTTGACCGGATGAAGGGCCAGGCACCTCTGATACCATTTCCATGCATTCAGCATCATTCATCAAAGATTTTGATAATGATTGTGATGGTAAGAAAATGAGACTTTCAAGGAAGAGGAGATTGAAAGAGAATTTTCTATCTATTGTATCAGATGAGGACTGTTGGGTTGGATGCTTGGTGGGTTATTCTATTTCCAAAACACAGAGTAGAAAATTGGGTTTAGCGTGCTGCATCTAAGAGGCGTCTTCCTCCTGACCTCTGCTTTCTAACCACCTTTCAGTTTTTCCAAATGATTTGATTAATATACAGTTCTTGGTGTTTGACATGAACGAAAAAAATATGCTTTCTTGTTTTTGTTTTTTTTTTCAGAAAACTTCAAAATTACTCCCCAAACTATAGCTTAATATTAGAAAAGAGGTTAGGAATGATCATATCAATTGGTTATTGAGTATTGACTTTCAAAGAGCTACTTGTCATTAATTTTAGTTTCAAATACATTTGGGGTGTTGGTAAAGAAAGAAGATTTTGCTTTCTATGGGCTTCCATTTGGACCGGGGAGAGAATGAAATTTATATTCCCAACCTCTACGTAATGAAATTTATATTCCCAACCTCTACGTAGGATCAAAATCCTTCCTATCAAGGAAAACTAGCTTAGTTTTTTTTATTTTAAAATTTGTTAAAGAAATTGTCTTTTATCACGAATTTTTCTTATTACACAAATGCATCCATAAACAAGAACAAAATCTAACCATGATCTCCAACCTTGCTTGTCCTCTCTAACTTATAATGTCGTGATTGGACTTCAATCGACCTTAACACCTCTACTTCAAGTAGGGGAGATTTTCTCCTACAAAATTCTCACATGAAAGCTGTGTGGGGTTTTAGCAGGACACCTTAATTCAAGGGAGTCTGCTTTTATGGATGGTTGAAGATTCTATTCCCTCTTATGCGACTTCTGTGGGAGAAAATTCACTTCCAAGCCACTTTCATCTTCATCTTCCTAGTGGCATTGATGTTGAAGGGTGGATTTAGCATGATCCTTACTTTTCTCAATCCTCTTCTTTTTTATTTTTTATTTTTCTAAAGATGATGGGGAAGTTTTTAAGCTTTTTGTGGGGTGAATGTGATAGGATTTTGGGGGTTACTTTGTAATAATAATTAGGACTTCTATTTTCTTTAGGTTTTTCTTAGAAGTTAGAACATTTGGTGGGAATGATTTTGATTGTAAATGAAGAAAAAGGGTAGAGAGGACCCTGTGGAGCCCATTTATTATTTAAGTAATGGCAGCATTGAAAGGAAAGGAGGGTTGAATTTGTTCCCAACTTTTGAAGAGAAAAATGAAGGTAAATATGGGAAATATGATTGATCTCTTACACAGGGAAGAATGTTATTGGTTAGTTCGTTAAAATTACTAATGAAGCTCATTTGATGGAGAATGGATGGTGGGATTTAGAGAATTGCATCTTAAAATTTATATAAGAGAATGATGCCATATCATTTTGCCTCCTTTCCTAACACCAAATATATTGCCTCTGTTTTTCATATTAATGATCCATTAAGCCCCTTCTGCTATTAGGTCATAATGTAGGGACTGCTTGGAGTTTTTATTTTCTATTTTTTTTCGTCTCTTTTATCACATTATTGGCCACTTTCATGGGAATTTTTTTTTTTTTTTTTTGCTATCGGAGGGTTTTCAACCGAACCCTTTGGGCTAGACTAATCCCTCCTGGCCCAGAAGGAAGCCGAGTGAACTCCCATATAGCCCCAGTATGATAGTGTAGTTTTAAACATACAACCTTTCAATACATACCGTGGTCCTAAGCCAACTGAGATACCCCCTAGGGTTCCACTTTCATGGCTTTAGACCTTTAGTACATTCAACACCTTTGGATTAGTCTCCTGTCAGATGGTGCTTATTTGATGGTAGAGGACGGTTCCTTTCTTCATATACTCCTTGTATTCAATGAGCCGCATAAAACTTCTGTAACAACAACTCCAACATGAAATTTTTTTTTTTTGGGGGGCGGGGGGGGGGGGGGCGCGCGGGGCGCCAACATGGTTCTTTGATAATGATGATGGTGATCTCAATTTATTGTCCCTTTGGAACGTCTAACATAAGTTAATTCCTTAATAAGGGTGGACATAAAATCAATCATAAAACATAATTTTTAGTCTACTTTGGCATATAGTAGCACTCACTTAGCTATCCAGGGACAAGGTTGAGATCCAACTACTTGCCAATCTCTATTGTCGGTCCAACTGTGCAATCAAAATTGGACTACGTGGTAATTTCAGCTGTTTAGTAGATTAGCTGATCATCAAAGCATTTCATCTGGTTGTTTAGTATAATGAAATGAAATGAACAGCATTGAAGCTTCAATCAATGCTGGCTGAAAAATGGATTTTGTGGCTAACCACTTTTGGTTGGAGGGTTAATCACAATGTGATCTTGATGGTCATTGTTTCATTGGGTAACACTGATATTTCAATGTTGGTAGCAATGTTTCCCTTTTGTTAGTCCTTTCTCTGAGCAATGACCCACTTTAAATTAAATCATGGGATTAATTCGGCCTACAGTGATCAGAGTGCGCCCATATGCTACTTTGATTAGTGTGACATTGACGGTTGGATGAAATAGTGCATACAGTACCAACAGACATGTGATTTCACTCCTTTGTAGTTTTTCATGTTCCAGCGAGCATGTTTTACTTGTGATCAATCTGAAGAGGGGACAAAGTTCACTTGCTGTGAAAGTTGGAGAGACACTAATATACAGTAACCCATGATCTGATTCTATATTCTATATGGATAACTAGAATGACTGGCATGACTCTAATGCAACAACCATATAGAGCCTTCCAAGGGCCTTTTTTCATGTGTTGAAAGTGAAGTGTGAATTCCCTTCAGTTAAAGAAATCCCACAGAGCAGACTCCAGACTTGTGTCCTGTTCGGTATATACTGGAGAAAACATGGTTAGAAACCCCTTTGTAAAGGACTATTAACACTTTTTTCAAAAAATCAATTGCAATGGTGGATTTTGTACTCATAGTTTTTGGGTAGTACGTATAAACCCACTTCACTATTTTGGGAGAACTGCAATTGGGCCACCCAAATAGGTTTCTTCCTTACCTTTTAACCACATCTAAATGCAAGCCCTAAGGTTTTCATCATTGCATATAATGGTACTTACAGGGATGGGCATGTAGGCACAACTCTCTCTTTTTTTTTTCTTTTCTTTTTTTTTTTTTTTTTTTTGTTTTCATTTTTTGACAAGGTATCCCCATGGTATTTGACCCAACACGACTAATCCCACACCACCAGGTAAAACCCACGCCTTAAGCCAACAAACCACCACCCATGGGCATGTAACTGCATGCCCATGGTTAGTAGTATCAAAAGATAAGACAGCTACTCCATGGTGAAGAGAGTTTTGAGTACAATCAGGTAGCTAATACATGCAGAAGCATATGTCAAACTCAGATAGAAATCAAGTCATTCCAAGGTAGGAGGATCTACTGTTGCTGCTGAGAAGATCATATTTGTCAAGAGCTTTCATCAAGAGCTTAATAGTGTTAGAGATGATAGATTGATAGAGGAAAACACGATGAAAGAATGCAATCTCCTACATTTGTCATAATGAACTGGTCTATCCAATAATTCTACCCATTTTGTGAGTTGATAAAAAAATATCATTTTGTTGTAATGAAATTGTAAGCCCTCTAAAATTTGAGAAAGAACTCATTGGGCAGTGCTAGGTCAAATCTCAAGTTCATTTATCCTCCTTTTCTACTTGGACGTCATGATCTGGAGGTAGAGAAGGTATTGTACCGATAAGCAATACAAGAGCAACGCCAACCAAAGCACCCGAGAGATGTGCAATGTGATTAATATTCTGCAAGTAATAGCCTTTGTTGAATGAGCCAGACAACCCTGCCGAAGCTTGTGCCGCTTCCATCACCTAAATTGTAGCAACAAGTAATGAACATGTGTAATAGAAAGAATGAAGAAAGGTGCAGTTGGGTGCACACACATTAAAAGTGGTTTGAATATTTTGTTAGAATGGTGGTTACCCATTTTCTATTTATTTGATGCCGATTGGAAATTGAAAATCCCTACTGGAGAGGAACTGTTTTTCTCTCTTCTTTCTCATGTAATTATCAATGCATGCACGCACGCACGCACAAGGACATATATATATATATATATATATATAATTACATGAGATTATATTATATATAATAACTCTCATGCAATAATGTGTGTGTGTAATATAATAACTTTCTCATGTGTGTGTGTCCAAAGTATAAAAATCAGAAAGTCCAATCACTGCCTCTCCTCATGCGAAAACAAGGAGTGGAATGGATACCAATCCATTTTGTATACAAATCAATTGCAAATTGGGCACATAACAAGGCAACATAAACTAAGCATTGTTATCACATCAACCAATACACACTACAATCTGATGACATTCAAAAATGAAACAGTAGTTGGCGCAAGGAGGACTTGGAGATGAATATCTCTAAAAACAATTTTCTGTTTACCAGTAGTTGAAATACATACATGCTAATCAAAAAGCAAAAATGTGAACGGCTATAAAAATACAGATGTATCAGTAAATGATTGCAATACTAAGTATATGCATTTATCTATTGACAATTATCAGGATGTAACAAGGCCATAAAAATAGATGAATTAGCTGCTGAACCAGTGCTTAGCTAAATCGTAAGGCACACTCCCATTATGGGAGAACATCAGGACCACTTTATTATGACTAACAAAGTAAAAAGAAAAAAAAATAGAATTATTAGGGCCTCTAGCATCCTAACCCTTCAATCAGTGACCTATGGATGGATGGATATGAAGAAAACGCTACTACTGTCCAAACAAGAGTCAAATAATGGATAGCCTGAAATTTCCAATCTACCAACCTAGGAGAGTTTTGGGAAATCCTCCATCTGAAGTGGCAGCATTCATCAGTTCCATGACCTGGCTTCAGTAAAACTCATTTTAAAGACCTAGTTTTTTTTGCTACATCGAGGGTCTCTCAAAGAGACTCCCATGCCCCTCACCAGCTGAGCTACAACCAGGAACTAGGAACCGGTTAAAACCACTTACAACATATGTGCTCCATAATTCTCAATTTTGGTCAAATATCCCAAAGCAAGTTGGTGACAAGTATCAGGAACTTTTGCAGGAATGGGACCGATAGACAATGCAAAAAAAAAAAAAAAAAAAGAAGGGCACACCAAAAGTCGAAGCCAATTCTCCTCTTGTTTGGTTAGGGCCTGCTCCGCCAAGAGTGGAGCCGTCTTGTTGGCCTACAATTTCAGGGAAGGTTTCTACGGTAGACAATCTTAGGAGGAGACGCTTGGTTTCAAAGGCTATTTCTGATATGTGCTTGATGAGCAAGCAAGTGATGTCAGTTGATCATTTGTTCTTGCATTGTGAGTTTTCTAATTCCTCGTGGTGTAGGCTTCTAGTGCAATGATGATTGAAGCAAGGAGGTATTTTATTTTTCCTGGGTGCACGTAGATTATGTGGAGACTAATGGCATTTGCCACTTTGTAGTCTATTTGGGAAAAGAGGAATGTTGGAGTATTCAAGGGGTCCTCCATGTCTGTGGAGGATTTGGTGTCCTTGATGGTGGTTCATATTGTGAAGACAAGTCCAATGGGTAACCCACTAGGTGACGTCGATTGATAAGATTTTAGTTCTATTTTAACAAAATTAGAGCTTTGTTGTTGCCAATTCAAGTGGAATTTCAACATGTTGAGCGGATGGCTTTCACAGATTTGGCTAAACAAGAAGTCAATGGGTCTTCTAGCTTGGTTGGTTTTACTCTGTAATTTGCTTTTTTGTCCTTGGTATAATTCTTTTATACCATTGCAGCCCCATTTTGTGTTGTTTTAGGGCTGGCTGGTTGTAATCTTCTTGTTCTATTAATATATTTTCGCCATAGCCGATCCATAAAAAAACAATGCACAAAAAACGTCCAATTTTAATTTTTCAATTGAACTCCTGCAAATGGAAGGGCATGAAATAAATAAAATGCCTGCCCACAGTTGGCATAGAAAATAAAAATGCTGGTTGTCCCCCCCACCACTTAAGCATGGGGTGCCTTACCAGTCTCCACATTCAATTTTTAGTGCAAATGCCATATCCACCATGTATGACAACAGAGACTACCCTCAGGGTCACCATTATGTCTACAGACTTGATCACTGAATAGGGAATAAAAATGGGTCCCTGGATACCCAAATAACAGAAGGACCCGACCCAGAAAAGTAAAAAACGGAAACATGATTTGGACGCAATTCGAGTTCAGGCCCGGGATTGGGTCCATGGGGTTATATCCATGGGTCCAAATAATAGGAAGGAAAATACTGCTTCTAACCTTTTTTAAGTAGAATCTTAAATGAATATTTGTAAACATAATAAATATGGCAGACTGTTAGAATTGTTCCTTAGTTAAAGGCTACGATGTGGACATTATACATGAAAATGAATGTGCACGTGTTCGGGTCTACGAGGGGCATGTGTATGGGTTCAAGTATTCAAGCTGAGTTCAGGTCTGGCACTGATAGTGTATCTATTTGGGTGCAAGCATGGACGCACGCACACACAGGACCAAGGAAACCACATGCAGTGACTAAAGGGCTGGTGATATCCTCAATCTCTGGTCTGGAATATATAATTCATTAATTCCGCTCTCACAGAAAGAAATGTCTTACCTTCTGTATGACAAACTGGCCCAGTATAAGTACTTCTAGGATTTTTCTCCAGTCCCAACGGATCTGCAAGGAACATAATGAAGCATACTTGTGTTAAGTGACCTTATTCAAAGACATACCTTTCAACTAAAATATCATCTACCTTCACAAGGACACTGATTGCAAAGAGTCCAAAAACTGCACCCGAGGCACCAACAGAAACTGCATGTCTTGTAAGAACCAACCATGACACCAGGTTTGCCCCAGCACCTGTAAGAATATAAGAGGTCCATAAAGCAAAGGTTCCTTCCTCCTCTTCAACAAGTTTTCCTGTTGGAGAAGAAAATTTTAGAATCCATAGAACTTCACAAGCGTCATCTAGAAAGGAGAAATCATTGCAAAAGGTGAAGAAGAAACTCCTACCAAATATGTACAAGAAGAATAGGTTGCTGGAAAGATGGTTCCTGTAAAGGTTTATTCACAAGAAAGTAAATCTTAATCATCCTACTGTCAAAGTTTAAAACAAGCTTTCACACATAATCTTGCAATCCACTCCAATGTGCCTATTTCAGCTCAACTTTGTGGCATCACAGCCACTGTATACATGGTGTGTCTTCATGCCAAATCTGAAATTCCAGATTGTAAGTTCCATTTAGGGAATATGATGTGAAAATTGCACTGGTCAAAGAGCCTTCTTACATGTGGTTAACTGGGAGTTTCAACAGTACAAAATATATGGATAAATGCAGACAGTATTGTCTGTCTAGAAACATAGATTTTGGGCTAGGACTATATTGACAATGGGGCCACAACTGGGATAATCTGGATTGGCAGCAGATGTTCCAGATTACATTTCTGAGTTGCCGAAAAGTAGTAAGCTGTGAAAGACATACATGTGATTCTGTTAAATTATAGCAAGCAGCAACTGTAGGTATCTTTCAATAACATTCTCTTACAAGTCGAGAAGACCTCACCAATTAGCATGACAAAATGTTGAGGTCACAAACTGGTACCAAGCAGGCCGGAAATGATAGAAATACAATGTTTTTATCACTGGAAGCTGAAAAAGTAGAATGAAGTCATGTCAAACTTAATCATAAATAATTCTGAAGTCAAATGCCACGTAAAGAGCAACAGCCTTGTAAAGAAAGCACTAGTTTTCCCCCCAAATACAAAAGAACACCTGATTAACCACTTGCATCATAGCTTACCTGAGATTCACTCAACCATAGACCAAAGTGATGCCAAAATCTGAATGAAGATTGAACTTGAAAATATGGAGGGAATTAAAAACAAAAAACAAAAATTCTGTATGGGAAACCGATGTATGAGAAAAGCCACTATCCTTTTTTTCGGTGGGAGAATAACTTTTATCAAATCTGCCCTCGCTATCTTGTCTTATATTTCTTATCCATATCCCAATGTGCTACCCATGTAGCCAAAAGAATTGAACAAACTTGACAAGGTTTCCTTGGAATGATACAGAAGACAAAACGGAAATACTATTTAATGGCTGGAAAGTAGCATGAAATCAGTTTGTGAAGGGATTCTCGACATTTGGTCAATAAAGAAGGTAAATTCTGCTTTACTAGGAAAGTAAGTTATGTTGAGAATGGAGGAGGTGTATGGAAATCTGTGATTTCTCAAAAAATATATATAAATTGGGAAATGCAGAGTGTCAGGTGACTGGGGACACTGCTTGCTCTTCAGGCTTTTGGAGAGCATTCTCTTAGGTAAGAGAAACATATACAATATTCAGTAAAGGCAGGAGCCCTGATCAATTTTCATAGAGTCTGGCTCGTTTGTTTTTGTTGTCCTTTTTTAAGGCCTTGTATTTCTGACTTCTTTTGATGAATTAAATAGTTTCCATCACAGAAAAAAAAAAAAACAAAAAAAAAAAAAAGAAGGCAATGAATGAATACTTGAAATTTATCTTAAAATACAACTATAGAAGGAGGCCCAATCAATTAGGAGACTTGGTTGACTCGATTGAGTATTTGAGGATCTAACCATTATATTGCAGTCCACTGTATGCAATTCTGAATATTAAATTGAGATCTTTTTAGCATTTTATTCACGTCTACAAGTTTCACAAAATAATAGCCTAAATTGACTACAGACATATTTGTCATTAAATAATTGATTCAAGACAGGCCAAAACCAGTGCAACCATCTGGGTGTTTCATTCAAGGCCCTACTTCCATCATGAGAAGTGTCTAACTAGCATGCTCCTCACATCATTGCCAAGTCAACTGAATGCTCAATCAAGACTACTACCATCTAGAGGACAATAAGCAGCAGAGAGAAATCAACAACCTGTCTAATAGCAGCAGCAGCAGCAGCAGCAGCAGTGCGGAAACAACAATTCATAAAATACTTTGCTAAGCCCCACAGGACTTAGCCTGTGTAAATGCTCTTTGATCCCAAGATTTCTTTATAAAATGTAAATAACATGCTTGCGTTCAAAACAGAATAACTTTCACCAATTACACACAGACAAAAATGAAAAGAACATCACAGTACCTGAAACCAGTGGTCTGCCACATAAATGCCAATGTTAAGAAGCAAAATCCAGAATACTCCATTCTTTTGTTTGTCTGGTACACGTTTCCCATCAGGCTTCCCAAGCTCCAGCTGTGATATAATATCTAACAAATCCATGATTAGGCTTAAAAAAAAAAAAAAAAAAAAAAAATACCCACCACATCTCTGAACATGAACTCTTTTCGAGGAACATAAACACAAAAGTATATTATAGGGGGGAAACTAATCATATAGCTAATCTAATAAAATGGAACAGTAAAATCAATCTGCGCTGCAATGTGATGTGGCCTGTATTGTGGAGTCTACCAGGACCTGCCACCATTCATAGGGACTGGGGAATAAGAAAGGCAAATAATAGATGCCATGTAGGTGAAGTTTCACCCTGATTGGATGATCATTGCTATTATTTTAGGGGCTAATATGGCAAGCAAGATGAGAACTTCATAACCCGCTATCTTTGCAAATGACTAATCAGATGGCTATGATCATCCAATCCGACTGAAATTTCACCCAAAAAGAATTCAAGGTACCCCTTCTTGTTCCCCAGATTCAGTGTATTGTGGTGGGCTCTAGAATGACTGTTGCACCTGCACCATGGTCTTACTGGATCGTTCTTAATTTGACAAAACCATGATTCAACTCCTAAAGCTGAACAGCCTGTGCAGTTTGAATTTTGTTTTTTTTTTACGAAGACTGAACATGCCATCGAAAAAAAAAACATATGGATAAAAGATTATCAAAGTCTTTAACCATCAAATAGAACTGCTAAAAAGATCCTCAAACAGTACGTACAAACAGACAGGCACATACAAATTTTATGTATCACAAAGATAGACAAAACATTTAATAAAACTGCTACAGATCCTCAAACCACGTGGGCATAAACAAATTTTATGTAACTGAAAGATGTCCAAAAACTCAGATGCAAATTGAAAACTATTTTATTATATCATTTGGAAACGGGGCACAATTATACTATATTAAAGCCAACGCTTTTAAAGCCAATTTTGACCGTAACTACAGATTTTGACCGGGAGTTATATTCCTTTTCTATAAGTTACCCACATTCTCCCTCCACTTCCACATATAACCACTCTAACTTCTTCCAACTTTTCACTCGTTTCAACCACTTCATTTCCATCCCAAATCTCACTTACTCTTACCTTTTCTCCTCTTTCCTCTTCACCCCACTTTTCTTGCTCCTTTTCTCAGCCATGTACTCTTGGATTTAAAAATAAAATAGAAAGAGAGATGGAGGTACGGTCATAATTTTTTTTCTACCGTCCTTTGTCATTAAGTGTTTGGGGGTATTTTATATGATCTAACTTTCCTTTTAATTGATTTTTATGTACGTTGCTGTAAATTTTATTGGTAAATATACTTGTGTTTAGCACGGGTTAATGTGCTAGTCAACTATTAAAGCTCTTGGTTATTTATGTATGGTCAGTTCAATCAGCTCCAACCCAAGATCTGAAAATGCACCCAGTCACTATGTTCGGCCCAATGGCAAAGTCTTGTAGGAACAGGACTACAAAATCCAACTATTTCTAGCACCTTCTTCTAAAATTAAGCACTCCAAAATCCAATCAGTCATGTGACTGTGTGACTGCTGAGCTTGGTCGCTGAATGCATACACATTGAAAACTTCTTGACAAAGGTTGGTATTCACTTGTTATATAGGGTATATTTGCAGTTTATCTATGGTTTTAAAAAAATTGATATTACATGCATAAATGCTGGATTCTTACCATTGAAAAAAAAATAGTAAATTCATCCAATTCATAGATCATGAGTAAACCCATTTTTACAGACCAAACACAGCTGGGCTGTCACAACTCATGTGTACAGCTCTTTAATTGTTAGAATAGGGTATCATAAAATTTTATAGTGGGGCTGTTGAGTTTGAGTCACTATGAACTTGCTCAAATTCGATGAATTTCTGGCTTTTTTTTTTTTTTTTTTGGGTAATCTTAATCTACCCATTGTTACTTAAGGAGCTACTTGACAATGTGTATATGTCCCTGCTCTAACTAGGTCCCATCTTCCTCTAAGGACTTTAATATTAGTTGCTGAAATTTATCTGGCAAGCTGATTATCAAAATCCCACAGTTGATGATTGTAATCGGGCCTAGGGCTGAATCCAACCCTAGGGAGCTGCATTAAAAGATGAGTTGGTTAAAATTGTAAATTACTTCGCACCACAATGTGACCAATTTCATAGTTTACCGACCAGGTGGGTTGACTAGAAATCAAGTAGAGTTGACTCAGACTAATTACAACCCAGGTGATTGGGTACAGTTGACTCAGACTAATCCTCCCCCCCCCCCCCCCCCACAACCCCAATTAGGGTGAGGTTTAATTGAAACTTGGCTGACCACATGGTCAACTCAGGACTTGGTATGACTCATCCTAGTTTGATTGAGTTGGTCGGGTTGTCTCAGGGCATTTTTCTCTTATTCATTGATTAAAAAAATGAAAATCATACATCAGCCTCACATAAGTAAATTTGTAGATGTTAAAACACTCTTCACTGAAAAAAAATTAAAAAAGATATGAAACAACCTTCATGCATAAATTACATAGATTTTCGCATAGTTTTTAATACTTTATTTACCAAATATTTATATTTTATATTAATAAGGAAAATAAATAAAAACTAAATTATTGACCCACCTGGTTAACCCTCTTGAGTTTTCTAGCCAATTCAACCAGGTAAAACCCCAAGTTTGGTCAACCCACTAGGTCAAAAAACTATGACTAATTTTGATATCTATGCAACTATAGAATAAAAATGGAGTTTCTGACTTGGATACCACATATGGTATCAACACAAGGTTTAAAAAGTGGAGATGAGCTAGTATAGTATAGTATTGTGCAATCCTCCTGTGCCACTTCTATAGAAAGGGGGCGACTGTTCTGCTAAGGCGCATGCAGCAAAATGCTGGGCAACAAGGAAATGACAAGAAGCTAAGGTACATGCAATCGAGATGTGTATACTTAGATGGATGTTTGGAGTTACCAGAAAGGTTGTGCATCACAGGTAGTTCCAGTAGAAGATGAAATTAAGGAATGTCATTTATGGTGGTTTTGGCACATCAAAAGAATGTCAAAAATAACCCCCTACAAAGTTTTAACTATTGCAAGTTCAAGAAACTAAGGGAAGGGGGAGACCAGTAAAGGCCCTGAAAGTAGTAGCAAGGAAACACATGATAGATTGTAGGGTTGAATAGAACAAGGTTTAAAATAGGATTGAGAGGTAATGTATAACTCACAAAATCGACTGGTGATGGATGTAAAATGAGGCTTCAATGATGATGATATAAAGAAGTGCGGATGAGGTGGTGGATGAGTTGGAAAAGCAAGAGGTTGAGCACAAGAATGTGCTTATAATATAACCTGTAACCTGCCTTCTATCTTTTATTTTCGCTCTTCTATGGCATGATTATATTCTATGCATATACAGTATACATCTCTTATATGGTGTTCCTTTTTTTAAACTCACTTTTCGCAAAATCTTTTGCACACACACAAAACACTTTGTGAAGCAATCAAGGGGCTGATGGAATGAGAAGATCTATGCATGGATAACGGATGCCCCAAAATCAGATTGATTGGTTCCCAATAAGTGTAGATTTGAAGGCTTCAAAACCAACGGTGGAAAAAAATAAATAAATAAATAAATAAAAGAAAGAAAGTGTTATAAACGGTGTTTAACAGAGACTGTAACCCAAATTGGGGTTGAAGTTGCACCAATGCTAATTCCTGACAGTAGGTCAGTGTCAGAGTGGGGTGTGAGTTAAAAGTAGTCAAAGGTGAGCCCTTAGGGGCACAGGTTACCCAAGCTTATGGGATAATTTTCATGTGCAAATAAAGTCAACCTATGGTCTTGTCACTGTAATAAGTGTCCTCAAACTAAAATGATATCATCATCATCATCAAAGCCTCGTCCCATCTATGACGGGGTCGGCTAATTTTCTAAAATGATATGATTCACACAATAATAATAAAAATTAAATTTTAACCTGATTTGAGTAAACCCCCAGACTTGAAGTTTGAAGTTCCATTAATTTAGTCAGAGCTAATCAAATGTTCTCACCAAAAAGGAAAAAAATTGTTGTGAACTACAATTCAAAAAATCCACAAAGCTCACGAGAGAAACCCAATAGATAACAATACAAATTCAAATGCCCGTCAATTAAACTGAAGTTGCTGAAGGAACTAATGAAAATGCTAACAATAAGCAAACCAACGAAACGTTTTCAAACAGATAAAACCATCACCATATATAGTTGAGTTCCCATTAATTTCTTAAGAAAATCCATCAAATGAACCCCTGAAAATGCTTCTAAGTTCTAATTACAATAAATTCACTAAACTTATTTGAGGAAATCAACAAATAAGCATATGCCATAGAACTTCAATCAATTCAATTGGCTCCATTGAGTGGTCTCTCAAAGAAGGCTTTTGTTTACAGAAAACTCACAGAAACTACTTAGGAAAAAAAAAACATATGAACAGTTAAATCAAATTCTCAACCAATTGGATGAAAGCCAATCATCTGCTTCAGCAAAAAAAAAATAAAAAAAATCAAATACTTCATCAGTTCAATTGCTAGCCAATCAAGTAATTGCTCGAGAAAGAATTCCAATTACAGAATACTCACAAAACCCCACTCAAGAAAACAGCATATAGACAATTAAATAAGGTATTTCATCATTTTGATGAAGAACAATCATTCACTTTAGTAGAAACATCATCAATTTTCAATCAATTTAATTGTAACCGTCAAGCCACTTCTTGACAAAAGTCATCGCATTACAGAGACCACACATTACCCACTTAAGAAAAACCAACATATGGACACTAAAACTAAAATTCCCAAAATCCAATCATTGACCTCCCAAAAATAAAACCATCGAAAACTTCCATCAAATAAACTGACCCCAACAAGAAATTTCTCGTATATACACAAATCTCAGAAAACCCACATCAGAAAAACCAACATATGACCAATCAAATCAACATTTCCATCAATTTGATGAAACCCAATCATATACTCAGTTGAATATACTTTCAATTACAGCCAATGAACAAAACCCAATAGAAAAAAAAAATGAACAACATACTACAGCTATGAACTTAGAGAGAGATGGAGATAGAGGAAAGACAATCAATCAAAAGAATTTAAGTGGGGAAGAAAATCTACCAGAGTTTTTCATTCGACAAAGATGATGAAATCTAGACAAGGGACGAATGGATTCCGGTCTTGGGAATCTTCTAGGGGGACAGAAAGGAGAAATGGCGCGGCGGGTTAAAACGGGAGGGTTCGAAGAAGGATTACGCGAAGGGAAGAATCTAGTCGTTGAGTTTAGTGTTAGAGACTGCAACAACTGCAACTGCGCCATCTTCGAGCAGTGGCGGAAAAAAGGAATGTTCCAGGCCCTGCGGGGATCGTTTAAAAAGGGAAAACTTTCAAATTCTCTTCAACTTTTGGGGTCTTATGTTAAAAAAGGTAATTTTCAAAAAGAGACCTGTAGTTTCGGCAAACCTAGATACGGTACAATAATTAGTCATTGGCACTTGGCAAGTTGTTTTTTTTTTTTTTTTTCTCTTTCCTTCCTTTTAAGAAGATGGGTTTTTTTTTTCCTTTTTAACCCTAGCCAAGAGGGTCGAGAGAGACCACCATGCATGTCGGAAGGTTGCCTGCTCAAGTTGAAAGAAGGTAGCATACTCAGGGATTGAATGCTTACACTGGATAGCGAAGAGAGAGACCTAATCTACTTAATAAAATTCGAAGTTTTGAAATGGAAGGCTATGTTAAAAACGAGCTATCCATGCCTAGTGTACCTATTTGAGTAGAAGAATTCCAGCTCCTTTGCTTTTTGGTGGAATTTCTGAATACTCAAGTACAAAGGAGTATTCAGGAATTCCAAGATGCTTGGAACCAGACATGAATTCCAGTAAATAAATAGGCTCTCTTGGAATGAAGCATGATCCATTTGTACTGTTGTGCAGGTTTTCCGCTGTTGTAAGTGGCAGAAAACCTACATATTCAGCTTTCCTGCTGTACATATTGGTGGAAAACCAGCATATTTAGCTTTCCCACTATTGTACATATTAGGTAGAAAACCCGTATATTCAGATATTCCGCTGTTAAGATCAGCGGAAAACCTACATATATAGGTTGAACTCCGGGCAGACCTGCATATTCAGCTTTCCCGCGGTACATATTGGTGGAAAACCAGCACATTTAGCTTTCCCACTATTGTACATATTAGGTAGAAAACCCCTATATTCAGATATT
This sequence comes from Umbellularia californica, assembly GCA_028538565.1. Taxonomy (NCBI): domain Eukaryota; kingdom Viridiplantae; phylum Streptophyta; class Magnoliopsida; order Laurales; family Lauraceae; genus Umbellularia; species Umbellularia californica. The sequence continues at coordinate 58,417,872 of JAPQWN010000004.1, read as the reverse complement.
CCGCTGTTAAGATAGGCGGAAAACCTACATATATAGGTTGAACTCCGGGCAAACCTGCATATTCAGGTTTTCCACACTTTAGCTCGGCGGAAAACCTGTCTACTTTGGTAAATCTGCCCAGCAGCGTTTCATGATAAAGTATTAGCATATGAATAATAAATAAATGCAATATATGAAAAAAAAAAAAAAAAAAAGAAGTAAACAATTAGCGAATGAGATGTGATTGCAAGAGTAGGGTCATCTCATGATAGGTCCTACGGTCACAAATCAATATCATCTGGATTTTTTTAATTGGGTCCTTACCATGTAAGTTCGGATTGTCATGATGAGGTATGTTCTTGTTTATTAGCGTTGGTTCAAGCTTCGCCCCACCCTGAGTAGGGCATACTGATAAACTAACAAGTTGGACTAGGTCCGCTCTTAATCATAGATGGGGCAAGGTTAATCATCGTATAAGAAATATGTTATGAACTGAACCTATTTACTAATCATTGGTTAAGGTTTTTAGAAATAAAACTTTGTAGTTGGGTTTGGATCAAATGGGGTTGCAAATGGGCATCAGATTATCTCAGTATTGAGGTCCTGCGATTAGGGAGCATTTTGTTAGGCTCAAGCCACAATTCCATCACAATCATGGGCAGAACTAGATGCCCCCACCCCAATTCTGCGCCCGCCCTCCCCCCCCCCCCACCCAAAAAAAATAAATTAAAAACCCACTTTATCTCAAGGTTTTTAAATTATTTTACTAATGCAAACCGCGCCCTTATGAACTGAACCTATTTACTAATCATTGGTTAAGGTTTTTAGAAATAAAACTTTGTAGTTGGGTTTGGATCAAATGGGGTTGCAAATGGGCATCAGATTATCTGAGTATTGAGGTCCTGCGATTAGGGAGCATTTTGTTAGGCTCAAGCCACAATTCCATCACAATCATGGGCAGAACTAGATGCCCCCACCCCAGTTCTGCGCCCGCCCTCCCCCCCCAAAAAAATAAATCAAAAACCCACTTTATCTCAGTTTTTAAATTATTTTACTAATGCAAACCGGCCCCCCCCCCCCCCCCCCCAACCTTAAATTATTTTACGTATACAAACCCACCCCCCCCCCCCCCCCAAAAGAATAATAATTTGAAAATTGAAAAACTAATCTAGAAATCAAACCTTCATTTTCTTAAAAGGAATTATAGAAGCGAATAACAACAAAATATGATAATAAGAAATAGATATGATAAAGTTGTAGTAATTAATTAGCCTAGAGTGGTCAGCACTAGGGTTGCAAATGGGTATCCGATTCTCCGATTACCCGGAAGTTCTGACCCGCAAAAAACAGGTCTAGAACCTATTTTAGGTTCCTATTCATAAACGGGTCTGGATCCGGAACTTATGTTTCGATTGATAAATGGGTATGGATCCGGATCCATATAGGTTCTGACCCATGGACCCAAAACCCGGCATATGAGCCTTTGATGTTGCAAATTGTACCTCAAAATTAACTTTTTTCCTAACATTTTTATGTATAATATTAGAGGTAGTAGACTTGATACATTGTTATAAATTAAATGATATGCTTATTCTAAGAAAAATGAAAAATAAAGAGAAATTAGAATTGATTTTGAAGTTAGATTCCAATCCTTTAAGTGGACACGGTTTTGGAACCGAAGTCGGGTTTTCCTATCGAAATCAGGTCTGAAACCAACAAAACAGATTCCGAATCAAACTCGGATCCGGATACGGATACGGAACCAAAACCGTTATTTAGAAACAAGTCTGAAACCGGGTCCACTATGGTTCTGATTCGGAACCATTTCATTTGCAACCCTATACAGCACCCGAATACTACTACTTTTTCGACGACGTTACAACTTGATTTCGGTTGAGTTTTAATTCAATGTCATTGTACCTCTGCATTCCATGTTTATTAAAATATAAAATATATATTAAATATCATAATTATCATTTTTTTAAATCACAAGGAGAATACAACTAATTTGTAAACCATATTAACATCCACACATACGGGACCCCTAAATTACACTAGATATCCATAAATGTTTCACTAATCCAAATGGATGAGACCATTGGATCAAGGTTCAAATTCTCTCTCTAATACGAACTCGTTAAATTAGTGGGCCACAAATAAATGGGCTAGAGGCATGAAATTAACCCCAAACTTGATATGTGGGCGCATCAAGATTGATGGCTGCCTCTGTCCAGATTGTGTGTTACACAGATAAATGGTTGCCTCTATGGCTCTATCCAACTTTTATCAGTTAAAAACTGCCAATTTTTCGCGGTTCATGCGGTCTTTGTCAAAAACATGTTTCCCAACGACGACAACGAGAGAGGCAGCCGCAGCTCCTCTGAATCCCCCCCCAAATTTTCATCTAATCTTCCTACGGCTTTCCCTTTCCCAAACCCCACTACATTCTCTCGAACTGTGATTCCCCCGACATTTCCACCATTTTTCAAGGATTTCGTGGAGGAATTCGATCCAAACACGATCCAAAGATAGATTTTCGGATATTACGGTTTCCAGTTTTCCCCTCAAAAGCTTTCTGCGGAAGGAAAACCCGTCGAGAAAGCTTCGTGTTCTCTCTTTTTTCCTCGTAATCTTTTTCTCCTCCTCCTTCTTTCTTTCTTTCTTTCTTTCTTTGGTTTGTTTTCACTCGTGTTGTTTGTTCTTCGTTTGTGAATGCCGAATGCGAACTCGGATGTAGAACGAGCGGTTGATATCTCAGGAATTCGAACCAATGCGATTTAGGAAGAGAGAAAGAGTTTTAGCTTGATTCAGTCGAATGCATTGCTTGCTTTCTTGAAATCTGTCAAGTTAGAAGATCGATCGATTGCCGGAGTTGCACATTTCTGATTTCTAGAGGTTTCTGTTGTTAATCCTTTCTTTTGTCGAAAGTTCTTATAATTTCACGTTGGAATGAGTTTAGATTTCCCGATCACACGTAATCTTCGTTAGAACGAGATGAATTAGGTTTGAATTGGTGAAAAAGATCTATCCAGGAAACGAATTTGTAGCAGAATTCGAGATTTTTCGATTCATTGCCAGATTCATGTGTTTTATCTGCGATTTTGCTTCTAATTCTTGGAAAAGGAGGGGTGTAATGGAAGATAGCTGTAGCCGATAGCTTGTTTAGTTAAAGAATTGAAGTTTTTGTTGGAAGAGAAGTGAAATTGAAGAAATTTGTAGAGTATTGTAGAGAAAACAGAGATTTTTCGTCATCTGATGGATGAAATTGGAGCAAGATGGTGGGGTTTGAGATGGATTGGGATGATTGGACTCAGCTTTGTTCTAGCTTCTGTGTTTGCATCAGCGGAGCAGAATCTGATTCTTATGGCCTCAAGTAGGGATGAATTCATGGAGACTGAATCAGATTACTTTATGGATCTCTTACATTTCTTATGGCGACCGGGTGGATCGAATTACCATCATGTTTGGCCGGTATGACTGTAAACTTCCATTGTTTTAACTGTTATAATGGAGATTAATCTTTGGAGTGGGACAAGTTCCATGGCTTTTTTTTTTGGTGTTCTATAGTTTTATGTATTTGATCAGTGTCCCTCTCCTGTGGATATGATATCAACCTTGCAGACTCCCTTGTGGGGCCCACCAGGGGACCGTATGATCCATCCAAACCTTTGACATCCACTGTGCCCTTGAATTGGTACAAGCTTTAAAAAATGATGCCTTCTAAAACTATTAAGCTTAAGGGACATGAATAAAAGGGTCAGCATGATCTAAACAACTTTGAAATTTTACGGGTAAGTTCCATCCAGATCTTTCGATCCCCCACCTTCCCTGTGATTGCCATGGCTCTAGGTGGGGCCCCACAAGGGAGTCTGCACAGGGTTGTGCATGGTGAGAGTGCCAGGAGGATGGCCCTATATTGATAATGTAAAAAAGTTAACAGTAATATTTCATATTTATTTTATTTGGCATAATAGGAGAAATGATCTTGTTCATTGGCTTCAGTTAGGATTGCAGAGTCGTAGATTTTCGACCCATCAGGTCAATGCTCTGGATCGCGGAATCCTGTTTAAATTAACATCTACTGGCTTGATTTTCTTTTAGACATGATCATATGAGTTTGGTGCTTTTGTAATTATTATTCTAATTATATAGGTAGCACAGAAATTACATGCTTTGATGTAATTATGCTAACTTATGGAAGTAAGAAGTTGACTGCTCATTTTTCTGAATGGTTTTAGCATCTCTTTTTTTTTTTTTTTAAATAAAAAAATAGAGAAGAATGTTGTCAGTCTTTCTCCTCTTTCACATATTATGGTTTGTAAAAGATTTGATTATGGAGACAGTTGATTTGACAGTGGATTTGTCTTCACAGGAAATGAAATTTGGGTGGGGAATTGTTGTTGGTTCTATTATTGGATTCTGTGGAGCAGCATTTGGGAGTGTTGGAGGTGTTGGTGGGGGTGGGATTTTTGTTCCCATGCTTAACCTGATTGTTGGTTTCGATGCGAAATCATCAACCGCTATTTCAAAGTGTAAGATCATATATTTATACATCTGTAATGACAATTTCAGAAAGAATTCTTCTCCTTTGTTTTTATATATATAATTGAATTTGTCATCTTGCAAAAACATATATATATATATATATATATATATATATACCTAAATTCTTCATGCCCTGCTAGAACCTGGTATTTTAAAGTCTACAGGAAGATAATTTTCCTGGTTCAGATTCTTTGTTGTCTCTACGTGAAATACTTTTGATTTGCCATGAAACCAAGACATCATTTTTTTTTAACCAAACAATTTCTATGTCAGATGTGTCGAGTAATATGACACTTCAGTTTTAAAAAATATTGCTGTATCTGGTGGTATAAGTGTATAACCAAACAATTTCTACGTCAGATGTGTCGAGTAATATGACACGTCAGTTTTAAAAACAATTGCTGTATCTGGAATACCTACATTTATTATTTTTTCTTATGATTGCTGGTATTCACTTCTTTATTATTTATCTGGCAATGCTTCCATACAGTTTATAAGCCTTTTCAACTAGAAGTTTTACATGCATCAAAGTCTATTTTACATTTCATAGTTACTTTAAGATGGCTGGATTGTTCTCTCCAAATGTTTCTGTGGATCTCATTTATATTGACCTGATTGTTCAAATTATCCATGAAACTAATTCGAAAGTTGCATTTTCATGACAAGTTGAGTTTAGCCAGTGCAAAACATATTCACTTCGACAAAGCTTTGTAAGGAAAACTCTGCTTGTGTCTATTTATAAAATCGAATCAAATCCTTTTTCGCCTCAAATGTCATCCTAAACAGATGTTTAAATACTCTGATGCAAGTGCAGTCGTTTTAAGCTTTGATTATCTTCTTGAGCAGGTATGATCATGGGGGCAGCAGGTTCAGCAGTTTACTATAATCTTAAACTAAGGCATCCAAATCTAGATATGCCCATTATCGACTATGATTTGGCATTGCTTCTCCAACCAATGCTCATGCTGGGGATCAGCATTGGGGTTGTATTCAATGTGATTTTTGCTGATTGGATGGTCACAATTCTGCTTATCACCCTGTTCTTGGGTAAATGTTTCATTTGCATTTCTCCATTGGGGATCTGAGAGAATACTTGATGTTCATTGACCTTTTTTTTTGCAGGAATGTCCACTAAGGCCTTCTTCAAGGGTGTTGAAGCATGGAAGAAAGAGACCTTAATAAAGAAGGTTCTATATCTTCCCTGTATTTTGTGCCAATATGTTGTGTTCCTTAACTGTTCTGTCCTCACACCATGATTTTAATTTCAGGAGTCTGCACAATGTGCACTGGTAAATGGTAAGTTGCTCCCATGTTTTTCAATCTCATGAACAGTGTTTGAAGTGTGAAATCCAAAGTCGGTTTGGTAAAGAATGAGGACAGCCAAACTGGATTTAGATCTGGGTTGGAGTATCCAGTTGACCTCTTGAGTTTAGAAGTTTGTGCTGACTCTTTTTTTTGAGATTTTGAGTCACTTCTTGAGTTAGCTTGAGTTTATATGAGATTCTAAAGAACAAGAGATTTTGAGTGACTTCTTGGGTCAGCTTGAGTTTATATGAGATTCTAAAGAACAAGTGCCCCCCCTTAATTCAGTTTCTGATCTGTTTAACTGGTCTCAACGACTTTTCTGAGTACTTTTAAGTAGTGTTTTGAGTTCTTGTTGTGCATTGAAGTATTCTTGACAGCTATTGCTGGAGTTCTGTATTTTATTACGATTCATATATCCCCTCTTATCTGTCTCTGGCAATGAAGAAGTAGATTCCAAGCCTCTCCTTAGTGCTCCAAGCAATATTGCTGTAAAGGAAACCAAGGCCTCTGGAGATACAGAGGTGAATATTGTGCTACTTTTGTTTTTCGTATCTCTATCAACTAATACTAATTTTACGTAACTGTTACAGGTCCCATTTCTTGAGAATGTCTACTGGAAGGAACTTGGCCTGCTCGGCTTTGTCTGGGTAGCGTTCCTTGCTTTACAGATTGCTCAGGTTGGTTCTCCAATTTCCACTATACCTTTTTCCTTCCGTCATATCCTCATGTTGGCAATTTCACCATGTATTGGATACTAATAAACCTATAGGCTAACTGATAAAAGAAAGCTGCCTCTTCATGTTGGAGCAGAAACACACAGCTACCTGCTCAGCAGCATTCTGGGTCATAAACTTACTGCAGGTATCATACCTTTTCCTGAGCATTTGTTTAGTATCTCATAATTCAATTTCAACTTAAGGAGGACCTGAATCCTACACAACATGTGACTCGATTGAGAAATTCTCAACTTTAAATATTATGTTGCAACTACCTCTAGAAAAAAAGCATTACAGTTGTCTAGTACCTGACTTTTATTGGGATTTGGGAAAATAATGTGTTACTCTTAACCAGTTTCTATTTTCTGGTCAAACTCACTTGGACAGTTATAATTTATGGAACACCACTTTGATCAGAAATGAGTTGATAAACATCTTTTTCAGAAGCCTGGCTCTGCAGCATTGGAGTGTACTGAATGTTTCTCACATCGGCAACTTGCATTGCAGATCCCAGTTGCAGTGGGTGTATCCATGTATGAGGGGGTTAGTTTATATAAAGGAACGAGAGTGATTGCATCCAGGGGAGATCAAGGGACAAACTGGAAAGTCCATCAGCTATTTCTATACTGTTCCTTTGGTGTACTTGCAGGTATAGTTGGCGGATTGCTCGGTTTAGGTGGAGGCTTTATTTTGGGCCCTCTTTTCCTTGAGCTGGGCATCCCTCCTCAGGTGTGTGCATCATCCTCCAGGTTTTCACTTCCTTCAGTTTCGTTATGATTTGCTTACAGAATTGTCATCCTGTACTTGCACACATCATTTCCCTTTTAAGATTTTTATAAACATGTTAATTGTAAATTTCTTCCAAGTTGCTCATCTGATACTAGTGGAATTATGTTTTCAAGTCAAGGATATGTAGTTTTTGTGGAAGTAGGTCATTGTCAGGTCCACACAACTCTCGACTCTGATACCATGTTAATAACCACATACACCAAAAGATCGAGCTATTAGTGAATGACAGAACAATATATATCAAAGGGTCCTGACAGTCCCCCTCGCATGTGGGGCTCTGCATGTGGACAGAAACAAGCCAAACGATCATACGTGGGCAGAAACATGTCCATAAGGATTTTAACACACGACCCCGGCTTTGATAACATATTAATAACCAGAAACATTAACAGTCCTCTCAGGCCTTGAATTTGTACATGTGGAGCACATGGTTTAATGATTACAAACTTCTATGTGATAGGCGGGCCTCATCAGGATAGAAATAACTCTCCAAACATAACCTAAACAAGAAGATCCTAGCCAGCCAATATTAGTTTTTTTTTTTTTTCCTATTTTCTTTTAAACTTGGTTGAGCATGGTCCTTGTATACATTCTTGCTTAAATTTTTTCCCTCTTTAGCAAGCTGTTGACACCCAAGCATTAGAATTTTCACGCTGGTAGAGTTCTTCTAAGCGTCATTAGATAAGTACTGGATGAAATGTCCATGGGCTCAGTTGCAGATTCTGACAATAATTAGGATACTATCATAGACTCAGGAAGGGTTTTTTCATGAGAAATTAAGATACTGCAACACCCTCCAGTAGCAGATTGTAATAATTGTTCTTTGCACCATTACTTAACTTTTGAATCACTTCCTGATTCAGTAGCCTAGACTGATGGATTTAGCCAAGTTGCCATTATACGGCATGCTACATTTCTGATCTGATGCATTTGCAAATTTGTGTGCATATTCAAAGTATAACTATTGAAAATTTTGTGCAGGTGTCTAGTGCTACAGCCACCTTTGCAATGACATTCTCTTCATCCATGTCTGTTGTAGAATATTACCTTCTGAGGCGTTTTCCAGTCCCCTATGGTATGGAATCCAGACGCATGCACATGCACACACGAACATACTAATCTCCAAATGTTAAGCTTATATATCCACTGCTATTTTGGCAGCTCTCTACTTTGTTGCAGTGGCAGCAGTTGCTTCACTTTTCGGGCAACATGTGGTGAGAAGGTTAATCATTATAATGGGAAGGGCATCTCTCATCATCTTTATTTTGGCTTTCACCATTTTTGTCAGTGCTGTCTTGCTGGGTAAGGATATGAATACCTTTAATTGTTTGAAGTTTCAAGCAACACAAAAGTTCATGTGGAATAATGTCTACTTGCTTACAATGTAATATATTGGAAACCATTCTAGCAAAGGCTGCTGAGTTTTGTGGTTACCATTGCATAATTGGAAACCATAAAGAATCAGGGCACACAAAAGGTTTTTAAATTTGAAGAAAGTAAAACAAATTTTCCTGTGCTTTATGATGACTAGGACTTGCCTCCCATCCCTTAATTTATCAAACAAAGAGGATGTTAATAAAGAGAGATGATCCGATGCTGATGATTGGTTGGGGTTTTCCATGTTGTCACCTAGTGTTTGTCCTGGTGGGGACACTTTTGTTTGTTCCAGTCCATTCATATCTGTATTGCTGGTGCTCCAATTTTTACTCCAGTTGGATTATATACACTGTGGGATTGATCAATGCATGTGAAGCAAGATTAAATATATATTTTTTTTTAATTTTAATTCATTTGTCAATCTAACAGCGTATAGCGCTGTAATTGGATTGAAATTTGGACCAGTGTCTAGTCGTGATAATGTTCATATGAATGGATCAACATGTAGTGAAAAATCTGATGCGGTCATCAGAATGGGATCACTATCAACAATGGAAGCATTGATTAAGACCTTATTAAACAATGTTTAACATAATTTAGTTTTGTTTTGGGGTTCTCAACTTGTGCAAGTTTATTTTCAGACTTCTAAAGCCTTATCTCAAAAGAGATTGCAGTCTGAAGGAATTCAATTGCAGACCATTTATTTAGCTGAATTGGCATTGGGCATAATATGTAATCCAAAAAATGAATTTAATTATTGTTGTTGCTGCTGTTGTTAGTTACTGGTAACATGATTATAACCTGCAACCTCATGGTTGCGACAATGAGCACCTTCCAACAACGCTATTGCCTCTTATCAAATATACATAATTTAAATGGATTTTTATCATGACCAAGCCCAAGGTTCCTTATTTCTTGTCATGAGTGATTAGGGCATTTAATCACGATGGTGTATTTCATTTAACAGGTGGGGTTGGCATATCAAACATGATTTGGAAGATGAAGCAAAAGGAATACATGGGATTTGAAAGCCTCTGTGAGTACAAAGCTTAGCATGGATATAGTCAAGATCTGAAAATTGTCACTATTATTCATTTGTTTCATCCCCTTTCCAGTCTGTGTCTGTGTCAATTTAATGCAGCCAAAATATGGTATGGGGAAAGTTGGGCTATAGTTTGATCTAGACGACTCAAAAATACGGTTAATGAGACATTAAATTCTGAAATTCCAAAATTCATACATTTTATTTTTAGATACACTTCTTTCGCCCAAAAATATGCCATGGTACTCTTAAAATATATCAAAATGTCCACATGTGCGTTACAAGTGTTTAATATGATTTGCACACAAAAAAAAAAAGTGCTTAATATGGTAGCTTTACAAAGTACAAAGAAATTGTGTGCGTCTGACTCTCTGAATAAAATGTTGAATGCAACTTTATATTTATAATATATATATATATATATATATATACGGGGGATGTTCAAGTGCATACATCCCCCACCATTGTGGTAAGGGACACCCCCTTTTTGGAAAGTTTTAAGTATAAAAGAGAAGTATAAGATAGATGCAATATTCTCCTATATATATTATGGCTCACCTTACTATGAGAGAGAAGGTGGGGGGCCTCACATTTAAGTTGTTGTCATTGGATATGAATGTGAGGGCTCCCACCTTATCTCTCATAGTAAAGTGAGAGATGCTCTCATAGGAGCATCTCCCATTATATCTATATGGGCAGTGCTGGACAACGCATGTGTATTTTTTATAACAAAAACGCCACTCCTAGTTGGGCCCACAGGGATGCATGATGATCATAAAAGTCCATTGGATGAAAAGATCTATATAAGACCTATCTATATATGCAAACTTTTGACTTCGTAAGATCTTCCTAACCCTTTCATCCATGGCCCTAAAATTTAATAGTGTTAGAAGTCTTATGATTTCAATCTAATGATGAGGAAAAATTGAACAGGGTGTTAAATTTTGACAGGGGGACTGACTCAAGTCGGGCCCATGACAAAAAAAAAAAAAGGGTGGAAAAAAGGGCATTATCTAATATCACACATTATACATGTATTTCTGAGCTGGATAAATACAAAACTTTGGGCCATTTTCTTTGGACTGCTAAGACTTTGAGCCATTAAAAGGCTTTTAAAAGTCTGGTCAGCAACTTTAATGGTGACTACACCTTTATGTGATCCGCATTTTAATTGGTAGGGACCTTTATAAATAGTTCCTGTATCTTTCTATTTGCATCTGAGAATCTCATTTCTTCACGATTGCAGTCTCATTGAAATTATGGCCATTAGGGCCCTGTGCTCCAATGGAATCAAATTCCTATGAATTCACGGTCAAATGGGTTCCGACGAATGAATACTAGGGAGGTGAGGGTTGATGAATACAGGGTGGGGATGTCCTAAGATTTGATTTACCAGGGTGATGGCTGGGTACTATCTTTCCTTGATCACTTGTGCCAAATGAGAGCTTGATCGATAGGGCATTTGTAGATCTTTACCCTTGTTTCTTCCTTCTTTAATTTTAGCCGAATACATTTCTTAAATTCAATCCCATGCAAGGAAACATGCCCTTAGTGAACAGTAAGTTTGGATGTATTGGGATCTTCCTTTTTTCAACCAAAGTAAAAACTAAAACACTTTCTTCTGTAGAAAAGCCAGAACATTTTAGATCCAGAGTAGGGCTGAACCCATGGTTTTTAACTAAGCCAAAGCCAAGACGGATCAATGGTGCATTTCTCTCAAAACACAATCATTAGATCATGTCCATACAGTGCTTTAAGAGACTTTCCAATCTCCTCCAACCCTAGTGATTGACATGAATTTAGGCGGGCCTCACAATCAGGTAAGCAATATTGTCAGTTGCAGCCTGGTTCAAAGCCATATTGAAGTTCCTCTTCAAAATATATGTGATAACAGATGAAGTGAAAAAACTGCAAAAGTTTGCATTTCTAATCGGGTAATCTGACGTGGTAATAAAAAGGGTCAACCTGAGCTGCAAATTACCACGTTGGGTTGGTCAGGCCCAATTGGGTTGTTTAGAGCAGGACTTGCTCATCTTATCTGTTGAGAGAAAAAAATAGTGAACTCTTATATGATTGTATTTGTGACACAGTTTCAATATAAGCCCATCTACTAGCCCCATCAACCAAGCTAAATAATGGAGGATATAGGAAGGAATTTTAATGAATAAGCTTGAGTTTTAATTTGATTTGATAATCAAAACCATTGAACCAAGTTCACTGAAAATGGAGAATGCAAAGGAGGTATAGATTCATCATGTTTGGCAAAGACAATTGATTAATCCAGTTGTCTAAATCACTCCGATCGTATCGGAAGTTGGGTCGATTCCAGCGTGTGTGATTTGAACGGTGGATCAACTAAAGTGGGCCACATTTGATAAACAGGTGGTCAGGATACCTACCTGGTAATCTCACTTTAGTTAACAATTAGTATATTAATGTATTTGTTAATTAATATGACTTGAATCCATGAACAAGGGGCATCAGTGTCCGAAGGGCCCACGAGTTTGGATCCAAATAGCTATTAGTCTTGCACTCATGCCAAGCAAAGCCCAACCTCATAGTGAACTGGATTCACTGGAACTTGGACCAGACTGGCTAACTAGTTTTCGGCCCGAGAGTTCTTATTGGAGACATTGATAAAATTGGAACAATTAGAAGAGCAGAATATACATGACATTTAGGTGCTTTAAAAAAAAAATTTCTAGACCTAAGGAGCTTAAATTTACTTGGGTTGTGCTGGTCCAGTTGGTGAAAGAATTGGGTAGTGCGTGTGCGTGTGCGTGTGCGTGTGCGTGCTAAGTATTTAAAAAAAAAAAAAATCAACTAGCTCCATGACCTCTTCCCTGTAAACTCTTGTATAGGTGAAATGATTCCATTTTGCTGCCATTAAGTAGCTGAAGCCTTATTTATCTTTTGTAAGACCGCCATTGCATTATCAAACAATCTCATGCACATGATCCCCTCTACATGGAAACTACACCAAGTTTCACTTCAAATAGAGTGTCTGTCGTACACTATTGAATTGATCATGCAGGTTTTTGTTTCCCCACGCATCAAGAATCCTATTGAAGTGGAATTTGAGTCAATTCCCATAATGAGTTGCCCCACATGTTGTCACATCCCAGACCCAAGAATTCCCCAATTAGGGTGGTTTCCGAGGTGTGATATGCGTACTCCCGTGAACTCGCATATGTTCCGGACCAAGCCCAAATTCACGAAGGAGAAAATTTCACTTTGCACGTGTGAAAATTACTCACTGACACCTGTCAACAAACATTTATTTGCAGAAGCATGTATATAATCAATAACAAAGCCATGAGCAGTCTATTAATCATACTATTACATAATACTTAGTCTATAACAAAGCTAATAATTTAAACATTTACTGCATACTTAAACTAAGTGCAAGATTAACTATCTAATCTTAAGTCATAAATTACCACACTTGTACGTACTCCGACGGTCAAAACTAACCATGAACCTTACCGATCAAATCTTTAGTATGAAGGGTTATTATCTATTCTCTTCGGTATCCTGGATCTCTGTGACACCAAGTATAGCACCATGAATACGACGATTCAACAATATATATGAGCAATTAAGATTTATCACATGTCATATCAAATTCGAATTATTGACAGAAGATTAAAAGATGTCAAAGAATCGGAAAACTAGGCACATTGTGTGTTTAAGAATAAATCATGCTTTATCAAATCACAAAATAAAACTTACATTCTAGTTGGCCACTACCTTTGCTCAATTCTCCCTTAATAGAGAGCACGCGTTTTGGGATGTCACCAGGGGCCCAGACAAAGGTCCTCCTGGTTACCTGGGTTCTGGAGTTTTGGTGCTCCAGGCTGTCTACTACAGTGACGTACACAAATCTAAACCAAGAGTCAACCCCATCGAGTATCATCCGGTCGAAGTTAAGTAGTGCCGACTCATTCAATTCAATCAATAGGACTTAAGTAAAACTTTTACACTGAATTCATTTCGAATCTTTCGACTCCATTCTATTCATTTCAATCAATCTAGCTTTATCTATTCAGTCTACTATTCACACCAATTCACGATACATTTATAGGACATTTGCAATAATACTTGAGAAATACTATGAATAATGCATATAAGCAATTCTTGAGACATTTGGGGGAAATAATAAAGTCAATACAAATATGCAAATGCAATTCGATTAATAGAATCAAGAAGATTTAATAGCCAAACTTAATCTAATTACTCGTCGTCTCTAACCGTCCATTTTAATGTAGTTTTAAGTAATTCGATGCACGTGCTACATTTTATTGGTGTCGCATTGTGTGTGTGCGTAATGCACCGAAATCCTTAAACCAACACCCATGGGAAGTTGCTAGACAAACGGATAGGCACATGAGATAATCTCAGCCCAAGATTTGTCATGTGTTATAATTTCCATTGGACTTAGTTATTTGGTTAAGGGTTCCATGTCTAGGGACCTACAAGATCACTCTTTTCTCAACCTAAGACCTTATTGGTTTAGTGTTTGCATCACAATCATCCTCATGAATTGATTATAAGGTTTTAGTCCATGGGTTCCAATCTAGGGCCCAGACTAAGATTAAAGTCTCTTTTTCCCAAAAGAGATAGGGCCTAGTTTAATTGTCCTCATATTAACTACATCTCCCAATCACTGATCACTAGGAGGTGTGTACAATTGGCTTCTACGTTCCAAGAGCTTTCCAACGATATATATAACTAAAAAATCGGACATATGGGTCAAAAGTTATAGTCCTTCAAAGTTGGCATTGTTGGGCCCAATGGGCCGAACCGCGGCCCAAGCAGACAGCATACTGTGACCCATTTTTTGGGTAGAAACTGAGCTGAAATGCTGTGTTCCGGGGTCCATTCTCCATACCTATAACCCATCTTGACAAGGCATAACTTGGACCAAAAAGAGCTTCCAAAATGCTCACAAAACCCATAATCCATCCAATTACATTCTACAATAATTCACTACAAGAACCCATTTTTCACATTATAATTCTAATTCAAAGAAATGGTTGGATTATCATTCAAGAGAATAACGTTGTTCAATCAATAAATCAGTAGCATGCATATATCTCAAATTGCTCATTTACTTGCCTATAAGGGTGTTTTTCCACTCAAATCTCTTTTTTGGCTCAAATCAAGCAAAACTCCTAATTTTCTAAGCTCAAGCTAATCCCTACAATGGTGCATGCAAGAAATGAAATCTAATGAGCATGTATGCACTACAGTTCACTCTTAATGACTGATTCAAAGTAAGAGGATATGGGTGACATAAAGTTAGCTTTACCTGTGAAGGAAATGGTGAGAGGGTAGAGCTAATTGCAGGTTTGATGAAGAAATAAATTGTTGGGGAAGATGACAGGGAGAGTCTTGATGTTGAATATCATGCATGCAATGTTCTGTCCAGCTGATTTGAAGAAGAGGTCTGAGAGTAATAGTGATGGATGAAGGAAACGAGGATCCAGCTGAGAGGCATAGTTGAGGAAGAAAATGACTGGACCCCAAAACTTACACATGCAAGCTCCTTTAATGGTGATTCTAGCAATTAATATGAAAATGTAAGGAGAAGGAGAGAAGAAAGAGGTTCCTCAGCTGAAATGAAGGTGGAAGAGGAGAAATAGAAGAGAGGATCGCTTGGTGGTGTTTTGAAGGGTATTTTGGTTGGACTTTGCATGCAAGTCCATTTTCTTGAATGAAATTTGGGCAAAGGGCTTGGGGTTGTTTTGGGCTTGGATATGGATCAAGTTGGGTCCGAGTGGGTTGGGTCAAAACATGAATATTAATGCTAATGACATGCTTAACGAAATGCACTTAAAACCATTAAACTATATGAAAACATGTGTAGCCCAAAATTATCAAAAAGGTCATAAGTTCTACCTAGTTGGATTAACACCTTACTAATCTACCTAATCCCCCACAAAACCATCCAAAACAAACATTAAGCACCTAATCGTGATTAATTAGGCGTAAAGCAAAGTTAGGCGGGGCCGCGGTCTTACACATGTTATGAGCGAGTTTGATCCCAGTGAGTTGAACTCAGACAGAACAATCACATTTTAGTTGTCATCGACATCATACAAAGGATTATGAATGATGGTTGGAGAATTCAGTGGAATAGACTGGAATAAAATTATCCCATTGCCAAGAAATTCAGTATTTCTCAAGAAATCCAATCCATGACATTATCATATTGAAATTAAAATAATTCAAGAAATGAAGTAAAAATGCATTTTTAAAAAAAAACAGGGTTACCACTATCATCAAACCACCTTGTGATCTGCATTCTGGCAAACCAGATCATGGGTGTTTTCTCTATGGTTCACAGATGTGACTATCTACATGTTTTGGTTCCTGACTTAGCTTGCCAAAGGGTTGGCAAGTTGACCCTCTTAAATTGTAATGAAGTTTTTCATAATGTAAACATTCAGATTGCAAATAGATTAGAATTGGATATGGGTCCATCATACAGATGGCTTGAAATCTTGGATCTAAAACTTGATAACTCCGTTGCATTCATGTGAGCATTCCATAAATCTGAACTGCTAATCCTAACCCTAGTGAACTGAGATCACTAACATGAAGTGAACTGATGAAGTGAACTGCAACACATGAACCACAAACTGCAAATTTTGACTTGATGATATTGATAATACTGCTTCTTAATCCATGCAATTTTAAGAAGTCCATTTTGTCAACAAAAAATAGAATTCTAAGATGGAAAAAACTACCTCAACACTAAGCCCAGATTTGCTCACATGATTGTATTCCATAAATCATATAATTCCTTAACCAATGCCTATTTCCTATTTTCTCCAACTTTTGTCCTATCAAAATAGTGAGAGTAGAAAAGATGAAGAAACAGTCCACTTCTCAAATTATGTATTTTCTCTTGTTTCCTCCTCATACACTTAAATTTTGGCAACTATGGGGAATTTGCAAAATTGAGGATCCTCCCTTTTCCTAAAACAAAGCTTTCCTAATTGAGGATTTACATGGCTAAGGATTCTTTAAAATAGGTGAGGGATTTGCAAATTTGAGGGTTTTATATCCTTCCTTTATACTAGGAGATTTTTTTTTTACCCTGAGACTCATGACACAACTCACACATATGAGGTGATACCGTGATACAACTCACACATATGTGGTGATGAGCACTTATTCATGAGAGGAGAGATGAAACAACTCACACATGCGAGGTTATGAAAACTCACATATGCAAGGATATAGACACAACTCATATATGCAAGATGACGTAAACATAACTAACACGTGAAAGATGATGAATACTCACACATGTAAAGAGTGAAGAGGCTAAGTTCAAACCCAAGACCTCACAATGAGATTAACCACTCCTTGCCACTAAGGTAAGAAACTGTTTTCGGAAAAAGGCAAATCTTAGAATCCTAAAATTTGAGGCTGTCATTGGCCCACATCTAGCGGGACAATTGCCAAACATGGATCTTTCGTAATTGCATGAAAATCAAAATCATTTGTGGAAAGCGAAAATCTTTTTTTCCACGTAAATTATATTCTAAATTATAAGATTACCCCTCTTTAACCTAAAATTCCCATTTCAGGACACCATACACAAACCCTTATTTCACTGCCATTCTATTCTATCTGAAGTAGGAGCAGAAAGGGGGTTAGAAAATGATTCCTCTGCAATCTTTCCCTCCTTCCTCTTCCTTCAAATACCCTAATCTGACCCCCTCTCAAATTACCTCTTCTTCCGAAAGACCCACTTCCAGTTCCACCCAAATCACTCCTTCCCTGAAAAAACCCAATTCCAATCCCACCCAATTCACCCCTTTGACTAAAAAACCTAATTTCAGACCTACCCAGCTCACCACCTTTCTGAAAAACCCAAGCTTTCTAGGGTTTAAGCTTTTCAGTCCAAACGCTCGATCAAGGAGCATCCAATGCAGTGGAATCGATGGCCCGGCCACGGAGGAACCGAAACCCGTTCTGGAATTGGAGAACAGTGGCGGGAACAAGGAGGATGGTGGAGGAGATGATGATGGAGGAGGTGGCGGTGGCGCGGGAGAAAACAAGGGTCCGTTTCCGGAATGGCTGAATGTGACAACGGATGATGCGAAGACTGTCTTTGCGGCGCTGGCGATATCGCTCGCGTTTCGCTCATTCGTCGCAGAGCCTCGATTCATACCTTCCTTGTCCATGTACCCCACATTCGATGTTGGAGACCGCATTGTAGCTGAAAAGGTTTTTTTTTTTTTTTAATCCTCTTCTCCTTTTGGAATCTTGAATTGTTCTGCATTCATTGCTTAAAGATTGGATTTTTTTGTTTTTGTAGTGATTAGCTGAAATTGTTGATTTTGGAGGTAAATATGGGAATGGGGATTAAAAAAGTTTGTGATTTCTTGGATGGTAATTCTAACCATGTAATTGGTGAGAAGTTGAATGCTATTTATTGCCAAAAATGGAATTGGGGTTCTGGAAATGTTGAAGAAATCAATACCAAATGCTGAGTTTGGGTTTAGAAAGTAGAAAAAGGGTCCTCATTATGATGAAACTAGTTTGTGCATTATACACAAGACAGACTGCTCAAAGAGTTGGGTGTTTAACACAATATCCTGGTTATCAGTGATCTAGAGTCTAGACCACTTATCTGGTGGGCACTACCGTGGATGGGCCACTGTAAAATCATCTTGCTAGCTGGACCTTCTTACTTATCTGATTAGTGATTCAAAAATTCATGGAAGGTAAGAATCGGGTTGAATCGGCTTGGGTAAAATTATGCAGTCGATGTGAAAAAGGTCCATCGATTATTCGATCAGCACAAGTTTTGGGCCATGCTCCAT
Organism: Umbellularia californica; assembly: GCA_028538565.1. NCBI lineage: Eukaryota > Viridiplantae > Streptophyta > Magnoliopsida > Laurales > Lauraceae > Umbellularia > Umbellularia californica. The sequence continues at coordinate 58,399,276 of JAPQWN010000004.1, read as the reverse complement.
CTGTAGTTGGACCTCACAAGATGAATGGCATGATCACCATCCTTTTCTGCCGATCATCTGATCCTCTTGAAAATATTTGTGCTGGGTGAAAGGTTAGAAAGCCTAAGCATTAGTTGGGAATGAGGGTCAACTTTTTAATATGCATTGGCAGGTTCCTAAGCAGCCTTTTTTATCTTTATTTTTGTTATTTCCCCCACTATGGATACTATTTGGTCTACTGATAATGTGATCTCTAAAGCTTTATATATAACTGGTGTTTCATTTCGGTATTGATAGGTTTCATACTATTTCAGAAAGCCATATGTAAATGATATAGTGATTTTCAAAAGCCCCCCAGTCTTGCAGGTAAATATGATGTCTTTAGAAGCGGCAAATTCTCCTAAACACCTTGGGCTTGTTTCTTTGACAGAGAAGCTCTTGTTTTGCAGGAAGTAGGATATACTGATGGGGACGTTTTCATCAAGCGAGTTGTTGCTAAAGAAGGTGATGTTGTGGAGGTGAGCTGAGTATAATCGATGGCTACAATGCATGTGTGCATGCTAGTTAGTTCCTAGGCCCAGGACGGAGTGTTTTATTTCTCGAGCACCAAATAAGTTGCCTTGTGCATGCTAGTTAGTTCCTAGCCCAGGACGGAGTGTTTTATTTCTCGGGCGCCAAATAAGTTGCCTTTAATCTTTATTTTCTTTTATATCATCACATACACCAATTTGGTCCCTTTGATTGGTCTATGTAGGCAATGAGTTTCAGACGCCGCAGTATGGCACATTTGCGTGCTCCGATGTACTGCTTGAATGTCCAATCACAAATTGTGTATTTGTTGGCATCTTTTTCTTAGACTTGTATATTAAGATCAAAGGGCACTGATGCATCTTGACATGTAACCTTAGTCACCCATTCCATGCAAATGGGACTTATGTTTTAGTGATCTAGGGACTGGAACGTCCCAAAAGTTCTCCAGATTATATGTGGCCTTCTTTTCAGACTACTGCTTTATTTTTTTTAACCACCAATATCTAGGCTACTGTCGGGCCCATCAGAACAAAAGCATGCATCACGATAGAATGGGTCCTGCTGTTAGTGTCAGTTGCACTTGGTACCATATATACCCTAACGTGTGCTCTGCCAACTGATTTCATGACTTGGCAATGATATAAATTTCTAGTTTTGGTTGTGTAAATATGCATAATTTTCTTGGGAACTCTTGCCACAACCTTTTGTTCGGTCTAGTTTTAAGTGGGTGTTGCTGTTGCCTGAATGTTCTTTGCTCTACTTTTTGTTTATTACAAAAAGTAAGTGTTTGAAGGTTTCACAGAGGAAGACTTTTCCTAATAAATTAACTAGCTTTTTAAATACCATGTGCATTCATCTATTGCTTTACATTGGAAAATAATCTGCACATACATATGCATCATAATTAGCTTTGTCCTTAAATGCGCATCATAGTTAACTTTGTCCTTGCAGGTTCACAATGGGAAGTTAATAGTTAATGGGGTTGTGAAAAATGAAGATTTTATCCTCGAGCCACCTTCTTATGACATGAGCCCAATTGTATGGCTTCCATCATCTACTTCGTTGTTTTATTAGTTGTTGTTTTGATTTTTGGATGTTCTTATCTTCTACTAGCATAGTATGGGGAAAGATAATTTATTATATGCTAATTTGTAGAATTTGTAGGGTATTTCTGTTGATCTCATAGGCTTGTAGTATGAAGAGGATTCCTATATATCAGAAAAAATAAAAATAAAAAAAAGAGAGAGGAAGAAATACAAGTCTTCCAACTAATATATATTATATGATTGCTGTTTTCGAATGTTGCTGAATGCCACATTGCCACTATTTTGATGACTGCCATCTTTCTTTCTATCGGTCATATGGCAGCATGTACCAGAGAGCTGTGTCTTTGTGATGGGTGACAACCGCAACAACAGCTATGATTCACATGTTTGGTATTTATATTCATTAGCTCCTCTGCAACTTCCACAGTTCACAGCTTTTCAGCTACTGAATGCATCAACTTCCACATTTTGCTCAAATTCGTGCTTCTGATTCTCTCAGGGGTCCTCTTCCTGCTAAGAATATATTGGGAAGATCGGTGTTTAGGTATTGGCCACCGGGTAGAGTTGGAAGCACTGTTCTGAAGGGTAGCGGTGAAGATGTGAAGCAACTGACAAGCAGTCCAGCTCCGCAATGATGAGACTTGTGGATCATTCAAGGACAAGTGATAGGGCTGTTTGGGCTGCATTTTTTGGGCTAGGTAATCCCATTGCCATTTGTTCAATGAGCGTTCTTTCTTAAGTGCGAGCTCATATTGTGATTTATGTACTTTCAGTTGTTTTATAAAAATGTTTTCATTTTTGTCTCCTCCAATTCAAATCGACAGATCCAACCAAAATTGATAACTTCTCTTTGTAGCTTTGGCTCCATCTTTTATAAGAAAATGTCACCATTTATCAGCAATGCAAATTTTCAGTGGCAGCTAGGCCATCCTAACTTTGGAACGGCAGGGCCTGTTGCTGAGCCCACCAGGTCCAACCCTATGATCAATTAAAACCCCACACTCATTATCCTTGTGAATTAGCAATGACCCGAATTTGACGCTCATCTAAATTGTGTAGGCCATTCAATTAATCATGCAAATTCTAGCATCCATCCCACTTTACCTAAGCTCGAGGATTTGGACAATTCTAAAGGCAATGTGGTACCTCCTTGACCGGATGGTTTTCAATTTTTTTTCCTAATTCAAAGGTAAGTAGGGAGACCTTTTGAGCCCCCAAGTCATCCTCGATTTACATGGCTCTAGATATGGTCCACATGGGCCGGACCGCTCCAAGCTTAAAGACAGTTCGATCTTTCCTTAAAACAGCCTTTTTTCTGGAATCCAAATGGGCCAAATTTGCAGCAATACGACCCAAATCCAGCAGTTCAGTGACATACAAGCAATTAAAAAGAAAATGAAGGCCTTTAACAAGAGGGCTGGTATGGTTTCTGTTTTAAAGCCATTTGTGCTCTGTGGCCTGTTTAGGCCTACAGGTGGGATATCTCTGGTCCGGTAAAACTTAAAGAAAATCATCATTGGGCTAATAAGCTTTTTTGTTAGGATTCAAGGTTCAGCCATTGGAGATTTGCGGTCATATCAGTGTCCTGTTTTACTACAGGGTAGGGGTGCAAATTTGATGAACCGCCAACTCCACTCAAAACCCAATCCAGTAGTATTGTTTTGGGTTGGCCATTCATGACTCTAGTTAGTTTCTGGTTGACCTTTGCAACCCAATCAATGAATGGGGGTGGTTCTGGGTTGAGTCTTTACATGCCACTCAACCCATCAACCTGAATCCAATTTATAACTCATTCCACCATGACCCCATCATACCCAAACCTGCTCATGCTTCTGACCAGAGACACGTGGCATCCCTGGAGTATGGGCCAACGGTGGTGATTTGCATTAGAAACAAAATGCTATGGAAATAGAACTCTATATATGTTGATTTTAGGCAAACTTAAACCTTGAGATAAAAAGTGTCATACTTTATAAGTTCAGTGCAATTCAATCATTGTATTATGCTCATCACACCTATAGGGCATAGCCATATTCATCTGAGATTGGGGCCGGTTACGATTAACTTGGATGGGCAGAAAAAAGTAGGCCTCAAAATCCAGACAGGGAATTGCATAAGAATTCTGGGAATTGAGATGTTTGTGTAGTATTTATGTCCGAGTAACTGCTTTGTGCAATTTTGAATTGGAGTCATACAGTACAAGGACACAGATTTTTGTGTTGTATTTATGTTTTGTACATGAGATTTTCTGCTATAGAACTCCCCGTATTAGCACATTATGTAACTTGATTCATACCCATTCAAGCACAGCTGTCCTTACATGACTTGATTAAAAGCCACACAAATTGTAGCACGGGGTCGTAATTTATCCTAATCATCTACTTTTTCGATGCATGCATCCTATGTTACTTGTATACCGTGACTTGCCAGATCTTTAGATCTTACACATTCTTGTTGCTTAGGTTTCGAACCCTGCTACGAAGACGATGCGATCATCGAGGCGCCCATAGCTGGTGAATACAGTTGGGGACCAGCCGACCAGGATGTCGAGCTGGAGGATGGAGTGCTAGCTCCCGGGGTTTGAGTGTATTTCTTTATTTTTGGCTTTGAGCGATTATGTTGTGAGCAGGGAGGTAGTCCAATATGTGTAAACACTTTATATTCATACTTAGACATTTTAAGCTGGACTTCAGCACTGTTGCATTTGCTTTAGTATATGTAATACCTTGCATTTGCTTCCGCTATCTTTTACATGCTTCCGCAATTTAACCATTGTTATTATATTGTTCAAAAAAGTTTTAAATTGGACATCACTGCGGACCTATGATCTTGGAAGTTTTCGAATTTTTCACGAAGTAGCGCGCCAACTTTAGGTCTCTTGACGGTTTTCTCGGTATTCGGAATAAGGGCGTTATACACACCCTTCTAAGTTTAAAAATGTAAAATTGGAATTCAAAGCCTTTATGCTAACAAGACGAAAGAATATGACTTAAACCCGTACTTAAGTGTTATCATATATAAATAATATACATAGCACATAATATATGGTGGTAGCACTTGGTATTCAAGCCGTCAAGCATGAAAACTATGGAACCAAATAAAAAAAAAAAACTCTCGAGTATTATTTTAGATCATTACATCGGGGTGTTTGGAATTTAGATAAATGCATGACATAATATCAATAAATTTAAATATTATAAAATCTCATTATCATAGAACAAAATGTTGTCATATTATTATATCGTGTCATTTATGATGTTTAATAATTTTCACAATCTTCAATATATCTTTGAAGTGTTTAAAATAAAATAAAATATATATATAAAAAAAAACTCACAAGATGATATACTGAACAAGAAATAGAGAGAGTAACCAATTGATCCAATGAAGAACCTACTAATTAGTAATTACAGGGATTAACGAGGCATAACCCATTTATTATTAAAAAAACTATAGGATTAAATATTAAAACCATTAGATCCAAATATTGTTATTTAATTAAGGTGGGTCTACCAAACGTTAGTAATCATAGTGTAATCATCTAATGGTGGTTATCACGATTCACAAATGGCCCTATCTAGTGTTTTTTAAACCTTATTTAATGTCAGACATATTGATGAATCTATTTGTGAGAAATCACTGTGTGATCCATTTGACATTGCTAGTCATATAAACATTAAAGGAGCTACCAAATAGTGAGATCCATTTAAGGATGATAAACTGATAATTGCAATGACACGATTCAACCTTGGTAATCAGTATGGGGCCCAGCTAATTTGGATAGTATGAGATTCACCTAATATTGATAATCAAGATAAAAGCCACCTAGTGAGAAATTAAGACCTATCTAATATTGATAATCAATAAGCATTGTGTAATCACGATATATCTACAGGACCCCTACATTAAATTTGTAAGCACCGTAAATCTAATATTGGAAGTCATAGTTACACTCCTATGAGAATCATTAAACTCATAATGGGTCACCATAATTAATGGTTGCTCACTAATTAATTATAGTGAGCAACTATTAATTATAGTAAAACTTAATTATATTATAAGATATTTTTTTAAGTTATCCAAATTCCAACTCCCTCTTATTAAAGTAATAAGTTATATTCTAAATTTCATTACCACAATGTAAAAGCGACGGTTTCACCTGCCTGTCTCTAGCAACTTCCCATCTACTTGCTTCCTCTGCTTCTATGAAAGCGCTCTCCGGGCATTCCTTCACCTGCTTCGACCTGCTTCTCTCCTTCCCTCCTGCCTGCTTGGCTCTTAGATGCTACATGTCTATACCCATAATAAAAAACGGGAGTTTCTCCTTCCTTTCCTTCTCCTTTCCTCCTCCTTCCCTCCTGCTTCCTTTTTTCCTTATCTACATACTCATATCTAAAAAATAGAGTTCCACCTCCTGCTTTCCTCTCCTAGCTGGTTCCTCCTGCCTAGCTCTCACTTTAGAGAAAAGCAGTGCTTCATCTCAACAGCTGCCGAGACTAACACATCAACCTCTTCTTTATCACCAAAAAAAAGTGGTGACTCGTCTCAATCCCTGCTGAGCCCAATACACCAACCTCTTCTTTGTTGTGAAACAGAGAATAGCTACTTACACCCCATCAAAGGCCTCAGTATTGAGGTACTCTCTCTCTCAATCTCGTTTTCCTTTTTATGGTAGAAAGATGCATGTTTTCCTTTCTTCCCAGAGGCCTTGGTCTTGAGATAGTGTCTATTTGACTCTCTCAATTTAATTTTCTTTTAACAGTAAAAAGATGCACGTTTTACTTCCTTCCCTACATTCTGGATTCTGGGTTTTGGAGCATTTTGGAGATCCAGGTCTCTAAACCATACTTGTGTGAAATTAGGTGCAGAAAATAAACGATAGAGCCTTTAATTTTAGGGCTTTCGATTTGTGTGGTGGGTCTTAATGTTCTAGGTCTCTAAAAAGTACTCTTGTGAACTTGATTTTCATGCTTTGATGGTTATCATTATATGTATCACTATTATTTCTTTGAATGTCAATGATTTGAGAGTTCCAAGGGATTTTTTTTAAACAAAAAAAATGAACTTCTTTTAGATATACAAAAAAAAATGATTTGACACATCCTCAAATTAGAAGAAGTCTTTGAGCCCCTCATGATCTCTAAGTTTCACTGGCTCTACCCTTTCTTTTATTTTCTTTCTAGAAGTGGGATCTACTATATTTTAGTTGAAATAACAATGATAGCATTTTTTTTAATAGCCGATTTTTGGGGTTTTGGGTATGCATCAATAAAACATGGAGCCCCTAATAATGATTCGAAGGATTATATAGTTAATGAGAATGTGATCGTTGATGATTATTTTCCATGAATGAATTACAAACAAGGACATTTTCAAATTTGTTTGACGGCTTAGTCCAAGTCTTCAGACCCTTCTATAGGAGCTTAGTTGAATCATGTGTTATTCCAAAATCCCCATTTTAAATCAGTTGAATGAGAAATTTCCTCATTTTTTTTTCTTAAAGTTTAGGACTTGTTACATTATTTGATGTTGTTGATATAATGGAGGGCGAAGTTAGGTTTATTTTCCTGGCATTCATCCCCTGAACTTTACTGATGTGAGAATTTTCTCTTTCCGCATTTATTTTAAACTTTTCCGATTTCAATTGGTGGGCCCTACTCTGGATTTCCTCTCTCCATCAACTCTCAGAATTTCTCCTTGTTAAAAGCCTCAAAGAGGATCCGGATTCCATTCATAAGAGAGTGATAAACCCTACATGCAGCCTAAAACCCTACTTCTAGGTCTTACACGACTTCTATGTCTTACTGTTACGTGAATAATGGTGCATGTGGGCCAGACGTGAAGATGCATGGCAACCATGGGATATGCCACTTCACCACCTTCCCTGTTCATCTTCTTTGACTGAGTCTGAGCAGTGGAGCATGCCAATTTTGGGTAGTTGCAGAAAGGGTGGAACAACCTTATCAATTGCAGATCTTTAGGCCTAAATTTTTTAATTTTAGATTGTAAGAGCAATGTAGAGGATATGAAATGAAATATAACTGGAGTTCAAACTGAAGAATTCTGGGAGGAACTTGACACTGACACAGAGAGAAAGGGAGGGAGAACAAAGAAATCCGCCATGGATTCTTCAATCTTCTCTTCCCTGAACCGTCTGATGAGAACCATCCAATCCCATCACGTATTCTCCGCCGTCAGATCTTACTCTTCCAGGGGAACCTCCCGTACGAGCCTCTTCTCGAAGATCAGCCCCCTCGGAAACCCTAATCTGAGCGTCGTACCAGCTCTCGACGGATGGATCGACGCCGGCGTTGCAGAGTTCCAGCGCATCATCCGCGACCTAAGGAATGGTAACCGGTACGGCCACGCTCTTGAGGTCCGATACGTTACGCTGATAGGGGGTAAGAAAATGTTTCCTCTGCAATCTTTCCCTCCTTCCTCTTCCTTCAAATACCCTAATCTGACCCCCTCTCAAATTACCTCTTCTTCTGAAAGACCCACTTCCAGTTCCACCCAAATCACTCCTTCCCTGAAAAACACCAATTCCAACCCCGCCCAATTCAACCCTTTGACTAAAAAGCCTAATTTCAGACCTACCCAGCTCACCACCTTTCTGAAAAACCCAAGCTTTCTAGGGTTTAAGCTTTTCAGTTCAAACACTCGATCAAGGAGCATCCAATGCAGTGGAATCGATGGCCCGGCCACGGAGGAATCGAAACCTGTTCTGGAATTGGAGAACAGTGGCGGGAACAAGGAGGTTGGTGGAGGAGATGACGATGGAGAAGGTGGAGGTGGCGCCGGAGAAAACAAGGGTCCGTTTCAGGAATGGCTGAATGTGACAACGGATGATGCGGTGACGATCTTTGTGGTCATTGCGGCGCTTCGCTTGCTTCGCTCGTTCGTCGCAGTGACTGCATTAATCCCTTCCTCGTCCATGTTCCCCACATTAGATGTTGGAGACCTCATTGTATCTGAAAAGGTTTCTTTTCTAATCCTCTTCTCCTTTTGGAATCTTGAATTGTTCTGCATTCATTGCTAAAGATTGGATTTATTATTATTATTTTTTTATTTTTTTTTTGGTAGTGATTAGCTGAAATTGTTGATTTTGGTGATAAATATGGGAATGGGGATTAAAAAAATATTAATTTGTGATTTCTTGGATGGTAATTCTTACCATGTAATTGGTGAGAAGTTGAATGCTATTTATTGCCAAAAATGGAGTTGGGGTTCTGGAAATGTTGAAGAAATCAATACCAAATGCTGAGTTTGGGTTTAGAAAGTAGAAAAAGGGTCCTCATTATGATGAAACTAGTTTGTGCATTATACACAAGACAGACTGGTCAAAGAGTTGGGTGTTTAACTCAATATCCTGGTTATCAGTGATCTAGAGTCTAGACCACTTATCTGGTGGGCACTACCGTGGATGGGCCACTGTAAAATGATCTTGCTAGCTGGACCTTCTTACCTATCTGATTAGTGATTAAAAGATTCATGGAAGGTAAGAATTGGGTTGAATCGGCTTGGGTAAAATTATGCAGTCGATGTGAAAAATGTCCATCCATTATTGGATCAGCACAAGTTTTGGGCCATGCTCTATCTGTAGTTGGAACTCACAAGATGAATGGCATGATCACCATCCTTTTCTGTCGATCATCTGATCCTGTTGAAAATATTTGTGCTGGGTGAAAGGTTAGAAAGCCTATTTATGCTTTCTATTCTTAGTTAGCTGTGCGATTTGAATTCTCTTTTAGCATTAGTTGGGAATGAGGGTCAACTTTTTAATATGCAATGACCGATGCATTGGCAGGTTCCTAAGCAGTCTTTATCTTTTCTTTTTTCTTTTTTTTTTTTTTTGTTATTTCCCACACTATGGATACTATTTGGTCTAATGATAATGTGATTTCTAAAGCTTTATATATAACTGATGTTTCATTTCGGTATTGATAGATTTCATACTATTTCAGAAAGCCATATGTAAATGATATAGTGATTTTCAAAATCCCCCCAGTCTTGCAGGTAAATATGATGTCTTTAGAAGTTGCAATTTCTCCTAAACACCTTGTGCTCGTTTCTTTGACATAGAAGCTCTTATTTTTCAGAAACTAGGATATACTGATGGGGTTCTTTTCCTCAAGCGAGTTGTTGCTAAAGAAGGTGATGTTGTGGAGGTGAGCTGAATATAATCGATGCCTACAATCCATGTGTGCATGCATGCTAGTTAGTTCTTAGGCCCAGGACGTAGTGTTTTATTTCTCAAGCACCAAATAAGTTGTCTTTAATCCTTATCTTCGTTTATTCATTCACATACACCAATTGTTTCTTGCATAGTTAACTTGTGAGGAAAACAGGGAAAGAAAGGGACCTAGATGCCCTTTGATTGGTCTATATAGGCAGTGAGTTTCAGATGCCACAGTATGGCACATTTGCGTGCTCCGATGTACTGCTTGAATGTCCAATCACAAATTGTGTATATGTTTGCATCTTTTTCTTAGACTTGTATATTAAGATCAAAGGGCACTGATGCATCTTGACATGTAACCTAGTCACTCATTCCATGCAAATGGGACTTATGTTTTAGTGATCTAGACAATTCAAATAACCAGACCGCTGTGGATGTGGACTGGAATGTCCCAAAAGTTCTCCAGATTATATATGGCCTTCTTTTCAGACTACTGCCTTTTTTTTTTTTAACCACCAATATCTAGGCTACTGTAGGGCCCACCAGAATAAAAGCATGCATCAAGGTAGAATGGGTCCTGCTGTTAGTGTCAGTTGCATAATATATACCCTAACGCATCGCTATGCCAACTGATTTCATGACTTGGCAATGATATAAATTTCTAGTTTTGGTTGCGTAAATATGCATCATTTTCTTGGGAACTCTTGCCGCAACCTTGTTCAGGTCAGTTTTAAGTGGCTGTTGCTGTTGCCTGAATGTTCTTTGCTCTACTTTAAGTGGTTTCACAGAGGAAGACTTTTCCTAATAAATTAACTAGCTTTTTTAAATACCAGGTGCATTCATCTATTGCTTTACATCGGATAATAATCTGCACATACATATGCATCATAATTAGCTTTGTCCTTAAATGCGCATCATAGTTAACTTTGTCCTTGCAGGTTCACAATGGGAAGTTAATAGTTAATGGGGTTGTGAAAAATGAAGATTTTATCCTCGAGCCACCTTCTTATGACATGAGCCCAATTGTATGGCTTCCATCATCTACTTTGTTGTTTTATTAGTTGTTGTATTGATTTTTGAATGTTCTTATCTTCTACTAGAATAGTATGGGGAAAGATAAGTTATTGTATGCTAATTTGTAGAATTTGTAGGGTATTTCTGTTGATCTCATAGGCTTGTAGCATGAAGATGATTCCTATATATTGGAAAAAAGAAAAATAAAAAAAAATAAAAAAAAAAAAGAGAGGAAGAAACACAAGTCTTCCAACTATTATATGATTGCTGTTTACACTTCGAATGCTGTTGAATGCCACATTGCCACTACTTTGATGACTGCCAACTTTCTTTCAATTGGTCATATGGCAGCTTGTACCAGAGAGCTGTGTCTTTGTGATGGGTGACAACCGCAACCACAGCTATGATTCACATGTTTGGTATTTATATTCATTACCTCATCTGCAATTTCCACCGTTCACAGCTTTTCAGCTGCTTCCCTATAATATAATCACTAGATTGCATCAACTTCCACATTTTTTGCTCAAATTCATGCTTCTGATTCTCAGGGGCCCTCTTCCTGCTGAGTATATATTGGGAAGATCGGTGTATAGGTATTGGCCACCCGGAAGAGCTGGCAGCCTGCTCCGAAAGGTAGCGGTGAAGATGTGAAGCAACTGACAAGCAATCCAAGCTGACAAGAAATTTTGAACCGCCAACTCCACTCAAACCCAATCCAGTAGAATTGTTTTGGGTTGGCCTTTCATGACTCTAGTTGGTTTCTAGTTGACATTTGCAACCCGATCAATGAATGGGTTGTTTCTGGGTTGAGTCTATACATGCCACTCAACCCATCAACCTGAATCCAATTTATAACTCATTCCACCATGACCCCAACCTGAGCCCATTTAGTAATTTTTTAGTGATTGCTTTTAACTTCCAGGTTTGGTTTGGGTTGACGTTGATCAAACAACTAGTAAATAGACTAGAGTTTATATTTAATTTGTAGTTCAGTTTTTTTTTTTTTTTTTTGGTAAAGAACTTGTAGTTCAGTTGGTTGGGACAGTTGCGTGTGTGAAAATGTGTGATACTATAGAGACTTTTTTGGTAGAAACATCTGGTTCATGTTGCCACGGATGTTTTATGCTGTAGCCTTTTACCATTCTTTTCTGCAATGTCCATCACATTTCTATTTTTTGCAACTTTGGGCAACCGGTAATCACAAATATTCTTTTTGGAAATTGGTTTTTCCCTACTTTCTATTTATTTTGCTGATATATCTAGGTGGGAGGTTCCCATCCATTGGTGGGCACAGGCACCTTCATCATGAATTGTTCATGTGATCATGTCTTTCATACGACTGCTATCCGATAAGGTGTCCTTGATTGAACTAATATGATTTCCAATTATATGCTTTGGCAAGTCACTGCACACCCCAAGCTGCTTGTGCTTGGTGAAATGTAAAACATTCAAACGGCCTTACCTGGCGAAATGAGCCACTGCGACCTCGTTGAAAAATAGGCCCCTTCAGTGCTGACCATCAGAAACAAAATGCTATGGAAATATCATTCTATATATGTTGATTTTCTGCAAACTTAAACCCTGAGATAAAAGTGTCATATCTTATAGGTTCAGCAGTTTCTAACCCTTCGATGATAATAAACCTGTAAGATAAAATCGAACGATTGTATTTTTTTTTTCCTACTTGAAATCATGTTTGCAGAGACTGCAAACAAGCAGCAAGGATAGCTCATTGGCCAAGTTATTGTTGACAGTGGGATAAAGGGCCTCCAGTTGGGTAAACATATGCCCAAACCAATTCACATTTTGCATGTTGCAGTTAAAAAAAAACCCCAGTTCTCCTTAGCTTTAGTATACTATACAAGAATTACTTTTTGTATTTTCCTGAAGCGATTTGTTCTTTTTTTTTCTATTTTGATTTCTTATTTATATATAATGTTATTTTCTTAATATATCATTAAAACACAAAATTTGAAAATGTCCTCTCATTAAATAATATAATCATTGTATTATGCTCATCACACCCATAGGGCATAGCCATATTCATCTGAGATTGGGGCCGGCTACGATTAACTTGGATGGGCAGAAAAAAGTAGGCCTCACAATCCAGAGGGAATTGCATAAGAAATTCTGGCCGCCCTGTTGCCCCCTAATATAAACAAGAAAGGCATGTAATAAGCAAAATCTAGTACTCTTTATGATAAACCGTATAGGAAGCAAGTTCTAAATAAGCCTACAAATACACCACAAAATGACGTATGAATAAACTCTTTGTTCACTAAAACTATCTAAAAACCAACCATTGCCAAAGTTCAAAATTGGAACCATCTTCGCTGCGACATTTCGTTGGTTCCATGATATTACATGAATGCATATAGAATGTTCTTCTTCACAGTGAACTCGTCTGCCTTTGACGGGCTGATAGACTGCAACCAAAACAAGGAAAAAGAAAAATTATACATGATACAATGTTTTTGGCTAGAAAGTTATTTCAAGGACTTCATTTCTTAAGAATCATTCTACAAAATTTTAGCATAGGTTTGCAACAGATGCATTAAAAAAAAAAATCCAAAACAAAATGCATGTTATAAAGGGTTGATGAAATGATATAGGAATTACCTTCTCCAGGATGCGCTGGAGCCTCTCAGTTTCTTTTTTCGCATAATCAACACCTTTATCCATACAGCTTTTGGCAGCCTTTAAGTAGATCTTACCATACCTGAAATCAACATGCTTAATTCAGAGAAACTGTGTATTCCTTCCTGAAAATCATCTTCAGCACAGGATGCTTATTAAATCCTAAAGAGCATAAATGATACAGCCACATGACACGCATCAAGATCTACTAGAGGTAGCCCAAGAATAGCTGCAGTCGTTAGCCCATCAGGCCTAACCCATCGTAGTGGGGCCAAGCCTATAGATGACTTGCACATTGGGCCTAGCCCATGGTTATTCAGCCCATTGGCCAACCATATAGGAGTCCTTAGTATGGCAATTTCCCCCCAAAAAAAAATCTTAGATATATTCTTGATTTAGCCGACCCCACCTAGTGGGAAAAGGCTTGGTTTGGTTTGGTTTGGTTATATATTCTTGATTTAGAAGATTTTCAAGACAGACATCATCTAGAAATTAAGAAGACTTCCTACTAAATCAAGCAAGGAAAAACGATTGGCATGTTATCAATAGAGATAATTGATTGGCATACAATCAATAAGAGAGCAAAGAAAATCATAAAAAGAAAAACAAGAGATTGACATGATATGAGGAAAGAAAATACTAACCCTTCTATATATATATATATATATTTTAAAAAAAAAAGGAATTGACATGTAATCCGTAATAAGAGGATGTCATTCCATCCTCTACAAATTTCATTTTAATGCATTGGGCAAGTGTTTCTCCTTATGAGAAGACTCCTTAGGTTGTCAATGGTAATGAATCCCAAGGCATGACATCCATGGTGAATGTGTAAAGACTCCATCCATCATTAGTTCCCAACGATAAAGGAAGTTGATAACAAGTGATTTCCTGGGTGGCCCACCCAGATGATTATTGACTTAGGACACAAAATAGAAAGGCAACAGTGGTAAGGGATGCACCAAAATCTGCCTGATTGGATTCCATCATGTGGTTTTTAAGGCCAAAAAACTCAGCATGTAATATATTGTCAAAAACAAGCATGATTAATTAAACAGCGAATACAGGTCGGATGAGTGTCAAAGTTGAGGTAAGGTCCAATGCAAGTTTTTGGGAGGTGGGAGAGAGGCGAGGGGAATGAGAGAAGGTTTGAGGCGAATATCAGAATCTGTCAAGGAACACACAGTAAACACTCGGGGAAAAAGAAGGGAAAAAAGGGGAGGAAGGAAAAAGACATTGTCAGCAACCACATCAAAAATATTTTTCATGGAAAGGAATTACAGCAGGTTTGTCAAAGGATCCAACAAATAGGTGAGGCATCAGTTTCTCCTTATTTGAGAATGATTTAAGGTTGAATTAAGAACCATGTAGCTGTAACAATGAACCGATGTTCATGAGCTAGTCATCAAAATTTTGCATGAACAGTCACAGCAATCTTGGGGCTAAGCTATGTTGGAATATGACAAATTTTAGTGATAATGAGATTTACCCAGACCTAGCTGCTTTTCGCTCTAAAGAGAACTACTGGTTTGCTATAGATAACCTGAATAGGAGAAAAAGGAAATATAGGAGATAATAGGGACGGAAAACAAGGAGGAGAGGTTTTCAGCTACAGGAAGAAGTATCACCAGGTGAAGTTAAAGTTGGTCACAATATTCATTGACAGCCTCCTGGCAAACATACAATGATGTTGATGCAGTCAGCATTTTTTATGGTATTGACAGATGATGGTGGATACCTTAATCCCATAGGCTGATGGCATTGTACATTTTATGGACAAGAATGAAGAATAGCAGGTTACAACTTACAAGAGTTTTGAATGGGTAAGCTCTATGTGTAGAAAAGCTGCTGGAGAAAATGATTTCTTTTGGAAGAATGAATGTGGTATGCAAAATCAAAACATCGGTATCCAGGCATCATCAATATGGTACAACAAGCAAGATCAGGGTGACAGGGTATGGGTAAGGAAGCAGTTGAGAGAAGTCAGCTAGAAGCCCAGGAAAATGGTGATTAAATCACAAAATGAGGGTTGCATCCAAAGGCCAAGGAGATCGGCTATCCCATTTCTTGCGTACCATCATGGTCCGAGACCTAGGGTCCCTACTGGCCCAGCCAAAAGAATTGCAGCTGATTCATGGCTTGGGGGTGGAAACAGATAAAGATGAAAGAATGGAATACAATGGTTAAGAAAACATCAAATGGTAACTGGTGGCTATAACTTATGATGCCTGGATACTTCAAAGTAAGCAACGAAGTCCGATGCTTCACTTTGTATGTCAAACCTGTGTCCCTGCTATATGCATGGCGCTTCCCTGCTGTATCTATGCCATATCTGGGCATCATAGGCTATATAATACAGAAATTCTGAACTAGTTAAAGTGACATAAATTATTCGCACTTGGGCCCAATGTATAAAACCGTAGAGTCACTGAAAACATGGGGCCCGCCTGTATAATATTAGAATCAACAGGAAACTGTAGATTTTATGAGATTCAAGACCCCAATAAGCCTTCATTTTTCAACTTCGCAATTGTCGTATCATCCACTGAAAGACGGTCAATAGTAATAATCGAAAGGGCATCCAGAAGGAGCATTCAGAGCATACAAAAGGCGGATCTGTGTTGTCCATGAACTGCACACAAGTATAGACATCATGTGATTTATAGAAAGTAAACATCTGCACTGGTGGTTCCAACGTCAACTGACACCGCATAGAGCCACTGATGCAAAAAAAATCCTGAACCCCAAATAAGCTAAAAGCCTCAGGGTATGTAAAAAGTATTTGGGAATGTGAATAGGAAAATCCTAAACAGGTATCAAACGAAAGTGAACCCATACCAAAGTACATCAGACACTGAGATATCCCACTGACAGTGGTTCAGTAAATAAGTGCGGCCAGAAGAGTTTTCTATTTTCACTCGCACGCGTGCATGGTCACACACACATTGAATGGTACCAAGCAAGGAATATTCACAGAATGAAAGCATTCAAAACAGGAAATGCCAGTAATAGACTGAGATGGACTCATTCTCAACTTAGACAACTGAACAATTATAAAATTCTTTTAAATCAGAGCAGATATAAACAATCACCAAAAATAGATTTACCTAGCAGAAGAGCCCTTGAGCTTCCCAGCTTCCTCTTCCATCTTGGATAAGATTGCCTTCCGCTCATCATTGCTGGCACTCACAAACTCCTTCACCAATGCATCTAAACTTTCAACAGTTCCAGCCTATAGATACCAAAACCTCAGTTTTTAAGACAACTTTCTGAAATCAAGGAATATAAATGCAACATTGTGAATTATCCATCACTAACCTTGGAAGTAAGTTGTCCTTTTCCATCACGGCTAGTGCCGCACTTGTTATTGATGAAAGAGACAAATGTCTCTAAATCACGGTCTTCATTATAATCTTCACCAGCTTTATTGCTCTTGGGGAAGAACTTCAATGTAGGATAGCCACTGACTCCATATCTGCATTTATAAATTAATAATAAATAGTGCTTCTATTTAACACAGTTGCCCTCATACTGGTGAAAGTACCAAAACACTTTCCTCTGAGCAATAAACCGAAACAGGATTAAAAAAAACATGCATAAAACAGCTGTAGATAGCATATAAGATCACACGTTGGAAAAATGGATTATAATGTGGCAGACATCTTTTCTAATGGTAAAATGACTCACAATGCCTTGATGATCTATATTTAGAAAACTGGGGTAAAATCTAGAAATTGGATAATATTTGTAGATTTTTTCCCTTTTCTTTATACAAAGTTTAAGCAAGATCAAAACCACAGATCTGATTCCTGAATATTCAGTTTGATAACCTGGTAACAATTCCTCTATGCTTCTGGAAAATCTAAGTGAAATCTCCTACCAGATTCAATTTAGGACCTACCCCTCTATGGAGTTGGTTAGATGAGGAAAAACTGAAAAGTGAGAATTTCCTTCTAAGTGGACTCCATGTGACAGCATAGGAGTCCAATGCCTTCGACTCCTATTTAGTTAGCATAGGATCCAATGTCTCGTTCAGAAGAAACCTGGAGGTGAAGAATCTCCCATGTAGAAATCACACCTTGTTACTTTACTCCTATTTAGTCTAACTTGAGAAAAGGCAAAGGTGTATAGGAGAGGTGAAGTATAGGTCTCAACCATATTTGAATAGAAAAGTTGGCCAACAATTTCTGCTAAATGAATTTCCAACAAAAATACTACATTCTCTTGATAGAAGGACATTTCTTGAAGGAGCCTAAACAAAGGATTGATCATCCATTGGCAATTAATATTTACGTTACAAAGAAATTATAAAAATGCTCACTGTCAAAAGTTTCCTGCTTTTTTCCATTCTCGTGGCAATGAATTATGTGATAAAGTTTACAGGAACTTTTGGTATGACACCGCAAATGGAATAAACCAACTTTTGAGACGAACCATGACTTCTGTAATGATGTGAAATTTAAAGCCTCCTGAAGCAATTTTCTTTTTCTTTCTATTTTTCCCTTTTGCATGTGTGTGTGTTGTTGTTGTGTGTGTGTGTGTCTGTGTGGGGGGGTTGGGGTTATAATCATTTTCATACATCTTTAATAATACATTCCCTACTATAAGCATAGATGTTATCTATCTGCAACCAAGACTTCTTTTTAGTTTTAACAAATATCTTGTTTATAATTTCATAGCATATAGTTGCATTACCAATCCAGGACAAGATTGTAATGGAGTGGCATGTTCACCATGAACACAGGATGTCCAAAATTAAGAAAAAGAAGCATGGCATCCATGATTCTCAACATCAGCAGCAACTTAAAAATAAAAGAAACTGTCTGATATTAGTTAGAAAAATAATAAATTGGCACAATTGTAAAACTCTTAAGGCTGCTCTTGACCCCATGCCCATGGTATTCTAGGACCAGGGAAACTCCTGTGTTCTAGCTGATCACTTCTGGTAATTCAATTTCCAAAAAGTAGGAGAGAAACCCCATGTTCAAAAGAGCAAAGAACAGAACATATGATGCAGGCCAATGGCCAAATAATTACTCATCAAATGAGGCCCAAGAAGACCAGCATAGGCCCAGTCCACTAAAAGGGTTAAAACTTAGTGATCATTTGGAAATGTCGCCTGCCAAGTCTCATATTTTAGAAGTTCTACCTTGAGAGAATCAATTTCCTTGTGATTTTGCGTAAATCTAGAAAGGTGAGCAAGTCAATATCTTTAGGATCCTTGATTAGAAATAATAATATCTAGTTGAGAGTCAAAGGTTACTGACTATTCTAATTAAAAGGTAAAATCTTTAATTAAGAGCCAAGATTGTTAGTCAATACTCTATATAAAGGTTGTCAAGGTTCTCCCAAGAAATCGATGAACATTTTCCTCCCCTCCAATGTTGAGTGAAACAAACTCGCTTAGCATTATATGAAGACTCCTAGCCAACTCCAATTTCATTACTACCATCGGCATGGCTTTAATGTGTGTGTGTGTGTGTGTGTGTGTGAAGAATCCACATCTATATTCCACCCTCCATTAACACAAGAAATAAAACTCCACAATTTTAGTTACTCACTTCTCGGCGAGATCCTTGTGCTTGTCGGCATCGAGATTGGCAATTACAACATCTTCTTCCAATTTGAAAGCCGTTGCAACCTTTTCATAAGTCTACAAAAAAAAAAAAAAAAAAAAAGATTTAGTGCTCATAAGTCATAACTACATGTAAGTAGAAGCTCCATGGCTCAGAGCCTCAATACAAAAGTATGTCTTAGATACAAGACCATCAACAGCTGTTGATCTACTTAGCACTCACAGGAGCAAGGCTTTTGCAGTGACCGCACCTGCAGAAAAGAAAAATAAATAAATAACATTAGTTTGGGTGCAATACTTCTACAATGATAATAATTCAATGCCTTACTTCACTAAGGTTCAATGACAAGTGCATGACTTAAAAGTACAGAGCCTCAAAAAGCATCCTCACCATGGTGCATAGAACTCAACAAGAACATCTTTGCTTTCATCGAGGACAACCGCATCAAAATTCTCTGCTGTCAGCACAACTACATTGGAAGGAGCGACTGCCATTTTTACATTAGTCCCTGCACTTCAAGTATGAAGCCATTAGAACAACAATACTTTCATACAATTAACCATATTTTAAAATAGAAGAATAAATTCACTAACTAGTGAAGCAAGCCAATCACTTCTGTGAGCATTTATAAAATCAAATGCCGACCAACAGGACAAAAGTAAAAATACAATGAACATCATAGACTGCATGGAATCCTTAACCTATGTATTAAGTGATGCTTAAAATATTCTCAAAAGAGGAAGCAGTTAAAAAAGGTGAAAGATAGATCTAGTGGTCCCACGAGGAATTAGAGAATAGACAAAAGGGCACATTTTTTCCTATGCTCAAACATTTAAGTGTCTCAGCTTGGTGCATAAGCTTCAGAATAGCACACAGTCACATACAAAATGGATCAAATAAATCACTCTGACAAGATTATCACCAAGTTCAATTAGCAAAGAAATAATAAAATTACATCAAAATGCACTGAACGGAAAAACTAAAAATGCCAGCCTGCTTAGGTGTTAAAAAGAATCCTCCAGCTTAAACCAGACAACAGATTACAGGATCCAAGTGTTACCTCCTTCGGTATTCACAAACTCAGTGAGGGATTCCGCAGTACGTGGACCTTCATACCTAAATCAGTTATGTATCAGTATCATATTCAAATTCTGAGCATCCACAGCAAGAAGATGATGAAGAGAAGGTTGAAGATAGTGAAATCAGCAGTTTTATATCTTAAGGGAGCACATATGAGAACATACAATTTTTATAAAGCAGAAGCAACTCACTTTTGGGGTTCCAAGGACCCTTTTGGGAACCATTTGATGGTAGGGTATCCTGTGACGTCATATTTGGTACACAGGTTCTTTTGGTCATCACAGTCCACCTATCCAAACACACAAAAGCGTGAGAACTGCATACTATCATTTTCTAGAGTGGAGCAAAACAACTACATTGACTCCAAGTTTTAGCATTTTTTAATGTTAATAAAATATAAGAAGAAACAATCCAAGAGATCCTTCAGATATTGATATCAATTGATTGTAAAAAAAAAAAAAAGAGCATCACTCAGGAGAACTAAATAAAATAGGAATTAAGATGTTTTTATGTGAATCTGATGCAATCCACATGCCAAAAGATTTCAACATGACACTCTATATAGAATCACATCTTAAAACACTGACCTTTCCAATCAAAACGGATTTAGCCTTCTTGAAGCTTGAACCAAGCCTCTCATACTCTGGAGCAAGCTTTTTACAATGCCCACACCTGCCACCAAAATTAACAAATAAAAGCCACTCATTTCATCATATGAACAGCAAAACAAACATATAGCTACAACCATTAATAAATAAGAGTGCGGCAAACCACAAAATCAAATAATTATTAACTAAAACACTTAAAACCGTATCTAATCTTAGTTAGAGACTTTTTTAAAGCTTAAAACACTTTTAGAATAATATCTATCACAAAGATAGACAGATACAGGAAACAAACTCAGAAAATGCATCGTCGATGCCAAGTGCAAAATTAAGGTATTCGGACGGATGGAAACAACATTTACAATATTCTCATTCCTCAACCTTGGAAGAATATTAACAATCCAAAATCCCAACTACACTTGTATAGCATGATTCAAGGTTACCGAGTGATGAAATTTTCAGGTCTGGGACGGGGAGTGCCACAGGGAGATCATTAAATAAGAAAGGAACAATTAAGGTCTAAATGCTATTTTTACCATCTGCAGCCAGAAGTTGACAAACAATAGTAAAAACAGCATCAAGCCTATCTGTCTGTATCACATTTAATACATAGTTGGTCGATGAGTTTTACCACTGTTTCTATTTGAGGATATGAAAACAAGACCAGACTCTCGTCATCCCATCAATACGAGACGGGCACTTAATTTCAAGCCGTTTTCAAGCTCTTCTACGATAACCATGTAACAAGTCAATGATGTAAAAGTTGAAGTTTCAAACTTTTTCCAGACACTGTAAGAACTGAATCAAACACACACAAAAAAAAAAAGATCTCAATCCACACAAAGCTCAGGGCTTCCAGCAAAAGAATCAAAGATACATCGATACTCCAACATATACACACAACAAGGACATGAATCAACTCGATCGGATGCAGGAAACCTATTCCCCTTATTAAAATCAGTCAGAACACATGAATCAGCTTTTCGCACTTTTACCCTAAAACACGCATAAAAAAAATCTCACGTCGCAGATCATCCGCCACGTCTCGTCAGATGACAAGATCGATGGATATCAAAGATCCAAACAACGGATCTCGATCTAATGACAAAAGGCTCAAAAAATCATGCAAAACAACGACATCATCCATAAGCAGATCAGGAAAGGGGAGATCGAGAGAAGATGAGAGATCAATCAATACCATGGGGCATAGAACTCGACGAGGGCGCCACGATCCTGGCCGACCTCCTTCTCGAAATTCTCCTCTGTTAGAACGACGACATCGTCGGCAATAGCTGATAGGAAGAGCGAAGCTAGGGTTAGGGTTACAAAAGCGAACCAGATCTGAGATTTCGCCATTTCCTCCTTCTATTTCTCTCTCTCTCTCTTGTTCGACCTTGTTTTCAACTAGAAAAAGGCAACGCGGAAAGAGACGGTGGTTACTGTTATAAGGAGTATTTATATAGAGTAGAGAGAGGAGCTGATAGGTTGCAACTTGCAAGCAATAGACTCGTGGCGACTGGGCGAAGAGTGGTGACTTTCTACGAGTGGACACGTGGCATGTTGGTGGGTCCCGTGGGCCCACAAGAAGGGCTGGGGCTGTCCACTTGACTAATCTGAGCTGTTTGCCTGTATGGCGATGGGCTTGATTTGATGGTCGTGGTTCGGGCTAGCCGAGTCCTGGTCCTCCCTGGGCTGTCTTTGGCACATGGGTCAGACCCGGGCCTAATGATCACATGGGCTATATGGCTAGAAAGGTTGGGTTTGGAATGCGCCCACCCATGACCCACCCTATCTTGCTTTTTCATGTGGTGATGTATGATTCGGATCCTCGTAAATTTTACCATATGTTTTTCACTTCTCAATATGACTAGGTAATCGTCTTCTTTAGTAGCTCAGTTTGCCTAGGACTACGGTTTTCACCCGGAGGTTGTAGGTTCGAAACTGCACTACCACACTAGGGCTACAGGGGAGTTTACCCGGCTTCCCTCTGTGCCCGGAGGGATTAGTCTAGCCCAAAGGGTTGAGAACCCTCTGATAGCAAAAAAAAAAAAAAAAAAGTTAGCGGGACTGCAGAGCTCGTCCTTTTTACCCTCCCTCTCTCCCCCGGTCTTTCTCTTCCTTTAGCCCTGTCTTACTAAGTGAGCAGAGAATTGGCTAACAAGTTATACTAAGGATTTTACTCGGAAAAACACTTTAGTTGCTAATTGTATTAAAAAACCCTTCTTAATTTCCTTCACATAAAAGCAGTCCTTTTTTTTGTTTACATCATTGGAGAACGTTGGTATCGATGCTCCCTTGGTTTTTTCTTTTTTTTTTTTATATGATGTGGAGAGTGTCGATATTGACACTCCCATGGCTTTCTCTCCTCTGGATTCCTTGACAAGCGGAAACTTCATGGATATCGATTGTTCTGCTCTCTTCGTCACTGATATGTTGTAAAGGCATAAAGAAAGCTTAAATCTTTATATGTTGTAAACGAGTCGATCAAGGCCCTATCAATTTGTAAGTTAGGGTGCTTTTCGCATCTTACAATTCGGATGCTTCCCGTGTTCCTCCTAGATATGGCTGTGGAAAACATATTTGGTATGTGTAAATCGTCGTTGTAAATTTTGATTTCACGGAAATGAATCTCAAAATCTTAACCCACTAACATAAAAAAAGTTAGAACAATGAAACGTTGCTTTTTTAATAAACAACTTGCTCAACAAGTTGGTTCTTATTTATCATTTGCCTTTTAAATAATGTCAATTTAAAGACTTCAAATTCTCTTGCTTATCGTGTTTGGATTGATGGTGAATTGAAACAAAGCGAAGTAAAGACTCCATTATCAAGACAAGAAAAGATCACCTTCCATATCAAAAGTACATAAATTCAAAATCCCCTCCTTTCTTTTAAAAAAACCCAAACATCAACCTCCTCTCTCCACAAAACGACAAAAAAAATATGTTTTTACACAAAAAGTAAAAAAGACTCTATATCGAGCCACTAGGGAAAAAAAGATCATCATGACCCCTTATTTTTTATTCTCTATTGATTTAATGTTTCATATCACTTTACTTCAATTCACTTTTTATCCAAATAGGCCTAGGACCATATATTCATAATACTAAAGAAGGTGACCCCAATTTATAATTCCTAAAGGTGGGTCACATAGTCACATTTATAAAAAATTATGCCCATATTATAATTCTACAATGGAGTGACCACATTATAAATCCTTTAAATGTGGTCCCTGTCGTCTAATTTATAAAAAGTGAGCATCACGTTGTAATTTCTAAATGTGGGTCTCACATCCACAGTCACATAAAAGATGACCCCACTTTATAATTATTAAAGGTCGGTCATATTGTCACAATCACAAAAGGTGGAGCCACGCTGTAAGTCCCATGAATGTGGGCCTACGTTATGAATCCTATGAATGTGGCCCCATGTTCGGATATCTAAATGTACATACCACTTTGTAATTTTTTAAGGTGGGTCCCATGTTCATGATTAATAAAAATGATGGCCCCACATTATAAATCCTATAAAAATGGTCCCACCCTATAAATCCTATGAATATGCCGTCCCAATGTATTAATTTTTAAAGGCGGGCACTACGTTGTAATTTTTAAAGGTAGGTCTGGTATCCACAATCACAATAAAAGTGGCTCTAGTTTGTAATTCATAAATGTGGGTGATGCCATATTGTAATTTCTAAGGGTGCGTTCCATATTTGCATTCACAAAAAGTGATCCTATGATATAATTCTATAAAAGTGGGTCTACATTATAAATCCTATAGATATGGGTTCCATGTTTTCATTTTTAAAGGTGGGTACTACGTTGTAATTTCTATACGTGGGTCCCATATACGATAATAATAAAGTGCCACAAACAATAAAAGGTGGGTCACACACTATAAACCCAAATAAAGCCCCGTACAACATATTTTCAGAAAGAGTACAACATATTCTCGGTACAGTAATTTAGTGTAATATTGTCAAACAAATTTTTATAGAGTACAGCTTCTTCGGCACAATCCGATCTCGGCACAACCTGATCTGAGCATAAAATTGAGACCAATACAAGAACAATATCAAACGGGAATTTTATGAATGTAGTTGATGCGGATCAAGAGCGAGAATGCGAGGAGTAGAGAATGTGGCGGGAAAAATAAACTCATGAAGCTTCTACTTGTTGGAGGTAAATCTCGAGGAGATGAATATTGATGCTCTGCATATGAGAAAATACAATGGAGCATCGCGTTGACATTGTGTGATGTTAAAAAAGAAAAAAAAAAAAAAGAAACAGACTAACAGGGCCATTTTAGTGCAGTAAACATCACGTGTATTTTAAGGTAAGAACCATAATTATATTTGATTGTTTAATTGACAATTTGGATTTATTTTGTAAGACAAAGTCATCTCACAACCCTTTTATTTAATGTGAACAAGGACATGATTTGTAATCTATCGAAGCATCAGTCAACTCAATTCAATTCAATACGAGGAATAAAGAAGGATTACCATCAAGCAAATAAGGTGGACCGTACGTTATAGTTTCTAAAGGCAGGTCCAGCATTTTATAAGTCTAAAAGTGGGTTCAATGTACAACGATTCTTACGTGGGTTGTCATTCTTGCAGATGGGCCCACACTAGAATTCATATATGAGAGGTTCATCATGTTATATTTCTATAAGAGTGGGTCCTACTATTTTTAATATTTAAAATGAATTCATGAATATTTCTAATAGATTTAAATATGGTTTTCTTAATTTTTCTTATTAAAATAAAATTGTTATGCCGTTAGCTAAATAGTTTTGCATAGGATATTTTCAACATGACATTTAAAAATAATAGTGCAAAATAAATTTTACGGAGATCGGTCCAAGCATAACCCGGTCCGAGCACGAGCCTATCCCAACATAGGCTCGAGAACAATGTAAAAACGATGTCAAACAGGGCCTAGAGTTTCAATAGTCAAAAGTTCTGACATTACTTTACTTGTCGCCAATAGGTAAAGTGTTTACTGGGCCATATCCCATTACTTTAAACACTAAAAATAAATATGATTACTTTACTGTAGAGTAAGTTTACTTCACTATTACTTTATCATCATCTTTTTCAAACTAATTTGTTCATTATTCTACTTTATTGGAAAATAAAACAAAAGGTATCGCAACAATTTGCTTTAAAGCCTATCCATATTTTTGTTTAGGCATATGGTCAAGTGGTTGTTGTGGCAACTAGTGGCAGTGGGTTCGTTTGCTAACACAAATATATTAAGTCCAAATCCTCTACCACACTTACCAAGTGCGATAGAGGATCTGGATTCAAATATTTTGGTTTTCTTACTTTTATTACTTTATATGTATGGGAGGTGCTTTTGAGAGAGACACTCTCACCTTATTATGAGAGATAAAGGTGGGGGCCCTCACATTTAAATTATTAATATTGAATATGGATGTGAGGGTCCCCACTTTATCTCCCATAGTTAGGTGAAAGTGTCTCGCACAAAAGCACTTCCATATATATATATATATATATATATATAGGGGAATATTCATATGCATCCTTCCCTCACCACTTTTTGGTGAGGGACACCCCTTTTGGGGAAAAAGCAAGTACAAAGTGTACTTTTGTACTTTGCTTTTTCCCCACTTTTGTACTTGTTTTTTTCCCAAAAGGGGTGTTCCTCACCAAAAATGGTGAGGGATAGATGCATAGGAAGACCCCCCATATATATATATATATATATATAGGGGAATATTCATATGCATCCATCCCTCACCATTTTTTGTGAGGGACACCCCTTTTGGGGGTGTTTCAAGTACAAAAGGGAAGTACAAAGTACCCCTTTTGTACTTGAAACACCCCCAAAAGGGGTGTCCCTCACCAAAAATGGTGAGGGATGGATGCATATGAATATTCCCCTATATATATATATATATATATATATATATATATAGTAAAGCAACGACCCTGTTTATGAGGAAGTGACACGTGGCATTCTCTTTTGAGTTTCGCGGTGACATGTGGCACACCCATATCTTCTTTATCATATCTCCTATAATTAATCTTAAATAATATATTTCTATCCTTATAACCACATATTTTTTTCTAATCATATCCTACTTCAACTTCATCCTTATCATATCTACTTAGGTGTGGGGTTCACTTCTCTGATCATCAATAGGATACATGTGCTATGATGGAAGGTCCCCTTGAAATTATCTTGCTTAGTATGTATTTTATACACTTGAGCGCTTGGTCCCACCCATATGTGTATTAAAAAGTTTGATCTTGTGCTTACTTTTTGGCACGTGATTTTAACCTTTACTTACATAGTTTAATTATGTTATTTTTGAATTCTTTTACAAATGGTTGTTTAATTTAGAAAAAATTTTAAGTATAAATTTTTAAAATTTTTATATTTATTTTTTCAAATACCAAAGTGAGCAAGCTTGTGCTTTTTTATTTTCTTTGTAATTTGATTCATTCACATTACTCTAATAGACCTTACAAATTTTACAAAGGCATGCATCTCTCTTTCCAATGGATTTCTTTGATATGCATAGATATTACTTTTATATTGCGGTATATATATATATTTTTTTTTTCCCCGTGTTGAGCACACTAGTTATCAATCAAGGCAAAATGACAAGCTTTCTAGAAATTAATTCTCAATATCAGGGCTATCATTTTGTACAAGTTTTCATAGGTCCTTGGAGATGGGGGCTAATATTTATCTTCTTTGACCCAACACCCTGACCATTGCTGCTTGTCAAACAATCTAAACTTTTCAAGGAAGTAATCGTTTCAGACAATACGATCCTAGAATTGAGCCAAGCTTACTTGCACCCCATTGGGATACGGCAATGGTTCAACGGATCATGGAGGTTTCGTGGAGCATGGACCTCTCCTTTGTCAGGCCTAACATCAAAGTATCCAAACATTGACCAGCCCCTTAAAACAATGACCCAAATGAACAAGTGTCCAAATCTTAGTGCCCAAAACCACACTCCACGCTTCTTGATTCCGCTCTGAAAATGTGGGTCGACGTTTTTGAAGTGGAAATGTCCACGGAGCGCGGTTTCACTGAAAATAAAACGAATCATGCATAATCTTTGATTTCATGTGTATTTTATTTTTCTGTAAGCTTGACATTTATTTTTCGAATGAAATTTTTTTTTGACCTATTAAATATTATCTATTTTATTTGATCAAATTGTAAAGTTAAGATTTTGAGGAATTTACCAGAAAATTCCCGGTATATGGCTGTTGCACGAAAAGGTTCCCCTAATTGAGGCCTTACGAAAAGGTTCCGTCATCCCATTTTCATTTTTTTTTAAATTTGAGGGGTGTGACACTGGGGTCGCTCTTCTCTGACTTAGGCGACACTAGAGTCTCTCCTCGACCCATTCGACTGGGAAAAAGGGTTCCTTCATCCCAACAAAATTCCATATGGAGCTTATTAGAAAAGCGGCACTGCAGGAGATGGCACTCAGGTGCTGTTCAACTGGTTAGGTTACATTTACATCACCCTACAGAATAAAAGTATATTCAATCTCACACAAGGGAACACCGTTTTGACGGGAACACCTCAAGACATATACATGGCAGCTGCTGTGGATGTAGGAGGTGGAGTTTGTGGATTTAACGGCTAATGCAAGCTTGATGGAAACCGGACTACTTGCTTGTGCCCAAATGGGTATACTTACTTGGATGCTAATAACACATGTAAAGGATGCAAAGAGAACTTTGTCCTGCAAAGCCGTACAACTGATGATTCAGTAAAAGAGCCTCTGTTTGGCATGGAGGAGATGATTAACTTAGGCTGGCCATTTTGTCTGACTATGAACAATATAAACTCGTGAATGAAAACCAGTGTAGAGAAGTTTGCTTGGGAGATTGTCTCTGTGCAGTCGCAGGAGAGAAGTTGAAGGAAAGATGGCTCATGGTCTACTTTGTTTTGTGTGCTTGAAATGAGTTGGTTTGAAGAGGGTTATATGGGGATAAGATAAAGGTCGAAAGATATAGTATTATATTAGATGAGGGAGCTCCAAGGTGACATTTTACCTTTTTTTCATTGATAACCTTTACTTAATTCGATGAGTCGAGGAGCGACGATAGCGTCGCCCAAATCAATTACGATCGATGCTAGCATCATTCCTAAGGACCCCATTAGGGAAACCTTCTTGTGTATATAAGCCTGATAGCACGGGAAATTTTCCGGTAAAATCCTTAATTTCCAAACATTTGCAGCCGTACATCGTCTCTCTTTTATCCAAAACCTCCTTTTTTTTATCTACTGAAATCCCTAAAACCCTTCTACTCCTTCAACGGATTTCTGGTTACAAGAGGCGAATACATCAAAAACCGAAATATCTCCCTCTCACCTCCAAAGAGATGTGGAAGGTATCTCTTTCTGCTACTAGCCCTTGCTGCTGCATCTCTCCTCCCACCCCCACCTCCATCTCATTCCATCCACCTAACAAAACCACCACAGAAGAAACAACTCAGTCTTTCAAGAACAGGAGGCCCCAAAACACCCAAATCACCACCACCAAGAACCCCACAAAGAGGGTCTTTTTCTTGGATGTGAATCCCCTCTGTTACAATGGAACAAAACCAAGCTTACCCTCCTTCACTCATTGGGTCTCCCTCTTCTTCTCCCAAGTCAGCCTCCAAGACCCCGTCATCGCCGTCCTCGACGGCGAAGGCGGTAGCGAGTTTCGCAGACAGATACTACCCTCATACAAAGCTCACAGGAAGAAATCCATAAGAAACACCACCTGGGTTTCGTCCCACACAGCTTATATCACGAACATCTTAGAGAATTGCAATGTCCCAGTTATAAGAATCAAAGGGTGGGAAGCAGATGACGTGGTTGCTTCTCTGGTAGACCAAGTTCTGAAATTGGGGTTGGGATTCAGGGTTGTTGTGGGGTCGCCTGATAAGGATTTCAAACAGTTGATTTCTGAGGATGTGCAGGTTGTAATGCCTGCACCCAAGTTGGGGCGTTGGTCGTTTTATACGATGAGGCATTATATGGGGCAATACAAGTGTGATCCGAGCTCTGATTTGAGTCTGAGGTGCATTTTGGGTGATGAGGTTGATGGGGTACCTGGAATTCAGCATTTGGCTCCTGGGTTTGGGCGGAAGACGGCGTTGAAGCTGTTGAAGAAGCATGGGTCATTGGAGAAGTTGCTAGAGGCTGCAGCGGTTAGGACTGTGGGAAAACAGTATGCACAGGATGCTCTTGTTGAGCATGCTGATTATTTGAGGAAGAATTATGAGGTGCTTAGACTAAGGAAGGATGTGGATGTTCATCTTGAGGAGGAATGGCTAACTAAGAGAGATAACTGTAATGATTCAGCTGTTTTATCCAGCCATATAAGGAGTGTTTAGGGCTAATTTGGACGATAAAATCTCTAGTAGAGAATAGAGGTGAACCTTCAAAAGAGATTCTTCGCCTCTAAATCTCCTCATTTCTCTACTTAGCAGGGTTGTCTCACTTATCATTTCTCCTCATGCCAACAGCCTAAAGACAGAAATGCATTTCGTCATTGGCCTCCGATGTATGCAGATTGCTTCCAAAACCCAAGCAGTTATACAAACTGTCTCAGATCAAGGTATACGATTATCTTCTTGTGATTTATAGTAGCCAATTTTGTTGTATGAGAATACCCAATGGTCAGTTGGTGTGGTTAGTCTGATCACCATCCTATGTTCCACATGAAGTGTTTTTTTTCCTTGATCTTTTCAATAAGTTTTTGCTCTACTTGTTCATTTTATTTATAGCATTGAGAATTGACCACTGATGTTTTTTCATTTCATAAAAAAATGTCTTTGTTCAGTTATTCGCTGAATTATGCTTTGTTTATCTCATTGTATTTATCTAAGAATAGAGGCTTAAGTGAACCCTTAAAGTCCTTAAGCCTTGCAAACAATATCCCGTCGCCTCTCGCTACTGAATGTGATTGAAACAGAAACAGCTGAGTAATTGGAGAAATAACTATGCAGAAATAATTCAAGGAACTTGTCTATGAAAATTGAGAAAACGTCCTCTACTACTTCTTCATTAGAAAATAAATGGCTTATTGATAATACATTTGTTTGAGATTGTCCAAAAGCTTGTTGGTCTGGATTTTTTGTTAGCCTCATTATTTTTTTACCAAAATATGGACATGAACTTCAGAGATTTTCAGCTTGAATTTCCCCCCATTATGGCAGCTGAAGATAGGGCTAATATGTTCTGCTTGGATCCAAGGTGAGCTAGAGCTTTACTAGTTTCAACAGTGGCAAATGTGTTGGTCTTCTTATATGCCTGTTATAGATGTCTTTATTTATTTATCTATTTGAATGGTAACAGTAAGATTTTATAAACAAGAGGAAAGTACAACTCAGAAATAGAGCATACATAAAAGGATCTCTTGGCGGTGAATTGGTACAGGAGAGATGTACCATACACCCACACAACTACACAATACGAGCACTTAAATTACAAGAACGATCTACTCCATACTTCGCTAGACAATTTGCCAACATAGTTAGGACAATGTTTTGTTGATGATGATGATGAGATGTCTTTATTTATCTTTTCATTGCATGATGTACTATTTAGCTTATTGAATGTATTTAATAAGTTGTTATGAGTTGAACCTCAAGTGAGCTCTTATTAAAGCCGTCATCTCATCGTCATTATCCGGGTTTTTTTAATGGTCATCATCATCATTTTCTTGGCATTGTTCCATCAATTTAGGGTTGGTTCCTATTGAAGTTTTACGTGTTAACAATATACCATCAACTGACTGTGCTTTTTTATTATAGAAAAACCATCAACTGAATGTACTGAATGCTGAAAGGAAAGCATCGAGTAGTAGGAGAAAGTAACCATCACCGTACATATATTCAATTTAAGAAACTTGCCTAATGATATTATGAAAATACTACATGCACTGTAGAAGTTTTTGTCTTACTCTTATTGAGCCCTGGACATTGTTAAACATCTGAATGCCTCTCTTGCATATCTAAAGTCTGGATAAGATTGATCTGCTGGAGGTTTGGAGAGTTTCACAAATGCTTGAGAACAGGCTTCATTAGCTAGGAGGGACTAGGGAGAGATGCACAAAAAAAAGGATGCTTAGTAAATCGCTGACAAAGCGAAATACAAAACCTATTGAGCTCTGCTCAAGCTTAGGTCTTTACCCTTGCCAATCCCTTTCCCCTCATTGGTTTTTCTATTTTAATGAAATGCCTTCTTATTTTATCTTGTTGTGTAAGGTGCCAATTTGGTGAATAATGAAACCAAGCTGTTCAGTGAATTGTCTCAAAAACTAGGTCCTACTTCGAACAAAACATTAGATGAGAAATTTAACAAATTGGTTCAAGAAAGTGAAATGCTGAACAAATGTTCGAAAAAAATCTTTATTTTGTAGGAGGGAAAATTTTATCTAATAATGGTAATGAAATTAATAACAACAACAATAATAATAATTTCAATGGCTTGGGGAGCTCACTGAGCAGAAGTAGAGAGACAGATACTGTTGAACCGTGCTCAAGCTCAGATCTTAGCTCTTACCATTTTTTCTTCCATTCCCATTCTGAAATCCCCACTTAGCTTACAATGTTAGGTTAGACATGAGTTGAGTTAACACCAAAACCAAACTTTTAGATAGGTGTTAGTTAAGATATGGATTCATTGTCTAAGAATGGAAAATATCATTAAAATAGTACTTATTAAGCACAACGCAGCAAATTATACTATTAACTGAGTCATCCTCAAGCTTAGTCCATTCTTTTGGCTTTATTTCATAATGGTCAGAGAAGATGAAGTGGAGTTGGCGATAGCTTTGACAATTTGCCTACGCAACATTCAATCCATTGCCAACGAAATTTCTTGTTCTGTCTATAGCTGTAAACAATGATGCTGGCAATTACATGCCCGATAGCAGCGCAGTTGAACTGTATATGAGTAGTGTAAAGTTTGTGTAAGTCCAAAAAATGGGGTTGTAAAATATAGACATTCCAAAAGGGGCGTATTGTAAAAGTCCACATTTCATTTTATTGTGTTAGATGTTCTTTACATTAAATGGTGCCATGTTAGTAAGATCTTCTAAGGTTCCAATGGGCACTTATGTTCTGCCTCTTCTTTTGGTTAGGGTCCAGTATTTTATCTTTGTAAAATGTGGGCTCCATGATTCAAATTTCTAAATGCTTAAAGATACGCTTGATCATTTCTCTTAAAATGTTACAATTGAATTTTTTGTGCCAATAGATTAACATCTGAATTCAGGTCCATTAAATGAATGAATATGCCTGTCATGGAATGTTGAATGAGTAATATTAAGCATACGGCGCCTTTACCCAAAAAAAAAAAGAACACACGAACACAGTGCATGAATGTTTTTCCCTTCTATTCCCTGCCCCCCCTTTTTTTCTCTCTCTTAAGAAGATTGGTTTAGTGTATGTAGAGTTCAAATGTTAGGAATGCTCTCTCTCTCTCTCTCTGATAAAGCTAATGAAAAGGCTTTTCACTGCAGAAGGCACACTTGTGTTTGTTCTACAACAAAGGACGGTAGAGTAGAATAAACCATCTTATGCGAGATTATGCTTGCAGAAGATTGCTCTTATGGCGAACTTTTTAAACCCAAGTAGAGACAGAGGAGAGCTTGCAAATGCAGTCTTCAGGGACTAGGATAGTTACATTTGAGAATCAGAATCTCATATTCGAATTCTAAGATTAGATGTTGTATCCCATCTTCAATATATTTATTCAATGCACAAACTTTCTCAAAGTGAAGCTTGTCTGCATGCTTTTGTTGCTTTCTATGTAATGTTATAGAATTCTACACAACAAAATGGAATGGGCATTCTCTCTGTTTCAGATTCATTGGGTCCTTAATTCCTTATTTTAAGAGTAAATAAATTCAAGAACCTGAGATTTTGCCAACTTTAGAAAGCCACCCCAGATGGAAATCTCAGAAGAATGAATCCCGTATTTTTAAGCTTAGCATGTATTGTATACAGTTGTTAAGATACTGAAGTATCATGTACTGTTGTTGTATTGCCAATCCATTCACCTGCCTGTCTTGCGAAACCCTGCCTCAGCTTTGAACCAGTAAAGAATAGTGGGAGCTTCCTCTATAGTGACTATTCTCTATCTTTGCTTGTCACATTGAGGAGCCTACTTCATGCTGCAGTCCAGGATGTCGTCGTTGAAAGGATGGCCCAAAAAGATTCAATCTCCTTTAGATGTGTGGTCTCTGACGCCTGCAAATGGGGCACACTTTGGGGTGAGGAACATGAACCTTGCATTTTGACTTCTGCGAAGCTATGGATTGATCAGCTGCTTCTCGCTCAGAGTCCTGTACACACTACACACCTCTTCAGAGACACCAACAAGGCGCACAGAACTCTGGCTATCAGTTCTGGCGAGTGCTATTTGATCATGTTGTTCAAAATAGAGATGCCAAATAGGGGCTAACTCCCCTTGAAAAGTATATACAGATGTGTTGTAGTGGATTAGTAAAAATTATATATAACTTGGGTAGAGTTGGAACTCACATAATCAACTCTGGGTGTCAAAAAATAAAGATCCTCTAATGTGGACTACCACTTCAATTTTGATCCAGTGAGAACTGTTCTCACGGAGTCATGTGAGAATTTTTCTGTAGGGCCCGTTGTGAGATGGGATCGGTGGGGTTGAAAGATCTATATGGGGCCACCTAGAATATCAAGTTTGGCCCTTCGTCTATGACTGACAAGCTTGGTTCATTCGTATGGGTGAATATTCAATCCAACTGTCCAGCTCATTCGCATTGATACTATACCCTAGGGCTATGACTATGGAGGGATCTTTGCCCATTGTAAGATTTGGATTGAGTGATAGATGAGAGTGAAAACAGTTTTGACCTCACCTGATTATTTCCCTCTTATAAAATGGGGGTGAGACTTGGTTGCTGTATGGAGTCGAATGATGTAGACTGATGGGTGAAAAGGGGAAAAAAAAAAAAAAAAAAAAAAGAGAACCCCCAAGAAAGAAGCTAAAGTACATGTGGGTGATACCCTCATCAAAAAAATAAATAAATAATAAAAAGGAGTATGTGCATGTTAAGATGCTAAAATGGATAGAAGAAATGATTAAAATAGAAAAGCAAAACTTATTTTATAGTCCCTGCCTTTTGACCTAATTATCAATAAGTTGATGTAGAATTGAGAATCATACATCACTCCTAACTTTTACAGTCTATTGAAATATAATCCTTTTTGGTCAAATTTATCACAAATGTTCCATGTGGTTAAAAATTTTTGACCTTTTTTTTTTGTTTGTGGCATTTAGAACCACAGGCCTCAAGTGGGGCATTATTTAACGATTTGCTGGGGCAATTAGCATGACAATCCTTGAGGCTTTTTCACCATTTGATTAATGGTTTATATCCATTTTGTTGTTGGAATGAGGATCGAATGTATACCAGCAGTTAGATCGATGTTCACCTCATTTTTGCCATTGGATCAATGATCCAATGCCTTTTCACTATTTGATTTACTTATCTTCTGCCATTTAATAGATTGTGAGATTTTTCCACCACTTGTTTGATGGCTCACAGCTTCTGGCCGTTGTATGTACAGCATGAGACTTTTTTTTATTGTTAAATTAATGGTTCTTATCCTTTTGGGCCCCTCTTTGTTGGGCACTAGTGCTCACCACATTTTCTTATGTGGGCCCCACTTGGGAATGGGAGCAAGGGGATTGAAAGAGCCGCCCTCCCCACCTAAGTACGGTGACATAGGCTTGAATTATCACCCTAACCACTTGATCAATGCTCGACAAATTTTTATTATCCAAAATGAGTGTTGGTTGATCCAACTGTCCAAACCATTTCGATAGGTGCTAAATTCGAGATCGGTGACTATCACAGGGGTCCCCATTATATGTTTTGGCACGGTGTATTCACCATATGGCGAGCATTTGCTTGCGGAGAGGTAAGCCCTATCTTTTTAGTTGCTGCATCTTTAGACAAATGATTTTCATTTTTCCTTCGAATTAGCACCTTTGCGCCATTAAATCAATAAAAATAAAAAACTTAGATCGACTTATGTGAGGAAATTTGGAAAGATTAATGCCCCTTTTCTAGCATGGATTCTAGTACGGACATTTAAGATATTTCACCTTTTCACTTTAGTTACACCCTATAATGCTTGTTTTGTCAAAAAGCAAAGCGAAAAGCTCTGAAAAACCAATTCTAATAAATTATTAATTTTTATTTTACCCACATTTGGTTAATTATAATAAGTGAAAAAAATAATATTTTAAGCGCCATAAACATTTACTTTTACTTTTTTACAGCGAAAAAACCTTTATTTTATAAAACATTACTAAACTATATGGTTCATTGGAAAGTATACTTTCCTTTTACGAAATCATAGCCTCCTTATCTACTTACATCATTTTCCAACTAAATTATTCAAACACCACCAAAGTTAAGGGCATCAACTTGATTGAAAGTTGAAACACATCTAAAAAACTTAAACTTTCTTCACAGTATTGATTCATCAAACCCTTACCCTTATTGAATATTAGGTCAAAATTTGAGAGGTAGTAGATCAGTATTATATGACAAGTACAAGGAGTCGTGTATAAAAAAGATGTGAAACGTAGACGTGCTTTCTGTAATATCCAGAAAACGAAGGGGGTCTCATGCAAATTCTCCTAAAAGCCCAGGCACACTATCACATATATAGATGGACCACGGACTATACACAGCTACAAATCTGCGTCGTTTCCAACACAAAACCAATCAAACATCCTACGAACAGCTAAAACCCTAACCCCGCCTTTTCTCTCCCCTTCCCCTGCAACTGCTTCACGAGCTTTCTCGACTCCTCATCCATGGCTTCCGCTCTTTTCGACGAATTGAAATCAGAAAACATTCTCAAACAGGTAAGCCCCATCTCACGCTCTCTTTCCCCCTTTTTTCTGCTCTCGATTTGATGCAAAAACCGCAACTTTCTTGCTTTCTTTTCATCAGGTCGAGTTCTATTTCAGCGACAGCAACATCCCTCGTGACAATTTCCTGAGGAAATCGATAAAAGAGAGCGAAGATGGAAGTATCCTTTGATTGGATTGGTTTTGTATTTTGCCATCGTTTTCCGTTTTTTTGTTGTTGGGGTTCTTGTTTTAGGGTTTGTTTGTTTGGTCTTGACATTAATTTCAGCCATTAGCTTGGCTTTAGTGTGTTCGTTTTCTCGTATGAGGATTCTTCTCGGCTTGGGGGCTGTGAGGCAGGAGGAAATCAGGGAAGAGACATTGTCTGCTGTTGCAGAAGCTTTGAAGAAATCGACGTTCGTTAAGGTTTCTGAAGATGGTATGGTTTAGACACTGATAAGAATTGAAAAAAGAAGTGCTTTTTGTTTTTTTGAATGTGTTGGAATTTGGTTTTCTTGCTTTCTTTGAAAACGGTTATATGATATCGAAAACCAAGCTGAATCAATGGGATATTATGATGTGTTTGGATGATTGTAGGAACCGCACATTTACCTATTTTTTTGGAAAATTTATCTTCTAATTGAATTAGTATATTTATACTACACAAGTTCTCGGGTGCTGCGTTTTGGTCAGCTGCAAGAATGTGGTTTTACTACACCAATTGCGCCAAAATAAGAGTTTGAAGACAATGCACTTCTTTAGTTATTTATTTGTAGCTTGCCTATGACCAGTCTTTTATGAAAAACTTGTTGTTACCATTTTGTGCTCACTATTATTATTTCTTTTAGAATTTTCGTTGTTGTTTCGCTTACTCAGGTAAGCGAGTTGGAAGGAGCACTGAGTTGTCAAAGCTGGAAGAAGTTATAGACCAAGCAGATACAAGGACAATTGCTGCATCACCTTTAGAGTACAATGTTAGGCGTGAAGAAGTGGAGGCTTTCTTTTGTCAATATGGGAAGGTAGTCATTGTTGGTTTTGTAGTTCGATCTCTTATGAAAAGTTTGATTTATTTTTGTTTTTCGCATATTGTTTCTGGCGTGTCTCTTGGATTTTTTTTTTTTTTTTTTAACAATCTTGTGCACCCAAACAAAAAAGGGAACTACTCTGGGGCATCATTGCTTTCACTCCTGCTGTTTCTTTTTGTTCATTAGTGTTTCAATCACCAAACACTGTACCATCAAAATGGTATGAAATTTGCTATAGCATACTATCATGATACGTGCATTCACGTCGGATGATTGGCAAATGAGGTTGTCAGTGGGGTACTGAGTTAAGGAGAGCTATTAATAGTGCCTTTTTCTATATTGGTGATTTTGATTCCAGGGAGCATAGGAACTGGAAGAAGAGGAATTCATAAAATAGTGGCACCATGTATTAGTATATTTTTCCAGTACTATTCATAGGTAATGGTTCTGTGGGATTTAAAAAGCAGGATTGGAGATCAAAGACAGTGATGCCACATGTTTTCCTGCCTGACCCTCATCTTAGTTTGAGTTATATATGCTGTGGAAATAGGAATACATTATATGTATGTGAAACCCCTTTCCTCTTTCTTCTTTCCATATAGAATGCAAAAGTTTCCTTGTAGAATCTAAAATCTAGAAAGTATCAAAACTCAAAACCCTGTCTTACTAGTCTGGAGTGTTGAAAGGGATTTCTCCTCTCCAATCTGAAAAGAACAAAACCTATAATTTTTAGGTTAGGGATTTGACATTTGAGTCTCTTTTCTACAACATCATTGGTGTCGAATGACACCATTGATGTTGCGTAAAGATACTCAAAAGTCAAATCCCTAACCTAAATGGGGGACGTCGGGCTACTTCGGCTTGTCAAAGTTTTTGGATGCTGCCTCCTCATGGCATTCTTAAGATAAATTTTGATGGCAGTTATCAACATTCTCTTAGGAGGGGTGGTATAGGCGGTGTTATTCAGGATTCTTTTGGTAATGTTGTTTGAAGGTTTTGTGGGCCTGTGGAAGCTTTGGATGCAAATGAAGCTGAAATGTATGCTTTATTGGTTGGTTGTCAGGAATTACTAAAGTTGGGTGGTCTTTTGGCAATTATCGAAGGAGATTGTTTCTTAGCTATCCAATGGGGTTTATAGGGAAAACTTCATATCCTTGAAAATTGGCAGATTGGGCGAAGGCGGTGCATGATATTTCTTTTCAGCTCAGTGCATCCTTTTGCCATATTTTCTGAGAGGCTAATGATACAACCAATGGTCTCGCTAAAGAGGGAGTGTTTCATGATTCTGTATCTTTTGGTGTCTGATAATGTTTGATTGTTTTGTTTCCGTTGTTTAGTTGTTTTTCTTTTGTTGCGCCTGTTTGTTTTTTATCTGGACTGAGCTTTTTCAGTCTGGTTCTTTTTGGTGCAAGAAAATTTATTATTCTAAAAAAATAAAATAGAATAATATCTACAATGAGATTGAAGGGCTGAAGAGAAGCAGGAAGAGCACAATATGATTGCCCTTTTATGGGTTTGTTTTTCGGATTTTCTCCTTCGTTGTTCTTGTTCTTTTCAAATATTTCTTGGGTCTTCGATATTAATTAAGTGACCTTTATCTCATGCTATCTTTTACCTTTCATAGATCAGGCGCGCTTCAGTTTTGCTGGTCTTTTTTTAATATTTATTCTTACTCTTAACATAACTTTTGTAGCCTTATTTGTGTTCTTAAGTTGCAATATATCTAGCTACGATGGGTTGTGTTTCCTGATCTTATTACGCTTTAAAGGCAACTTGTATGATTCTTACATATTCTTGCTTTCTTTTAAAATATTTCATGATGTTTTCAGTTTTGCTTCTCTATCTTTGTAGTGCTTGATGTATTTACACGAGCACTGGATTTTCTTTTGGGCGTTTGCTTCTCTATCTTTTCTCATTTTCTTAAATTACCTAGTTCCCCATCAAATAATTTAGCTTTGATTTAATCCTGTTCATTTAGATCTGTTTGATATCTGTCTGCCATGTCGTTAATCAAACCTGACACCAGTGAAAAAATTGAGTTGATCAAGTGGGGCTTATGTTGCACTAGAGGTGGGTGAGGTTCAGGTCTAGGTTTTGGGCTGAGGCCTGAGGTTATGTAGAGTTTAGTTCCCCCTTCTGGATGCATCAGTATTTTAATTATTGTTAATCCATCATTTTGTTTAAGCAATTAATATGTTTTTGGATCTTTGTTTTGTTCACATAGCATTCCAGTTTTATACCCTACATGCTCATTTTTTTTTTTATTTAAGTTCTACTTACACAACTTGCTATTTTCTTTCCCCGGCCTGTACTGAGTCCTGAGTTTCATTTGTTGGTACATTCTTTAGGAGACTTAACAAAGAGACTGTCATCTTAGTTTCTTTTTTCACTATTCTTAGGGGCCTTTCACGATAGATAAGTTTTCGAGTGAGGGATATTGAAAGTCTTAGAAGTATTACATATATGGGGATATTATCTTTGTGCATTGTTCAATCTAATTTATATGTGAGCTTGGCTAAGGGGTCCACTTAGAGGCATGATAATTTTTGGGGATTGAGGTGTGGAGATGGAAAGGTCTCATTGACGCCTAGGGTTCTCCCAAAAAAAAAAAAAAAATAGCCCATCATATATTGGTTTTAAGTGCATCAATATTTTGGGTTTTTAATACGATGGTGTCTATGTGAAAAACGAGTGTAAAAATTGGGTAACTTGTTTTTATTTTCTTTTTTGTAGTTGTTATTTAATTATTATTATTATTTTTTGGGGGGGTGGGGGGTTATTAAATTGCTGTGAAAAAATACAAAAATTACTTAAAATTATTTGAAAATATTCTGATTGCAAAAAAATTGTGGCATAACAATATAAGATTACCAATGAAAATAATATTATTATGGAAAAATTTGACAAAGAATTATAACAGTTATTAATTAAAAGTACTAATTATTTCTAAAAATGAAAATAGTAATTTTAATAATATTAGAAACTCGATATGTT
This sequence comes from Umbellularia californica, assembly GCA_028538565.1. Taxonomy (NCBI): domain Eukaryota; kingdom Viridiplantae; phylum Streptophyta; class Magnoliopsida; order Laurales; family Lauraceae; genus Umbellularia; species Umbellularia californica. The sequence goes on along the minus strand of JAPQWN010000004.1, from coordinate 58,358,699 downwards.
CTAAGACTTCATTTTGTCCCAAACAAATAATATATATCACTGAACTATTTGAAAATGGCCCTTCCTAAGATTTACAGAATAGAGGAATGAAGATTGTTTGTCCTGATTATTGTCTCTTTGAAAAGAGAATGAAGGGTACACTTGTTATATGTAATAAGTCAACAAATAAAACCTCAATGGACTGACATTGAGGCATGTGAAATGTCACGACCCAAATTCCGGGGCCTTGTCGGATATCTGGATTGTGATAACTTGGCAATATTTACCATTCATTCATTAAATAGTTCTCATAAGAGGTTTGGCATTTAAATCAAACTATAATTCCAATTAAATTATAAAAGTCAAACAATATCAATGATCTCTGAATGATCAAAATTCCTATGTCCTGACTCAAATCAATAATGTACTAAAACATTATATAAATTACTAAACAAGAGCTAATCCCTCTATCAATTATTTTAATGCTTCTCGTTCTCTCCCTTCAGCCACGCATGCCAAAGTCTACGTGCCGAACACTGTCCTGATTTGGCCCAATTGCAACAAGATTACCTGAAGGAGGCAACACAACATCGGTTTTCTTGGTGAATGAATTTTCCTAATTATACAAACAACATACAACATAATATCACATAATCAACAAATCTAAATCAATAAATCAATTACCATTAAAAGTACACCCATATACATATTCGTGCCTATGCACATTAGCACGCCTTCAAGGCTTATCATATACATGTATACCGGTCACCATGACCCTGTCTCATCAGACGCGTCCACCAAGGACCAGCCAATATAATGGCCACCCACGTACACTAAGGACCAACCTATATAACGGCCATCAATCATCCGAACACAAGTCCAACATCCCACGTCTGGAATCTCACAATCACATAATAACCAGAACATAAACAGCAATTAATATAAATAAGCACACATGCATAGCAGCGTGGGCTCAACTCTAACACCATCCAGATTTATCATTGACCCCATCTTGACATAGCTGGTAGTTGATCATGTAGAGGTGACCCCACCCCTTTTTTTTTCATAATTTATTCCATAAAACATCCACCTTATATGCCTACCAAATCAAGGAAGCCAGCCCAAATTAATTATTCCCTGTGCCCATACATCATATCCCTTACAGGAGGTATGATTTATTAAAACAGTAGAATAATGATACTACACATCAGGTCTTGAGTAATCTATATTATACATTAGATTTGCCACAGTTGTTTTGACTCATCAAACAGAGAAAAAGGTTACAACCACCCACTCCTAGGGCCTTTTTGAGTAATCTGATCAGTGGGTCCCACTGGTTCAAAACCACGATTGAACCTCAAAGTAGGAGTCGTCCAAGGGTTCACTCTCACCCCATTGGATCTGATTCATCATCAGATTAATACCTGGGGCCTATAGATCCATGTTGTTCAGGAACGACTTTCTCCATTTGTCAGGACTGGGTTTTTGATGGCTAATAGATGTACCACAGGTGGGGCCCTCATCTCTTGGGTCCACCAGCACTAGGGTCGACCATGGGTCCCCTGTCAGATGTGGGGTTCTAATATTTGATCAGGTCCACTGATGGCTCCCACAACCCCTGACGACATACTTTGCCTCAAACTCACACCTGTAGCATGCAAATCAAGTGGATGGTGGCCCAGACGGGGCCCACCTCCCTTGGGTCCATATCCTCCTTGGTTGACTAGGGGTAAGCCTACTACTCCCTGGTCCAGATCACCCATACAGTGGGCTAGGGGGCCCCACAATTCCAAAACAGCAAAATATCTAGAGAAGACATGTCTCGGTGTTCCACCAAACTGTGCCCATAACGATGGTATTCCGTGGGTTTGCACTCCATCCATGATTATATCATTCTAACAGCCATGTGCACATGAAAAGAACTAGAAGTTGCCCTGATCAATAGATTTTAGATACTACCATGCACAATAGTTCTACACACACCGTCGACATCCAACATGCTCTGTCATCTAGGGCATCATTAGCAGATATCTAGGAAGATTCACTCACCTTTGATATGCGATCGTTGCTCTTTCGATGTGCGGACACGAGTAGGACATCCGACGATCGTCTTCTGACCAATTGGCTTCTTCCTCTTCTTCCCCTAGATTTCCGGTCACCAACTTTCTCTCAGATTTCTCTCAAAACAAAGAAGGAGAAGTGTATATAACAGAAAAGGCCGTTGGTTGTCTATATATAAAGAGGAGATAGAGTCCTAGTTCTTCTCTCATACTTCCTAATTAGAGTTGTTATACAACTCCTTCCCTTTCCAAAACCTATTCAATTGAGACACTTCTAATTCAGAAATAAGTTAAACAACTAAGGGTCCTACCTAGGCCAAACTAATCTTGGGCCCAGGTAACTCAGGATATTACATGAAAAGATGTTGGAATATTAGATGATGATAATAGTACCCTAAGGGCGTGTTTGGCACTTAACTAGTTGAAGTGAAGTAAAGTGAATCCAGACAAGAAATGACAAGGGGTCGTATCGAAAGTACACAATTTCAAAATTCCCTCCGAATTTTTCAAAAAAATTCAAAAAAGTAACCTCCTTTCTCCACTAAAAGACAAAAAAACTCTACTTTTCTATACAAAAACTAAAAAAGATTCCATACCAAACAACTAAAAATAAAACATCATCATAACACCTTATATTTTATTCTCTCTTGATTTGATGCTTCACCTCACCATACTTCAATTCACCATACATCCAAACATATGTGCAACGAGAGGATTCTTAGAATCCTCTTTATCAAGGAAATCAGATCAGTTCAGTTTTTTTTTTTCTGCAAGGGAAAATGTTGCACCAAATTACGAAACAGCGGGCTGCACAGAAATCAGAATAATTATTCCTTTACATCATGGAATCCTCTCTTCTTACAAATGCACCCTAAAAGTAGAAAGTACTGGTACTGAGGCATAGGAAAAGAGGTGGAAGAGGAGAGGATAGTGCCCTTATAAGTAAATAGTATAAAAAGCTTACAGGTTAGAAGTCGTAAAAGTTATTGAAACAAAACTGAGGGAATAACAGAAACTAGAGAATAGACAAATGAGGGAAGAAACATGAATAAACTAAGACCAGAATGAATTGATATAATTGCAATAGAGCATACAAAGCAGACCCTAGGTAGATGGGATAAGGCTTTGACAATAGTAATGGTGGCAATGTCTTCATTTTTTAAAATACATTAAGACTTTCGGAGTACAATGATGATGGCAATTCCAGTAATGAAAAGGTGAAATGCTGATTTTTTTTAAAATGTATAATATCAATTCTGTTATATTTTATTTTGTTATCCTCCGTTTTATTATGTTGGTGGAAGATGTACTTGTGCTTGACATAGTCAGATGGGAACTTTACAAACCAGTCAGAGCTCCAGAATTTTCTCTTTACGTCAAATGACTTTTCACAATAAAACATGAACCAAATCTTAATATAAGGCAACCGAAATGGAAAAGTAAAATCTTAGAAACCTTCTTTTTAACCATTTCTTTCTTTCAACAACTATCTAATTGAATGAGTATAGCAGACTGTCTAGTGCACAAGGTTTCTTTCTGTGCTTCTGCCTTTGCAGAAGATATTGATTGTCCTTATATAGATGCATGATGCTGCTCAATTTACTTTTAACTGATTGGCTACACTAGATATGTATGGTTTTATTTATATGTAATTCGTTATCTTTTTGGTTAGTAAAATCTAACTGGCTCACTTTTCTTCTTTGATAAATGACGGTCCAAATTCTTGCAGTCTCATATTTTCTAGTAATTACGTGGAAAATAGTTCGTATTAATTGTTTTTTTTTTTTTTTGAATGATAGCCTTAATTGTTTTATGAATGTAGATCTCGTGAATACTTGCATTGCTTCGAATTAAGAAGATTGTGGATGGATCTCTCTTGTGTCACTTCAAAATAATTAAAATATTCTTAGTTGGATATGATGGGATCCTCTTCATAAAGTCAATGCTGATAACTTGATTTTGGGTTTCTCGTATTTAATCATCTATTTGTGATTTATATATATTATATTACAGGTGGACAGCGTAAGGTTACCTCGTAATGTTGCAGACAAAAGATGCTTTTGTGGAACTGCCTTGGTTGAATTTTCAAGCGATGACGATGCCAAAAATGTTTTGAAGCAAAGACTGGTTTTTGCGGGTGTAGAATTAGAACTAGAACCCAAGTAAGCTATTCTTGTGGCTGTAAATTGCATAACATTCATTTATGCGGTTACCTTTGTTTTGATGACATTTAAACAAGGACCACTTGTGTGAGATTAATAACTTCTTGTGCCTTTTCTCTTTGGCTTTTTTAGAAATGGATTTTCCATGTTAAGATTGTTTTTCCTTATTGTCTCTCCTTGACACAATCAAGGGGAATCCGAATCTGATCATTCATGAACCCAAACCCCAAATCCCCAATCTGCAGAAAAGCCATGCCAAAACAAGGAGGAAAGCCGTAGATCACTTACCTATGAGAGATAAATCCACCGACAAAAGGTCTTCAATACATTGGGAGATATCTTAAACCAAGGGAGAAGGAAAATTATAAGTGCAAAAAAGAATGCAAACTTATATTAAGAATATAATAAAATACTCAAGAATGAATGGCTCATTTCCATATAAGTGCCTAAATAAGAAAGACAGTTGGGCACCTTATTTCATCATGTATTTAAGAAAGGCTAATGTTATGGCGGATGGTCTTGCAAAAGGAAGGAAGCTTTCTTTCTTCTATTACTTTTGATGTGTAGTTTCCTTTTTCATGTTTTGGCGTTTTAGTTTTGGTGTTTGATGTAGTCTTGGGTTCGGCTAGGTTGGTTTTGGCTTGGCCCTTGCTAGTTCAAAACATTAAAAGAAACCTTTTTTTTTTTTTCATTTTTTTAATGGTATTAGAAGAAACCTACTTTATAGAGTCCAGTTGAAAAGGAAAGTGCTCTTGACGGCCGAATGGAAAATCTCAAGAAAGCACACTTTCTGAACTTTTGATGTTGCTAGGTTTGCATTTAGATCAGCGGGTCCACTTGATATTTGATGGAGCAATATAGTTATTTTCTGCATCTTAGAAAAGATGTACACAAAGAAACTCAGACACATCTTGTTTGTATGCATAATTGCCCTGGATCGACTTAGGCTTGAAACCTGTTTTTTAGGGTTTATGAGCCCACTTGCTAAGAAGTCTGTTACGCTTAGAATAAGATTTGAAAGTCCTTTAAAAAGATTCAAAATCATTAGAAAACAAGAACTGCTGCTGTTGGGATATATTGGACGTCCCTGAACTCTGAGGGCTGTCCTGGTGGGCCAGCCACTTAATTGAAGATTGCAGTCCAGCCATGGGTGACTTGTTTGGGGCTGGTTGCAGTCAAGTTGGGTCTAGTTTGGCCCAAGTTCAAGTGGGGCCAGTTCGGAGTATGGGCTGGTTGTAGCAGATGTCATGATTCAATTCGATTAATGTGTATGAACGATTTGCGATCAATTTCATTTTTTAGAACAATGCCTATAACTGCTTAAATTCATCAGTAACAATTAACATGACTCCTTAAATTTAATAGTAATGTGGCATCACTTTCCATCAGGTTCTTCAGTGATTTTTCCACATTTTAGCAATTCTTTTTATTTTTTATTTTTTCATTTTTGGGTGAGAATCAGTCCATTTTGGCCTAGTTGTGTTTGACTTGTCCTATACTGCTCTATTCAAGGACGATCAAATTTGCACTCCAAAAACAAGTTTCAAAATACGTCTAATACCAATATCATGTCAGAGATGCATTTTTTTATCAATCATGAATTTGTGTAGGACTATTTGGACTAATTCTCATTTGGGCTTTCTGTAATGTAGGAAAGATTTTGACGCTGAAAGGGAAAGAATGAGGGTGGAGATTGAGAATTATCGTGCTCTTATAGCTGGGGATAATAGAAAAAGTTCCCAAACGAATGAGAGGTAGATGCTCCTCTTTTGTGCACATGAATTATCTTAGATCTATTCTTTTATTTATTACTGATATGCATACTGTTTTTTTGTCTTGCTCTTTCGCTCCCTCTATTTTTTGTGGTTGGTTTGATGCTTACTCATGATGATAGTTATCCAAAAGGCTTAGTTGTTGCATTTAAATTGAGGCGTATGTCTAAAGGAGGACCTGTAGAACAAAATGGTGTGCACCATGAGAAAGAAAATGTAGCCATCAGCGAGACAGAAGACATGCCAAATTCTACAGGGAGTGTTATTGAGGAGAGTGAACAGATGTCCCTAGAAAATGTTAAAGCTACTGGAGAATCTCTAGATGGTATTGAAATACAAAATGGGGATAAAATGGCTGAGAGTCCTACGAAACAAGGAGAAGAGAAGGCATTGGATTTGGAAGATGCCATCCAAGGGAGCGCAGAAAAGGCTACTGATACCATTGAAGCGAGTATAGATAATGTTGCAGATAATGCCGCTCGTCAGAAGGAAGATGCCTTCCAAGAGAGTGAGGAAAATGTTACTGATAATTCCATCCAAGGTAGTGGGGAAAAGGTTACTAATGATGCCACTCCGAAGAGTGAAGATGTCATCGAAGGTAATGAGGATGCTGCTGAGAAGAACGAAGGTGCCATCCAAGGTAGTGGGGAAATGGTTACTGATGGTGCCAATCAGAAGAATGAAGATGGTGCCAATCAGAAGAATGAAGATGCCATCCAAGGGAGCGTGGAAAATGTTATTGATGATACCACTCAGAAGAATGAAGGTGCCATCCAAGGGAGCGTGGAAAATGTTATTGATGATACCACTCAGAAGAATGAAGGTGCCATCCAAGGGAGTGGAGGAAAGATCACTGATGATGCCACTCAGAGGAATAAAAAGGCTGTGGTTGCTGAAGAAGTTTCATGGGAGAATCTAAAGCAGGTCTTTCAAAGATTTGGAAATGTAAAGGTACTATGAGAATGAAGGTTTCCATGACTATTTTCTATATCTTTGTTCTTACTTTATAGTTGGTAATCCATGTTTCCAGGTGGTTTTTGGTGTTGGCATTTCACAATTTATCTTCATATATTCTTGTGTCCTTGCATGTTCTGCCTGACATTCATCTTTTTCTCCTATTAGGAACTTATACCAAAATAATTTTATCATCATTGTTGTCATCATCATTTAGGCCTTATTCCATCAATCTATGGTCGGCAAGAAGAGCGTGTTGGCAAAACATTCGGCAATGAACTCTAAGCAATCTTTGAAACCTTACCTATTGAAATAAGAGAACGCTGTCTCTTGGCCCCTCCCCCGCAAAGGAACACTCGAGAGAACAAATAGTGACAAAAGAATGCACCATCAGACAAAGCAAACCACATATGTGCACTACTTTACCTTGGGATCTCTAAAATTATCCTCACGACCCATATTTGGACACAGTTAGTGCCCATTTGTTTCATGCAATTGAATTCCTAGGCATTTTAAGACTTGTATTTCTGAAAGTGGTTACAATTGAAAATGACCATAAAATAATCTCCCCTTCAAAGGAAAATGAATCAAGGGGAGATGGGAAATGAATGCCCAGCAACCACCCTAGAAATTGAAATAGGTCCCATCTTCACGTCCGACTTATACCTTCACCAGTCACCTCTTCAATAATTCTTTTCATAGAGCTCATTTGATGGGCTTGTTTGTTTGCATGGAATTGAATCCCTAGGAATTCTAAGAAATTTATTTGTAAACGTGATTAAAATTGGAGAGACAGGTAAAGACCCATAAATGACCATCAAATAATCTCCCTTCAATGGAAAATGAATTAATGGTGACAGTAAATGAATATCAAGCCATTGCCCTTGGTAATATAAATCCTAGAAAGGTCAAGGTCCCATCTACATCTCCACCTTATATCTTTCTCCCCTGACCTTCAAATAATCCTTTGTTGGAAACATATTTTTACCGTGAATTCCTATGCATTTGATTCCATGTGAACAAATAGGGCCTTAAGATGCGGAGAAGTACTCTTAAGCCATATGTAAGTGTTGTTTATGTTACAGTCAAGACTACTCAAGTCTCCAGATAAAACAAATATCTCAGGGTCGCCTTTTTGTGGTCTGCTCTTTGGAGTCTTGCTCCACCCTGTCCCTATTTAAAGCCATGGACTCAGTTGCTCCATATGCGTATGTCTTTTTTCAGTACTTCAACCAAAGTATGTAATAGTCTCTCCCTTTTCCTAGTTTCTTGAATGTGTAACCCTTCAATTCATCTTGCATGGGTTGTATCCGGCTAAACTTGAACTAAATAAGTTTTGTCATTGAATATTTTTGATCTATTTCTAACCTCTTATTTTCATCTTTAATACACCTTTTATCCTCTAGGTCTCTGCGTTTCCTCCCCCTTATTTTGGAAAGCTTATTTAAATCCTTCTCATCCCCAATTTCCTTTGACACATACAAATTGCCATTGTCATCTTAGTGGGCCTTACTAACCTTTTCCTAGTGGCGTGTTTTGGTGAGACATACCTTTCTAAGCCCGATCTTCTTCTTGTTTTCTGCCATTCTTTGGAGAAGAGTTTCTTTTCAACATTACCTTTCTTTGTTGTTTCATGGGTGGTCACTCTCCCACATTTTCTCAGCATCCCCACCGATCTTTATTTCGTTTAAATGGAGATGGAGGCCTTTTATGAGCAGGGTGCTTGGTGCATTTGTGTTTTCTTCTTTTGTTTTCTGTGTGTCCACTTAGCCTTTGAGCTAGGTGTTTGCTCTTGCCCTTGATGGGCTTTTTGTGTTTTCTTAGCGGGGTTGTTTATCTTGCCTTGGGTCATTTTAGCTTGTCAGCACATATCTCTTGTACTGTTAAGCTATTATTAATTGAAATTACCATGACAAAAGAAAGGGTTTTCTTTTCAACATTACCTTTTGGACTTTTGGATTCCATCTATATGTTTCCTTATGTATATGGCTCCTTTCCTTGGACTCCCCAAGTATCTACTTGGCAATGTATTTAATACAACTCATCATTTGAAGTGACACTTAGAATCCATATTTTAATTTCAACTGCCTTTCTTCTAAAATTCTTCTTTGAGTATTGATACTGGTACCATTAAAAAAAGATTGTTCATACTGTTTCCTTCATTAGATTCCACGACCTTATTTTCATGCAGAGTTTCACTATTTTATTTGATGCTCCACTCTTTACAACAATATTTTACTAGAATGTGGCAGAACCAATGCCTGTAAAAGTTAGGATGGACTTGGTGTGGGAGAGGCGAATAACGTCTATAGCCTGCGCCCATCAACCTTTGAGAGACAAGAAAAGAAGAGGGGTCTTATCAAAAAGTACAAAATTTCAAAGTCAAGAAGGTGGAATTTGAAATTTTGTACTTTTTGATAAGACCCCTCTTCTTCTTCTTCTTCTTCTTTTTTTCCCCTTTTAAAGTGACCCTTCACTTGAATTCACTTTACAAGTGAGTTACCCAAATGGGCCCTAAGGGAAACACATATTGAGTTAATATCTAAAGAAGAACAGGAAGTCACAAGCGAGTGGTTCTTCGTTCCTTAAGGATCGAGGGTTCGTTTCACGAACCAATTTTCAGGGAGTGGATTTCATGGATGGAGTTGGGGCCTGAATGACTTGGTCAACAGTTTAGTGAATATGTGGATTGACTAGTAGGCCACTTGATGTTGATCACATTCCTGAGTTTGAGTGCCAGCGAACGTAAAGAATAGTAGGTCTAGGAAGGCACAATCTCTGGAAATGGACCTTCTGTATGTCTTGATAACAAGTAATCTGTGTGTCATAATCAAGCCTCTCTTAACATCACCAGGCGCCTTCCCTCTTCTCAAAGAAAGTGTTGGCTATTGCATGATCAAAAGCATAGCAAAGTTGAGAATATCATCCCCTATATCATTCGTTTGTCCAAACCGTACCCTTCATGTACTCTATTGTACCCATCTCCTTTTCTTTTGTACATTACCATTGTTCTCAAAATATGATGCTCTCGCCAGCAGGTATACTTTGAACTAGAACATCCATCAAGTTCCAAAATCTCCTTTTAACATTTTGTACTTAATCCTGCTCAAAGTGCTTAATATCTGATACAGTCTTAGCTGTAAGAAACATTGGGTTTTTGTTAAATCAACAAGTTGATAGAAAGACGGTCAAATCTCATAGTTTTACCTTCAGCAACATTTGTTTCCATTTTGTTTGAGGAGTCTTCGAATCATTTGTTCCTCCATTGCCCCTTATTATTTAGCCTTCTCCCCATTTCATTTTGCCCTTCTTGTATTCAATTCAGAGGCTTTATGGATGGTTGGTGTTTGGGCCTTTTCTCTCAGAGGGGGGAAATTCAGAGCCCACAGTGGGCTCTACAGGCCAAGAAATTTCAAGGCACTGAGGCGTCAGAGCTACAGGAAGAGGCTGCAGCAGCGAAAGAGGCACTACCCCTTTCCTTTTTCTTAGGCAGATTTTATTGCATTTTATCTGTTTATTCTGGTACTCATCACCTTGATGGGATTAACTTTTTTCTTCTTTTTTTAATAGTTTCTAGGATTAATAAAGAAAAATAAATAATGCTTCTATGATTCATTAAATGCCATTTGTTCTGCAACATAAACATCATAGTATTATGGCTTGCCGCACCTTTCATAACGTTTATTTTTGGTAGTCCCATGGACACCATCAATTTCTTATTTTTAGATCTTACATTTGAATCTAATAATCTTTTCTTGGCAGAGTTGATAAAGATGTTTTATTTGCTTGTGTTTACTTATCTGTAGTTTGTTGATTTTAAAATGGGAGAAGAGTCGGGATATGTTCGCTTTGAACAGCAGGAAGACGCTCAAAAAGCCCTTACTGCTGCGAGGGAAGGTGACTTGGTTGTGAAGGATTGCATCATGTGTGTGGAGTTAGTAACTGGTATGAGTTCTATATGCTGTCCATTTATTTCTATGGATCTGTCACTTGATTGAAGCAGTAGTTGTAAGTTCATGTTTATTGGTGGGGCAAATTTGTAACTTTCGCCTACTGCACTTTCTATATGGAATATGAATCCACCAAAAAAGTGTGAAAGCGATCACAATCTTGCTAATGATTAAATGTGTGACATTTTTTTGTTTTTTGGTCTCATATCCTTGCAATCTAAAAGGTACATTTTGACCTGGTCCATTATGTAAAAATTGATTTTTGCATTCTATGTATCTTGGACATGAACATGTATACTTCTGCTGGATGTGGATACTGGGGGTTGGAGTGCTCGGTGACCCATACAGGTATTTTATGACTAAATTTTTATGACATTCTGATAGAAGACATCTTTCAAGAAGGGAAGACTAGGAGATGTGAAAGGTTAGTTGTGTTTTGGAAGAAAACAACAGTGTAGACTTGGCATAGGCATGTTTTTATGTCAAAATGGATAAGCAACTTGAAGCCAACCGCCAAGAGATACCAGCACAAGTAGTATAAAACAGATCCTCAGAGTCCTGTTTGGCATAGAGATAAAAGTAACTCTTTATGGTGCCCTATACTGGGTCCTATGTGCAAGACATCTCTTTGGGCAACAATGATTCGAGAATATGGCATTCCTCTGCAAATGGTGATTACTCTATTAAAGTAGCCTATAAAGCAATTTCAGAAGGACAAGTGGACCTCAGACTCAGTAAGAGATCCCTTTGGAGAGTAAAATGCCAACCCAAAAAATCACTTTCTTGTGGAAATTTCTTCTTTGTCGTCTTTCCACTAAAATATTATTGAGCCAATTTATGCATTTTCCCAGTCTTGCTTGTATTTTTAAGGAACTCTAGAAGACTCCATATGCCACGTATTTAGCCGATGCCCTTTTATCATGAATATCTGAACAGCTCCTGATATTGCCATCTCGTGACCGAGTCTTCGATCTAAATTAGTGTGAACTCTGGGATTTTATCTGGAAAGCTAATAGCAGAGTAGATACAGGTGCTGCTATTGCATGTTGGGTAATATGGAAATCCAGAAACGAGAAGATATTTAGTCATGATCTAATGAAGCCATTCGATACATTGTATAAGATCAGACTTTGTTGGTCTGAATGGCAAGACAATATTTATCCAACCCATGTCAGGATACACGGAATCAGGAATGTTAGCAGCCACCTGATTTGGGTGAGTCAAGTTAAACTTGATGGCTATGCTCTGCTGGATGATTTGGGTGGCTGGAGGTATTTTAAGAGATCATAATGGTTTAATGCTTGCAGCTTATGTCGCGCCACTATCTGCGTCTGATCACTACATGGCTGAACTCCATACTCTATTTCTTGGAATTTCTCTATGTTTGTGCAGATGCAGATGCAAGCTGTGCTGACAATGAGCCGACCATAAAGCAGCTGCTGCATCACGGGGGCTGCTGGTGGGACATGTGGGCAAAGATACAGAGAAAGCTGACGTAGAACCTCTTTTGGCAACGACAACATTGCTCACATTCTGCAGACGTGATTCCATCTATTTTACCAGGCTTGAAGCCAAATTTGCGTCAATGCTGCTGGCCAAACCCAGATTTAGATTGCATCACCTAAGAAATAACACCCAAACTTTTGTGACTGACATTTTTCTCATGGAGGTTGTGGATTGATATCCTGCTACAGTTCAACCTTTTGACCTCACTTCTTATAATGGACAACCCGGGGTGGTCTATGTAAAATGTTTTCCAACATTAAGAGGCTGAATAACTTCCATGTGCCCTGTCCTTGTTGTGATAACTTCTAACTGTAAGACTAATGGCATTGATGAGCCTTAAACAATGCAAGGGCATTCATACACCAATAAAAAAAACTGCGAGGACATTCATATTTCTCTGTTGCCTTAAATCAAGAATTAACCGAGTGTTGACAAAAGCCATCTTTTTCATCTGTCAGGTGATGCTGAAAGGGACTACTGGACCCAACTTCGTGGTAACTTGGAGAGACATCATCGCGAACATCATAGAGGAGGCTACAGAGGAAGGTGAGTGTGACTTCACGTGTCCTTGTTTGCTGTATGCTTTTTCCAGTGGCAAATTAGCCATCTGCTGTTCTGGCTTGATTTTGAACTACTCCAAGGATCCGCTGTCATATGGAACAGTGGGGTTGTGTATATGCGATTATGCATGATCCATGTTTCTAATCAGGTGACTCCAGTTGTCCACTGTCCAAATGCCCTGGTTACTTTGCTCATTAGATGAGCTGAACATGTGAAAAAAATAGATGGTCAAAAGAATTGATCAATGTCCGCATTTGGTGGACAAGTGGGAGCTTTCCTGATCAACTGCTTGGATTTTCCATGTTGGAGGAGCTTTCTTTTTTCCATTTCCCAGTTTTTTTTATGAAATGCTAGTGTTATGGAAGGGGGGCAAAACCTCTAAAATGAGCAAATTAATTCCTTGCAGGGGCGGCTATTATGGTAGAGGAAGGTATTTTGACAACAAGCGCCCACGACAAGGAAACAGAGGTTTTTATCAAGGCCGGCCGAATAAATTTCCTAGATTTGACGCGTATTGATCTGAGTAGCCATTGTCACATGATGGGTTGTCTTTAGGTTAGAGGTTCTCACATGCAGAGCAGCAGTGGTCTTGACAGCTCATATGCATGTTGGAGGTTCTCACATGCTAAGTTGCCTGATCCTCATATGAAATCTTATAGTACTTTAAAAATGCTGCCTAATCTGCCAATCTGTTATTATTATTGGTTTTTTTTTCCCTAATAGAATCAGTAGTGTCTCACCTACATGGGTCTTTCCTCTCTTTTTTTTTCCTGCCTTTTGCTTTGTTACTGTTATATGGATATAATATATTAGTATTTTTGGCTTTATGCAATGTTCTTTGTGGCGAGATGTTTGTGTAGTATTTATGTATGCGACTTTATGCTCCCCTGGACCCCGAGTAACTTGCTTTGTGCAATTTTGAATTGGAGCCATACGATACAAGGACACAGATTTTTGTTTTGTACATTAGGATTTTCTGCTATAGAACTCCCTGTATTAGCACATAATGCAATTTGATTCATACCCATTCAAGCACAGTTGTCCTTACATGACTAGATTAAAAACCGCACAAATTGTAACACGGGGTCGCGGGTGGGGCAGGCCAAGCCACTGTTATTCATGGGGTGGCCCATGAATCAAGCATTATGGTGATCTAATGGGACCATTTCTGGTCCAACCATAGGCGTTTATTATCTAAATGCCCAATAGACATCCTAGACTGGACTGTTACAACTTCGCTGACCACTGTTGGTGCGTCTGGTACATAGTTTTAAGTGACTCCCTAGTTACCTCACTCCATGACGTTCTGACTTGAGTCATGCTACTGAGTTTATTGACACTGTCTGTCTGGTGCCCAACTAAATACTAAAAATGGCTTTACCTTAATAAAGCATAGCATATGGGTGGAACCCAGATGTTGATATATGGTAAGCCTTCCATATCCATTTCCGCCCAACCACCTCAGAATGACCCCACCAAAATCAAATCCAAGGAAGGAATAACTTCCGTCTTTTTTATTCCTCATTTGTTCGCTCTCCCTCCTTTATTCCTTTGTACCATAGATATAAAATTCGGCCAACTTGGAATCCTATCAACTGGCTGATATGTACTTGTGGCCATGTCTAATACCACTTTATCATGTGTTCGTACTTTTGCTTAAAATATATTGTAGCTCTTCTCTACCCATTCTTATACTTTCATGTTTTTTTTTTTTTTTTTTTTCAATGATTTTTATGCTTTCATGTTTTTTTTATTTTTCTATGTTGTCCCCTTCAAGTAGAATTTCAAAATGCTCAGACCGGTATTAAAAAACCCAAGACGGTTTAGAATTTTATTGGCCAAAATTGACAATCCACATGGCCAATTTATCTAATTCTCATGCCTTCAAAATAAATCAAACTCGACCACACGGGATATTTTTTTGGAAAGGACAAATGAGTGTCAAATTACATTGATCGAAGGTGGGTCCAAGTGAGGCCCATAAAGATGGAGTGTACATGGGGTTCGATGGGAGAAAATCACTCTTATGGGATGTGCACTAGCCGGACTGTCAAATTAAATTGTGGAGTCCACCACAACTGAATGGAGCCACAACCTGGAAACACAGGAATCAGATAATTGCAACCACCCAACTGGTGGCCATCCAATAAATGGTCAAAGTAAAGCCAGATGCCCAACAATGGGGAATTCCCCCTTTTTTTTTTTTTTTTGGAGAAAACAGCTAGCTAGAAGGGATTCTCAGGAACAAAAAACTAATTTGACGTTTTTATTTTTTCAAACAAAACAAGACAACCAACTTTACTAATCCCAACATTTTAGACAACAACATTCATCAGGTGGTTTCATTGAATTCCATTACTTTCTTAAAATAAAAGTGAAGATTCCCTAATGATCTACCAATACCATTAAACCCAAAGTCAATTTAACCAAGTTGATCCAAGGTGTCACTGCAAAGCATTAAACCAAAGCCAATTTAACCAAGCCCTCCCCTATTATCTTTCAATTTTGAATTTCATTGGACCCCACAACAACCATTATCATGAATTTTAGTATGTTTGCTTTCAATTCAACTTTGACTCTCACTGGACGTCATATCAACATACTACATTTTATATTTTGTTCTTCATTCAATTTGGTTTCTTTTTTTTTTTTTTAATATTGTTTCTTTATGATTTTGAATAACGGCATTTTATATTTTTAGCTATTTTTCTTGTTTAGATTTCTTTCTATTTGATTTATGCATTATAAAACATGGAAATCTAAAAGTTATAAAAGAAAATTGCTGTTGAATTCTATGTTCAATGTCTTTGTTGCAATTACATATATAGTTCACCAAAATAATCTTCAAACTGATCATTTGGTTTTTTTTTTTTAATTTTTAATTTTGTAGCTTTAACCATTGTAACCCCTGTATAATACACTAGAAACAACAATAACAAATATGAAATCCACCAATCTCAATTAAGAGAAAAGACAAAAAAATGATGGGCCTACTTAATGGTTCTCTTGATTTAAAAAATAAATAAAGTGAAAATTACAATTAACTTTAAACTGTTTTCATTCCTTTTCAAAAGGCACCTGCCACCTATTTTGAAGGGGATTTAACGGCAAAAACCCTCCTACAAGGGCATTTCTTTAATTTGGCACTAATAAAAATGGGCAGACATAATAGGTCCTAAATGTACATTTCACTTTCTTTTTTTGTCTTTTAGTGCTATAATCGATATTGACTATTTACTTGAAACATAAAAAACACAGTCATAGTCGATATCGACTATTTCGCTGAAATATAAAAAACAGCATACACCCACTGCATCTGCATCATCCCCATGAGATGGTGATGAGCGTGAGAGAGATTAAGATGTAGAGGGCTGCCACGGGTGGAGACCCTCACTTTCAAATGCAAAACCCTTACCCACATTTCTCTTTCTTCCACACCCAAAACCTATTTCTCCAATTCCAGTATCTTCTTTCCCAAAACCCCATTTCCCCTTTCAACCCATTCTCCTAGACCCACCCCTTCTTGGGTTCTCAATCCAACAACCCCCATTGCCTCCACCAATGCCTTATTATCAACTACAGAAGAGACGACAACGAAGGAATCGAATTCCCCATTTGGGGTTTTCCCTTCTACTCAATAGATTGTTGTCATGGAGAAACCCCCAGATGCGGTTTCTTCAAAATCAGATGTTACATCAAGACCTTAGCCAAGGTTTTGGGAAGGTGAAGCTGCCACAAGTGACTTTTTACTGGCCTCTATTGTTGTTTACAGGTCCTGAAATCCTAATTCTAATGTGGGTTTATGTTGTTTTGCAATGAAAAGGATGCGATGAAGAAGAGATGATGATGGGCCGTGTAGAGATAAGAGAGATGCGTGCGGGTTACAAATAGGGGTGAGATGAAGGTTGATGGTAGGGAGATGGAAATGATGAAGGAGTGATGGGTTGGCTGGCCCGAGAGGACGAAGGAGAAGGAGGGAGAGGTCTGCGTCCTGGGATGGTGAAGATGAGATGAAGGAGATGAGCCTTGATGGGCCACCACACTATACCTGCATACCCCACCGAGATGGCTTTCCTCCTTTTTTCTTTTTTCTTTCTCCCCCTCTCCCCCTCTCCTTCTCCTTTCTCCCTGCACTGCCCTTTGCCACCCATTGCACTCTACGCCGGTGCACACCTTGTCCTTTCTTTCTTTCTTTCTTTCGAACGTTGATATCGACATAGCGCTAAAAGACAAAAATAAAAAGAGAAACCTAAAGTTAGGCCATTTTCTATTTGCCCATTTTTATTGGGTCCAAATCAATGAAATGCCCATATAGTAGGGTTTTTCCTGTTAAAACCCCTATTTTGAAATTAGCAACATCTATTTTCATTTTTTAAAAGAAAAGCAACACATGTTTTCTACAGAGGCCCAAGCTTAGGATTGCTATGCTAGGCAATTGGGTGAAAGGCTCACATGGAGTCCACTGCCCCACTTCCTAAAACAGTACAGATGCCTGGAAGTGGGAAGAAAGACATGTTAGAATAGCATCAGATGGAAAGGATAAGATTAAAAGCCTTGAAATCTGTGCTTGTCTGGAAGCTTCCGCATTCATTTCCATATTAAACCTTGGCGGCTGTACATAGACTCTTGGTTAGAGAACACACTTGGGAAGAGAGAGGGGCCTTATAGACTCTTGTGGGGAGAGAGAGAGAGAGAGAGAGATGTTGGAAGGGAAGGCAGTGATCCAAGAAACAGACATGCCATCAATGATGCAGGCACAAGCCATGAGCTGTGCCTCACAGGCACTTGATCTCTATGATGTTCCTGACTGCAGATGCATTGCTGCTCACATAAAAAAGGTATGCATATACTACAAAAACATATCATAGAAAACCCATCATCTAACTTCTCTCTCTCTAATGCAAATGTTTTTTCTTTTACATTTTTTTTTTAATCTGAGAGCAGGAATTTGACAAGATACATGGGTCTGGTTGGCAATGCGTTGTGGGTTCCAATTTTGGTTGCTTCTTCACACATTGCCAAGGAACATTCATTTATTTCTGCCTTGAGTCCCTCTCCTTCCTGCTTTTCAAAGTGGGACCCTCTGCATTTTAACACCAGCTTCTTACCAATCTGCCGGTGACACTTGAAAGAACTGGGTTTCATGGGTTGAATGGAAAAGAACCCAAAGAATTTGAAGACCACTTCTTTTCTGTAAATTTTACTAAACATCCAAATATACAATTTGGTGGCTCTTTGGGTTCTTGCATTTTCTCATCAATGCACTTGCAAAGCCAGTTTGTTAGTCTAGAGGTTCATCTGGAATGCTGGATAATGTTTAATATATGTAACCCAATTTTCCCCTTTCTTTGGATTGATTATTCTCATGGGTTTTGGGAATTCCTGTGTCTCATCTCAACACATTGGAGAGAATGGATGGATCATGTGCATGTGCAACATGGCTTCAAGACTTTCACAGGTGATTTAGTCACATTTTGTAGGGTTTGGATGACGCAAACCATCCACAACTAAAGCAATAGTCTTATTAGTACTCAGTCCTTGTTAAGTTGTAATCAGGCCTCTGTTTTAGTGAGGTGTATATAGTCCATGGGACTAAGATCTCTGCAAGGGCAAAAGGGCCCCACTAGCAGATAATACTGGAAACAAGAGAGAGGAAGCTCATTACTTAAAATAGTGAGAAAAGCATAGAAAAATAAAATCATAATTAATTCTACAAAACATGATTTTAAATGAAGTTGAGTACAAAGGTCTTGCCACCATTATTTTAAATATCAGTTGACACACACACAGTATCAGCTGATACTTATTGATTCTTCAAGAAACCCATTTGAGAGTATGATGGCCAAGTAGTCCATGTATCATTGATGTGACAAATCTGCATGCCTATATATATATATATATATCATTAATCCAGATGATATGGACCATTTTTCCTTTTTTTTTTTTTTTTCTTTTTTTTATGTTTTATTTTTCAGCCAGATTGAAATCACATTGAAATGTTCACTACCCCAATCAGTAACATTGAAAGGGCTGATACCCATCTATTTTTTTGCCCATCTGAAGTGGTTGATGCTTAAACCTATGCTTACTAAATGAATCCCATATAGGCCAAGATTTCTCCTGTGGAGCCCAAGCACACAGGCTCTGAGTTTGGCAAATGGCATGCCAGCACGAGGAAATCCTTTCTCATATGGATATCACGAGGCTTTTGAGTATTCCATGATGATAAAAATGTACAGATGTAGCGTAAAACTAAAAAAAATTGAATCGCAAATAGGTGCATTTGGGAAAATTGAGACTCATTTGACATGGTTTGGATATCTCCAACGGATATTAACAAGGGCACAAAAAGTTCCTCTATGGAGAGTGATAGCTCAAGGGAAATGAGTAGGCTCAAGAAGTTACGAATGAAAGCACTAAGGATGGATTTTGAAGAAGTGCAATCTAACCAAGGATTTGGCTTCCTACGATGGAGAAAAGAATTCATACAGCTGAACCCAAACATACTTGGTACAAGGCCTTATTGATGAATAATGATGATGATCAAAGCCCATGGCAATCAGAAGGCATCTTTTGGCTGGTACAAAGATCCACAGCAAATACCATTGGTTCCTGGCTATCTTCAAGCCCTGCATGATCCACCTCCAGGATTATTTGGCTATAAACCAGCAGAAACACCATGCAACTCCTGATTGTGTAGCCCACCTGTGTCTCCATTCATAACAATCACTCAAGCAGGATGGATTTGAAAGCTATCACTTCATAATTTAGATCACTGGATGCGCCCTACATGGGCACAATGTGGTTAGCAAAACCATTTATTGTAAAGGCCCCAGAGTGCAATGTTACTATGCAATCTGGAATGAGATCTTTCAACCTCTCCTATGTTGTCTTGATTGGAGGTGGGCCCCTCACAACTAGATTCACAACTCCAGCATCCATCTGGAAAGTTTGAAATAAGCTTTAACAGGGCCAACTGAAAGAGAAAATTGTACTGAATATCATAATAACCCTCCATAAAAAAAGGGGAAAATACCAGGACAGCCCTAGTTCCCAGATACTTGATTATTTAATTTCAACAATTATCAGACCACAGCTCCAAAAAATTAGCACAGATTCCAGCAGAAAATCATAGACGACGTTATGAGTAAACTCAGAATGCTAAAAGTATTTCTCATTGGGTAGATAGGCCCTTCTACAAGGTGTCATTAATAGTGATTCATGAGCATTAGGCTCTGCAGATACATGCCTGAAATTAAAAGAAAACTTAATTAAGAGCTAGGGATTGTTATTTGATGAGGCTATTTGGTTTTATTTGGTGATTTCAACCAAAAATCACTATAGCCATAGATTCCTTTCTTTTAATATTATAAAATAAATATAATCAACTGATCCATTGGATAGACCCTTAAACTGATTCAAAAATAATTGTTGACTTGGAGAGAATCCTAGATCTTTGATACAAAAACAATTACTGATACATGCTGGGAGAGGGTGGAAGAATTTATATTCAACTGATCCATTGGATAGACCCTTAAACTGATTCAAAAATAATTGTTGACTTGGAGAGAATCCTAGATCTTTGATACAAAAACAATTACTGATACATGATGGGAGAGGGTGGAAGAATTTATATTAAAAAATGTGCGTGCGTGCGTGCGTGCGTGCGTGTGTGGTTTAATTTGGGGGGGTGGGGGCGGGGGTGTGGGTTGGTTTAATTATAATCACATTCTCATTATAGGTATGAATAAACAAGCTAAACATCAGGGCTAAGTAATCATACATTTGATTGGAAGTACTTCAGTTTCATGTGGCACATGCCAAATATACCACCCACCACCAGTTTCCAAAGCAGTGAAAGAATTGTACAATACCCATCATTAGTATTTACATACTAAAGAAACCCTAGCTAGATGCAAAGAATACCTAAACTCTCCACCTAAAGATGTGCAATCCTCCAAAAACATGAGAAAAAAGGAAGAAAAGCTACTGATTATACAAGGACCTGAGGGGTGTGAGATGAGGCAGGAGCAAAGGTATGAGCAATTGCATTCACCTGCCAAACTGGTAACATAATCGAATAAACTAAAAGGTTTATTGAGAAGATTCAGACTTCGTCCTCATCTGAGTTCCACTTTGCAAGCAAGAAATTCTCTGGCACTAGGAACTCCCATGTGATCTGACTGAAGATATGGAATGGGCTGAAACAGAAGTAGTTGGGCTGTTAAGATCTCGATCCCCATTCACGGATTTACCTTTTCCACTCAACCTAGCTATGGCTTCTTGCGAGACATCCGCAAACCAGTCATCTTCAGGCAACACACTGCCAACAAAGTAATATTTTTAGCGATAATGTAGAAAACCAAAGATTAAAACAATCATTAATCTCATTTAATCATGATAGAATGGGCCCACATGCATGAAAAGATGAAATATAAAAAATTGTTCAAGTCTCTCAAGATAATAGGCTCAAATAGACTCAGTTCTTTCTCCATCCAGATGATTCAGTGACTGCAAAGTCAATGTGTAGAGAAAAAAGCACACGCAAATTGCAACTCATAATGTTGGATGATGCAACAAGTCCCATTTTCTCATCCAAAATGTTTTGGAGTGAATACGAAAAGCATTGTCCAACACATATATACCCAGTCTAACAATTGTCTTTCAGTAGTTATATACTTCTATATATCGTTATATGTTTTTTCTTTACCAGAAAAAAATGGCAATCAGTTGCAGGTTAAAAACTCTTGTGATCCAAATAAAAGTGGGACACAGGGGATTGCTAGTGAGGTTTAAAAAATCAGTTCCATGGGACACTGCTCACCATCCAATTATGGAAATGAATGTAG
Organism: Umbellularia californica; assembly: GCA_028538565.1. Taxonomy (NCBI): domain Eukaryota; kingdom Viridiplantae; phylum Streptophyta; class Magnoliopsida; order Laurales; family Lauraceae; genus Umbellularia; species Umbellularia californica. The sequence continues at coordinate 58,336,906 of JAPQWN010000004.1, read as the reverse complement.
TCTGTTGAATGTTTTTTTTATTTTTTATTTTTTTATTTTGAGTGTCCATTTTATTACTTTATATTGGATGGCTAACAATTACCCATGGGCCTTTTACTGAAAGCAGTCTAATCCATAAAAGCCCATCGCTTCTGCCAGTGCTTCAATTACATACCACATGTCCCATTTCACAAATGGTAGTCATAGACTACCAAAATTCATGCTACACTTTTGTACACTTACAAATTAAAGATTTAGTTAAATGAAAAGGCATTAATACTGAAATCCACATATTCACAAGTGTCTCCAGTCCAAAGACACATAAGTTGGAAGGGTGTCTTGGATATCCACAAAATTAGTATACATGAAGACACTGATTCTCAGACTGCCAATCTTTAATCCAGAATCATACTATTTCAAGAAGAAAAACAGATAGTAGTCATTTTGAAAGGCACCCAACAAAATACAGAAACCACAATCTAGCATTGGCCCTTTGAAGTTGGACGGCATTAAGATGAGCTTGTAGCACAGTTGAAAGGTGTTCCTTGTCACAACCAGGATGTTGCAGATCAGAGTCATATTACCAATCAATAAAAGAAGGCTGGACGGCAATTAGGTGAATCCCCTATGTGATAGAATAAGCAGTACAGCATGACAAAGCAGTATAATCTGATGAAAGAGACTCAAAACCATGCACTCAACACACCACACAATGTCCTAACTAGCTGAATAACAGCTGAGGATGTATAGAATGATGTTAACAATCAGCATTAAACAAGTTATTTTAAATGCTGACCATGTATTACCTTAAACATCCACCTGACACAATATTCCGGGGCCAGGATAAATGGAATAAATATGTCTTAAACAGTTGACTACTATGGGTTGTAGTCAAAACAGCTGAACTTAATCAGGATGCATTTTCAGAAACAGGCCATATGTAAATCAAGACAAGCCAGACCAATTGAGATAGGCCTGGACTGGCCTGATTGCATTATTGGATCAACCCCCATTATTTAGTTACACCATGTCCCTGCCCTGAACCATTTTTTTTTTTGCGAGACCAATCTTTAGTTCAGTACTACTTATGCACTAAAAGATTTCTGTAATTATCTATAAATTAAAATATGATGGAATGTTGAGACTGGATTAACAAACACATGAAGCAATTTTCTAGTATATTTTGCCCAGATTCTTCCAAATAATAGCTCACCTGTACGGATCAATTCCAGTTGCAGAAAATGCAGCTATAGCTCTAGATATGATGTCTTTAATAACTTGATGCAAATTACGAGACAAATAACGGCCTTGGGATGAGAAATGAATCACGAACTCCATATCCAAATAGAACTACACAAGAAGCAATCAAGTAAATAGAATGTCAACTTTCTCTATATCCAGATAGAATTACACAGATTATTGAAGTTTATTTTTGAACAAGAAATATCAAGCTGAAAACTGAAAAGACAAACCTACACATATACCTGCTGTAACCCTAGGGGTCCCAAAGGCCTTGGTCCCTCCTCAATATCATCCCAAAAGGTTTGGTCATCTGAAAGCCATAGGATGATAGTCTCTGTGAGCCTCATCAATAGCAAAGTAGCAAATCGTTCCCTGCCTACAAACATATCTGCAGCAATGCTTGCCATCCTGCTCAACTTTAAAAAAAGTTCCTGAATAGACAATGGCAATGGCAATAAACCATAAGAATTTCAATAACATTGTAGCAGAACAATGTCAATAAGCCATGAGCGTTTCAAGGACACGGCTGCAGAACAAAGCATGCAGTGGAATCATCACACCTAACATTACTAAAAAAAAAAAAGTGGAGCACTTGCAACAGTCCCATGTTAAGGGTAAAAATGGATTTGAACAATTCATATTTTACAGCAATCAGCTGTAAGTATACGTTTAATGTTGTCCAAAATAAATATTCTCAATCACGAGGTTTTCTCCTAAAATTAAAATGCATTTTTTGGTAAGTAAATCTAATGTCAATATTTCGTAAAAGGAAAGGTTACCATTGAAATCCAGAGATGCCATCCACCATCTAAAGCTAACTTTACATGATGAAATCAGCTAATGCCGTATTTGAAGACAATAAGACTCAAATTCAAGTATTCCACACCCACCCATTAATGAGCATAGATACCACAAATATGGTCCCACACACGCAACAGCTCACACCCACAAAGACATCATCTCCATGTATTTTCTCTAGGCTTTCTGCAAACATATGACCTAGATGATGAACTTCAAGATATCCTCTGTACTAGCTGAAGATGACTAAGAGATAAGAGACCACAAATTGTCCATTCAGATCAAACACAATGAGTGGCAAAAGGGCCACACTATAATTAAGTGACTTGGTAAGGCTATTGATTGAGACAGAATAATGACAAAACTAAGATACATGTAAAAGTGAAGGTAAAGACAATGAAGGCGAAACATTAATAGACCCTTCACTCACAACTTGGGTGAAGACAATCGGAGGTGCAACGTCGTCGTTGCAAGGATTCTCGGAATTTCATCTTTGGTCGCTGCCTTGTTCCCTTGGTTCAGTAAAGGAGAAGAGGATCGTTTCTTCCTCACCTCTGTTTTCTTCAAGAGGAACCTGGGCTCTCTTTGGATAAGACCAGACATTGGTCTTCACTGCAGTTGTAAGGATGACTTGGCTATTGGGTCAGGTGGACCTGAGCAGGAGCAGGGGCTATCTTTGGATCATTACTTACTGGTTTTTTATGCAAATTTTGGCATCGTCTGGTATATTATCGTCTTTGTTGAGAGTTATCTGCACATCTTACCTTCATCAGGTCATTTTTATCCTTTTCTCTTGCATTTTTTTTTCCTAGTCTTCGCCATGGCTTTAAAATCAGAGATACTACCTCTGAAGTAAAATGGTAATAATTACTTTAGTTGGGAGTTTCAACTTCGTATATTTTTACGAGGAAAAAATCTTTGGGGACATGTCAATGGCACAATCCTCAAACCCACTCAATCAGAAGAGTCCCTGGACACTACTACACTGACTGTGTGGGAAGTGGATGATGCAAAAATGACGACTTGGATTTTGAGCTCGGTTGATCAGCAGTTGATTCTTAATTTGCCACCACCTCGAACACGGCCCGATTTCCATCCACAGCTCCCACTGTTAGTTGAACTAGCCAAACCAGAACAATTCTTGTCTTACTAGAGAGGTTTCAAAACCCAACATTACCTGCTTTTACTTTCCTCACTTTGTAGGAGAGGGAACACTGCCCTCAGGAATTGGATCTTGACTCCATAACTATGCACTTATTATCTCATATTCTGTGTTCATACACCCAGTAACACATATATACATTGAGCTTTTAATTCTTGCTCTCGTTCGTTTGCACAGCAAGGTCATGGGGGCTGAGAGCGGCTAATCTCATGCCACAAGCCTCTGAGTTTGGCATAGTAAGCTCCCTAGAATAAACTTCCCTGTTTGGGTTGTGTTAGATCTCTTGTTAATTGATTAACCCAATCATTATTTTTATTGTTTGGATAGGCTAGCTGCAGAGATTAAATCCCACAATTCTTTAGCAGTTCGGCAATGATAGAAACTAGAAGCAATAAACAGTTCAGCAATGATAGAAACTAGGAGCAATTCCATCCTCCAAGGAGTTCAGAATCCAATTTATCGGTAAACATATTCTCGGCTTTGCAGTCACGAACTCACCATATTCTGAATCATCAATCTACAACTTGGCCATCTATGTATTCAAGCCTCTTTCTACCACATGAGTTCATTTTAGCTGAATATGACCATAGTATTAATTATTGTCATTAACAAATTTACAATGATATGATTATTAGTGTTTGCAATTTCTAAAATTTGGGTTCCAGTTGAATCCTCTCCCACTGTGCCTTGAACTTCCAATATTTCTAAAACATTTGCTTCTGTGATTAAATCAGCCCTCCTAATACAATTAACACCCTTCACAAGGAACCGGATTGGATGAGCAGTGAGCATACTCAACTTTCACTCTTTAGAGCATAAGAATACAGACGAATCAGCTCCTCATCAAACTGCTGTACCCTTACCACAGGCCCACGGTGCTGATGTCAACTTCAATAGAAAACCACCTCCTGTTAGTTGTTGATGTATGATGTATCTACTTCGAGTTAAGAGGCTTGAATAACAAGTTAGAAGTTTTAAACCAAACCAAACCAAACCAAACCAAGCCTTTTCCCACTAGGTGGGGTCGGCTATATGGATTTGACGACGCCAATCAAATCTGTTTAGGGCCATGTCCTCCGTTAGATCCATGTGGGCAAGGTCATGTTTAATAGTTTCTTTCCAACTTCTCTTGGGTCTCCCTCTCCCTCTCCTACTCCTGGCAATCTCTATGCCTTCACACCTTTTAACAGGTGCTTTCATTGGACGCCTTTTAACATGGCCAAACCAAGTAAAACATCCAGTTGAATAACAAGTTAGAAGTTTTAAATTGGAAGAAAAATAAAAAAATGCAACAGGAAGAAGAATAATAGAAAAATAAGTAAAAAAAAAAAACCTGTACTATAACTAAAGGAATATTGTTCATATTATCTCCTTCCTGGCATGGATGAAGGCCATCAGTAAAATCAAATCTAGAAAAAAAGACCTCAAAAGATTTTGTCCGATGGATGCAAGCTGGTTTAAATACCAAAAGCCACCAAAAAAAAAAAAAAAAATGCACAAAATAGCACGAATCTGGACAAAAGTAGAGATAACAGTATCTCCTCAGAATATCACCTATGACTGGCAATCGAAATGAATCCTAGTTCTGTAATAGCACCTCTTAGTTGATCTTGATGCTCCAATACTATAAGGATGTCATGTGGTTTAAGTGTGACGAAATAAACAATGCAAGCCTGATGAGAGAGGAAAGACGAAGGAAAGAAACATGGGGAAAAGTGTTCAGTCCAATGAATTGGATGACTTACTATAATACCATAGTATGCCTTAACTACATAGCTAATGGAGAAGTACCTCCGGATACCCATGCACCATGAAACATGATGTAAAGATACCATTGCTTCAAGTGCTTTTTTCCTACAGGCTAATGCTTAAAAACATTCCAATGTTACAAATATCTGTAAGTAAAAATTGTGAATCATTAACATTGCATAGAAAGATTCAGCTCAATGATATTGATATCACAAGCTAATGGACATATTGTTGATACTTTTGAAAGTATTTTATTTTTTATAATTAACAAGATCGATACTATTAGCATAGTACTTAATAATTTAAAAAATTCCTGACAATTGGGCATAGGAAATTGTGAAATTATTTCAGGGTCATTTTTTGTATCAATCCAAATTAAAAAGGAAAATAGAAAAGGAATTTTTGAATCTTTTGAGGGAACCTGACACTTCCAAATGCTAGACATTATTGTCTATGCATTTCAGGATGTAACATGTTTTATGTGACAAGATTTTAAATTAAGAATCACTGCCACCATTGTCATTCATGCCATATCCCATCTATGGTAGGAATAAAAATGAATATTAAAATTTAGATAAATCAAACCATTCTGAAATAAATAAATATATCCAATTAAAAAATTAATAAACTATATTGATTATACATCTAGTTTAACTAGAAAAAAAAAGTAAAACCATTTCCACACATGCATGTTCTTGGGATAAACAAAATGTTGAAATATGCATCATGCCCATTTGACATACAATTAAAACCCTCATAAATTCAATATTAAGTTTGTGACACTAGAAAAAAACAGTGTAGACGAGTATGCTATGAACTTAGAGATAGGGGTGCAGCATAAATAATATTTATGTGAGGGTGCTGGCTATCAAATAATTGGCGAAACAAATAAAAAGAGGCTCTAGCACTACTTAGTTTTGAAAAGAAAAACTGCCACAAGACTTCAAAAAATCAAATTTTGGACTCTTGTCTGTTATTTTAACTTTTTTTTTATAAGTATCAACTGATAAAATATGATAAATGCAAATGAGATAATTAACTTCCTTCGGGTATGTTGAGGTCTCAAATTGAAGAAAAGTGAACATTGAATGAACAAATTTAATTTTCAGAAAAAGGATAGCAAGAAAAATAGTGTTTCAAAAATGCAATTTGACCTTGATCTATAGTCCATAAAAGAAGACTTAATCAACATACCTGAAATATTGGTGATGGAAACCACTCAGGCTCCTCAACATTTCCATCCATACTTAGGTACATGTCTGCACTTAAATGGGTATTACCATCTTCTGTAAAAATAAGATCTAGAGCATGTTGTCTACAAAAACTATCACGTAGTCTATCAACAGAGCGTTGGATCCGCCTCTTCCATTCTCTTTGATCAGGTTGACGGCTTTGCTTGTCTCTTTTATGGGAATCAACCTTTCCACCTGTCGGGTTTAGTGGATAAAGCTTCATGATTGCACGCGGAAGCAACTCATCCGCTAATAAAGATGCATTTGCTAGCAAAGCAATCTGCTGATATTCAGTTTCAGCCATCCTAACAATTTTATTGCCAGAACCTTCAAGGTTTTCCTCATCCTCCATTGAAGCTGGCAGTGCTTTTATCAGCAAGTTCACATAGATGTTGAAGACCTGATATAAACCTTCCAATGTGGGACCACCCAACTGCATACTCAGAAGAGGCCCTACATCCTCAAAGAAGTCCTGCAAGCACATATAAAATGTCAAGCAAAATGTACAAAAACATAATCCTAAATGGCCCTATATAATAATTTCAACAAAGTATTAATAGAATAGGTGCAGATGCATATAACTTGACATGAGGTGGCATCTAGTGGACAGTATATTGCATTAATGAACTTTTTAAAGTGTCAGAATAGGATAAACAGAATTTGAAAATCTAGCACAAAAAGACAAGGGTCATGAGAAATAATTTGTATCTTTGTTGAGCAGCCGTGACTCATGATCATGGATCAAAAAATTGGCCAATACATATCATATCGGCTGAGACTACCATGATGAATTCATTTTATTGCCGTTCGCATAAGCATTAGTGCATATGCACTGATACAACCAATTTACCAGCCGATATGCCCAATATATTTGCTGATATGGTACCCTTTAGCAAAACTACAACCCATATTTTTTGCTTTGTCTTGCACAGAAAATATTGGGAAAAGTGTTTAGGGGTTTCTAAAACCAGAAATTCAAAGAAAAACACAATGTCAAATTCTTATATGTAAAACGAAAGTCACTGCACAATCCTCATTTGCCTGGGCATTATTTGAGGTGAGAAACAAAAAATCTAAGAACGAGTGAAATATGCAAGTGCCTTTATATATATATATATATGATTTTTTTAGACCAAGGAATATCTATATGTATATATATATATATATACATATAGATATTCCTTGGTCTAAAAAATCATTTGCTTTAACATTTTGAAAGGAAAACTCAAGGCAGTATAATAAAGAACATATAAGAGACAGACATTTGGAAGTCTGTCCTCGTATATACGTCTGCCTTTTCCAACATAAGGGTCTAACATATTCCATATTCTAGGTCAACTATAACTTCATAGATTTCTCTTGTCAAGAATTAGTTTCCTATCTTTGGCTGAGACGAAGATCGGTGGAACATATTTTGGTTTGTTGCAAAGTGTCTGGGCTTCGTGGGTTTTTATTCCCCTTCTTCCAGTTCTTTTTATTTTTTTTAACGGTCCTCTCCCTTCTATCAACACTCGGGTCCTTCCTTGCTCCTTTAAATCCCTCATTGAAGGATGTTTGTTGGATCCTTGCACAAGGAGAGGTCAAATATAATAGAAATTATTACCTCTCATAATTGCCTGAGAGATTTAGAAGAAAATGATGTAAGAATATTTTCTTTTCTTCCTTTTTTTTTTTGGGAGGCAAATAAATTTAAGAATCTTAGACCGAAAAAAAATTCTTCATCCAGTGTGCTAGCAAGGATTTAACCATCATGAATAGAATGGAGTCTTCAACAAATAAGTTTCAAGCTGTGCTCCTCCTCTGAAATCTTGATGTGTTTCAAAGCCTCAAAGATGAGGGTCTTAAACTTTTAAGACCATTTGATTGATTCAACGTGGATGTTGAAGTAAGCTCCTCAGGTTATTGTCCCAATCTGATGTGGGGGGAACCATTATAACATCAGGACAGATTATTGTGGTGTTTTCAGTTCCTGTCAGAATCTACAACCATAATGTGAAAATCTTTGCAAGTTAAGGCCAAAAATTTATGTTTTATGAGCTGGTTCCAGTGGAAGAGGATCCAAGAAATGCAATTCATGGATAAGAGGTGAGACCAGCTTCGAAGTTTTTGTTAAATTCTGGATGAGATAAAACATGGCTAAAGCATTCAGCGCATTGATCCACAATATCCTTGGAGAAGCAAATAAGGAGGCATGATAATTTAATGATATTAAATTGAAATATTCAAGACAGGAATATCTTTTAATGTGCTATTTTGGCCACTTTCTGTCAGCAAAGTCAAACAAAAGCAGCATATCCTGCAACAGCATGCTATGCCATGCTTCCAAATAATACATTTGAAGAAAGCGATTTCGTGAACATCACACACAGTCAGAAAGTAATGGCCATTCTTAAAAAGAAAAAAAGGTAAAAAGAGGAACACAAATCCATTACACATTCTGGTTGAGTACGCTTGAAATCAGTATAACTGAGGCACTAAAGAATGTGTGAACCATCTTATGCTGAATTGCAAAACAGCTCAGTTTATTTGGATGTCAGTGGTAGGATGGTTTGACTGCTGTTAGGGCCTCCCTAACTCTCTTATCGAGCTCTTTCAAGCTTGGAAAACCCCTATTGGGGATTCTAGAGGAAAGGTGACGTGGAGGTTATCTTTTCCGGCGGTAATTTGGACGATCTGGAAGGAAAGGAAATCAAAATGTTTTGAAGGGATAGCTTCTAACGAAAGCAATTTGGTGGAGAAATCAAAGTTTCTTGTAGCTTTATGGGTGTCAATCATCCCGTCTTTTAGAGGATATTCCTTATAACAAATAGTGTATCATTGGAAAGAATTGGCCTTCTCTAAAGTAGGGCCTTAGTTTGTTGCTTTTTGGATGTTGGCTTTCTTGTGTTTTCGTGCTTCCAGTCTTTTGTTGTCAGTACTAATCTCTTGTACTGCTCGTTCTTTTTCAATGAAAGTAACCATTCAAACAAAAAAAGAAAAAAGAAAGGGCACTAAAGAATGTCATTTCAGACCTATGTCAACACAGCCATAAGGAAAACCCTTTTTTTTTTGGTAAACAAGGAAAACCTTATTATCATGTATTTTAGTAGTATCTGTACAGTTCTACTGTATTTATGGTTACACTTTTCAATATATTCCTGCGCATTTACTAACTTAGATGTATATGATAAAAGAACAATATCATAAATATATATGTATATGTATATTCTTGAAATAGTAACCAATTTTTTAATAAAAGTAAAAGGCAGGGTGAACAAAGACACTAAATAAAAATCTTCACCTTCTATCATAATATAATTTTAGGGACACCTCAGCATGATGGGCCTCCCAGAGCTAATTTAACACATTTACTTCATTACTCCAAGTGAAACAACAACACACATTTATATATATGGGAGGTGCTCCTATGAGAGACACTCTCACCAACTTGGTGAGAGATGGGTGGGGGCCTTCACTTCCATATCCACTCTCACCAACTTAAATGCAAGGACCCCCAACTTAAATGTGAGGGCCCCCACCCATCTCTCACCAACTTGGTGAGAGTGTCTCTCACTAGAGCACCTCCCTATATATATATATATATATATCCCTGCCTAAATAGGAAGCTAAAAATAGAAAATTCACCTGAACCATGGAATTGAAACGATGTGCACTGCTAGAAAGTTTAGGCTGGAAAGCAACCCCAATACCATGCGATGCATTAGAAGATCTAACAGATGAGCGCATGACAGTAGGAGGATATGTGAGCATCCATTCATCAGCTGCTGCTAGTGCAGCGGTGCTCTCTTCAATTCGTTTTAAATTAGCATGCAACGCTTGTTCAACACTTGGCCTAAAGAGATCCAAAAGGTGAGCAATGAGGTACAATCCATTATCTCCCAGCAAAGAGCAATGACCTATGGCTATTTGAACACATTCTGCAGCAGCTCTTAAGCCACCAGCAGCTGCTGATGAGGCTAAGGCATGCCTTTTCACAAGAACTGCAAAATCCTCTGTCCGTTTCGTACACCATACCACAAGCTCAGATGTGTATGCTGGCTCATCAGCAAAGACAGCTGAAGAATCGCTCACAGCTTGAGCAATTGAAGAGAACACTAGTTGTGAGAGTGCAGCAGTATAAGCTCCTCCATATGAGGTGCTAGACGGACGAAGATTTTGCAAGTTATACTGATACCTCTGGTAATGAGCATTAAGCAGCAGAGTGTGTGCACGGGGGCCATCCCCAAGTTTCTTAAGGGCTGAAACAGCTGCCCGAAGTTCAACACCGCGAGTAGAAGGTTGGCAAGCAGCTTCCGCAAGCTGATCGGCTAATTTTCGTCTGTGTTCAGTAATAGCAGTTTGTAAAGACAAGAGCACAGTTGAGCTCAATGTATTGGTTTCTCTTGCTTCAGCAAGTACATGTTCCCCTTCATCAAGTGCAGCCAGAGCTTCATCTACTCTCCTCTCTGCTAACAAAACATCAAGGATATCAGGGAATTCCACTGCCCATTTCTCTATATCAGAAGGTTCTCTATCTTCAACATCATACATGTCTTCTGCCGCAGAACCTTCAGGGCCATTAGACAAGGAATCCACATAAACTCCCTCAGCTAAACCATGGATTAGCGCTGCTTGAGTTGATAGTAGATTTCTGATGGAAAGAAGCTCGACCTCTAGATCTGATATCTCTTTTGACGTGCTGTTAGTACATGAGAAAGAAAAAAATATTTTAAAAAGGGTGAATCTCACAACAACAAAAAAAAGAAAAGAAAAGTAAAACAATATATTAAGTTGGGCAATTTAATCAACCCATTATTCATTTCCACCTGCATTCCCAAGAAACAAAGTGAAGCAATTTATGAAATAATATATTAAGTTGGGCAATTTAATAAACCCATTATAGGTTCCCACAATACCTGCATTCCCAAGAAACAAAGTGAGGCAAGTTATGAAAGAAACTTGCCATGGAATCATCACACACATACACACAATAGAAATATGATCACTGCCATGGAAGCATCTACTGCCATTTTCTTGTGAGATCCACTGCTGAAATCAGCCATAGTGTTAGCTTTTTAGAGCTTTCAGGCATAGTCTTTTAGAGTTTTCTTGCAGTATTCCTTTATTCAATGGGCTAAAGCTTTGATGATGATGATAACGATGATCTTTTTTCTCTTTTTCATTTTTTACAGATAATTTGATTTAAATTTGCAACCTCGTGGTTGCAACAATAAGCACCTTCCATCTATGCTACAGGCACGTCCCCCTTTTCTATCAGACATGAAAACAAAATTTTTTGAAGACAATGAACATGTCGTAGGGTAGCCCAAACGGAAGCTAAAAACTAAAAACTAAAAATAAATCCAGCAAATAAGAACAAAATAGTGATGATTATGCACAGGATGAACTATATGATCTGTTTTTTCTGGAGTAATAAATTTTATCATTATATATATATATATATAAAAGAGGAACTATATGATCCTAGACCTAAGGATGCACATATTGAGGTTCAGCTTTGGACATGTTGGTCAATCCAACAAATGATTAATCAGATGGGACTACTCAAGTCTGATCTATGTTACAAAAGTAACAAGATTAAAAACCTAATTATTTAATAGGCAGCCAAAAAGTTACAAGTAAAAATGAAACTAACAATGAAAAAGATTCACTGGAAAAATGCCTTATGTTAAATCTCAACCAGGGTTATTTGGTGAGTATGGGCCTATACACAGTGGGCTTCATTAGACATTAGTCTAGATTACCAACCACAGCGAACATGTACAAATGCAAGATCTGATAATACTTAGCACATTCCCAAGTTGCAAGTCAAATAATTCCTCTACAGAAAACAATTTCTAGATCATTTATGCTGGCGTCTTTAGACGCATTTGGGCTTGCAAAGATTGCCTCGGAACAAGACGATCCAAGAACATCCCAAGGCTTTAGTCTAAGGCATTGGTTGCTGGGCATACATCAAACATTCGCAGCATAATAGAGACATACACCACTTATGAGGTGTGTCACTCCAAATTCACAATCCATCAAGGTTTTAAAAAACTAGGATCCAGTTTGCAACTCCATCACCCTTGAGTATCCTTAGTTGAGTCAGACCAAGTCACATCTCAAAGTCTGAAAAAAAACTTTGAAAACGTAAAAAAAAAACCATAAAAAAAAGAAAATTATCGGAAAACAAGTCCTATATTTGTAAAATTCTGAGATCTTTTTTAAGGGCTTTTAGAAGTTTTAGACTTGGTGTGCTTCAACTATCATCATCATCAAAGCCTTCTCTCAACTATATTGAGGTTGGCTACATGAATTTTGTTTCTCCATGCTAATCTATCCTAGAGTGGAGGCTTTTGGTTGGTTGGTAGTGGAGGCTTTTTGTTGGTTGGTAGTGGCGGGCAATATCTCTACGGTAGCTATTTTAAGAAGAAAGGAGTTGATGTTGGATACCATTTCAGATGTGTGTTGCATTTGCAAGAGGGAGATGGAATCAATACATCCCTATTCAATCATTGTGATGTCACTTTGTCTATTTGGGGGTATTTCCTCAAAGAATGTGGTGTGAATTGGTGTCTTCCAGGTTCATTAGCGTTGTTGTTTGAGGCTTGGAAGGGGACTCCGTTGGGTGGAAACAGTATGATCTTATAGAGGATCATCCCTCTTTCCATTCTATGGTCAATTTGGAAATAGAGAAATGATAGAATTTCTAATAGAAAAGAATCAACAAGGGAGGATCTACAATCAGTTGTGCTTTCGAGGATCACTAAATGGGCATGTGTTAGAAATGAATTTGTAGATATTAAGATAGATAACATCATGCAAAGTTGAGGAGCTTGTTTAAAGATGGAAGTCCTAAAGAAGAAAAGGAAAGCCTTTTGGTGTTTTCCTCCGTCCGGAGTTCTAAAGTTCAATGTGGATGGAGCAGCAAGAGGAAAATTGTGGCTGGCATTGCATGTGTACTAAGAAATCACAAAGGGGAAGTTATGTATATGTTTTATGAACATGTCATGATCAAAGACTAATGAAGCGGAGGTTTTGGCCATTTGAAAACTCTCCGCATTTATCATATCTTATATCACCATAATCTTACTGTGCAGAGCAACTCAGCATATGCCATATCTTGGGTGAAATCTTTGAGAGGGTCACGGAAAATATAATTCTTTTTCAACAAAAAAGTCATCTAGTATCTGAGTGGCAGGTTTTGTTTCAGCATGCTAGTAGATCTACAAATGGAATATTGGATTGTCTAGCTAAGCTAGAAGTAATCTAAGTGCACCAGTAGTGTAGTTGTGGTTGGTGGCTGATATATTTCTCTTGTACCGGTACACCTATGAGAGATTTTTTTATGTATGCTCTAATTTGGGTTGTATCTTATCTCTTATTAATAAAACACAACTGTTACTGATCCAAAAAAAATATATACCGAGCCAAATCCTCAAGTAGGTTGAACTTTGTGTGTTTTAACTCATCATCATTGAAGCCTTGTCCCAACTATGTTGGGGTCAGCTACATGAATTTAGTTTCTCCATTCTGATCTATCCTAAGCCAAACTCTGTCAGTTTTTACTGCCGGTCCCAAGCCCTGGTAAAGGAGGAGGGTTGCGTTAGGTTAGGTTGACAACCAACGTAAAATTTTGTCATAACCCAAATGTATGTGTTGAGAGAGAGAGAGATGGATATCAACATTCTTATTGATGAATTCAATAACATTTAGTTACAAGATATCGAACTTCTTACATCCAAGTTGATTTGAGTCCACCAGCAGCTTCTCATATCTAAGTTAGATTTTTTGTATTGTTACTATTACGTGATTGAATTTTATGAAAGGTTGCAGATGGGTATCCAATTGTCTAAACATTTAGTATCTCCGACCAAGGAAAAAATGAGTTTGGAACCAAAATCTGGTTAAAAAAAAAAAAAAACAATCGGATCCAAATCCTTAATTTAGTATTAGAGTTTCAAATGTCTCTTTCTCCCAAAATTCTCTCAACCAAACCTTCTTGGTTTAGATATTCTTCTTTTCTTTTCTTTTTTTTGGCAACTAAAACCATATAAAATGGGGTTTAGGGCTTGTGTAATGATCCAACTAGTTAATTAACAAAATTAGAAGTTGGAGGCGTCGGTTTCCCTCATAAGATCCGAAGGAGGTGTCGGGTTTTCTCAAAAGATCCGATTTATTCTTTTTGTTTTCTTCCTTTTTTTTTGGATTGTTACACCCTGAATTAGTGAATCAACCAATTTCTAAAACCAAAGACTCCATATCCAGGATTTGACGTAGTATGCCCCCGTTAACACATCTTTTTTCTAAAAGGAGGGGCAATTTTCAATTTTAAGAGGTTTTTTTTTTTTAAATTAAAATTGTTCTCACTCGGTTTAATTTAACCCTAGCTAACTCGGTGAAATGCTCACGACAGCCAAAGTGCAACCTCATTTCTACTAGTAAAGATTATATGTATGTAATTATTTATTGTATTGAAAACGTGTGCTTGTTGGAATGACATCTCACACTTCATCTTCTTAAAATATAGGCGTAGACATGCTAAAATGGCAGTCCTCACTCTGTGAAACAACATAAATATTGAGCAGTAACTCACCGTATGAAAGATTTATAGTTAGAGTAGACACTAGCACGCAGTTCCTCCGCAGAAGCTCTCTTTAAATCTAGAAGATAAGAGCACAAGTGCTTTATTTCCTGTGAACAAATGAATAATATTATAATACTCACAAGTAACTAATTATGAATTCACCATAAATACCATGAAAGAATGATTCATATAGATGCACTCATCCTGTTTTCTTGGCATAAGGATATTTTTTGTTGTATATGGCTTTTATCCTGATTTGCCCATGGATCAAAATAGTGGCTGCTACATAGCATAGTGGCCTCAATATTGGGCGTAGCGGTCTACAGACAATTTATTGGTGCTCTCAAGTGTAGCAACTGCTACAAATGCTACGGCCGCTATGGGTTGCTACAGACCTGCTAAAGACCACTACAGAGCGAGACTGACATTCACTTTGTATATTCTTTTTAAAACACATAGAAGGGCTTCTTTCTTCTTTTATTTTCTCAAAGAAACATTTCTATCAACTTTACTACCCTTTCATGCTTAAAAGCACACTAAAAACTATAAGATTTTGCCAAATTGAAGCCGATACATAGAGTGTCTTGCAAGGACTCTTCTCTAGGTATATCGTGGTAGGCACCCCCTTTGATATTAACAGAGGTATTCTTTTCTCAACTCTCAACAAACATTATATTGTTTGTTTTAATGAAAGTTAATTTGTCAATTGGTTTGAACTTTAAGCATTACTTTATAATTTATTTATGAATTTTTACGTAGTTATGCTAAATTACTTAAGAATTATGAGTAATAATAGTCTTTAACTTAGATTAACTAACCAACATTAAAACATGAGAAAAAAATAGATCAATATTGTTATTTTATAATCATTATGCATTGAAGAGACCACCACATCCCCCTATCTCAGTTACTATAGGAAAAAAGCACCAGATTCTAACATTTTCCAATATTTTGGGTTTTTTGGTTTTTTTTTTTTTTTTTTATAATTTTTCACCACTTTTCAATCCACACCACAACATTGTTGCATAGGTATTTGCTACAGTCCACTACGCCGACCACAACCTCTATTTTGATCCCTGGATTTGCCTATCATTTTATCAGTTTGTACTAAGGAAATTATCCATAGTGAATTAGAAATATCCTAGATGGCACATTTGGAAATAGTCATGGATGTACTTTTTCCATGGTGAGTTTCACAAGCCATGAAATCTGCAGTTTTTATTTGGTGCAGTGCTGGAGAGAAGAGGGTGGGAGCGCATAGTTTGGCGGAAAAAATAATGACCTGACCCCATCCCCCTTAGAATCTCAAAATCCTTGTAAGTATGAATTCTGGTAGGTACTTTTCCACGACGTATTCGTAGAATATTTCCACACCAAACGTCAGATTTGTGCATATCCACAGAAATTTTTTTCTTTTTCGCAAAATTTTGGAACACAAAATGCCCTAACTGTATGCATGTTTGGGTTGTGTGGTTCAAAGGAAAGGTCTTGATGCAAAGCGAGAAGCTTAGAGAATCCAAAGAGAAGGACACATCAGATCAGAGGAAACCACACATATTTCAAACTATAGAGAAGGGGTTTTTTATTTTTACACAAAACCTCTTAGGCCAAGAGTCTATTTTCAGAATATATTTTTTTTAAATAGTTATTTTCAAACAATTTGTTTGTTGATATTCATAATTAATAAGGATTTCCATATTAGGTGGAAATCCTATATGTTAGGGAAGTCCTAGTAGTTTCAGTCTTTTGTTATCGAGAGAGTTTCTTTCAGAGTTTCAAGTTAATAGTATCTTGATTAGTAAGTTAGCAGTATTTACAATCTAAAGACACTGTTAACTGAGCCATTGAGTTCTAAAAAGAATAAAGGTTTAGGCATTCTGTGTGTTTTTTTTTTTTTTCTTTTTTTTCTTTTTTTTTTGTGATTCTTATATATTTAAGTGGCTGATTATTCTTTGAAAGAGGGTTCCTAATCCTAGTTCCTAGTTTGATGTATCCAAATCCAAGAGGATCATATACGCTAAATTTCGACCATATTGTATGGAATTATTCCTTCTGTGATTTTCTAATGGGAAAACTCTTCTTCTTGTGTGATGTGATTCAATTCAGAACTATTAATGCTAACTCAAATAGCCCATAAGTGTGATCCCTAGGCTCATCACAGCATTGGATACCTGAAGTATGACTCCAGGGCACCAAGACAGCAGCAGTTCTACTCAAGGTTTAGGCCCAAATCAAACAGGAATAACAGCATATACTTAGAACAGGATGTCCTCCAAACCACAAGGATGTGGAATATTTCAGCAAATCACATGAAAACAATTCCTTTGATGCATTTGGCACAGACAGGATAATTCAGAACCACATCATGTACTGTATACAGTAAACTGCTTCTTCACTCATTGTTTGTTGTCAGCATCAACCAGCTAATACAACTATAGAGCAGAGAACTTTCTAAAAAAAAAACAGTTCAAACCAGCATTCCACAATCTGGGTTTTTTATTCCTTCTACGCCCCAAACACAAACCAGATTAAAAACCCCACAATTCCACCCAAAGCATTTAATCAAACACCACACATCCAAACGCACCCAGACCGCGAAAAGCCCAAACCCATAAAAAATCTCATCCAGATCCCAAACATCAAAACAAACCAAACCAAATCAAACCCCACAATCCAATACCACTGAATCCAGTGCTTACTGTAATGAATTCTCACAGAACACGCAATTGAATCGAAAAGAAGAGAAAAGGGAGGAGGTGGGCGAATGAAAGAGACCTTCTCGTTCATGGACTGGCATTTGGATTGAAGAAAGGCGTCTGGATCGAATTGGTCGGTCCTGAAGGCCTTGAGCTTGTCCTCGAGCTGGGCGATCCCATCCTGACCGTTGGCGATTCCCTTCGACGGTGCCGATTGCGCCAACGCCCTCGATCGGGACGACTTCGCAGACGACATCACAATCCACAAATCTCTCTCTCTCTCTCTCTCTCTCTCTCTCTCTCTGTGTGTATGTTTCTCTTCTTCTTCGTATGGGATACAGTGAGAAGAAGACAACGGAAGTGGGCCCGATCAAGTGGACGAGTTGATCAGGGCCGTTGGATCTCTGGTTCTCTCTCTTTTGTGGGAAGATGATGTGTCTGTTAACAGTTAAAAGAGGTTTGGATTTGTTTTCTGGAGAGGAAGGAGGAGGCACAGTTTGTGTTTTTGATGTGATGATCCGAGTGTGGGCCATGGTTTGGTGATTTGGACATTAAGGTGGGCCACACCAGTAGACATGTTCATATTTTGGTGGGATCACAGAAGATGTAAGATGCTTTGCTGTCCCCAGCTCAATCCTAATTAAAAATCAAAGCCCAACTAAGCAAGGCTTGAGCTTGGTCCTACTGCATAATCCTCCTAGTATCTCTGACTTTGAAAAATTGTTACTAACACAATCACAACTAAGATGTTGGACCTCAGGAGGACTATGTGAATGGGTAGAATGAAACATGACACCCATCTAAGATCTATAGCAGTCTTGTGATCTTGGACCAAATCTCATGCACCCAGATGGGTCATAATAAGCTCTGCTCATCTCACCCAAATAAATCTCCATTTTTAAATATAATTTAGTATTACACCCTTAATGAATTAATTCTTTAAAATCTTAAATTAATAATATTATATAATGTTTACCGGAAGACCTATATTATATATATATATATATGTGTGTGTGTGTGTGTGTCTGTTACATGCTTTTCTTATTGGTATATCTGGAATCCCACTGTAGGGCCCATATAATGATAATTCTTGTGGTTCAAGATGAATTCCATCTCCTTCATTTATGTATCTTTAAATATTTATTTTAAAAGGAGTTGGTTATTATGTAAGATTGAGTGATCGATAATGGAATTAATATAAATATTAATAATCCACGACATTGTGCTGATTATGCTATCTGTCATTGTTCAATCTTACGGTGTGACCAACTCCCATTGATATGTAACTGAAGGCCCCATGATGGAGTTTAAACATTCCAGTCATAGGAAGTGTGTAAGAGACGCCCATGGGATCCAAGTTTTTACCCGTTTAGAAAATAAGTTTTCAATTCAATTTTTTGAGAGTTTTTTGTATATGCCTCCTGAGGTTTATAGGATTTGTAAATAGGCCCCTATGGTTTTGATATTTGTATATACCCCCTTGTCCTCTCATTTTAATACTTTTCATGTCCCAAAATTAGTAGCCTTATAATCCGCATAAGTTCTTTAGAGTAAAATGACATTTTTGCTCGTCTCTTTATTCATATATATGCATATTTTCAAAAGCTTGAATTTGTTTTTCTTTATATCTTTTAATATTAACAATTGCTATAGTACATTCAGTGGGAGAGAGTAACCCTACATAAATCCATTTTTATCAATATGGGGCCCATTTCATCAAATCTAAATCGACCACAAAGAATATTTACACTTGTACATATATATTGGTTATAATTGACCCAATCCATGCACAACCCCCAATTAAATTAATGAAAGTCTCAAATACATGATTAGGTGTCATGTGCATGGGAGAATTTGAGAGAGGTTATTGGGACTTGAAATAAAATAATGGTATATTTATAAAGGGAAATATTCAAGTAAGAACTAGTTCTCACCTGTTATATGTAAACTTTTTTACGAAGTCCAACTAGCAATCCATCCAAACTCAGCAACCAATAGGAAACCCCTTGATAGTCACTAATCCCAAGGATTAGCACACATCTGAATGGATTGAATCCAACGATTGGGCCCAATAAAAAAGTTCTTACATATTATGTGAGAACAGTTCCCACCTGAATATTACCCTTTTATAAATAATGACAAACTCATATATTTTTTAATTTAATTTAAAGGCAAAGTTGTCATTTTTATAAATATTCAACACAGATCTTTTTGTAATCGCTATGACTAGTAAATTTGGAGATATGGAAGGTATTAAGTTGAAAAGGTAGGGAGTATATGCAAATACTGAAACCACATAGGCCTATTTACAAATTCTATAAAGCCCGAGGTTTAAATACAAAAAAACTCGTTTTTTTATATCGCAACCAGGCAGCTTGAGCTTGTGCTGCCTCACCTGGTTTGTTGACATGGTTGCCTTCCCTGCCGTTGGCTCGGTGCTAAATTTCTCTTTGATGGCTACGGCAATAGGGACTTTAGTGGGCTCAAATTTTCATTGAAGGACAAAGAGAGCTTCAAGTTGTCCTCTTTGCAGAATTGGCGATGCGGGATGAAACGAAACCCTGCTTACAGTGCCCAAAAACTCCAATTAGATAACTACAAACTTGTTACATTTGGTCAGTCGTTCCTCAGTCACATCTCTATCTACCTAAAGTTTTTACGATTTTGGAATAAGAAAATGATGCAGGATTAACATCTGTCCTTTAAGCCTTTTAAAGGGTTGATCTTGCTAGCAAGAGGTGGGCCCATGCTCCCATGTCCCACGTCACATGAGTGAGGAGTCTCTGCGTTAGGTGTGAGAGTGAGACCCTTGAATGAATGTCACTTGCAATATAAGTTTATATCCTTAGCACGCAACTAGGGGATCATTCTCTTATGTGATTGACGATCAAAGGGCAAATGTAGGCTGACTAATAATGGATTGGATGGGTTTTAGCTTGGATGGCAACATCAGCCATCCATCCTCAATTGCATCCACATGGCATGCCCAAGGAAAAGAGGAGAGAAAATTATCATCCAAGCTACATGGTCTGAATCCTGTGATATCCGGGTGTCCATCTTAGCCCTTGGATATAAAGGAGCAAAGCAGGAAACTCTCAAGGTGATCATGAGTAGTGAATACGACAAGATTTTTGGGGTTAGGGGCTGCCTATTTTATACAATCTACTGCAAGCATCAAGGAAAGCTCTTCTTTCACTGTAATCCTTGACGGAACAAGCCTAGGAATTAGGATGACAAACATTCCATTCAAACTCTATTATAGTATCAGCTGAAATTAGTCTTTTTCATAAAGATACTCTGTATTCAACCCTACCAAACGTTCCCAACTCATCTTGTTCGGTTGGTTTGCTATCTATATTTGCACACAAGTCTATTCCCCAGTTCATTTGTCCATACAATTCCAAAGAACTCATGTTCATTTAAAAAACTTTCAATCTTTCAACCTTTTTGGGTGGCCATTAATCCAAGCAATAAGTGTCCAATATACCTGTCAGTATCATCATAAAACAACGAATCCATTATTGATGTGCCCTGTCCATGATAACTGATAAGTCTAGGGTTCACACTAACTACAGCATGGTTGTATATGCACATCAAAGACCAAACCTTGACAATTATTTCACTTCAGCTTCATTTCAATGGGCAAGTTGAGACCAAACCTTGACAATTATTTCACTTCAGCTTCATTTCAATGGGCAAGTTGAGACCAAACCTTGACAATTATTTCACTTCAGCTTCATTTCAATGGGCAAGTTGAGACCAAACCTATGACCATGACGCTGCAACCATTTCACCCCATTTTGGATCATTGGAACTCAGTTACACTGCAATCAAGTATATAACTCCGGTTACCTTGAAAAAAAAAAATAACAACAAAAAATTAAACCAAGTAACCTGAACCCATTTTACAAAAATCCAAATAGGTCCCTTTTGGAATGACCCTTGCTTGAAAAGTGTGCATTCGGCTGCATGGCTATAGATAAATTAGGCTGTGAACTGAAGAATAATAGCAAGTCATAGTTAAAAATCTTTTATCCTACACATCAACAATATCCCACCTGCTTGAACAATTACAATCCGGAGATCGCAAGAAATATTTTTGTAAACAACATACTTTACCCACTTTGTGTCCCCAAACTCACACCACTGGAGTCAACAGGGGCTTATTCAGAAAGTAGGCGTCCAAGTTCCCCAGCACAAGGTCTGCCATATCCTTGCGGGTCTCCCATGTGCCGCTCCCCACATGGGGCAAGAGCACCACATTATCAAGCCCAAACAGTTCCTCAGGTACATCAGGCTCATGCTCAAATACATCAAGCCCAGCCCCACCCAAACGACCTTCAACCAAAGCAGACACGAGTTCGGGCTCATCAATGTGTGGCCCTCGTCCAATGTTAATAACCACGCCCTTCGGACCCAATGCCTCGATGACCTGGCGGTTGATGATGTGGCGAGTTTCCTCTGTTAATGGGCATGCAACCACAAGGATCTGACAATTGGCTGCCAAGTCGATGATGTTTGGGTAGTATTTATACTTGGAATTCGGCTTCTCTGATCTAGAATAGTAACTGATGGGGCAGCTGAATCCTTCAGCCCGCTTGGCAATAGCTGAACCAATTCTGCCCATCCCAACAATGCCTACAGTTTTGCCAGTGAACTGCAAGGGTACATTCAACATGAGATAAATACAGGAAAAACAATTAGTTCTGAGCCTCATATTGCAAGAACCTTAGCTAACAAAACAATGTAAAGAAATAAAGTCCACAAGGTTCTTTCCCAAGAACAGCACAGTAACTTAAGGGTGCACTTAAAAATATTACGAAAAATAAAGAGCTCAAGTACTTTAAAAAATGGATGCTTATCTATTCAAAGTGTGACACGACAACAAAAAAACAGAACCTGATCTGAGCCAGATGAGTTAAGAAGAAAAAGGCATCCCATCTACTGTGGTTTCTGATTCCAGTGCCACACCACACAACAGAAGAGGAAAAATACACTATCAATATAATTCAGATCAAGAGCAATTCAATTTGCACCAGAATGCTATGGTAGAGTTCATTTTTTCCTTTTTTTTTTTTTTGGTAATAGACAGGACTTGAAACCACAACCCCAAGGTCACAATAGTGAGCACCTTCCACTGTGCCACAGGCCCTTGCCAAACAGGAATGCAATTAATGCAAACGATCATCTCTGAAGGTTCGTTGTACACGATACTTAATGGTTCAATTTATATGGATCCAGATCCATAGATCTGCTTCATGAGAGAATCATGCAAACAATTGCAGAATCTTTATTTAGTGCTGAAAACATCAAGAACAGAGTGTTGGGACATCTCTCCAATTAGCTTTTCAGAAAATAGCAGAAATCTTCTGCATATGCTGAAGTATACAGGTTTTAAATCTTTCCTCTTTCACACAGGCCACAGGCCAAATGACCAGCGCATGCCCAGAATTAAACCCGATCCAGTCTCTGGAAACAAGTCTCATAGGACAGGTAGATCCGCACACGTAAATATACAGAATAAAACAATAAATAAATAAGGCGAAAAAACATAGATCCTCTTACTGTGTAACTCAACCGATTAAAGATGAATCATTCACCAAAAAAAAATAAATTTGGCATTCCTTCTAAATTGACTGTTACCACATACATTCATCCATCGATGTGCTTAGTTTTGAGTGTATAAGCATGCACACAATTCATATGGCTCGAGGTTTGGAACCTCTTATTCAAAAAGTGATACAGCCTAAACCCTCAGACCGACTGGTTAATTAAGGGTTTAGGTTGACCCATTTAACTTTTGGGTATTAATAAAAGGGCCAGGCTTGGGTTGAGCCATATGTGTTACTTACAAAGTTAAACTGACCCCTGCGACCACTAGCCAGAATAAAGAGCCCATATAGATATATTACTCATTCGAAGGGGTGCTTTTTACACATAGCAAACTGCCCCCCCAGTTAATTTTATAAAAGGAAGAGAGGACATCCATATTGTCATCAAAAAATAAATACAGTAAAATGGGAATTCATTTCTAAAGATCCTCACATTTTAAGACCAACAGAATTGAAGCAAAATGCTGACAGGTTAATATATTACTATAAATTCATTGATTGCACTACTAAATATAATCAAGTTTAACAAGGTTTGTTAGCCAAAAATCTCCCATAATTATAAAGCGTGATCCATAATTCGGAAAAAGATGCTTGCCTGCTAGTTTATATAAGCTTGTAAAAGATCCCCTGATGAAGCCAATCAATATCGTTTCCTTTTTCAGTATTAAGTTAGTGAAAGGAAAAAAAAGGCCCTCTCACCCTTGAGAGAGGAATCCTTGGCAGCTCTCCATTAGCATGGCTTCAAGATGTGTGTGAAGACTCCATAGCATTGATGGCTCGTAGCCGCAATCCATCAAATATGCTAAAATATACACATCTGCCTTGTTCAACTTCCCATCTACCTTCCCTCACCATACCTAGGGTAGTTACATGGATCAGGCCTAACCGAACCCGACTAACCAAGCTCTAGGTATGGTGAGGGAAGTTATTCCCAATGCGATGGGCCAACCACAATAGCAATTGCGACTGCAATGCGATTTAAAACCATCAGGGCACCGGATAAGTCTTAATACGCTAGAACCGTTGAATGCAAAAAAAAAAAAAAAAAAAAAAATCATATTATGACTAACCAAGCTCGATGTTTGTTCAAGCTGGCTTGTACTCTCTCCATAATATGGATTTTTTTTTCATTCAACAGTTAGGCCGTATTAACATATCCAGTGCACTAATCATGGTTTAAAATTGCGTGGCAGTCGCAATTGCTATTGTGGTTTACCCTAAAAATTGATGTGATGCTGCGTAGCTTCACAATTCGTGGCCGTCGAGGCCCATCGCATTGGGAGTTTTTTTCGACCCAAAAGTAAGTGAAAGAAATCCCAAAAAAATCAAAATATTGAAAAACACTAGAAAACAATGTTTTCTTTCATTAGCACACACTATAAACCAAAATATGGATCCCCTTAAGTCATAACATCCTGTATAGTTGTTTTATCTTTGACTAGTAAATATGTTAAGTTTTGGTATCTAATGTTTAGCTCATTTTTACAATTTATAAATCCATCAATGTAGCTCATATCTAATATCCAAATCACTTGAAATCAATATCACCTTTTATATTAGCTTTGTGAAAAAAAAATCACTAAAAATCAATATTGAACACATTGTCAAAATCCATGCCATATAATTAGAAATTAGAATCATTGGCCTATCATACACACTATGCTTGCTATCTATTTAATGACTTTAGATGGACAACTGGCAAGACTCAAAGTTGGGTCAACTATTAGCTTGACCACTATAAACAACCGTCTACAACCTCTCCACTTTCATATGTGTAAGTGTAGATGATATGAAAATGTCAAGTCCTCCCTAAGAATAGTTGACTAAGAGAAGCCACTGGGACTTGGGTGACAGGAAACAGAAAATAATCCATGTCTTAGAAAGATTTCCGGTGGCAGACAATCTTCCTTCCCCGGATGAGTCAGAAAACAGCATCTCTCTACAGTCAGTCGACCAACTGAATCATCAGGATCATCTTAAGACCTTTTTTTGATCTTTTTGAATGATAAGATCATCTTTAAGACTTATCCCATCAATTTGGGAACTAAAGAAAAAACGTCCCTAAGCTGTAGCTCAGCCGGTCAGTGACATGGGTGTGTGAGTAGACTATGTGAATTCAAATCCACCATGAAAGATAGAACTACAGAAAAGACTGAGCCATCAAGCATTTTGCAACAAAGTGAAATTCAAGTACTTCAGAATATTATTTGGTTTTCTTCTCTCTTTTTTTTATAGTCTATCCACATCCTATTTCATTCACAACAGCTAATCAAAACCCAAATTCCAAAAACAATCAAACCCCAGATTCCAAAACCCTACCTACCCTATCAAAATCCAAACTTCACAATCAAATGATCAAAAACAAGGCAAAAAAAAAAGAGGTTAAAAATCCAACCTTTGTAGTCAATTGATAATCCCCCATTTTCCACAGCCCATTCCTCACGTACCGATCGCACGCGCACAGCCTCCTCAACACTGCCAGAATCAACCCAATAGCAAGATCCGCAACATCGTCCGTGAGCACATCAGGCGTGTTGGTAACTCTAATCCCTCTCTCCCTGCACTTGCCTAGATCGACCTTGTCCAATCCGACGCTGAAACTAGACACGATCTTCAAATTGGGAAGAGCATCGATCGTCTCGGCATCGGCACCAACCATCGCATTGCCTACGATCGCCTGGATGGAATTCGAGCTCTCCTTGAGGAATTCCTTCTGCTTGGGATATTCCCAAAGGCGGAAGAGCTTGAATCGCTTGTCGAGCTCTTCTTCAAGGTAGGGCATCATCGGGTAGGTGAGGAGGACGCCTGCGGATTCCATTTCTAGGGTTTTAGGGATTTCAGGGGTTAGGGTTTTAGGAGGTGTTTCTTCTCCCTTACTTCAGCTGGCTTTCCGATGATTTTGGTGAACCACATGTACCGGAAGTCGGTAGAGAGTGGTTGGAATTATTTGGTGCTCCGCGGGAGTTTGTGAATTATGGACGCAAATGATGGAAAGTATAGGAAATGCTCTACACATGTGACAATTCATCAAAATTATCATTTTTTTTTTCTCATACAAGCAAGTGAGTACATTTAATGATTTTATATGTATCTGAGTATTTTGGAGCTATTTTTTATTTTTTATAAATTTCTCAATATCCATGAAGAATTAATGAGTGAAAATATATATACCATGAAATTTTACTATTGATACAATAATGTTGGACGGAGATTATGAATTTCAAGCCCACATCGGTGCATAAAATTAGAACTATAGTTTGGAACTTTTTATAAACTACTCAAGATATATGAAGATTTAAGATGGTCAGCTTAAACTATTGGATTTATTTTTGCAACAAATAGATTGAACCGTTTGGATTACAATATGGGGCTTACATGATTGAAGAAAATTAAAAGGTTGTTGATGGGGCCACACGAATGCAATCACCATGAGAAAGACTGTACTAGTATCTTATGTGATAAAGGTTTTTTAAATCTGACCTATTTAGATATGAAGATTTTGGCATATAAATGGCCTAACTTACATACCATTTTCACATCTTATTTATACATAAATTATGGCAAAACAAATGTAATAATGCAAAACAAATGTAATAATGCATAACCAGTACGCATGTGAATCATTTACACATATAAATGATTATGAACAAACGAACCGATAGTAAAATGAACATTTAAGAGGTAAGGGGATGAAGGATTTGGTAATACATTTTTCGCCCAATTAATTCATTTTGTTTTTCCATGATTGTAGTGATGAAATTGAGGTGGCTTCCTTGCCCAAAATGTAATGCACCAATTTTCATCATATTGTCCCCACGATTGGCTTGCATTTAAGCAAATACCTCTCAATTGTCTTTCACCCTATGTTGATGGATAAATGCACATGAACATTCCTTTATATATATTCAAGAAGATACACATTGATGCATGTTATTTGCAGATAATATTATGTTGGTAGATAAATCAATAGATTGTATGAATGCAAAACTCGAAATACGATGAAAGACTTTAGAATTCAAAGACTTTAAAATAAGTCATACAAAGACCGGATATATGGATTATAATTTCAGTGAGCATATGGAAAAAGCTTAAACTACTTTGAGAATTGAATACCATGAGATACCTCAAAGTGATTCTTTCTGCTACCTTGCTCTATAATTAATAGCGATGGGAATACTGATGAAGATGTCGAACATATGATAAAAGCGGGATGTTGAAGTGGATACTTGCTTTTGGAGTGCTTTTGTGACTGACAAATGCTAACAAGATTGAAGAAATTTTTTTACGGGACAATAATTAGACCAACTATGACCTATATAGGAGAATGTTGGCCAATAAAAAAGCGACATATGCATAAAATAGATGTAGTAGAGATGAAAATACTGAGGTGGATGTGTTGTAAGACTAGAAAGGATAAAAATTAGAAATAAGGACTTTCAAGAGCATTTAAGGATAGCAACAATAAGGGATAAAATTAGATAAATTCGTTTGAGATGGTTTGGACATGTTCAACGTAGGTCAATAACGATGAGAAAAAATTTGGTCATGAAAGTTGATGGCCCACCAAAGGGAAGGGGTAGGCTAAAAAGGACATGGATTAAGATAGTAAAAATAGATATGAAGAAGTGCAATTTATATGAGATTTGACTCGAGACAGATAAGAATGGAGAAACAAAATTCGTGTAGCCGACCCCAATATAGTTGGAAAAAGGCTTTGATGATGATGATAATGATGATATATTCTTTTCAAGTTGTTTATTTAGGGCCCGTTTGGATGTTACAGAAGAAAATATTTACAAATTTAAATATTACAAGAATAAAATAGTGTAGAATAGAATAATGTAATATTATGATATTACAATATTTTGCTATTTGGCGATTTTTGAAAATTTTTACAGATTTTAAATTGAGTTGTTTGGAAGGTCCTATGATTAAAGGAAAAACATTATTAGAATAGTTTTTTATTAAATATTTTAATTTATATGCAATTTACCACATCTGGATAAAAAAGTAGTGTGGTAAAGTATGTTTTTACCTTAAGTTACTTTTCCTTTATCACATAAAACAATGGTAAAATATAGTAAAGTCAAGTCAATATAAAAAACTACTTTACAGCTCTCTCTCCCACTTTGCTCTACCACATACTTCATCTTACTTTACTTTACCTCACATTTACTATGATATGACATCAATCTTTATTTTACTTTATCACACCTGTAAATAAGTCGCTTTTATTTACCATATAAAACTATGATAAAATGTGATAAAGTAAAGTCAAATAAAAAAGAAACTGCTTTACCATCCCTTCCTAATTTACTTTACCAAATATTTTATCCCACCTTTACTTTACCCCAGCTTTACCGTGCATTGACATTTACTTTTACTTTACTTTTCCATATATGTAAACAAAATGTAAACAAACACATCATGACGAATTTGGTGAAAGATTATTTACTTTACTCTACCACTTTATAATTGTAATTGAAAGATTCTTATCTTGTGGAAAGTTTTCTACATGAGGGAGCTGTAGGAGAAAATATTGAGCTTTTTGAAGGAAAAGATTATTTTCTTCAAATTTTTATTGGGTTACCAAACGAACAAGATTTTCTTCTTTAGAAAATGAAAGATTATATTATATAAAATATTATTTTCTTGTGTTTTTTTGTGCATCCAAACATGCTAGGACCCTTACCTTTGATAGATTCAATCTCCTTCACACGTAGTCACGGACATTGACCCCGCCTGAATTGATCCTAACATCATGTCACTCGAAGCGGTACTCATCAGTAAATCATTAAAATATATTTGCTCGATGTAATGGTAATAAAATTTCAAGACCTAATACTTGTGGCTCATCATGTTTAGGTGAACAAAAGTGGAGCACATAAGTAAACATGTAATGTGATACCACTTACCTTAATACTCTTGACCTCTTTCTTTTGACCATATATTTACTTTAAATTTAACATACTTTGCCGATTTATCTTTTTTCATGACTTGACACTCACCTCATCTTTACTTCTCCATACATGTAAACAAAAATGCTCATAAATTATACGTCAAGGTGGGCCTCCGAGGTGCAAGTATTTTAAGAAAAAAAATACATGGTGGAGAGTTACTCTAATATATATCATATATGGCATTCATTGATATGAGCGGTACCTCTCACAGTTCTCATGGGAGGTAACGATTTTAGCACTTGTGGTACATCTATCACTAGAGTCTAAGTGCTTGTTTCGGGGCTCTTAATATCTTAATGCGGGTTGAAAACGCAAATAGAATGTTTGGCAATGAGGTTAGGAGTCTCCAATTCAAATCTTAAAAATACATTTCATGTCTATTTTGCGCAGCCCCAAAATCCTTAAGAATAAAAACAGTGCGCATAGAGGTGTGTAGCTACAATATTTGAGGCGAGAAATTATCATCACCGTTCGTTTCTCTCTTTTTTTTTAGAAAAAAAATTGAGGCGAGAAACAATCCACAAAAAGTTTTAGAAATTATTTCTTTAAAAGTATTAAGGTATTTTAAAATTAGGATTTTTCTTGGGAAATATTTTTTGATCGGTCAATTCTTCTTTGGATATTATTAACACTCTTCAAATAGATAAATTTCTTTTTAAATGATTAGGAAGAAAATATTTGAGATCATGTTTGGTGAAAACTCTCAAAAGAGGATTCCTCTCTGATTTCCCCCTTTTTATTTTCAATGGTTTTAAGTAAATTCGTGTTTGGCATTAGAGGAGAGAAATGATGTTAGATTTCCAAACCCCTAAATGCAAAGGAAAAGGGTGTTTCAACCCCTCACCCTACCAAAATTGGCTCTCACCTCTCATTGCGCGAGGGAGTATTTAATCGTTCTAAACTCTCTTTCTCCCTTCCATCACTCTAGGTCAAAACCTTCATTGCTGGAGAACCAAGTTGCCCCCAAGCTATTCATCTTTATTCAATCCAACCCATATCAGGTATGTCGATCCATCTCTCTCTCTCTCTCTCTCTCTCTCTCTCTGATTCGAGGAAATCCCTCTCGCTTCCTAAGTGGAGACCCTCCTCCCTCACTTTTTGTCACCTTCCCTCCATCACTACTTGCCAAACGTTACTAAAGAAATCTTTATTGATTTCACTAAGTTAGCCAAATGCGGGATGCGATGAATCATCCATTGAGAAAAGCATTTTTTCAATGTTAGTAAGGAGTCCTCCGAATTTAGGGCACCATTTTGTGCAAAGCTCATGTGTGCAATTTTTTTTTGGAGCCGACGCGTTCCCTTTCTCTTTTGGGTGTGCCGATTATCTTCTTATGCAAATCCGCCCTTTCAGCCTAAACATCAACGGCTAGGATCCGAAAATCCCACTATCTGTCTTTTGCAGCCGACACCAAACATGCCTTAGAATTTCTCTCCTATTGCCAAGTGTGCCCTAAATATAAAATAGTATCCGTCTCCAAGAAATAACACCCGTTCCCTCTTTTGCAGCTAACACCAAACATGCCTCTAAGAAACAACACCCGTTCCTTCTTTCACGGTTGACACCAAAGATGCCTTTGGATTTCTATCCCATTACCAAGTGTGCCCTAAATATAAAAATACCTCCCTGGCCCCCACCAACCCCAACCCCCACCCCCGCTCCCATTACCAAGTGTGCCCTAAATATAAAATTACGCCCCCCCCCCCCTCCCCGAAAAAAAAAAAGAAAAAGAAAGGCCCGGACGAACATGACCGATGCGCAAATATTATGCATATTATCCATTTACATATGTAAGTTGGTTTAAACAAAGGACCATTACCTATGTTCGAGTGGGATATAATTATCAATCCAAAAATAATGAATAAATGATTGTTTTGACTGATTTGAACTCAATACAACGAGCCATGTTATTTTTTTTATTTTAACAATCCACAAAAAGTTTTAGAAATTATTTCTTTAAAAGTATTGAGGTATTTTAAAATTAGGATTTTTCTTTGAATATATTTTTTGATCGGTCAATTCTTCTTTGGATATTATTAACACTCTTCAAATAGATAAATTTTTTTTAAATGATTAGTAAGAAAATATTTGAGATCATGTTTGGTGAAAACTCTCAAAAGAGGATTCCTCTCTGATTTCCCCCTTTTTATTTTCAATGGTTTTTAGTAAATCCGTGTTTGGCATTAGAGGAGAGAAATGATGTTGGATTTCCAAAACCCTAAATGCAAAGGAAAAGGGTGTTTCAACCCCTCATCCTCCCAAAAATGGCTCTCACCTTGGATTGCAGGAGGGGGTATTTAATTGTTCCAAACTCTCTTTCTCCCTTCCATCACTCTAGGTCAAAACCTTCACCGCTGGAGAACCAAGTCGCCTCCAAGCTATTCATCTTTCTTATTCAATCCAACCCATATCAGGTATGTCGATCCATCCATCTCTCTCTCTCTCTCTCTCTCTCTCTCTCTCTCTGATTCGAGGAAATCCCTCTCTCCCTAAGTGGAGACCCCCCTCCCTCACTCTCTGTCTCCTTCCCTCCATCTCTACTTACTAAACGTTACTGGAGAAAACTTTATTGATTTCACCAAGTTAGCCAAATGAGGGATGCGATGAATCATCCCTCGAGAAGAGCATATTTTCATTGTTACTAAGGAATCCTCCAAATTCAGGGCACCATTTTGTGCAAAGCCCATGTACGCAGTTTATTTTGGAGCCGATGCGTTCCCACTCTTGTTTGGTTGCATCGATTATTTTCTGATGCAAATCTGCCATTTCAGCCTACACATCAGTGGCTAGGATCTAGAAATCCCACTATCCAGGTGGGTTTTTTCGATTTGCAGAAGTGAAAACACCCATCCCCTCTTTTTCTCCCATTGCCAAGTGTGCCCTAAATATAAAATATTTTCCGTCTCCAAGAAATAACACCCGTTCACTCTTTTGCAACCGACACCAAACACGCCTCCAAGAAACAACAACCGTTCCTTCTTTCACAGTTGACACCAAACACGCCCTTGGATTTCTCTCCCATTAACAAGTGTGCCCTAAATATAAAAATTAACAACCCCCCCCCCCCCCCCTCTCAAACCCAAAAAAAAAAAAAAAAAAAAAGAAAGGCCCAGTCATATCTCGTCGGACAAACAAGACCGATGCACAATTATTATGCATATTATCCATTTACATATGTAAATTGGTATAAACAAAGGACCCATTACTTCTGTTCGAGTGGGATATGACTATCAATCCTAAAATAATGAATAAATGATTTTTTTGACTGGTTTGGACTCAATACAATGAGCCCTGTTATTTTTTTTTATTTTAACAATCCACAAAAGGTTTTACAAATTTTTTTTAAAGTATTGAGGTATTTTAAAATTAGGATTTTTCTTTGGATATATTTTTTGATCGGTCAATTCTTCTTTGGATATTATCAACACTCTTCAAATAGATAAATTTCTTTTTAAATGATTAGTAAGAAAATATTTGAGATCATGTTTGGTGAAAACTCTCAAAAGAGGATTCCTCTCTGATTTCCCCCCTTTTATTTTCAATGGTTTTAAGTAAATCCGTGTTTGGCATTAGAGGAGAGAAACGATGTTGGATTTCCAAAACCCTAAATGCAAAAGAAAAGGGTGTTGCAACCCCTCACCCTACCAAAATTGGCTCTCACCTTGGATTGCACGAGGGGGTATTTAATCGTTCTAAACTCTCTTTCTCCCATCCATCACTCTAGGTCAAAACCTTCACCGCTGGAGAACCAAGTCGCCTCCAAGCTATTCATCTTTCTTATTCAATCCAACCCATATAAGGTATGTCGATCCATCCGTCTCTCTCTTTCTCTCTCTCTCTCTGATTCGAGGAAATCCCTCTCTCCCTAAGTGGAGAGCCCCCCCTCCCTCACTCTCGGTCGCCTTCCCTCCATCTCTACTTACCAAACGTTACTGAAAAAATCTTTTTTGATTTCACTATGTTAGCCAAGTGCGGGATGTAATGAATCATCCCTCGAGAAAAGCATATTTTCAATGCTAGTAAGATATCCTTCGAATTTAGGGCACCATTTTGTGCAAAGCCCATGTGCGCAATTTATTTTGGAGCTGACGTGTTCCCACTCTCATTTGGTTACGTCGATTATTTTCTGATGCAAATATGCCATTTTAGCCTACACATCAGCGGCTAGGATCCGGATATCCCACTATCCACGTGGGTTTTTCCGATTTGCAGAAGAGGAAACACCCATCCCCTCTTTTGCAACTGACACCAAGCATGCCCTAGGATTTCTCTCCCATTGCCAAGTGTGCCCTAAATATAAAATATTATCCGTCTCCAAGAAATAACATCCGTTCCCTCTTTTGCAATCGACACCAAACACGCCTCCAAGAAACAACACCCATTCCTTCTTTCACAGTTGACACCAAACACACCCTTGGATTTCTCTCCCATTAACAAGTGTGCCCTAAATATAAAAATACCCCCCTCAAACCCAAAAAAAAGAAAAGAAAAGAAAAGAAAAGAAAGGCCCGGTCATATCTCCTTGGACAAACAAGACCGATGCACAATTATTAAGCATATTATCCATTTACATATGTAAATTGGTATAAACAAAGGACTCATTACTTTTGTTCGAGTGGGATATAACTATCAATCCTAAAATAATGAATAAATGATTGTTTTGACTGGTTTGGACTCAATACAATGAGCCCTGTTATTTTTTTTTTATTTTAACAATCCACAAAAGGTTTTACAATTTTTTTTTAAAGTATTGAGGTATTTTAAAATTAGGATTTTTCTTTGGATATATTTTTTGATCAGTCAATTCTTCTTTGGATATTATCAACACTCTTCAAATAGATAAATTTCTTTTTAAATGATTAGTAAGAAAATATTTGAGATCATGTTTGGTGAAAACTCTCAAAAGAGGATTCCTCTCTGATTTCCCCCTGTTTATTTTCAATGGTTTTAAGTAAATCCATGTTTGGAATTAGAGGAGAGAAATGATGTTGGATTTCCAAAACCCTAAATGCAAAGGAAAAGGGTGTTTCAACCCCTCACCCTACCAAAATTGGCTCTCACATTGGATTGCACGAGGGGGTATTTAATCGTTCCAAACTCTCTTTCTCCTTTCCATCACTCTAGGTCAAAACCTTCACCGCTGGAGAACCAAGTCGCCTCCAAGCTATTCTTCTTTCTTATTCAATCCAGCCCATATCAGGTATGTCGATCCATCCATCCCCCTCCCTTTTCCTCCTCCCTAAGTGGAGACCCCCCCCTCCCTTACTCTCTGTTGCCTTCCCTCCATCTCTACTTACCAAACGTTACTGGAAAAGTCTTTATTGCTTTCACTATGTTAGCCAGGTGTGGGAAGTAATGAATCATCCCTCGAGAAAAGCATATTTTTAATGTTAGTAAGATATCCTTCGAATTTAGGACACCATTTTGTGCAAAGCTTATGTGCGCAATTTATTTTGGAGCTGACACATTCCCACTTTCGTTTGGTTGCGTCGATTATTTTCTGATGCAAATCCGCCCTTTCAGCCTACACATCAGCGGCTAGGATCTGGAAATCCCACTATCCACGTGGGTTTTTCCAATTTGCAGAAGAGGAAACACTCATCCCCTCTCTTTATAGCCGACACCAAACATGCCCTAGCATTTCTCTCCCATTGCTAAGTGTGCCCTAAGTATAAAATATTATCCGTCTCCAAGAAATAACACCCATTCCCTCTTTTGCAACCGACACCAAACATGCCTCCAAGAAACAACATTCGTTCCTTCTTTCGGAAAAAAAAAACCCACGCCCCGCCCCATACACACACAAATAAAAAGGCCTAGAAAAATCTCCCCTAACACACACACAAAAAAAAAAGGCCCCGGGGACAAATCTCCCCGTGACAATTTTCCTTTTAATCAAAGTGAACAGCCATATTTGGCCTGATAGCATCCAAAATATATCAGTTTTACATGTGTTCAATAGTAGGGCTCCAATTTTTACGCATTTTGGATTACAAATTCATACAGTCCACATTTATTACTAGTTATATCGGTTTGATATATTTCAATGATGAGAAGCTGTAAAACAGGTCTGTTTTTTTTTTTGTAACATTTACTGCTTATAATCAGAACATTTATGCAAAAATCACAACTTTTTAATAACTTTTATGAACCTCTTAAAAGCAATCTCTCTACTTAATTGCATCACATTCTCAACAATAATCAGAGGCCAAAACCTCAAAAGTTTCAAAACTCTCCCAACATATTTGCAAACGGTCACTCAAATCTTTGACAATGTCAACTTGTCAGCAGTCCGCTGTCAGCCACAAGAGTCCGGTCATCCACACTAGGCAAGTAAACTGTCCGTACGGCCTGCAACCGGCTACAGCAGGTCCCACGTGGACTGCCCGTTGGGATTCGAATCAATGTGTAAAAAGCGGCCTTTAATACAAGACTTAAAAGTTCCTCGAAACGGACGGCCGAGATCTCATCACATTCCTTTATCTACTTCACCTCCACCGTTCGATCAAGCTTTTACTTGCACTACACTGTCCGCCCTTTTACTCTCTCTCTCTCTCTCTCTCTCTCTCTCTCTCTCTCGCTTTTGCGGATCTTCCTGGTCCTTTCAGGTCTTCAATGCACAGTCATTCGATTGGCTCGTTGATCTCCTCGATTCCACGTTGAATTGGGGGTTTTCTGCAGTCGATTGCGTGAGGTATGCGGTTCTTTTTGTTGGATTTGAATTTCATTTGTTTAGCGTTCCGTTTTGAGTTTGGGTTTTTTTTTTGGTTGTATCTGAATTTTAATTGTGATTGTCGAGCTTATTGAAGATTAGGGTTTCACTCGGATTTTGGTGGAATTCATCTTCCGTTTGAAAATTTTAAATTTGGGTGTTTCTGGTATGCATGCGTTTGGACAAGAGCAAGTAAAATTGGGTTTGAGCTGATGCATTTAGTTGAAAACATGTTGAACTATTGATTTAAGGAATGGGGGTCTGAGAACATCTTACTGCTAATAGTTTGCAATTTGGGTGGCACCCACCACACGCTTAATGTGATAATCTTTGTGGCACCCATCTTAATTGCAGCATTTCTTAATTTTAAGAAGAAGGGAGTTAAATTCAATCATAAATGAGGGTTTCTGTTGAAGATTTCCTTTGTCGGTTTGGTTTGTGCAATTCTTGAGTGCTGTTGTAAATGGTACCTTTTTTTTAAAAATCAAATGAGTAAAATAAATCAACCACCCAAGAAAATTCAACTCTAGAAAGGTTGTCGGTAAAAAGTTTAAAGTTGAAAGTGTGTTTAAGTTTAAATTCTGTTGTCTTGATGAGAATGTAAGTGTGTTTAAGGTAAAGTTCTGTTGTCTTGAGCTGTATTCTGTATGTATCAAGACTGATCTATTGTATTTGATAATTGGATTTGCTTGGATGTTTGATTAACGTTATGCTTGATACGAACCATGGTGCATTAATTCGCAATGTCATGTTCTTTTTAAGTTCTAATTTGAGAATGGAGATCAATGCCTGTGGAACTTTTTGAGAATTGATTAGCATATCCTTCTTACCAAGTCCATTATTCCAAATAGTTCTTTTAGTATTTTTGTTCCAATCTAAAAAATGTTAGAAAACGAACGTAAACAATGATAATTTGATAACTTAAAAAATGTTCTAAAAAAAATAGAGTAGGACAGCCATATCTGTTTCCCTATCCTAGGTTTTCTAAAGCGCTGAGTCATATCCCCACTCCCTGTATCCATGTCCATATCCGTTTCATATGTGGGCATCATAGCCTTTGAAGAATAATCCAGTGTGAGACATTTGCACCATAAAATGATGGTCTGACATGTGGGCCCACGACATCACCTTCAGATGATTTTAACAGTATATCAAGAACCTGAAAAAGGGTTGCCCAGTTGTTCGGATACTCCCCTTCTCACCTAAATCCTAATCGATCCCTAGTTTCCTCTTCCTCTTGAAGCAGCCTTCTGTCCCCATCCCATATGGTCCAGCTCCTTGGCTGGGTGCCAAAAAAAAAAGGAACCTGAAAAAGGATGTATGGAATGGATCGAATGTGATAAAGGTGCCTATTTCATATATTCTTGATGGACAGCAAGGGCCATCCAATCAAGAAATAGATGGAATGCTTGGTGTCTTGCTATCGAATGGTCCACCGTGCATTCTATCTAAATGCAGTCCCAGTTTTTCATTGTAAAGGTGGACTTCTTGACTAGACCAGTCCTTTTTCCATCAGGACATCCCCACAACACCTTTAATTCTCTTGTTGATTAGCATGTTATCACTCTCTGGGATAGTTTTCCATTCTTCTTTTTCTTGTCTGTCATTTCTTGCATTCATTGTAATGCATTTTATTTCCTGTAAAATTTCCATTTTTTTGGGTAAGGATGACATTTTTTTTCCTGTTGTACTTTCTTATTTTCATTTCATTGTTTT
Source organism: Umbellularia californica (assembly GCA_028538565.1). NCBI lineage: Eukaryota > Viridiplantae > Streptophyta > Magnoliopsida > Laurales > Lauraceae > Umbellularia > Umbellularia californica. The sequence continues at coordinate 58,299,479 of JAPQWN010000004.1, read as the reverse complement.
CCTATCACACAGGGAATCACTTCTAGCTCTTTGATGAAAGGTTGATGGTGGTTTGTGGAACCTATTTTGGAGAGCGCCGCTAGAGTGGGGATCAGCGTTTGTTGCATCATTTTCCAGCAAACGCAAAATGGAAAGTGAGAAGACAGGGAATTCTAGGACAGGCGACACTGCTGCTGCTGCTGCTTTTCTTGATGGGGCTGGCAATGCTTTTCAGAAATCGCGGCCTTTGCACGGGTAAAACTTTAAAAGTGACTTTGCTGCAAGATAACCTATGTCCATCAATAATATTATATTATTTGGGGCATATATGAGTATGACCTTCGTGTTGATGCTTTGCCTTTTTCCTTTTCATGTGCCAGTGGGGTGTGGTTTTGTTTGTACACTCATTTGTTGATCGGGACACCATATAAAAACTCCTGCTGGGGCCCACCTGGCCACCTATGTTCACTCTAACCTCCTCCCTGCAAAGTGGCAGTTGTCCCAACTTGACACATTGGATTTGATGCCCATCTTACATTGACTTACCAAATGCACTCTTCAAAACGCTGTTTAAGTTTGAAGACTTTAAACTACGCTCATGATGATCCAACATGTTGATACTATCCCAAACCTAATCGACAATAAGACCTTTTCGTCCACCCTACTCACCTGTGATTGGCTTGCATGGGCCCACACGGAGGCACACACTATTCACACTATAAGAGGTTTGCACTCATCCCAAACTGACACTGATCCGAACTGTTATCTGTAGGAAAATAGAAGGGTTTAATATGGTATCTACATATAGGACCCTCCATATTAATGAAATTACACATTGGCCCCAAGAATGATCTAAAATACCATAAAACCCTTCTATTTTCCTACAATATCCACATTGGATTGATTGAATCACAAAAAGAACTGCACACTTTTGTGATGATCCTTTGAGGCCATGTTTGTCCACTTATATTCCACAATGAGACTTTGAGATTCCCCTCACTCCCCATTATTGGCATGCATCCAAGTGGTATCCACTTGCGGTGTTCATTATGGGCAGAGAAATCTCTCTCTCTCTCTCTCTCTCTCTCTCTCTCTCTCTCTCTCTCTCTCTCTCAGTCTCAATTGGACAATGCGTGCAAGTCTCAAATCTTGCGTTGGGTTGCAATGAAGTATGTGCCAATTTTGAACTAAGTTCTACATTAAGTTGAGTGGGTATGTAGAACCACACATCTGGGAGATGGAATAAAGCATAAGATGACTTATTCAATTCAGTGGAAGTGGCCAGAGTTTGTTTTGTAGTCAGGAACTCATGATAAGTGGGCCTTAAAAAAATTATTTTGGATTTTTGGGGTTAGGATCTGATTGAAGCTTTTGGATTTCAGCATTGATGAGACCTACAAGAAGATTAAATGTGCTTCTGGTCTAACCTGGAAGTTTTTATGTATAGAGTTTGGAAGTTTGGAACAATCTTTACTTTCCATTTTTATTTTATTCATCGTGAGATTCAAGTATTGCAACACTCCATTTTGGAGAGATGGGCAGGCAATTCCCTGTCATTCCTTTTCACCAATGTATGTGTGATTAGGGTAGCTTAAAATGACTGCCTTTTGTTTGATGGGAATATGCTCAACTAGTGCATTACCGTTTCTTTTATTGGTAATGCTTGCCTAGTATGTTGATGTGATGCTTTTGCAGGAGGACAACTGGCCCCACACGACGTTCGACCAAGGGGCAATGGACAGCGGAAGAGGTGAATGAATATTTTCATGGGCATGTTTAAAAACATAAATTATAATGATAGCATAACAATAAAAAAAAAAAAAGTAAACATGTTAAGAACTAATTCCTCTTCAGTCATCAGAAGTATCTTTCCTGCATTATTTTAACTGCTACTCCCAAGTTTCATTTTGTAAGGGATGAGTTTGGATTATTCTGAGTATTTATGCTCATGATCCTTTCATCCTCTGATTATTTGCATATGACATAAAATTAGTTTGTTCTAAATCAAAATATTTCAGTGGTGTTTTCTTTGTTAATATGTCATTCTTTTAGAGTGCAGGGAGTTTGTGCATTGGTGTTTTGCTGTTTTGGTTGACTGAAATCAAAATGAATGCATTTCCTCTTGGAAGTTTTCCTCGTGATGTTCAATTGGAGGAAGATGGCAGTTCAGCATTCATCTTTGATTTATTAGCAATCATTTCCCCCATATCTTTGGATTTTTTTTTTATAAATTTTTTCTACCAGATATACTTGTATAATTCTTTTCAGCTTCAAAAGTTTTGGTCAAGTCTTAATGGATACTAGGGTCTGACAGTAAAGTTTCCCTATAGATGTTGGTTTTTGAGCATGTATGCCTGTTGCCAACTGATAGATAGAGCATAGGATGAATTATCAACTGGGTAATTACTCTGGGGAAAAAATGGTGGCAATTGCCAGATAGCAATTCCAAGACCTCGCTCTTATAAGCTTCTATGTTACCTAACATTGACTTTTCCTAAAGCTAATATTGCCCTTTAAAGTAAAAATTTTTCATCTGTAACAAAGCTTTTCATTAAAAATGCCAAACCAACTGATTGGACTTCTATAAAACCACTATACCGAATCAGAAAACACCCCCTTTAAATTAATAGAAACAGCTTGTAATGCCCATACTTTCTGAAGTCTAATGAAAATAGAAAGAATGTAATTTAACTTACCTCAGTTGCAATCATGGTCTTGTAGTATGCTCCTAATACCTAAACCATTCATCTTATATTCTAGGCTAGAAACTATAGAAATACAAGGTTCCATGCCTCCTGCTGCTAAACGGTGCAAGTTGAGGGCTCCAAATTAAAATGAAAGGACTGTGAATGGGAAACCCAGATTTTCTTGGTTTTGGTTATTCCAAACCTTTTTCCACTAAAAGTTGCTTCATATAGTTCTGCTTTGTTCAGCCATTCAATGTCAAAACCTTAATCTTCTGGCATAATTCGAAGGTGCTTATTGTTGACACCATGAGGTTGCAGGTTTGAGCCATGTTACTGATATTAGGGAAAAAAAATTCTAACTCCTAATATTCTGGATTTCTGCTTTTCTCGCTTCCATAATATGTGATAACTGTATTGTTACCTTTGCATGACCTTTACTTAAAAAAGTAATAAGCATAATGTCTTTTCTATTTATGTGATGGTTTTCTATGTCATTAAAGTAGGTTCTAGACTTTGGTTTTTGGTGATTATTTGCTTTTCTTCCCTAGTATCATGAGGAGTATCAAAATCTTCTCTGAGAAATTGTAATGTAGGATGTCTTAGATAACATGATTTTCTGAATCAATGCATTGCGATGTAAATTTTTTGGTATTTTAAGCTTCTCTCTCTCTCTCTCTACCTTTTGGAATATCTGTTGGTAGGGATTACTTTGATATATCTCAAGAAAATTAAAGTCTGATTACTTTTGATTTTGGTACACAGGATGCATTGTTGTGCAGAGCTGTCCAACGCTTTAAAGGAAAAAATTGGAAAAAAATAGGTACATTATTTTTGCCATCTTTTGTGGAACTGATATTATTACTATTATTATTATGGGATTTTCTTAATGAAGTTGCAATCCATATCATGGTGCCAACTTGCTTTACTCCCCAAAGAATATTGCAGTTTTTTCTGTTCTTCTTTTTTTTTTCATTAATGTTAATATAATGTCTATTATATCTATGACTTGTAGCCTTAAAATTTAATAATCACGGCTACAAATTTGTATTTCTCATCCATTAACAACCTCAACAACACCAAATGTAGTTGCCCAGTCTTTAAGTGCCACTTGCTTGTTCTAATCTCTATATGGTCTTCGAATATGACTTGTACCAAAATTGAAATTTCTCATCCTTTAACAATGACAACAACATCTAATTTAGCTGCTCATTCTTTAGATGCCAATTGCTTCTTATTATCTTTATCCGAACTTCGAACACAATTCACTGAAACTTTAAAGAGAAAAATAATTATTATTATTTTTTGAATGGTAGAAAAATAATTTTGATTGTTTTACCAAAGGACAACTTTCTCATCTAGTCATTCAGAGTGTTTTGTCCTTGCAACCTTATTGAAAGTTATATTTCAGATGCTTTTTACTTAGATTAAGGTTATCCCTATTTTCTATTGAGATTTTAGAGGGGGAAATGGAGCCCACTTCAGCAACTCTTCTCCACTTGCTGGGGAAACAAAACTCTTTCCATCCCTGGGAAAAATGGCCTTTTTTACTTTTCACTTGTTATTGTTGCTCTCTCTCTCTCTCTCTCTCTCTCTCTCTCTCTCTCTCTCTCTCTGTTACGACCCGGAATCCGGGGCCCATGAAGCCCATGTCGTGTACAAATAGTGTCATATTCACATACATAGGTCAAATCATAGCCGCATAATAAATTGAGCATTTATATAAACAATTCCACGTTAATTAATAAAGATGTCCAAATAATATAACAAGTCAAACTAATGAAACTTTACAATCCGACAGACAATCTTAATGTTGACATAAAAGAAAATAAAATGTTTGAATGAATCTCGTGAGTGAATGAGTCTTGTTGACGCTCATTTGCAAATATCAAATCCTATAACTTTTTTGTCAGGATACCCCTGCATCTTTATGTTTTGATTTCCTGGATTGGGGTGGAAAACAACAATTAGTAATACTGAGTGAATAGAAATCTAGTTCTGCGTTTGTGCACGGCATAGTGATAATTAAATAACAGAGAGTCAATAGATATCAATAATGTGACAATTATGGTTTTAAAAGAGGTTTCTAGATCTATCTTTAGGATAACCACCTAACCACCTAAGTGCACCAGCCCATGTCTTGCATCTCATGGATGCCCCATTACACACATAAAGGGGTGATCTATAGGTCAGTCAAATGGCTGACCTATAGTTAGCAAACCTTTGACTCATTAGTCAGGTAAAATCGCTGAATCTAGTAGCCAGGTAATCACATATAAAGAGGGCTGATATGTAGTCAGTGAAAAAGTGTCTGGCTTGCCAGTGTAACATGTCTGGCGTAGGAGCCACTTTTAATCATCTCTAGCATAAAAGCCAATTTTATGATAGAATATCAGCTTTGGTGCGAGAACATTAACGTTACACCATGCTGGTGATCTAGGGGTGTCCAATGGGTTGGTCCCATCGGTCCAGTTATTATTTTAATTTTTAGCATTCTCAATTCTTAGGACAAGGTAAGCTTGAAATCAATTTTTAGCATTCCCAATTCTTAGGACAAGGTAAGCTTGAAATCACCCTCTTGCACAAATTTCAGGTTTAACTTACCCCATTCCATTTCATTATTGGTACCTGATTGTGTAAAAGCAATTGCATAACTAACTTCATTGCATAACTAACTCCGCGCTAAGTTTGAGACGCTTCCACAAATGACCAAAAGTCAACTTTTAATAATAATATGCGATAGGTAACATGTGAAACAATTACAATTCATTAACCATCTTAGAATCATGTAAACATTCGCAAATAGCACGATAGAATCGCCATTTAGGAATGTCATAGAAATTACATCACATGCTAATAGAAACATGTAGAACCAAATACGAAGATGTAATTCAATTATCAAACTGTACTATAGCATGTATTGTTGCGAGTGCCGTAATAAAATACTGTAGCAAATTACTATAGCAAGCACTGTAGTAAATTACTGTATCATGAATAGTGACTGCTTTACTATTGCTTAAATAACACTCAAAACACACTAAACTCTAGAATTCTAATAATAGTATGGACACTAATTTAGTAGAAAAAAAAGTAGATAGGGTTCTAAACACATCAAATAGAAGGAAAAGCCATATGCATATAAAGATTTAGAAGTCACTCACCTTGTATAGAAAATGGTGGCTTTAGCAATGTGAGGAAGACTAAAGGACATTAATCAATGCTGTAATTGTTGCTTCTTCTCTTCTCCTAGTTCTCTTCAAATCTCTTCTAGTTCTCTCTAGGGTTCTAGTTGATATAAAGGCTAGAGAAAAAGGGAAAGGTTGTGTGAAGTTTTCTACAAGGGGTGACATGTATAAATAGCTTACTATCTTCTCTCCACTTTCTATTCGAACTCCCATTACAAGTGCAGCCCCTATAACTTACTCAAAATCCACCACCACTTACTAAATTGTGGTCGACTCAAAATAGAACTCTAATTCTACACCACTTACTAATTCTATTCTACTAAGTCTCACTTAAATTAGGACCCACAAGTGCCAACCCAATAATTAGAAATTCCCACAAACGCCGATTAGTCTCACATATGATTAAGTATCAATTACTCAAAATTCAAAGGGACTCAAATATATATAAAATAATTAAATACTCTAGCAGTCTAGCCCTTATACTAGGGGCCGAGGTATTACATCCTTATTCTCATCTTTACTCTTATCACCTATTTTAACATTAGTTTCTGTTACCAATCATTAGAAAAATGACATCATTGACTAGACAAGGGCAAGACTGAAGAGGTCTTTAGAGAAGACCTGCCTTGGCAGTGTCATAAGAATTATGAGTAATAGTAATACCCACAATGCCAACTATACAAACAGAGAAGAATTAGCCTATGCACAGGCTCTAATGAGCAAGAGCTGCACAAGGCAATATAAAGCACTTGAGCCGGCAAAGATCAGTGATTAGAGCCACCAACTATCACAAGTACCATGTGGAAGAAAAAAAACTTTCCTGAGTTGTACAGAATCAGAAAAAAAGGAAAATGTTGAGGAAAAAAACTTCCCCTAGTTCCATTGCTCAATGCATATGGAGATCGATATTGACTTGGTTCCACTTTTGTGGCCCTCTTCCAAACTCTATCCCTTCTCTTTTTGACTTTTGGACATTAAGGGTGGGCTGAAAAAGAGGACAAGTGATGTGGAAGCTTTCATTCTTAGCGGTCATCTGGTCCATATGGAAAGAAAGAAATTTGAGATGCTTTGAAGGAAAATCATCAGATGTTAGCAAGATAGTGGATAATGTCAAGCACCTTGTGGCTCTGTGGGTATCCCCTCTACCGTTATTTCAAGGAATTCTGACAAGTTCCATTCTTCTCAATTGGAATGAAGTGGCCTGCTCCCGTCCTATTTCTAGGTGCATCTTTCCCAGATGGCACCCGCCTCCTCATGGAGCTTTGAAGCTCAATTTTGATGGGAGTGCCGGTGGTAATCCGGGCATGGCCGGTGTTGGTGGTGTTATCATTAACGAAAATGGGAAAATTATTTTATTTTACTCTAGCCCAGCAGGTGTTTGTTCAATCAATAAAGCGGAACTCCTTGCCTTAAACATAGGTCTTCGAGAAGCTTCCCGCCTACCTCCTCAGTGACTCCTTGTAGAAGGAGATTATTCTTGTGTTATCCAGTGGGCGACTCAGTCTTCTTCCCCTCCATGGTATCTTGCAGACATTATAGAAGAGGTGCTACAGCTATCAGGTGATTTGAATGTTTCATTCCATCACATTATGAAATCAGCAAATGTGGAGGCGGATAAGCTTGCCAAAGAGGGTGTTCTTAAACCTTCTTTGATCATTTCTTCCCCTAATTAACTTGTTTTTGCTTTTGAGATGTTTCTCGTCGTTTTGAGGCTTCTTTTGTAATGCCCCAAAACCTGGAGCTCTTCAGGTTCCAGAAAGGCGGAAATGTTACTATAATTAATTCAAGATCACAGTATAAGTCAAGTTCTGCAATGGATTAGGCAATTCCTCTAATTTATTTAAAATATCATTTAAAGTCAAAGGATAAAAGATATCAAACCAAAGCATCAAATATGTCTGGAGCATAAAGGAAACCAAGTTCAATTTTATTAAAAGAAAGAAATCCATATCTAAATTCTAAGTTCTCAGTCTACGATTGTGGACGCTCTCTCATCAACCACGTAGATTGAAATCTAGGGGTTGATCTTCCTCATCACCATGCTCTCCCATGTGGCCCATACCTTAAGTGGGGCGAACCACTAGTTAGTAAACTGGTGAGCAATATTTCTAAATCAATAAAACAATTTAATAAAACATACTTCAATAATTGTAATGACAAGAAGAAACTCATGAGATGAGAAGAGATGTCTTATGGAATTTCTTATGATCTTATAATTTTTTTTTCTAATATGGAGTTTCAAAACCGCATTGTAGCACTGGTCAAGGTCAATATTCCTAGTCAAGGGTCTTTATAAATTCAGTCAGACTCTCTCGTAAGAGAGGTTCAGTCTCTTCCAGGAAGGAAAACATTTTCATAAGTCAATCAAGTTCTCCCATAGGAGAATGGTTTAGTAATCATTAATCGATTCAGTCCATGTCCAACCTTATCACTCCGCTCCCACAAGGGTTCACTATTCAAAGTCTATATTTAGAGTAATTGCCATCGTTGATGATTCAACTACGGTATCATTATCCCGTACAGTGGTCACTGTATAATGTTCATACTCGCTAATCTTCATGGCATAAGGGGAGTAGTTCGTTAATTCATCTATTATGACCATGAATAGTTCAGTGAGTAATTATGGAAAATATGCAAATCCATTCATTTTAATACATGGACAGTACCACATAAATCGGGGTTCATCTACGCCCCACTCCGATTCGAAATTGATACCCATTTATGTGGTATTGTCCATTCCTCGATACATTTCTAATTTCTATTGCATAAATAATTCCCTTCTTCATTAACAGGTGGCCTGACCCTCATGCAAAAATCCCAATTTATAGTTGTATGGTCATTCATGGATTAACACGATTTCATAACACGTGTCAGGTCATACAATTACTACATTTGGCCCAAACCTACCCTTTAAGTAATAGTCTTGTACACCCACTAGTCTAATAAATTGGGGTTTAAGAGTAATAATAAAGGGAATTGTGAGTTATGTAGTACTCCAGGGTTCTGATTGCAAGAATTCAGAATCTACGCTAATGTAAGACAATTCAGTGCGATGCAATGTCATTCTTCAATAGGCAGTGTATACAATTACCAATAATAATTGAGTTTTATAACATAAAATGAGGAATTATAAGAAGTAAGAATCCTGCATTTAGACAGAGTCTAAATCACAATTTCAGAAACTAAGAATAAAGGGAAACTGAACAGTGTTCAGCCCACATCTCATTCAATTAAATTGAGGTTTATATAAATAACAACACAAGAAGTAGAACTGAGGAATTATGAAACAATAGTGGGTTGAAATTGCAAATACCAGAAACTTCCTGAAAAGATGTAACATAACAGTGCAATGGGGAGGCCTTGATTGGTCCATTAACTCAATTATTCTAGACATTAAATCTTTGGCTCCTTATTTCTTCTGTAGACTTTGAATTTATCCCTAGGGCTCTAAATGAGAAGGCTCATAGGTTTGCTAAGTTTTGCTTTTCTAGTAGACAGGATGTAGACTGGAAATGGGCCTCAAGTATCCTTTTGTGTAGGGGTTGCTCTTTTTTCCCTCCTGTTGTTCTTGTGCTTTTTTTTTTTAATGAAATATCTTTTTACCAAAAAAAAAAAAAAAAAACCAGTGCAATGAACTGTCGTTAACCATCAGAACAAGGCTCATGCCTTTGCCTGTTTGGGGTTCGGTATGGTGGGCTGTAGGGCCTGGCCCACCTGGGACCGGCCTGGTTGCCCATCTGATCTTTGATCAGGTGAGCCAACTGGTCCCACAAGGCTGATCATTCTTGGGTAATTCAGGCACAGAAATTCCCTGAAAAATCCCCATTCTCTTTCTGCCCCTTTCTCTAACATATATTTCATGATACGGATTTCCAAAGATTTAGAAATGAAGACATCTACACATAACTCATCTTAAAAGAGAGGGAAGATGGAATGTTAACAGTTGGCGCACGGCACTGTCGAAGAGGGAGCAGAACAGAGGCTCACGTGCCTATTATTTAGTGCCCTGGATGGTGGGCCGCCAATGCTCTGACCCACTTGGGACCTGGTCCACCTTGGTCGCCCATCAGGGCCCAACCAGATGGCTGGTCCTGATCTATGATCAGGTGGTCCAGTGGGTCCCACAAGTCCTGTCGGCTTTTGGGTGTGGATGACGCTGGAAGACTGGAAATCCTTGTTTTCAATTCGTTTCCTCCCCTATGCTTTGGTTCTGGCATGGATTTCACAACGTAAAGAGTTAAACTTAATTAGGAAAGAAATCCATTCAAGATTTAGTCCCAGAACTTGGAATCTCCAGCCTTATCTTGCAATGCAGATTGTCCCCAAACTTCACCCTCACGTACAGACTTTCAGAACAGAAACTGTGGGCCCCACATGGTCTGTTCCACAGGGGAGACAGACCCACCACGGATTGCCCATGGGTTCCCCACCAGATCTACGGATCTGATCCTTGATCGGTGGGGCATGTGGACCCATTGTCCAAGTGGTTCAAAACTCTCCCTTGACAAGGTGATTTTGGCCATCTCCCCTTGATTTGGATTTCTTCCTTAATTCAAGATCTAAACAGCACCTTAGAGATGTCAAATGGGCCGAGCCGGGCTGGCCCGCCAGAAAAAATCTCTGGCCTACGACGGGCCGTGCCTGGTGCGGGCTGGGCCATTCGTGCCTTTGTACTTGCCGTGCTTGGCGTGCCTCTTTTAATTTTTTTTTTTGATTAATTTTTGCCTTTTCATTTTTAAAATTAAAAATTAAAACAAGTACGTAGAATGACAAAGATATTTAAGTAGTTCGGTCAAATTTCGATTAATTTGATTTGTAACTATGGATCCAAATCATAATTCAATTTTCAAGAAAAAAAAAGGCTCATTCCCATTTTTTTTTTTTTTTTGGTTTGTTCTTTTTATTTTATTTTATTTTTTTTATTGTGCAAACGGATATCCATTCATGGCCTAGCTGGGCCTAGAAAATAGATCAGACTCATGCACACATCAGGTCGGCCACAGTAAAATGAGTATAGTTCTTGGCCACTTCAAATAATAAATTTCACAAAATTCCAAAGGGTTTCAATTCCACGCAACAAACGTGGTCCTATATGAAATGCTTGGTAATATCCGATGCATTTGATGTATGGTTACATAGCTGATCAAATCCTTTTATAAGGTCTTGGTGCGGCCATTAAGTTCCTGAATCTCAGGAACTTATACCTTGGTCCCAATGCCTATCTATTGCATTTACTGTAGTCATGGGATAGAAGTGATCCATCAACTAAATGGCCCACGACTTAGGTGACCTGGATTAATTGGTTAAACCCATAAAATCAAGGTTTCTAGTTTAAGCCATTCACTAAAAACTCAGAAAGAGAGGGAAAGCAGTGATGGCTGTGATTTGCAGGAGTTCAAAAAAATTAAAAAAAACTTTGGAAGCTGCAAATCTCAGCCATTCAAATATTCAATACAATCAAGTAATTAAAATCCCCTATCATTAGAAATCTCAAAGAAAACATTCAAACATTTATAAATATCATCATTGCAGAGAAAGAAATAAAAAGAAAAGAAAAAAAGAAAACATGACAACATACAATAATTGCTTCTTTAGATTTATAATGAATGAATGGAAAAAACAATTAGAAAAATTCATTAAAATAAACAAACAGGGGAGAGTGAAAGAGTTGAATGCTTTGAGGGAGAGCTTGAGAGTGTATAGAGAGTAAAAGAGTTGAATGCTTTGAGAGAGAGAGCTAGAGAGTGAAAGAGTTGAATGCTTTAGTGAGAAATAAGATTGGGAGGGTTAGACTATTTATAAACTTTGTAAAATTCAAAAAGACACAAAATACCCCTTATATGACCGTTTTATGGCTGTTTGGGGGGGGGGGGGGGGGGGGGGGGGGGTGGGGGGGGTTGTAAAATGGACAAAAATGCATGAAAATAGCCGTTGGGGCGGGCCAGGCGGGTCGTGCCTGGCCGGCCGATTGTTATGGATGGGTCGGCCCGCAGCATGCCATGCTGAAACGGGCTGGTCGTGCCCGTTCCCTCGTCCCAGCATGGGCCGTCCCATTTGACATCTCTACGGCACCAATTGGACCATTAATTTAGACAACAGTTTCCCAAATAAACGAGGTATGAAGTTGGGTTTCCACCTCAAAATATAAGGTTCACACATGTCGACAGACCACATATATTTCGATGGAAAACCAAAAAAAAGACCTTAGAGTTCTCTACTATCTCAAAGCCAAACTCCACTGGATCATCATACAATGTAGAGAAATGAATTCTCAAGACTTGTCAGTGTTCAGATTTCCATCACCTAGGGCCTATTTGGGCATATCCATAGTTAACAAAACAAAACAATGAATCCCCATATCTCCGTTTATTTAGAAATACCACTCACCTTCTTGTTTAGTTGATCGTGGCCCGTTTCGATGTGAGATCTTGAATAGTGCATCCACTAAGCTTTCCGAAGCTGGTCTTCTCGTCTTCCTCGCGAATCCTGCCAGTCTCCGTTGATCCCAAGGGAAAATTCTTTGTCTGCACTCTTCCTCCTCCTTTCCTCTTTAACCCAAATGAGAGAATCGGTGATCAAAACAGAGGAGTTAATAAAGAAATGGGTGTACAATAGGATCTGGGGATAACCCCAAATTTCTATCCATTGGGAACTCCCCTATGCATACGAACGTAATCACCCCACAACCTAGGGGATGTCATTTGTAACAATTCAGCTCCCTTTGAATTACGTATAACAAGACCATTAATGGGTTGTAAACAGGTCAAGCAAAATAAAACTAAAACAAACTCATTATTAGCCCAACCCATTACATTATGGGTTGCTGGGCCTAACCTGGCCCAGGGTATTACATCTTTTCTTTCTTGTTTTTTGGTCTACCCCTTTTTTGGTCCATATAGTCCTCTTATACTGTACAGTTTTTTTGATCAATGAATAGTCACCTTTAAAAAAAAATGTTGAGGCTTTTCACGTTTTTCTCACCTCAATGGTCTTATCCATGATAATCGACTAAGATGGTTTGGCCATGTTAAAAGGCGTCCAATGGAAGCACCTGTTAAAAGGTGTGAAGGCATAGAGATTGCCAGGAGTAGGAGAGGGAGAGGGAGACCCAAGAGAAGTTGGAAAGAAACTATTAAACATGACCTTGCCTACATGGATCTAACGGAGGACATGGCCCTAAACAGACTTGATTGGCGTCGTCAAATCCATATAGCCGACCCCACCTAGTGGGAAAAGGCTTGGTTTGGTTTGGTTTGGTTTGGTAATGGTCTTATCCATGATAACTCATCCTCTTTGCTTTGGTCAAAAAGTTGAGTATGACAAATTCAAGAAAACTCCCCTTAAAACGATCCATATTTTGAATACAACTCAAGGATCCAGGCTGCTTCTCCAACCTTAGCTCGTCCTCTTTGCTTTGGGCAAAAAGTTGAGTATGACAAATTCAAGAAAACTCACCTTAAAACGATCAATATTTTGAATACAACTCAAGGATCCAGGCTGCTTCTCCAACCTAGTCTTATGGTACTGTGTCTGTCTCATGTTGGAGGGTGTGGAATGATAATTTGTGGAAATCTACATTAATCCTGACTCCAAAGTTACCATTGATGATAAATTCTTTGACAAAGTTGTAATAAAGCCGACATTTTTGCGAGAATTCAATGATATCTTTTGTTTTCTTTCGACATGGAGAATGACACAATCAGGAGGGCCAAGCTTCGGTATTGGCACCCTTATAGGGCCAACATAAGTCCAGAGGCTCAAGGTTACCCAAGTTTCCCCTTTTGCTCCTGTAATTAGTTATTCCTTTGTCATTGTTTTAGTTCATGATCTTTTTTGGAAACTGCCATCTATTTCCTTGTATAAAGCTAAAGGAGAGATGAATGGAAGATAGACTGTGATTGTGTTGTTTTGAAATTGATATCTCTTTGGCGTTAACTTCTACCAACTCTCAAGAAAGAAGTTGGACTTGGCTTGGTGAGCTGTTGATTAATGCAGGCATCTATTGACCTACCAACTCTCAAGCAAGAAGTTGGAATTGGCTTGGTGAGCTATTGATTAATGCAATAATATATTGACCCTATTAATAAACAGTGGATGTCTATCCTATCGTCTTCGAATTCAATAATTTGTTGACATCAGATTCCCTTCTAGTAGAATGGTTCGATGATAGCTGCCCTGCTCTTTTTCATTGATTTCCTTTCACTGTGCAAACCCTTGCATTTCTCAATAGTTATTTTATCTAGTAGGCAAATCCTACTTTCATTTTTAGATGATCGTCTCTTGGTTTGGCAAGAGTTATATTTTAATTTTTCTAGTTACTATTAATCTGCTCCAAATGTTGATTGTTCTGCTTATTATCATATTTGTATTCTGGTTCCTTCAACAGCTGAATATTTTACGGATCGGACCGATGTTCAATGCTTGCACAGATGGCAAAAGGTTTTAAACCCAGAACTCGTGAAAGGACCATGGTCAAAAGAGGTATAATCCTTTTGATGATCCTTTTCCTGGCCCTTGGCCCTTGTGATCAGCTTTTCGTGTTCACTGACTTGGGTTAGAGTCAATATTATATAGAAATTTATCATGTTATCCATAGTTAATCTGATGGAATCTTTGTCATCGGATATATCTGCGGTTGGCAAAGTTCATCTAACGGGATTGGTTTTACTATATTTTAAACAGGAAGATGATTTAATGATTGAATTGGTTGGTAAATATGGACCGAAAAAGTGGTCAACGATTGCACAAGCATTACCTGGACGCATTGGAAAGCAATGCAGAGAAAGGTATGACTGCCTTAACATTAGGTCTTTGTAGTCCTTTTCCTATTCCATTTGCAGAAGGTTTCTGTTTTCATTAACTCTAAAGCATTTTCACTTTTATATTTTTAACTTCTTAAAATTCAATTTTTTTTTCACTTTTTTAAAATTTTTTGGTTTGGGATGTCCCTTATCCTGGCTTATCTATCCCTGGTCTTTTCTACAGTAGAGACTAGAGAGATGCCCAACCACACATTCTATCCCTTTTTCTTAGTAAAAATAACAGTGAAAGGGTAAATACTTGTGAAGTTAAAGTTCTAAATGCAATAAATGGCGTACATCCTATCTTACAACTGTTCAATCAAACAAAATTATATATATGTATATTGTACGACTTGTGTTTGTAATTCTTCATCAATATTCTTTTGTTAAGTTGAGAAGATAGCATGAAGGCTGATTGTCTGTGATGTTCAACAGCTTTTTTAAAAGCTGACATGTTGCTTATTGTTGTGATCGGCCCAATGAAATACAGTGGACGATTGTTATTGGGCTTCTTCCCAAATCTTTCGCCATTAAGTGTTGCTAGTCATCCACCCTGTAGCAATGATTGTGAGATGTTTTTATTCCAACTATCATTTTGTCATGTTAGATTAGATGACTCATAATGATCAATGGGGCTGATACTTGGTAGGTGCCAAGCTGTGTGAACTGCCCCTTTTCTCTTGTGGCAATGGACCCCATCACCATGCCCATGGGCAGGTGTCTGGTTTTCGAAAACTTGTCTGGTCATCATAGATCATTGCCATCATACTAGTGGAATTCTTCTTGTATATAATTTTATAGAAGACATGCATCTCAAAGCCACATAAACTTTTTTTTTTTTCCCTTTTTATGGAGAAAGAATATGTTGTACTTTCCCTTTTTTTGGGAGGACTAGAACTTACGCACTCTGGCCCCTAATACGGCATTTGGTGTCACTATTTTATGCATACTTTTGTGGCTTTGCTGAAGATGCTATTTTTTAAAATATTTTATTTTCAGGTGGCATAATCACCTTAATCCTTCCATAAATAAGGAGGCATGGACTCAAGAAGAGGAATTGGCTTTGATCCATGCTCATCAAATATATGGGAACAAGTGGGCAGAGTTGACAAAATTCTTGCCAGGAAGGTAGGTATTGAAGCTTCCAGTGTTGTCATATCAAAATATTTTATAATCAATAAAAGTAGTTTATTTAAACATGTCAAATATGATAGGACTTATAATTTTACTGCTCACTCATGATACCAGTGCTTGCATTCTTTGTTTATCCCCTGTGAAGTGAAATCACTTTATGCATATTTACCATTTATTTAAGGTTCTGTTTAAGTTATTTTTCAATGTGGCCTTCAGGACAGACAATGCAATAAAGAATCATTGGAACAGCTCCGTGAAAAAGAAGCTGGATGCATACTTGGCCTCTGGTCTGCTTGCACAGTTTCAAGGCCTGCCTCATGTTGAAAACTCAAACCTACCTAATTCATCCTCATCTGCGAGGAATCAACAGAATAGTGGAGATGGTAGTTTCAAAGACATAGCTGAAATTGGAGACATATCAGAATCTAGCCAAGGTTCTGTTCCTGTTGCTTGCTCACAATCTGATTGTGAAGTAGCTAATAAAATTCCAGAATGTGTTCTGGAAGAGTTTAACAAGAGAGAGGAAGCTGTTCAAAGAAACATGCAAAACTCTTCTTCCTTATTGGGTTGTAAACAACATTCTGATTCCACAAATGAAGCTACATGTGCTGTAATAGAAGTACCTTGCAGTTTGGCGATCTCTTCACCTGCTCAAAATTTGTTAAATGAGGCAGGTGGATATGGCAATAAGGCTTGTCAGCTGAACCCATCTGAATTGCATCCTGCTAAGGCTTTGCTGGATCCTGTGCATGAATCAACAACTTTACAAGAAGCATCAAAATGCCATAATTCTGGTGTTGGAAATAACCCTGACCCAGAATCCATTCATGTACATGGTACACTAGAATCCCTTGCTCCTCTTGGTTGTACTGTTGATGATGGATTGGTATTTGGAGGTGATTATTGGAAGAATATGCTTTCAGAGGCGGCAATCAGTGATGGCTTTTCTTTTGGAAATGGTGTGGAAGGTTCAAATGTTGTTGACTTGGATGAATGTGCAGGTTCACCAATTTACCATTCTGACATTCAAGGCTTTGATTGGGTCAAGAGTTTAGCTTCATCTTCACATCTGTACCATCTGCCTAGATCATCTGATATTTTGGGAACCTCATGCTGTCAGAATCTGCTTACTGTTGTTTCTCCATCTTTCCTTTATCCAGGTGATGACAAAGGTGTGGTGAGAAGTGAAACTACAGAAGTTGGAAACATATCAAGTGGAACTGAGGACTTGGATCTCATTACATGCTCATCAGGAGGCCTTCTCTGCCTAAATGGCCCTATTAGTTCTCCCTGTGCCAGTGATAGTGCTAAGGTTTGTATCTCTGTGGATTCAGCTCAGAAAAATGATTCTCCTAAATCTGTACCCATGGAGATCTTTAGTTCTGAAACAATGGATATTGTTGGAAGCCTTCCTTTCATTTATGGAAGTGCAGATGGTCCTACAGAACATCCAGATTCTGGAGCTCTGTTTTATGAGCCTCCTACATTCCCAAGCTTGGAAATTCCATTTTTCAGCTGTGATCTCGTACCATCTGGTGGTGAGGCATACAGTCCCTTTGGGATTCGGCAACTGATGACGTCCTCTATGAACTGCTATACACACAGCTTATGGGATTCACCTGTGCATGATTACAGTCCTGATGCTGTTCTGAAGAGTGCTGCCAAAAGTTTCATGTGTACTCCTGCCATTTTAAAGAAAAGGCAACGTGACTTGTCACCTTTGCAAGAAAAAAAGAGCGAGAAGAAACCTGGGAATGGAATGAACCATGGGTCATTCTCAATATCTTCTCTAAATCAAAGTGATTTTCCTTTCCCAGATAATATTGTTGATGAAAATGGGGCTTGTGAGGCTACTAGACCTGCCCTTGAGAGAATCCCATCTCCAACTTACTTGGAAGATAAATTTGTTGCTTCCCCAAAAAGCAAGGAGAGTCTAAATCATGCTTCTAGTGGCGGAAAAGGTGTTATGATTCCAGATGGCAGGTATCCAGGACCAGGACTATCCGACGAAAGAAACCATCAGGATGATATCATGTACAGAAATGCTGGTTTTGATGCAAAAACTAAGATCGAGTCAGATATTTTACTCCAAAAGGTGAGTTTTCTTTTTCTCTTGTTTTATACCTTAGTCGTACTGTGAAGTTTTAACTGGCAATTTCATAGATATAGGTGACATTTTGGAACTTTACTTGGAGGTAGTTACTGTGTCGTTAAATATGCTTCTATTCAGAAGGCCGTTTATGCTGCATTTGATTGTTGACTTTATTCTGTCTAAGGTTTCCAGATTTTTTTTTTCACAAATATATATATATATATATTTTATGTTTCTTTCAACTATCATTTAGGAATTAAAATTCTTGTTTTAGCTCATTTTATTGGACAGTAAATTGAGTTGTTTACTTTTTCTTTCTACTGTGCGGGTCGCTTATGCCCAAGCTCCGGTATTTGATAATATATCGCCCTCATGATTGGAGACATGTCCAAATATCACTTCTTATCCAATTCTTATCTGCCAGTGGATTGAAATTGTGTAGACGGCATGGTTGGACGGCTTAATTATATTATTATGTTCACTGCCTTCACCCAACAGTTAGTATTCCAATGAGAATTGTGTATGAGAATATCCTCAATTATGTGGGAGAATCTGACCCAATTGTTTGCCTTGAAAAAAGTGGGCTCCACACTGCATTTTGCATTTTTTTTCTCTTTACTTTGTAGTGGGGAATCGGAGGCTGCATGATCACCTTTGATTCAGACACCAATCCCTGCTGTTATTTCTGCTATTCTTCTTGAGCACCTTTTGTTTTCTTTCTTGTCAATTTATCTGTAGTTGTGGATGAATTGTTTCCTCTTACAACTTGTTTACACTACTTTGTTACAATTGCTCTGCTCAAACCTCAGTTTGTCTCCGGATCTATTTGATTATAAGAGTGTTGTTTCTTTCTCAGGTGTCTCAGCCTTCTGGGGTCCTTGTGGAACATAATATGAACGAAATGATGTTTGTTTCCCCTCCAGGCAAATATCCATCAGACAAACCCTTGAAGGGTCATTCAGAATCTTCTATAGGAGATCAGTGTTTCTCTTGCTTTCTTTCTTCCAGCGTTGGTAGAAAGAAACAAGAAAGACGTTTATTTTCAAACTCGCAGCAGGTTACATTTGAGAAGGGTGGATTGTCCAACAGTGCTGATATCGAAAACCTTAGACCGTAAGATATTCATACTCATCCAGTCACGTTTATCTGTAACCTTAATGATTTTCTATTCTTGTGTGGCTGACTTATTATGGCTTATGAGGTACTGCACAATGTTATCATTATGTGCACCCAATAGAAAGGGAAGTTAGAATTACACAATGCAGCAAAAAAAAAAAAATTTTTTTTTTTTTTTGCTTGCTTTGTTGTAGTTTATATTGCTGGATTCTGATTTCAATTTTCTTATGCAGAGAGTTATATCTTGTTTCTGAGTTTGATGAGAGATTGTCTACTTAATGACATTTGTAAATTTTGTACACCTTCTAAACTTCATCCAGGGATCATATCCTCTGAATTTAATGCGCACATGTACATAATATTATACATGTCATGTACACTGTAGTCTGTATTCTGTAATTTTCCATGCCGTTTGAATTGTGACTTCTATTTTGTGTCTTTTGAACATTGTTTGATGCATGGAACATGGACAACTATAGAAATATGAAAATAAATTCTGACTATGTGCTACTCTTTGAATGAGGCACAAAATCATGTAGCTCCCTCTTCCCAGATTACATATGGGCTTCATAAGAGTGCAATTTTTTAACATTTTGAACAAAAGACATTTAGAGAATAAGTTTGTACTTGTGCAGTATGGTTGGTTTATTTATGGGTTTTTCTTTACCTCTTTTACTTAAATGTTGCATATATTCAGTCTGAGTGCTGTAAAATGTTCTTAGCGGTTGAATGTCTGGCTGTTTGATAGATTTGGGGACACCCCTGGTATAAAGAAAGGGATCGAATCTCCTTCAGCATGGAAGTCGCCTTGGTTCATGAACTCTCTTCTTCCAGGACAGCGATTTGACACAGACATGACTTATGAGGTACCATACAAAGGAATATCCTGATGCATGTATGATACATTACAATTGCGGCTGGTAGTCTTGTGATCAATGCAGTTCATTTGATTGGGTACCCATATCCCGGATTTTATCCAGATTTGAGGATTGCACTCCCAATATTTGGCCCTGTTCTGGCTTTTCTCATGTTTCTTCTTACATTCTATTTCTACGCTTTTGAAATATCTTGATTGATTTTCGAATCGTACTGACGTCCATAGCATCATATAGATTATTTGAACCATGGATTCCGCCATGCTGAATGGATGCACTGGCTATAATACACATTCTGATGCATCAGGACAATAATTCTTGTTAGGCAAATCCTTAGCAGTTTATTTCTCTGGATTTTATTAGATATATTTTTGCATCCTTGGATGTTCTTTTCTTTTATTTTTAAGATTGTTTTGTCTCACTACATGTGGTTGCAATTGCAACTATTAATTTTGCTGATTGCAAATGGGTGGTACTGTTTATTTTAGTTGTAGTTATTAAGTAGCTTTTAATCTATGCTGATGTTAATATTTTTTTTTCATAAATCCAAGCAGTGAATTTGAGATTTATGAATCTAGATGTTTAGCCGGTCAATCTGATTTTAAAACTTATGTCTGATGACATTATTTTCTTGATTATCCTTTTCCTTAAGCTATTGACATATGCTAGAAAAAAGTAGGGGTGCACATGGGCGGTTCGGATCGGTTTAGAGGGGAAACCATCAACCAAACCGAACCCATTGGTTTTCTATTTGTCCAAACTGAACTGAACCGCCTATGTGCTCAAACCGAACTGAGCCGGTTTCGGTTCGGTTCGGTTACGGTTTTTATTTTATTTTATTTTATTTTATTCACAAAAAAATGGCAGTTCAATTGGTGAGAGACGTTGAACTTCAAGTAACGGAGTGAGGGTTTGAGTCTTCTTCAAGTAATTTTTCATATTACTTTATATATTTTATTAAAAATATATATTTATATAATTGGTTAGGTTTGGTTTGAGTGGTTTAACCGCACCTTTAAACCAAAAACCGAACCAAACCGAATGGTTTGAAGGAATTCTGAACCGTGACCGAACCGTTCTACTACAAAACCGATCCGAACTACCCGGTCCGGATCTGTTTAGCGGTTTAGCGGATTTTTTGTGCACCCCTAGAAAAAAGAGAGGATTGTTGATCTAGTTCATATTATGAGTTTAACCCATTGGACGGAAAAGCTACACTTGGTTTTGTGTAATGGCTAAATATTTATTTTAGTCCTAGGGTTTTCAAGAAGAGAACACATCATCTAGCTAAAATTAGTTATTCTCTTTCAGCTGATTTTGAATAGGTGTCAGACAATCCACTATGGCTGCTTGAATTTTTTTTTTTTGCTTCTGATCTTATCTTGTGGCTATCTGATTATTATGAAATATGTCAGAGACTGCTCTTTTTTCTTTTTTTGTTAGCAGTTTTTAATATGCTTAAGTTGATTCAAATGAGTGCAAAGTGCAAACCAATAAAAGAACTGAAACGGCCATGGTGTCATCTGCCTTATTCTATTAAATGATATACCAACACAGAAATTCCATGAATTCTATTGTAAACTTCCAGTCATGGTTCTTTGTGTGCAGCTGTACATGCAGCTACATGTGTGTAATTCAACAGGCCAATCCCTCCTTTTGGATTCAGGTGGGCCATGTGTGTTAAATATGGATTATAGAGAGTTTTCCTTAAAAATCATCTACAATGCTGAGCTGATGAGCGAACTGGCTTGCACTTGGGTTAGAGCATATACAGTGGCGTCTGTCTGTTGGACTGCTTTGATATAGCACACATGAGCTGCTCTTACATGTGGGGACACATCATTTCGCTGGATCCCACATGCTCATGACTAGCAATTGCTCATATCTATTATTTTGTTGAATAAATTGAAACTTACATTTAGTGCCATTTATATGTGAATTGAGCTGCAAAGAAAGAATAGGGAATGCCTCCAAGTGAACTGGCTTTTTTTTTTTTTTTTACTAGAAGCATGACTGATTATTCAGAATGAATCCTCTCAAGTCTCAAGTAGTGTGCATATGGTACTGTACCCCTGACAGTTCATTAGAGTTTCCTTTAAATGTTTCATTTTTTTTTTTTATTTTATTTTGGGAGATTTTTCTTGAAAAATGTGCTTGCTTGTTCTGTCAAGAGGACAATCATGGTATTTTTGCATTTTGTGCACTGTAAGATCTCAGTGGCTTGAATTTGTGAGTACTTATCTGTGTTTCCAGTTAATGTGTG
This sequence comes from Umbellularia californica, assembly GCA_028538565.1. Lineage (NCBI taxonomy): Eukaryota > Viridiplantae > Streptophyta > Magnoliopsida > Laurales > Lauraceae > Umbellularia > Umbellularia californica. Next base: position 58,277,350 of record JAPQWN010000004.1, on the reverse strand, counting down.
TAGATGATACATATTTGCATCATTCACTATCAATGTGTATGATTAAGAAATATTTATTTTGTTATGCCAGGCTTTGATGTTGTTTCTTCTAATTTCTTATTTTTCAGGACATAGGGTACCTGTTGAGTCCTGGAGATGGAGCTTACGATGCCCTTGGGCTTATGAGGCAGTTAAAAGATTATACTGCTACTGCAATGGCTGAGGCCCAGGAGGTTCTGGCAAGCGATGCTCCCCAGAACAGTCGGTTTCCAGATAATGAACTGGAAAATCTTATCCCTTTGCCACCTGGTGCTTTGGTATGTTCTCACAGGCCATTTCAATTATCAGCAATACCAATAATATATAGTTATATACAGATGTTGGACTGCACCGATGAACTTGCTCATAAAAAATGTTGACCGCAAATAGGGGCAATTTCATTAATTTAGAATTGTTCTAGATGAAATGTACTTTATATTAAGATCTTGATATATGAAATCTGGGATTGTATGTTTCAATATACATGTCCATTTTAGGCATCATAGGGCAAATCAGCCCATGGTGATTAACAGGAGATAGCGATAGGCCCTGCATCACTATAAGTGTTCCTAAATCTAGCAACGATTCTTATGAATTGGGTTTTCCTTTCATCAGGCAAATCGTTCTCATTGAGTGCCATTCTTTTTCAGCCTTTCCAGACGGAGCGTCGTATTCTTGATTTCAGTGGTTGTGGGACACCAGGGAAAGACACAGAGAACAGGAAAACACCTGGAATTGGGACTACTACTACAGGCTTCTCGAGCCCCTCCTCCTACCTCATGAAATGTTGTCGCTAGCAAGTTATAATGATTAAAAACTAGTACAGGATGCTTCTTGAACTGCGCTTCCAATTTGTTGCAACTTAAGGTCATCACTAGCTGGAGCTGGGTCAACCTAGGCTTGTCATGTTCTATATGATAGTGGTTCCTGTTAGCATGTTGATATGGCTAGACCACAGCAATCATAACAGCCATTACTGTTCTTACTTTTGAAAGGTTGCAATTATCTGATAAGAAAGAGAAAGGTTGCGATTAGCTAGTTGGCTGTGAAGAGTTAGAGCCAGTAATGCATGTTTTTTTATGCCTCTCTGATCTTCAAATGAATTGCCATTTGGAGGTGGTAATTGGTTTGCCCACTGCTGTGACGCTTGTACTTAATGGATCGGAAGAAGGATGGTGGCTAAAATTGTTCTCATGCTGAAATGACATGTGTCCAATCACTTCCACCCTGCTGAATGGTTACCACTAAGCTGCTGTTTTATAGTTAATCCATCAAAGTTATCTGCTCAAGCTCTTCCTCTGTCAGAAGGTTGCCATTGGTCAGTATTTATGGTTAACATGGGATTATTGTTGGCTGGCTTTTATGGTTAACCCATTTTGCTGATTATCCTGTGGTTAGCTACATGTTATATGTATGTTCTATTTTTTTTTTTTTGCTTAAATTTGTTCTATTTTTTTTTATAGCATCTCTTGTGTATTATAAACTCATAGGATGTGTTACTTTGGAATTCCATTTGCTATTTTTGGCAAACCTTTTTCAATCCCTGAACGGGTGATTGAAATTCTTTGATGTATTATTTTTTATCAGCGATTGATCATGTGATGTATTGTTCTCAATTATCATGTGCCAATTCATATAATTACAAATTATTCCTGTGGGTCATCTGGGCCTTCCCTTTTCTTTTCATTTTGTTCTCTTTTATTTTTAGCTACATAATCGGTTGAGTAACAAGCATATCAGACCCTTGCAAACCTCGATCCCAGGACAGCACTTTTAACCAATGCTCTAGTTTGTGGTGGGCCACCTAACCTGTTTGATGTTGGGTTTGCACTTTGTATTTTCTCTTTCTTTCTTTCTTTTTTTTTTTTCTCTCTAAACTAAACCCCAAGATTGAAAATGTTGGGGTTTGTATTCGTTGCGTTGACTGAATGAAGGCATTTTGACAAAATACATGTAGGAGAATAATTGAGACAAAATAAAAATTCCAGAATGGGGCATTTCTAGTTTCTGATCCTCAATGATTGTTTGGAACAGTTATATCAAAATGTAATTGCATCTTTGGTTGACAGATTTGTGAAATCAGGAGCTGAAAATTGTGTGAATGCAGATCCAAGTAGTGTTTATATTATTATTATTATTATCAGTATTTGGGTGCAGAACACATCTTAATGGGGCACACTTGAAAGAAGATTAGTTTTACAGTCCAACAACACTTGGGAGGTTGTTTGGACTTTGGATGAGGACAAAATTGAGAAGTAAAATTATTGTTCTTTTGAGAAGCCTCTTTTCTTCTGTTTGGAAATGCTTTTAGAAAAGAAAAATAATTATCCTTTTACATACTTTTTTGCAAAAGGTAGGGGAGAGAGGGTTTTACTTTTATCTTGGAAGGGGTAGTCAATATGCATTTCCCTTGGAAATAGAATTCTATATGTAATCTCTCTCGGAAAGGCAAGTGTTTCTATTCCAATGAAACTGTGCAATTTATTTTCAACTGACTCAGTCTTAGACTCAGAACTCGGATGACTCAAAGCATCAACTTGAAGACTCAAACTTGAATACAGCCCACTCAAGATGACTCGGCGAGTTGCAAGTTTTGAAACTATGATTGGCATAAATTTATGTCCAGAAAGTTATGATCTAAACCAAGATGACCAAGGATCTGATTTCTTCATACTTGTGGTCCACTTGATAGTGTTTTTTTTTTTTTTTTTTCAGAACATGTTCTTAGTAGGCCTCATCATAGATTAATAGAAAGAATAATGTACACATGCTGCTGGATGTTGTTAGTACTTGCGCAGTAAAGAAATACTTGTATCCATGTTCACTGGATGTGGGTGCACGTCTCTTTTTAAAATTAGTGCTAGAAAGAGTAAACACCCCAGTTTCCTGCAATGAAAGAATCTCTTGGTCTAAATCTCAAAATTGAAATCTTATGCAATTTTGTTACTTATTTTCAAGATTAGTGGTGATGGGAATGTGTGGACTTGCTTTTCCTGTTTATTGAATAGTTTTCATGTGAGTAGGAGTCCTGTCAATCCAATCCCTTCTGCAGCTACAGCTTCTTATTTTTTACCCTTTTCCCCCCTAAAACTAATATCAATCCAGGTTGATTTAACTTTCATCCTCCCCAATTAAATGTAAACCTAATAATCAAGTCAACCGCTTCATATTCACTACCCCATGCCCTCTTTCCCTCCGATGAATTGACACTCGCCTCAATTTGACAGCAGTCTCGCGTAATATTTGCCTTTGGATTGGATTAAAAAAATGCATTGTTAAAAATCATTAAAATTCCAAGCCCTTAATAAAGTACTTTTTGTTTGCATGAAATTAAACTCTTACAAATTCTAAGAAATGTATTCTTAAAAGTGGCTAAAACTGAATAAAGAAAGAGAAAGATCCATAAGTCGCCATCAAGTAGACTCTCCTTTAATGGAAAATAAATTTAGAGGAGAGGGAAAATGAATACCAGCAATCACTCTAGTAAAGCAAATTGTAGGAAAGTGGAGGTCATCTACATTTTCATCTTATATCATTCACCCTCGCCTCTCTTATAAATCTTTTTTTGAACTAATTTTATCCTTAATTCTTGGGAATTCAATTCCATGCAAATAATGGGGCCCTAAAGAAATCATTGATTAGAATAATCCAGTGAGGCTTATGTTTTGCTCAATCCTAATCCATAATGAGGCCTTTCTAGTTCATGTTGGTTATACTGGGCCCCATTTATAGAGGAAGCAAGAAACTTATATAAATCTGAGCTGTCAAAGAGGTTTTGATAGTCTCACTTCACTAAAAAGAGTCCTCAAGCACAATTCCTATGGGGTATGCATTTTGGGCACCCACCATATTAAGCTAATCTCCTAAACTAACCTTTCTAATAATTGATGGTAGAAATACATAGTAAGAGAAAATCTTGAACACTTTTTGGCTATATTGCAGCACAACCAACCAATGGAAATTCCTTATCCTGTGAGAGTGTTAAAAATGATCAAAACAGCCCTAATGAAATTTAAAAAGGGAAATTTACATCCAAATCACCTTGACTTTTTCTCCCATCTCTAACTTTGATTTTTATATAAAACCACCTGAAATCTTGTAACAATATCAGCCAAACACTTTAACCAACGGCCGGATCTTCTTTTATGTATCTGGCAACAACATTTTTCTAATGACAAATTTTTCATCACTTCTCAATGTACATTAGTTTCTTGACTTTTTGAATTTGGGTCCCTCAAGTCTCAACAGAGGACACTCTTTCCCAGCCTTTTTAGTGGGACACTCCCTCCCTGCTTTGTCAGAATTGGGGGGGAAAGAAGTCAGCATAGGGACCTCCCACTGTGGATAATCTAAATAACTTCTGGGGTATTTTAGTAAAGTAAAATGAACTTTTGGAAAAACCCTTCCATGAATGAGGACACATTTAAAGAAACCATTAACTTTTTTTTTTTTTTTGACCTTTTCCATTTTCAAATCATCAGAAGATCTGGATCCTTTGTCATGCATGGGACCATCATGCTGGATCATAGCCAAAATGTTAAACTGATAGGTCAACCTCATCTTTCCGTTCAAGGAAATTTAAAAGAAAAGAATAAAATAAGATGCAAGATGGAACATTGGTTGCCTCCTCCTTCCTTGACCCACACACACAATTACAATAAATCGCAATCAAAGGTGGGACCCACTGGATGATCGCCGTGAAACTCATGCTACCAAGCCCCGGTTGGACCACCCGAATGGATGATAATAGAGGCAAATCAATACAATGGTTTGGATTTTAATATCATGCCGATCAAATCAAATGATTCTAGCTTTTAGTTTCAACTTCTCAAAAATTTAATGATTATGGTAAAATCAAACGATTGATAATGCTTGAAGCAATGCGAAACTAAGATTAGTGCCAATTCAAGAGGGGTAAGTGTTGGAATTGATTTAAAGGTGGGACCCAAAGATGGTAACTAAAAAAACCAGAACTGAGAAGTGGGTCATTGGAGAATTCCACATAAACGGTTGGTTTGTGTATTTCCCGGGCACTTGAGCAGCCTTAACCTTCAAATACAAACCCCCACCGTTGAATCCTCTCCTCCCTTGAAAATAACCCAAAGAGAAAGCAACTTTCTTTATTCTCCTTTCCCACAACATCTTCTTCTTTTGGCCCCTCTCTCCCAAAAGAGACATGCACCCGCGTCCCTCTGATTCCAAACAAAAAGCACAACACTACAAAGAAGAAAAAGAACCAACAAAAAACCATCTCCTCGTTGGTGCAATTCACCCGAGGAAAACAGAAGAAAAAGATTCTCCAAAAACTCATTTGTTTTCACAATTACTAGACCACCCCATTAAAGAAATTGGTTTCTTTCTCTTTCTCTTTCCCTTGAATTGTATTTGTATCCAAGCAGAAAACAAGATTCCAAGCCTATATTCCATATGTGGGCCTCATTTGTGGAATGATCTTTCCCTTTTCTTCCTTATCTGTGCATTGACTTCTTCTCCAAATTTTACAATGGGTAAACCACTACATATAGGACATAACATTCTGAAGCTGGTTTCTGGTAAACTTCACATTCATAACCTGATGCCAGGCAGCGTAGGCAGGAGCAAGCGAGAGCGCCCGGTGGACGACCAAGATATCAGTTATAGCGGTGGCTACATGGACACAACTCCCAGGTCCTGTCCTGGTAATGTAATTGGAGATGAGCCTGGAACAAAAGAACAGCAGCCACCCTCAGGCAAGACCCTGGTCTTGAATTTTCCATGTCTTAATAACATTGTGTATATATCAGAATGTGTTTAGGATCGTGTTCGCTGATGCTATATAAAGAGGAACACATTGGAGATTGATGGGCGCGACCCCCATCATGTTCTGTTCTGCTAGATTCAGATTATTATTGAGAATGTGGTATCAGTGGACTGTTATTTGAATTGTTATTTTCTTCCTCTTGGAGAAGTTTGGTGAAATCCATATGCAGTGGTGCATCTTGTGACATTTATTTGGTGTGTTTGGATATGCCCCAAAGGGCCAAAACTGTAGTAGTTTGAATATTTTGGCAGAACAGATGATCATGTGTTCTGCTATGTGGTTTGGGTGGCATGGAATGAGAAATTGCATTTGATAGGGTGCTCTTTGTCTGATGTTTTCAACCCAACATCATTAATATTTGTTGGGCTCAGAGATTATAGCTGTGCCTGTACATTCTACCATTATATTCAAACCCAAACTGCTTGCAATTTGAAAAAATTCAGGACACAAACTTTTTAACATGTAGAACAATCTGTGTGTTCTAGTAAGCCAGAGAGTAGAATGTGAAAATTTTCCCCCATTGGATGATACTAACCATCCTACGAGGTCCAGATAGCAATCGATTTGTTCTACAAATCAATTGTTATGGCATGGCTATATCATTTAACAGGGAAGATATTGTGGTATGGTGCGTTCCATGATTAGGCCACCAAATCAACATTAAGGGTGGCCCTCCTTTTGTGTTTCTTTGAAAAAGAATATGACTTTTCTTTCAATGGATCATCATATTACTAGGAAATTTATCATTCTCAAGCATGCATGGTAGTGTCACCCTTTTGTTCTTTGCCAATTTGGTCGAGATTTGATGAAATTCAAGTGTGAAATATATATGTGACGGTTTATATCTAGTCGTCCACAAGAAATTTAAGATACTGCATTTCGAATGTTCAGAGATCAGGCATCCCCAGGGAAGGTAGCTGCCAGCCATCATGATTTGTATATTTTTCTTTTCATAGAATATGCAGCACTTGAAAATGTATGTTTACCAAATAATACAGCTTTGATTTCTGATGGTCATTTCTCCCTCTAGATTCAGTCGGAGACATTCTGTCTTTATATCTGATGAAATGATAGTTGCTTAAAATGTGGTGAATGATAATTTGGTTTAAATAAGATGAAGAATCATCGAAAGCTTTAATATATGCTGTTTTAGTCATTTTTTAATCTTCTATATGCATCACATCTGAACCTTTTGTAACAAAGACCTCCAGTTTTAGTCTTTTTTTTTTTTTTTAATCTGTTTCTAATAATCTGGTTCAGATATGGAGTTGATGAAGGAAAGATTTTCAAAGCTGCTTTTAGGTGAAGATATGTCAGGTGGAGGAAAGGGCGTGTCATCAGCTTTGGCTTTGTCCAATGCCATCACCAATCTCGCAGGTATTATCAATTTCTGTTAATTTTATCGTATTTCTTCAATAGACAATCTATTCATCATTGTCAATTTATACTAACAGTAGAACTTTTTAAAGTTACAAAACATGGCTTACAAGTAATAAAATGGTAATAGGTGGTTTTCTTTGCAAGTTACAGTCCATATATGGAGAGTTCACCTTTAGATATATTAAAGCAGCTTATGTTTCTGAAAATGATTGGCAGAGCAGTTATATTATTCAATTTCTTCGTTTTTATGCTGTAACTTTTGCTGGTTGAAAGAGTCCTTATTAGAATATTAAACTTGTAACTTAGAATCCCAGACAATGATGAATCAACTAAAAGATGTAGACAATAAATGCCTCTGTTTTGAGAAAAGGATTAGATAATGACACTCTTTAGAGGGTATAGACCCAGTCGCTTAGTGTTGAGAAGTGGACTCTGTCCGAGGGGGAGTATTGAAAAGTATTTATGCTGCCTCTACTAAAGCCTTGAGGTTTTGGTAGTAATGGTTAGCTAACCATTAAGTTTTCTTTAGCTAAGCATTCGTTCCAAAGCCTCGAAGTATTAGCAAAGGCAGCATAAATACTTTTCAATACTCCCCCTCGGGTGGAGCCCATTCCTTAACACTCCTCCTCAGGTGGAACCCAGTCAGCGCACTTTTGGCAACACATTTTTTTTTCGCGCCGAGTCGTTCCACCTGGGATTCGAACTTACAACTGGTTGGCTCTAATACCATAGTAAGTTTCCTTAGCGAACCATTCCTACCAAAACCTCAATGCATTAGTAGAGGCAGCATAAATACTTTTTAATACTTAGAACTTTGTATCTATTTCTGGTTTTCTGCAGCTTCTGTTTTCGGAGAGCAATCGCGTTTGGAGCCAATGTCAAATGAGAGGAAGGCAAGGTGGAGAAGAGAAATGGACTGGCTCTTATCAGTCACAGATTACATTGTTGAATTCGTTCCCTCCCGACAGAAATCCAAGGATGGAATAGAGATGGAGGTGACTAGAGAATACCTTTTCCTTTATTTTTCTCTCCAACTTCTAAAAACTTTCAGTCTATAACTTATTTGCATCATGAGTTTATGTATCTCTAATCTCAAAAACTCAGCCAAGTCAACTTGACTTGGATAAGTTTCAACTATTCATCTTCTAAACCAGTTTTCTTGACTTGATAACGCAATTATGTTCTCCCCCCCATCCCCCACCACCTATATGTATTTATTATCACTATAGAATATTATGTACTTAATATACAAAGTCAAGTCAGTGAGTCAACTCAAGCATGTTAACCTGAGTTCAGACATTGAGTCTAGTTGAGTTTCAGTTTTTTAAACACAACCTCAGAGCTGTAAGTTCTTTCTAATGCCTTACAGATTATGATTACTCGCCAACGGATGGACCTGAACATGAACATTCCAGCCTTGCGCAAGCTTGATGCCATGCTCATTGTAAGAGAATGTTCTACAATTCCTAAATTATATAAACACACACACACACACACACACACACACATATATATATATATAGTTCCCTTTGTAATTGTTTGAAGATTCTCAAGGCTTGGTACAAAGTTTTATGATAGTAAGGGATTTTTCTTTCTTGCTTTGCTAAAACAGGGATATCTTGATAACTTCAAAGACCAGAAAGAGTTCTGGTATGTGAAGAGAGATGCAGATGACGGCGACAAAGGGAACACTCAACAGAGACAAGATGAAAAATGGTGGCTTCCTAAACCTCGGGTCTCTCCAGAGGGTCTCTCTGAAGTCTCAAGAAAATGGCTGCGATTTCAGAAGGAATCTGTAAGCCAAGTGCTCAAATTAGCCATGGCTATAAATGCTCAGGTCCTGTCAGAAATGGAGGTCCCTGAAGACTATATTGAATCCCTTCCCAAGGTAAAGTAAAAACTGGAACTCTCTCTCTCTCTCTCTCTCTCTCTCTCTCTCTCTCTCTCTCTCTCTCTCTCTCTCTCTCTACCTATCTATCTATCTATGTTTACACACACATAATCTATTAATACAAACACATATAATTTGTATGTATCCATGCATGTACATATACATATACCAAATTCTCCGCATGCTCACGTTTTTGTAGCATCCTTTTCGGTTTTAATAGAGTAGCCCACCTTTTATCAATCCAACACTTCACACTGATCCTCCTTAAATGGGCACTGATCTTAAAGACTTAAACTCACTGAACTTTTAGTTTTACACTGTTCTGGAGGTCATTCACCATCAAACATTATCGCAATAAAGTTGCACAATGTATATCTATTAAACATTAGGGGCTAAGTTAGCTTGATCAGCCTAATTCTTCATATTCCCCTTACTAATGCCCAAACATTTCCATTATCATGCCTCTCCCTTGGCAAGTACCCGGACGCCATGGACGATTGCTCATGTGCGCAAAACAGATAAATGATCATTTGTGTAAACACACAAACATCACTCTATGTTGAGTTCCATATCAATTATTACCTTGTTTCATTATTGATCTTTTTCTCAACCTGAGGACATATTTATTCATTAATTGCAATTGTAACCTCTGCATAATGTTTGGTTTTAGTGTGTGTGTGTGTGTGTGTTTTTTTTTTCCATTGGCAAAATGGGTGATAATCCTTCTCTCTGAGCATTTCTGGGGTGGCATCAAAATTGGGCATTGCATTATTTGCGACATTTTGCATGGAATCATGTGTTGAATTTTTCTGGTAATGATTGGTGCATGAAAGACACGAAAGAATTGTCTAACCTAGTGGAGCTGATATCCATCCATTTAGCCAAAGTGCTTAGTGGTGCTTATGTCCATCCATTTGGCCAAAATAGTATACTCAAACTGTTAGCAATCTGGGGTACATCTAACAATACCCTCATGTTTAAAGTCCATTGCTGCTGACTGCTGGTGAAAGAACATAGAAATTGGGTCTTCTCCCACAATTGTCTTCGTCAACCTCAACAACTTATGCATCATTACAAGATCTTGTTAATTGTTATAAAGTTTTAGTGTATAGTTCATAACTGCTTCAAGCTTTTCTGCCTAACATCCTCTATCCTCTGTGTTGACCTCAGATATAACGTAATTAAAAGGTGGCCTACTGCATTCTGTTTCTAATCCTGCAATTACTGATCCATGCCACTATAATTTTCGTTCCACATCCATTTTAAGCTATCACCTGCACTTAAGAGTTTTGTCCTTAACCTGACCTTGTAGTTTTAAGTCCCAATTTCTTCCTTTCAAACATTTAATTCTAACTCTCATGAATCATTAGAAGTTTGGTTTCATACAAATGAAAACCAGTCATCTTCAATAATTTATGCATGGAAATGAATTCCTTCAGCATTTGTACTCTTATGTCATATGGTGACTGTCCTTGTAGGGGGTTGATAAGGCCCCATATCTACATGAAATGATTTTATAATTTAGCCATTTTTGGTCTACAAAATCCATCACCTTTTACTTCACTTGGGTTGTTTTGATACTCACCAGCCATACACAATACTAGCATCAATTCTTGTATCATGGTATTATAACACTCTTTCTTTACTTCTTTGCTTTAAATGTTTTTCATCATTCATGATTCAGGTTTGTTTGCACGATTAGAACATTATCCTGCCTATGGGTCTTGTATCAGCATTACTAGTTTGTTCTCCTTTGGGAATTAAATTATGTATGTAATCTTTACGCAATAAGCTAAACAAGTTGACTGATCAAACTTTGCATCATCTGGTAGAATGGGAGGGTGAGTCTTGGTGACTCAATCTATCGGAGCATTACCATTGAATACTTTGACCCAGAGCAGTTCCTATCGTCTATGGACCTATCAACAGAACACAAGGTTATCGACCTCAAAGACCGAATTGAAGCATCCATTGTCATTTGGAAGAGGAAGATGAACATCAAAGATGGAAAAACTTGGGGGTTGGCAGTGAGCATAGAGAAGAGGGAGCTCTTTGAAGAAAGAGCGGAGACCATCTTGATCCTTCTCAAGCAAAGATTTCCTGGAATTTCTCAGTCTGTTCTTGACATAAGCAAGATCCAATTCAACAGGGTAAAGAATATAGCTATCTTTCATTGCTCTAGTTCCCAAACCATCCATTTTTGTTTGCAATAAATTAAAATCTAAATATTTCCATTTTATTTCACTTGATTAATGCATGGACTCATCAATTGTCATAGTTTTGTCCTTTTTAAACTTGGTACTGAAGGTTTTTGAGGCATGTTTCATCTCCTACTCTGAAGTAGCTTGGGCATATAGGTATAAATAGCAGCCTCTCTTCAATAGTTTGAAAATTTGAAATTCAAAGAAAAGGTTCATTTGGTTGTCAACTCAAGGGCCTGGCTGGGTACTGAAAAGTAAAATTTATTTGATAATTATTTTAAAATAAGTAAAACTAATAAAATAGCGGATTTGTGAGAGATCTGAAATTTTAGGAAATGCTATCCAAAAGATAGAAATTCCTTTTAAGTTTTGAACAAACACACTAAGATGTTTTGTTGTTTCCCTACTCTCCATCTATTTAGAAAAGAAAACATAATCAAGTTCTTTTTACTTGACTTGATTTGGGTTTCCCATTTCACTTGACATGCTTCATTCAAAGGAGTTTTATGCTGAGTGATGCCAAAATCTAATTGGATTTAGCAGATGCGGTAGGGTTTGGAGTCAATTAATTCTCTAACTATGTTTTCTATACTTTTTTATCGGTAACAGTGAAATACATTAAAATGAAGAGGAATTAAAACCAAGACTGATCCAAAACAAGTAACACCTCTGATAGGTGCATTGGTATAAGAGATGTATCAAACACGTACCACAGCTACATGACAAAAGCACTTAGATTACATGAACAATCTACCCTTTGTTTTGCTAGAGAATCCACTATACCCTAAGTAGATCTACTAATTACCAGTACCCTTTGATATACATTGTTCCTGTTGTTCATTAACAGCTTGAGCTTTTGGTGTTTCTGGTTATTAACATGCTATTAGAGCCAGGGGTCATGTGTACAAATCCCTGGGACGTGTTTCCGTTCACATTGGTCATTTGGTTTGTTTCTATCTACGTGCAGTGCCCCACACATGAGGGGGGATATTAGGACCCTTTGATATAAATTGTTCTGTCGTTCACTAACAACTCGGGCTTTTGGTGTTTGTGGTTATTAACACTAATATGCTGAAAAGAGACCCGAAACATAGATGCTAGATGATGAATTTCGTTGAAGGAAAACTGCATTTTCCATGGGCCCCTAAAGGATTTCACCGAAGAAATGGCTTTAAATGAATCACTCTCCACTATAAGACCGCATATACTATAGACTTCTCTATAAATCTGTTTATTTCTCTAGCACGATGATGAAACATAGATGCTAGATGATGAATTTCGTTGAAGGAAAACTGCATTTTCCATGGACCCCTAAAGGATTTCACCCAAGAAATGGCTTTAAATGAATCACTCTCCACTATAAGGCCGCATATACTATAGCCTTCTCTGTAACTCTGTTTATTTCTCTAGCATATACTTCATTCATGTCTATGTTACTTATGTAGGGTATGGGCAATATAGAAAGATATAGATTGCACTGTTTTTACTCTCTTAAATATAATGTACAAGACTAGTTTTTTGGTTCAAATAATCAAGTTATTTAATACTTATTTTATTTATTTTTGTCCTTTGAACTACTTAAAACTGAAGTTTTTATTTCACAGGATGTTGGACAGGCAATTCTTGAGAGCTACTCGAGAATACTAGAAAGCTTAGCTCACACTGTCATGTCCCGAATTGATGACGTGCTCTATGCCGACTCCCTCACCAGAAACCCCTCACCATCCGAATCATACAAAAGTATGCCACTATCTGATTCACCAACGTATGGGCCAGCAAAGTCCCAAAACCCTGCACAAGAGAAGGTAAATTCTGTGGAGGCGCCCGCCACAACAACACTCTTGGATTTCATGGGTTGGGATTTGGTTCAAGAGATGGAGATGAAAAGGAGTGATTCAATCAATTTAAGTAACAAGTTAGAAGATGAGAAATCTATGAAAAAGCCTCATAATGTTGTGACCCACAAGAGAGTTTCCTACTTAGAGAAGCTTGAGCTCTTGGGAAATGTGAGAAGCCCAACAGCTCGTCATTAATGAAAAGCTTTATAGAGGAGAGAATAAGAAGAGAGAGAGAGAGCAAGAGAATGCTCCCCCAGATGTAAATATTTCATACCAATGAATTGCTTTGCTGTTCTTCCTTCCCTTTTTAGAAGGAGGAATTATTTTTGGTTTGAAGCATTTGGGTGCTGTTTATTCTATTAGTTCCATTACTTTTGTAGTTTGTATACTAGTCAGCAAATACTTGTAGCAACTGATTTCTGTTGATTCTGACTTATGCTTCTGTAGCGAGGCTGTTTTGGCCATTGAGAGACATAGAGAACACAATTTTATTACAGTTGTTAACTGAATTTAAATGTACTTCACATTCTCTTAGAACTATGGACTCCTCTACTCTCCTTTCCTTCCATTTAATGAACCAATAAACATACAGTAATTGACGTATCATTTGATTCTCAGTAACCAGAATCTTGCCCCACTATAAATCCTACAGCCAAGAAGATGGTAACATTTAACTGAATTCCTATTTGCAACATAATACATCTAGTAAATGATCGCGTTGGAATGACACCAATAATTTGATATCTTCATAGCTACACCTTCGTGTATAACAATCAAAGAGGTCCTATTATTTCAAACCACACACAAATCAACCCACAGAGAGAGAGAGAGAGAGAGAGAGAGAGAGAGAGAGAGAGAGAGAGAAGCAAAGAAGTACTAGAAAAAACTTGGGCTGCTTACAATGTCAGTGAAGACTTCAACAACGTAGGAGTGGATGGGAGTCCAATACCACTCATATCATGCCATGCAGCCTGAGCTTCGGTGGAAGCTGTGGGTCCTTCTTTATAAGTATTCTTTCACCTGAGTCTGTGGAGTTGAGGTAGGGAAGAGTGGAAACACATCCCAGTATCAAGAACTTTAGCAACAACCCTTTCTTGGTTAATGGAGCAGCAAATGTCTCAAAAGAACCTTCCCTGTGTTCATATTCATGTGGCTGTTAAAACGTATGAACAGAGTAGCTAAATTATATGCTTTAACTCAAATGCACTTATCTGTTTATGCATGTCTAAGAAGCATTCAAGGCCATACTACTACACTGAATGCATCCGTACATATCGTGTATGCATGGGTATATATAATGTATACCTTTTAACTTGTTTTACAGAATTTGTATGGGTATATGTAATGTATACCTTTTAACTTGTTTCACATAATGTACTCGTAATAGAGTTTCTAGTTAATTGTAATTACAGTGAAAACTCATGTAACTTGTCACATCAGCAAATGGATGGCATGTGGGTCCACTGACCATACGAAATACAAGGGTATGTTGTGGATTAGCGATATATAGACAACCAATTTTTTTATTTGGCAGTTCCAGTTGTTAAACCCAAGGCAAGCAGTTAACTTCTTTTTTTTTTTTTTTTTTTTATATTACTGTATTTTAAGACTTGGATCTGTTGGTTAAGAATACCCTCTTAATCCATTAACAACTTATTTTGTTGAAAAGGGTAACTTAAATATTTTGTAGAGATTTTAGTAATTCTTCAATGATCAATTTAGAGATGGTGTATGGTTACTCAGACAAGAGGTTAGCTGATTAATGTGAAATCACCATACATGCAGATTTCAGCTGGTAACACTCGGCAACATTGCCTACACCACAAAGTGGAGTGGTTTTTTTTTATTGGTAACAAAGGATTTCATTAAAAGAACCAAAAGAACAAAGGCACCAATCAAAAGATTGGAATGCAAAGGTATATAAAAGCATTTCATCATCAAAGCAAAAATTACATAGGACAGAAAAACAAAGGAGATCTATCCACTCCTTTCTTAGCCAAGTAGTCTTCCAAAAACTTAATCTCAATGACAAGGAAATGGAATCTCCACGGAACAATCGATGGAGAAGAAGCCCAAAAGACAGCGTTTGACAAGTCGCTTTCCACTATAAGGCGATCATACTCACAATCATTAGAGTTCATTCTTCCCCTAGAGCTTCAGTGCATGATCAGTCATCACTCATGAGTCTTCATTTTATAAACTGAGACGGTGCATATCACAGCCAATCAATTGGTGAATATCACTCTGCTATGATCAAAGTGAATAAGGGTGATCCCGGGGCCATCGCAACAATGCAACCTTCCTATCCTAGACTGCCCAGTGAATGGTGTTGAAATGGGCACTCATGCATTTATAGTTACACCCCAAAACTCCGTTTCTTGATCTAAGGTTTTCTGTTCTATTTAAAGAATGCCACCAAAACTCCACATGTTCAATGTAAGAGGAGGCCAACCTGGAGAGGACTGTGCAGTGATGGCACATAAGAGCTGTAGAAGTCCCATTGGCATGTGGTGTTTCCCAGGTCCTCACGATCAAAGTACACTCTTCTCCCTGTAGTTGGCCCCAATGGTGTGGGACCCAAGTCATTCAAACACAAAATGAACAGAGGCATTGATAATTTTTTAAGTGGAAAAGCCTATGTGAATTCTGGTTTATGGGCACTTGGATACGTATCTTCTACCTGACAGGAAGTATGGTTTTGTTAAACTCTCTCTCTCTCACCCACCCACCTGAATGCAAAAGAAGTTATTTATCCAAGTAAGCTATATTTATACTCTTCTTTAAGGTATCTGCTGACAGCAGTACTCCAACGCTCCAGCTCAAGGATGTGTTCCTTTATACTAAAGGGGAACTGATGCTGTTCCAACTTTGGAGGTCACTTTTTGAAGGTATGAAGAAAGACTAATACAGGGTACCAACATGGTCATATGGGCCTACAGATGATTTTTGCACCAATGGAAATGCATGTTATGTATGAAACTCGAAAGATAGAGATTATTGAAGATCATGTTTCATTTACATGATGAATGGGTTCTTGGATTACCTTTCCAATGAGTCAAAGATCACATGATTTAAGCAAAAATCGAGGAAACTATATGACCCATTTAGGATAGGGTGTAGGGTAATGAGATTTGTTTTATGTTTTTTTCTTTTTCTTAAGACTTGGGATTTTAGAACATCTATTGATCCATCCTTGGCATGCTGGTGTAAGGACAGAGGTACATTGATTAAAGTCTGCAAATGTCCACTTGTGATTCTCTTCATGTATCCTCAACCAATTCAAGGAGCCCAGATGGGGAGCATGTACCCCACCAATGCCATGCAGTCAGCTTGCAAGTAGGTATTCTCAACCAATGAAAGGGGGCCACCTACAGCAGCAACTAGGGGCATAGTTTCTTGAGCAGATATTGTATGGGCAAGATGACAGCAGAGCAGGTCCATTTTTTTATTTTTATGATAACCCACAGTATCTCCTGCTTAGCCCAGCCTAGCCCACAAGCCTTTGAACCTAAGCCCGAGGGACATTCAATTCTGGACAGCCGAGAACTAATCCCTCGGGGCACTTGCAAACCCTCATATCCACATGCACCTGAAATAACTATGGGAGGTGGCCAACGAAGGTAGGTGTCGAACGATTATCAGATGCCTATTCTTGTGGAACCTAACCAGCGGTCCAAGCTGAAGAAAAATAAACCCAATATTAGGAAAGTTGGGAGCTTGTAATACAGACTAATCAGTGACAGTTATCTCTGATATAGTCATACTTCTTTTGCAGTTTCTATTTCTTTAAAAAAAAAAAAAAAAGATTCCTATATATCCTTTTCTCTGTGGCTGTCTTATTTGTATACACTTTTTGCTTACTGTAATCATGTGAATTTCCTGTTTAGAGAATAGAGGAAGAGAACAAAAAACGAGGGAGCTGAGATACTTCTAGGAATCTGCCAAAAATACAATAATTCAACATATGTGTGTAATCTCCCATGATGTTGAGGTCAACGTCCACCCTTGCTTCTGATCGGTTATAATTATAGTCGAGCCCTCGCCCTCACCATAAAACTATTGTTGTGCCGTTTCCTATCACCAATTGGTTTTGGGATAAGTGGTGGCTCAATGGGGTGTAAAATCCTATAAGTGGTATCAGAGCCTGGTAGGTCGGGTGTTGGTGTTCGAGTCGGTCATAATCGTGGTTTCCTATCACCAATTGGTTTTGGGATAAGTAGTAGTTTATTGGGGTGTAAGATCCTACATATGATCATGCAGTTCATATGTAGTCCAGCTCATGATGCCCACCTAGATTCTGTGAGTGGGGGTGGGACCTAGAAGGAATGGAAAGGTGTCACAGCAAGTAACTGTTAGGCAAAAAAAAAAAAAAGAATCAGCGCTGTCCAATTAAGTTAACCTTTATTTAGTGGTTTTAAAGTGTAACGGTCTTAATTATACATTTTCTTTTATGATTTAATCCAACGGTGAGTAAAAGATCAAATGAGTTCAAATTGGGCCTCTTTGTGAATGCATGGAGATAGTGAGTGTGAATGTGGACTGACCAAAGGTTGGACATAAGCCACTCAGAAAGTGGACTGCATATAAATAGCATGCAATCCGTTTAGTAAGATTCTAGTTTTTCTAGCAATATTATCTTTTTGTTCCATGAATGCACCATGAAAGTATCCTGCAAATGTGATGGAACTATTAAAATTTAAACTAACACTGATACAGGCGACAGTGGGCATTGTTTAGCTGGGAATCTTTTTTTCTCACCTTCCTTACATTGTGATTAGCCCTTGATTGTAACAAACCATGAAACCTTAATAAGTCATTCAATTCAATACATCATTATTTTACCAAAAAATAAATAAATAAACGAAATCAAATTCATCATTTATATCCTCAAGCCCAGTTTCTGTTATAGAAACAGATTCTATGTATGAAACTCTAATCTTATTTAACCCCTTTCTTCTAAATCACACTCCTTGTACCATTTCAAATTCCATTACAATCAGAGTGATATTCACCATGGGATTAATAGTGATTAGTTTTATACACGTGATCAACCCAAATTGCGTACATCTAATTGGAGTCAAACTTGGGCCATCTCTAAACATATTAACGCATATGAATCAAACAAATGTGAGCTCAACACTGCGGTCTATATAACATTGAATAACCAACCCTATTTATCAAGATTTTGATCCCTAAATTACCAGGGTTTGATCCTTAGGTTCTCTTTTTTGCATGAGCAGATTTCCCTCCGAGCATTGTGGTTAATATGTCCCTTGGAATAAAACCAACCATATATTGTATACATCCCTCAGGTGGGCCCAAAAAGTGGGGTGCATCACAGCTGATGATATTTTGGGTGGTCTCTCGGACTACCAAAACCAATATGAAATTTAGATATATGGGACTAAAATGAGGTCCGTATTATTGTGGTCGTGGACATAGACAGCATTATCTTCTGAGTCTTCCACTCTTCTCTTCTCTGCTCCTTTTCTCAGCAGCTAGAGGTAAAAAAAAAAAAAAATTCATTTCAGTTTGATCTTCGTTTGCTTCAAATTCTCGGTTTCTTTCAGTTCTTTGCTTCAAGAGAAGAAATCCCAACAAGGGAATTCAAATTTTTTTTCTTAGTTTTCGTTTATTTTTTCAGGTGGACATGGTCATGGCTTCGACTATTGCGATTCCTCTTCCTTTCTGTTCTTTCCATGGAAAAGAAACCCTTTTGAGAAATCATCGGGAATCTTCGGTTTTCTCTTTTTGGGGTGAGATGTTTTTCATGATTTCTTCCATTGGAATATTTCTTGCCCAGAATTGTAGGGGAGTTTGGATATGGAGCCCACTGTCCATGAATCTTGAGCTGCTCATTATCATAGATAGACCCCATGAATTTATAGCAACCATGAAAAAAAATTCATTTCAATGGGGGTGGGGGAGCACCATTGGGTTGTCATTGCTTCTAAATGGGAGTGGAATCTGGATTGGTCCAATGCCTCCTTAATACCCAAATCCAATACCCCTTCCTGTCAAGAGTTTGTCTTGAGACCCCCCTAAGAAAATCAACTCTTGAATGATCAGGTGTTGGAAAGGGAAGTGCAAAAGTTGGGAATCATTGAATGGAAGGAGCAAGTGTTTTGAGGGCCTCAAAAGTTGTCCAATCCTTAGCCATAAAGATAAAGCCAGATGATTGTCAAGTTTTGCATGATCAATTGATAGGCCTACAAAATTCAGATGTGAGTCAAGTCTTTAGGCTGGTAGCAATTCAAAGAGGGGTTTAGAAGGGCTTAGATTGATAATAGGTGGTGGGGGCCCAACAGGCTGGACAGTTCCTTGCACACTAACGGCCAAACCGTCACTGAAAATTCCTGTGTGAGTGCTCCTTTACGTTTATTTTGGAAATGGAGATGCCCTTAATCCTATCGATCCATAATTTACTTATTTTTTTTCACTACTTTGAGTATATGGAAGGTCACTGAATATTTTAACTATGGACAAAAGCCTGAAAAATTTTCAGGCCACTCCAAAAAAGATGATAGATCTAATGGACTACAGGAACATATGTAGCTGTATGCGTGTCTTGGTCATTGTCATCATCATTATCATTATAAAAGACTTGTCCAATGGAGCAACATGAATTCTGTTTCACCATTCCAAGTTATTTCAGGTCAAATCAGCCAAATCCTAGGATAGGTTTCTTTTTAAGATCTATCCTTAGGACATTACTACTTCAATCTATGTCCACTTCAGCCTATCTGTTTTGATTGAGAGGCAAGTTCCTATATATGTGTGTGCATTTATAATTGGTTTTTTGTGGTACAGGGAGGCAAAGATGTTTGAGAATTGTTTCAAAGGCCATCGAAGGGAATTCTGATTCCTCCACCTCCCTAAGCATTGTGAAATCTGTAAAAAGCGCTGTGAGTTTTTGTTGCTTGATATGCTGAATTTCTATCTTTACTTTGTTAGTCTGAAAGAAGAGAGAGACTTCTGAGTATTCAAGTTTTTAAAAAAAAGCCTTTTTTTTATTTCTAAAAAGAAAATTGAGTTGTTAACTTGTTATGAAAATTGAGTTGTTAACTTGTTATGCTTCTTATGCTTTCTACTAATGTTAATCTTCAAGTCCAAAAGAACAACAGTAGACAGACTTCTTTTCATTTATAGTACAGCTTTGGTTTCATAAGAGATACATCTGACTTCCTGAAAAATTGGCCAAATATTCATTACATTAGGATCTTTTTATTTTTATTTTTATTTTTTTCATTTTCTTGATACTGGGCAGAGTTCTTACTGTTCTTTAAACAGAAAATGAAGTTGCTGGATTTTCTTATCAATTTATGTATTTTAGGATTATTCTTTATTTGTTTGTATTCACACATGTGGATTTGTGTGTGTGTGTGTGTATTTATGGATCTCTCTTATCTGTATTACTCTGAAACAGTGGGATAATTCAGAAGATCGAATTGGTCTTGTTGGTTTGGGCTTTGCAGCTGTGGTTGCAGTGTGGACATCCAGTAAAATAATTGGGGTAATTACCCTGATTCTCTCTTTTAAAAGCAAGTAATTAGAGCATGATTGCATGAACAATAACAAAGAATTACAAGAATCCTGTACTCGATACAGTAAAAAAAATATGAGATGGAAGGACAATCAATCCCATATATAATAATATTAAGGGCTGTTTGTTTCATGTATTGAATACATAGGAATTGTGAGTCTTCAATTTCTAAAAATGGTTAAAATTGAAGAAACAAATGTGAATTTTCAAAAATGGCCATCTAATTGCCTCTCCTCTAATGGAAAATGAATAAAGGGGAGGCAGGAAATAAATGCCCAGCCACCACTTTAGTAATTCAAATCCTAAAAAAGTCAAGCTCACGTCTACATCGCGCCTCACTTGCTTCATTCCTCACCTCTTTAATAATCCTTCGGTGGAGCGCATTTGATCATGAATTCCTATGTATTCTATGCAAACAAATGAGCCCTAAACAAGGTTATTATCAAGCTCTTTCCTTTTATGTAAATCCCCCAAGTTGAAGCTAGTGTAGTGCATCATCATCTACAATTATGCTGCTTCTTAACTTTGAGATAGGACTGAAATATCCTTTTTTTTCTTGTAGGCCATTGACAAGCTTCCTCTTATCCCCACCATGTTTGAAATCATTGGAATTCTTTTTTCGACGGTAAGTAGTGCACATGATACATTGAGATGGTTTACTGCAAACGAAATTGTTACTGTAATTATTTTCTGTTCTAACTGTTTATTTCTTCCCTTTTTTCAGTGGTTTGTTTATCGTTATCTCCTATTCAAGCCTGATAGGTAAAAAGCTTCAAATTTTGATTTTGTTCTTATTTAGTCCTTAATCTGGTTATTTTTAGTTGTAGTCCATTGCTTTCTAGCTGGGGGCACCATGACAGTTTGCCCATCATAATGCATCAGACCGTATAACCAACCTGTCACATGCAAAACCACCTCAAAACAAATTATGGAAGTACTCATTTTACTCTTTTTTGTCTCTTTTGGATCAATGATTAGCATATCCATGGACCGGATATAGCATGAACTGGTGATATTATCATCTTCATCTTGATTTGAATTCTTAAGTAAACCTTTTGAGTTCATGGGAGAAAAAAAGAAGTAAATAGAGAAGTGAATTCCCCTTATAGTCCAATAGATTTCCATGAACTTGACATGGTGTTTGTGCTCTTTTTTGTTTCTAGGGAAGAGCTGGTAGAAACCGTCAAGAGTACAGTTTCAAATGTTCTTGGCCAGTGAAGAGTTGGAGCTGGAAGAATAAGTTGAAGGAATTACATGTGCAGATTAAGCTACACTGTTGAATTATCAATGAAAATGAAAAGTGCTTAAGTGGAGGAACTTGACAAAGACTTCATCTAAACTTTTTTATTCTTTTTCTATCTGAGTCTGATTGCAGCCTTGCAGATGCACTTTAGAAGTTGAGACAAGCTCCAGGCATGGGAAGATGGAGATGTTCACAATTGTTGCCCTAAACCAATCAAGCAAAAGAAAAAAAAAGAGTAAAAATGTTGCATATCCATCTTCTGCATCCCAAACTAAAGATGGAGATGTTTCACAATTGCTACTCTTCCATGAAAGTTCAATGGGAGCAGCAAACTTTGCTAGTCCATTTCTCTGAGAAACCTACATCCAATCTCATTTATGGTCTGTTCTGCCACCCACTCTACGAAAAAAAACTCACTCCCTCATAAACCATTTTCATTTTTCTCAGAAAATGTTTCCAACCAACAGACCCTGGAGTCACAAATACTTTTTTTTCTTGACTTTATGAGATATGTGCTGATGACTAAAATCTGATTTTATATGTGCGACAAGTTCAGTATGCCTTAGATAGCAACATACAGCAAATGGATTCACTCATTGGGGCTTTGTGCAATGAGCTATTGGTGGGCTTGTATTTTTTAGGAGATAAAAAACTAGTGGTGATCCTCTCTTTTTTCTAATGTAGAGGTTCACCATTTCTCTTTATTTCTAACATATAACATAACATTTAACCTTCCAGATACAAGGAGAATTTCATCTGTTCTCTCTCTCTGTCTCTCTCTCTGTCTTCTCAAGCGTGGGAAGCATTCCCTCTATAGCTTTGTAGCAGGGCCTCAAAAACATTTGGTCTGGTAACTCTGGTTTGCTTTGATTTCTCCAAGTTTGGAAGCAAAGAAAACTTCTCTGGGTTTTTAGGTGATTTCAACCGTGGACATCTCCCAAATTAACAAGAGGCAAGAGACATTGTCTCCTAATGTCAGTTGTACATATGTCCAACTATTCTCCAATATTGTTTATTTAAACCAATTGCAACATGGGTATATTCAAATGGTCCTTGAATAACATAATGTGTTCTCAAATAAGCTACATACCAACATTAATCTAGAAGGTCATAGAACCTTACCAAATTAATAAGTAAAAGAGAATGAAAATCCACTGCCGCTAGTGTATCTCATTTTCAGAAGTTTTGGGCCCCGCATGGTTAAGTGTGCAAGGTCAAACCCAAAATACAGAGCTTTACATGATCAGCTGGGCATCAGCACTCTTAGGTACGTGTTGATGAAATTTACACACACCCCATGGTGCAGTAAAGTTCTACCACATGCTTAAAAACTAGTCATGGAGATTGCTGGAAAACATCTTGATTTTCACCTTCACTTAAGAAAGTTCATGGTTAAATCTTTTCCCCATAACACAGTTGAATATAATCAAGAAAGGGTTTCAGAGGGAATAAAGTACTGTAAATCATCACAGCCACAATAATGCATTTGTTAAGGATTTAAAAGCAAAATTGAGTAAATAAGGTCTTGCGGATCATCTGTCCTACCAAACAGAGTGATCTGTCAGGTGCCAAATAGGTAATATTGCAATACCATCATAAAGGCATTGAATTGCCTGCAACATGGTTAAGAGAACGAGTTAGAAGATGCCTACATAGCAAACAAGTAAACAAATATATATATCCACAAACAAACACAAAAGGAAAAAGATCAGACATGCAACAGATGCCAGAGTCTCTAAGTAAAATACACAGTAAGATCAACTTAAAAATATGCTCGCTATACCTAAATCTTCATTGCATGGAACTCATCCAACATCAGATCAAAAGAAGAAAACCAGTGGCAAACCCTCCGCACAAGGGCACACATAGAACTTGATTGGTACAAACTTGTTTGAGAAAATTCAATTCAGATTTGTTCAGGTGCTGAGAAAGAGTTATGCAGGACTAACTAGAGAACATAATCATGCGAATGAGGTCACCTACTTGGGCCAAATCTAGCACTCTTATGTTCAGTTTAGACCCAGAGAGCAATTTTACTCCCACCGGTCTCATAAGCCTTCTCTAAATAAATAAAAACCACATGGAAATGTCTCTTCTCCTCTCTAAACTTTCTCAAGAATTGTCATGATGGGAAGATAGGTTCTGAATTAGATCTATCTAGCTTAAGTGCCAACCGGTTCTTTGTAATATTTGACTAGCATAATAACCCGTGCTAAGCATGGGCATGTTCACCAACAATTACAAAATATATTTTATGATTCATTAAAAAAAAATAGATCACACAAAATCATCCTCAAACACTTACTGACCGTGATTTGGTTTTGATAGAGCATAAAAGTTTAAAAAGAGAATAAAAGAATAGAAGATTACGAAAGTACCTCTTTTCTCAATGCAAGGGTCAGTAGAGTAGAAATAGGCTAGGAAAAGTAGAGTAAAAAAAAAGTGTAGAATGAAACTTGGGATGGAAATGAAGTTGTTGCAAAGAGTGAGAAGTGGGAAGAAGACTTAAGTGGTTTCAATTACATGTTGGAAGTGGGAGGAAGACGTGAATTAGTTGTAGAACATGGGTATAACTTCAAAACCCTCGCCTTTAATATAGTATAATCCGTGTCACATTCATTGCTTGGTTATTCCCAACACATCATCATATCGCTTATAAATTTACCAGCTCAATGTTATCACAGTTTTAACATCTCATTTAGAAAGGGGCCATAATGCTCTTTTTCCATTAAACAAGCATTCTTCATGTAATCAAATCTTTGATGAAGAATCCAGTTAAACAATTAATGCTGATTTTGCCAGCAAACTCATATTTCTGTAGGTATCAATAGCATTTAGTGTTAACACCCAGTTTTTCATGCTATGGTTGTTATTTTTTCCCTTTTGCTCTAGATATTTCATTAATCATTCCTTTGTTTGGTTTTAATTCATAACCTACTTGCATGATTCATATTTGATGTATCATTGAAATGCATCAACAATATATGTTTAACCTGCTCCTCTTTCCAAGAACCTTCTATTTTCATATTCAATGCACCCAATGCATCATGGAACCAAACTTGACTGAAAAAATATATTAAAAAAAAAAAAAAAACTAAATCACACTCAAGCACATCCAGGTGCACTTAAACCACACCAAAATGCAACAATGATATACATTTAACCTTCTCCTCTTTTACCAAGAGCCTTTTATTTCATTTCTAATGCACCTTCCCTGATTAATGTATCATGGAACCAACTTGATTGAGAAAAAACAAAAAACATCTAAATCGCACTCAAACGCATCATGGTGCACCTAAATCACACCCAAAAAGCACCAAGTTGCATCCGAATCTTGCAGAAAATGGAAGGAAAGAAAAAAGAAATAGAGGTGAAGTAACATAGAATGGACTAATAGACTAATCACACCCAGTTTTTGCATAAGAAAATTAAAGACAGATGAATTCTGGTTAACAATAGAATGGGCTTCTTCCATACTGCATCCATATCTTAATGAAAATAAAAAGTAAAAGTAAAGCTTGGAGCCACAAGGTTGTGGGTCGGAGTCATCTAACCTTATAACAACGTAAAAGAGAAACTGAAGTAGAGGAAAATGAAAATTAAATGTCTCTTTTTAAGAGGCCTACACAATACACATTACAGAGTTGAACAGATTCAAGACCCTGGATATGGCCCATCCAATTAAGTAATTCAAACGTTAAAATGCTGGGCAATTTGTTAGGCAATAGTTGTCAATTTTTATTTTTTACTTTTTTTTTTACTGAAATAAGTAAAATTTCATTTTGGAAAGACTTAAATTCTAATATGGAACAATCATGGAAATGTTGAAACAAATTTCTTCTTCTAGAATTTTACAAATGTTTAGATAATATTTTCATTTTTGTAATTTTTTATTTTTCAAGTGAATCTTTTCCAAAAATGGAATGTTGCAATGCTGAAGCATTCTATTTTAGCAAACGAAAGCAACCTCCGAAATGAAACTAACAACTATGATAGTGAGCACTCATGATGACTATTTGTGAATGCCATGTTTCAAAAACAACAACTGTTAGTAGGCAGTTTAGAAGTTTATAGATGACACTGGGGCCATCTTAACCATCCAGTTTCACGTGTTGGAGCCAACCTTTCTATGATCCTGTGGAGAAGCACTAGTCCAGATTTCAACTACTGGAGTGATATACCAGGTTGTAGTGACATGTGCCAAACATATAATACATATTTCCACACTATCAATCCAATGGTTAAATAACACCATTGAATGAAATTCGGGCCAATGGCAACACATGGGTGGGTATGACGTGAAATTTTCAATCAAGCGAAGGTGAGCCTCCATGAGTCACACAGGTGCTAGGACAGTCCTAAAGTCATGCTATGATCATTTCTACATGAGTCAACATCCAAGGAGTAAAAAGATAAACTTTTCCCCATCTACATTACCCTTTCATCTTACAAACACACATGAGAAAAAAAAACAGGACAAGCAAATGACCTACTCATAGCACTTTCACATACAAAATGAAGGCCTAACTACTACTTTTAGAGGAATATTTCAGCTTTCCAATACATTTATAACATTTATACTCTCATTCTCTACAAAACTAGATTGGTCCCGGATTTCAGAATAGCAACGCGATCCCCTCGCCAATGTTTCTCAGATTCCCACAAGATGGCATCAACTAAGTGCAACTTGACAAGACTCCCATTAGCAATGATAAAAATTCATACAGCAGCAACTGAAAAAATATATACATGTTACGCGTACATTGCAATCTCCTAATTTCTGTAGCTGGTGGGGCAGAAATCACGCCTCATAATTCAAGATGTGTTTTAAATTATGCCATTCCTTTGAACATGAGAAATACAAAAATCCCATTTCTGAACTGTGAGATTTTAACCATTGATAGTAGCACTAGCAGAACAACTACAAATGCAAACTATACCTTCCAAAAAAAAAAAAAACCGTGGAGTAGAAATGGTACCTTGGGGAATCAAACCCCAGCTCTGGGATTCCGCAGAAAGGATTGAATTAAGGCGGGCGGAAGCAATGGCACTGTGCAATGGCAGCATCGATCCCAAACAGCGCAAATTCAAAGGTAATCTAAGCAGCAGCAGCAGCAGCAACAACAACAATAACAACAATGAAGAAGAAGAAGAAGATTATGAAAGAAATGAGTAAATCACGATCTAGAAGAAGAAGAAGGTAGAGAGTGTGTGTTGGAGAGATTAGTACCTGGAAATGAGATAGAATCGTTTGGTGGAATCGGGGAGTCGCGATCGAGAGATGGGAGAAGAAGAAGAAGGGGAGAATTGGGGGTTTAGGGTTTTGGTTCGTAATCTGAGAAAGAGAGAAGGAGAGCGAGAAGCAGAATTAGAAACCCTAGAGAGGAGAGCGGTCGGACAAGACATGGTGGCACTGGCAGCAGCTCAGACTTCACAAGGTGGGGGTTTTGGGTTTTGGGTTTTGGGTTTTCAGCAGGGTTTTTCTACTCCACTATTTATTACTGTACGTATAAGGGTGAAATTTGTCAATACCCCCAGTATAAAGAACAAAATAAGCCTTTCCGGCCTCACGTATTTGGTAATTAACTAATTAAAGTAAAGTAAAATAAAGTAAAGTAATTTCAGACAAGAAATGACAATGGGCCATATCAAAAGTACACAATTTCAAAATTCCCTCCAAATTTTTCAAAAAAAGTAAAAAAAGCAACATTCTTTCTCCACTTTTCTTTACAAAAAGTCAAAAAAATTTCATATCAAACAACTAAAAATAAAACACCATCATAACACCTTATATTTTATTCTTTCTCGATTCGATGCTTCACCTCACCATACTTCAATTTACCATACATCCAAACAAGCCCCCACCTTCTTATTATTATTATTATATCATGTTGATCCTTCCTCGGATGAAATTATCCTGGGGATGATTGTATAGTTTTTTTTTGGGAAAAAAGTACTATACCTACCTGTACTTTGGTATTTTTGCAGAGTACACCCTGTACTTTGATATTTCGGACTAAACCTACCTGTAGTTTTAGTTGACTTGTAAATACAAACGGCCGTGACGGAATATAGGAAATGACGAATTTACCCTTCCATATATAAAGTCTCTATTCGCGTGTTTTGTTCATTTTCCCATTTTCATTTTGCTGTTAGGGTTTACTTGTCTGGCGATTTTGGGCGATTACATCATCCCCTCTCCATTTGATCATCCCCTCTCCATTTTGGGCGATTTTCATCTCCACCTCCTGCAACCCATCTCCCTCAGCCCATCATCTCACCACTTCTCCACCACAACCTGCTTCTCCACCATCATCTTCGACGTAATCACCTTTTCTTCTTCCTCTCCTCGCTTTTTCCTTCTTCTTGACAAAACCCACCAAAGCCAAGCAATCGAAGCGATCGTAACAAACAGCAAAGCACCCAAAACCCCCAACCCAACTACAGCTCCTTTGGTAACCCCTTTTCGCTCACACGAAGAAGAAGCTGGAGATGCAGTAGGCTGCTGTAGCTGAGGAATTCGGGAAACAGGGACTAAAACAGTAGAAAAAGGATGGATATTTGCCCCATTCAAAGCGATTATAGAACTGTTATCGGTCCCATACATCCCAGCTACAGAAGAAATGGTGTCTGAAGGCTGGAAAACGTATGTAATGAGGAAATTCGTTTGATTCCCCACCTGGGTTTTATTGGGGCAGCTGCAAAATATAGGAAAAACAGCTTCAACGCCTATTGTGAGGTTGGTGGGGACTAGAGAAGGGTTGACGACTTCGACAGCTTGGTAGGTGGTGAGGTTCTGGAATCGGGTGGTGGAGAGGTCGCAGAAGGTGTCACCGCCTTTGATTTGGTGGGTGATGTTGGCAGCGGACATGTTGGTGTTGCAGGAGCAGGAGATTGGGATGAAGAGGAATTGGTTTGGGGAGAAAGGGGAGGAAGGGGAGGAGATGTTGCTGGGTTTGGAGATGGAGAGCCTGCTGAGGTTGAAGAGGTCTCCAATGGAGGCGAGGTCGAGGAGGTTTGGAGAGGAGGCTCGGAAGAAGACATAGGCTGGAAAAGGAGTGAAAGACATGTATAGGCTGGAAGAGGAGGTTTGGCGAGTTCTGGGAGTTTTGAGAGGAAGCTATTTAATATGGCTAGAAAATGAATGAAAGACCTGCTCTTATGCTTTCCATGTTTTATAGCCTTGTTCAGGGGCAAATATGTCTTTTTGGAAATCCAATTTGACGCCAGTATGCACCAGAGGCGTTTTATACGGCGTACACCGTTACTACTAACAATTTCCGTTCATTTTGCAAGTCAACTAAAACTACAGGTAGGTTTAGTCCGAAACACCAAAGTATAGGGGGTACTCTGCAAAACTGCCAAAGTCCAGGTAGGTATAGTGCTTTTTTTCCTTTTTTTTTTCCTTCTAAAACTTAATTATTGTGTATAACACTTTTTCCACGAAAAAAATATGACTTTTTGTCCTCGATGTCCTTTTGTTGTTTGTTGTTATGTTCTTTTATTAGAATAAAGGATTAAGAAAATATTCAATTTTATTAACTCCACTAAAATCATTTTCTATGCTAGGTACATATTATAATTACTACAAACTTGCCTTTTTACAGCGTTACACAAGCGTGATCTATTTTTAACATCGTAAATTAAGAAAATTAAAAATAGCTACTCCACAAAAGAAGAAAAATAAACTTGCTAGGACAACTTTTACATACAATAAATAGAATTTGAAAAAGGGGTTCTAACTAAGCTAGCCCACCAAGAGAGAGACTTACCTATAGACTGTAAACAATGGCCTTAAGGCTTAGGTCCTTTGTTTTCACTTTATTTATAATGAAAAGTGTTTCCCTACGAGCCAAGTGTCGAGAGAGGCACAGGCCCATGCAAAAGTTGGGATCCTCTTCAACTTTAATGCACCCACCTATGGGAATGTCTCCATGAAAATTCTCCATCATTTATATATGTAAAGGGAATTTCTATTTGCACCCACTCAAAATGATGAGCCAACTCACATTTAAAAAAAATTTTAATTCCAAGAATGCCCATCTGTGAATTTTCCTAATTACCCTTGCCTTCATATTCCTCTTCTCTTCAAGCCCTCTGGTTCTTCCTAAGTCAAATTTTCCTTCCTATTCACTTCAAAGACCTCCTCTCTTCAGGTTTTCATCTTTACATCTTCTGTACTTATTTCCCTTTAACAGCATATATTTCTTCTTCTACACCTTCTCATCTCCCAATCCATATAAAGGTCCCACTTTGGAAGAACTCATCTTCTAATCCATCTCTCTAATTCCTTATATAAGCCATCACATCTCCAATCCGAGGCACCACATTGTGTTTTAGAAAAGCTATCTATAATATGGACAAGCAAATGGCCATATATAAAGAGAATGTGTCGTTTTTTTTACACGTGCTTTCCTTTTTTTTTTTTTCCATTCACGTCCTACACGAATTTGCAGAGCCGCGCATAAGTGTATTGCACGGCTCTGTATTTCCATGCATAAGTGTATTGCATGGCTCTATATTTCCGTGCACAACGCACGGGTTTTACTCTCCATGTACAATCGATGTGCACGGATTTGCGTTTAAATGCACATTGTAATGCGCACAGATTTGCATTTCCGTGCACATTGTAATGCTCACGGATCTGCGTTTCCATGCGGGACGTGAATCATGTTTTTCATTTTGCATCTCAACTATCACTGATTTCCCTTCTCCCCTCTCCCATCCCTTCCATTCAATCACAATTGCAACCTGCATACTCCATTCCATTTGCATGCACTCAATCCATTTACATTACATGTTTATTTTTACCCTAAAAAAAGATTAACAATGAAGAAAACAAAAAATGGAAGAAGTTGAAGATGAAGAGGTGCTTGGGGGAGATGACGATGATCTGTCTTTGCTCACGAAGAAGAGAAGATGATCCGCCTTCAAACGTTTTCACTCACTACAGCTCGGAAATGAAGTCGTTCTTGCAGGAAAGGAAATGAGGAAGACGAACGGAAGAAGAAGGAGAAGGAAGAAGAAGGGCAAGGTGGTAATCTTCGGTGGGTGAGCTCAGTAGAAAAGGGGATTTTATGTCTTTGCAGTAGGTGAGCTCGATATGTGAGTCTACTCAGCATTTTGAGTGGGTACAAATAGAAATTCCCATATGTAAATGACTAAATGAGTCACATGTCTAATAATTACATCATGGCATTTGTGCTTATTCACGCACTTAAATAGGCGCGAGACACTTTCACATCTTCCATTTACAAGATGGTGTCACGACTTCCTTTAAATGGTGAATGCATTTTGTCATGCAATTGGTGATGGGATCAAACATCATTAACCCCTTTTATTTTTGTCATCTTATGGCCCCCATATGAAAAATATTGATTATGACAAGCATGATAATGGGTTTCACATGTAAAGAATTTGTACGCCTGTGGCCCATTTTCCTATAAGCTTGTAAAACGCATAATAAAATAATAAAGCATCAACAGAACATTCTCCCCACTAAAAAGGTTCTATCTCTAGAGAATTACAAAATATCCCAATGGTAAAGGGCATCCCAGTCTCAGCACAGGCAAAACACAAGAAATATATTCAGTTATGGAGCATAGATGAAGGAACACTCGGGCGGAACCCTAAGCAAAAAACGCCGCAGATAGAGCACTGGCAAAGGAATTGAGCACCCTAATGACGAGCGGCCGACTGATGGATTAGGCTAGTTTAAGATCAGGATTGTTTAATATTCTCTTAATAGCATTAACTTGGGGTACCATTCTTCATTATCAGATTGATAACAACTAAGGCACTTTATTAAAAAAAAACTTTAATTCTAGGTGTTTTAAATGTAATCAGATCTCAAATGTGGGCCCCCCACCCAAAGATGGACTGGACCTGACCCAAATCTTCTGCTATAGAAGTCGGAATCCAAAGTCAGAGCCAACAAACGACGCTTTTTGGCTCTCTAGGACACCTCCTAGCGTTTGCAGGTACGATGCGATTTCGATCCAATCTTCCTGACGCCTTAGCTTTTACTCTTTGTTTTTCCTCCTACTTCTTCTTCTTCTTCGAATCTATGCACTTGGGTTGCGTTGGGCTCTTTGGAGCCGTAAAAATCCTCCCTTTTCAATCTTTTTCATGAATTCTACCGAAAGGGTTAGGACCCAAACACGATCATATCGAGTATATTGGTTCACGAGATCATATAAACGTATTTCATCCAACCCCAGATCGATTTGATGGGCCTAAGACGACGACGATGACAATGGTCGATGGCATAATCCACTTAGTTATTGATTCATGTTCTTAAATTTTCTTTCTCTGTTCCTTGGAATTTCATGTTGGGTTGTGGGATTTCAAGATAGTGGGTTTTCTTGCTTGGTAAATAAGAAGTTATAATTTGCAGATTTCTTTCATTCAGACAGGTCTATCTTCTTATATTTATTTCTTGGCAACTAGAAAGCAAAGATCTTGATGGTTGAGAAAACTTCATGGATTTTTTTAAAAATTATTTGGAGACTTTAGATATGATATGTTTTCTATATTGGAGAGATCAGATCATGTGTTAGTAAGAAATGATGTTATCTGCACATATCATATGGTAGGTAGAGAGATTATCTCAAATTTACACACCTGTGATTCTCAAGTTCAGATACATGCATGCATGTGCATGGAGAAAGACCATGTCTTAGCTTGTCTGGATTTCATAAATTATACGGTTTTAGTCGATGTTATGAGTCTTGATTTACTAGTAAGGACTAAGGAGAGAGGGGTGGGGGGGAGGGGAGGGGATAATCTGAATCTTCTATGTATTTCATCTGAAGAACAAGTAGGAGGGAGGGAGGGAGAATCTGAATTTCCTATGTATCTATCTGAAGAACAAGTAGTCCCCCACAAAAGACAAGAATCTAAGGGATTGTTCATGTAACGCTGTGGGTTTCCACTTCCGCAGAAATGGATTTTCTGGGGGGTGGGTTTCGGACTCAGCTTTCTTCTCTTGCAAGGAAATCTTATATAAAATCCTTCCTTTTTTATGTTTACACTCTTGCTCATTGAACAAAAAAGACTCTTACAGAGCAGAAATTGGAGTTCTGCTTCCATAGAAACTCCTGTGCACAAACGTGTCCTAAGTAATTGAGATAAACAAGGAAACTACCATAAGAAATTGTGATAAACTATGAAACTACCTAAAGAAATTGAGATAAGATAGGAAAGTCGCCAACAAGATAGCCTAAAAAAAGAACAAAAAGCGAGATAAGAGTGAGAAAAATCTCTGCATGATAGGGTTCCCATCAAAGTGCCTTTTCCATTCTATGCATGATTTTAGCTTCACGTTCATCTTTCACCGGTGCCTCCTTAGATCTCTCCTTTCATCCATCCAGTAACCCTCCATTGAAAACAATTGCCGGGCCTTGCAATGATGGCCTTGTGGAAATGGTTCATTGCAATTAAAACATTGCCCATGACCCCTTCATTCTGCCACTCCAGTAGGTGCAAGGCGTCGAATAGGAAGAGAAATCGATACAGTGGTCGCATTAATGGTTGTTGATGTTAAACTTGGTAGAAAAGAAGGTGGCCTGGTGGCCCATTGATTGGGCTTTTGACGTGTAAGCCTCTCTTTGTCACATCGAGTGATGCTAACTGTCTGAGTCAACTATTCAAGGATAAATAATTTTACCTCAGTACCTCACTGCTCACTCAAATGCCTTGTCCCGGGCCATTAACAAACGAATCAACCATAAACGATTCCAGAAGTTGAACCGTCATGTTTGATAGTTGTTTGAATTCATGAAGGTAGTCTTGTACGGCTTCACATTGTTGCAATCAAGCCAAAAGTTCTCCGGGTTTAGTGAATTTGTAGACCCAAAATGAGCACATAACACAGATTTCATGTCCCAGTGGAGATTATGTCTTCCATGATCCATCCAATGGCACCATTGTACCACCTTTCCTTCATGGTGGAATGGTGCCTTGGCAATTTTAAATGGCCGATGGGGTTCCATAAAATTTGAAGAAGAGTTGTGCTTGATACACCCTATTGAGTGGATCGTCTCCATTGAACTTAGGGAAATCAACTCACGTTTATTGAGTTTGTAGTGTGGAAGAATTTTGGGCACACGCATGAAAATAGGTGGATTGCCTAGGATGCCTGCTGATTTTGGATCAACGGATTTCCCGGTGCCTTGTAACAATAGCTTCTCTATGGATTTCAAGTCGTGCCTCAATTCTGAAAAATTCAAAGCAGTAACCTCTTTGTAAACTGCAAAGTTCTTATCAAATTTTGCCTGGCGATCCTTTATGTCGCTAAGAGACACGGTCGGCACTTTTTGTTGTTCGGACAGTTTGGCTGACCGATCGGCCATTTGGGCTAAATTGGCCTTCAAACAGTCTGGCTGATCTTGCTGTCTAGTTGTCATGGAGGAACAATGGTTTTGATACTAGATGTTATGAGCCTTGATTTATTATTGAGAGAGAGAGAGAGAGAGAGAGAGAGAGAGAGAGAGAGAGAGAGAGAGGCACAAAATGTATTCCATTTAAAGAGCAATTGAGATAAAAAATGAAACTACCTAAATAGATTGAGATAAGATAAGAAAGTTTATTTGTTTGTCTTCCAAGAGGTGCTATTTCATACGATTCATATTCAATAAATGTAAAGCCTTTGCCATTCAAATAAATAAATAAATGTAAAGCACTGCCATTTTATTGATATGCAGTTCATGGATGTGGGTAAGTAGTGACAACACTGTCACACAGTGGTGAATTCCATTGATTATTTATTTGGCTTCAAAGAGTTGCGATTTCAGATGATTTCTATTCAGTGATGTGAAAACCTGTTATTTTATTCATATGCAGTTTGAAGGCCAATTTCTTATATTGAGTTTCAGATTAAAAGAAATTGCAAGCATCTAGAAATATGCAGGTTAGTAACCATACAATTTGAATGGCTTTTATTTGTCGTTTTTATAATATAGAAATACTATGTACAGGTGCTATGGTAATGTTGTTTTTGCCCGTCAAATAGCTTATCATCTTTTAATATTGTGTCAGTTCCATTTAAAAAGAAATAAAAAGATGTCTTGTATTAGTTTTTATATGCTCCATCTATTGGCAATTTTGCTTCAAGATATTTAACGCTAAATTAGGCGATTTGGTGAATTTGAGTGCCATGTTCATCTTCTTATTGGCATTAGTTTAATTTTTCCTAAGATGGTTTTCTCATTTGCATGAAATATTAAACCTCCAATTTCTTGATGTTAATTTACAATAGTCGCAGAAATGATTTCTTGAAGAAATCTCACAAGAAGAGAGAGGCAAAGCAAGAAGATTGAGGCTTTATCCACCTTGGGGTGGAAAGACCAATGTAAAATTCTTTTAACACAATGTTATAAAAAAAATTCTTTTAACACAACTGTTCGAAAAAGAAAAAAAGAACGAAAATTTAACACAACTATATACTTACCTTTTAGGAAGAAAAAAAAAGGATAAAATATATATAGAAAAAAATCTCCCATTAAATAACTCTAGGAGACCTTTTATAATAGAACTAAGCCCAATAAATAATCTCAACCAAAGCCTACCAAACCCCAGTGATTTGTAACCATGGTCACTAATTAATTCATTATTGTGATTTGTGAATACTCTTTTTTTTTTTTTTTTTCTTTTGGATGAGGGTAGTCCCATGGCATTTGGATGGGGCTAATCCCCTGGGTGCACACACCCTAACACATGTGCACTAGAAATAGCCCCCATTAAATAATTCAAGCGGACCTTTTTATAATAGAACAAAGCCCAACAAATAATCTCAACCCAAATCCTACCAAACCCTAGTGATTTGTAACCTTGGTCACTAATTAATTAGTTTTACCTAGTGCATGTGGATAGGAGGGTTTGCATGTGCCCCTAGGGATTAGTTCTCAGCTGTTCAGAATCGAGTGTCCTACTCCCTCGGGCTCAGGGCCAAAGGCTCTTGGGCTGGGCTGGGCAGAAGATACCTGAGTTATTAAAAAAATATATATATTGTGAATACTCTTAGAAAAGGAGAATTCATTTCTTCATTATGCTCATTTAAATTTTTTTTTTTTATTATTCTAGTCATTGTATAGAGGCCCAAAGTGGTAAAATCTTACAAAAGCTCTAGAAATAGCCATTACAGATCTTGAAGAGACTTTTTAAAAAAGTTATAATTCTATTAAATTTGACATTTAAAGGGCAGTTGTTAGCAATGTAAACATGTTGGTTCGTGTCCACAGTGAACAGAAAGCTGGACCTGTTCGTGTTTGGAACAATCTGATGGAGAATGGTGCTTATGCGTGATTTGGTCTCTTTGGATAGAATGAATAATAGAATTTTTAACTCCGAAGTAGCGATGGTGAAGTTGACTTAATCAAATCCAGGATTGAACTTTGGCGTGAGCAAGAAAAAAAATCCAGAGGTATTACTTGGGGGGTTATCAAACGAGATCGGCAAGCTTTGATGTTGTGGGGAAGAGAAAAATAGAAACATCAAATAGCATGGAGATTCCTACTGTCTAAATGGCTTGAATTAATGTGGATCGGATGGCTAAAGGCAAAGTAGAACCTGCAGGTATTGGGGGGATCTGAAGAGATGATAAGGAGGAGGTGCTATGCACGTTCTTGGGCCCAGTGGGAGCTTAAGAGTTGAGGCCCCATTTGGATGCCTACAGAATAAATAATTTACAGATTTAAATACTGACAGAATAAAATAATGCAAAATAAAATATTGTAATATCATAATATTTCAATATTGTTGTTTGGCATTATCTGGAGAATTTAGTTTTTTCTAGGCGGTCTGCCTTTCTGGAACATATAATGTCATTTACTGGTTTCTTCTCTTTTGCTTGGCTACCAGCAAGTTCTCTCTCTCTCTCTCTCTCTCTCTCTCTCTCTCTCTCTCTCTCTCTCTCTCTCTCTCATACAGTTGTTGATATACAAATTTAAGTTCATCGTTTGTAGTAAAAAAAAAAAAAAAAAGGTCCTCATATATAGCCATCTAATCAGCTTTCCGTCCTAACATAGTTGGGACAGGGATCTGATTGTGATGATGATGAAGAATTGGCTTTCCATGAATGATGTAACAAAGTATTCTCTCACTATGCAGTCATAGGGACAACATCATATCATAAGCTTGCATGATTAATATACAATGGTTCTCATAGAGATCGTTACCTCCATGCCTTCTTTGAACCATGCCATTTTGTATGGTTGTGGATGCCTTATTGCCTTTTACATTAATTGAAGCATGTCAATTGTATGTTGACAAATGAATGAGAGAGAGAGAGAGAGAGAGAGAGAGAGAGAGGAAATCTTCGACCTTTGAGTTGCAGTGAATTCTAATTCTTACCAGCTATATTGGAAGTCTGTAGATTTTTCAAGAGTTAACTCTGATTTCTCTTGAGTTGCAATGCATTGAGATATCTGCCTGTTGATCCACTTGCCATTGTAGACCTTTGATCATTAATTTCATCTTTTTTTCATGAACTTGATTTTTGAATTTATCATCTCTTGAGCCATTATTGACACATCTTAAGGACTGAATTTTGCTTGATGCGGTGGAAATTGCAGTCCACCAACGTACATTGGCAACATGATATATATATATATATATATATGGGGGACATTCCTGTGCATCCATCCCTCACCATAGGGTGAGGGACACTTACATGGCTTTCCCTCTTTGCATATAAACATTCTTTTTCTGCATATGACCATATATGGCTTTTCCTCTTTTGCACATGAATATTTCCAATTATGTAAGTGTCTCTCACCCTATGGTGAGGATGGATGCACATGAATTTTCTCATATATATATATATATGAATACACACGCGCGCGCGCGCACATTGTGAAGAAATCATGCTAGAAGAGAGAATTCAAGCATTAAAATTGGGGTTTTCTCTTCTTCACTTTGGAGCAAAAAACCAAAATTGAGTGAACCCAAACCAGAAAGAATCTCCGCTACAAGTCTACGACGAGTTGAAAAGGCCTTTCCTAAAACAATTTGGACACCACAATGATCTTAAGTCTAAACCCTTAATCCTTGGTTTAGTCTATTATCCTAACTGCTTGCTAAACTGCCAATGGAAATCCTAAAAAGAATGAAAAAAATCCATGACAATATTACAGGCTCCGTTTTGTTGTACAAAACAAGAAATCTTACAAACCACTAGAAATTGTTGTTTATGACAGAATATTTTCTCTGTATCAGACACTCAAAACGAATTTATGCTTTCTAGCAGCAGTCAGATAAATGTTTCCTTCAGGCAATGTTGGTGAAAAGGTCTTTTCAAGTTTGCCAGGCCCTGATTTGCCTAGAATGCTTCTTTTCTGCTCTCTCATGATCTCAGTTACCATCTCTTACAATCCTATTTACACTCTTTCTGTCTTCTGAGACTCAAAACTTGTATCATCAATGCCCATTTGGGTGTCAAATTCCAAACTTGAGGTTTGACTACCTTTTGAGTTTTGATCACCAGTGACTAATTGCAGGTCACATCTTGTGAGGCATATCCATTGCAGTTGCATTATATAATAGCTTAGTTATGCTGTTTATTAATTTGGCTTGTGTATAGGCATCGAAGGCGAAGCTTTTCACATCTTGTGAGGCATATCATTTGCAGTTGCATTGCATAATAGTTCAGTTATGCTTTTCGTTGATATGATTTGCATGTAGGCATCAAGGGCAAGGCTTTTCAAGGAGTACAAAGAGGTGCAGCGGGAGAAAGCCGTGGATCCAGACATTCAGCTGGTGTGTGATGATTCTAACATATTTAAATGGACTGCTCTTATCAAGGTATGCTTCTTCTTCTTGCTTGAGTCGTGAGTTATCTTGTTTCCATTAAACTCAACATTATATTGATTACTATTTCTCCTTTAGGGTCCTTCAGAAACTCCCTATGAGGGTGGTGTATTTCAGCTGGCATTTGCTATTCCAGAACAATACCCCTTGCTACCTCCTCAAGTGCGTTTTTTGACAAAAATCTTCCATCCGAACGTGCACTTTAAGGTATCTTTGCTCATATTTTCTTTTCAATGTTGTTTGCAGTGCAATAGTTTAATACTTCTTTCATTAATAGCCAAGATAAAGAATTGGGAAAGGATAACAATAATGAGCATTGATTGGTTTGGTGTACATACATCATGTTTCATGCAGCTCTTGTAAATTGTATGCATGTGAATATGCATCAAAATGGAATATTGATGCAGGCCCTAGGGTTAGGGCTTGCGGTGGTAGTGCTAAAAGCACAATGGGTGCCGAAGCACGTGTCCGAAGATACAATCAATCTCCGAAGAGACAATAAACAAGGACGCACCTCAATGGGAAATCCTAATTTCATTAATCAATAACTCTGAGAAATAATTCTCTACAATGCCATATTAATAGTAAAAGTAAACTTAAGCCTTACGAAACCTAATAAAACTAGGAAACTAAATAATATAGGAAATCTAATCCTAATAACAGTATATAAAGAAACTATTGACATGAAACTAAATCCCTAAATCTATGTGGGCCCTACACATGTGGCCATGAGGTCTACGCTGCATCATTCTCCCCCACTTGAAAAAGAACTCAACCTCGAGTTCGGAAAATATCCACCTGGATCAAAGATCAATCTGACGAACTTTCGATTTGTCGGTCAATCTATAACTTCTTGGCACAGCTTCTTTTGGTGACTGGATTTGGCAGTAATGCGAGATCAAATGAAGTGATGATTTAATTCTTGAATAGTGGCCAGTTGCACACATTCTCCAATTAGAATTGGCTGATCTTCAAAGACAAAGTCAATATGAGGAACGTTGATGATGCAA
Organism: Umbellularia californica; assembly: GCA_028538565.1. Classification (NCBI taxonomy): domain Eukaryota; kingdom Viridiplantae; phylum Streptophyta; class Magnoliopsida; order Laurales; family Lauraceae; genus Umbellularia; species Umbellularia californica. Next base: position 58,237,620 of record JAPQWN010000004.1, on the reverse strand, counting down.
ACTTCTTTGACAATCTCCTGATTAATGGTCTTTTCATCGGATAGATTAATTTGATTTTCTGGAGGCGGGCTTGCCATAGGATCCATTAGATGATTAGACTCCTTAATGTTATCTTCATTGTCCATTTCTTCTTGTTCCACCTGTAAATGATGAGACTTAGGTTCCTTTTCTTTAGATTCACGGGAGGCATTCTTCATGAGTGGGTCCATTACTGGGACTTCTGTGGGCAGAGACTTCTCTTCTTACATCTTAGCTTTTCGGAGGCGATAACGCTTTATCAAACGCTCAATACGGATCGCTTCCCAAAATGCTTCATTCATATCGTTGCATTCCTTCCTAACATTCTTCAATATACTTGGTCTCAAACCTTTGAGAAAGTGATTGAAATCAATTGTATCTCCCAATTCACATAAATAATGTAGCCTTTCAAATTCATAAGCATATTCTTCGACAGATAATTCTCCTTGTGTCAAAGTAATATACTGCTCAAAGCAATCTTTATTTGCATAATATCTTTGCCCATATCTGATTGCATAGGTCATTCTTTTAGCCCTTTCGTTAATTTCTATAAGCTCTTTGTTGGTTTCCGTAAGCCTTCTATTTGTTTCAAAAAGTTGCGAGTCCATCTTGGTTGACAATTCCATATTAACTTGATGCAAAGGCTGAAAATTTAATGCTCTTCAAAATTAAAATCAAACTGACCAGATGTGTAGATCTGCTTTCGACGATCACGTTGGTTAAAATAGATCGAAAATCTGACGGCAGATGGCTGCGATATTGCGGAAACAAGATCCAACGGTTGATCTTGGTCAAATCCGGCTCTTGACTTCTCTGCTGATATTCTGCTTGTGGACCTCGTCAATGGGTCGGATCTACGGGAACTGGCCCGAACTAGAACTCAGGCCCAATACTTAAGTCTGTGTGGCACGTGTGGAGGATGAAAGAAAAAAAGGAGCTGGAGCCCTATTGTTTCGATGGAAGACAGAATGCTTCAAGAAGAAGAGAGGTGCGATGGTGGTAGTGGGTTCTCCGGAGGTGGAATGGGCGATGATGAGAACTCCGGCTTCGAGGAGGCCTCGCTGCAGGGTGACACGGAGGTGCTGGAGCACTTAACGCAACAAAGGGGCGATGGGAGAGATGGGGAATATGTGCGAGGTGATGACGATGGTGCTCGACGAGGCTGATAACGATGACTGGATGACGACGACGACGTCGACGACGAGGAGCAGGCGAATGGGAGCTTCTGGAGTTGGACGACGTCGGTGCCAGGTATGTTTCCCTCCTTCCTTCTGCTACTTCTTTCTTCTGTCTTTTTGTTTCTTTATGCTTTTTTTTTTTTTTCTCCAGTGGGTCCGGGTGGGGGAGGTGGGGGGAGGTGAGGGGAAGTGAGGTTTGGTTGGGTCGTGCAAGGCAGAGGGAAGGTTCGATGTGGCTGGATTTGATCGAGGAGGGCTATGGGATGTTTCGATTGGCTGATGGGGCAGTGGAGAGGTGGCGGGAGGTTCTGGAAAGGTTTTCGGATTGCAGGGGAAGGGTTTGATTGGGGCTGAAGTGAGGTTTGAGTGGCTTTGGGGACGTGGGGTAGCAGGTGGTATGGCGATTAGGGTTTTGGTGTTTTTGGCGGAAGGATGGGAACACGGATGTCTGCTGGTGTGAGGGACTAGTGAGTGGGTTCGATGGATGTAGGGTTTCGTTTGGTTTGAGCAGGGAGGGATTTTCGATGGTGGTTTCAGTCTGGCAGTGGGTGGCTATAGTCTGGATGGTTTTAAGGGTAAAGGGGGATGGATTTAGGGATGCAGGGACGGTGATGGTGGACAAAGGTAGGAATGGGGATAGGGGTAACAAGCCGACGATCGAGGGATCGTTTGGCTCTGGTACCAATTGATGCAGGTCCTAGGGTTAGGGCTTGCGGTGGTAGTGCTAAAAGCACAATGGGTGCCGAAGCACGTGTCCGAAGACACAATCAATCTCCGAAGAGACAATAAACGAGGACGCACCTCAATGGGAAATCCCAATTTCATTAATCAATAACTCTGAGAAATAATTCTCTACAATGCCATATTAATAGTAAAAGTAAACTTAAGCCTTAAGAAACCTAATAAAACTAGGAAACTAAATAATATAGAAAATCTAATCCTAATAACAGTATTTAAAGAAACTATTGACATGAAACTAAATCCCTAAATCTATGTGGGCCCTACACATGTGGCCATGAGGTCTACGCTGGATCAAATATGTAAATATCAGCTCCAAATTGACATCTAAAACCATTAGGCAAAATGATGCTCTAGATTTTCACCTAAAATCTATTTCAACATAGACTCTACTTGTTTGGTCATCATGCAGCAGCCATTTTATGAACAAAGTTCAAGGCAGTAAAAAATGCTACCTTACTGGCTAAAAGCTGAAACCTTTACATGTTGGCCAATATAATGGTACCACACTGCTATACTGCTCTTCTTTCAACCAATGTAGTGGCACTACACTGCTATACTGTCTTCTTTCAACCAATATAATGGTACTACACTTCTATACTGGTCTTCTTTCAACCCATTTTGAAAGGTAATTCTAAAAACTAGACAGAAAATAAAACTGAAAATCTTTATTTTTAAATTGCTTTAAGTGTGTTTTAGATGCAAATAAAATAAAAAAAATAGAATATAAATGTGGTAAGGATGGTGTTTGTGCTATGGATGGAGTTTGATGCTTATCGTAATAATGGTTACAGTGCTCTCTGCCAATATTTCCTGAAGTTGGACTTTGTTGATGGTTTAGCAATGCAAAGCTTGCTAATCAGGGTAAATTAATGATCTTCAGGATTAAAGATGAATGTTTCTCTTATGTGCATGTGCACTGTTTGGGATGCATTAATTACTTCATTTGAGGTCTTTAATGATCTTCCCTTTCTGGTTCCTTGAATTTGCAGCATTTCAACAAGTGCTGGTACCACAGTTGAAAATTGTTCATCAACAAACATTATGATACCATTATGATATGCTGGTAACACTTCAAGTTATGTTACCATTCAAAAATTATGATTCTGCAATATTTCATACAGGGATTATTTCTAATCCATGTGCTTAAATCATTTTGAATGGCACTTATTGATTTTTACTTCTATTGGTGCTTGAATGTGTAGTATGAACAAACATATAGATTATGGAGTTAAACAAAATATGGGCTTAATTAGGTTATGTAGAAAAAGCAGAGCTCTCAAAGATGATGGCAACTGTCCAGGATGTATTAATATGCTTGGATAATGATATCATGGGGAGTATTACCGAAACACATGCACACAAGCACACTCAACACATGGAGAAGATGCCCTGTGGCATTTCATACCTTCTTTTAGATTTATATTCTTCGGGATCTTTAATTGGTTGTCTTCATTGTGGGCAGCATCTATATTTTGTCTTAAAGGCGTTATAATATTTTTCTTCCTTTTTCTTCTTTAGATCCCATACTTGATATTGGTCTCATTCAGAATGACTCAATTGTGGTCAGATCTTTTACTTACCATAAGCAACAAGGCAATATGGTAATTTTGATACCGGAAAGGTGTTTTGGTAGGGGAGAGTTACAGAAAGGGAAATAAGAGAATCCCTAGTCCCTACCAAGTGGAGATTTCTGGAGAAAATGGGGAAAGAAAGAAGAGAGGGAGGAGACAAGTTGTTTTTCCTGTTCGGCTAGTACATGAATGTGGGGAGAATTTCCGTTCTCTACCAACAGAGGAGAGAAAAATGGTGTTCTGTCTTCCAGTGAAACTGTTTACTTTTTTATCTACTGATGTAAATAAAGCTCAAATTTTCTCTTCCCAATCAAAGGACAAATTCATGAAATTAGAGTTGTGGGATTGGGGAAAGTACGTTTTCCATTTTCCAGTCCTTTCTCTCAATCCGAACCCCTTTTAACTTCTCAGCATTTGAGGTTCTGAAGTGGGGAACTATGTTTGTTGAAGATTTCTGCAGAATTTTGTATGCTGTATTTCTTGTGTTTCCTCAGGAGACTGCAGAGATGACATTCCATATCAAACAACCTCAGTTGCTGTAGGTTCTTGCCAACAAGAGTGGCTAGAAACTGGCTGAGGAAAGAAACTTTACCAGCAACAACATGTAAAAGATAAAAAAAAATCTTTTCTGAAATCTGGAGCTTGATAGCTTTCAAGACTAAATGGAATGAGTGCCCATGTTTAGCAACGATATCTAGGATTTATTTTCTGCTCTACTGTAGAATTTCCTCTTTTGTCTTTTTTTATTTCTAATTGACCACCCTGTTATGTTATCTGTGAAGCTTGAGAGCCTGAAATGGTATTGTACTATTGCTTTCTTGTCTGATATACTATCTTTGACTTCCCCTTATGCAGACAGGAGAGATTTGCCTGGACATCTTGAAGAATGCTTGGAGCCCTGCATGGACACTCCAATCTGTTTGTAGGGCTATAATTGCTTTGATGGCCCATCCTGAACCCGACAGCCCCCTAAACTGTGATTCAGGTAGACTTATTTTTTTGTTTAGAAGTGCTCTATGCATCAAGTGCTTAGGTTACTGTGCACCCAGTAGCATCTGGACATGTGGAAGATGTGTCATGATCTGGCTGACCCATTCTGTCTGCTCTGCTCTTTGCAGTCCACTGGCTGTATATATGCCACTAAGGGATCCTATCCTGTCCAATCATTGGCACACAAATGGATGATATACTGGTTCATATCATATTTAGCAAATAGTTCTAATCAGGTGGTTGTGATCTTCTGATTGGTGTATTTTTTATTTATTTATTTTTTGGTAAGTGTGCGTGCAAGCAAGCAAGCCTATGAAAATTGGGCTGCATTACTAGTCTTTTTTTTTTTCGTATCCAAATGAAACTATGCACATTGTTTCTTTTGGTGTGCCAGTGCCAGAGCCCCCTCCTCTTCTCCCTCTTCTCCCATATCATCAGCATCATAGCTTTATCCGATCTATCTGAAGTCAGCTACCTTGTGTTTTATATGTTCATATTGTGTATTTGGATGACTTGGTCAATGCATGATATTTTTGTCCTGATTCCTGACCAAAGTTGAAGAGAGGATAAGGCTTGAATGATTGTTTTGATGGTCAAGGCTCATTCATTGGTGACCACCATTGGTCAATACTTATTTTGTGGAGCAAACTGGAAACCCAAACAGCGTGCTGGACTCTCTGCCTTGCCAAGATGGTTGGAACCTATCGTTTAGACCATTAGGTCATGGGTTCAAGACATGGCACCAAAAAAAAAAAAAGTGTGCTTATAACATGCACAGTTTACATGACAACACAGCCTTCGGGGATTGTGTCTTGGGAAAAATCTGTGGTCAAGCCAATAATACAGTACACAAAAGAGTACTAGGAGGAGCAGTAGCAGTAGCAGTAGCAGGAGTAGGAGTAGCAGCAGCAGCAGCAGCAGGAGTAGTAGTAGTAGTAGTAGTCGTCGTCTGTAGTAGTAGTAGCAGTAGTAGTAGGAGTAGTAGTAGTAGTAGATTTGAAAGTAAAAGACCACGTGTTCTGGTAGTGCTGATGATCTCATTGGAGTAATCAGGACAGAGTTGCATCATGGGCATGGTTCGGTCATAGGGAGTAGGGAGTCCTGTGTTCCTGGAGATGCTATGCTAAGAGGATTGGCTGGCCTCTTGGGGAGAGTCAGATCTTCCTAGGTGCCGCACCTTGATTTAAATTATATTTTGATGGTAGCTCAAGTGCATGGTGTCAAGGGCAAGTGGAGGTGGTGAGGTATATTTTGCAACTTTAGTAATTTCCAGATCCTTTTCTGATCCAGTGGGTTTTTCAAGTGCTGTCGATGTGCAAGCCTTCATTGTTCCTGTTGATCTTGTCTGCTTATATAATTGAGGGAGATGCATGGGCTCAATTATTTGAACAATCTCTTTTGGCATGTACCTCTTGAGATTAGCAAATTGTGTTGAATAGACCTAGGGAAGCAGCTTGGGTTGGTTGTCTGGGTATTGTTCAACCCAAGTCCAACCTGAGTTATATGAAGGTAGATATGAACCCAAACCTAGCCTGGATGAAACCTGACCTGATCTGAAATATAACACCCAAGTGCAATTTTGGTTGAAATGGGTTGCTCGAGTCAGTTTGGATACCCATTTTTTTGGCTTTGGTTTGATTTTCAAAAGGGTACAAGTCTCAGAAAACGTATATAATTTGTATATGCACACTGTATGTGCTATGTATTCTAATATATATATATATATATATATATATATATCTTTGTAGGTAAGTTGGGTGCCCAAGTTGTATCCGGGTATTCGAGGCCCCATTCCGAACCGCTTCGAATTACACATGGGTTTCAAAAATCCAGTCTCGAGCCCAACTTAAACCTTACAAGGCCAACCCAAATTTCACTTTTAGTTGGGTAAGGCCATGTGGGTTTGGGTCCGGCCAACTATAGTTGCACTCCTAAATAGATCTATCATTTATGACCTTCCGAGCTCCCTTCTTTCCACATTCTTGAGGGCTGCTAACTACTTTCAGAAATATCCCTGGAATTTTCAAAATATTGTTATTTTCATGGAGAAAATAGTGACTAAATATGAGATATCAGGGTTTTTTTTTTTTTTTTTTCAAAATATCAACAGAAATTAGAATACCATGATAGTTTGGTGATATTCTTACCAAGAATTTTATATATTATAAATATACATGAGCCACTATTTACTATATTTTAATTATTCTTTAATGGGTTTCCCTTTATCATCCTGAGAAAACCAAAAAGGTGAAACTTCCCAATTATAAAAATCCCTATAAAAAGATTTGTGAGAATGGTGCTAACCAGCAGAGTTTACTCTCTAGCTAAGGCAGGTGACCTATCCTTTTGTAGTTTTAGTTTGGAGATGGTAATTCCCATTGTAACATATAGAAGCTGGGATCTTTTGTACTCTCTCCTTTTGTGTTGTATCTTATTTCCTCTCTATAAAATCTAATAAATTTTCAAAAACCTCAAAGGTAATTCCCATATGAGTGGAGGCTTTAGTCTGAGACATGATAGTCACTCCTTAACTTTGATCTCTCTTTTTCTTCTTGGCACTATCAATTATGATTTTTTTTTACCTTTTACAGGTAATCTTCTGCGATCTGGTGATGTCCGGGGATTCAAATCCATGGCAAGTATGTATACCAGGCTTGCTGCCATGCCTAAGAAAGGGTGATTGCCATGCTAAAGAAGGGTGATCATGTAGTATTTCTCAACTTTTTGCAGTATGTATTATGATGTATTTGGAACTCATCATTTCAACATGTTAAAACTTAAACATTGCATCAGATGTTAAACATGAAATCTAACATGGTATGTCATGATTGGAGGAAATAAATTATCTTCAATCCCGGATGTTCATTTTGTGTCAAAACCCAACTCATGTGGTGATGTTTTCCATAAGCTTGATCTGATGAGAATGAAAAACAACAATTAACATTTACTGCTCCACCATTTGAAGAAACAGAAAAAAGCCTTTTTATGCTTGGAGAAATGATCCTTTGTTGTTGACTGTGCGAGTTTCTATGCTCACAATTTCATTCGATCCATGTGGGGCTTACTTTTGCTTGATTCACGCCACTTATCACATTCCTCAGCCTCCCCCTTAGTTTAACAGGCACTCGCCCGAATTTCATTCCAACTGGACTGATAAAATTCCATTGGATTGATTGATCAATGTCTAGTACATAGATTGACTATTATCACTTTGATTGGAGAAAATTTGGGCAAGTAGACGTCTGTTGGATTGGTGGATTGTTTGATGCTCTAGGGTGGTATCCATTTGTCAGTGGCTCATGTGGTCATGCTTGGCTCCTATGCAGTCAACCAGTTTAAAGACTCCTGTGGAAATGTGGCCGAACCATTGTTTTATTAATTGGTTTCTTGACTTGAATCTTGACAAACCGTGTTGACTTGACTTTAGATGCTTTTGACCGGGGTGTCTTTTTCAATGAGTGAAAACTGGTTGTTGGCATATTGACAGAAATGAGTGAAGGGTTGACTTCAAAAGGAGGGAGATTAGTTGCTGCAGGAGATATCAGAATAAGATTACAGATTTCTTGGCCAAGATGGGCTATATTCAGATCTGACTAATTTTGACACCTCTCTTCCCCAATGAATTTTGACTGGTAATAGTTCAAGAGACTTCTATGTCCTGTGAAGATGAAGCCGAATCTTCCAATCGCTCCAATTCCGTTGATGGGGTTCATCACCCCTAACCACCTCCAAGTGGGCGTTTGTGTTTGTTTTTCTTCTGTTTTTCTGTTTCCTTTTCCTTTCGGTTGTAGCTCTCTGTTTGGATAGGTAAAAAAATAGAGTAGAGTGAACTTAAATGGCCCTAATAGTCTAAAATTTTAACTCTACCCTGTTTGGATGAGTCTGGCTTGATAAGTAAAGTAATGTTGTGAGCCATATATACTCTATTTCACTTCAACTCTATATATTTTCATTTCCTTAAATAAAAGTGGATTCTACTCCAAACCTTAACTTCAAAATAAGCATCCAAATGGAGTAAAGTGAAGTACTCTACTTTGACTTCAACCAACTTCTCTTCCACTCCACTCTACATGTGAAATCCATTTTATTTTACTCCACTCCTCATTTATCCAAACAAGTTTAGCTCCCCTTTTTTGGTGCCGTTTTCTTAAATTTCTCTTGAATTGGAGTAGAGCTATAGATTGGTTGGGCATCTGATCTAAAGCCATCAAATGGATGAAAGTAAGATTAAAATCTATTTATTTATTATTCATTACATGATTTATTGGATGGCTAATAATGTTCAATCTATTAAAGGTTTTTTAAATTCTTAATCTTAAGATCTTCTGTAGGCTAGAGCTAATGAATCCATGGACAAGGTCACATGCCCATTTGTTGGAAAAGAAATATAAATATATATATATATATGGGAGATGCTCCTATGAGAGATGCTCTCACCTTACTATAAGAGATAAGGGAAGCCTCACATCCATATCCAATGCCCACAACTTAAATGTGAGGGCCCCTACTCCTATCTCTCATATAAGATGAGAGATATCTCTCATATGAGCATCTCCCGAAGCTTCCATAATAAGCGGTCTAAATTCTCTCCACCAGGTTTTTTTTTTTTTTTTTTCTTCCTTTGGTTGACTTCTTTGCAACGTTTGTTAATAGGAACATGTGGTCTGCAGCTTTTTAAATGGAGAATAGCTGACATTTTTTAATTTGTAGGACTTTTTCTCACCGACTTATAACATGCATATAATATTAAAAAGCCAAAGTGAGTAAATCATGTATAGATTGTGCATTTTAAACTTGATGAATATGATAGTAGTGGGCTTTGTTTGGAGTTAGATTTAGCTCTGCTTTGTGTAGGTCATTGTTATGGGGGGTTTTAATTTTAGAATTGATTTAGATTGTTGCACTCAGAGAAATAAGTTCCTATATTTTAAGGGATTTTTACGAAAAAAATAAGTTTAAACCAAAATTAAACTGTTTTATAAAGAAAAACATGAAATGGCGAGAAAATTGTTCGTACTTGTTTTTGGACGAAATTACCCTAGTTGGTTGATAATATCATCAACCTCCCACAACTTTTCTTTTTCTTCTTGCACTTTTTTTTTTAATGGTTTCTATACCTAATTGTCTTGAGTTTGAATAGGATAACACTGAAATTTAGTGGAAGATGAATATCCATTTTAAATAAATGAAGAAAAATTGAAAGGAAGTAATGAATGCATCAAAGAAGGGTTTGTAAGGTCTTTCACAAATCACATAATGAAGTGTGTACAATCTGTCCACTATCAAATCAATTCTTAAAGTTGGTTTAAAGATTCCAGACTAAGGGAACAAAAGTCACTCTTGGGATCTAACATTTCACACAAATAATTATACGATACTTAGATGAAAATCTCACATTTACTACGCAAAGATTAGCCCTACATGGCTCCCTAAATGTTGCTCACAAATATCAAAACCTATGAAATTTTCCCAAACAAATGACTTCAAAATCTTAATGTTCACAAAAGCATATCCAAATTCATCCCCTCCAACCTCACTTCGAGAGAAAATCCTCATTTAGGCATTTCACCAAAACACCTTGCACTCCAACCTCAAACTCTCCAAACTCATGCGAAGGATGCGACAAATATGTAGAAATTGAGCATGTGACTTACACACCTAAAGAAGACCGCGAAGACATTTTACGGAAGATCATTGGGACACAAAATGCCAGTGATTTTCATAATTTTTCCATCATAAGGCAGAGGAGGATAGAGCAGAATATCATTTCTTGCCATGAAAGTTAACAATATCATCATTAATTGACGATATCGTCAATTGAATATATGATATTGTCAACAAGGGTAATTTCGTCCAAAAAATGTATGAGCAATTATCTCATTGTTATATATATTTTTTATAAAACCATTTAATTAAGGTTCAAGCTCAATTCTTTTGTAAATATCCCATGTTTTAACTCCAGGACTATATAGAATTTTGTGAGCTCATTGTTAGAAATCCATCATTGTTGCTCACCTCTGAATCCAAACTGCCTAAAATAATTATGAGTACATTTTGGTAGTAAGATAGATCTCATTCTAATTGAAGTTATGCCCGCAGTAAGATTGATCCAATTTATATGATGATTAAAATAGCAAAAAGTAAGTCATTTCAAGTCTTTTCCATGCACTGTATCTTTATGTGAGCATAACTATGATAAAAGTAGATAACAATGGTATGTTTAGTTGCTTGGCAACCTCGCATGTCCTCAATCCCTTTGTATGCCACTCTTCCCACTTGTGTAGACTGTCTTGGGTCCCACTCCTAGGCTGTGATACCAAAAAGAAAAAAGAAAGAAAAAACTCAGATAAAAGTAAAGTTTGGCTTAGAGGTTAAACGTAGAGGAACAGTGATCTTTTGCTATTTGAATTTCAACAAGCAAAGTAAGCTTGCCTCAAAATCAACTACCTGACTGAGATCTAGCTCGCTCAGCTTCTCTTTTGCTTTACTGAGATCTTGCTCATTTACAAAGGAGCTTAACTCGGTCCCCAGTTGTTCCTCATCTTGTTTGGGACTGAGTACAACTACATGGTGCTTGAGTTTAATGCCATGTTTGGGAAGGGGGGAGGGGAGGGGAGGGGGACGGAAAATGAAGGGGAGGGGAGGTAAAGTTAATTTTACCTCTTCTTGTTTGGGAAGTCAAAAAGTAAGGGGAAGAAAAGTGAAAAAGTAAGATTTTGTTTGTTTGTGAGGTAGAGAAAAAATTACCAATTTATCCTTCCTTTGTGAAAAAAGTGAAAAAGTGAAAAGGGCATTTTAGTAAAATGGTGAAAAGGGCATTTTAGTAAAATGACACATTTTCCCCTCTTTCCCTCATACTTTCCCCCCATTTTTGAGAGGAAAGTTTTAAGGTGGGCCCCACACAAATTTTCTCCCCACAATCCCCCCCCTTCCCAAACACCCTCCACTGTCATTTTCCCTCCACTTTCCCCCTATTTTTTTTTCCTCCCCCCCATTTTCCCCCCTTCCCAAACGGTACAAGAGTTATTATCATCATCAAAGCCTTGTCTCGACTATGTTGGGATTGGTTATATGAATTTTGTTTCCCTATTCTAATTTATTTGGAGCCAAGTTCTCAAATAGGTTGCACTTTCTAGCCTCCAATATATATTTATATGATTATTAAAAAAAAAAACCTAAGCTCAAAGATTTGGACTTGACCTCAGCTTGTTTTCTTTGTATAGTAATGTGCATTTGTTTAGAAGAATTTCTGATGAGAATTTACGAGTTGGAAATTTCTGACACATTGTTGTTCCCAAAGCATTTGTAATCTTTATTTATGAGATTCTAATAGAGCCATTTGAATTATCACTTTTGCCTTTTCATCGGACAACATTTGGGGATTTCAAAATTCAGCTCCCCAGCCCTGTTCTTTTATCCTAAAAACAAACAGGCCCTAGGAGCTGTGCATGAATTTAAGATTAGGCATTTGTAGATATTCAAATTATTTATGTTAAGTTGATTTTATTGAGTCCAGCTGAAAAGACCCTACCTAAAGCTTGGGCTTGAGAGAAATGAAGCTGAGCTCTCGCCTGAGGTTAATGGAGCCTTGTTGACAGTATTTCAATACCATATATTAAATTTCAAGGGATAGCTCAGTTGGCCTCGGACCATGGTTTGCACCCGGAAGTTGTGAGTTCGAAACTGCACTACCATACTTGGGCTAAAAGGGAGTTTACCTAGCTTCCCTCTAGGCCTGGAGGGACTAGTCCAACGCAAAGGATTAGGAACCCTCCGATATCTAAAAAAAAAGTACCACATATGATCGAACTCAAAAGAACTTTTAGGGGTTTATTTGTTTGAACCTAGTTCCGTTGGAAGTGGAATCAGATTATTCTCAATGAGAATCTTGTAAGGAATCATTGTATTTCACGTTAGGCTAGCATTACAGAATCACACCATTTACAATATTCTACATCCGATGGTTTACTTTTTTCACACATTTTTCAAAATTAACGAGCAACCAAGATATGAAATTTGACTCACTAACCATTTTTTAGCCTTCTAAAGAAGGTGAACGGTTCGAATCGTGAATTAGGGGCCCATAGAAGTCCAAAATGCAGATCACACAGTCAAGAGTGTTTCACAAATCTCTCAAAATCTGTGATGAATCAACTATTAAAATCTGAACTTCTATCTGTTTTGGCCTTACGAGGAGAATGAACAATTTGGATCACAGTTTAAGGGCCCACAGTAATGAAAAAAATTGAAAAAAACGGAATCGTTGTAAAACTCATTTTTACATTGTAGTAGCACAGTACACATTTAACGATTTTACATTTTTCTTGTATTTTTAAAGATCCATGATGAATCAATACGTGAAATTTGACCCCTAGCTATTTTTAGCCTTTTGAAGAAAGTGACCGATTTGAATCGTGAGTTATGGCCCCACAAAAGTCCATAACGTAATTCTAATGGTTTAGCACTTCTTCTATAAATTTCTCAAAATCCATAATGAGTCACTGACTGATTTAACCCCCTAGCCAGTTTTGATCTTGTAAAGATGATAAATGGCCGAATGGTGATTTATGGGCCTACAAGTTCGAAAAAAAAAAAAGGGCCCCAAAATGACATGTTTTCATTGTAACAACAGCTTTCTGCAAGAGTGAGAATTCCGGATATTCATTTTGGGGAGGGGATGGGAAAACCGGGAAAACCAGAGATTTTGGGTTTCCATTTTCATTGTGCCATCCCTATTTACACCAAACGTGGATTTTCTTTATTAACATAGAAAATAAAAAAAGAAATCCTCTCTATAGATTTTTACCAAACATGAGTTGCACTCATTTACATACATAAATAATCCACATGCACCATCACATTTGTATATCCTCATTTACACTTGTGATGCATAAAATGAGGTGTGAAAATAGTGTATAAATGAGGCTATTATCATCCTCTTGTTTACATGTGTGAGTTTGTTGTAAGTTGTTACTTAGGTAATTGTATATGAGCACCCAAGTTGTAGTCCCCATGTAAGTTATGAGTTTGAACCGTTTCAACTACATTTTTTCTTTTTTTTTTTTTTTTTGCACTTTTACGCCCCCAAATTCATAATTCGGATTCCCTATCTTCTTTATTGATCTAATAAACCAAAGGCATTTACTTTCATGGCATAAATCCTGGACAAATTTGTGAAAAATGTCCAAAAGATATTTACTTAAAATTCTAGTTTTCTTTACTTTTTATGGGCTTTCAATTATGACCCAAACACTTAATAATCTCATAATAATAATAAATATTAAGACATTTGATTTCATATCTTAAATCTTTATCGATTCTAAGAAATTTGTTAAAAAAATCTAACACATTTAAAACCATTGAATGTACTCATTTGCTTATTATTAAAATGATTATTTTAACAAACACAATCAATGTTGGGTAGAGGCACTGTTCTAAAAACAGGTCCGCAGGTGCGATGTCAAATGCCATATAAAACATTGAGTTATGGCTCTTCCATCACCAATTGATTTTAGAAGAAATGGTAGCTCAGTGGGTGCATAAGATCCTACAATCAATCATTTTACCTTTTTTTTTTTCTTTTTAATGACGTTGTTATCTCGAAGGCCGTTGACCCAACATGATTATTCCCTTGGGTGGCGCTTGCTAAACCACACAAACGCAAACTAGACAGATTTGTGGTAAGTTTTGAATACAAGAGATGGGAGCAATTAGGGTTGCAAATGGGATGGTCCCAACCGGGTTGGAACCATAATGGACCCGAATCCAGACTCATTTTTAAATAACGGTTCCGGTTTTGACTTGGAACTTATTTTGTTGGTTCCAGACTCAGTTCCGATAAGAGGATTTAGATTTAGTTTAGGAATTGCTCATCAAACTAGAGGACTGAAATCTAATTTCAAAGTCAATTCTAACTTATTTTCATTAAAATCTTTTTTAAAATAAGGATATCATTAAACTTTTAACATTGCATTAAATCCCGTCAAAATTAAATATAAAAATATCCAACAAAAGATGATTTTAAACTACATTTACAACATTAAAGACACGTATGCCGGATCTCAAATCCACGGGTTAAAACCGATATGGACCTAGAATCAAACCCGCTTATTACCCAAAAATCTAAATTGAGTTTGGGGCCCAAATTCATTTATGAAGTGGAACCAAAATTAGATTTGAAATTCAATCTTTTAAGGATTTGAACCTCCCATGATCAGAAAATCCACCCCTGTTCCTGTCGACCTACTTCCGCGTAAAACTCACATAACTATCCATCCGTAAAAGGAGGAAGACGAACCTTTGATCAGGTTGGTGGACAATGTTTTTGTACAACTCTAGTTCAAAACCAAACCACTTTATCCTCTTTACATCATCAAGACAAGGAAAAAAAACCACTCTCCTTTGACGAAGAACCTTTTGGTTTTCTGGAGAACGTGTAATCCGTTCGGCAGGCACGCATTTCAAGTACGCACTCGGTGTTCTCACCTGGTCCTCCAAAACCGTGCCACACATGGCACGTGTTACGTGCATCATCCCATAACCACAGCCCTCGTGAGTACACACAACTGTGTTCCTCCTTGTACCTGACCCGCACTACTGGCCGATGTAATTCATATTAAACCATTCATTCAACTAACACTTTGTCCTGTTTGTTTAGTGGAAATTCCGTAAGAGATTTTCATATATGAAGTAACATGCTGTCTCTTGAAATCTTTGAATTTCATATTTCTTCACAGGAATTTTTGAATTTCAGCCACATGAAATATCTTTTTTGACTTTTAGGAATCCAGAAATTCCACTCCCTTTACATTTTGATAGAATTCCTGAATGCTCAAGCCCAAATAAACATTTAGGAATACCACTATGTTTGAGAATTTAGAAATTCTTCATGCATAGATTTTTAAAATTCTAGCAAATAAATAGGTCCACGTCAATCCAAGGGGTAGGTCAGTTGGCCTACGATAATAGTTTGCTAATGAAAGTTAATGATTCAGAATTACACTACCACATTAAGGTCATATGGAATTCATCCGGTTCCCTTTGACCCATAGAGATTAGTCCGGTTCAAATGACCGAGACACTCTCTGATATAAGAAAAAAAGGGAAATTAACACTAACATCCTTGGTCCTTGGATGAGAAACTCTGGACTGGATTCGTGTCGGGCCAGATCTTCATTTGAAGGGGATAAATGATGGTCATAATGTTATTTTTTTCATTATTTGTTATTTGAATGAGGCCGTTTGGTCCATGGTCCGTGGGCTAGAAACCCTCATGATATGGACGTCCATCGGCCTTCCTCTTGAATGGTCCAATCAATTTTGTTGGTCCACTTAATAATCAAAGGTGGGCCAACGAGATGGGCTGTTCAGATCTTCATAATGCTGGGTTACTACTATTCATAAAAAAAAAAAAGATATGCAGGACTATCCATTCATGTAACCCGCGCACCATTTACTTGTGTACGGTAGTCTCCTGGAAAGCAAGAGAGAGCAAATCGAAGAAGAGTCTTGGTCATCCACTCCATTCCTTTCTTCCACGAAAATGCAATTGCGAAATGATGTGCTTCTTCTGTCCCTCTTCCTACCTGGGACCGTCCGATTTCAGTTAGTTTTCATTGTCTAAATTATTGTAGAGGGTTTTTGACTCTTAAGATTTTGATATAGAATGCTTGGTACAGCCTATAGGCCATGTAAAATAATAAAAGTACTCTAATGAGTTGTGATGTTGCAGCTTGCAAGCCTACTTGAAATTAAGAGCCCTTTTTTTTTAAGGTACAGTGCGATAATAGATGAGGAATTCATAAATTTGAGGATTTTAGTCGAGAAGTTTTATAACTATTGAGGGATCAAATCTAAATTATGAAAAATGAGGATATCATATGGCAAATTTTTAGGGATTTACAAATGTCAAATGTAGGTTTTTCACAGTTTTATTAAAAACAAAAATCTTTCTTTTCGGCCCACTATGACCTTGAGGAGTGAATCAAGAGATTGAAAGTAGGATACCTGTAATGAATTAAAAGGAGACAGATGAAAGGTGTTGAGAACCATAGATTTATGTAAATGGATTAAAAGGAGAAAGAAGTTGCAATACTCCAAATTATAGTAGCTGTGGTATCACCAACCTAATAAGGCCATGTAGCAATATCACAACCCACAAGTCTATTGTCTTGTAACTTAGCATACAAGCACTTTATTAGAAATCTTCAAAAGTTAGTCAGTCACTCCTAATATCGAATGCCCTATTTGTTTTTCTATAGACAAAGTGAAACTCATGGGAAAGTAATTAATACGGTTGTTTTTTTTTTTTACTTTAGCTATCAAAGAATTTCACTTCATAAAATACAAGTAAACCAATCTCTAAAGTAAATCAATCACTTTAGAGATGATTAATTTCTCAACTCACTCGTTTTGTTTTAGTCATTTGTCTCTCCTCTCCCTTGTATAAGTGTAGGTCTCCTTTATTACATGGTCTGTGCCTCTGAGTGCACTTGGACCCTTTTTTATGAGTCTAACCCCTTTGATAGTCATGCATCTTAGTAATCCCCACAAACTAAACCACATGGGTAAGCAGAATGTGATCTATGAGGCAGAGGACATTCTCCCTCGTTACCTTCCCACTTATTCGATATTTACTTTACATTATTTTTGGGTAAATTATTTTTCCCGTAAAATCACTCCATTATAATTAGGGATGTAAATAGATATCCGATTCTCCGATTATTCGGAGGTTCCGGCCCGTTAAAAACGGGGTCTGGGTCTTTATTTAGGCCTCGATAAATAAATGGGTCTGGGTCTGATTCCACCTTAGTTCGGACCCATGGACCCGAGACCCCAATATATTACCTCAATTTTCAAAAATCTCTTTTAAAAACTAGATTTTTTTAATGTCATTCTATACTTAAACTCGGAGCCAGATCCAGACCCATCCCATATATGGTTCTGATTTCGATTTCATAGCAAAAAACTGATTCTGAGATGATTTCGGGTCCATCATAAACCCAGATCGGAACCCACCAATCTACAACCTTAATTATAATGAATTCAACTAAATTAAATTTCGCTTTTCTCCTTGTGTAAATCACTTCGAGCCCATCACACAATTCCAAGTGCCTTGTTTTTCTGAAAGATAAAAAAAAAAAGAAAAAAAAAAAGGGATAATCTTTCCACGTGTCTTATTCCCCAAGATGTCGTCACGACGAACTCCGTGATAAATGATATGATAAGAGCAACACGTCGCTGTCTTCCACCTTCATTTAAATCACACTTAAGTATCTGCATAAGTAAAGACATCTGGATTCTAGTCTCTCCTCTCTCGCGCGCAAGCATTCCAAAACGTAGTCGTCGTCGTCTTCTTCTATTTCGGAAACCCTAGTTCCATTCCTCTAAAACCCACATCACCCATGGCCAACGTGCGAGTCTCGATCGATGTCGGAGACGATGGAGTTGCAGTCATCACCATCTGCAATCCTCCCGTAAATGCTTTATCCCCTCAGAGTAAGCTCCGATCTATCCCTCTCGACCTCGGTCTCGATCTCGATTTCGATTTCTAATCAATTCGATGGATTTCTACTGCGTAGAGATTTAGATGAGTATGCAGCGTGATTGATTTGTCAAAATCGCGCTTTCGTGTTTGATGTTTTGGATTGGGTTTGGATTTTTGGTATTTCGTTGATTTGCGACAGAGCTTAGTATCTTGTAGTGAGTCCGGTGATCGATTTGGTCTTATCACTGAAGATCACTTGGTTTGATGCAGTTATTGCAGGATTGAAAGAGAAGTATCAAGAAGCTATGAGAAGAAATGATGTGAAAGCGATTGTTTTGACGGGTAAAACATGTTTTCTGAGCTTTGAATTTGGTGAAAGTTAGCTGTAAAAATGATGCTTTGATTGATGTCCGCTTTATGTGTGTTTGATGGATACCTGCATATATGTAAATCGATAGATGTGGTTGATTTGAAGTAGCTGGGAGTGAGTTTACATCTTTCTTTTGTAGAGATTTGATTTTGATGAAGCTTAAGTTTGGTGTTTGGTTTTATTGAGCATATTTTGCTTACGTTGTAAAAGGAGAGCAGTGGAGAAAGTTGAATGTTTGATTAAATTTAAGACTTGAATTTTTAGTTGTGAGAATTTTTTATGTTTCTTTGGGCTCAAACATTTATAGCTTTGGCACTGTTTTAATTGAAACAGAACGCTTTCTGTCATCAACTGAAGACACCAAAACTTTTGCTATTTTGAATTATGATTTGTTTTACTGTGTGTTTTATGCATGATTCCAAATAAAAAAAAGCACTCTTAAAAAAAGCAAGCTCTAGAAAAGATTGAGAAAGAAAGTAATATGCACATGTTCTTCTTGTTTTTAACCTCTAGAGCTGGTTAGGAAATGGGTGTGTTAGTGAGAGTGCATGAGTTCGAATCCCTATTAGGCCAAAAAAAAAAAAAAAGCTGCCCGATGGCCCTTTAATTGGCATGGAATGTTTTTGTCATTTGTCCATGTATAATTGTATATTTATACATTCGGCAAACTACCGTGGAGGCAGACAATTGACCCTAACTTTGTTGGTGTTCGTAACAAATTTTTTCATGATACATAGTTAAGTCATTAGGTTCAAGTTCCTCACAGAGGAGTTTTGTTAAGGTTGGAGACCGAAGTTCTGTTATCATGTATCTGTTAAGTTTACAACTCGAACTGGCAACTTGAGAATAAATTCCTCTGATTATTTTTTGATAATAAAGGATGTTTGTTGGAAAAAAGGTGCTGTACTAGGAAAGATCCGTCAAGATGATGCAGGCCAATAGAAGAAAGTCAAGAAACAATGCAAACTTTACATCATGAGAAAAGAAGGAATGCTCCATTGTCCTCACTCATGGATTTGCAAGACTATTTTCCAGCTCATTTTATTTCTTTCCATTGTTTAATAACTTACTTTTGCAAAACACATGACTGGGTATCATTAACCGCAGGAGACGATCATCATGGCTTGGGTAAAGAAAAGGACAATCTTCATGGTTCTTTCGATTGTTTTGCCCCATGTTACTATGATATGAGCAGGATGCAAAAAAAGAACACCTCAAACTTCTCTCCAGTTCTCTAGATTTCCACTTGGTTTGGATCATATCTACCCAATAGGACTTACAAAAAGAAACAGCGCCATACTTATGTTTAAGATTGCCATTTGCCACCCATCCAGGATGGACCAATGTATAAGATGTGCTCTCATCTGCATTCATCTCCCACCATATTGAAGCCTTTTACCAACTATGCTATTGAGAGGAGCACCATTGACGAGCTCCAACTCTTACAGTGATTACCAAAACTTTTTCCTTTAAATTCTCTTGCCACTAGCCCCAAGGGAGAAGCCATTTTCCCACAGTACAGGGAATGAAAAATGAGGTGAAATTGATGATTCCTTCATTCTTTTCATTATAAATCCTCCAAGAGACAGAAAGAGGTAACATTTGTCATATGGTTTGTCTTCTAGGCTTAAATCGACCCTGTATCCATCCTCATAAGAAGCTCTAAAAGGAAGAATGCTGCACTCATGAAGCTGAAGGAGAAAACCACAGCTTAGGAGCTGAAATACAATGGAGGAAAGTGCCAATCCAGCCTCTTTTTGTGGACCAACATATGGACCAAATATTTGACCA
The DNA here is from genome assembly GCA_028538565.1 of Umbellularia californica. Classification (NCBI taxonomy): domain Eukaryota; kingdom Viridiplantae; phylum Streptophyta; class Magnoliopsida; order Laurales; family Lauraceae; genus Umbellularia; species Umbellularia californica. The sequence continues at coordinate 58,217,475 of JAPQWN010000004.1, read as the reverse complement.
CAAAATTTACTATTTTTATGCTGATCAAAACTTCGAAAGTCAAAATCTTGCTGTGTTGTCCAATAACAAACTTTGTTCCTCGGAGGGACCGAAGAGTCCCCAATTGCAAGGATGCAGGGCAAGCTTGATCTCCTCCATTCCTTTGATTCTTTTTTAAAAGATTTATCATAACTAAATCTTGAACGAAGAAAATTTCGGTTTGCAGAACCATTAACTAATAGTATTTTGCTGGAAAGTTACCATCTTAAAAATAATAATAAAAAGAACAGTATTACTTGAATTGTTTACTCAACAAGAATGTTTCGGTTTCTTGAGCATCCCAATTAAGGAGACATGATTTTGGAATCATTTCCTAGAAGAGTTCCAGCATGATAAAAAAGGGAAGAAAGAGGAAGAAATATTGAGGGGATAAAAAGACAATGGAACGAATGAAGATGCTTTTCTTTCCTTCTTTTCTTCAATTTTTATTTGTATCCAATTCAGACCTTGGGTTTGTTCATATAAGCCTCTAATAACTCCCGTTGATGACAACGAAAATCTTTTACATTCCCATACAGCTATCCTTACAAGATAAGAATTATCTATTGTGGTCTTGATGTATATACAATAGAATAATCTTGAGCAACGGAATGGTGCAACTGAAGTGCATCCCTTGTATCACACAATGTACCTTTGTCCTTTTCTAAGGAAAATTGAAATTATGTTGCAGAGCAATAGAATCTAGTCTCAAAAAAAAAAAAATCAATGGAGAAGTAGAACTCAAAAGGTCAGCCCCGAAGTAGATTAGAATTCAGGGATTGTTTAAATAAAAATAGCATCCAACTTTTTGTTCCTGTTACTCTCAGTCACACATACAAATAGAGTGTGGCTTGACTGGCCAATCTTATTGTAATTGACATCACACATTTTTTCACACATCTACCGATGTACTTATGTTTTAATGTTCTATCACTTATTCTGATGGACTATTGTGGATTTTGTAATTTTCATTCCTGACACCTCTATATACTCATTTTTATGATATGTTGCTCATTAAGATGGATTTAATTGGGCTTTGTAAATTTTCCTTTCTCTGTCTTAGTTTTGCAAATTTATGATTGCTTTCACCTCTACTGATTTTTATGTGCTGGTCAATAATTACACTTTTTTCTTTCTTTCTTTCTTTAAAGGCGAGGCTGGGAAATTTTCTGGTGGTTTTGACATCAATGTTTTCCAGGAAGTTCACATGAAAGGTATGCCATTTATATTTCACATATATGAACTGTAGCTAATTTAACAATACTCTTCTTGATGTCTAAATGGTATTTTTTTTTTCTGTTTTCTCTTTGGCAGGGGATATTTCATTGATGCCTGATGTATCTGTTGAGCTTGTGGTTAACATTATGGAAGGTCTGCACTAAGTCCTCTTTTTAGATGTTCTTTAGCTACTTAAATCAGCTCTCTCTCTCTCTCTCTCTCTCTCTCTCTCTCTCTCTCTCTCTCAATAAATAAAATAAAAAATAGATAAAAAGGAAGCTCCCCTGTCATATTACACTGAATAAGATGACTTGGCATATGACAACGTAGTAGTTCTATCATAACCTGAAGTGATTCTCTTCTTATCTATGCATATGTTTACATGTGAAATTGATTTTGTCAGATGCCAAAAAGCCATCTGTTGCTGCTGTTCAAGGTCTTGCACTTGGTGGCGGCTTAGAATTAACAATGGTTTGTGCTTGCTCAGTTGCTCTACACTGTAGTTATATCCTTTCTTCTGATGTTAATATGAGAATTACTTAATGCTGCTCTCCTGTTTAAACTTTTACAGGGATGCCATGCACGCATCGCCACACCAGAAGTTCAGCTTGGCTTGCCAGAACTAACACTTGGCGTTATTCCTGGATTTGGAGGTGCTGCTGCTTCCTCTTATATATTGATTGGGTCTCTCCTAAACTTTTGATGATTATGCATGTGTTACTTCTTTATGTTGGAAATTAAAAAAAAAAGGTGATTATTTTTAAAGGTACTCAACGACTTCCAAGGCTTGTAGGGATCTCAAAAGCTGTCGAAATGATGCTGGTATGTCTTCTCACTATATTCTAGTACAAGAAAATACAAGGCCTATGAGATATTTGTATGGGTGCTGAATAACTACTCTGTCAGTGATTTCTACAAAGGCCCTGGTTCTGGGTTCTATATTGGCGCCCCCCCCCCCCCCCCCCCCCCCCCCCTCTAAAAATGTTGGTGAACTTTTGTTCTGTTTCAAGTGAACAATAAATCTTGAATCAAGGTGTATTACAATGTTAAACTGATTCATGATCATAACAACCCATTCAGATAAGTGCACCACTTCTATTGTTTGCCATAATTTCTCCTGGTGTCAGTCATTAGGTCCATACATTTAGTGTTCACTCATATGCTATCGAACCTTAAAATTTAGATGGTTTGGTTGTTTCTGGAATATGGTTCCGATGAATGTTCTTTATTACTATTTATATTTCTTAGTTTTCTTCATGCGAACTATGTTGTACATATCTGTTCCTTTCTTTCTTTCTTTCACTTCTTCTTTTCAAATCAACATGTGAACTTCATTTTTTCAGGAAGATAGCTTATTTACTTTAAATTATTATTTTCTGTAAGTTGGTAACACAGCCATGTTATCAAATCATCAAAGCTTTATCCCATATAATTAGGGTTGGCTTCTTCTCTTAACTCTTATTTGCATCCATGTTTTCAGTACATTCACATTCCATTCTGTCTTTGCTCACCACTTTTTTTGAAGGGGAAACACGCAAGTGAATGCCCATTTTGCGTATCTAATGCTTAGGGGGTCTAATCTACTCATACTTTTGTGCAGTCATCGAAGCCAATAAAGTCCAAGGAAGGGAAGGACCTGGGTCTTATTGACGCAGTTGTATCTTCTGAGGATTTGCTGAGAGTATCAAGACTTTGGGCTTTAGACATTGCTGAAAGGCGCAAACCTTGGATATCATCTCTTCACAGAACTGATAAACTTGGTGCTCTTTCTGAAGCACGCGAAATAATAAAAATTGCTAGGCAACGGGCAAGGCAAAATGCTCCAAATATGCCGCAACACCAAGGTTGCCTTGATGTTATTGAGGAGGGCATTGTTTATGGAGGATATGCTGGTGTTTTGAAAGTATGTAGCCTTTCTTCTATCTCCTGACACGTGCAATTTATTTATTTATTTTTTAAATGAGGAAACTTTGAGTTCAACAATTCTAACCACAGGCACATGACACATGTTTATTAGGATCCAAAATTTATCCTACAGGGGTTAAAATGGATGGTTCTTGATCACAACTATTGATTAGTGGATGATTGTACTCTTTAGTCAGTGAAAATTTAAATATATACACATACACACAGAAGACGTTTGGTTGACATTTTTTTGCAACTTGGTTACTTTTCTTGGTTTGCTTCAAATGAATGATTAAAGCATAGAGGGTACAATCATTGCATTATTGTAGACGCCTGCATATCTTATCTAGGGGCTACTGATTTATTTGCTTTTATCTTATATGTGCTTGCCACATATGCAAGGCTGGTAGTTGGTAAAATAACTTAAATAATGGATCATTTTGTTTGCAGGAGGCAAAAATATTCAAAGAACTGGTGCTATCAAGCACTTCTAAAGGTCTTGTTCACGTCTTCTTTGCTCAACGTACAACTTCAAAGGTACTTCTCTTGATGGACTTGTGTACCAAGATTTAAGTTTCTCGTCCCTTGTAGGAGAATTTCCGTACTTGTTTCACTAATTTTATTTTATTTTTTATTTGGAACTAATTTAATGGAATGTTTTCCTAGTATCTATTTAGGTGGAGACTGTTCTTAATCTCAATATTTGTTAGACAAAAGCCTGTAGAAGAGTTGGAAAATTGAAGTTGGTGAAATTTATGTTGATATTTCTAGGTGTTGTTCCTTCAATGTCAGTTTGGCAAATTTTTGCCGTTATATTGTTTTTGTAGCAGCTTTTCTAAGGAGGTTTATTGACTTGAATTATTTCTCCTTAGATTAACATAAAATTTTACAGACATTTTTCCTCCAGTAACTTTATTTTTTTTTTTTTAAAGAAAAAAGCCTTTACAGCAGATGCAAATGTAATGCCCAGTGATTGATGGATAGTATCTTTACCATATCGGTAAAATTAGGGTTGTCAAAATGCCACACGACTCATTAACATGACACAAACCCACATGATATTAACGGGTCCGGGTGGCCTCTTAATGGGTTCGTGCCGTTAATGGGTCGGACCTGTTAACCCGTTATATTAGCGGGTCGTTAACGAATAAAACCGGCAACCCATTAACAACCCGATAGAACCTACTAAATGATAGATGACATAAATTATAAACTACATGAGGGGTATTTTGGTAAGTTTGAAAAGGTTGAAGTGAAACCCTAAAACCCACATATAAAAGATCATTTTCTAACTCCTTCACTCTCCTTTCATTAGCGAAAGAGTGTGTGTTAATTGACATGGTCCAAAATGGACAAAATTATTTAATAGGTTAACGGGTCGTGTTTGTGTTTGATTTTTGGACCCATTTATTTAATGGGTTGTGTACGGGTTGAGGTGATTCTAACACGAATTTGTTAGCCCGCAACATGAATTCGTTAACCCGACACGATTGACGGCCCTAGGTAAAATGATTTGACTATGCATTTCTGTTAGACATATCGTTAACCTTAGAAAATACCATGAATAAAGAAAATTGTTTTTGTAAAATAAAGAAAAACTTAGGGAAATTATGCTATTTTCTTAATAAACTAGTAGACATTGAAATACATTATACAGTTCTTTTTGATAGTCAATGATCTCATTATGGCAATTTATGATCCCATGTTTGGTGTGAGGAAAGAAAAATACACTGATTATTGAAGTGTGTAATAGAAACTACTCATAATGGAATTGAACTTCCACAACATAACATGGGTCTACTGAAGATGAAACTAACCCATCTAAAAGTTTGATCAGAACCTGACCATATTCAACAATAATGGGTAGAATATCAGAGAACATATTCACATAATCACTACACTGCAGTGATGCAAATTAGTACCTAAATCAAAATGAAGAACCTTTTGTTAAAAATCTTGACAAAAAGTTTCACAGTATTTTTGTTGCTTGGTCGAAAGCTGGTAATTTTAGTCTATTCATCCAAATAGGCTGAAATCTTCACATAAACTTTAGATGGGTTGCATGGTACGGTCACCTGATTGAACTGAATAGCTTGTCTGAAACCAACTGAAATTGACTGCTAAGAAATCACCTCGTGGATCTGATGCTAAAGCTCCCCAAGTCATAATTTTGAAGGCAAAATATATGAGTGTAATTTGCCTGAATCATTGAATTTAACTACTCTCTCATTTTCTTGAATTAAGATATGTGGCGAAGGTCAAATTCATGATTTTATCAAACCCATCCAACATTCCATCATTACTGACATAGAAACCTCGAAGGGGAAAATGATCATGTGAAATTTCTCTTCATCAAAAGCTTCCTCTATGTGGTTGGCAATCATTTTAGGTTGATGATTGATCAAACTAAGGCTCAAGAGTCAGGTTCAATTGAATGTGGATTGTTCATTCTCTAATTTCTATACATCATGTTTCTATCATTTGTGGCCAGAAGTCTGCTAATTAATTAGCCGTGGATATTCTTGAAGCTCAATAATGGTTCACATTCTCGTCATAAATGGTGAATGAAATTGGCCACAATGTTGCAATCACTAAATCTCAATTTTGGGCCAAGTTTGTTTGCCCTTCCTTCTTGGCTTACATCCTGGCAATACAGTCGGGACTCAGGAGGCCATGAAAGCATATTGTGCTATAGCTGCATGTAGACTTTAGCTGGATTGAGGTTGAGGGATCTCAAAAAACCAATATTTGTCACCTTTTCACATTTACAATAGTTTTTTTTTTTTTTTTTTTTTTTTTTTTTTTTTTTTTTTTATGAATTATTGTTTCCCTTTTCTGTTTTGTGCAGGTACCTAATGTCACAGATGTTGGACTTAAACCACGGCGCATACAGAAAGTTGCTGTTATAGGGGGAGGTTTGATGGGTTCTGGTATTGCAACAGCCCTAATTCTTAGCAATGTCTCTGTTCTTCTCAAGGAAGTAAATTCTGAATTCCTCCAAAGAGGGATGAAAGTGATAGCAGGTATGTTTCCCTCATTTATCAACCCCTAAATTTTATATTGACAAATGGTTTTCTTCACTTTCTATCTGTAAAATCAAGCTTCTACTCACTGCCTGGGGAGGGAGGGAGGGAGAATTGGAATTTCACACGCTTTGTTGTAAACTTAAGTTCTAAATAAAAGATTTATGATGTCGTTTGTGTCAGGATGTTGGTTGCTTAGTGATTTAATCCAGATTTATTACCATTAACTATATCATTTTTACTGAACTTTGGCCATGTCTGTGCCAGCAAATCTTCGAGGCTTAGCAACTAAAGGAAAGATAACACAAGCTGGAGTGGATAAGGCCCTGTCACTTCTTAAAGGTTCATTGGACTACGATGAGTTTAAAAATGTGGATATGGTCATTGAGGTTACCCTTCTAATTAGACACATTTAAAAGTTCCATTTTCTCTTCTTGTAGGATTGAAGTATGACAATAAACTGTGTGTCGAAGTTTCCTGATGCAGCTTTGTTATCTCTTGCTGCAGGCTGTTATTGAAAGTATTCCACTTAAACAATCAATATTTAGAGACATAGAAAAGGCTTGTCCTCCTCACTGTATTTTGGCAACAAACACATCTACGATAGATCTCAATGTTGTTGGAGAGAAGACATCTTCCCAAGATCGCATTGTGGGAGCACATTTTTTCAGGTCACTCTCTCTACCATAAATAAAGGGCACATATATTCCAGTAATCCATTGGACATAGATACTGATAATAAAACTTTAAACTGCAAATTTTGTATTCCTGGACTTCAAAGATTACAAATTGCTGGGACTTGTTGAGGGGTTATTGTTATCTCATAGCACGTCAAAATGTTGTTTTCTAATTGACAAACGGAAGACCGACCCAGTTTTAAAGCATTGGACAGATATCATGGTGTGATTGCCCTTTCAGGGGAAAGGGCCCTCATCATTTACACTCAAGGGCTGTTGGATGGGCAGCTCACCATGGATGTCGTAGGTCCTAACGATCTGTTCAGTTCCTGAAAAAGGGTAAAAGTTGGACCATATTTTTTAGACCTATACATTTTGTGGGCTCTCCATGAACTACTAAGATCATCTTACAAAGGTGAGATGGACACCTAGATATCAAAGGACGTTCCTTTAGGTTCAATGGCCCACTCAAGTCAACTGTGGCCCCCATCAAGTTTAAAACCTTTCCCTCAGTCTTGCCTTGTGGAACAGGCACTAGACTCTTCAGTACTAGGTATCCACTTATACATGATCTTGGAGAAAATTTTTACCAACTTTAAATTAGATCAAAATCAAGATTTTGAAATATGTCTGCTCTGCTGCTAGTAGGGAACAGGTGCTTTGATATATTTGATGTTTTGTATAAATTATTGTGTTCATCTCCTGCTTACTTCTTGTTTTTATGTTTCTGCTATTAGAGCACGAGTGTCTTAAATCTTAATAAACTTCTATGGATTTGGAGAGAGCATTTGTTTTGCTGGTTTCTATAGAACACTTTGTACTATAATATTTTTCCGTTCTACATTTGTATTATGCATATGCTCCAAGTTTTAACTTGAGCATGACTTCAGTTCTGATATGCTCTTTAATGATCAGTCCTGCTCATGTGATGCCTCTCCTGGAGGTTGTTCGGACAGAGAAGACCTCTCCGCAAGTAATTCTAGATCTCATGAATATTGGGAAGACTATAAAGAAAGTTCCAGTTGTTGTAGGAAACTGCACTGGCTTTGCTGTCAACCGAACTTTCTTCCCATACACTCAAGGGGCACATATCTTATTACATCTTGGTGTGGACTTGTTCAGAATTGACAGAATAATTAGCAGTTTTGGAATGCCGATGGGCCCTTTCCAGTAAGCTTCTTGCTCTATTCCAGAGTATTATTGCATGAAATGAGTGAATTGTAATGTGTTGGTGCATGGATCTGTCTGAATCAATTCTCTCTCTCTCTCTCTCACACACACACACACACGTGCGCGCGCGTGTTTTATACACCCGTCTGCACGGTTTTACCTTTGTATAGCATGGTTAGCTTAAATGAAATTGTTCTTAAAATTTTGGGTCAGCTCTCAAGCAGGCTAGGCTTCCTTTCATGGTAGGATTTTCTCAAGATGCTTTTTGCTCTGGTCATTCGGTGTATCTGGCAACTTCCTTGCCATCAATTGCTACAGCGATTCCAGCTTGTGTTGGATTGACCTTTCCTATAATATAGTTTTTTCCTGTTGCATAATAATTTTGTATATGACCGATTAAAAATAAATTAATTATGTATTTGTACTTGTTGCATGTGTTTACTACTTATATTTCTGAGATTTAAATCATTGAATGCCTCTTTCCAGGATGCCACTGGGCCTTTTGCCTGGATACTTCGATCTTTAATGTTTCTTTTTCTTTTTTTATGTGTTATCTATTATGAGTTGCTTCTGTATCAGTGATGATCTATGTTAAGCCAGACCATTTCCTTTAGAAATGCCATGCCTGATACCTGGGTGGGATGCATGCTGACACTAATGGGGAAAATCCATTAGATTATCTTATACCAAGGGAACAGCTGTGTTTACAATGTCTCTCTAATTACTTTGATACATTTCCTATTCTTTGTTTGCTCTTAGGCTTGTCTATTGTTTCATTTTTCAATGCCATCATTGTCTTTGTAGTCTGTAAACGTGTTTATGTTTCCTGGTTTCCACGGCCATAGTGAAACATCATGTCGCATGAACGACAGGTAAACAACAATACAAGTATCTTTTTCAAAGGTACATAAGTGATGATAGTACTCTACCCATTGGCATCTAGTCATCATTTCAAAGTCTTTCCTTCCATATGTAATGTTGCATTATGAGTTGAAGAAACAAGATCCTGTGCAGATTTATAGATGGGAAGCTGCAGTTTTGAATCTTTTGTTTGCATGGGTCTCCCTATGCATCCATTAGCATCTTGTAAACAAGGGATGAATGGGTCTTTATCTATTTTTCACATGCCTGCATGCAGCATGGCTTTCAATTTATTTTCGAGTGGTGTTCTTGTTTTCACTGGCAGACTTCAGGATCTAGCTGGATATGGAGTAGCTTTGGCGGTAGGGAAAGAGTTTGCTTCTGCCTTCCCAGATCGCACTTTCCGATCTCCGTTGGTTGATCTTATGGTGAAAAGTGGAAGAAATGGTACACAGTAGAATTTCAGTTTCTATGCTGATTTGATCAAGTCTTTTCTTCATTGCTACTGCTGCCATGCCTTGTCATCCTATTTCACTGTGGATTCACAGAACATTTAATATTTTCAGGGAAAAACAATGGAAAGGGATACTACATATATGAAAAGGGAAGCAAGCCCAAGCCTGATCCCAGTGTGGAAGCAATCATTGAGGAGTCCAGACGGCTTATTAAAATCCTGTCCAGTGGAAAGGTTCCTTGCTTTCTATATATTGATGACCATGAATTTGTTTGAACCTAGTATTTGTAAAAGTTATTTCTTAATTCTTTCACCTCAAGTGATTCCTGGAACCGTTCCTGACTTTACTTTTTGTTATATTTTTTATAGCCAATATCTGTGTCTGACCAAGAAATTGTGGAGATGGTGTTCTTCCCAGTTGTGAACGAGGCTTGTAGGGTGATGGATGAAGGAGTTGTAGTTCGAGCATCTGACCTTGATATTGCATCTGTTCTTGGAATGAGTTTCCCATCTTACAGGTTTGTACCCCTGTACACTATCTTAAGTCTTAACTTCCTGTTTAGCTGTAACCTGCAAATATGTTGCCTATGGATGCAGCATGTTCCTAAAAGATTTTCTAAAATCTTCATCTTATAAGTACATAGGCGAACTTATTTCTAATTTGGTGGTGCTAATGGATGGGAAATTCAGCATTTTCTAGTTTGATATAGGTTGAAGCATTTCTTTGGTTGGTATAACTGACATGCTGGTGTTCCCCCTTTGCTTGATATGTTGGGAGTTGGGACTTTTAAACTATACTGCATGAGTTCTTTGAAATGAATAAGGTATGTGTCGGTCACATCATATACCACACCATGCGGGATCTCCATGGATCCTTCTTCTACTTTCAAGTTAAACAAATTTTTTTGTAGCGGAGAAAAGATCATGACATGTTCTCTTATCAGAATCTTACTAATATACTGAAATTTTTATTGCTTCAAAACTTAAGAGTTTAGATTTGTACTTTTTATTGGGTGTTGTGATTTCATATTCTATTTTGTTTAAAAATACTTTGTTATTTAAAATTATTTAATTTCTACGTTGAACAGTGCCTACTTTACAGTGAGAGAGGAGAGCATTTAATTACCAATAAGAGTGGAACTAATGTGAGCTAGATAGAATTTCTCAACTCAATAAACGAAACCGACTAGCTTGTAAAGACTATAAGGTTATTCATGGAGAGTGTTTGACCACACAACTTAAGATAGTAATTTTAGATGTTTGCATTGAAAGTAGAATGAGGGGTAGTAAATTAAATGTTTCATAAAATAAAGTGGGGGGATTTGAAAGGGGAACGTACAACAACATTTAAGCATAAAGTATAAAAGGGCGAACAGAATTTGGAGGGAGAAACTACAGTGATATGGAACCAAATGACCGAGTGTAATAGAAGGTTGTAAAGGAGATGCTTAGAGAGTTGAGAAGGAAAAGACACTCTAATAAAGAAACTTGGTGGTGAAGTGTAGAGGTTTAGTAAGCCGTTCGAGAAAAAAGATTTAAAAAATTTTTGGCAGGGGATTAGGAATATGGTAAATTATGAAATGTATAAGAAGACAAAGAAAAAAAGTTAAGAAAATATTAAGCGATGCAAAGCTCAAAGCATAAGTTGACCTGAATAATAACTTGGGAACAAGAAAGAAGGAATATTTCAAGTTTGCAAGAATGAGGGAAAGGAAAAGTAGGGACTTAGAACATGTTTAGATGTATAAAGAATGTATAAAGAGCAACAATCAAAAGGTTTTGGTGGAGGATAGTGATATTAAAGAAAGGTGGAGAGAATATTTTAACAACCTTCTAAATGAAGATTCTAAAGGAGGCTTATGAATGAGAGAAGATACTTCATTAGTAGGACCTGCCTTGTACCATAGAGTTAGGGTAGCAGAAGGCCTGATGATATTTTGGTAGAGGCTTGGAAATGCTTAGAAGAAATTGGATGAGTTTGATTAACGAGGTTCATCAATATGATATTAAGAACGAAGAAACTGCCTAATGAATGGAGAAGAAGTATTGTCGTATCTATAATACAAGAACAAAGGAAATATACAAAGTTGCATTTGTGAGTCATGCTATGAGACTATGAGAGAGCTAAGTAGCAAAGACTTCGAAAAATTCAAAGATATTTGAAAAATAAATTTCATGTCAGGGAGGTCAAAATAATTAATGAAAAAATTTTGGGAGGAGAAAAAATCTTCATATGATATTCATCAATGTAGAGAAAGCCTATGACATGGTACCTAGAGATTTGATTTGGTGGTTTTAGATGAAAGGAGTGTTCCTAGTGGTTATATTGATATCATTAAAAACATGTTTGAGGTAACAAGTGTGAGAACTACCTGTGGAGAGACTCGTGAGTTTTCAGTGGCCACATGTTCACATCAGGTCAACTTTAAGCCCTTATCTATTTTCACTGAATATGGGCAAGTTGACAACTCATATTCAAGAGAATATACCTTGGTGTCTGCTGTTTGCAGATGATATAGTGTTTGTTGGTGGATGAACCGAGAGATGACGTGAATTCAAAACTTGAGAGATGACTGGACTTTTTAGAATTTGAGCACGTTAAAACAAGTTGTACCAAGATGGAATAGATATATGAATTGCAACTTCAATGGACATGTGCAAAGAAATGTAACTCTTGTGAGAATTGAAGTAGATACCTCGAAAAGATTTCTTCCGATACATTGGCTCTATAATTAGCAAGGATGGACACATTGAGAAGGATGTTGAACAAAGGAAAAGAGTTATGGTTGAAGTGAAGACTTGCTTCTAGAGTGCTTTGTGATTGGTGCATGCCAATAAAATTGAAGGAACAATAGCCTATGGAGTAAAATGTCGCCCAATCAAGAAATAACACTTGCAAAAAATTAGTGTAGCAGACGTGTGACAAAATTAGGAAAGATAGAAATAGAAATGAGCCTATTCAAGGGCATTTAGGGGTAGCGTCTATAGATGATAAATTAAGATAGACTCGTTTGAGATGGTTTGCTAGTGGTCAACGTAGGCCAACAACGATGCCGGTGAGAAAGAGTTTTTCTATGCAGTTGGATGATCCCTCGAGATAAAGGGGTATGCTGGAGTAGTAGGGATAGATCCAAAGAAGTGCAACCCAAATGAGGATTAGGCCAAGAATAGACTCGAATGACGAAATAGAATTCATATAGCTGATCCTAGCATGGGTGGGACAAGGCTTTGATGATGATGATGATATGATGACTGTTGAATCCATGAATCCTTTGCTTTGTGGTTTGTTGAATGGGATACCTCATCCTAGTATCAAATTCCAACAAATACACCCGTGCTTGTGTAACTTAGCTTTGGGAGTGTTAACTTTTTTTTTTTTTTTTCCGAGATTAAAATTGGTCACTTATTTTGGATGATTTACTAGGATATGCTGATACTTTATATACATAGGTTCATAATCATGCCAGATCAATACAGTTCTGAAATTTAGGGCTATACATGGGCCTAAGCATCCCCACCAGCATCTGCGCTAACTTGCCCTTGTCTGAACTGACGACATCCAGAGCCTTCATTGGCGGTGCTTGAAAAATGCTTGTAGATGCAATAAAACCCTACACAGTTCTATTTACACAGCATGATTGGTTATTGTAATGGGCCTTGCTCTATGGTGTTGGTTGTGAGCCAGGGCCATTATTTGGGTAAAACCAGTCCAAAGAACAACCTGAAAACTATAAAACCTGGGCTTGAGACCAGCCCAAAGCAGACTAGGCCGTGTCCGGGCTAATGTATTTGGGTACTTTATGGATACTATCTAAATAGCATCCCATCTTATGCAGAATTTTCAGGGACATCCTGATTGTTCTTAAGCAAGGAATGGCCTGGCCTTTGAGGCCCCACTTGCCCACCCTAAGATCAACCTAAAACACTCACACTCACTACCCCCTTTATCAAGAATATTTAACAAGTTTTACGGTCATCTGGGCTTTGTAGTTTGTAGGTCCTTAGATTGATTAGGTAAATTTGGAACCTATTCAAATCTAACGAATGGTCACAATTCGAACAACTTTGAGAGACTCAAAAGTGTACCTCTCATTATCATATGAGACACCATTTTTTTTTTTTTTTTTTTTTTTTTGCAGAGGTGGGTCATGGGTAGACCTTTCAGAGCCGTACCTGATTGTCAGGCTTCCAGGTGGGTCCCACATACCATGTTGTTCCATGCTTTGGGACAGCCTGGAATGACTCCGTATTTGTATTGCTGCACTATTTCTACTAGCTATTTGTCTTGGTATTCAGCTATCAGATGTGATACTCATCCTTATCTTTGCATGAGATTCTAGAGAATGCAGGTTTGTCATGTTCCCCTTATCCATACCCTTATCCATATAGTGGATGTCATGATGTATTCCATGTTCAGAATTACTATTTTATGTTCATGTGCAGACAATTGTTCATTTGGGATCCCTCTCCATGTACAATATGGTACTTGCTTGGTGTCTCTCGTCTGTTGAAGTGTTGCTGTAATTTTCAGTAGATTAATCAGCTTTTAACTCCACATCATGTCTTTGAGTCTGCTTTTATTTTCCCCTGTAATGACAAGTAGATGATCTTTTTCCCTTCCGTCCTGTGGGAGTGGTAACCACCAATATTTTTAATTCTTTAAAGTTGTTTTTAGTTAGACCAGAATAGCCATATCCAAAAGAATAATGTGTTTATTGCAGAAACAACAGCTCAATTTATTTTCCTGTTTCTTGTTGGTTTGTGCGTAGGGGTGGTATTGTATTTTGGGCCGATTCAGTTGGATCTGGTTACATATTTACAAAGTTGAAGAAGTGGTCAGAGTTATATGGTAGCTTTTTTAAACCTTCACGATTTTTGGAGGAAAGAGCAATGAAAGGCATGCCTTTGGTAAGAATACTCTTCACCTTTCCAATTTCTTTTTTGCCTTTAATATCCTTAATTATATAAGCCCTGAATTTAGCATTATGATGAAGTCTCCAAACTTGTGGCCCTGTTTGTTGCATCTGACCCAGAACCAATTGGTGTTTGATCCATACTGCTTCCTCAGTGGGGACTGAAGCATAGTTAAGCTTGATGCTAATCTGTACCAAAATCTGAGGGAAATTCTTGGTCAGTAGGAAAAGTAGCACACTTGGAGCCCATTTGGATCTTGGTAAACCGAGTGCAGATAGCTTGCTTTATGTGTTGATGAAGGTCTCTGTGTTTGGATAACCTGAGTAACTTGCAAGACCGTCGTTTCGTTTTCTCTCGTAATCAATTACTGCTAAACAGAATTATAAGTAATTTACATTTACCAATTGCTAGTAATTAAATTTACAAGTAACCTGAGTACAGGGCTACCAAGCCAACCAATCCAAGTGGGGACTTGGTCTGAGTTTCTTATATAAGTTTACTAAAAATAGGCTTGACAACAAATTCCCATGTTCCTGACCTGGTCTTGTGTATGCTTATGCATGCTATAGTTTTATGATCCCTCTGTTGGCGGCCCCATTTTGTGACCATCACCAACCATGAGGTGGGGTAGGCATACAAACGTCTTCTCATGGATTAGGATGGTTCAACAATCACCCGGTTGGATAATCACAGCCATCATCTAATGTCTGAAAAGCTTAACTGTGCAACGTTTACAGTGAATATCCCTCCTGATGGAATGAAATTCGGATGGCATTCCGGCATAGGTGAGAGGGATGATGTGGAGTTGTTCTTCTTTGTTGTGTATGCGTGTCCCTATGATGAACCTGCCTATTCCAACCCATCTCATGATTGGGTGGTCTCAGATGTGCCCCACAGGCATCAGATGTAAGCTTAAATGAACTGATCATCTCAAATGCTTGCCTGAGTGAGCTTTGTGGAACTCAGCTTTGGTCAATTCACACTTATCAATCATCATTTCCTCATTCCTCATATATTGTAAATGTTAATTTCACACTAATTGCCCAAAGCTTAAGGTGTAAGCCTCGTGAGCACACCTAAATATATAATTGCATAATATATATATATATATATATATATAGGGAAGTGCTCCTATGAGAGACACTCTCACCAATTTTATGAGAGATGGGTGGGGGCCCTCACATTTAAGTTGGGGGTCCTTGCATTTAAGTTGGTGAGAGTGGATATGGAAGTGAGGGCCTCCACCTATCTCTCATAAAGTTGGTTAGAGTGTCTCTCATAGGAGCACTTCCCATATATATATATATATATATATATATATATATATATATATACATACATGGAGATGCTCCTACGAGAGACGGGATTCTTGAATGCTCCCTTATAATAGAGCATTTTCTTCTAACCATTTTCTTTTATATTCTTCCTACAGAGTGCACCTGCTTCAACTTCTGAACATTCAAGGGCGTGCCTGTAACCCAAGTGTTCCTTGTTCAACATGCAAGGGGTCTTCGAGCCGAAATAAAAAGAGACTCTTAGCCTTTACTTTTTATCTTTACCTATGCGAGACAAAATGAAAGTGTTGCAAAAATTACAGTAATAAAGGTCATTTAGTCATTTCTAACTCTTTTGTGGTGGTGGTGATTCCCATTTTGTTCTTCCAATTTGGCTTTCTCCATCGGCTTCCAGTTGCATAAAAGCTTCTCTTCTATGGTTGATTGTGCTAGCAGTGGTAATGGCCTATCTTTAACAACGACTATCATTAGGGCATGGGAGGAATGATTTGGGCGTGTTCAGACCTACCCCGATCAAATGATCCTGACCCTTAGTTCGTGGCCTATGTTTAGTGTGCAGATTTGCACAGAGACAAAAGAAACGGCTTGCTTTAACTTGGGTGGGATTGATAAGGCATTGTGCAATTTTAGTTAGGCGTTCATCATTCGTCCTAATCCTTTGGTTTCATGGGCTCAGTTTTGAGTTTATGTTATATCCTTGCTCAATCCTGTGGCAAATAATGTCAAATTGGGATGTCAATTAGGGATTTTTTTTTAATAGAATTTCTGACAGGAATTTTTCATGTTGGGGTTTCTTCACAAGCATTTTAAAATTCTAGTATGCTAAAAGAATCTTAAATGACCTTTGGAAATTCAGGTATTCTAGCTCCT
Organism: Umbellularia californica; assembly: GCA_028538565.1. Classification (NCBI taxonomy): domain Eukaryota; kingdom Viridiplantae; phylum Streptophyta; class Magnoliopsida; order Laurales; family Lauraceae; genus Umbellularia; species Umbellularia californica. Next base: position 58,201,070 of record JAPQWN010000004.1, on the reverse strand, counting down.
TTATTTTTTGGTGGAATTTTTTGGATGCTCAAGCACAAGGGAGTGTTTAGGAATTCCACCATGTCTGAGAATTTCAAAATTCTTCGAATAGAAATTTCATGAATTTCAGTAAAGAAACGGGCCCTTAATTCACATGGGGATATGATATGTTTTGATTGATCTTAGTTGTGATCTCTAGCACAAAATGTGGCCTGCTTCTTTATTGGAATTCTCGGACAAGGTAGAATTCTTGAATGCTCCCTTGTATAAGAGTATCCAGAAATTCCATTCCCAAAGGCCACTGAAACCTTTCAAATGGCTGGCTTGTGAAAAAACTGCAAATGTCAAGCATCTAGAAGTTAATTTTAAGGGGTTCGATAAAAAAAAAAAGTTCCTTACACATGTGCCTGCCCACAACAGATGACGGTCCTCCCACTCCAAGGTATTTTCCCATTTCTCATCATCTGTTTATTGAGAGAGGAGAAAGGTTCTGAAAGAGTGATTGGGCTTAGACTGGGCTTAGGTTCTGTGTTTTCTCTCTCCCACACCGGCCTAGCAATGGTTTTCTGTAAAGCCACCGTTGTTCCTACCCCTGACACCTTGTCATTCCCTCTTATCATCTTCCCTCTACTACTACAGGATTCCATTAACTTGTCTTCAAGAATACCCATTTTGGCTATTCATTTTACATCAACCATTTTCCTTTCGCCACTACGTCTAAAAAAAATCATGCATTACATAAAGCCTCTTCCTAAATAGTAACTTGTCTTTGTACAAGTAATAATATCTGTATAGAAGCCCACTCATGTCATTCCACCCAGTAGGCCCTGCCATAGATATACATGCCTAAAACCACACCATCACTGAAGACTCTAAAGGGTTGCATTCTATTTAGGTCAAAATTGACCGGGCCAGCTTATAGCTTGATCCATGGAGGACTCACCTGCCAACACTATCTACAAAGCCCAAAAGAATACCCCAGGATCCCCTCCGATTATACATTCCAACTCAGTTAACTGGACTGCCTTCAAAACGCACAACGCAAGATGCTTCCATCTTCTTTCTATATCTATGTGGAAAGAAGAACCCCCTCGTACATGCTTAAAAGGTCCTCTCAACTGCCATGTCTGATTGCTCAAGTGACTGGTTTTACCACTCTCGACCACCTTTCACAGCTACTTGAAATTCTCGGCTCTGAACCAAAAGCTTTCCCTGCCTGTTTTTCTTTCTGCAAGCTTATAGACTATAAGCCTAAATATGTAAATACCCTCAAGATTATTATGAAAAATCAAACATACGACCTTGAATTCATACCATTTGCCTACAGAAATGCCTACTTAAAACAACAATGGAGAACTCTTCTTAGTTGAAAGCAAAAAGGATCTAGTCAAACGTAAATCCACTCTATCCAAGTTAAAATACATGTACCAAACCATCCTCGCAGGCGCCATCAATTCATTTCAGTACCTGGGTTGAATCCTCATTCGCGCCATATCCCGTCGATCATCTCTATCCCTGCCAATGTAAGGAACCCGACGGTACTCCTTTGGTCCACCCCTCATTGGTGATCGGCTCCTCTCTCTTCCATCATGCACCCAATGGTCACGATAGGACACTGGTGGCGGAGGTGATGGTGGCTGGAGCTCATCCCTCCCATCATATCTTCTCCTTTCACGGAAGAAATCGCCATTCCCACGGCCTCTTTGGTTTCTTTCAGGAGGCATCATTATGTCAAGCTTGTTCCTTTCCCTGAACTCATCATCTTCGCGATAATTTGGCCTCTCTCTTCGAATATGATCAGGGAACCTTCCTCCATGCCTAGGAGGTGGGGGCTCCATCCCAAATGACCGTGGACTATCTCTGCTCCAATCGCGAGGTGGGGAGTCAAGCTCATTCTGGAACCTTTCTGGTCCACGGTTCATTGGTGGGCCAGGATTGCGCGGCCAGGGTCCACGTGGAGATGGGGGGCCAATATACCTTCTACGAGGGCTACCAGAAGGTCCACCGCCTCGAGGTCCAAACCGAAGTTTGTTGCAGTTGTTGCAATATGCTCGCCTCGCAAAGTTCAGATTACCACAGCTGAAAAAAGATATGAGATAGAATTAACAAAAAACACCACCAAAATACACCAAGAATACGTACAGACTCATGGATCGATGTTCAAAAACATCCATGACAGATTTTGGTTGAAGTCTAGATAGTCCGGCGGTCTCACCACCAGTAAGGGCACACTTGGAAAACTCCTTGTAAAAAGGAAATGATTAGCTTCCAAATGGACATTTCTTAAAGAGGGTAACCATTCATGCTGAGAAATAGAGATGGCTGGTTGTACTTCGAAGCTTGTACCTCTGTTACCTGAGGATCTTCTCACCTCTCTCTTTTTTACCCCTGAAGCAGCGCAAATGTGCCCAAATGCAAATTCCTACTAAAAGATCTTAGAAGCAATTTTAGTTAAGCCCACATGCAATGCATCTCATGATTGTCAGCACATGCTTTGCAACAGACACCACCATGTCGAGGACCCAAAAACCATGCTAGTTGAGCAGTGCACAATCATGCATCACATTTTTTCTAAGCTTGCATTTATTTTGCAATGCAGCCAATCAAATGAGTAGACTAGACTTTTCCCCTTTCATATTGGCAGTAATTGATTCCACCTGATGAATGACTACAATGTTCAATACTTGCTACATTGTGTCAGTCAGATGAGGCCCTGCATATAGATTAGGCTGAATTTACATGCATCTTTGGACATTAATGCTTAACAAAGTTCTTAAAGAACAATTTGTTGACAATTCATGAGACAAAAACTGCTTTCCCACAGAGATTTCTTTCTCGCGGACAATTCTCACTCAATGAAAGAAATTGAATGATTGTGCAAAACCCAAACATGAGAATATTCCATCATCATAAAAGAAAAAAAAGACAAAAAATAAAAGATGAGGAAACAGACTTACGAGGGATCCGAGCAAATCCAATCTCCTTCCCTTGGAGATACATTTGGATCATTTCTTATTCCTTCATCTCTGGGATGCAAGGTTCCAAATCCAGGTTTGTCGAAGCCTCTCTCGAATGACCTAATGCCTCTGCCTCGACCAAATGGGGGTGAAGTTTCTCGAAATCTTCCCCGGCCCCTCCCACCCCTAAACCCACGACCACGGTGTGGGCCACCTGGATGATCAAAACCAGAATCATAGAAATGATCCACCTTCCTTTGGCGCAAGGGAGAAATGGGACCTGTATGCAGCCCAAAGTGATTATCCCCATTTCTCTGGTGCAAAGGCGAAATGGAGCCTGCACGCTGCCTATAGTAATTATCCACATTTCTCTGGCGCAAAGGAGAAAGAGAACCGGGATGCATCCCATAGTGATGATCCACCTTTCTTTTGTGCAAGGGAGAAACAGAACCCGCACGTATGACACGGTGCTTATCAACAGTTCTCTGGGGCAAAGGTGAAACAGAATCCACACGTGTCACACAGTGCTTGTCCACATTTCTCCTGTGCATAGGCGATGTAGAATCTGCACGTATTCCATACTGCTTATCCACTTTTCTCTGGCGCAAAGGAGAAACAGAACCTGCACGCACCCCATAGTGACGATCCACCTTTCTCTGGCGCAGTGGTGAAATGGAACCTGCATGCATCCCATACCCTGAAATGGACAATAAGATCTGACAAATAAGAAACTCTTATTCAGAACATATAGAGTGGAAAGGAATTCATGATAGCTGATGATTCTTGACCTCGGTCACATGAAATTGCCCAAATTAAGTTTGCAACAAGCGCTACCTGCATCATGGCCTCCCCTCCATATGAGAATGTTCATCACAAATACTAGAATGCTAATTAGAAGGCGCTCTAACAAGCTCACGAGAAGCCTGCTGTTCTCGCATTGATGTCACAGAAGCAATTAACCAAGTTATAACTTATCCCAACTTAAGAGCAATGAGCCACTCTAGTCATAATTAACACAGCTAAGAATGGGACCCCAGAACTCCATGGCATGCAATGATTTATAGCTAGTCTGAGATCCTATATAAACAACTAAATCCATCTAGCGACAACTTGTTACACAGTAATAGGTACTTATGCATCTGCAAATGCCAACCAAGTCGTGGATGAGCTGCTTAAACATATAAAAAGTAAAACGTGGTGCATTTTCACCAGCTTCAGTAAAGATATGAACTCAATGCAATAACCACAATCCAAGCTATTTCACTTTGAGATCTCAATTCAGTAAAGCAAGTCGCTGCTGAAAACTCAAAAGCATTAAACCCAGACAGAGCACCCATCCAGAGCAGGAGGAATCACTAGAGTGTGCATACACTTCCATTAAAAAAATCCAACACTGCTATGGCTTTCTTTTCTATGATACATTTATGGGTATCTGAAACCAATCTCAAACTGGCAACAAAAACATTAACAGCAACTAACAAATTACAATCCCCTTCCTTAACCATCATACACCACTACCATTTCCACATGAACCCGCAAGAATGACAATGGTGAACCGTCCCAAATTGTAGCTGCTGACTACTTTAGGTTCCAACAGTGTCCTTTAAATGGAACCAATTCAAATATCTCAATAAGCCTAGAGTAAAAAGATGCAAGTCTTAATGTGAAGGAGAACACAATGCTTAAAAACCATCACCCTTCAGGAAACTAATCTGCTTCTTAAGGCATTAAGCAAAACAACCAAATAGGTAAACCAAAATGCAGAATGAATCGCTGCAGCTCTAACATGGATACAACTCAACTTTCTGACAACTGTATCCTTTTTTCTGACAACCGTATTCTTCCCAGCGTTTCAAGATATATGGTAATGAGAAGCTTGATTTTAACAACACAACTGTTTGTTCCCAAATTATAGAAGGCATTAAAAGCAATTCTATCACCGATTCCTCATAGACAAGTATTATTTCCACAATAGTTGACAAAAACCAAAACAAAATGCCCACCCCAGGTAGACAAACATTGACTAAAGAAAATCACCCATCACTTTATTTGCCTCTAAAACAGGGCATCAATAGAATTCTTAAAAGATTGGATTTGCACATTCCAAACTATCCCCTACTTATTAGGCTTCCACCCACTTCATCAAACACCCAAACATAAGCTGCCTGAGGAACGCAAATAAGTTTCACACAACACTTCACCGTTCCCTGTATTCTCAAATATGCACGGTTGTGTCCATTTCAAAGTATCCAAAACAATTGCTGCCAACCTACCCGTTCCAAGTTCCATTTGCCCATTCCTTTACCTAGAGGTGCTAAAAGTCTCAGCTGAGACCTCCTTTCTGTACCATTGCAGAAAAAATGCCAAGGCAGAAGGGGTCTGTAGAGTGACCCCACAGCTTCAAATGTAAACCAAAGCTAACATTTAATTATAGTAAAATGTTTCATTGGTCCACCTTCATAAACAAACTTGAAAGGAATGCATCCCAGCTTCCGCAGTAAGCACTTTCAGTGGAACCCCAATAACAAGTAGTCATGTTGCCACAAAGTCAATCCTACTGCTAGTTCATACCTACACAATGAAGAAGCAGCTTTCTCCCATTTTTACACATTTAATGCAGGTATACTGGTTTCACAGCTCTTAAGTAACCCTAGTCTTGTGAACATCTCTAAGTTATTGAGCAGGTGGAAACTGAAGCACGTTGTGGAATTATGGCCGAGCTTTATAAAGCCCATAAACTGCTGCAAAAGAGACTCGGATGGATTAAAACACTTTGTACGTTATTTTATCACCCTTCGTAAGTTATTTTATCACCCTATGATGTTGTATAGATACCAGTCAGTCTCTTCCAACAAATTCGTCCACTTTCTGGTCATACACCATTATTTTGAAACATCTTTCCAATATCCCCAACCCGCAGCATACCATAATACTTTTCTCAAACACCAAACTTCTTGAACACATACCACGCAACTTCAAAAGCTGTAACAACCAAGAAATCTTAATTTGCAATTTGAAAGCGTGGAGAACCAATATAGCCAATTCGGCGCAATGCACATACTACAGGTTTCATACAAACAGTAATATAGGATATAGAAAGAGATACTATGTGTACAAGCCTTATCATCTGAGTTCATAAATGTAATATCTTATCACCCAAAACTGTATAAAAGAAGCGAGGTCTCATAGAACAGTTGTTTCTGATGAACATGAGCATACATGTGGTGAAGAAGTCATGTTAATATAAGAAATGCTTACTAAGGAAAGGAAATAGGGAGGCATATTCAGGCACCCCTCTTACAAAAGTCCAACTCCAGAAATAAATAAATTTTACAAGCAAATCTGGTCGTGCGCCTATTGATGTTATAGGATCCCTTACAAACCTCATACAATTTTTTTATTTTTATTTTTTTGTAAAAAAAGGAAATTTAATTCCAATAATAGGATATGTTTGTTGTATTTATTAGGCTTAGGTTCAGGAAAAATGGAAAATAAAACATTTTGGCTCTTGAAATACCTTTTTTTTTGTTAGAACTATACCATTACCTAAGATGCCCATGCCATGGTTGAAAATTCCGGTCGCGTCCGGGCATCGCAATCAACCTTTAAAACCAATATAGGTCATGGTGTGATGTTTGCAGTCTGTCACAGGAATTTCTCCTCCAAAAAAATCAGAAAAAATAGTAAAAAAAAAATCCAAATTTATGGAAATTACCATAATCTAATGTTTTCTTATCTTTTCTTGCCTTATTTCATTAGGACACATTACAAAGAAACTTATTTGATTGTACAAGGTGATATACATATATATTATGCAAACAGAGTAAATATCTTCAACCAATGACCACTGAAAAAACATAAAAACAATGACAAAACCCAACAATATCTAAGGAATTGAAGCTCTTCTCCCTCTCTTTCTCTCATATTAGGGTTTCAGGATATCCAGGGTTTCCAACAGACTATAAAATCGCATTTTTTTTTAGGGTTGTGACATCCAAACGATTTTCAAAGCTGAGAATTACATGGTTTTCTAGGGTTTGAGAATCGAACCTTTGTTTTTATCAGGGAAACGATTGGAGCGGCTAGGGTTTTCTCGTCGAACCTCTCCGGGCTCGTAATCGCTCGCTCCACCTCCACCTCCACCTCCACCTCCACCGCCACCACCACCCCCTCCGCTGTCTGATGGCCGTACGATCAGGCTGCTGAGGCTGTGGCCCACCTGCCGTGGCTTCTGATCGCGATCTCGAGAATCCATCTCTCCCTCTCTCTCTCTCTCTCTCTCAAACTCAAAACGGAAGCAGAGAGAAAACGAAAAAACGTACGAGAGAGAGCGCGGAATAGGACTCGCTTGATTGACTCCTGAACAGAAGCATGACTTTGAGGAATGAATATCTGTACCCTACACGTGGCAGTCATCAGACTGATCTAAGCCGTCCGGTTCTGGGTTGTTTTGGTTCGACGGATGAACGCCGTCCAAAGTTATTGGGTTAGATTCATAAATTCAAGGTATCAATCGAAGATTTTTAGCCAAGGTGCTTGCCGGAAAAAAAAACACTTTATGTAGTCAGTCAATACACCAAATAGAGACGAATAAAGCACATTAGGCAAACATGCACTTAACAGGGAATCCATATGGGATTCTTAACTTTTTTTTTTACTTTTTTTTTTTTTTTTGTCGAATTCCACCTTCAGTTTCAACGTTGGAGGTCGAATTCGACCTGGTAAGTGACAGCCAATGATCGCATTCGATCGGAATTGTACATTAGTTTTTCTGACTTTAGGTACTGGGAGGGCTGTCTTTTAATTGGAAACTAACATCTGCATCGAATGCGACTATGAAGAGCACGAAGGCAGGTCGAATGCGACGCTGCGAATTAAAATATGTTGTCTGTACTTTCATCCCAGCGTTGAATGAGACCCTCGGCTGTCACTTACTAGGTCAAATTCGACCTCCAGCACTAAAACTAAAGGTTGAATTCTACAAAAAAAAAAATGGTAAAAAATGTTATGAATCTTGTACGGATTCCATGTTAGGCGCATGTTTGCCTAATGTTCCCTGTTTGGTGTACTGACCATACAAAGTGTTTTTTTCGGTAAAAACCTCTCTTTAACGGATTCCATGTTAGGCGCATGTTTGCCTAATGTTCCCTGTTTGGTGTACTGACCATACAAAGTGTTTTTTTCGGTAAAAACCTCTCTTTAATAACATTCATACTATGTGTATAAAAATTTAATATGGCACTTAATTAACCTATTTAATTTATAATGCATGGATATACCATGCTTAGCACGGGTGGTTGATTAGGCTTAGAGTGAATATGGATGAGGAGTTACGGAGGTCGATCTCAAGCTCAATTGACCATTAATGATCTCTAGTTCCAAATATATATAATTTTTATCGGTAACAAAAAGAAAATAAGAAGGTTTAAAAAGAAAACAAGGAGTGAAAGAGAATTGTACCCCAATCTAGTTCCAAATGTATAAAAAACGGCTTCAATGATGATGATTGTCCATAGTCCATACAAATAATGGCACGGATTCATCATATGAATCTCTCTCTTGCTTTTTAGAATAAAGCACGTGGAATAATTTCTATTTATTTTGGAGTATTTAATACGGAGAATTTTCCAAAACGCTCCCCTCTGGATATATATATATATATATATATGTGGCAAGTGCTCCTATGAGAGACACTCTCACCAACTTGGTGAGAGATGGGTGGGGGCCCTCACTTCCATATAATTGGACTTTTGGTTTATGCCTTAAAAGATGTTTTGTGCAAAAGTAGTTCCTCTTTGTCCCACATTAGTTAAACTTATCTGAAACTTAACCCTGTATTATAAGACTAACGAAGCAGGCTTGTGCTAAATCTCAATCCTAATAAAAAAAAAACTCTATTTAATAAAATTTAAAATATTTTAATTTCTCTTGATATAAAAAGATATTAAAATTTTACATCTATCAATAACTAGTAACATGAAGGGTTTAGATATAAAATAATAAAATGCTATAACAATGAGAGATAGTTTGATGAAAGTATTAAAGATTATGAGAAGTGGCCAACGGTATAGACACTGTCCAAGTTCCCAAATGAATAAAACAAAAATAAAATAAAATAATATATATATATATATATATCTCTTTATGGTTTTAGTATTGAGGATAAATTGGATTGGAAAAATAATTTATACTAGTATTAACATTTTTTGAGGGGTATAATTTTATAATTTATAAAACTATTGACATTCATGGGAAGTGAGCTTCAGGTGGGATGTGGGCCCATTAATTCTAATTTTCAAATACATATAAATCCTTATACTCATAATTTTTTTTTTATAAATTATAGGATACATTAATAATAATAATAATAATAATATTATTATTATTATTATAAGTTTCGGCAACTTCCACTGTAAATTTTATTAATTTCTTATTTGAAATAAAATGTTACCTTGTTTTATTACTTTTTATTTTCGAAATTTTGAACATTGACAGCATAAAATCTTAATTCTAATAAATTTATAAATCTAATTGTCTCTATCAGTATTACTATCAGTAATTTCTATCATCATTATTATTATTTTATGCATCTAGTAATTCACTAAAACTTCATATCCATGCAAGTAGTAGTTAAAAAATAATAAAAATTTTCATATGATACAAAAAGGTTAAGCCCTTAAAAATGGTGGGAGAAAGTGATTAATCAAAGATTTGTGAGCAACTTTTTAAAAAAAAGGTACACCAAGCACATAATATCAAAGGAGATTTCCATGAACAACCGGTGTAATGGGTAGTGCCCATCTCATATGGACTCAATCAGCATCAACTCCATGAGATTGGAGTCTTAAATCAAACCTTAATCTATAGTTTAAGATATGTTTTAGAATATAGAATGCATGAAAATCAGTGGGTACTCTAGAAACCACGTTATCTATTGCATTAAAAACTATGAATCATATCTCATCATCAAAGAAAAGTCCAGAAAGTGAAGAACCCAAAAAATCAAGAATGAGAAATAAGTAAAAAATGAGGGAGGGGCATACTCTTTTGGGTAGATGGAGAGAGAATCTAGTGAGACAAGGGGATTGTAGGGACATGCAGATGCAGTGAAGAAGCAAACTGTAATCTCTAGTATGTTCCAATTAGGAATAGTGGAGATGATGATGTCTCTTGTAGTTGTCAGTTTTTAAGAGGGAAAGGAAACATAATTAAAGCTGCATGAGAAGGACATGTATAAGAAAAAAGGGGGTATTCAAATTGGAATGGAAACAGTATATATAAGATAAAGGGGCTTACAATACAAAGGCTGCATGAGAATAACAAAGTTTTATGGTGGCTGTTTTTACTTTGTTTAATACATGCTCAACATACAATTCTTCAAAAAAAAAAAAAAAAAAAAAAAATGCAGTACTTGCTTGAATAAGCTAACTCAATGGACAAAGTGCTATGACCACCCCTCACATCCGAGGGGAAAATAATTTTCATATACATCATATTTGTTTCCAAAACCAATTGGAACATTATTGTTTGCAAGGAAGAGATGGAGGCATTCCACGATAGCCTCAAGCAGAGGTGGCTGTAACTAGGCCATAGTACCTGAGAAGGGCCTCTGGGGAAGGTTCACGCCCCCGGAATTCCACAAAAACCTGAAAACAACACAGAAAAAATAGATGTACTCAATTTTTCATGTAAAATACAGTAGCAAATGTAGTGACTGGCATAAAGTCAGCTAAATGTACTTAGAAACATTTAGTATGCTTGGCCAACTGCTCAGTAAACAAGCAGCAAAAAAATTAAGGAAACCAGTGGAGGTGTGCTTGCTTTTTTTTTTTTTTTTGTTTTTTTTGGTAATCCTAATCTACACTCTTAAGCTATTCTATCTAACCTATCTTTCTTAAGGCACTAGCTGCTGATACCTCCACTTGCTGCCTCCCTTGGAGGATTTTGATGTCTCTTACCAGCTGGGCTTGCAGCCTGGAATAGTGTAGGAGGTGTTTGTGATCATTATGGAAAACTTATTCTTGCAGTTGCTAATAGTATCTCTTATGCCTTTTCTTTTCAAGCTGAGGTTATGGCTTAGCTTGTCAAGACATGGGTCAACCTGACAAGTTAATATAATTGGAGCAATTCATGAATCAACTCCTTGCTGTACTCTCTTGACTCGACTGTTTGACCAGATCCATCAGTCTGATCCATGTCTTGACATCACTTGCTGGACTTAAAGCTCACAGATGGGAGCCAAGAATTGGAAGTGTCAGAAGCGAGGTGTTGGTAAAGCAAATGGCAGAGGGCCATCTAGGCAGGTCGGAACATCTGGGGATGAAGTGTAGAATCATCATTCTCCTACAATCCATCAAGCCCATGCACATCATCTACTGCCCATGAACAGAAAGTGTTCTGGCCAATTCACACTGTCTAGGAGCAATTCTGAGAACTCTATGCATCGATGAGTGATCTGCTCCCTCCCTCCTTAAGGTATAAATTAGGTCTTGTTAGCTTTTTTCTTTTCTAACGGTCGTCCTATGGCTTTGGTTTTGTCCAATTTTAGTTCCTTCAAAGCAAAGTCTTTGTTTGACTAGATAATAATAGTAGTAGAAACAGTAGGAATGAAAACAGAGGAAAATAGGGAGGGAATGGAAAAGTAAAACACATAAGGCCAACCCCAAATAGACGGGATCAGGTTTTCATAATGAGAAGATAACAATGATCCGCCAATTCTCCAATCAATTTGTGTAAAGTGTCGGATTTATATTTTGAGAAAATTTGCAATTGGCAAATTTCCTGTCCTTGCCTATCATAGTGTGTCCCCTATTAGTAAAACTCTAAATTGGGAAGGTGCTTATATTAACTTTCATATCTTATGTACTTGTAAACAAAGCTAGTTGGGGTTTTGAAATGTGATGCATGTGGTGCACCACAACCACGTCACACATGTAAGGGTATGGAAAATAGCACTTTAGGTTCACTTTTCACATTCATGACCTCTTCAAGAAGCCACGAGAAGCCATTTATTATTGCACCTCCTGGGTTTGAGATATAAGACCTAGTTGCTCCTCTAAGTCAGAGACCTTTGAGATTCGCATCTCCTGTCCAGTCCCAACAATAGCAGACCAGCCAGCCACAAAAGATACTCATTCATTCAAACTAGTGTCCCCTTGCTGGTTGCAACAAGTGCAGCTCTTTCCCACAGCCACAAGTCACGCCCTTTGATCATAAACTCAGGGCTAGAATGCTATTTTGGGACACTTAAAATCTCTGGTGCAATTGCTCTTTCACTATGTGTTTCTTGGTTCTATAGCCTTTAGCTCTGAGCGCACACTGTGGTATTCATGGAGGGTCTTTGGTTATCCAAACTGCAATCTAGAAAACAAAGCATATCTTCATCTGGGCCTGATTAAACCTAGAGGCATACTTACCAGCAACTCATTGCAGGCACTTAATGGAGTGGGTGTTACGACCTGGAACCCAGGGCCCTTCAAATTAAGCGTCAAGACTTATGAAAGTATCACATCCACATCATAAATCAAATCATTCGATGCATAATAACTAGGTTTTTTTTTCCAAATATCTGAATTTTTAATTAAAAGAATATCCAAAATCCAATAATGTTCGAATAAAGAAATAACTACACAATTTCCAAAATAGTCTTTGCAATTTAAAAGTATGTGTGTTGAAAGGTCAAAGAAATATGGGGCCTACCTAATATAATTATAGATCAATAATAACATTGTAATATCCTGAGTTTACCTGGGCCCAAGATTAGTTTGGCCCAGGTAGGACCCTTAGTTGGTTAATTTATTTTGAATTAGAAGTGTCACGTGAAAGATTTTGGAAAGTGGAGGAGTTGATAATTAGGAAGTATGGGTGGACTAGGACTCCATCTCCCCTTGTATATATAAGTAAACAAACGACCCCTCTTGCAGTATGATATTCAATTCTTTCTTTTTGAGAGAAATCTGAGAGAGAGAGCTTGGTCATTGGAATCCAGGGGAAGAAGAGGAAGAAGCCAATTGGTTGGAAGGCGATCATCGAATGTCCTTTCCGCGTCCGCACATTGCAAGAGCAACGATCGTATATCAAAGGTGAGTGGATCTTCCTAAATATCTAGATGGTTTAGCCAAGATGATTGATAATGGAGTATGATTCAATTATCCTGAATTGATAATTATTCGGCGATTGTATATAACCATGGAATAAATTTGAAATCTGTTTTGCGCCGAGGAATTGTGTAAGAATGACTGTGTGTATGATACAAATAATCTAGAGTAAAAATCCCTGAGCATCCATCGAATAGGCTTGCAAATTGATGGAAACAGGGGCTGGCGTCAAGGTGTTAATTGACAGTGGAGAGTTGTGGAACCCCATGGCCCACTAGACGGAAAATCAGGACCATAGATCAACAAGGGGACCCATGGTCGACCCAAGAGGACCTGGACCCATGAGGAGTGGGCCTCGTCTGGGCCCTCATCCAATTGCTGCAATGCAGAAGAGGCGACTAATGTCAGGTTGGGGGCTTCATGTCGTCAGGCCTTAGTAGGACCCATCTGGCCACTGGATTGGAAATCAATTCCAGCCATCATGTGAGGGACCCCCGGGTGACCTTAGAGATCAAGGACATTTGGGGTTTAGGAACAGTGGGACCCACTGTCCAGTGGATGCAAATAACCCAGGCGTGACCTATTATGGGTATTTTCGGAAATTGTTTTGGATCTGTGGGCCCCAAAGAATGGTCTGATAATGAATCAGATCCATTGATATGATACTGCAGCCTTGGGCGACCATGACCTTGAGGACTGACCTTGGATTAGCCAAGTGGGGTCCACTGGATTTTACATCAAGAGGTTCAGGCGTGAACTGTTATTTATCTTGTGTTATATGTGCTAAGATGAGTTCTGGAAGAGGTCTATTAATTGAGACAGACCTGGAATTTGTGTGGAAATACTAATAAACTTTCTTACTTCGATGGAGTGAAGTTTTGTGAATTATGATTAACTGTGATTAATTAATTAATTATGGAATTTTGTGTAATGTGGTGTTTATCATGGTGTGGGCCATGCCTATACCACTCAATACCAATTATGATGAGAAGTGGGGCAGCAACCACTGAAGTGTGCATAGGTTGGGTCCACACTACTGTTGTACAAATTATTAGTAATGAATTCTAGTTGCTATATAATTATGAAATTGTGCACTAGGTCCTAGACTTGGGATGTAGGACTTGCGTCCGGATGATTGATGGCCGTTGTATTGGCTGGTCCTTAGTGGACGTGAATGGCCATTATATTGGCTGGTCTATGGTGGACGTGTCTGATGAGATAGGGTTATGGTGACCGGTATACATGTATACGATAAGCCTTGGAGGCGTGGTAATATGCATGGGCACAGATATGTATATAGATGTACTATTAATGATAATTGATATATTAATTCAGATTTACTGATTATGTGATATTATGTTAAATGTTGTTTGTGTAATTAGGAAAATTCATTCACCAGTTGTACTGATGTTGTGTTGCCCCTTTCAGGTAATCATGTTGCGCGTGGGACAGAGTAGAACAATGTTCGGCACGTAGATTTTGGCATGTGTGGCTGATAGGAGAGAACAAAAAAAGTTCATTTAGTTGATAAGGGGATTAAACCTTGTTTAGGGAGTTTTATTAAATGTTTTAGGTTATCTTGAATTGAGTTAGAATATGAACTTTTGATTACTCATAGATATTTGATATTGTTGGACATTTATGATTTAATTAGAATGATATTTTGAGCTAAATGCCTGATTCCTTGTGAAATTTATTTGATGGATGTGTGGCGAATAATTGCTAGATGATCACGATCCGGAATCCAACAGGGCCCGGAATTTGGGTCGTGACAAACGTAAATACACCTTATTATTCTAGCCCCTATATCACAGGGTCTGGGGTATTACATACTTATCCCCTTAGGAAATTTGGTCCACCAAATTTAACTAATACAAAAGATAGAACATATCAAAAGAGTAAGAGTTGCACTCATGCAATGTGTACAGCTTATAGTTTCAAGTATGAAACTGAAGTAACTACAGTGTATGCAGGTTTAGAAATCCATGACTTACAACAAAAACCAAATATGGGTTGTTTAATAAATTGCATTCATAGAGTCAGTTGCTACAATAAAAAAGATATGTTTGCATAGTATCATCACATAATCATAATATGAACAAGCAATTTAAAAGGCAATATAAAATGTCAAAAATATAATTCATCACTTTACTGTCCTCACCGCACATCTTAAGGATCTCTATGTCTTTTATTAGCCCAGATCTTATGCTCTGATACCACTTTGTAACGACCTGGAATCCGGGGCCCTTCGAATTCCGCATCGAGACTTATGAAAGGATCACATCCACATCATAAATCAAACCATTCAATGAATAATAACCAGGCTTTTTCCAAAAATCTGAGTTTTTAATTACAAGAATATTCAAAATCCAAAAATTTTCGAATAAAGAAATAACTACACAATTTCCAAAATAGTCTTTGCAATTTAAAAGTATGCATCTAGGCATAATTTGTATGTGAGTTGAAAAGTCTAAGAACTATGGGGCCTACCTAATACAATTATAGATCAATAATAACATAAATATACCTTATTATTCTAGCCCCTATATCAGGGTCTGGGATATTACAGTGGGGGCATTTCCTGTCTTACGGACAACCAGATCACAGATCAGGCAACCATTTCGATGTATATTTTACAACACAGACACCCATTTTCTCTTATAGGACATTCATATTCTTGTAATGTGCCTACTAAATGGTGAGGTAGGGTGTAAGTATCACTTCCTATAAAATATCAAGTTGTTTTTCTGCCCATCATTAGATATTTGAGTGCACATGAATGAATTTAATAATCTAACCTCAAGTGGCGATTTTCCACCTCCAAGAGCAAGAATGGTGTCTCGGAACTTGTGACCCATTTCCTTAATACCCTGCTGCATAACACATCAATTAATGATTAAAAATCAAAATCAAGATGATAGATCACTCAATTGCTAGATATTAACCAATCCCTTGGTAATTGGATACTAAAAATATGGCTAGCACTGGTGAATATGCATAACTGATCAATATTTTCTATGAAAATTATGAACTGCAAATGACACAATCAACAAGATGAACCAGCAGAGAGCTTAAGCAAACTGCTAAGGCATATATAGAAACCACTTTCTCTCCATTCCTTTTTTCTTTTCTTCTCTTTTTTTTTTTTTAATGAGAGATTTGTGATTGCTACCATATTTTCTTACATTGGAATGTCCTATAATTGTATTTATAATGAAAACCATGATGCATATGATGTTATTTAAGGACATAGTGGTAATGCATCCACAATGGCACTCCTGAATATCCAAAGAAGTGCACCTACAAAGAGGAAGAAAAGTAATTGAAAACAGGAATGGCAAATTGTTTCCTTGCAAATAGTTTTCTCCCTTTTTCAAGCTTGAAGATTTCATGCACAAAATTTACCCCATGGGAATTGAATTGCTAAACTCAGATGAAACAGAATGAGAAAACTTAATGTTTCATATCTGATAGGCTGACAGCAAAGTCCGTGATTAGATCCACAGAACAAAAATGTGGTTCTAGAAGGGCATACCTTGTTGTTATGCAATCCAACCTCTTCAAATGCAGAGAAAGCATCAGCGGACAACACTTCTGCCCACTGCATGATAAACATAACCCTATATCAACAGACCCACACAAAAGAACGATAAAAATGATCAATTATACCTTCATCTTCCAACTTACCATGAAAGCCATTAATTCCACTTACCAGTCAAGACAACTACAGATTGGTATGGACCAAATAAAACCTGTGAATGTGACACCTAGATATTTTCTTATTTCTAAGAGTACCCATGTCCAAAAGATGTGATATTGGTACTGGTACCAAATATTGCACTGCCCCAAACCTTTTGAAATCATTATTGTTTATTAACATATGGTCCCCTCAAAACTTCTTTTTTTTTTTTTACACAGTGGCCCTCTCAAGAAGAATTTTGGATCTGCCCTTGCTGATACTTGGAGGATAAACTTCAATGCGTGTCATACTGAACCAAGTCCACTATTACATAAAGTTCTATCAGCTTTCTTTACTTTTCAACATAAAAAACTGTCAAAAAGAATTGCAACTAGTGGAAATTGTATTAATCTAGAAATATAACAAAGGTGAAAAGTACGATATATTTGGATTAAAAAAAAAAAAAACTTAATAAGAAATACGAAGTTTCGTGTTATAAGTGAGACAGCTGTATTTGTATCCATGCCCTAACTTTCTAGCAGTGCATGGTCATATCCCAGTGCCCATATCCATTCCCGGTCCTTATTCAGGCATCATAGACTTAACAACTCAAATTCATAAATATAAGTAAATTAGAAAATGGAGTAAATCAGGAAAAATATTACAGACAATGTTTTTTTTTTTCTCTGTCTCTAGAAAAGATCATTTATATCTCTCCTAACGGTTTATTTCTTTGGTTCATGGAATCATGTAATTAGAATATACAATAGAAAACCGATAGAAAAACACAGTCGAGGACATTCCAAATTTGGCGTATATCATTAAGGAAGTGAACATGATCACTCGAGATTCAAAAGAAAGAAAAGAAAAGCATGAACTTGAAAAGAGATGATACCTGGTAACTATAGTATCCAGCTTCATATTCATCTGATACACAATTGAAGAAAAACAAAAGCAGCAACTTAGAAAATGAAGTTATGGAATATTTATATAACATTCAAATGATAAAGCAGAACAACAAATAACCTGCAAATATATGACTGAAGCTACAAAGGAACCTGTCCTCTGGCAGCAGCGGAATCACTTGCGTTCGTAAACCTACTCTTTGATCAATATCATATATAGATTCTGCTCCACCGGGAACATATTTAGTATGCAGTTCCAAATCTACACTTGCATATCTTATCTGCCAAACAGTGGACAACAAACAAAGATACTTGGAAAAATCATTTCATATTATCAATGAAAGGAGTATAATCACTTTGGTCATATTCTATGAAAGATGAGTTCACCAGAAAATATCATTACACAAATGCCAGTCAACCAAGAAATATCAGGATGCCTGTTCTTTTTTGATCAGTGTGAAAAAGCAGAACGCTTGTCTAATGTAAGATTAAACAGGACTTTGGCAGTGCCTAACTAGCCATAGGCTCAAAGAATTTTACTATTGGTGTTTGAAAATTCCAGCATTCAGTTGAGAAGATATCTTACTAGAGATAGATAACATGTTGAGCTAAGTCTAACATATGATGTTTGTCCTTGTTGACAACCAAGAATACAGGGGATCTGCACGGGAATCACACCCTCCGTGGGAGAATACAAGGCACAAAAGCCCCGGGGATTCAAACACTCGACCTCCCGCTCTGATACCATGTTGACAACCGCTTAGTCTAAAAGCCTAAGCTGATAGAGAACGGTGTAACAATGTATATCAAGGTTACAACACTCCTTTATACATCAATGTTAGAAAGATAACCAAACAGAGCTGAAAGCACTAGCAGTCTACCAGGGTTCCAGCCTATCATTGTATCCACTCTCAGAACATGAAATACGTAATCCTTAAGTACCATAGCATTAATTCCTAGAACTTGAAATTTTAATTATATGAAAAAACTGATCCAGGAGTAAATGCATACGGGAGATGTCTCCACACACTACCAGAAGCAAATGCATATGGGAGATGTCTCCACATGCTAGAACAGAGTCTTCAGAAACAATATAAAGATTAAAAAAAGGGTGAACGTCTTAATATACCAAGTGTCCATGAACAAAATAAACCAACCTGACGAAGATATAGTGAACCCGCACGGAATGTTCTTGCAGCAAGGAGCTTCAAATAAACTTCCTCTGGAAGATTCTCTCCAGTCTCGTAGTGTTTTGCAATGCTCATCAAAGTATCCCTGCAGTATCCACTTAAGAAAATAAAACAATGTCGGCAGCCTAAATATTTTTATATCTACATGCATAACTAAGTTCATGTAAGGTATTTGTGCTCATGTAGGGTATCTGTGCCCTCTTCATTGGCTGGTCCCGGCTTGTGGATACTGCAACTTCTTTTGCTTTTCAGTTCTTCTGTTTATTTTTGGTTGACTCGGCCTGTGGGTTATTTTTTGGATTAACCGGCTTGAGGGTAATGCAATGCTTAGAGCTTTGGTGAAGATCATTCCCTATTGCTTCTCCTGCTTCAGGGGATTGGCAAAAGTGTAGGATCTTACGTGTTATTCTTTTTGTACATCATACTTTTTCTCTTTGGAAAACAACTACTTACTCTTACTGAGAACAAAAACTTGGTTCATGATGATGATTGATGGATACCTATAATTACTGATGATATGATGAAGGTGTATAACTTCCATGTATGCAGAGATGAAGGTGTAACTGGAATTATTTTGTATTACTTGCATGGCTAAGTACTTCTATTGCCCAAATGTATGACAGCAGTGATAATTTTCAAAATAGATAAAATCAGTTAAGAAAACTAAAGCAGTAGTATAATGTCGTTGTTTGATGATATTACCTGTGATAACACCAGTATTCCATGAATTGGGAAGGGAGTTCAACTGCATCCTTTTCTATGCCCTGCAAACCAGAAACAAAACCTTCATCCTGCTTTGTGAGCATATGCTGAAGTGCATGACCAAACTCATGAAAAACGGCCTCAACCTACATACAGTAACATCAATTCCAATTTAACACAATATTAGTAATCAAATCAACCTTACAACCACGCTCCATTTAATTAGAAGTCATCATAAAAGCCTTGTCCCAACTATGTTGGGATCGGCTACATCAATTCTGTTTCTAAGGAGTAACTGATAATATTCTAAGGAGATTGAGATCTTCTTCTTCTTCTTGGGTTGGTTTTTAAGGAGATTGATTTGGTCCATCATAGCCTATGTGCATGCTAAAATATAGTAAACTTATCTCTCACTTTGAGAGATACTAAAAATAGTAATGTTCGCACATTTCTCACTTGGATTAAAATAAAATCAGGTGCCTTTTTCTAACTCAGATGATTTTCCATGAGTATACAAGTAGCACTAGTCTCCTCACATTTTAATAATATACACAAACTGGCTTGAACACGAGGATCGTAGATTCTTGAAAAGACTTGGTAAACTCGCAATAATAATATTAATACTGATCACCCATTTGAAACAAACTGAATCATGTGTGAAACAGTTTTTTTATATCAACAATTCTCTACAGAAAGGTTACCTCACGGAAAGTCATGAGGCTAGGCTTATCTCCCACTGGTGGTGTCTGATTACACACGATATGAACAATAGGCAACCTAACGGAGTCCGCACCATGTGCAAGTGCACGACTTCGGCCGACAACCCCATCCATCCAAGCTCCACCACGTTTTTCAGAAGGCCTAGAATAAGGGTCAAAATAGAAGTATGCAACTGGATTTCCTAACGAGTCATTGACGCGAAAGAATTTGACATCTTTGTTCCAAACCTTAAAAACAATGGAAAGTATAATATCAGCATATAAATTTCACTATCAACACTTATAAGCAAAAAAAAGGGTAAATGGACAGGTCTTGTAGGTGCTATCATGTTACTGGAGCTGTGCCATCAGCTGGTTCAATGTTGATATCAAACAGCATCTTTGCAAGGCCAAAAAGGCCATCCATAACCTTTGGAAGCGAAAAAAATGGCCGTAACTCTTCCTGCCAAGTGAAAAGTAGAACAAAACAAGAAATAAACTTCTTGTAAAGAAAGCTAACATATTGCATTGAAAAAACCTCTTCCATCAAATCCATAGAAAATAGAGCCATACCTTCGTATTTGGACACCAATGAAGGCAAAGTGATATGATACGTACATAACTAAAATGGTAGTGACTAAATATCCGTAGCCAATTGATCTCCTATAACTTATTCAATTGTACATAATGCAGTCAGATCTTTCTTAATAACCCGTATGCTACCAAGGTTATTACGTAAAATGTGGCATGCACAAGTCACAGTATAAAGTTGAAACCATTTTCAGTTACAAAAATAAATAAGAATCTCCATCATGAGATCTCCATATGAAGAAAATAATGTCATTTTCTGTGGCATGCAATAATTGTCAATATGTATATACTCACATTTTGTTAGCAATCATAATGTCAATATTGCCATATGGATGTAAGCTATGGACACCCTAGATTGCATAGAGAGAGGAGATCAGGTGTGCAGAACAGTACAACCACACCTTAACTATGGTGGAGTGGGTCCTTGTGGAGCCCATTTGATTGTACTCCAATAGTCCAATTTGTGTTGTGGGGTAGGCATTTGAAGATGGCAATATGGATTTGGGATAAGTGAAATACCACCCCAATTGGAGGAAGATTGGTACTGAAAAAAGGGACTGCAAAACAAACTGTTTGACCAAACCCCTAACTGTTCATTTTCAAAGCCTCTAACTTCACATCCAATTGGGATGGAATTGCCCATCCTAGTCCAAAATGTCACATCAAATCCCACCAATTGCGGTGAATTGGCATGGACCAAGTGGAACCCACGAAGACCATACTTTCTCAAGTTGCTAACCAATACACCCAAAATGCCTAGGAGTTAAAGGTGCGGCAAACTAACTACTTAACACCCTCCCTCAGGCAGGATACCGCCCGGGCTCAAACCACACGCCCGCACAAGACACAGCATGGGGCCTTTTTGCCTTGCTCACATGACCTGCACAGAAGACATGGCATTGGGCCTTTTTTGCCTCACGTGGATTCAAACCTGAGACATGTTGGCTTTGATACTATCTCAAGTTGCTAACCAATACACCCAAAATGCCTAGTACAGCAAACTAACTACTTAAAATACTTGAGGTGCAGTCGTAGTGAGAAAAGCTACCTCATTTATGTCGTACTTTGACTCACGAAGTCTCTCACTCCAGAAGTTTATGTCCCAGTGATTCATGTCATTAGTTTCAAGAGCACCCTTGTCCTTAGAAAAGCTCTTAAGGTCTTCCATATCTACAGGAACAATTTTATTTTTTAATAATTTCTTTAAAAGTGAAGGACATAGTAATATAGAGTCATAGACTGAAGAAATAAAACATTAAACAAATCAATTATACATCATACATAAAGCTCATTCATGTAATAGAACATAAAAGTAACAATTTCAGACCATCCACTTTAGAGCAGAAAGGAAAGCATGATAGACTGAAGAAATAAAACATTAAACAGATCAATTAGACATCATGCATAACGCTCATTCATGTAATAGAACATAAAAGTAACAATTTCAGGCCATCTACTTTAGAGCAGAAAGGAAAGCATGACATTGATGAATTTAGAAAGAAATTATTCCATCTATAATGCTATAAAAATAACAAACAAAAATAAGCTAAAGCATCAATTTAGCACATTTAAGAAAAATCATAAAAGAACAATAAACTTGAAACAAATAAAGGTGGTGATGCCACATGCTACAAATAATCAAGGCAAGAATGGATTATAGTATTTTAAATTGCAAACACTAAGTTTGAAAAGTTTGTGATTTAGTCTAGATTTAGGTTGTTACAGAATACACATCAAAAAGAAAAGGGAAAAAGAGCAACAATGGCAAAGTATAGTCCTACAGGTGAATGCATTAAGAGAAAGCATGTTACACCTAGGGATGTCAAATCGGCCCGGCCCAGTCCGCCAGTCAATGGCCCGTGCCATGGGCTGCGCTGGGCCGAGGACTGTGGCGCGGTCGGCCCGTTTCGGCACGGCACAAGATGGGCCGACCTGTCCCCAATGGTCGGCCCGCCCAACGGCTATAGTTTAATGTTTAATTTTACCCCCAACATCTGATTTTTTACTTTTCCTTCATTGTAATTTGTAAATATACAAGCTTTTTTATTCTTTTTTCTTTTTATTCTCTAAAAAGATTGTAAGGTTTTGAAGGTAATCCTATTTACAAACCTTCAAGAAGTTAAGATCCAAATGGTTCTCTTTTCGGTGGAGTAGGCCGAGTTTGACCGAACCACTTAAATATCTTTGTCATTCTCCGTACTTGTTTTTATTTTTAATTTTAATATCGAAAAGGCAAAAATTAATCAAAAAAATATTAAAAGAGGCATGCCGAGCACGGCAGGCATGAAGGCACGGCACGGCCCATGAAATTTCCTACATGGCCCGCCAGATGAGATGGGCCATGCCGGCCAGGCCCGGCCCGTTTGACATCCCTAGTTACACCCAATAAGCAAAAATATGGGACTGATTCACACTTTTTATATTGAAGGCCCTATTTCATCAGTAAAAAAACAAAATTCAAATTACATGACACCAGATACAATGGTGGGTTATTGTCCTATTGAATTGTCTTTCAAGCAAGAAGATTGCAGAATTTTGACAAGCATTGAGGAAGTTATGACCCATCTAAAATAAGCATCCATTCAACCATGCTTTTGTTCTAGCCCGAAAAATTTAGCGTCTCCATTTCACAGTACCTCTGCCTTATTTTTGCCCTAGATCAGTGACCCATGCTCATCTCAAAAGATTTGGGGAAAAGTCAAGCTCATATACTTGTCATGACATGTGATTTAGGATTTATACACTATGACACAGAAGCAACTGGAAAAGGACTTGACATTATATGGGAGCATAAAATTGTACTAAGAAGCTTATAACCTTGAACTGCAGAATCCCAAGAGGCACTGCGAAGCTTTTCCAGAAGTTCTTCTGCTTTATCAATTGTAGCCATTTTCTTTGCCATGCTCACCTTGATACAACAAAAACTCCTTCAGTCCTTTGTGAATGAGGAGAAATGAAATTGAGAACACATCAGATTCCTTCTAAATTTGACAACTGCAACACATGACATGATACCTCTGCGTAATTATTATATCCAAGAAGTTTAGCTTTCTCCAACCTAAGACTCAGAATCTGGTCAATTATTGGAGTATTATTGAGATCTCCACTGGAGGCACGGGTAATATAAGCACGAAAAAGTTCTTCGCGCAAAGATCGGTTTTGTGCATGTTGCAAAACAGAGCGATAGCTTGGACCATCCAATGTAAGTATCCATGGCCCATTTTCTGCTGTAGCATTTTCGTGCCCCTGATACGATAAAGGAGAGGCACACTGAGAACTAAATAAGGAAAGAAACCCAGATTACCAAACATACATCTCAAGTTCTCAACAGAAGGCAATAGAACTAGTGAAGCAAACAAATACCAGATATGTAGCATTATTACAAAGATACCTTGGACACTGCTGTCTGTGCTGCCAGACTAAGTGCTGTAGCAGGCATTCCATCAAGTTCCTTCTTCTCTATAATTAATTTTTCAAAGTTTTTTGTGGCGTCCAGGATATTGTCATCGAACTTTTTTGCTAACTTTTCCAATTCCTGTAAAGCAAACATAGAATGACACATGAAAAAGAAGCATGTAATATGAAGATACTATATGGGCATCTAAACATTGAAAGTCCCATCTAACTACACTTTAAAAAGTAGAATTGAGAAAAAAAAAAAGGTTATCCTTAGAACCCAGACAATTTGAGATTCATAGGAGTCCACCTTAAGTGGTTCAATTAATTACAGAGATACTGATCAGGATTCAAATATTTAAAGTTTCAACGAACATAACCAAAATTGTGAAATTTTCCTTAATTTACAGTGATTACCTAATTACAACCAACCATTGCAAAATTGATATGAATTATATATTCACTTAATTTTGTAGTTGGTGTACCCTCTGCAAGTAGTTAGCAGAAGAATATAGAAGCATAAAAGCAACTCCAACCATCCATTTTGAACTCTGTCTCTTCTCTACTCTCTTCTTCAGAAATGATCGCTGAAAAGATACACCTAATATAGATGGGTGATTCTAATGTGGATAAGCTGTCTAAAAATAAAATATAGCCAAACCTGCCATGATCAGAAGAAACAAAGATCTTAAACCCAAGGACATGCATAGTAATTGAAGACCCAAGGACCTGCAAAGTAATCTAAGGCCCTGAGTAACATTGGACCTATGGTTAGATGATCAAGGCTGTTGATCTGATGGGCCTCTATGGGATATGGATGGGCCATGCTCTAAAAATAGCCTTGACAAGACCATCCTATCTATTTATTTAATCTATGGCCTTTTCCATCAAAGGCAAAATATTCTGTGTAATTTCTTTGTCATCTATTTGGAGACCGCATGGAAGAAGGTACATTTAAACGGTCTCATCATGGAAATGTTTATGGTATCACGGTGAGTCTAATCAGATTAAACAGTCTGGATTGCTACACCATGAGCGCCACTTAAAATACTCAAGGCCCAAGTATATCCTCAGAGGTCAATACTTAGGCACGTTTTCATGGTCATCTATGAAAGTGTTGCGAGTTAAAATACCTCCTTAAGCAGAGAGTTGTTTCTCCTTCATCCTCCATAGAAAGGACTAACGACCTTATTATACATAATCCTAGTTTGTCAAAGTGAGGATTTTCATTTTCCATAAAAAAAAATAACAATATTAATGAGAAAGGGGAAGCAAACACAAGCAGAGAGAGTGACATAATTTAGTCCATCTCCGTATCTGATCCTGGGGCCCACTGTCAACTAAGCGACAATTGCAAAGACTAAGGAAGCACCATAAATTACCAGTTTGGTAACTCTACTAATATAGTTAAGTCAAGTAAAGTTGATTTTAAAGAAAAATAAAATATAAGTGGGTTATGATGGTATGTTGTTTTTAGTTGTTTGTTATGGAATCTTTTGACTTTTTGTATGGAAAAGTAGATTTTTTTTTGTATTTTAGTAGATAAAGGTAGTTGTTTTTTGACTTTTTGTATGAAAAAGATGAGGGGAGTTTTGAATAAAGTGCATTTGATGTGACATCTTGTCTGGAAAATGGAGGCTTTACTTGACTTGTATTGTATTCGTAAAGTGCCAAACGGGCCCTAAGAGGTTGTGTAGAGGGGGTGAGCACCCACTAGACTTCTAGAGTATATATTTGATGTGTAAAAATAAAAATAAAAAAGTCCTCATTTCATCAGGACTGGGGTTATAGTAGGCTTAAAACCTCATGAAAAGGAAAATTTTCTAATTGTACTTGTACTTAAATTAACATCTAGTGAAAACTCTTTAATCATCTCCGTCAGTGGACATAGTCACACCTGAAGATCCAAATAAATCTGTGTTTATTGTTGTATTAATGAACTAGTACTGCCCAATCAAGGAAATACTCAGGTAGAAAATGATAAATAGCCAGTAATAACAGCCACAGGTCCTCGGGAGGTTAGTATTTTGTAATTTCAAGAGTCCTAAAAACATTCAGGCATGACAGCGCCAGATCATCAAGTTAATAAAGAAGAAGGCAACAACACGAAAAGCACCAAAACCTCACTTGTTGGATTTTATTGAATCGGTCTCTGTCATCATCTTCAAGGGAAACACCATTAAGAACTGCTTCCTGTATCCGTGCTGCACAATCCAGAAAAGAAAAAACCAGTTTTGATAAAGTAGAAAAGCACAAGATGTAGAGCATGTCACTTACAGGCAAGGAAACAGAAATTTAGTCTCTTACAAGGACTTAAAATAACATATCCTGGATCCAGCAGCATATATACTAACAGTTGATGTGTGAGACTGATGGAGCCCCAGTTCCATAGTTTTATTATCAATCAAGGGTTGGATTAGTGTGTTCTAATTAAATGATGATGATGAACAAGCTTTGATCATATAGCCTGTGTTTCTAGCTTTAGTGCAACCTTGATTCACAGAAAAGCTTTGCTATTTTTCTCTTCCATTCAACAAAATCAAAGAAACCAATAAGTCTGAAGTAATATCATTAGTTTTAAAACAACCTTCAGAGACTCATCTTCACAATTACTTTACCTGGACATGAACACCAGAATGGATGGTTAGTATCAAACAAGAATAGTGGGTGATGAATATATTGCCTTCAAGAACCCATTATAAGATGTTCCTACAAACAGTATAAAATATAATAGAGAGAGAAGTAAAATTTAATAGTTTTTCTTAGTTACATATGTAGTACCTGACTGTTACTAAAATATAAGAAGAAAATTTTAAATTAAGAGCTTCTTTTCCTATTCAAAGTGAAGGGGCAACCTTGTATTTGACACAAACACATGAGATCATGGAAATGAAGAGTTCATTTTCACATTCTCACATCAAATTAAAAAATTATCTAGTGATTGTGTCAAATGATATTTAGGATTCTTCAAAGAGTAGGAAAGATAGTTTTTTTTTTTTTTTTTTTAATATCTCAGATTACACTTATGCGGTAAAATCAATGAGTCGGTCATTAGAAAAAAATGAAAGTAGAAAAAGATTATAAGCATTCCAGATATCTCTGCACATTAAAATTACAATGAAGTGCCTAAAAACTATGAGGTCAATAAAAATAGAATAATGCATAATTATTTTCTATGATATCTGCATTGTTCAAGTAATTGTACATTTGTACCTTCAAATACTGTTTGCAAAAGGTGCAAATGCAGGAAAATTACCCTCTACTATGCGTTTACGAGCGTCGCTTATTGTCTGCCAAGATGAAGATTCTTTAATAGCCCTAAAGGCATTGTAAATAGGCTTGCTTTTCCCAATCTTAGTTGAAACTTAACTTTGTCTGACTGTAAAACAGAGTTGAGAAATGTTAATCAGCAAGGCATTATAAGTTTACAATGAAAATGTATGGTCTTTTCATGGGTGTCCTGGGGGATAGATTATGGTGGGAGTACTCCCAAAGGGGAATCAACCTATCTACAGTAAACATGCATACATGTAAGTCAATCCAGATCATCCCAAGCAAGTTGTACATATTTACAGCTGAGCCTAATTTGTTTCTTTGAAAAGAAGTGGAAAATTATAGAACCTAAGCCCAAAGAAGGCCAAGTCCAACCTGGTTAAGAACCTATAGGACCGAGCAGAAATGGGCGTCTTTCGAGCCCGTCTAAGAATTTATCAGGCCAAGCATAACTTAATGAAGAACATTTAGACCTGGATTTTCCATATGTAATGAATAAATGTAGTACGAACGTATACTGGTAATTCTTGATCCAAGCCTGACCAAATTAGTAATCGGGGCTAAAATTTTAAATCTGAACTGACCCATCAGGAATCAGTGCTGACAGTCTAGGCCACAAATGAGACTGAGACAGGCTAACCCAACACATTAGGATCTACAGTTTTTTCATTGAGCATTTTGTGCAGGTAGAGAGCACCATATGGTGACCCTAGATCATTCATCTAGAGGGAACCATCCAATCTTCACTTGACAGGCGTTTTAGATTTATGGTTTCTTGTCTACAAGCAGCCAACCTTTGGTCTGATTGAGGGAAAAAAATTTTTGTTACAATAGGACCCTCAGTAGATGCAGCAATCCTGTTTTAAAATCTAAAATTAGTAGATGCCCATCATAATTCAAGGTTTGGATATTTCTAAATACTATACACTAATACAAGAAATATAGGATAATTGATATGTATAGCATGATATTCTTGGAGTTATTTTCGCAATTCAGGTTCTAAAAATAACTTGTATGATATGTGGGTATTTTAATTTATATACTTGCTTTTACTAGAGTAACTAGAAGAGGGTTATGATGAGAAAATAGAAGCCAACACAAGCAGCACATTGATGAAGCACTTCCTATTCAAGAAGTAGGTCCACTACATCCTAAGCTTGAGTTTGTGAGAGTAGTAATAGTTTTGGTCTTGCCTGCACCAATTATGTGATGAACAAGATAAAAGCAAGAAGAAAAAAGAGCATGTTTGATACTTGTGTTCTACAAGATGTATGATATTTTTGGTTTTCTAAGGTTTAGATTTTGCTTTGGGGTACTGAGCTCCAGCTTTTTATTTGAGTTTGAAGAAGATAATGTATAGAAAAACATTCTGAAACTAGGCTATTGTCATTTGAGCTGTTATATGGGAAGATTTATTATGATGAATGGGTGTAAAGGACTTTTACATCATTTACCTTTTTCATTGGGTTTTGGATATATGTAAATTGAGAACAACTAACTCAGTTTATGTGTTCCTATAAAAATAAAAATCACTTAGCTGACGTGTGAGTTGAGGGTTCACGTGTTGGGATATCGGTTCTTACCCATAAATTCAGTAAGCATGTAACTCCGTTTTAGCAGTAAACCGGGCTCTCAAAGCTAGGGACAAGTGTGGGGAAATGTCAAGAACTTTCCACATAACCATACATTTCACATACGATTGATTCAACTGTGCAGATTAAATGGAGTAAAATTTGGGTTATTGCCTATATATAAGGAGGCATGTGATATGAACAACTCTGACCAACCAAAAGTGGACCATACATAAGCAAATTCAGGTTTTAGCTGCCATAAGCACAGAAGCATTTCTTTTTAATTAAAACAGAGGGAAAAAAGAGGAATAAAGAAGTGCCCAGAAAAGCAAAAAACATCCCATCTCCAGTAACGTCAACTCAGATGCATTATATCAAGGGAGGGCGATGGAAAGTTTTGAACATGGATCACGTTAGCCATCCTAATGAATTGGCAATTTCAAATTTGCAGATACGAATTACTTATCCAAACCTTTGGCCATTACATAACATATGTCCCTCTTGAAACAGATAACATGTGGACATGTATATGAATGTATATTTAGTTACATGTACTTGTACCGAAGAGATTCTTACATGTAGGAATGAGATTGACAATTTTCATCTTCTCCTGGTTGCCTTTGTATTATGAGTTGCAACTCAAAAGTCAAAAAATATCCAAATAAATCTTCAAACATGATAGGAGTGTCCTGATTGCTGATAGAGGTATGTACTGGATCATACTGCTGGCCTAGGCCATTGAGGATTCTAAAAGACTTAAGAGCATGCAAAATACAAGTGCATCAAATGATTCTACCTTTAGTTTGAAGTAATCAAAGTTTCATGGCAAGACATCTTGCAAAATCATTGTGATAGAATCCAACGGTGACTAATGTTCAATTAAGTATCAAATTACTAGTGCTGGCAGGTGTGTGAAGGGATTAGATAGATCATAGGTGGTAAGGTACCAAAAAGGTAATATTTGTGGCGAATTTTCCTTTTTATATATGCAAATATGACACACCTGAACATCTTCAATGGCAGAACGAAGCTCAGGAGAATCCTTCACTGCATTGAGATGGTTTACTATCCCCCAAACTACTCGCAACCGATCCATGATCTTCTCCAATGGATCCACCAGTCCTGGCCATGTTGGCTCCACCTTATTCTCCAATTCATCCAAATCACTCTCCTGCAACGCTTTAACTCTTCAATCATCAATGTCACAACGTTCTCTTCAAAAGGAATTTACAATGTATATATAGAGACTAAAAGAAGAAAAAAGAGTGAGAGAGAGAGAGAGAGAGAGAGAGAGAGAGAGAGAGAGAGAGAGAGAGAGAGAGAGAGATTATTGTATACACTCTGAAGTCTGAACTCATCATTTGAATGATAATGTTGAGCAAATTGGTTCAATGGGCCCACCAATGAAGGGAGCAACTGTTACAGGTAATGGGCTTAAAAGCCAACATATTGGAGTTGATGGGCCAAGCCCAAGGGCCCAACTCATGTTACAAGACCCGGTTAACCCAATAAGGTCCAAGCCCAAATCCATAAGGCCTGGCCACATCCTCGAGAAAGCAACCAGAAGCCTCACTCTCGTCACTGTGGAAATGGTTAATCCTCATCCCTTTTTACCAAGTCTCGCGGAGGATATCCCAACCACCTCGTCCATCGAGGATAATTCAAAAACTCCATCGAAGTAGAGATTGCGTTGCTGTAAAGTCGTCCCCATCTATTAGGGGAAGACTATAAATAGAAAAACCTCACCAACACTTGAGGGGACAGAACTCTTTCTCTTCAAAAGACACTTATCCTCTCATTCTCATAGCTTGTAATCTTGGCACACTTGAGATATAAAAATATCTTGCGATATCAACCATTGAAAAGTGGACGTAGGTCACACTGGCCGAACCATTATAATTCTTGCTTTCTCTCTCTCTGCTTTAACTAGTGCATTTATTACCAATCACTTGACCCGTGGTGTGCGAAGTCAATTTGTGCACCATCAGGAGTGGTTACGGATGTCAATGGACCTTCAATTACCTTAGTTCCGCGCAAAAACTCTAAGGTATGGATCCTCTGTTTTTGAATCCATACCTGAATATCCTAATACCCAAGTAATATGCATAAAATAATATATAGAATATATACTAATAAGAATCATTACTTTATAAAGAGATTAAACAACATGGGAGAATGATACAGGTGGTAGATGCTAGACCTTGATACTTGTGGCTGATTACAAGTTTTGAGTCTTGGTACCCATTCTTTTTTCCAATGATATGTATTTTGGGTCGAGTACATCGAAGTTGGAACCCATTATAAATCATCATAATTATCATCAAAGCTTTATTCCAACTATGTTAGGGTCAGCAAAATATAAAAGACCCTCTAGCCTTCCAATTGACTAGAGTAATAACTTGTAAGAAGTGTGTAGTGTGGAGGTTGGTTGAGTTAAAGGGTATTCTCATCTCTTTTCAGTAGTTTTTAACAAAATTCAATCAAAATTAGTCAATGGGGGATTCAAACTCTACTCACACACCCATCTCCCTCTGAGCTAAACCATATTGTCAAGGAGTTAAGGTGATTATATTATAAGTCTAATGACTTTATATTTATATTAAAAGAAAGAAAAACCATTGACCCTCATCCCACAGTACAGTCCATTCATGGTTGTGGTCGCAGGGTCCAGTGAAGGGGGTGTTTTCAATAAGGTGGGCCCTTTTATGTTGCCCTATAGGGAAAAGGGTTCTCACTGGAGTTGCAAACTCTGAAATCTAATTCTTTCGGCGGTTCGGACCCGCAAAAAATACCAGGTTTGGAACCTGTTTTAAGTTCTTATTTATGAACGAGTTCAGGTCCGGAACCTAAATTAGATTTCAATTAAAAAAAAAGTTTCCGATTCTAGTTCCATATAGGTTCCGGCCCATGGAGCCGAGATCCGGCATACTAGTACTTAATATTGTAAATACTTAATATTGTAAAGTATAGGCCGGAGGTAGTAGACTTGATGTATAAGTTGAATGATATCCTTATTTAAAAAAAATTAAATGAATAGAAGTCAATACCTGTTTTACAACTAAGATCCCAATCCTCTAGGTGGACCCATCAGAAACGGGTTTGGAACCAACAAAACTGATTCTGAGCTGGAATGAGAACCGTTATTTAAGGATTGGTCAAAATTCGGTCCAATATGGTTCCGACCCGGAACCGTCTATGTTTATATCCGCTGATTGGCTGGTTCTCACATGAAGATTTTGCCATATTTAAAAATCAAGAATTAAAATGAAAGTGGTTTATTGAAAGCAGTAGAGAGAGTAAAAAAAAAAAAAAAAAGTAAGTTTGTGGGGGCAGAGAAGTTTACAAGTTTCTTCAACAGATATCGGATCCCTGGACGGATGTGCTTCCGGTCGACAGCATCGTAGGGAGGGAAAACGAAATCCTTGAGAAGAGGATTCGATGATTTCATTTCCAGCTCTTCTTCTTCCTCTTTTTCTTGTTTGGAAGCCATGAAAGAAGCAGTAGCTATGATGCACTTGTGACTTGTGACTTATGACTTGTGAGGGAGAAGATAGGGGAGAGAAAGCAGTCGCGTCCTTTGACTTCCGAAACATGGAATCCTCAATCCTCATGGTTATACACACCATGCGTTTGTTCACGAGTGGATTCCTCTATAGCAGAGGAAAATGGGTTTGATTTTCTATTCTCCCTCCACATTTTCCTTCACAAAAAAAAATAAATAAATAAATAAGAAAAACGAATTGGACTTTCTCCAATAAAAAGTTTTCTATTGCCCACTTGCGGTAGGAAATAGTAATCTCTAGATTTTCTTTTTGGCAATTTAGCTAACGCGCTCTCTTATTTGGATTCACAAATGCTCAAAATTTCTTTTTATTCATTTTGATATCTTAAATTCAGAGTATTTTAAAACTCATAAATGCAATATATCATTTATCTCAAGAATTATGTGAGAGTATGTCACTCAAGCATCTTATAAGCACTTAAAGTAGTAGAATTTACTAAGATAAATGCTCTTTAGTGTATTTTCAATGTCATCGTATTTTACTTCGGTAGGAGTTGGCTCAACCATCGGATTGAGTGGAATAAGATTTATTAGTCACATTGATCATATGCTTAATCTAAAAGTGGGGCTAATCCCTATTTAAGTAAAACTCTTGGACATCCCATGGACGTGAATGACATTTATTTCGGGTTTTCAATAGGTGAAGTTCCACTCCTTCCACTCAAAGGAAGCTTGAGTAAAACACTAAGAGAGCTTGGGCACCGACTTAAACATGTGTTTATATAACTTTGGGAACTTGCACTCTACGTATTTTTGTTTTAAAAAGAGGAATCTTATAATTCTACCTCTCACATGGAACTTGCAACTTCTATATTGAGGGAAATCAATTATTTTCTTTCACAAAGCAAATTTTCTCCTTATCATCGCATCCTCTCATTACACATACTTTTATTAAGAGTGGCAGATAAATGGATACAAGTTTTAGTGGGCCTTTAATTACACACTTACCGGAATGACCCAAGGGGTCGTTTGCTTTTAATTTATGGTACATAGGCGAATGTTGCAAATGTGTAACAAGTTTGCATGTTCGTCAATTTCTAGGTCTTGGGGTTTATTAGCTAAATACGGAAATTTAACAGTTTGGATTACATTATGCGGCCCAATAAAGGTGGTTGATGGGGCCCACGAGAAAAAAAAAACACCATTTGAGAAACTATATGATCCCTTTTTGTAAGAGTGGGTGTGAGTCACTTTCAACACCAATATAGATGTAACCCCAGGAGTAGCTCAGTTGGTCTAGGACCACTGTTTGCACTCGAAAGTTGTAAGTTCGAAATTGCACTACCACACTAGGGCTAAAAGGGAGTTTACCCGGCTTCTCTTTGGACCTGAAGGGATTAGTCTAGTCCAAAGGGTTGGAACCCTCCGATAGCCAAAAAAAAAAAAAACCCCTATATAGATGTGAAATTTTTTTATGCCGCCTTGTTTATGCACCATTCTCATCATGATAACTCGTAACCATTACATATGTGAACCATTTACATCTGTATATGACTACAAACATGCAACTCCTAACCTATAAAAAATCTCAATGTGTTGAAAGTTCAATTGGTGATTGGATTTGGGTGCAGGTCCTGTTGCATCCGGACCTAAATACTAGAGTGTATTTAAGGCATATTAATAGATATTGTGATATAAAATAACCAAGGTTTCCACAGAAACTTTTGCATGAAGAGGACACACCTCAGACAATAAACCACGAATGAAGATTATATTAATATTCAAAAACTGTCTTTCCCCTACCGAAACAGCGGCGGCAGACACCAATTGTTGGCACGCGGGTGTGGTCGCATCCTCGTG
Source organism: Umbellularia californica (assembly GCA_028538565.1). NCBI lineage: Eukaryota > Viridiplantae > Streptophyta > Magnoliopsida > Laurales > Lauraceae > Umbellularia > Umbellularia californica. Next base: position 58,166,670 of record JAPQWN010000004.1, on the reverse strand, counting down.
ATTCAAGAAATGCCTTTGATAATAAATTAAATTTTTGGTTTTTTATTAAATCTCTTCGCTTGACTATATACACCGCACCACCCAAATGAAAATCCTGAGCCCGCCATTGTACTGAAAAACTGTTATAAATAAGAAAGCAAAACCTTTTTATTCCAGGGCTCCAAACCAAATTGAGAAAACCAAATAATCAGTTTGTTTCAGCCCTCTTCTACAAAGCATAAAATGTCAGAAAATGGAAAAGAATTGCAAATCTTCATTTTTTTTTTCTTAATTTCTTTTAGGGTGCTTTTTTATACAAATAAAATTACATAATCGAGTATAAAGGTTGTGAGAATGGAGCTCAAATGCATTACATTTCAAACTAAACACACAGAAATCAGTATTGGTCATGGCTAAGACCTTGACATATCAGGCTATAGGGCTTGTTTTCAGTTGAGTTTTGGAAAAATGGGTGTGATATGATTGTACATATGAAGCAATAGCGGATCCCAAATGAAAAAAAAATACGTTCCTTGGTGTGTTTGTGCGACAAGAGGATTCCGCAGTAGAGAGGAAAATTGGCCTGATTTTTCGTGTAACTTCTTTTTCAGTTGTTTGGTGTGAAGTATCTTCCTCGTGGAAAAGGAAGAAAAATGAAATAATTTTCCTTAATAAAGATTATTTCAATTTCCATATGAGGGGGAGAAATGTAGGAATCATCTCTCTCGCGGGCGCGGAAATGGAAATCTGCATAGAGCGGAATTTTTTCACTGCACAAATGCACCCTATCATATGATAACCGATCTTAAAAAAAATTAAACTCGAACATAACTTCCAGTCTGAAATCTACCACCAAGGAGTGTTCTTCGCACGAATGGTTTTCTATTAATAGACCAGCTCCTTCTTAATGCTCTGCGTCTTCTCCAAGCAGAGATGTGGGCGTAGAGATATGGAAAAGCAGCACAAAGTAGTAGGAAAAGCAGAATTGCAACACACAGAATCATGACATTGCGAAACCCATCTTTTAAAGAAGGGTCATTTTGCTCTGTCCATGGCAAACCTCCAACATTCATTCCAAACACTGTCAAGAAAGGAAAATATTTGTTACATGCATGCTTGATAACAAGAGCATTTATTTTCTTACTGATTACCATATATCCGACATGCATTGCACAGATAACCACACATTATACATCAGGAACAACCTTACCAATTTTTATTGTATTTTTGTAGTATCCACATACAATTTATATAGTTTTACAACATTCCTACCCTAAAGAACAAGGATGCTCGATTTTCAATCGAACACGAAAAGGCACATTGGTTATTTGTAGTCCCCTAAAGGGCTTGTTGGTTTGCATAAAATACATAGGAATTCATGCATTAGTGGTTCAAAACAAAGATGTAAGTTGAATATACGAAAATGACCATCAACTAACCTCCTCTTATGGAAATTAAATCAAGGAAAGATGAGAAATGAATACCCAGCCATTGTCCTAGTAAATCAAATCCTAAGATAGTCAAGGTCCCATCTCATGGCTACCCTCATATCCTTCACCCCTTACCTCACATCATTCGCAATTCACCTCATTGCAAATCCTTCAGTGGAGATCATTTGACTGTGAATTCTTATGTATTCAAATCCTATATTTTCTGCAAACAAAGAGGCCCTTAAAGGAAAAAGAAGAAAAACATATAATAGTAGTTGGATTTTTCAGAAGAGATTTGAACTCGTGCACTACTGCTCCTGCCAATGGACATTGGTGTTCTTAACTCAGAACCGTTGAATTTTTGTTTTCTTCCTAAGTTAGCCCACTGTCCAGGAGTCATACTATCAACCTACAAACCCAGGGATCCCTACGCGTGTGTCTGATATCGAGGTGCCAACACCACTCCACTAGAAGCGTGTTGGCCCCAGAAGAAGAGTAGTATTTATGTACTACTTCATACTACTTATATAGCTCTAAGATAAACTTATCCTTGAAAAGGTTGATTTCATATAAAAGAAGTTAATGTACGGTATACAATCCACATATCATTTTAAATATATTCATATGGTCTCATTGGCATGGGGATTCTTGAAGTTTCTGTAGTGGACACTAACACAGTAACACCTCATATTTTTCTAGATGCTAGACAAACATATAATGTCCATGTAACTACATCTTACAAGGACTAAGCAAAAGAACACTGAATTAGAAGTGAACGTGGCCAAGGGCGGAACCAGAGGGGTTTGGGGTGGCCTTGCTCCCCCTGTGTAAATCTTTCATATATTAAAGGATGTGATTGGGAAAATTATGATGTGAAGAAAGCTTACCTCCAGTGACAATAGATAAAGGGAGGAAGACCATAGAAAGGAATGAAAGGTAGTACAGCTTCCGATTTATCTGCTCAGCCTGCCAACTATCAAGACCAGCCTGAATTACTGTGACCCTATTCACTATAAATCCCAGATTCTCCTTTAGCCTCCTGAGTCTGCCAATTATCTCCTCAAGAGAGACAATGTCTTCACTTTTAAACCAACTTTTTGTAGCACTTTTTTCTTTGACGCGGGGAAAAACTTGCTCGCCATGAGCCACTACCTAGATCATTGCAGAGACAAATCCATTAAATGAGCACTCGTGCAGCCAAAGTAGGATCAGTTCCAAATTCAAGCAAGAATGTGAGCCAAGTATCATTAGTGTATAGACTATAGAAGGAACAATGCAGGAGTCTCCAGAAACATTTAAGTACTGGTTGCTGCGCGGCTGCGCCTTCTGAGAAAAGCTAATACTTCATGCAATCCTACATGCAGTTGAATGTTTATAGAGCCATGCTACTTGTCCCGGGGATCTTGTCCCGGGAGCCAAATGACCAAAATGCCCCTCCCATGTGGAGTCGGGCCAGTCCCGGGACAAGATCCCCGGGACAAGTAGACTTTTTCATGTTTATAATAGGATCTGAGTCATCCATCAGGTCAGCTGCACCATGGAGGTGTTGAGGTTTAAAAATCATGTCGGTCGGACAATTTTAGCTATCGTTTTTTATTAAGGAATTTCAGAAGTTGATTAACATTTCTTAACTACTCACTTTCTCTTCAAACTCAGCATTATGATTAAATAACAAGCAATTTAGAACTCATACAGGTGCTCCTGGTTCAGACTGTAAAGATTTTCACTTGTGGGTTGGCAAGTAGGAATGCACATGACTATGTCCCCCATAAAGTAAGGTCTTGATGAGAGCACTGGAAAATACCTGTAGGAGGCGTTGTAAATTCAGATGCATTTTGGGGAATCTTCTATCATCTAGCAGCTGTTTCTTCAGTGCAAAGCCACCTGTACCCAAGGAATTAATCATAATAAAAACAGGACAAAACTATGCTAAGGAAGGAAGAATTATTTGAGAAGATCATTAGTTTAAAAAGGAAATCAGCATGGAATGATGTTGATATAATCCACATTTTTGTTCCACCTTCCCAAATTGAAATCCAAGTCTCCTGTCCTAACTGAAATGGAACCGAAATCAATTTCGGAGAGCAACAAACTCACCTAGTTCCCACACTTCCAGTGATAACTGAATGCATACCAAGTTCATTCCAACAAAGATGATTGATTACCTTTATCCAATTCAAGCTCAACCGTATCCAATTCAATCTCCAGTTCGATTACTATGTCCTGAATGTGATCCATGTGTCTATCAACAATGTGCACAAGGAGGTTTGAAACAGATCTTGGCACTGGGTTATCCGCCTCTTCAGAATGATTCATTGTCAAAAGAAACTCGAGAACATGCTCCCTGATCACAATTCCATTTGAACCTGTCTTATCATCTATAACCAAACCAGGAGTTTCAATGCTGGGAATCTCTGAAAGAAGCGATTGACCGACTGGCGAGAAGCTCAACCTTGGAATGCGGCCCAAAGACACCGTAATCACTGAATTCTGGGTGATTCTAGCTGCGAGTCTAAGAGTGAAGTTGCTGGTAGCCGGTCCCGGTGAATTTACCCGGAAGACGAGCGCCCCATCAATGTATCCAAAAAAGGGTCCATTGCTAACCAGCATGAGAATGTCTTGTAGTTTAAGGGGTGGACAAAGAACATCAATAAGGTACTGTGCAGACAATGAAAGCTTATGATTTCCCTTTGGTAGTTCTACATGATACCAACAGAATTCTCTCCCTCTACCCTCTGTGAGATCCCATTCCTTGGTGAAATAGTTTCCCAATCCATCGAATTTGTAAGCTTTCTGTCTCACGGCGCCGGGGAAATGGGTGCGGTAGAGACGGATATCTTTTGCAGGAGATTTGAGAGGTTCCTCTTCTATTTCATCTGCCTCTGCGCTTGTTTCTTCCAGGACTAGTTCCATCTTTCACAGGAAGAAGGAAGATTTAGAATGCTTCAACCCCAGAATGACTAACTAAATAAATCAGATTTTATCAACAGAACCTGCAAATTTCCACTACTACAAGTACTAACCCATGAAAAGAAGAAAAGATTTTCACATCAACTCAATGTGGAATAGTACTGCTATCAATTATCTCATACAAAATAAACGACAGAGAATGATTGTATGCTATCTAAAAGCAAAAGAACAATCTCCCTCTTTTCTGTTCATGCTAAAACAAAGAAAACTCTTCCAGCAAAAGAATAAAAAACAAAAAGAGGAAAACTCAATTCAAGAAATGGAAATCAGTTCATGTAAAAAGGACCCATGAAAATTAACCTGTTTGCATTCATTATCTAAAAGCCTGTCAAAATTCATTAGCATCTAATCCAATCCCAAAACACCCATGAAAGATTGCAAATTAATCAGGGAATTACCTCATTCAAACTTACTCACCGAAATGTACAATTACAGAAACAGAAATCCTCCCCAAGTTCAAGAAATGAATCTAATAAACTAACTGCAATCTCCAATTGATTAATTCCCAAAACCTGTATAACATTCATTTTTACCATCCGTTTAACCAAAAAGCTAGTTGTGTAATCAAACTAGTTGTTGCATAAATTCAATCTCTAAAATTACAAAAGCAATCAAAAAATCTATTTGGATGCAAGCAAATGCATCTGAAAAACAGATACTTTTGATTGCTAAACCTTGCTATCAACAAAAATCAGAACTTTATGAGTCAATTCACCCCAACACCATCATGCCTCATTCGAACACAGAAAAACAACCCATCCCACGAAAAGATAAAAGAAATCAAAAGGACCCATTTCAGAATCGACCAAATGAATCTGAAAAAACCAAAATTCATGCTATCATCAAAACCCAAAACCATAAAAATCCAACCTTTTCCATATATACATACAACTCCAAAAGATCCATATAAAGATTTTACCTTAACCAAACTCTGGAAAATCAGCAAATCATTGCATAAAAACAGCAAGACCCTCCCTCATCAGATTTACAACACTGAACGCACACACAAAAAATGCAAGTTATCTACCTTCCCTTTGTTATTTCCAGAAAAGAATCAAGAGCCCAACTCCAGAAACAGCAGAACCCATCACCAGCCAAGTCATCTTCTTTCCTCCTTATTTCCCACTAAACAAAGCCAAGGAAAAACCAACCCATAATTTAAAAAACAAAGAACAGAGAAACCAATGTCAACTCTCCATGCAGCTTCCATCCTTCTTCCTAGAACCCATTTTTTTTTTAAATAATCCAATTTTTTTTCTTAAAAAGTTATTAAAAATATGATGATTGAAACAAAAATACAAAAATACAAATCCAATTTTTTTTCTTAAAAAGTTATTAAAAATATGATGATTGAAAAAAAAAATACAAAAATGAAAAAACCTGTGTTTTCTATCACACATTATTTATATCTTTGACAGGAGCACTACAAATCATGACTGATTATTATAATCAAAGAGCTTCAATTAACTTAAGTTAAAGATGGAATATTTGATTTCTTTTCAATGCAATTTCTTCTTTTGTTTTTCTAAGTTTTTTTTTTTTCCTGGGAGTGTAGCGGATTTGTGGGCATGGAAGAGAAAAACACGGCTTGTCCAAACGGCTGTTTGGAGGCTACGAGATTCCAGGGTAGAAGAAAAATAGTAGAAATGCTTCCACGACGTCCACCTGTCTAGTTTGCCATTCACCTTTGGGCCTGGTATGACAATGAGTCTGAGTTGAGTCCCTGACCCGCCCTTAGAGTAAGTTTGGTAGTGTATTTTTAGATTTTGATCCCAATTAAATTTGAAATTAACTTGAGAACTTGGTATTACAAATTATAAAGGAAAAACTATCGAAAAAACCCCCATAGAATTCTAGACAACCCACAAGCACCCAATAGCATGTTGAAGATAGCAGTCGTCCTCAAGTTCCTTTTCAGTCTTTTTTTTTTTTCTAATCATTTTGTGATATGGTTGATATCGACTATTTTATATTATTCAGCAAATAGGACAGTTACATGTTGGAAAAAGTCTGACCGACAAATTGATCCATATCGACCATTAGGAGGAAGTACTAATAGTCAATATCAACCATTCTGTCGTGTTTAACGAATAAGACAGTTATAGGTTGGAAAAAAATATGACCGATAGATTGATCGATATCGACCATTAAAGCTAAATAGTGATAGTCGATACTGACCATTAGAGTTAAAGAAGAAGAAAAATCGCTCCTCTCTTCTGCAGGCGAACAAGAAGAACACAAATCAGATGTTCGGCAAAATGACTAAAAGAGTACCAAGAGCGAGAGACGAGAGAGAGATGATGGGGGACAAAGAGATCTGTATCCTGAAACATATTTATGTGTTTATGCAAGGATTTGTATGGAAATGGGGTCAGGCTTGAGTGGTTTTGGACTCGTGTAAGAGGAAGGGAGTCTAAGTGTCATAAAATGGGGCAGTAAATGAGTGTATAGGGCTGTATAGTATGCACAAGTGGGGTGCGAGTGCAAGGAGGTAATTCCGGAAGTTGTGAGTACAGGTGGGCGTTGTGGGGTTATGAGCACGATGCTGCTATAGGTGTGGTCACGCAGTGGTGCAATGTAGTGAAGGTGGCAGCGCTAGTGTTATGAAGGAGAATGAAGGAAATGAGGTGCAGTAGTGGAGTGAAAGTGGTGCAGGCATAGTGGCAGCACGTCAATGAGTGTAAGGGGGGAAGGGAGAAAGGAAGAGAAGATGGAGAGGGAGAAGGAAAGGAAGGGAGAAAAAAACGAAAGAAAAGGAACAAGGATGAAGGAGATGGCTAGGCGTGCAATGCAGTGGTGCAAGCGCAGTGCGGGGATAGGAAGTGTAGCGCTGGTGGAGAAGGAGAATGAGCCAGAATGAACACTATAGAATGGTCGATATCGACCAACCTACAGAAAAGGTTAAAAGACCCCTCCCGTCTTCAACATGCTATTGGGTCATCATCGGTCCTATGGGGATTTTTCGTTTTCCCAATTATAAATCTATTGCAAGTTAAGTTTATGTAAATAACTCAACATGCATCATGGTTCAAGTTTAGATTTATATTGTACCGAACCCAACCGGACCATTGCTATCCCTACTTTTAGGGTGAATCGACAAATTTTTTAATCAAGTAAGAAACCCATTTTAAATAGAGTTGTTCTTAGGCCTATTTTAGTTGAAATTGATATTAGCTAAATCCAATCAATTTTGACAAAGATCAAAATTATATTGGCATCATTATTAGAAAAAATAGAAAACTAAAGTCAATGAAACAATGTAAAATAAGAGATTAATACAAATTTAACTTGACCCAGATCAATGCCCTTAGTTTAATCTGAATTACATTATGTCTAAAGCATCATCTACTACAAATTATATTGGGTTTATCACCTGGGCAAATATTGGCTTTGGAATGCCAATCAAATTACAAATTTAGTTATTTGTAAAAATGAAAGGGCAGGGGTTACTTGTAAGTTATAAAGGTTATAGGTGTCCTTTTGTAAAATTCCTAAAATACAAGGAAAACCTCTATTGTGAAAGGGTTTATCTACCTGCACTGCATGACCCAGATGGGGTGGTTCTGATTGAAGAATGTGTAAAACCATGTCTAAGGAAGAAGTGAAAAGGTCTTGCTTTGGGTCCAGTTGCTCATGGGCAGAGCCTGACTGGGTCTACCAGGCTATCTTGCTTTGGTTCAGTTTAGGCCTTAGCTTTTAGGATGAAGTTGGGTCTGAATCTAAGATTTAAGCCTATTTAATAATTTGGGCTGAGCTTGGATTAAGTGTTAAAAAGCTCGAAGCCGGCTTTGCATAACCTGGACTTGATCAAGTAGTGCAAAAAAGTTTAAAGCCTGTCCCGACCCGGCCCATTATCTGCCTTATCCAACCAACATTTTCACGCATGTAAAAAAAAATCCGAAAGGGATAAATAATACATACAATTATCGACCTCTTGAAAAGATCTTTATAATGATTTTGAATACTTGGAGAAATCCAACAAAAGAATAAGATATGGTTTTTGGAAGCTGAGAAGGTCAGAGGAAAGAAACGAAGATCTGATTCGTCCTATGACTTTTCAATGATTAAATCCAACAAATATCACCTCTGAAAGCCGAGAAGGTCAACGGAAGAAAGCGGATATCCATTTAATTAACATATCATCAATATAAACATCAAATGGACAAACAATATTCCTAACGTTTCAATTCTAAAAGGATTGGCAGAGTGGTCAGGACCATGGTTCCTCTCTCTTTTAGAACTAAAGGTCCTAGTATCGATCCTAGGTTCCCCCTCTTCACGAACCGAATGTTGAGTCCACTAGTGCTATCACATAGGGGGCACAACAGGATTTTACCCGGCTTCTCTTTGGGTCCGGAGGAATTAGTCCAGCCCAAAGGATTGAGAAACCACCGTTAGAAATATATATATATATATATATATATATATATATATATATATATATCCCTTATGTTCCTCTTGAAAAGATATTTCCAATGATTTTGAACATCAAGAACTCCGCCCAACCATGTATTACTTGTAGTTTTGGTGTGTTTAACGTGAAACTTGATAATGGAAATTTGTGTTTGAGGGGAAAGAGAGAACGGGGGAGGGCAGCAGCAATATGTATGGAAATTTCTTGGAGGGGGCATTGAAAAGCGAAAATTCTCTATAACTTAACATGATTTTCCAATTTTTTTGGATGGAAATTTTTTTTCCATTACTATTGGGGTGTTTTTTAAATTTCTAGAGGGACCATGGACACCCCCAGCTACTACCTAGTTCTGCCACTGGAGTCATGAACATAGACTTTGTCAAGAAGAAAGCGAAACTGCACTCATGTTTGAGATTTGGTAAAAAGATTGGCCATTTGAGGAGACGTAAACAAATGCCCTAGTGGGGTTAGATGTTGGCCAACAAGATGATAATCTACCTCAATAGTCAATAGGCTTCATTCTTTCATAGAAGACATCATTATCAGCAATTTGAATGTCACTTTTGTTGTCACATAACATGGGAGTGACATGAGAGTGAGGGAGGTGAAGGAGACATCCATATATATTTTCTATCAATCCTACAAAGCCAAACATTTTTTTACAGTGATTTCAAACTCATGACCTCTGGTTCTAATACAAAACTTGCAATGATTTATGCATATTAGTGAATGTCCAACTATTACATTTATATACTAGGTCTTCTATCTGTATTATTGAGAATTCTAAGGCTTAAAGTTACAAGTCATATCCTAACCAATACATCATGCAACTAGCCACGTGTAATGCATTGAAATTCCCCTCTCATTTTTACCTCCTTTTATATTTACTTTGGAGCTCACATCCTGTGAAGGTTGCCCTTGCGAGAAATTCTAATTGCTTCTTTCCTTGGTGGAGCCTTGCAAAATAAATAACTTCATCTTAAATGAAATGTACACAAAGCTTTACTTCAATTGGATTTGGACCTACCCTCATATCATATTCATCACATATGAAGGACATTACTTAAATTGTGGAGTTAGGGATTTTGAAAGCTTCCTAAGACCACCTGTGTGCAAAAGTTGAGAAACATTGGAAGGACTATTTTAAGAGAATTTTTTTTTTTTTTTGGTAATCCAGCCAAGGGGGTTGGGATCCAAAAGAGAGCCCACACACATGCAAGAGGACAACCTATACGAGCAAGAAGAAGGCCCATATATGTGGGAAAGAAGTCTGAATACACGCAAGAAGACAACTTGTGCAAGCAAGAAGAAGGCCCATACATGTGGGGAAGAAGTTCTTACACACGAAAGAAAACAACCTGTACAAGCAGGGAGAAGACCCATACATGTGGGAAAGAAGCCAGCACAAGCGAGAAGAAAGCTCACAAAAGAAGGAAAATGTGGCGTACCAGGGTTCAAACCATGGGCAACCAGGTGAGAACTGCCACCACTTACCAGTGAAGTAAATGGCCGTTCTCGAGGGCCTTAGAGTTGTCTCAATCATAGTGGTTAATGTTAGTACTATGAGACCGAGGTGTCTTGCAAATTAGCTATCACTAATTTGGTGGGGAATTTGATCATGTGTATTTTATTTTAAAAAAGATCTTTTTGCTTAATTTCAAAAATTGTAAAGATGGCGAAAAAACTTAAAAAGAGGATAAAAAATTAAAAAAACAAAAGAATACAAACGCCCAATTCGGTGCAAGACAACACTAACAAAAGTGCACAAAACAAAAGGCCCCCAAAACCAGCCTAAAAAACAAAAGGAGCTTACTTAGTAGCTAGTATAACAAAATAGAGACAGACCACCAAAAGTAGGAGTGTTCATGGTCCTGGCTGGGCCATATCGAAGCCCAACCTGGGCAGTAAAATCCAGGCCTAAGCCCACCCATTTGGTCAATTGGTCCTGGCCGAGCTTGGCTAGCAATTGTTTGGATAAAATACACTAAATTACAAGCACCATGAGTCGGGCTAGTCTGGACTTTGGGTTTTTGTCGCTTAATCCAAGCCTGGCCCAATTACTAAATGAGCCCAGATATACACCCAAGCCTCGTCTAATTCGGGCTGGCCCGAACCATGAGAAGAGCTTACTTAGTAGCTAGTATAACAAAATAGAGACAGACCACCAAAAGTAGGAGTGTTCATGGTCCGGGCTGGGCCATATCCAAGCCCAACCTGGGCAGGAAAACCCAGGCCTAAGCCCACCCATTTGGTCAATTGGTCCTGGCCGAGCTTGGCTAGCAATTGTTAGGATAAAATACACTAAATTACAAGCACTCATGAGTCGGGCTAATCTGGACTTTGGGTTCTCGTCGCTTAATCCAAGCCTGGCCCAATTACTAAATGAGCCCAGACATACACCCAAGCCCCGTCTAACTCGGGCTGGCCCGAACCATGAGAAGAGCTTACTTAGTAGCTAGTATAACAAAATAGAGACAGACCACCAAAAGTAGGTGTTCATGGTCCGGGCTGGGCCATATCCAAGCCCAACCTGGGCAGTAAAATCCAGGCCTAAGCCCACCCATTTGGTCAATTGGTCCTGGCCGAGCTTGGCTAGCAATTGTTTGGATAAAATACACTAAATTACAAGCACCCATGAGTCGGGCTAGTCTGGACTTTGGGTTTTTGTCGCTTAATCCAAGCCTGGCCCAATTACTAAATGAGCCCAGATATACACCCAAACCCCGTCTAATTCGGGCTGGCCCGAACCATGAGCACCCCGACCCAAAACACCAGGGAAGGAGCTATAAACCCATATGGCAAAGGAAATTGTAGAGAGAAGAACCTCTGAACAGTGAAGTCTCTCTTCAACTCACAGAAAGCCCAGCTGAAATCTGCTTTCAGCTGGGAACGAGCCCAATCAAGAGATGGCTCAGTGGTATAAAAAAAAAAAAAACACACCTGTTTTTCAAAAATGAACCCAACCTATTTCAGAAGCATTTGCTCTAGAGCCATTTGCATTCTTGATTGAAAGAAATCTTACAACCTATTTCAGAAGCATTTGCTCTAGAGCCATTTGCATTCTTGATTGAAAGAAATCTTACATTTCATCTTTCATTCACTAGATACAACAGAGAGATATCTGCCATTTCTGGCTTTATTCACTTAAAATTTTGAGTTGTTTCCTTTGTCTTTTCACTTTTCAGTGCCATTTTCTTATTGGGTTCTTGAATTGACAGACTCTACCCTTTTTTCAGTTCTTGTCATGCAAATGTGAATTTGAAATTTCCTTGGATGCCACAGAAAGGTTTGGGGAAGTTTTCAGTAAACCAGATAAATTAATAGGTGAGAAATATTTGAGGTAAGATCCACCATACAAAAAGGTACAGGTCTCATAATTCTGTTTCACTTTTTGAACCATCGAAAAGTGCATCCTAACTATAAACATTGAATTGGGACATTTTTCCCACATGCAAATATGATGAAGCCTAGTAAATTGTTGTGATTTGTCTGTACAAGAGGTAAATGCTTTTTCTTCTGAATTCTCACAACAACAACAACAACCAAAAAAAAAAAAAAAACACACACACTAAAGATCATGGTACCAGATTGAATATTCTGATCACATTAGAGATTGAAAGAGTTAAATTCTATTCTGTTTATCTTCATTGATATTGTTGATTTTGATCATTCAGCTAAGCTACTCAAAAGACTCTATCAGTTTGACATTTTGATCTTTTTCTAGTTAGAGTACTCTATATAAACTTTATCGGAAAAATAGGTTCTTAGATGTTTGAAGTGAATGGTAAAGGCTCCAGGTTACATTTCAAAAAATAAGAAAGACATTGAAATACTACATATAGAGTTAAGCCCCATTGTATACTGTTTTCTTCCGGTTTATGTGTAAAGTCCCACATCACTCACGTGAGTGTCCGGAGATATAGCTAAATGTGTGGACTTGACCTTATTTAATATAACGCGTTTTGGGTATGCCAATAGGGGCCTAAAACTAAAGCCGTGTGACAAATATTATACTGGATAAGGCTGTGTCTCCCTAGGAGGAAAAACAATTACTTTCTCTAGACATGCCTTCATATTAAGGGTGCTAAAATTGAACCAAAAAGGGTAAAAATACACAAATGCACCTCAAATAGTCTTCCTTCGAGTGTGTGTGTGTGTGTGTATATATCCACAAATGAGTATCAAATAGTTTCATTTAATAGCAAATTATTATCCAACTATCACCCTAGTGAATTAAATTTATTTTATTTTAGTATACCAGCTTAGGGGGCTAGGGCCCTAAGCCCTCCAGTGAGGGAGCCCTCAAGTGGGGGAGTAAACCTTGGATGAGCTGGGGGGACCTTCTAGTGAGGGAAGATGACCTTTAGTGAGGTAACACAACCTCCAATGAGAAAAGGTGCCTACCGAAATTCGAACCTTGGGCTGACAGGTAAGAACCAGCATCTCTTACCACTAGCATAAGAGGTTGTTCTTAGTGAATCAAATTATTAAAAATAAGGGTTACTTCTAATCTCTATGGCTTGTAATCATTCAAGCCTCACCTCTTTAACATTTTTAAATAAAGCTCACCATTGCAAGAATTCTTAGAAATTCAATACAAAGTTGGCAAACATGTACTAAATATATATGGTTTTTAAATAGTACTATTGTTGCTATCAAAAGGGTTTGGATTATTAAGTTTCTTTGGTTTAGGTCAAAGAGGAACCATTTTATTGCAACAATCTACGAGTTAACTGCTCTGATAGTAAGCAACTTTGTTTCTCGCTTAGCTGCCTAAGATTCGCATGAGCTTTGGCCTATGGGATACAAATAAAAAATGTATATAATTAACTTCATTTTCCTTTTATGATTTTAAACTTCTCTCAGATTCTCATAGTGAAACCACATAATTTGCACATCTAAACTCATATGTATCAGACTCAATTACTGTGAGATTTAGAGCACTGCATGTAAATATGGAGGAGTTGCAATGCGTTTTACCCGACTAAGAAAAGGTGGGTCCCACTCAAAAAAACAAAAAAACTGTATTGGTAGGCGACCTGCGGCACTAATTGTGGCAATGAATCTTCTTTCTTTTCAAGCCTGCACACTTTAGTCAAATGCTTAATATTCCACGTTTAAAAAGGATGCCCTCAAAAAGTCTTAACAGTATGGTAGATTTGATACTAGAGAACATGACTATGACACCAATGCCCTTAAAATTCTAACAGTATGGTAGATCTAATCCTAGAGAACCATGACTGACTGTCTTCTTTTAAGGGCATGTAAATGTTTGTTTACATATGTATGCATAATTAAATGACCTCCATCTTTAAGATAATTAAAGAACTGAGAATGAGAGAGCATAAAAAATAGGATTGTAGATGAGACATTTGATTTAAATGCGAGGGGTGAAGACTGATGACTAGTTATTTCTCATCTTCTTGTGATTCTATTTTTATAAAATAAAAAATAATTCGGCCGTCACCCATTTAACCTGACCCATTGTAATGGTCCATGCCAAAGGCTTTTTTAATCTGTTTAATATATGGCTTCTGGCTTGACCAGCATGCCTAGCAAAGAAACAAATCCGGCCAATCTAGTGGCACTTATTGTTGGTTGGATTTGGATGGATCGGAGTGCCATCAAACATGAAGAAAGGTCATCATCATCAAAAACTAGCGAAAGCCCTCCGTGCTGAGCACGAGCAATGTAATTAATGGTAGTAATAATGTAAAAGTCTAAAATAATAAAAAAAAATCGATAGAAATAGTTTAGAGTATAATCCTAAAAAAACAATAAGTTATTTATTAGAGAAGATGGAGAAGAGGAAAGGGCTTGTGGCCAGGGTTATCAATCGTGTCATGTTAACGAATTCAGATTACAGGTTAACGACTTCGGGTTAAAATCACCTCAACCCGTACCCGACCCGTTAACTTAACGGGTCAAAAAATCTAACCCGAACACGACCCGTTAATTTAACGGGTTACACGACCCAATCTGTTAACTTGTTAAGTAATTAAGTCATTTCAAAATTAAAAAAAAAATTAGACAAAAATAGAAGGAAAAAAATATATAAGCCATATGAAACTGTAAGTGAGGATCTCGAGTCGATCCCACCTAAAAACCCACTATAAAATAATAAATTTCAATTTCTTCTTTATGAATATAAATTAATTATTACATTTAGGGGGTAAAGAAAATTTACTGGGTTAAGTGGGTTGTTAACGGGTTACTGGTTTAATTTGTACACGACCCATTAACTTAACGTGTTAATGGGTTTGACCCGTTAACGACATGCACCCATTAAGAGCGAACCCAAACCCATTAATATCGTGTGGGTTCGTGTCGTGTTATCGGGTCGTGTGACATTTTGATAGCCCTATTTGTGGCGTTTAAAGGTGGGAAATGTAGAGACGTGAATAAAAAGACAAAAAGAAGATGAAAGAATTTTTGTAATATTGGATTAGTAAAAAGAACGTTATTAATAGGGCTAATATTAATAGGAGGATTAATGAGTAATATTAATAGGAGGTCAACATGAGAATAGTCAAAATCAAATTTGAAATTGACAGTGAAATTGAAAATCAAATCCACTTTGCTTCATATGTAATATAATAATAAGTTTTTTAAGTAACCATCATTATCAGAAATAAAAAAACATGAAGAAGGGTTTTTTAATGAAAAACCTCTCCTTTGAATTCAAGTCCTGCGGCCTAGCAACAAGCACTGGGACCCACCTCACGTGCAGAATCAAGGATGCCGTTTGCTTTACAGAAGCTCCACACCGGCATTGCCTGGCACTAGCATATTAATTTAATCCCCATCATCTCACAGTCACACACCAAGCATATTGATTCCAATCCCTATTATTTTAAGGCAATGATGTTGATCCATGAAGGATTTGAAGTGTTGCATTCAATGCTTTCAATAAAACAAGGAGAATATCTCTCTCTCTCTCTCTCTCTCTCTCTCTCTCTCTCTCATGGAGCATCATCCAAGACGATTCGCCGACCTAGAATCTTGCCGGCCTAGAATCAAAAGAAATTCGTTGTCATCGACATAAACATACCGAAAGGAGTTCACAATGTATTATGTGGAACACATAATTTGTAGACATCGACTAAATATTCGTTTACAACGACCAAACATTCTTCGACATCAATATAAATTTACTTATAGAAGTTTATAGTGTTTTTTTTTATAACAGAGAATTTGTCGATGTTGATAAAAAATTTATCGACGTTACGTACTGAAAAAAGTTAACAATGCATTTTTTAGAACAGAGAAGTTGTCATCGACGACTAAAAATTCATTGACATCGACAAAATATTCATCGACATCGACATAAACATGCATTTTCTTTCTTTAGGGTTTTGTAGACATTAGCGAACTCTAAGGCATAATAGAAAATGAAAGTCGGATTTTGGACGGGAGGTCTTCCAGTGATATTATAAAAATTTAGGATCTTCAGTTGTGGTTATCCTATTTAGTGGAATTTTTTTTGTAAATCCCCCAAAGATTTAAGTGGGACCACTCCAA
This sequence comes from Umbellularia californica, assembly GCA_028538565.1. Lineage (NCBI taxonomy): Eukaryota > Viridiplantae > Streptophyta > Magnoliopsida > Laurales > Lauraceae > Umbellularia > Umbellularia californica. The sequence continues at coordinate 58,150,356 of JAPQWN010000004.1, read as the reverse complement.
ATATGAGATTTTAAGTAAATCCAATCATTCTAACCCTTTGATATCTAACCCACAATGATTTAAAATAAAAAAAAATTCAAACTCAATACGAGGGTCCACTCTATTTGAATTGATGTAAAGTGTAAACCCTATGGGAGTCATGACGGGGGTTTGGGCGGTCCATTTGGATTAATCATAAGGTTGGCCCCACATGCTGTTTGCACAATAACATTATGTTAGATATGTGCATAGGGGCAATTTTGATATATACACACCCATAAAATATTAATTATTACTTTTGAATTAATAGTTATTTTTATTTAAGAGCAAAAAGGTTTGGATGTACGTTTCTTTTCTCTCCGTAAATGTGAAAAAATAGAAATTATACCAACTTGCAAAATTCTCACCCAAATTATTCACCTAAAAATTATGTTGCAAATTTTGCTAACGTCCCATTTGTTGCATGGAGTTGAGTTTCAATAAATTCTAAGAAATATTTCCCAAAAGTTATAAAAATCAAAGAAAATAAATGGTAAAATCAATAAATGGCCATCAAATAATGCTCTTCTATTGGAAATGAATCAAGGAGAGATGAAAAACGAATACCCAACAATCATCCTACTTAACCGTATCTTAGGAAAGCTAGGACTTATTAATTTCTCCTCGTATGCCCTTACCCTTTACCTCTTGTTTGAACTCATTTTAGCATGTACTTCCTGAATCAAATCTTATGCAAACCCCTCATTCAGTACATACCCAACATCCTTTTCCATATATTACACAACTCTGCAATTATCACATGGTGGAAACGACATTATTATATAGGAAGCACCCAAATCTTATAATAAAGAATCACAAAGCATGGTAGTAGCAAGGGCATCTCACTCTCACCAAAGTTTCAAGGATTAACCTCTAGTGTTGGCAGAGTGTTAGAAGAGCATGGATGTGGAAGCACACTTTGGTGGAGCACTAGTATTAGAGCCTCGAAAGGATTGAACTCCTGAGAATGAACCTCATAAGGATAGATTAAGCTAGTTTAGAACTATGGTTATTAGTTTTTACTACTGTATGAGCAAAATATACTAAAAAATCCTGGTACTGTGAGTCTGTGACTGTCTGTGGTTAAGTATCTAACTATTTCGAGTCAGATGCAGCGTGCGGTTGACTTATCCACAACGTAAAGTTGGGCCCTTTGATGCTCAAAGTCCAAATTCAATTGGTGCGTTTCCACTCCATCTTTCAAACATATGTAAGGTCCAAGTTATGACAGCTGTAAGATTCTTCTCTTTGGAAATTCTGGTCTTTGGAATCTCTCCTCTCTCTCTCCCTCTCTCTCTCTCAAATGAAGGCACAAAGACAGATGTCGTGCCGTCACGTTTGCGAAATTCACTGCAGCCAGCTTTTTCAGTGGCGCAAACGAAGAAAGATATATATTTCATACGAAGCTATCAATCGGAAGCAATGATACGGTAAACTTTAGGCCATGGCAGATCAAAATAAGAATCAATGAATGGATGGATCAGAATCTTATCATAATATCCGACTTCAATAATCGGAAGTTCTTCATTAATGAAAGGTAAGCAGCAGTGAAGGTAGGATTCCAGCAGGAAAGTGCACAAAGATTAACCTATGTAAAATAAAAGGGGAATCACATTCACTGGGGCGATCTTAAACTATGTATGTAAAGTGCCTTAATTCTCAAGTGGGACCCACCCATTAATTTTAATCAGCTCAAATGAAAGACGCTTTCATGTTGGCCAAAACATACCATTCACATTCTTTTCTAAGTAAAACCCCAAGCGGTAGCTCAGTTGGCTAAGATCACGGTTTGCACCGGGAGGTTGTAGGTTCAAAACTGCACTACCACACTGGAGTTACAGGGGAGTTTACCCGGCTTCCTTTTAGGCCCAGAAGAATTAGTCCATCCTAAAGGATTGGAAACCCTCCGCCAACACACAAAAAACTTATATATATATATATAGGGGGATGTTCATATGCATCCATCCCTCACCATTTTTTGGTGAGGAACACCCCTTTTGGAGAAAAGCAAGTACAAGGTGTACTTTTGTACTTTGCTTCTTTCCTACTTTTGTACTTGCTTTTTCCCCAAAAGGGGTGTCCCTCACCAAAAATGGTGAGGGATAGATGCATATGAACACCCCCCATATATATATATATATATATATATATATATAGACACACACACCTCTCTTGTAAGTTGTAACTTTAATTAGTCATACACAAGCAATTGTGATGGAACATCCATCCTACTTGCTATCTTCCAATGATCAGCCATTTTGAAGATCTGTATCCTATGCCATTTTGTTGCATCATGAGGCCCTCTATTTGCTTTTTGATGTAGAAAAAAAAATGAGAGACTTCTCTCCATTGGCTAAGCAGAAAAAAGAGGATTTCGGATCTTGACCATTAAAATAAACACCGGATGGATATTGTCACCTGTCTATCTTAAAGTCAAAATGTAAACAAAGTATCTCTATTTAAAGTTGATTTCACATAATCTCGATTAGGCACGTTTGTGTTATTTAGATTTATATATTCTGCAGGGGCCTTTGTTTCCTTAAAAGTTGTATGGAAAAACAAATCCAACCTACAGAAATTATATTCACAAACTCGTTTAAAAATAGATAATTTTTCCCTTTCTATTTAAAAACAATGTCCACTTAACTGTGAAAAAATAGCAGTGAGGAAAATCAAGTAAATATACTCTTAAATTCACCTCATTTTCCCAGTATTACTAAATCCCAAATGGCCCATTTGCTTCATGTAATTGAATTCTTAGAGATCAAAAGACATGCACTCTTGAAAGTAGTTAAAATCAAAGTAATCAATATAAATATTCAAAAATGGCATCAAAAAGTAATCATCCCTAATAAAAAATTACTTAGCTAAAATACGAAAAAATTAATACAGTCATGTTCTCCCCACACCTTCTAAAATCTTAAGAAAGTGAAGATCTAACAATGAATACAGTCGTTTACATCCCCCACCTTCTAAAATGTTAAGAAAGTGAAGATCTAACTTACATTTCCACTTTATTATATCTTTTACCCTCACCTCTTAGGCCAGTTTGGCAACTCTACTAAATAGAGTCAAGTGAAGTAAAGTTGATTTTGAAGAAATAATAAAATATAAGTGGGTTATGATGGTATTTTGTTTTTAGTTGTTTGTTATAAAAAAATTTTGACATTTTGTATGAAAAAGTGGAGTTTTTTTGCATTTTAGTGGATAAAGGTGGTTGCTTTTTTACTTTTTTTTTTTTTGAAAAAGATGAGCGAGTTTTGAATTAAAGTGCTTATGATGTGACATTTTATCTGAAAAATGGAGGCTTTACTTGACTTTTACTACGCTAGCAAAGTGCCATACTAGCATAATAATCTCTCATTTTTAGAGTCTACAAATGGGGCCTGCTAAATCCCACACAAACCTCTACACTGGTAAATTTTGGGTGATTTTGAACTATGGAAATATGTTACAGCAAGCACCTATTAGTAGGCCTATCAATGGGATGGGATGAAACGGGTAAAAAGCCCGGCCCGGCCCGTCCCAAGCCCAAAAATACAGGGCTTTTAAAAAAAAAATTAGCCCAATGGGACTGGATTTGGACAATACATTTTAAAGCCCGACTAAAATGGGACTGGGACTGGGCAGAAACAACCCAGCCCGTTCAGGCCCTGCCCGGCCCGCTACAAAGCCCTTTAACAATAATTTTATATATATATATTGAGGAACAGCTCTAGGGGTCGTTCTTATAAAAACACAATAGGGAAGGAGGAGAATATTAAGGAACAATTATGAGGTTTACTGGTATATGGTCAATAGAGCGGAGCCTCAACTGCTCTTGTGTCCATTGTGGCTCACATGCCAATACCCTCTTTTTCAAAGGCACCATTCTTTATCCACCTAAAGCTTGAAAGCATTTTTCGATCCAACCAACCAACCCAGAACTTAAATGATGATTACATAAGCTACCAATTAACATATATGGTTGATAGACACCATTTCCTGCATCCAATTGAGAGGAAAATAATACTGAACTAGTATTGTGATCTAAATCTCTCATCCATGGAAGGTGCTAATGCTACAGGACAACAATCGTTGAATCAGAAAGAATCGGTAGATTAAAGGATTAGGATCATCAAAAGCAAAGCCTATTATAATAGATGATATTTTTCTTGGTATAAAATAGCTGCTTGAGGCATCAACTCAAGAACACCTGAAGGTCCCAACTATACCATCTCTCCGTTTAAATATCCCGAAGAGGGTTTTTACCACCAGGGCCTTGAGTTTATGATGCAAATTTCTTGTAAGACGACCCCTAAAAAATCTCCCAAATGTGGCAAGCATATACCATTACAGCTTACTTGAATGTAGAAAAGTCCAAATGATGGACCCATAGAATGTTACAAACTACTGAAGTATAGAATATGTTTTGCTTACAAACCTGAAAGGTCCCAATTAGAGAATGTTTTGCTTATCTCCAGGATTGGGCTAATCCCAGGCTCGGCCCTGTCCCAGCCTGGGTCCGTATGGGACGGAATTAGATGTAGGCCCGTTTAATTTAGGGTCAGGATTGGGCAACACCTGGCAGGCCGGTCCCATTTTCGAAACGGGATTGAACAACCCAAGCCCAGGCCCGGCCCGGCCCATTGACAAGCCTACCTATTAGCCTATTTTTTTTATTAGAATTCCTGGCTTGAATTTTCGTGATTGGGGTTTTTGAGACATGATGTCACATCACATCATCTGGGCATTTTCAAATCTCTTGTTTCTTGACAAGAATTTATGAATTTCAATACGTGATAAGTTCTAATTAGCCTTTAGGAATTCAGAAATTCCACCTTTTACTAAAATGATCATGCGGAGGATTTAAGAATCCCATCTTGCCTAAAAATTAAAAATAAAAATAAAAAAATTCCTAAAATTTTAGTAAATGAACGGTACCCACTGTTGTATCACTCCACCAACTTCTATCCTATGTGCACCAACTTCTATCCTAAGTGCCAGGTGGGAAACCACAGCAAGTATATGATTGAAAAAGGATGGTGGCTTTCTCCACTTGGAGAATGCCGACAGGCTTCAGACACGAGAGAAAGCGCCACACCCCATCAATGGCAATGCGATAAAATCATAAATCTCCACTTGCAACAACACAACCCCACACCTTACAAAACCGTTCACTTTTCCAAAACAAACCCACATCTCAAAACCTCTCTCTATCTCAATCTCCTGCTTCTTCTCCTCCTCCAACGACAATGGGAACTGTGGAATCAGAGATGAACACAAAAACCAAAGCAGAAGCGGAAGCAAAAGCAAAAGCAGGAGGAGAAGAAGACGAAGACGACATCTCACCAATCGAGCAGGTCCGTCTAACCGTAACGAACACGGACAACCCGACCCTCCCCGTGTGGACCTTTCGCATGTGGTTCCTGGGCGTGCTATCTTGCGCACTCATGTCCTTCCTCAACCAGTTCTTCGCCTACCGTACGGAGCCACTGATCATCACCCAGATCTCCGTTCAGGTCGCCTCCCTCCCCGCCGGCCACTTCCTCGCCTCCGTCCTCCCCCGCCGGAAGTTCAGGCTCGGATCTCGAGAGGTCTCGCTGAACCCGGGGCCGTTCAATATGAAGGAGCACGTGCTCATCTCCATCTTCGCCAACGCCGGGTATGCGTTTGGGAATGGAGCAGCGTATGCTGTTATGATCGTGGATATCATCAAGGCCTTCTATGGACGCTCCATATCCTTCCACGTCAGCTGGATCCTCATCATTACCACCCAGGTGGCCCACTCCCCCCCTCTCTCTCTCTCTAATCTCTACTTCCTGACTGACGAGAGTCGGTATGGTTTCTTCTTCTTCTTTTGGAGATATGGGTGCGTTTGCTAATATGCGCCCTTTATGGCTTCTTTTTTGTTATTTTTCGTGCAAAAGGAGTGCTTGGGAGGATATTTTGTCTGGAAAATTTTCAATGGGGCCGCTAGCGTGCGCTGAAAGTGTCTTGATTGATTGAAACTTTTGAATTGTTAGCCTTTTTTTGTTGTTCAAACGTCGTGAAGATGAAAACGTCCTCAAATCTCATTATCAATCAAAATTTCAGCTCATAGATGTACAGATAAAGTAGAAGAGATTGGAGTCCCAAATGGAAATGTGGGTGACCTGTGATAGCACTGCTGTTGAGCAAAACAAAAGGAAAACAAGAGTTGAGACAGCAAGTGGGGGATATTCCATTTGAGGGCCTTAATTTGAAGCAAAAGCTTCTCCCTTTTTTTGGGACTGTATGAATTGAATCTCTCCTTCTTTTTTTCTAAAGGGTAAAAGATCCTCATTTTGAGGGCATTTGTTGGTTTGTGTTTTTACTCCCGTTTTGATTGGCGGGGCGGTGCGGTGCTCATAGTCTCTGCGTGTTTACTTTGAAAGCCATCCCTCATGTCTCATGACTTTGCCTAGTCATGTTAATGTATTGGGCCGTGTTTCTCGTGCAAGGACCTGTGTCTCTTGTCGGCTTTAATTGCCTTGGTCTTGTTGAGCCGACTCCTGAGTCACTAAAATCTGCAGACTCCTTTCAAAATTGGAAAAACAGGAAAGATACGTCGGGGGCTCCAGGAATTCGAGTAACTGCGGTCAATAAAATAGTTATTTTCCACAAATCGAATAAATTTATTTTTTTATTTATCAACATTTGTCATCTACTTCTAATAATATTAGGATTTTTTCCTTCTAATAAAACGATAATACCATATTTAGAGGTTAAGTTAGGGTAAATGAAGAGATACCGACGGAATCTCTAAAAAAGGAAATCGAAAAAAAAAAGAAGGGCCTATTAGTTTTTTTTATTTTGGTAGACAGATCTCCCATTAACTTATATATTGAGTGGGGTCAAAAGCTTCCTATAAATTTAATTTATTAAAAAATATATTTTTCAGATCTTAGTATGGTCAATGGACTCCACTGGGATCCATGTAGTGCCTCCCATGGAAACATGGCAGGTTACAATGCTGCTCTGATCAAGGTTAGAACCATAGATGAAAGGCTGGATGACGTCGTTTAATTAATCTGGAGTTTTATGGATAGCTAATTTCATTGGGCCCTACAAAACTACTATGGGGAATCTTTCTTTTTTTTTTTTTTTTTGCACTATGGTATTGAACGGGTGGGATCTGTTGGTTGCAAAGTCGGTGATCATGGTGATGCTAACATGCGCAGTTGGGTGGTGTGTAGGTGATTGGATATGGATGGGCGGGGCTGCTTAGGAAGTACGTGGTGGAGCCAGCCCACATGTGGTGGCCCAGTACTCTCGTTCAAGTATCCCTATTCCGGTATGTACTAATTCCATGACCCCCCCTTGAATGTTTGTCAATTACTTACTTGCTTGGTTTGGGCTTTGGATCCCAAATACAATCTTCAATTCAATTCCTCCAAAAAGAAGAATTTTTTGAAAGATGATTTTTTTTTTCTCCAAGTTTAATAGTCCGGTTTCCCAATCGTCAACTAAATTCACGGAAATTCACATGAGATGAGATGCTTGCTTTTTCCATGGAAATAAGAATGGTTGTTGGGATTTAAACTATATTGCACTGCACGGACTAGTGAGAGAGATTTTTAAATATTGCTATCAGCGTCCCAGGATTGACTATCCTCCCCCTACGATGCACGGGTACGTCATGGATACCACAAGGACACGCAATACATACTGCAGGGAGGCGAATTTTATGCATAAAAAGTGAAGTATCAAATACGATACGACACGATGCGTTGTCCATTTTAAAATATTCATGCATCATAGTCCTCCCCTACTTCGAATCTTCTTCCTTAAAGACAATTGTGCACCTTATCTTCAAGATCAAAGGTATCTAGCATTACCCCATTTGCTAACCACCCCCACGACGATGTCTCATCAAAGATTACGTCACGCGAGATGTAAATCTTCCCTACTGGGTCGTAGCATCGCCAACCTTTCCTGCGGTTGTCATAGCCCACCTCACTGTCCTTTTGTCAAGTTTCGGCAGCTCATCATCTGTGGAAAAGAAAAAATAGAAGACACACCCAAACACACGAAGATGATTCACCGAAGGTTTGCTCCCAAACAACAACTTCTCATATGGTGAAGAATAGCCATTGCGAAACTTCCGTCACGGTTGATCAAATATGCTGTAGTTGCCGTGCTTTCGGTCCAAAGTCACGGTCGTACATCCTAAAAAGCATCCCTACTCGAGAACCTTCGACTGATAACAACACTAATAAAACAACAAATTCAAAAGCCACGATTTACATGGATGATGTTAGCGTTAATCACATTTTACACAATCATAGGATCAACCATCATAGATTTAGTGCTAAACGACAAAAATATGAGAATTATGTAAACACATACTTGAACCATTGCTTTGATCTTGATTTTCTCAATTTCTGCAACCCATTTTTCCGACGGGAAGTCCAAATGTTGGGAATTCCTAATAGCAATATCAACTACTATCCCCAACCGTTTGGACTTTGGAGTTCCTTGTTTGATTTGTGAAATACCAAAAAAATCAGCCATGTGGAATATCACTTTTGAGTTTTGGCCTGTAGGATTCTTCAGTTTCCAATATGCTACTTTGTACATGAGCCAATAAAATGCCATTAATTGTGGAATTATAACTTGCTTCTCTTTCCTATGAATGATTAGTCATGGGGATCCAAGCAAAACCCTACAAAGTGAAGAGAGTCAATCCAAAGCCTTTTATTTATAATCTCTTCAATTTCCTCTCCATCATGAAACCTTGTTCTCCTTTCCTAGGATAGGATAAGCCCTCTATAGTTAGCCATACCTTTTCAAATCTTTTCTTTTAAGTTCAAGTTTTAGGAAACCAAATCAAGAGGAACTCTTGAATGCATCTAATCATTTCAGTGGGGTACGCTCATTGAAAGCATGTGATCATGTGGGCCACACCCTCACAAATCTAAATGATAATGCCTAAAGCTTGATGGGATGAGAATCTTATGATGATGTATAATATTATAAAAAGAAGTCATTAATATTGTAGATTTCCAAAAAAATTATTTGTTGAAGCATTTTATGAGATGACTATCAAAACCAAAATTATGAATGTAACAAATTACTACATTCTTTCTTATCTTCCCAAAAAAAAAAAAAAAAAAAAACTGTTATATGGCCTTATTTTTCCACTGAGGTTGGACAACAGAACCATTGTGAAGTGTGAAGTCATTTTCAGACCCCCTGCATTTCAACAAAGATGGAACAGATAATAGATACAGGAAGTCTTCGAACTCAACAGGAAGTCTTTCACCTCAGACTTGTCTTTTAAGTATAAATAAATGTGTCTTTATCTGATGTAACAGCTTAAGATAATGCAAAGATTCAAATATTGACTTTGTATGTGCCTAACTACAGCTTGCAAGAGCTCGAAGTCCTGACTTTCACACTTCGTAGTCAGCTTCAGCCAAGGCCTCTTTTGGATATTTAGAATCCCAAGTTCAGAATTTTATGAAATTCATGGTTTAAAATGAACTCCATGGAAAGCTAGTGCCCATAGGTTTTAAAGAATTTTTTTTGTCCTTTTCAAAGTAGGAAACATTTCTTGTCCCAAACAGCTGGATTCCATAGGTAAGATGGAAGTGACATCTTCTTTCAAAAGGGGTAGAGTACAGACTACAGACATGTCCAAATCTCAAAGATAGGTGAAAACTCAATCGACTTGGATCAGTCATTGGACTGTGCACTTGATGATAAAGTTGGTCCCTATTGAGTTTTGCCGGATTTGAGTTGACTCGGTCCTTCACTCCTTATTAGTATTCGTATTTTTACGTGTAATGATAGGGACTTTTACCTTTTGGTCAAGGACAGGACTAGGCCTAGTCAAATTTTTCGAGCTTTCCAACAATGTTACTGAGGTCACCACAGGTTGAGCTGAACTTAGAGCCTGACCATTTGAACTTTCAATATGGTGGCAGATAGGAACAGCTACCTGAAATAACTGCTGTCGGTCTGGTTCAAATAAAGCTGCCCATGGGCCAAGCAATGCAACTGTTGGGTGTAGTTATCATTACATGGTAGTTGTCAATTGTCATCTTGAGACTTGGGAATACCTGGCTTTGAATGGGGCCAAGATTGGTAAGTAGATCCTGTGACCTCAAATTTGATGAGATAAGGCTAAGATTATAATGATGGTGGTGGTGGAATGAGTCCAGGCTTGGACATCCTGAAAAACTAAATTTTGAATAGGCCCAGTTTGAAATCACTGTGGTAATACTTGTTAATCCCGGACCAACAGGGCCCTTTTCGCATCCTAAAAATTAATTGGTTTTGCACTCAGTTCCCACTAAAAGGGTCATTGGGAGTGGTGTTCAGAAACTCAGCTCACCTTGACTTGGACAAGTCGATTCAAGTCACAGGGAATCAAGTCAAGTGAGTCTGTCAGAAGCTCAATTAGACAAGTTGAGTTTTAAAAATATGGATTAGAAGATGAGAGAATAAGTACTCGGGGAAAAAAGTATAAATCGCTAAATTAGATGGTAGATACATCTAATGATTTATTGGTTATCGTTTGACAGACCTTCGATTTGATATCTTATCCCATGAATCTCTTTAATAGGTTGGCTCAATGGAGGACATTTCCCAGCTGTAACATGAACCATTGATCAGCTATATGCTTTAGTTTTGGGTCACCAATCAGCTAGGACCTTAATATGGTGCACTTTTTGGCTCTGCATCCTCTATGGACCATGGCTGGGTTCTTTTCTCTACTTTTTATCCGTTCACTTGAAAAGTTCATCTACTCTCATTATTCATGAAATTGCAACAATTTCCATTCTGTTTTATGAAGGATTCAGTTCACGATATCTATGCAATTTAATGCGGACATAGGCAATTACCTGGTTTTTTTTTCTACATTAATAGACAGTATTGGTGGTCCCTATGACATTACAATCATGTTCAGACACTAAGTGGATGAACTTCTCACCACCACACAGTAAGATTCACATCCATTCAAGTGATTATGCACACAGTTGGGCATTGATCAGGTGGTGGAGCCCAATTCCAGCATAATCAGAGGTTGCCTGACTGATTATGCAGCTGAACACTGCCAAATGCCCCAGTATAACAATAGCAGCATTGTCTGAACAATTTAATCAGATATTATGATCTCTTCTGTGGCATTCTTGGAAAGTGGTACGATGATGATGATGAATTCAGTGTAAATTTGCAGGGCCTTGCATGAGAAGGATAAGCAACGCATGTCGCGAGCAAAGTTCTTTCTCATTGTGCTTACCTGCAGCTTCACTTGGTATGTTATGCCAGGGTATCTCTTTTCAACACTAACAAACATGTCATGGATATGCTGGGCCTTCTCCAAGTCAGTCACTGCCCAGCAGCTAGGGTCTGGCATGCATGGCTTGGGCCTGGGAGCATTCACACTTGATTGGTCAGCTGTTGCAGCTTTCATGTTCAGCCCTCTCATCTACCCTTTCTTCGCAATCGCCAATGTCTACGTGGGCTTTGTTATAATAGTCTATATAGCAATCCCCATTGCTTACTGGGCAATGGATCTATACGATGCCAAGGCATTTCCACTGTTCTCTTCACACCTGTTCACAGCCAGTGGCCAGAATTATAACATATCAGCAATTGTTAATGACAAGTTTGAGATAGATATGCAGGCGTACAATTCCCAAGGACGGATACATCTGAGCATGTTCTTCGCTCTAACTTATGGTTTCGGGTTTGCCACCATTGCATCCACACTCACACATGTAGCCCTTTTCAATGGAAGGTATGTTTCTCAGTGTATGTGTTAGTTGCATTTCTTCTTGTTCCATTTTTTATCAGAAATCTCCAGGGTTCGAACTTGAGACCTAGCGTGGGTGTGAGACCATGTTAGAGTCTGACTAGCCAATATGTTTTGTATTTTTTTATTTATTTTTTTTTTCCTTCTTTTTTTATATTGGTAACAGAAACATTCATGAAAAAGAGGGAAAATACAGAAAACAAATCATCCAACCACCAACGGAAGGGGAACAAGAAGGCATAACAGCATTATGCCAATAGAAAGAAGATACCAAAAGCTTAAGCTATTAGGAAGTGGAAGACCAATCTACTTAACGAAACGGAGGTTATCTTCCATTGGTTAGTTTTGTGGGTGGTGATCTCTTTATTAAAGATAAAACAGTTGAATTTATGTTCTGCATTTGTAGTCAAAATACTAGAGTGAGAGAGAGAGAGAGAGAGAGAGAGAGAGAGAGAGAGAGAGAGAGATCATCTTTGTTTACACCTATTTAAGGGATTTTACTTTTAGGGCCTGTTTGTTTGCATAAAATATATAGGAATTAATGGTAAAATTGAGCTCCATCGAAGGATTATTAAAGAGATGATGGGTGAAGGATATAAGTGGGGCATGTAGATGGGACGTTGACTTTCCTAGGTATTGAATTACTAGCATGATGGCTAGGTATTCATTTCCCATCTTCCCCTGACTCACTTCCCATTAAAGGGAGGTTATTTGGTGGTCATTTTTGAATGTTCACCTTTGGTTCTTCCATTTTAACCACTTAAAGAAATACAATCCTAGTTATCAGAAAAAAGAAAGAAAAAAAAATCCTAGCTAGCTATTCAATTACATTAAATAAATAGGCCCTTAGGTCTTTTTCGGCATCATCTAAAATTCTAGTGGTTCGAATGCTTTATAGTGGCAAATCCTTTCACATGGAGGACCTTTGTCCCCTTCACAATATCATCCAGTTTCCAAGTAGTAGGGGCTGACCCTTCAACCTAAGACAAAGCATTTTTAGAGTCGGCCTCTGTAAGGCGTGAACTGGAACAAGAATTTTAGGACCATTTTGGCCAGTTGCCCTTTGTGTCTTTCTAATATGTATATAACAATCCTCCGTGTGTGTTTTTTCCTTGGCAATGTCTTGGCCTTAAGCATCCTGTAGAAAATTTGACTCAATGAGAGCTTCCAACCATGCAGGGAGGTGTATCAGCGCTTCCGGGCATCATACAGTGGCAAGGATGACATACACACAAGGCTGATGAGGAAGTACAAAGACATACCTGAATGGTGGTTTTACCTTTTGCTTGCTGGGACTATTGGAATCTCTCTCATAATGTGCATTGCCCTGAAAGATCAGGTCCAGCTGCCATGGTGGGGGCTTCTTTTTGCATGTGGTATTGCCTTCATATTTACTCTTCCCATTGCCATCATAACCGCCACAACAAATCAGGTACATATTGTTTCCTCTTTCCCATTTGTTCCATTAGAGTCTATATTGATTTACAGAAAAAGAAACACACTAGAAACTGAAGCATGCCCATTTCAAAGATGCCTTGGATATACATGGATTCAGTGTGCAACCATTTGTAAAAGAAACTGTGAAACGGGAATGGAACTGGACTTGACAGTTGTTTATGTTAACGCAAAGCATATAGAGCAAAAAACAGGAATTATCAAGTTCTTTTATGTAGTAGCAAATAAGATAATTTCAATACTATGCACCCTCTTATATCCTTTGTCCTTCACAATTTCAGACACCAGGGCTGAACATTATCACAGAATACGTAATGGGTCTGATATTGCCAGGAAGGCCTATAGCCAATGTTTGCTTCAAAGTCTATGGGTATATGAGCATGAGCCAGGCAGTCTCTTTCCTCGCCGATTTCAAGCTTGGCCACTACATGAAGATTCCTCCTAGATCAATGTTCTTAGTTCAGGTGTGCTTCTCTTTATCCATTCAAACGTCTGCTATCATTGTCTGTGAGGAATTTAAACGAAGTTATTTTCTGGAACGGCCAGCCAATTCCTAGCTAGGAAACAGTCCAACTTTGGTACCGACCTGAAAGAATGAAAATCATGAGAAATCTAGGGGTTTGGAAGGTCTTCGTGTGGCCTACCCGCATGAAAGAAATGTGAACTACCATATTAAGGCAGATACTGTTTTGAGGGCATCAAACATATCCAAATCCTTGCCATTAAATTAAGCGGGATGAAAAGTCATGCTGAGATTTGCATGATCAATTGGAAGGCCTACACAACTTGGATGAGTGTCAAATTTAGGTCGGTCCGAGTTCGCAAGGGTGTAATGAATGTAAAAAGGCTTAGATTGATCACAAAAGTGGCAGGACGGCCCTGCAGGTTGGGCCTTTCCTAAGTTGGAACCATTTTGGCTGTTCATTAAAATTTGCATTGAAGAAATAGGTGAAGAAGAGAATCAGCACACACATAACATTTTTTTCCAAATTCACTGGCTTGGTTGTTTGAGAGTGTTGCATGAAATCGCCTACTTTTCTAACCAAACATTTAAGCAGTCATTTCTATCATGGATCTAGCCTACCCCAAATAGATGGGACGAGGCTTTGATGATGATGATGATGATGTCATGAAGCTGTAGAAGCACACCACAAGATAACTTGCATTTGGATGTTCCCAGAATTGAAAGTGCTTTGAATATTTTGGCTGATTGGTTGACTAGTACACTATGTATTAGGATTGTCTTAATAATCAAAAATTAAATTAGATGGGAATTTTAGCAGGACAATGCTCATCCTTTAACCAGAGGTACTCTTGTCAGTTTGGTGGCTGAGATTCCATAGTTGTAAGGGGAGGCCTTGGTCAATCAAGTCACAGCCATTGACCAGGGGAAGGGGGAGTGGGAAGTGGGCCCCCTGACATTGGGTCCAAAAAACATCAGCTCACTGCATTTCTTTCTTCTCTGACCTGATCATTATCATCATGGTTGTCTACATTGACTTGAGCTGTAACGTAAAAGAAAACCCCCCCACCTAATGTTATTTCTTTCTTGTAATTTCTCAACACTAGAAACACAACAGAAAGATCGCCTCCCCGAAGTGACACCTTACTGCTTTAGATTACATCCAAGGATATCCTAATCCTAAGTTTCATCTTTTGCAATTATCTTTTACTGAGTCTTTGTTCATATTAACACTCACTGATAATTCATTCATCCTTTCTCCTATACCAACAACTTCTACTCCACTTTGTCTACCAGTTTATTGGCACAATAATAGCAGGAACTGTTAACCTGGGAGTAGCATGGTGGCTGCTGACCTCCATCAAGAACATATGCCACGATGATCTCTTGCCACCCAATAGTCCATGGACATGCCCAAGCGACCGTGTGTTCTTCGATGCATCTGTCATCTGGGGTTTAGTGGGACCTAGACGCATCTTTGGCTCACTTGGGAACTACTCAGCACTCAACTGGTTCTTCCTTGGAGGCGCAATTGGCCCATTTTTCGTATGGCTCCTACACAAGGCATTCCCCAAGCAGTCATGGATCCCACTCATTAATCTTCCCGTCCTTTTAGGAGCGACAGCCTACATGCCACCGGCGACAGCGTTGAATTACAACGCATGGGCGTTGGTCGGGACAGTATTCAACTTCTTCCTATTCAGGTATAGGAAGAAATGGTGGCAGCGGTATAACTATGTTCTTTCAGCGGGACTTGACGCTGGAGTTGCATTCATGGGGGTGCTGCTGTATTTTACTCTGGGCATGGAGAACAAGAGTTTGACCTGGTGGGGTACAGGCGGCGAGCATTGCGATCTTGCCACTTGTCCTACAGCTAAGGGGATACAAGTGGATGGATGCCGAGTGTTCTAATTTTTCTTCTGTTCTTTTTTTTTTTTCCTTTCTCTCTTTCACTTGGGTGTGTATATTTGCTTGAAGTGAAGTTATGTTGTAACAGTAGGAATTGTCTACTTGTAAGAGGTATCATATTCATAACTACACGGTTGGTAGAAAATAGAAGACTTCCGTATAGGAGTTGCCTCTGTCATAGGAATGCCAATAAAGAAGGGCAAGTGTGGAGGTCATATCCGAATGTCTATTTAATCATGGAAAATGCCATTGCAGAAAATGAAAAGAATGTACTTGACTCAAAACAGAGGGGAAGTACAATATATGAGAAATGAATGTATTTTTCATTGCATTTCAACTTTCAAGTTCAAATTTGAATTTTACATCAAGAGATTGTGGAACTCCATGTTTAAGTGATAAGTCATTTATAGAACATATAACTCCTGTCCGTCCTCCGATATCCTAAATTACATTTGCTCTGAATTTACAATACATTATGGAGAAAAGTTATAAAAATGTTGAAGAGGGTTGAGTCAACATTTTTCGGGTCTCAGAGACCATGAGGTGCATAAGAACCCATCCTTGTATTTTTCCAATTTCTATGTCAATTTCAGGTTTAGCTTCAAAGATGGCATTTCCATGGGTAGTCAGAGTTTTGGTCCAACTACAGCCCCCTTTTATCATGTCATTTAGGTCATTTTAATGTTTGGGCCATGGTGAAAACAAAGTTTGCATGATGGGACTTTGATCCAGCGTCATGTGGTCCCCATTTAGACAAAGAAACCAAAATGGGCAGTATTCTCCCACGGAGGGTGTGATTTTCGTGTGGATCCCCTATATTCTCCCATGAAGGGTGTAATTCCCATGAAGGAGCCCACACGTGTGTGCGAGGCGACGGGTGGGGGGTATTGTAAGCTTGACATACTTTGTTACACCGTTTTCCATCAGTTTAAGCTTTTCTTTGTTGACAACCGCTTACTCTAAAAGCTTTAGCCGTTAGAGTAGTTGTTTTGGTGGAACTGAACCAAAACAGGCAACAGTTTCAGTTCACAGAGTCTAACCGACCAGTCCGATCTAGTTTTTTAAAACATGACCTTCTTGTCTTATTATCATGATGTATTTGATTGTCCCCAGATGTAGCTCTATTCACTTTTATAGGAGAGGGTTAGGTCAAGCTATCAATTAGCAATGAAAATTTTGGTGAACCAATTTGTGACTACTTCTATTTAGATGTAGCACTCTGCCAACCTCATATTGCTTAAAATTGGTATTCATGAATGATAATGATGGTGATGCTTTGGATTAATTTCCAAAAGTACCCAATCTCTGTAATAAAAGAAGAATATGTACATACAATTCATCATTCCAAAAAAATAATAATAAGAATATATACAATTGCAATAGCAGAGACAACAATTGCATCTATATTACATATCATCAATGAGAGAGAGAGCTTAGGAAAAATTATAGTTATAAGAGTAGCTTAGAGGGCCATACCTGAAACTACCTGGTTTTGGCTGTCTCTCTCTCTTCCTCCATAAAAATCTAAGCTTGAAACGGACCCAACAAGAGAAAAACCCCACTTGTTCATCTTCTCCTTTCAAGGATGTGGAGGATGAGGAATACTTCATGGGCATTTCCCTCGTGGGTCAAGAGGCTTGAATGGAGATTATCTTTCTGGGGTTCCTCTCTTTTATTTGGTGGTGTAAAGATAAAGAGGACTTGGTTTTTGAGAGAAGGCTTTCGAGTGATAAGAGATGTGTCTGCTTGGGGTTCTTGCATTTTTGGCACATTCAAATTGCCCAAGGATGCCTATTGTAGGATGGTGGTTCAACCATGCCAATCAATGATGTAGAAGTTACCATCATCATCTCTATAGTGGAATCTACATTCCTGTGACTGATAATATTGGTGTAAGAATGGTATTGAACCGACAACCTTTTTTCTTTTCTTTCGTAACGTGACTTGAACCGACAATCTCAAGGTTGCAATAACTTCTGCTATGCCACGGGCTCTTATCGTATAGCAACAAACCACATCTATATCTGGTTTTTCACACGCGCCTTTACTGTCCTTACAACATGGGTCAGCCACCTTAACCAGTAGTAATCAGACTAATTCTTCTTTAATGTTTACTTAAACCAGTTTAGATTTTCTACAAAAATAAAATGCCCTGATACCACTTTTTAGTGAACATAGTATTTGACCCTAGTTAGAATAATTCAAATCAAAGTATTAAATAATCATCCTGGGCCTATACCTAAAGCGTTACCATCATAATTTTACTTTGAGTCAAAACTGCCCATAGCTTAATTTCAAGCATAATAATCCTAACCTAGGGTAAACAGTGAAATCTGACAATAGTTAAGCAGAGTATTTTCATCCACTTTGGTTTTTTATGAAATTCCATGTCACACATTCCATTTTTCAGCAGAAATCAGGAAACTGGAGCATCCTCTCAAAAGCTCAGAACTGTTTTGGCGAAAAGTTGAACTCTACAGGCAAGTAGATTTACAAGGAATTCAAACAACTATGAGTTTACCTGTAACTTGTTTTTCACATAACTGAGTTCCTTATAATCACATTTACTAGATATGCAATTTTGCATTATTTTAAATGGCAGCTCAGGACAATCCATAATTAGAATAGGTTGATCTAACAAGATCAAGATCAAGGTCTGAAGTAACAAACGCGTAGGTACATGCATGGTTTAAAATCTCGGTCTCGGTCGCGGTATCGGCCGGGCCAAAAAACCGATATGATATCGGTATCGGTCGCGGATATCGGTCCGTCGCGGTCGTCGCGGTGTGAATTTTTTTTTAATCCAAAAAAATTTGCAAAAATATACAAAAAATCCAGAATATTAGAAAATGCTGGAATACAATATTTTTTTCCATTAGTAACAACAATAAATCAAAATCTCAGTTACCTAAAGTTATGAGTCCTGTTTGTGTCGCAGTTCGCTATCTTTTTTAGTATTTCATATAATGCAACCATTATTGATGCTCATGATCAATTTATTAGTGTAAAATATAAGAAAATAAAGATAACATATCAATCATCATTTAATGCTAACTCAATCATCAAATAAGTTGTGAAATTCAAGACCCTGAAGATGACACATTAAAATCAGAAACATAATAGTGAGATAGATAAATCATAATGTACTTGGGCATCAAAAGGTTCATGAATCATGATTCACCTGAAATTAGAGGGGACTAGTACTAGGGAGAGATTGATGAGTATGAGTGTATGACAGATTGACAGCCTAATTCCAAGTGGAATGTCGCCCTGGCTTGATATCATCATCATCGTCATTTCTTCGGTATTGGCTAAAAAGATATGCTCCATACTGTTGCGCAGCACTACCATAACCATGACCATATTCATATTGTTCTTGATAACCATGACTATACAATGATCATGAATCATTAAAAGAACATATTTATGATGAAATCCCCAAAAAATGATATATTATAATTCAAATATTAAAAAATCCAAAAATAAAATAATTAAAATAAAAATCTAAATCATGTTTATGAGTCTATGACTATGAGTAGATGTAGATCTATCATCTACACACTATTAATAAGCCTTTGGTATCACAAATATTCTAACAAGTTATAAGTAACAACAATTATTTTTAAGAAATTTTTTTTTAATAAAATCATTTTCAAAATCCTAAATACATAGATCTAGCATAAAAGTTTGTAAATCAATCATTTATATACCATACAATGATCATGAATCATTAAAAGAACATAGTTATGATGAAATCCCCAAAAAATGATATATAATAATTCAAATATCAAAAAATCCAAAAATAAAAAAAATTATTTTTTATATCATCTCGGCCGATATTTTGAAAATATCGGCCGAGATATCGGTTCACAGCGAGATCATCTCATCTCGGCCGATATATCGGGATTTTTTGGGGATATTTACCTGAATCCGATATCTCAGTGAGATATCGGTTCGGTATCGGCCGATACCGAGTCATATCGGCCGATATGACTCGGTAGCGGCCGAGATTTTAAACCATGGGTACATGTCCCCTTCAAGTCTGCAACTCACAAAATTCTTCCCCCTTTTCATTACCATAAACTGAGTGCAGTGAACTTGGTTTATGTGTAGTTGTGGGCTCTTGTGATTTTATAACCTGGGGTACCTTAGTAGTCATTGCTATAACCAATTACAGGCAACCAAAGTGAAGTACAACTGAGTTTCAAGAATCAGAAAGGCTTCCCTGTCTTCTCCATCACGCAACCTATTTCTCACCATTGCTAACCCAATTTGCAGTAACAGTTTTTATATAACGGTAAAATTCATTAATCGACAAAAAACAGCGATGAAGAGCTTAGCCACAGAAGCCAAGCCCAAAAACAAATAACCACCAAAAAAACCTTTATAAACGAAGAAAAGAAAAGAAACAAAGAGGAATCCAAACATCAAAAGTAAGAGAGGAACGAAATACTCCTTTTGCAAGAACATCTGCCATGACATTCGCCTTTCTTAAAATATGATTAAAACGAGGACCCAACTAACACGAAATATCCTGCACCTCCTTCACTCAATCCGCCAGCCTCCAAAGATAAGGTGAATTACCTAAAGCCCACTGAATAGCTGAAAAACAGCCCATCCTTCACGACTCACGGCAAACCCACCAGAAGAGCAAATACTTTGGCTTCATTAGCATCCATTGACTCCAAATGGCCCTAAATAGCTTCTCACAACCCTGCCTCTGACAACACCTCCATCACCACCTCTTCTAATAGAAGGAAGAAAGCTTCCATCAAAATTGAGCTTTTTTGGATACCGAAAGGAGAATTCAATGATTCATCCAGAAAACTCTATTCATGGGCTTAGCACACAAACCTCCAATCAAAATTTTCGCACGAGATCTATTGAGATCATTCAAATCAGCTCCTTCAAACTCCTTTCTATTTCTCACCTACTCTGACCCAGACCAAACAATGGAATCAACAACCTCAACCACTGACCTGCCTGTGTTCCGTAAAACTCTATTATTCCTCTCCAACCAAAGCTTAGGATATAACATGAACTTCAATAACATCTGTAGTTTCCAACCACATGTCGATCCTATTCCTACTGCAAATAACAAAGATAAGTATCAACACCAAATGGTCAAGGCATCCATGATCTCCAGCACCCACCCTCTGGCAAAGAGTAAAAAACAAGAACCAGACAACCAAACCGCCCCACACATCGAACAAGAAGCTGTGTGTGCACGCGCAAAAAACACACTACCTATTAAAAGATGAGTGCCAACTGCCATGAAATGTCACAATCTGACTAAATATGGATACACCTACTTATGAATCATGGTGAAACCTATTTACTTCTTTGTTAGCCTCATTTTTCCACTAAACTCTATGACGTGCTCACTTAACACCATACATCAACATATCTTTTCCCATCGCTTCATGCAAGGTCTTGAATGGTCTCCCTCTTCTCCTAGTACCCTCCACAGGAAAATTATAACCGCCTATAAAAAAACGTCCAAACCATATCGACTGATATTCTTTTATTTTACTTTTCCCTTCAATTTACCCTTTTGTTTATAGATTTCTTCCCAGTGCATTCGTTTCTAACCATATATTTCCAATAACCACACATCCTTCTAATCACGTGCATCTCTGGGGCAGCAAGAATTTTAGCTTCAGGTTTCGTCGTTGCCTGGTATTTGGCTTGATTTATCTGAATCAACTTGGGTCATTGACACTGCCAGCACAGAGCAAACTTCACAAAACAAGAGCACGAGTGGGAGTCCATCATCCGCAATCTCTGATATCACCAATCATTTCTCCTTCAGCTTTAACAAATGTTACCAATCAGTCTACAGTAGAGTTGTCCTTTTCTGCCATAAAATCCTACCAATTGGGTTTCTAGGCCAATTTAACATCACCACCTTAAACCCTTCTCATTTGATTTTGTTAGACACGTATCTGAACAAAGAATCATCACCCAAAAGAAAATACAGGCATCAAGTCCATTGTAAGAACTTGATAATATTTCAAAAACATGTGACACAATTCACACAGCAATTGATGGGCATTTTATTTTCTTAACATATAGATTTAACAAAATTTGGCCTGAATGGATCACAGTCCATTTCTCAGTATGTACAAGAATGCATACAAATTTATTCAATAATAGAAATTCAACTTTCTTATCAGTGGAGCTTTATTCCTTGGTGAGTTAGTGCTTGTTTACATGGAAGAGATGAATGTGGTGGCAGAAACTTTGGTGGAAGAGAACAAAGAAGTAAGGGCAGAGGGTGTTTAAGCAGATACGATATATTAGAATCTGGTGGTGCCGTGCCATGATCAAGCCATCAAGGGCATACTCCTACTCATCTGCAAGTTCATGCCAAACAGGAGCCTTGATCTTAAGCCCTTCTATCATCACAAACATCATCATCATCATGAAAGTTCTCTCTGCAGAATCACCCACTTCATTGTCCATGGAGATGACATACAATTTCTGAATCTGAACCCCAAGTTTCTGTAGGTATCAGGCATTGTAACCCCAATTTCTGACAGTTGTTCTGTCTGATCTCCACTTGCACTCAAGTGTTCTTTGTTTTTTTTTTTTTTCGGCTGACGAGGTTATCCTCATGGTATTTGACCCGACAAGACTAGTCCCCCAGGCGCACGCATGACCCCACAACAAACGTGCACTATGTAAATCTTGGTGTTTCGACGTAGGGAGCAAACCCAACAAACCAACACCCAGGCAGGTCACTCAAAGTAAGTTATTATCAATTGCCATTCATGCAAGTAGCGCATTGGTTAGGCACCTCCCCATACAAAAGATCTTGTTCTCGCTCACGTTAGATACTTCCCAGATAGAAAAAAATGATGATAAGTTCATATAACTTTCTATAAAACAATTAAACAAACAAACAATAGGATTATCATGCCATTATAATTTACATTCTGGATCAGATATGATCATATGAATAATGGAAGTGAACGATAACCATCGGGATAAAAACAATAGAAAGTGTAAAGAAAGGATAAATGTGCTAAAAATCTTTACCTCAAGAAAACATAGGCATGCCACCGCAAGAATTTTCAACCATCACACAATCGAATGATAATTGTGGTTATGCTATCCAAAGAATCATATGAACCATACAATTACTACCCAGCAACCATTTCAAAGAAACCTCACACTATAAAATCAATTAGCTAGCATTGAAACAAAGAACGATAGCTCTCTCAATCTTTGTCTCAGACCTCAGTTGACTCCCCAATTATCAATCTGTCTCAGACCCAGGCTGAATAGAGGATTGGGGTCAGTCCAGGTTTTAGATCATTTGCTATAACCGCAGCTCACTGATTTAGCACTTATGGCATCATTTGTGTGCACTACATGTATAGGGAAATACACCGTGACCCACAGAATCTGATACTTGAGTGGTATCATAAAGACTACCTAGCCCAATCACACAAAATATACTCAATAAATGAAGGTATGTAAACCACCTTTCTATCACAAAAACTTAATTTATACAAGGACATATTTGGAAACATAAGTATCAAACTGAGAAGAAAAATAAATAGTTGTGAATTAAACAAAAGCATTAAGTAAGCTTAAATAAGGTCATATGTTTTCAAACCTCAAGAAGAAATGACCTTGCAAAATAATTTGATAACAATCCAACTTGCACCAAAATAAGGGAAGTTAAAGCTACCTAAGTGTGCTTTTAAAAATTAACAAAATTGAAGCTGGATTCTAAATTTCTGATTGTTATGACCATGCATCATGATACAGTAGCAGGCAACAGAAGAACTACTGGAGGACCTTAGTTTCAACCATTGGCACAAGTACTCAACACTCATCTTCAAAACCTCACAAAAACCAACCTGTCCAGTCTACGTATTAGCTGTCACTTGTTGGGCAGAAGTTTTCTTCATGACCCCTCTGGCAGACAACTCGTTCAGCAACTCTAGAGCTTCCTTTGTCATACCTTCATAAGCTACACCTTCAACAAGAATAGTGTAGGTCACTTCTGTAGGTTTGCACCCCTTAGACACCATGTAAGCCAAGAAATCAATAGCTTGGTCGGTCTGACGAGCCTTGCAAAGGCCCAAGATTATAGAATTGAATGTAATAGCATTGGGTCTGATGCCCAATCCTTCCAGTTCATGAAAGAATTTGATTGCTTCATCAAGCTTGCCTTCTCTACTAAGCCCAGCCACCAACGACGAGTAAGTGATTATGTCAGGGCGAAGTCCCTTCCCTAACATCTCCCCCAGAAGCTCTACAGCCTGTTCAGTGTTCCCCATCTTTGAGAGGCCATCGATTACAGTGTTATATGTGATCAACACGGGCGAGCAACCTTTGCTACCCAGCTGGCGAAGTAACTCAACGGCAACATCAACCTTGCCATCTTTGCACAATGCAGTAAGCAAGGTATTGTATGTCACGATATCAGGATAACAACCTCTTGAGACCATAATATCCAAGTATTCAATTGCCCGGTCCATCCTTTTCTCCTTGCAGAACCCATGAAGCACCGGATTGTAACTAAGCGAATTGGGTATGCACCCATGTTGTGGCATCTTTTCCAAAATATCAATTGCTCGACCCAACAATCCCTTCCTACACAAGAAGTTTATCAAGATGTTGAATGTCACAACACTAGGAGAACACCCCTTTTGAAGCATATCAGCTAAGAGCTTTTCTGCATCGACCCACCTTCCTGAGCTACACATGCTGCGTAAAATGATGTTGTGAGTAATCACATTAGGCTGACAACCATAAGAGGGCATGCTATTGAGGAACTCGATCGCTTCGTCCAATCTCCCTTCCCTGCAAATCGCATTGATCAGAACATTGTACGTAACCACATCAGGTATACAGCCTTTACTCCTCATCTCATCCAAGAGCTTCATTCCCTGCGCAACCCCACTCTCCTTGCAAGTTGCTTCGATCAAAATCGTATATGTAATAACATCAGGATAACACCCTCTATGCAACTGACGATCAAGAATTTCCATCGCTTCTTTCAACTTTCCCCTATCACATAAGCTACGAAGTATCGTGTTGTAAGTCACTACGTCGGGGGAAACGCTCATTCGGTCTAAAAGATTTAATGCAGTATCAATCTCACCCAATTTGCAGTAGCCACTGATCAAAACATTGTATGTAATCACGTCAGGAGCAGCCCCAGATTGTTCAATGATCTCCAATACCCGGGTCGCCTTTTTAGTCTTACCTACCCTACAAAACCCACGAATCAGACTCGTGCAAGGTATAATATCAGGAATCCCTCCATCACCAACCATGCTTTCCAAGAACTTCAAACCTTCCTCCAATTGGCCATTCCTAACTAAGCCGCGGAGGCTATCATTACTCTTAAAGTCATCAAAAACATGGGAAAGTTGCCCTGATGATGCAGAAGAAAGCTCGCCGCCGCCGCCCCCACCCCCGCCGCCGCCGCCACCACTCAAACGCCCTTGTGTTTTTTTGGTATGGTTTGGTAATCTACCATTAGAACCAACTGTTTCAAACTTGGTAATTGCAGCAGAAACCTGATTTCTCCCCTTTTTTTGGTGCCTTTGCAGTTTTCTCATCTCACCATTAGCAGATGGAAAACAGCAACATGCCTTATGCCCAAGAAAACCCATCATACAAGAACCCCTGCTGCTCATATTGATGTTCCAGAAAACCTTAACCCTAGTCTCCCTTTGGATGCAATTAAAGGATGAAAACCCAACATGGGTTTGTCTTGTGGGCACTACAAAATCCATCTCTTTTCTCAGTTACACTCTACCTTGCATCCAAATGTTCAGATTGAGAAAAATAAATGGTTTTCTTTTGAAGAGAAGTTTCAGTGGATTCCTAGAATAAATGAATATAAAGAAGAAAATAACAAGATGCAAATATGAGAAAGATGGAAGAAATCTTACTTACACAGTATAAGAGAGGTGAGGGGAAAGCATGAAGAAAGGAAGAGATAGCAGTGTCCAATGAAGAAGAAAGAAAGGGATAAAATCCTATGGAGGGAGTGAGTGATGTTCCTGGTACAAGGTAGGGGATGTATTGTATGTTGGTACAGTGGAAGTCGGTAGCAGCATTTATGTGGTCCACCGAATCTTTTCAATTTTGGAGATCCACTGTAAATCAATCAGAGGGGTCCCTTCCCACCTGTAAAATTCAATGGTATCAAAATCACTGTTCAATCCACTGGTGGGTCCCACCTAATAAAATCCAAAGGGCTTAATATAACTGTCCTATAGGAATAGAGGCCCACTGACAGATTAATCAATTTAAACTTAATTATTAAAGCACAATAAATCTTAATGTAATCATATGTTTATCAATTTGATTGTGGGTATAACTCAACCCTAGGGCCCGTTTGGAGAGGCAAAAAATATAGTAGAGTATAGTTAAATGGGCCTAACGGTTTAAAATTTTAACTCTACTCCGTTTGGATGAGTCTAACCCGATAGATGAAGTAATGTTGTGATCTTAATGTACTCAATTTCACTTCAACTCTAAATACTTCCATTTCGTTAAGTAAAAGTGGATTTTACTCCAAATCTTAACTTCAAAATAAGCATTCAAATGGGCCTAACGGTCTAAAATTTTAACTCTACTCCGTTTGGATGAGTCTAACCCGATAGATGAAGTAATGTTGTGATCTTAATGTACTCAATTTCACTTCAACTCTAAATACTTCCATTTCGTTAAGTAAAAGTGGATTTTACTCCAAATCTTAACTTCAAAATAAGCATTCAAATGGGCCTAACGGTCTAAAATTTTAACTCTACTCCGTTTGGATGAGTCTAACCCGATAGATGAAGTAATGTTGTGATCTTAATGTACTCAATTTCACTTCAACTCTAAATACTTCCATTTCGTTAAGTAAAAGTGGATTTTACTCCAAATCTTAACTTCAAAATAAGCATTCAAATGGAGTGAAGTGAAGCACTATATTTTAATTTCAACCTAAGTGAAGCACTGTACTTTAATTTCAACCTACTTCTTTTCACTCCACTCCACATGTGAAATCCACTTCATTTTACTTCACTCCTCATTTATCCAAACAGGCCCTAAGGGCAGCTTAGTTGGCCTAGGGCCACGGTTTGCACCCGAAGGTTGTAGGTTCGAAAATGCACTACCACACTGAGCTACAAGGAGTTTACTTGGCTTCTCTCAAGGGACTCAGTTGGCCTGGGACCATAGTTTACACCCGACACACCCTGACTACAGGGGAGTCGGCTTCCCGATGGGCCCAGAGGGATTAGTCAATTGTCAGTCTAAAGTGTTGGGAACCCTCTAATTCAGATATGGGCCTTGTGTTGAAGTTGTAGAGTGGACCTAGAAAATTATGACATAACTATGCCACCACAACTGAAGTACTACAAAGAATAATAAGAATAAGAGATTCCATGCAACTGGGCTGGGCCTCAGATGAATTATGGGACTGGACCCATATCTACCAAAGTTGTCAATCATTTTTTTACAAATCAAATGGTTGACTCAATGGTCAGCCAGATTATCCATATAGATTTAATTGAGATCAATGTTTTTGGAATATTGGTCCAGTCCAAATCATTCTGCCATCTCATTTGATTTAACCTGATTCCATAGTAATGTCAAGTAAAGAAAATAAAATAAAAATCTTCTTTAAAAGAATTGGTGGCCCAATTGGTCCGATCATGTTCTTAATGGTTTTGACCGCATTTTACCTGGTTTAAAGGATCCTACCATTTTAGGCCTCCAGTTTTGAACATAACCTGACCCATTAATCAATGAGGGCCTAAGTGGATGGATATTTTTTATGGGAAAGTATCAGCTAATATCCAAGCTCCCATCATCTCGCAAAAAAAAAAAAAAGAAAATCCAAGCTCCCATTAACCCCAAGGCTGAGTTGGCCTAGGACCACGATCTGCACCTGGAGGTTGTAGGTTCGAAACTGCACTACCACACTAGGGCTACAGGAGAGTTTACCCGGCTTCTCTCTGAGCCCGGAGAGATTAGTCTAGCCCAAAAGGTTGGGAACCCTACGATAGCAACAAAAAAGAAAAAAAAAATGAAGGATTTGCATGAAAGATTGTTCAGTTGGAATTTTGATTGCTTGCTTGGAGAAGTAACTAGTTTGGCGAACCCAACTAGATACTAACCCAATTATGGCCTGATAAAATAAATCCGGTCCAGGTTAAGGTATGGATTTGAGTATTGGGACCTTCACTTTGACCTGCTCAATTATGAAAGTGATTGACCCAATTGCGGCTAGAACCTAATTGGATAGGGGTGAAAATGGGCCCTGGAATATCTGACAGGCCAGGCCCCAGTCGGGTCTGGTCCAGTAGAACCAAATGAGATTTAGGGACGAATTTGGGCTGATGGGGCGTGGACTTGCTTACCCGAATACAAGAAAACAAAAAGGTGATTACATTTATATGTTTACTAGTGAGAGGAATATTTGAAAATCATAGAAACTACTTAGATCGATCGGCTATTGATTTGAACTCCCGGTTCACCGCCTAAACCGAACCGACCAGTATATTATGTAATTTGAGTATTTTATTATGTAGATTTTAGGGTTTTATGATGGTCAATATGGATTTTTATCCTTGCCATAAACATTAGAATAAATGCAAAAGGATGGGTGTCATTATTTTGAAATTTTTAATTTTTTATTTAAAAAAAAACTGTTTAACCGACCAAACCGAACCGAACCCCCTCCATCGATCGGATCGGATTGGTTAATTAAAAAATCGATAGATTTGGTTTGGTGGTTGGTTTTGGTTCTAAACCGATCCGAACAGCCCATGTGCAGTCCTACATGACAAACAACTTTTCCTCCCTTAAAAACGGAGGAAATCTTGTAAAATCAAGTCTAGTGCTAATATATACTAGTCCAATAACCCGTGCTCAGCACGGTATCTCCCAGCATTGCAAAATAAATAATCACTTAATAAAAAAAATTATCTCTTTCCATAAGACAAGTTGGATAAAATAGAAATAAAGAAATTGGAGAAAAAGGGTATAGTTACATAAAGGAACAACTGAAACATAAGTGGTTAGATAGAAAAATGCGTGGGTAGTTGCATGAGTAGTTACATAACCGTTGGTCAAAATTATAACTGTTTGTCAAAATCAAAGACAAAACCTCTTAGCTTAATATAGTATAATGGTGTAAGTATGCCAGAAGCTACTTCCGCATTTCATGGAACCCGACTATATTTCATGGACATAATGTAAATTAGGATAAAGATAAAAATAGGCACTAAATAATACTTAATGGCCCATATAATATATCATAGATAATTAATAGATCATATTTCTTTCGTTTTATTTTGTGTGCCTATTTTAAAAAATAGTAACCATTAAACCATTATAATTGATTGGATTGTGAGAGATATAAGGAAGGAAATCTAAGAAGGCCCCATAAAAGTAATTAAATTTTAAAAACATATTAAATTAATATAATACTTTAAACTTGACAAAAATAATACACCATTGTTTTTTTTAAAGAATTTTAGAAGAAGATAAGACGAGAATGGAGATTAAGAATTTATGATAAAAGAAGAATATTCTTCCAATGATAAGAAATGAAAATGCAAAAATAGGAGATATTGTACTCGATAAAAAAATAAAATAGGAGAAAAGGGCACAAAGTGAATCAAAGAAATAATAATATGAATTCAGAACTTATATCTTTCTAATCTTAATTGAAAATGAGCAGAAAAACTATTGAAAGAACAATCTATTTTTGAAATAAGAATTTTAAAATTCTTTAGTTAGTAAGAGTGGTCAAAAGAGTATATAAAATACTAATAAGAAAATAATATAAATAACTTTAACCAATGAAGAATATAAAATAAAAGTAAAAATAAACGACTTCAAAATCAAAGTTATTGAGAGTTTCAAAAGGATGAAGAGGGTTGTCTCCTTCATTTTTCTCACTGGCATTCCTAATTAGAATAAGAAGGCGCGCAATTAGAAATCTTGGGGTTTTTTAAAGATATAATTAGGGAGAAAATAAATCTAAAACAAATAAATACAATCTTTATGATTCTTAAAAACTTATTGAAAAAGAAAATCGATTTGAAAAAGAGAATTATTTACTTTGAACATGAGAATCATTCAGTTTGTCTACATTAATTTCAACAAAATAAATAATTCAATATTAGCATGTCTATTTTTCTTTGAGAGAGAGAGAAAGAGAGAAGAACATATATGAATAAATGAATATGAAAGAAATAGTATAAACAAAACATAAAAACCTACCAAAGATTTTTTGGAACAACATCAAGATTTGTGAATATCTTTGCACTATTGTGATGGAGCTGGTTCGCTGGGTGGTATGTATCATGTCACCCATAAATAAAAAAGCATACATAAATAAATGATGAACTATATAAATTATCTAAAACTGATTATAGCAATTAGAGAAAATTTATGGAAATTGTGTTGCCTCGCCTAAATGAATCCATGAGTATTGCTTGGTGAAAAAAAAATTAACCCTTCATTTGCTTCTAAGGGCAACATTGGATCCACCAATCCAGTTTACAAAAATGGAAGAAAATTTCATAAAGTAAAAATGACAAAAGAATAAGAAAAACAGAGCAAGTCATGTTAGTTTGGAAGAATCAAGAACAGCTTCACAAAATTTGGCTCGTAAGTTTTTCATACAGTCTAATTAAAAACACAGGCACGTCAGTATATCCAGATGCTTCTACTCTTAAAGATCTCTGATGCATTAGAATCTTGATTATTCTTTAAAAAATAAAAGCCCATGACCTAAAATAGGGGGGGTGGGTTTGGTCAATCCGAAGAAATGCAGGCGTCATATGTGTAAGGTCTGCGACCTTACTGGGTCGGTTGGGCCCAATAGTAAGCCCATTGACCCATTTATTTAGCTATTATTATAATTAATTGTATTTTAGATATTTAAGTGGGTTTAGAGCATGAACGAGTTTCTTTTAGCATTAGAATAGTATCTGCGAAGTTTCGTGCGTTTCCGAGTTCGTTTCTTGATAGCAGGGGGTAGTTTGCAATTTAGGGAAAATTGAATGTTTTCCGAAATATTCCAAACGCCGTGATTTATGGGTTCGTTGGAAAGGTTTCGTCGCACTGATCATTTTTGTCTCTTGACTCATCATGATCCGACAACTAGAAACCCTTCAAGTGGTCCATTCTTTCACCGGACCCACTTAAAGGGCAACTTAGGTCTTTTCCTCTCTATCTTCTTCTTAACCTAATCTCTCTCATTATTCTCTGCAATTGAACGAAAGAAACTGCAGCCCCATTCTTCTTCTTCTTCCTTTCTCAAGCCAGATCTCTAGCCTAGAGAGATCAACTCGAAGATCCGATCCGCTAGTTCTCATTCTCTCGATCTCCTCTTGCTTCCGGTATCAGTTTGGTAAGCATTCTCATACTTTCATCTTTTCATTCGTATTCTCTTTGGTTAGATTTAGGTCTGATCTTAATTCTTTTTCTTCCTATCTTCTTCTTGGCTTCCTAGATTTCGTTTTATCGGGTTAGATCGTGGATTTTGGGGTAGAAAGGCTTCTCCTCGAGTTTTGCCCAAATTCTATCGATCATTATTCTTGCTTTATGCCTTGACTCGCTTTCCTTGTGTTCATATGATGTGTACTTGTCATAACTCTATATTTGATGCATGTCATGTTTATTATGCTATGCTTATCTATTGTTCAACATGTCGTTGACTCTATTCCTTGGTGTGCAGACACCTCAGGTGGTTACTACTACTATGAGGAGCAGGCCGGTGAGGAGATCCCAGAGGATCTCCAACCAGTCGAGGAGGAACGCGAGTGGCGTGCCGATGACGTAGAGTAGCGTCATCACTCTCGGCACGAGAGAGATTCACATGGACTCATTAGATATATTTATTTATTTATTTCTCTCGTTGGACCTTTCTTTCATTGAATTGGTTTTATTTTATTAGCCTTGTTTATTGGGATTGGCCAATGTAATAAATTACTTTGACTCCTTCAGTAGTTTTAATTATCCATTCTTGCAACATTTAATTTAATGAGAAGTGATTATTCATTGACTGATATTCCATATGCCTAGACTTATATGAGGTCTGAAATGTAATATCCTCACAGCGGACTTACGATCCGGGGGCCCAAAGGACAAAAATTTTAATTAGTCCTAAAATTCACTCTCCGGATCCGGTTTATTCTTAATCGGGTTCGGGGGACGTGACAAGAATGGTATCAGAGCAGTGGATGGTTTCTCAGGGTAAAAATTTTTAGAAACCATAGGACGCGTGTGAGGATTCCGTTAGTCAGTAGGTTGATCTTCTAGTTTTATTTCTAGCATTGTGATGTTAGCTTGGGGCATATTGGAATTTACTTTGAAATTTTTTTACAGGATTATGGCTGGTAGATCCACTCGATCCGGTAGTGTGCCACCACCAGAGGGTAGTTCCTCTCAGAATGGCCCAGATAATCAATTTCATCAGTTCATGGCAGCCTTCATCCAGTCCCAGAAGGATATGGCTGAGCAAAGCCATAAGCAAAATGAGGATCAAGCGGTGTTCCAAGCTCAGATGCTTGAGGTAGTACAGAAAGTGGGCCAGCCTCAGGCCAAAGAATATGACCTGAATGAACTGGTTGAGAAGTTCAGGAAGAGATTCCCACCCAAGTTCCATGGCATTGAGGATCCTGCCGTAGCAGATGAGTGGGTTGTTCAGATAGAAAAGATCTATGAGGTGTTCAAGTGCACGGACATCCAGCAGGTGCAGCTTGCAGCCCACATGTTTCGTGGGGTAGCAGAGAGATGGTGGAAGACCGTCAAGCACCCGTATGAGACGATTGAAGAAGGTGTAGCCTGGAAGACTTTCACTGAGCAGTTCCAGAAGAAATTCATCCCAGAGCATTACATGGATCAGAAGATGGAGGAATTTGAGAGACTGGTGCAGGGTGACTTACCAGTACAGGAGTATGAGATTGCCTTCACCCATCTGTCTAGATTTGCTGAGAGCCTGATTCAGCCAGAGTCAGAGAGAGTTCAGAGGTTCATCAAGGGACTGCGGGCAGATATCAAGATGCAAGTTCAACGCAGCAGGTTGACCAACTATGATGATGTGGTCAAGGAAGCATACTGGGCAGAGGAGACCCTGAAGGATGTGATTATGTTGGAGCAGCAGAGGATCTTGGCATTGATCCCTCAGCCCAAGTCACAAGGCTCATCGTCCCAGTACTATCAGCAGCCAGCACCCAAGAGGCTACGGTTTGAGCCTGCACCCCGACAGCAGTCACAGCGAGTCACTTGCATTCATTGTGGAGGAAATCATTATGGCCGTGATTGCAGGAGACAGTCAGGGGCATGTTATCATTGTGGAGACCCAGGGCATAAGGTTCGCAGTTGCCCAGGAAAGACAGGAGTGGCACCACCCACAATCCAGGCTCCGGCGCTCAGGCCACCATATCCTGCGCAGCCATTGAGACAGATGCCTCCTGCACAGGCTAGGCCTCAGCAGCAGCAGGTGATTGTCCGACCACCTCAGCCACCACATCAGCGCCCTCCAGTACCTCAGCAGCGATATCAGCAGAGACCCCCAGCACCCAGATTCCAGGGACGTGGTCAGAGACCACCGCAGCAGCAATATCATCAGCAGCGTCCCCAGCAGGCAGGGAAAGCTTATGCTTTGACGCATGAAGAAGCAGAGGCTGCAGGGAATGTCATTGAAGGTACACTTTTAGTTTGTGGATTTGATGCTAAAGTTTTATTTGATCCTGGATCCACACACTCGTTTGTTGCACCAGCTTTTGCACTTCATTTGGGGGAGGATAAGGAGATACTACCCTATGATTTGATAGTAGCCACCCCGGTAGGTAGGACAGTTTCTTGTAATGTCATCTACCCTAGTTGTAGTGTTCAGATTGGAGAGGTTCAGCTGACCACCAGTTTGATCATCTTACCAATGTCGGAGTTTGATGTGATACTTGGTATGAATTGGTTAGCAGCGAACCGAGCGGTGTTAGATTGTTTTAACAAGACCGTGAAGTTGCAGAGTGAGGACCGTAGTGTTGAGTTTGTTGGCGCAGAGAAGCTCATCTCCACTCGGTTAATTTCTGCATTGAAGGCAGAACGGTTGATGAGGAGCGGTTGCGAAGGCTTTATCGCATTTATCGTGGAAGACAAAGAGTCCAAGACTGTTGATGAGATTCCTGTGGTGCGAGAATTCCCGGATTTATTTCCGGAGGAGATCCCCGGTTTACCACCTGTTCGTGAGTTGGATTTCACGATAGAATTGCAACCAGGTACAACACCTATTTCGAAGGCCTCGTATAGGATGGCTCCAGCAAAATTGAAGGAGTTGAAGACTCAGATAGAAGATCTGTTGGATAAGGGATTCAAGAGACCCAGTGTGTCACCGTGGGGAGCTCCGGTGATATTTGTGAAGAAGAAGGACGGGACAATGAGAATGTGTATAGATTATAGACAGTGGAATCAAGTGACTGTTAAGAACAAGTACCCATTACCGAGGATTGATGAGCTATTCGATCAATTGCGGGGAGCTCAATTCTTTTCGAAGATAGATCTGCGTTCCGGTTATCATCAGTTGCGAGTCAGGAAGGAGGATGTTTCTAAGACTGCATTCCGGACGAGATATGGCCATTTGAGTTTCTTGTGATGCCTTTCGGGTTGACGAACGCACCAGCAGTTTTTATGGCATTGATGAATAAGGTGTTTGCCCCTTTCCTGGATCAGTTTGTGGTTGTCTTCATAGATGATGTGTTGGTGTATTCGAAGACTAAGGAGGAGCATGAGCATCAGTTGAGAACATCTTTGCAGCTCTTGAGGGATAACCAACTGTATGCTAAGTTGAGCAAATGTGAGTTTTGGTTGGAGCAAGTGGCATTTTTAGGCCACATTATCTCTAAGGAAGGACTGACAGTGGATCCTAAGAAGATTGCAACAGTTGTGAATTGGAGTAGCCCGCGGAATATAGCGGAGGTTCGCAGTTTTCTCGGACTTGCAGGTTACTACAGGAGGTTTGTGAAAGGGTTTTCTACCATAGCATCTCCACTCACTAAGTTGACGAGAAAGGACGTTCCGTTTGTATGGACAGAAGAATGCGAGAAGAGTTTCCAAGAGTTAAAGACTCAGTTGACTACAGCACTCATACTTGCTTTACCCTCAGGAAGTGGAGGATTTGTGGTTTACACAGATGGTTCAGGGATTGGTTTGGGTTTTGTTCTCATGCAGAATGACAAGGTGATAGCCTATGGATTGAGGCAATTGAAGGATCACGAGAAGAAGTATGCCACACATGACTTGGAGTTAGCAGCAGTGGTGTTTGCATTGAAGTTGTGGAGGCATTATTTGTACGGTGAGAAGTTTGAGGTGCATACAGATCATAAGAGCCTGCAATACTTGTTTACACAGGGTGATTTGAATAACAGACAGCGGAGATGGATGGAGTACATAAAGGATTATGATTTCCCGATCAAGTACCATCCTGGGAAGGTGAATGTTGTAGCAGATGCTCTTAGTAGGAAGGCAGCATTCAGTGGATGTATAATGCCTGAATGGAGATGGATGGAGCAGTTCAGAGACATGGATGTCGAAGTCTGGCCTGTTAATGAGAAAGTCCTAGTTGCTACTATGGGAGTTTGGGAGCCAAAGATAATTAACAGGATCAAGGAAGCTCAGAAGGATGACCCAGAGTTGCAGATAATCATTGAACAAGTGGATGACAAGCCTGAGTTCAGATTGATTGATGGAGTTCTGTACTGCAAGGATAGGTTGTGTGTGCCAGATGTGCAAGACATCAAGTCAGAGTTGATGACAGATGCACACCACACCAGATATTCTATTCACCCGGGGAGCACTAAAATGTATCAGAATTTGAAGAATCACTATTGGTGGGTAAAAATGAAGAAAGAGATTGCAGAATTTGTCGCTAAGTGTTTGACTTGTCAGCAGATTAAGGCAGAACACAAGAAGCCTCCTGGTTTGCTTCACCCGTTGGAGATTCCTAAGTGGAAATGGGAGTACATCACTATGGATTTTGTATCGGGATTGCCAAACACTAGGAAAGGCAATGATGCTATTTGGGTGATTGTGGATAGATTGACTAAATCAGCACATTTTCTGCCATTCAAGACTGGTCAGTTTATGAACAAGATGACGGTGTTGTACAGGGACAATATAGTCAAGCTACATGGAGTGCCTAAGTCCATAGTATCCGATCGAAACCCTAAGTTTGTCTCTCGGTTTTGGTCTACTTTTCAGTCATCTATGGGTACTCAGTTGAAATTCAGTACAGCTTACCACCCTCAGACAGATGGACAGTTAGAGCGTACTATTCAAACTTTGGAAGATCTTCTCAGAGCGTGTGTTTTGGATTTTAAGGAGAGTTGGGATGAGAGTTTGCCTCTGTGTGAGTTTGCCTACAATAACAGTTATCATTCAAGTATTAGTATGGCACCATTTGAGGCATTGTATGGATGAAGATGCAGAACTCCGGCATGTTGGGAGGAAGTAGGAGTTCAGAGTTTTCATGGCCCCTCAGAGATTGCTGATTCTAGTGAGAAAGTTTGGATTGTTCAGATGAGAATGAAGGAATCACGGGATCATCAGAAGAGCTATGCAGATAAGAGACGGAGACCTTTGGGATTCCAAGTTGGGGATATGGTATTCCTGAAAGTGTCTCTGATGAGAGGTGTTGTTCGATTCGGTCAGAAAGAGAAGCTTGCCAAGAGGTTTGTGGGACCGTTTGAGATCAAGAGTAGAATTGGAGACGTGGCATATCGTTTGGTGCTACCGTCAGAGTTAGCGGGTGTGCACGACGTATTTCATGTTTCAATGCTTCGAAAGTATATTCCAGATCCCACTCAAGTGTTGCAGCACGAGCCACTTCAGTTACAGGCAGATGCAACCTATGTGGAGCGTCCGGCACAGATCATCGACACTAAGGAGGTAGTGTTGCATACCAAGACAATCCAATGGGTCAAGGTACAATGGGAAAACCACAGTCCGGAAGAAGCTACGTGGGAGCTGAAAGAGCAGATTCAGAGGATGTACCCTTATCTTTTTCCTGATGAGGTATGTTTAGGCATTTAGGGGACCAAATGTTCTTTTTAGATGTAAGAGTTGTAAGGTCTGCGACCTTACTGGGTCGGTTTGGCCCAATAGTAAGCCCATTGACCCATTTATTTAGCTATTATTATAATTAATTGTATTTTAGATATTTAAGTGGGTTTAGAGCATGAGCGAGTTTCTTTTAGCATTAGAATAGTATCTGCGAAGTTTCGTGCGTTTCCGAGTTCGTTTGTTGATAGCCGGGGGTAGTTTGCAATTTAGGGAAAATTGAGTGTTTTCCAAAATATTCCAAATGCCATGATTTATGGGTTCGTTGGAAAGGTTTCGTCGTGCTGATCATTTTTGTCTCTTGACTCATCATGATCCGACAACTGGAAACCCTTCAAGTGGTCCATTCTTTCACTGGACCCACTTAAAGGGCAACTTAGGTCTTTTCCTCTCTATCTTCTTCTTAACCTAATCTCTCTCATTATTCTCTGCAATTGAACGAAAGAAACTGCAGCCCCATTCTTCTTCTTCTTCCTTTCTCAAGCCAGATCTCTAGCCTAGAGAGATCAACTCGAAGATCCGATCCGCTAGTTCTCATTCTCTCGATCTCCTCTTTCTTCCTGTATCAGTTTGGTAAGCATTCTCATACTTTCATCTTTTCATTCGTGTTCTCTTTGGTTAGATTTAGGTCTGATCTTAATTCTTTTTCTTCCTATCTTCTTCTTGGCTTCCTAGATTTCGTTTTATCGGGTTAGATCGTGGATTTTGGGGTAGAAAGGCTTCTCCTCGAGTTTTGCCCAAATTCTATCGATCATTATTCTTGCTTTATGCCTAGACTCGCTTTCCTTGTGTTCATATGATGTGTACTTGTCATTACTCTATATTTGATGCATGTCATGTTTATTATGCTATGCTTATCTATTGCTCAACATGTCGTTGACTCTATTCCTTGGTGTGCAGACACCTCAGGTGGTTACTACTACTATGAGGAGCAGGCCGGTGAGGAGATCCCAGAGGATCTCCAACCAGTCGAGGAGGAACGCGAGTGGCGTGCCGATGACGTAGAGTAGCGTCATCACTCTCGGCACGAGAGAGATTCACATGGACTCATTAGATATATTTATTTATTTATTTCTCTCGTTGGACCTTTCTTTCATTGAATTGGTTTTATTTTATTGGCCTTGTTTATTGGGATTGGCCAATGTAATAAATTACTTTGACTCCTTCAGTAGTTTTAATTATCCATTATTGCAACATTTAATTTAATGAGAAGTGATTATTCATTGACTGATATTCCATATGCCTAGACTTATATGAGGTCTGAAATGTAATATCCTCACAGCGGACTTACGATCCGTGGGCCCAAAGGACAAAAATTTTAATTAGTTCTAAAATTCACTCTCCGGATCCGGTTTATTCTTAATCGGGTTCGGGGGACGTGACAATATGCACTTGATCACTATATCTTGGTCAGTTGGGTGGATGCCCAACATATTGGTAATTTGGTGTATATCATCATTAGTCTTCTTATTATCTTCTAAATGCTACTTCTTTATAGTCTCTATGCATTATTTGCATGGCGAGGTGTATGGTTCATCCACTTTCTTTTGGAAGTCCAAACCATCTGGGGTTTGAATATGTGTACTTTTTAAGTTGAGGCGAGCAATTTTGCTGAAAGTTTCAAATTGGAATGAGTGTCAATCCATGGAGTGGCAGCTGTATACTATGTGAAGACTTATAGATTACCTGGTTGAAAGTTTGTTTTTGTTATGTGAGAGAGAGAACATACATGACCAATTTATTTTCTTTTATAATAAAGTCTAAATAATCATCATCAAAGCCTTGTCCGAACCATGTTAGGATCGGGTATATGAATTCTCTTTTTTCATTTCAATCTATCATAAGTTGAATCCTTAGATAAGTTGGACTTCTTCAAATCTATTTATTTTACCTTCATCTACATTCTCTTCGGCCTACCTCTTCCTCTTAGTAAGTCATCAACTTATATAGCCAAACTTTTCCTTGCCAACCTGCATTAGACAATACATGCCTAAACCATCTCAAATGGATTTCTCTAATTGTATCCCCTATTGATGATGCTCTCGAAAATGTTCATTTCTAATTTTATTCTTCATAGTTTTACCACACATCCACCTCAACATTCTCATCTCTATTACATTTATTTTGTGAATATGTTGCTTCTTTATTGGCCAACATTTTGCTCCAAAAGGTTATAGTGTCTTGTAAAATCTTCTTTTCAATTTTATTAGCACTCGTCGGTCACAGAGTACTTCAGAAGCAAGTCTCAACTTCAACCATCCGGCTTTTATTTTATGTTTAACATTTTCATCAATTTCCCCATTCTTACTAATTAATTATCGAGTCAAGGTAACGGAATGAATCTCTTATTTGTTGTATCTATTGTGCTTTAGTTCTCACAGTAGTTTCAACTCTTTGCATATGCTCACTGAAGTTGTAATCTATATATTTTGTCTTTGTAGGGCTTGTTTTAAAGTCTTTAGATTCTAAAGCTTTTTCTGACCATTTTGTCGAGTCTTGCATTCGCACTGTCTCTTAATTCATCCATTAACATTATATCATGTTCAAATAAACATACACTAAGGTACCTTTTCTTGAATATAAGCAGTTAAGTCATCCATAATCAGAGCAAAGAGATAAAGGCCTAGGGCTAACCCCTAATACAAACATATCGTCACTAGGAGCTCACTTATCTCTCCACAAGTAGTTCTTACACTTACTACTGCTCATTAATACATGTCTTTAATAATCTCAATATAACCTCTTGCAACATTCTTTTTAGTACATAACATATAAAATATTGCATGCATAACATATAGATTTCAATAAATAACATATGAAATATCATAACAAAATATCACATACATTTGTGTCTACTATAGATATTTATACGGTTAGGTCATACAAGTTTGGTCACAAGGTCGGGTCTTGTAAGGCCTTACTTCTTATGGCAATAGGTACCCATTTAAAGAACCTGACTCTGTCCCGACCCATGAAAAAATGGTTTGGATTCTTATTTTGGGCTTCTGCTTGGATCCATATAGTTCCGGGCTCATGAATTCAGACCGAGATAGACATTGTATTTTGTATGCATATACTTTTTGTAGAGCATACTAACATACATTATACACATGCATATACGTTATACATGTACATAATATGTGTCCATATCTATAAACCTGAGATTGAGACCCAAGTTTGGGTCTGATAAAGGCTGGTTAAAACTTAGACCCGACCCATTGCCATCCCAAACCTCATCTTTAAAATTTTGAAAGTCTCTAAAAGACCTTCATTGCCAATACAAAATTCTTCACCTATATTAATATTAGAATAGTTGGCTGGATTGAGCCTGAATTCAGTCTGGACAAATCATAACTAATGGGTTGGAGGCAACTATAACTCATGAGCCTGGTTGCAAAACATTATTTTATACAGGCTACTTCCTTATTTGATATCTACATCTACATGACACATGGTACATAACTCCAAGGGGTAGCTCAGTTGGCCTAGGACGACAGTTTGCACCCGGATGTTGTAGATTTGAAACTGCACTACCACATTGGGGCTGCAGGGAGTTTGCCCGACTTCCCTATGGGCCTGGAGGGATTAGTCCAACCCAAAGGGTTAGGAACCCTCCAATAGAAAAAAAAAAAAAAAAAAAAAAAAAGACACATGGTACAAAAACTACATAAATGGAAGTGGGAGTTAGGGAAATCAAATGTAACGAGGCCCAAATCATTAGGCCCGGCCCAGCCAGTTCAAAATCCTTGCCTCATCATTCCATATCATTGAGAGCCCTTGGTGTCAGTTTGTCACCATCCCAGTTGTCAACCTTATGAATATAAAGATCAGATGAAGGAATAATGGAAAAATCTACGCTTATCATCCAATCGATGAACGCTGAGGTTCATCAACCATGGGGGTGTGGACCCTCTTGGTGAACACTGGTGGGTCGTTTCAATTGGCACAAGAGTCTGGATCCTCTTGAGTGTCACTCATGCTTTCAATGAGGGGGACCAAAATCAACAGCCTCCACTTGCATGGGATGTGCCAGGATTTTGCTTCAATAATGTGATAAACACAATCTTATGTATTATTAATTATATACATTAATTACATTGTTAATTATTGTGATTCAATCTTACAGTGGGTCTGACTTCTAATTGAGAGATTTTTAGGTACATTTCATATAAACGGAGGGCAATTTAAATTTTTAATTGGTGAACTCCCTTTTGAGTTTCACAGTCCTGGGGGGCAATGTTTTGCTAATTTATAGCCAAAAAATGGAAAGTCAAAATCTATATGACCTTACAAATTTTATTGACCATCAATTTTACGGTCTTAGATCAACATATGGGAACATCCAATAGATTTGAGTATTTATGTGTGGCTAATGTTAAAACTTGCTTGAGAGATTAATAAAGAACTCTTTTGATCTATCTAAACCATTCAAGAATACCACAAGTCAATCCACAAAACCACCAAAAGTAAGTTATAGAAGAAAAAAAAAGATCCGAAAAAAGGAAAAAAAGGGAAATTTTGAAATAAAGCCTTAAGTTTTTGTCTTATTTCAAATAATGACACAAGTTTTAAAACTTTCCAAATTAGTCCCTAAGTTTTTCAAAAAGTTTCAATTAATGACACTCCTTCATTTAAAGCTATTTTCTAGCGATTTTTCCCTCACATTTCCTAAATTACCAAAATTACCCTTCATCAAAATAAAATCCTCGCCACTTCCTATATATTCTCATCATTTTCACCACTAACATCTGTATAGTGATCAAGGACAACTAGCATCCCCACGACGATTGGCTGAATGCAGTGGCTGTTGGAACCATGCCATGGCTTTAAACGAAGGATACTTTGGGTATTTTAAAAAAGATTGAGGGAAAACTCATAAAAATACCATTAAATAGCCAAGTGTCCTTAATTGAAAACGTATGGACAAATTTCAAAAGTTTTGAAACTTATGTCCTTTTTTTGAAATAAAGCAAACAAACCTAAAGCCTGAATTGGAATTTTCCCTAAGAAAAATAAAACAAAACCACGCACTGCAAACGTAGCAGAATTTATAAGCTTTTTTTTTTTTTTTTTGGCTACCAGCTCGAGGATGGATCTCCATCTCATTTGTACAGTAACTCTATTTTGTTCTCTTGATGAATGAAAAATGAAAAATAAAATCTCACACTTTCACTGACAGACCCATTTGCATGCATGGTATTTTCATAATTGGTTAAATTTTGAAAAAATAATGGTGAAGGTCCATAAATGGCCCACAAATAATCTCATTTTATTGAAAAATGAATTAAGGAGAGATAGTAAACAAATACCTACCCATTTCCTTGGTAATTCAAATCTTATGAAAGCCAAGGACCCATTTATATCTCCACTTTATGCCATTCACGCCTCGCCTCTTTAATAATCCTTTGTAGGGGCCCCTTTTATTGTGAATTCATATGTATTTCAATTCCATAGCTTGGGTACTTCTCTACAACTTTCTCATGTCTCACCTCAAAGAAAATTAGATAATTTGACAATGTTACTTAACTTTCTCCACACTTGTATACACTATAACTAACATAAAGCTCAACAAGGTGGTTCCTGCTCCACATTTGAATCAAAGCTCAATAGCCAAATAAATAGTTCACTTCATGCCGGGGCGGAACCAGAAAATGGAACTAAGGGGGGGCCAAATAAAAATTATTAAAAGAAAATTTTAACAATTTAGGGGTCAAAATAAAAAATTATAAAAAATTTAGTGGTAACAAAATAAAATTTTGAAAACTTAAGTGGAGCCAGAGCCATGGCCCCCGAGACCTACATGTAGGTCCGGCCCTGACTACATGAGGATGGGAAAAAATGGACAATCTCCCAGAGGAAATTTATAAGGGAAGCCCCTATCTTGTCGGGGATGGCAATTGGCAACTAGTTGGGTTAGTATGATGAGTAGTCGAAAACTCAAACCACCAAACTCATGAATGCCTCCTGCTCTCTACCCAACCCAACTACTGCCACCCAACCCAACTACTGATTAGGAGATAGCAACTAGTTTGATTTCGTGCAAGTCTGCCAAAATCCGAAATCAAACTTGATATTGGTTGGTCTTATTTACATTTTATTCTCAAGATATAAGAAGAATTAGAGCATATGCATTTCTTGCACCTTTAAGGACTTAAACCTATAACCCACTACTCTTATTATACATATGGTGTACACTATAATAATACTATTATAGCTATAAGCATACCTGAAATTGCTAATATGTTAGTCCAGTATGTGGGTTTCATTGAGATGCATCTCAGCCCAACCAGATTACATAGCCATTGATTTAATGGCCTCAAAGTTTAACGACATTTTAATAGTAACTCTTTTTTAGATTCAATATAATGGTGGGTGAAGATTCAATTAGAGTAAAATTGGTAATGTTGCCAAAGCATAGGATGATAATGATATCAAGGGGCAGCAATGATCAAAGGTCTCCCCTAGTAGGTCCCATAGAGCTGGATTGCACATTTTCTAATAATGGTCCCCCAATAATTTTGCACAGTTACCCGAGATTGACCATACCTTGCGGTCAAATAAGGTTGAATTTAATGCTAATTCCTTTGGTCTACTTTTTGAAGATCCAAATCAATAATATGTGTACCAACCCATTTTCACTCATGCAACTCCATGATTCGTTGCTACGGTCACCATTTGATTTGCACATAGTTGAAGAATTGTAGCTCAATTACATATTGATTAAAAATCTTCATCCAGTGGAGCCAACATAAATGGATCCAAACCATCAATTTGATCCGATATTTATGCATTGAAACAGAAAATAAATTTCAGATCAACTAGAATAATGTTAATTGTAGGAATATTGGACACGTGAAGAATGTTGTTAAATTTGTGTTCGTCCAATCCAGTGGTGATTGTGATTGTGATTCAACTAAAATTTTATGCAAGTACGAAAAGAGGGAAAATATGCATATAATGGGCAATTCCTACCAAATTAAAGATGGGTTCCATAAAATAAATTCATTAAAAAACTATTTTTAATTAGCATTTTATCACTTTTTTAAAGGGATTTTTACCAAATAATTAAGCTTATAAAGCAAATAATCGATTTTATGAAGAATAATAACAAAATCACCATTTAGTTGTTCGTACCTCTTTTTTTGACGAAATTACCCTAGTTGACGATATCGCCAACTGAGTTGAAGATATCGCCAACTGAGTTAGCGATATCGTCAATTGAGTTGGCGATATCGTCAACTTCCTGTATAAGAATCTATGAATTTTCTTCTTCTTTTTTTGTGAAACAGTCTTTTCTCTTTCTCCCATTCATCCGTTTTATGGATTCCCTACTATCATTTCTCATAGCTCTTTCTTAAAACTAGTTTATGAAATTAATTTTCAACAACAGGTATATTCATTTTCATATTTTTCTTATTTTTTGTACTTTCCCCTCATTCTTATTAGATAAAGGAGGATTCTCAGGCAACAACGTGGATTTATTCTACTTCATTTATTCTTCTAAAATATTACTAATGCATTGTTACTGATGGCCACTAGAACGTTGGCATAGTGCCATGTTATTTCAATGCAGAGGACGACCTTTGTTGAGGAATCCAATTGTTGAGCACTTAGGATTCTTGTACATTAGTGCACTTATCATGATCTATTCATTTAGCAAGTGATCTTAGATGGAGAAGGCTAGAGGAGACTTGGAGTTGGGAGTTTATGAAATGGTGCTACTGTACGTGATTTTTTTTTTATTTTTGTAAATGTACATGCTGCATTGCAGTTAATTATCAGTTCTCTTTTTCCTTAGAAAACAAATGCTAATTGCCACATATTGGCTCTCTTCTTCTCCATCTCTAGCTTTGCCAAGGTGTTTTTTTTTTTTTTTTTTAAGTGTTTGTGCACTTTTCAAGCCTCTAAAATAGTTGTGTAGGACAGAATGACTATAATTTCCTTTTGTTGCTAATTTAGCCTAACAAAGTATCTTTAGTCAATAGGTTGGATGGTATCATTGCTCATATTAATGGTCTTATTGTGAATTTGGAATGCACTATATTTTGGAAGTTTGAATAGTTGCCACACCTTTTTTCCTTGAATTTCCTAAGTTTTGTGTTGCCATAAACCACCACTTATTCCAT
Source organism: Umbellularia californica (assembly GCA_028538565.1). NCBI lineage: Eukaryota > Viridiplantae > Streptophyta > Magnoliopsida > Laurales > Lauraceae > Umbellularia > Umbellularia californica. The sequence continues at coordinate 58,105,526 of JAPQWN010000004.1, read as the reverse complement.
GCTACAATAGGCATCCATGAATAGTGACATATGCTCTGAATGGGGTGGGTTTTAGACCTTTTATTTGCTTGTTAGTGCTCACGGTTCTCTGTAGAATTGTTTTGTAATTTCTAATAAAAGTTGTTTTTCAATTGACATGTCCAATGCTTGAAGGCAGGCTGAACCCAAGTCAAGCAACTGTTTGGTTAAGGGCTTGGATTTTTACTTGATAGACAATTAAAACAATGAGAAAATTGATACTAATTGTCAATGAGTTAAGTTGATAATACAGAAGTTGAGTGTTGGAAGCTTTAGAGGAAAACAAGTCCAATCAAGAATCAATACTCCATATATTTCAAAAATCCAATCATACAACCCAAAAATCTCGAAGTATCTTTAAAAAAAAATCCCGAACTATAGCAGTCTATAACCTATTAATTGAACAACAAAATGCAACTCTAAATCCATAGCAAAGAGCCAATATATTCTCATATGGACAACTAATCCATATGACCATATAAATAAAACATACAAGTGTCATTGTGTGCATATGTATCACATAAGCAACCAACTAATGAGTTGTACTATTAAATATTATAACAGCCCAAAAAATGGATTCAATTCCAACAATTGGATCCAATTTTTTTTATTTTTCAATTGGATTTAGTTCGCTTCATGTATATAAATTGGATGCATGTTTTAGTTCATTTTCGTATTTTGACTTTGCTTAAATTTCTAGACTTCTAGTTCATTTTCGTATTTTTACTTGCTTAAACTACTAGACTTCTAGTTCCCCTAAAGTTTTTTACCATTTGCATATTACAGTTCTAAATTTTATGGTTTTTTTTTTATGGTTTTCTATTCTTATATTTATTAGGGTTTCAAAGGTGGTAGTTGTAGATGGAAAGAAATAAGATTATGATGTAGAATGGTCTTTCATCTTCCTACATATTGGAATAGTATGTCTATGGATGTACATTAGAATTATTTAAATTCATTTAACTGCAATGCAACATGTACATTTACAAAAATAAAAAATAAAAAAATCATGCACAGTAACACTATTTCATAAACTCCCAACTCCAAGTCTCCTCGAGCCTTCTACGTCTATGATCACTTGTTAAATGAATAGATCATGATAAGTGCACTAATGTATAAGAATCCTAAGTGCTCAACAATTGGATTCATCAACAAAGGCTGCCCTCTGCATTGAATTAACATGGCACTTGCCACCGTTCTAGTGGGCATCAGTAACAACGCACTACTAATATTTTAGAAGAATAAATGAAGTAGAATAAATTCAACTTGTTGCCTGAGAATCCCTCCTTTATCTAATAAGAATAAGGGGAAAGTACAAAAAATAAGAAAAATATGAAAATGAACATACCTATTATTGAAGATTAATTTCATAAACTAATTTTTATGAAAAATCTATAAGAAATGGCAGTAGGGAACCTATAAAACGGATGAATGGGAGAAAGAGAAAAGACTATTTCACAAAAAAGAAGAAGAAAATTCGTAGATCCTTATACAGGAAGTTGACGATATCTCCAACTCAGTTGACGATATCGCCAACTGAGTTGGTGATATCTTCAACTCAGTTGGCGATATCGTCAACTAGGGTAATTTCGTCAAAAAAAAGAGGTACGAACAACTAAATGGTAATTATGTTATTATTCTTCATAAAATCGATTATTTGCAGTATAAGCTTAATTATTTAGTAAAAATCCCTTTTTTAAATCCAAAGTTAATATCAATTTCTTTAGAATATAATGGGTCCAAAACTTGTTTAAATCCCAAGTTAAATACTTAGAAGGTAAACTCTTCTAGTATATATTGTTTTGACCTACTTGATTTTTTTTTTTTTTTTTGGTGGGGTTTTGACCTACTTGATTACATCAAGTGATTAGCACTAAACATCACCCCTCTATATATTATTATACTATTATATACTATTTTCACCTATTAAAGAGGCACCTCTCATGCGAACTTGGCTTTCAATTCCATTAGTAATGACGGTTTAGAATATCATACATTGATGAATCAAACAGAGATTCAACAACTAAAAGAAAGATCAATTCTGTTAAATTCTTCCTTTCTTCAAACGGTCAAACAGAGATAAAATCAGATCGATTCTCGAAATACCTTTCAGGATATTCATCAATGGCTCACTAACACCCCATTCTGAATCTAAATTGTACTCATAGTGAGTCTAAATTTTATAGAAAAATGCAATGTAATAAACCGTTAAATTTTTATGCCCTAAAACAATGGTTTGGATGTTTTGACCGTGATGACTTCTTTTCTTTTTTGTTTTTTTTTTGCCCCAAATGAACATCCCCAATTAAACATGGTGATCACACTATCCTTGTATTAAAGTGGAAAATACCTTTTAGTTGAACAAAGCTCTTTTATATAATATTATATTTGGGTAATGAGGTCCTACGGACCTGATTACCATTTCTTTTTTCTTTTTTTTTTTTTCACTTCGAATCCTCTAAGGCAACATGGGGGTACATCTACTTCGTACAAATGCTGTACCCCATGCTTTCTTCTTTTTTGTTTTTTTTTTTTTTTTTTTTCTTCCCAATGGTGGCTTGGCTGTTATGCCCCAATTTCTAATAATTTTTTTTGGGCTTGGCCCTATTGGGTTGGGTCCACCAATGCATGGATTTTTATGGTCTGTGAGCTTAGTATTGAATATATAAAGCTAAGATTATCATTTATCAACTTGTAATTCTCCAAAATCGTCATGCGTGACGTCACTATCTCAACAAAAATACTCAACTGTCTCCCAACTGCGTCATCCATGGCATCACACTCGTGCCCCGAGGAGAAGTCGAGGACAGACATTGTCTCGAATGTGAAGGAAAGTTGACCACTTTTCATCGTTTCTGATGTAGTCTTAAGTCTTTCACTGTATAAAAATGTCAAAAAATGGTCTGTACCTTGATTCCATCCCGAATGTCCACGTGCACGCTCTTGGCGAACGGCGACACCCATTTGGGCCATTTCCCTAATGAGGGTTTATTTTCACAGAGTTTTTTAGGGTAGATTTGTTAGGTATGCAGGCCCATCAAATAAATGGAGATTTCTTTTTGTTTTTTTTTTTTAATTAGGCTTTGGTAGGAGGTTAGATTCAATAAATAAAGGTGGGCATGGATTTAAGACCTAATTCAAATTGAAAGGCTTGCCCTTGCCTGCCTACTTGTATTAGATGACTTTGGATTCGTTGTTTCGACACACACACACACACACATATATATATATATATATATATATATATATATAAATCAACCATCATGATTCTCAAAAGCTTGGAGGATGAGGGGTTCCTTCATTGATTGGGTATATTTTACTTATCAAACAGGGGTGTGGGTCATAGTTGTTAATATCATTTCGAACCTCATTTCGCTCTGGCCTGCAAAATGCAATGTTTCGGCCGATTCGAGATTTCGGCGAAACTTTTCAGAATTACATTTCAGGAAAAATATAACATAATATATATATACATATGTAAGTAAAAATATAGAAAAAGTAATAAATATAGTTTTGATCAATTATAGTAATTTTTTTTAGAATTATATTTTATAAAAATATAAGAAATACAAAATATATGTGTAAAAAAAGTAAAAAAAATAATTATGTAAAATTTTATTTCGGTCGAAATAGGCCGAAATCTTGAATTTTAGTCGAGATTGACCGAAATTCAAACCGAAAAGTTTGGGTCGAAATTTCATTTCGGCCACTTGACTGAAACAAAAAATTTCGACCATTTCGGCTGAAATTTCGGCTACTTGACTGAAACAAAAAATTTCGACCATTTCGGCTGAAACGAAACGAAATTAATAACTATGGTGTGGGTGCCTACATTGTATTATTTTGGAGGGGGATCATCATGTCAAATTTGGTTATGGGTTTCCCTTCAAAACCCACATGAAGATTCTATGCTTGCCCCCCAAACCCAATTACTTGTTTGGATTTTGTCCCCTTTGAATGAAAGTCCCAGGTCTACCCTTGTTAACTCAACTAGTAGTGAGGATTCAATGTTCGAGTTTCTCTACATTCATGAACGTACTTCTTTTTCATATTTGAGTTCTTTCTTAAGTCCAACACCCATTAGCTGGGTACTGTAAAAGAAAAAGTTCTCCACAACTTATATGAGGGGGACATCTTTAATTTCCAAAATAGAATATTATTCGAGGGTCCATATCGAGAGCTTTAAAATGTATTCTACTTTGATGTTATCAACATTTATTAATGCTTTATGATGTAGCTGTCCACATTCAATGGATCGTATTTTCTCTCTTTTATGATTGTTCAAAATTTTAAAGTTATATTATATCTTATAGGGAAAATGGATCTCATGATACACTACTGTCCTATTATGAGATAAAAGGGAGCGTCATGCTTCAAGGGTAGGGTTGTAAAAGGGTCGGTTCCGGTTCAAGTCCATGGTGGACTCGACACCGGAACTGTTAAGAAGAAAGTAGAACCGGATTTGGAACCAGAATCGTTTCAGAACTGATTTCTTAGCTTTGGAACTGGAATTAGAACCAGAACTACATATGAGACAGGCTTGGATCCGAATTCGGGTCTAGGTAGAGAATGATATTTAAAAATAAGATTTTTAATATAAACTTTTGAAAATTGAGGTAATATGTTGGGTCTTGGGTCCACGGGTCCGATCCAAGGTGAAACCGGACCAGGAACCATTTATTTATCGGGCATAAATAAGGACCCATGCACGGTTTTTAGCGTGTCGGAATCTCTGGATAATTGTAGAATCGAGGACCCATTTACATCCCTATTCCATGGGAGTTTGCTCTTCTATAACTCATGGACTCGTTGGAAATTCGCAATGTTTCTTAGTGGGATTTATTTATGAAATCTAAGTTGTTAAAACAAACGTGGGTCATCACTAAATTTTATTCCTAATAGCAGTTGAATGCACTATCAAATTGATTACCATAAGACACTTGATGTTATTTATAATAGATTAGTTTTTTGCTCATAAATTTGATAAGCGATTAATATCATGGAGGTCAACAACTTGCCAAATTTTGAATCCTCATGCATTTTTAACGAGTTGGAGCCTTGATAATCCAGACCCCCGCACCTAAAGATCGAAGAGACGAATGTCTCACTTATGCTTCTCACATGAAAAGCAAGTGAAACTTAACAACAGGCAAATCAGCCGATTTCCAAACTTTATGACCAAAGTTGAGATATTTCTCCAAATATAATTGGTATTACTTCATTTTTTGTGATATCGCATAACTTTATTTGATTATTGATAATGCATACAAGGCTTTCATTTTAAGCTAAGCTGTTTTAAGTTGTTGAGTGAGTGGGCTAACTGGCTGAGCCTGACACTCAAACGAACTTAACCTTTTATAGTATAAGAAAAACTGGTGGTCTATGGTGAGAATGATGGGGGCCATGAGCGTGCCATGTGAGGTGTTGGCACTGTAGCAAACTGTAAAGCTTCAAAGCCCTTCTTTTAAGTCGTACTAAAAGAAAGAGAAAGTCGTACTTAAAGTGGTCCGTTTATTAATAAAGAAACAATGAAAATATCTTCGTCCACGTCGTTTCATAGTTGGGAACTATCTTCGGCGCTTTCCAATATAAAAATTTGTGTTGTAGTTGGAAGGAGAGAAAAAAGTGATGGCAAGGAATGGAATGCAATTATACAAAGCCCATGGGGAATAGTTTATCAAAAAGTCTAAATGGACAAACTTTTTGGCATGAATTTGTGACAAACTCCCATGTGGCACAATCTTAGAGGTGCAACTTTTGAGAGAGGGGGAAAAAGCACCTCTAGGATTGTGCCACATGGGAGTTTGTCACAAATTCATGCCAAAAAGTTTGTCCATGTAGAAGGGTTGATAGTTTATTTGGACACTGAAAAAATCCCAAACAGTCATATGCCGGTCATTGTGAAAAGTGCCCGTTTGCCCTCTGCTGCCAAATGTGATAAAATGGAAGTATAATGTGGTCTTGATTGATGCTAAAAAGGGTACTTGCAATTCAAACATATGTATGTATATATCCTATCTTTTGTATTTTTATTATTTAAAAAACAATTTGTTTTTACATGGCATAATTTTATTCAAATATGAGGGTAAATACTCAAATCTAAGAATATCTCAGTATTACTATTATCCCAAGGCAATAAATCTACAAGAACATTTACTCTTACATACTGGCTATTATTTGATGACTTTATAGATTCATTGTGTTAATTGGTGGGTAATTCAAAGATCAAGATCTTCTACATGGAGGGAACATTGTTTAATTCTAGAATTTAAAATTTCATTAACAGTGTGTTTGGGAAGGACGGAAAGTGGGGGGATGGAAAAAAATGGGGGGAAAATGGGGGGAGGGAAGAGGGGAGTGTGTTTGGGAAGGGGGGGAGGAAAATAGGGGGAGAGGAAGAGGGGGGAAAATTTTTGTCTTTTAGTGACAAAAATTTTCTCCCCAAAAATGGGGGAAAGTGGGGGGAAGAGGGGAAAATGTGAGAAAGTACAAAATTGTCCTTTGTACTCCAATTGAATTTTTTTCAAAAGTAAGGGTAAAATGGTCTTTTAAGTCCCTACCTCACAAACAAACAAAATTATACTTTTTCATTTTTCTTCCCCTACTTTTTCACTTTCCAAACAAGAGGAGGGAAAATTAATTTTCCTTCCCCTCCCCTTCATTTTCCTTCCCCCTCAAATTTTCCCTCCCCTCCCCTCCCCTCCTCCCTTCCCAAACACAGCGTAAGTCTAGCAACTTGACTATCAAAGGGCTGCCTCGAGCCCAAAATGACTAAAGCTCTTGGAAGCCTTGCACTATTTAGGCATTTATCCTACCATCGCAGGCTACAGTTAGGCCAAGGTTAGGCCAAGGCCTAAGAATAAGTAAATTAGTTTTTAGATTTTTTTTTTACATTGCCAATGAGGATCTAGTGTCAAACTGGCAATATGAAGCATATAGCTACATATATTACAATAATAGAGCATAGATGGTTGGTGCATCTTTTTCTTTATAATTTTCAAATCCAAGAGATGTTGAAACAAAAAGAATCCAAAAGGGCAAATGCCCATCGCTCAAAATAGGTTCATTTCAGAGGAATAAAAACAACAAAGTTCGTTATAACACATTATTTAAAATAAATGGTGACAAAGGGTCGCAAAAAAAAGGCCTAAAAATCTACCTCAAAAGGGGCATTTAGCATATATTTATCAAAACAAAATAAAATAAAATGAATGGTCGGGTCAGGTTGGGTTGGGCTTAATACTATTTGGCTTGAGGGCCAGCAAAAGGTTTGTCCAAGCTCAGCCCTCTGTATTTTTCTTAAAAGCAAAAGGCCCCATTTTACAAGCTTTTTGAATGTAAGGCTTGCCGTGCCCTTTAGATTGGGGGTTAGATTGACAAGCCTACCTATAAAAACTGTTAAATGTAACCTCATTTGATGTTGATTAACATTTGTCGGATGTTATTTTTCTCATTTCCTTTTTTTTATGCTAATAATTGCTTAAATTTCAAAGTTCTCTAAAATGTTAAAAGGAAAATCAGATCCTGTCACATGCCACTTTCTATTTTAAAATGCTAAAGAGATCATCATGCTCTTAAAGGAGTATAGGTTCTCTAAAGCTTGGACTTTAGTTTGCTCGGTACAATCCATTTATGAAAATCTAAACTACTTAAAATATATATATTATTTTTATATGGGCGATCGCCAAATGTAACTTCTATAGGAGTTGAACCCACTATCAATTTTGCAGTAAGACCTTGATCTGGACTTCCCCGTGAGGATCCGGAAGACATGTGGTCTGTATCGAGACGTCAGCCATTAAAGTATAATTTGTGACTCTATGAAAATTTATAATGGTCTGTAGCAGTCGATCCAAAGTTTTCGGTGATTTTGATCAAGTTTTCAGTGAGTTTGATCTCCTTGTCGTCTGAGTCAGGCTTATAGTGAGTGGAGTACAAATTCATGGTGAGCTCACTTGTTAAAAATCTATAATCACTGAAAAAAGAACGACCTGTCCTTTTAAGGACATGTTTCTGCAGCACTGTTGAAAATCGATTTTGTAAAAAATTAAAATCCAACCCCTCATAAAACTATTTTTATGTGGAATCATGGAAAAGTTAATTCAATTCTTTTACTTTTTTTCCTGAAAAAGCAAATGCTTCAATTGTGGAACCTTTTCCAATTTCTATACTTCTTTCCACTGAAAGAAACAGCCACACAAACCCGAGGGGGTGGCCTCAAATCTTCCTTCAGCACGACTTGGTCCCATCGTAATATTGAGTATAAGATGGTATAAACCACATCATTTATTATATGCTAAATCATGTGGTAGGACCAATTTCAACTAGAGTAAAATCCATGGGTGTACTACTTTGAGAAAGGCATTCATTTTATTCGGTTTGAATTTCTCAATGGGTGAGCTCCACTCTAAAAGTTACGTTTCTTCTCGGAGTTTGAGTCTCATGTAGGGTTACAAAAACTACGCCATTCCTGATCGAAACCAGAGTGGACACAGACCCCTTTTTAAATAACGGTTCCAGTTTCGAATCCGGTTTTGAATCAAAACATGTTTTGTTGGTTCCGGACTCAGTTTCAATAAAAAAATAAAAACCCAGATCCAGTTGCGAAACCGGATTCACCTGAACCAAAGTGGACCCAGACCCCTTTTTAAATAATGGTTCCAGTTCTGGATCCGGTTTTGAATCGAAACATGTTTTGTTGGTTCCGGACTCGGTTTCAATAAAAAAAAAAAAACCAGATCCAGTTCCGAAACCGGGTCCACCTAGAGGACTCAAATCTAGATCAAAAATCAATTATATTTTCTCTTTATTCTTCATTTTTTCTTAAAATAAGCATATAATTCAATTTATAACAGTGCATCAAGTCTACAACATCCAGTATTATATATAAAAATGCCAAAAAAGAGTTGGTTTTAAAGTATAAATTGCAATTTTAAAGACTCATATATTGGGTCTCGGGTCCACAGGTCGGAACCTATAGGGACCCGAAACCGGACCCGTTTATCAATCGGAACCTAAATTAGGTTCCGAACCTGGACCCATTAATGAATCGGAACCTAAAATAGATTTCAGCCCCAGTTTTTTGCGGGTCAGAACTTCTGGATAATCGGAGAATCAGCTACCTGTTTGCAACCCTAGTCCCATGAGTGGTCTTCCACATGCTTCCCAATGAGCAAATGTATAGAGCGCCACTATGGGGTCTACCGTTGATAATCTTAGCCGTTAAAACTAAATGCCATTGCCTCTAGTAGCATATATCTACAGGGCATTCATCAAGCGCATTATCAATTCTGTATTTAATTTTATTGTAAGACCAAATCTTACTGAGGTAAAATTTGAAAATATGCCATTAGAGGGAGTGGCAATCAAATCGATTTGAATTCTGAATGGGGGGGACCAATGGTGCAGTTCCACACATTCCACTCCCATGAAGCATATGACAAAGCACATTAGAGGATCTGAACTCTTCCTTTCCCTCGTGGAAAACAGGAGTGGGGTCCTCAGGAGACCCAAACTCATTTTCTAGATAATAATTAAAATATTTTTGGTGCGCATTGGTCCCATGCTTAAAAAACATCTAGCTCTTTCCAATATAAAATGTGTATACATAAACTAAGTTAGGCGAGATTGCGAAAGAGGAAACTTCCAGGATCCTCACCAGTGGCCAAACCTAGCAGCAAAAAGAATGAAAAAGAAAAAAAAGATACTCCAAGGAATAAAATATTCTTTTTGCTATAACTTCGACAAATACAATCACAGATGCCGCGATTAATTTGTTTATCCGGACATGGTGAAAAAGTCCCAAACATGCTTGAATTGGCATTAGTATTAATTACATGTTTATTCCTTGATGCAAGTAAGGTAAGCCTGATCTTATATTGAATGATAGATGAAAGGTTTATCAGATAAAATCATGCATGTATATATATATATATATATATATATATATATATCCTGTTAAATTATTTCATGCACATGCATATGTCCTGTTATTTTTTTTTGTGGCATAATTTGATAATATCAGAGTAGAACCATCCACTTTGGAATTGGATTGATGTCTCGGCTTGATTTGAAATATTTTTCTTTCAAGACAATCAGAATTTAAATAAAATAGAAAAATAAAGTATGGAAGCGGTGAAAATACGTTTTGGGTTTTTTTTTTCAAAAAAAGTAAAAAAAAAAAACATCCTTTTTCCACTAAAAGCAAAAAAAGCTCTACTTTTATATACAAAAGTAAAAAAAGATTATATACCAAACAACTAAAAATAAAATACCATCATAAACTCATTGTATTTTATTATCTCTTTATTTTACTTGTAAAATTACCAAACGGGCACAAATATGAGAGCTTGCCATATTTATCACCATCATTGCAATGCGTATAATTATTGTGCTTGCATCTTTTTTTTAAGAGTATTATTTGCAAGTGACGATAGTCAACTGCTAAAATTGACAAAAGCATGGTGGTAGGGTGAATGATAAAGTTTGTAGTAACTATTTTAAATCATACTAGCTACAACGGCCCATGCTTACCCCGTGTCAAATATTAAAAATTGTATTCAATTAGATTATTATTTTTAAATCTTACTAATAAAAAATAGAATAAGATAACTAATTATACTATTTAGTAAAAAGATTAAACTAATTTCTTTATAAGATTTAGATTGAAATATTATTATGTTCTAACTTTAAAACTAATATAAAATAATTATATAAATAGATAAAGAGAAGAATAATGATGACAATTGAAAGATATTCAAGTCTACTATAACACCCAAAAATTTAAAAGATAAAAAACCAATATAACTTAAGGGAAAAGAAGCAACAAAGAGAATATTATCTAGATACACTAAATCGAATTTGTGGCAAGGGTTGTTGCATCTCTAGGACAAACTATATATGAAGTGTTTTAATTTCCAACAAATTAAAAAGCAACAATCCACTCTTTAATCATAATGAGAGGAAAATGAATAGAAGAAATCCTAATGCATAATTGCAAGAAATTATATATTGCTTATTTTTCAAGATATGAAAGAAGAGAAAAAGTTGAAAAATAAAAGATATTGAGGTTTGGAGATAAGATCAAGATCTAACCACACCCATATCGACACAAGTATCAACATGAATATTATTTCTCCTAAATGCACATAATAACTAAAAAAATCAATAAAAAAAAAGACACATTGATAACCCGGATTTCAGTAATGCATAGCAACCAGAATATGGAGATCTGACAATGAAAAGAATCTTAATTTTAATTTATATGAGATTACCTCTACACATCGGATAATGGATTTAATAGACCTACCGGAACTAATCAATTGAGTTGCTGCATACAACCAACTCTCTGCCAGTAACAAAAGATAAAGATATGATATCATGAGATTTTCTATGAATTATTCATGACACAAATTGTTGTTCTTTGATTTAGAAAATTATTTAAGGGGGCATAAAGATAAGAACCGATTCAAATTGTGCCAATGATAGTAATAGGTAGGGATGAAAGTGGGTCGGGCCGAGCCGGGCTTTGACAGGCCCTAGGCTCGGCCCTAGTATTTTTTAGTAGGCCCTAGCCCGGCCCGAGCTTGAGAGGGCCTAAAAAATCCTGGCTCGGGCTCGGCTCTTATTAAGTAGGGCCGGCCCTCGAGCCGGCTGTCGCGACCCCGGACCGGGATCCGGGCCCGCGACTGCGCGGCGGCATGATTAACCAACACCAAACACGCCGCCGCTATTTTTTTGATTATTTTTCCCACAGGTTTCCGCGGTGAGGATCCCAAGACACGGGTCTAGCTCACACGAATGGATATGCGGAAGCGTGTAGCAAAACATGTCACACAAATCTTGAAGAATGAGATACAAGGGAATTGTATAATATAAAGACAAGGTATCAAAAGAGAATGTCATCAAAGCATTCCTATCATGATTAACATTTCAATGTTTAACAAAAGTATATTAATTCAAGTTACAAAACCCAAAGAGGCCAACAAAGGCCAATACAACAATGGAATCCCAAAAGAACAACCCAACATAACCCAAACTAGGTGAAACGAGAATCAAGATCCCGACCGGCGTCTAGATGACGTCGTTGGGCTGCCACTCGAGTGCTGGGGGTGGCTCGACAGCCTCCTCCGGGCACTCCTCGTCACGCGTGAACACTCCTGCACCTGGACACCAAAATAACAAGCATCAAACACGACGGTTTGGCAAATAAACAATTTAGGCATGAATAGTTAAAATAATGCTAAAACAGTTCAAGAGTTGAATACACGTTTCAAGTTTTCGAAACTAGCATGTATACTTATAATATTATGATTAGTGAAACCACAAAGAGCCCATCCTTTCTCCATCATACATGATGATAGGAGTAAGCACGCACGACAAGCACGATAAGCATAACACGATAAACACGATCCCACGCCACACAAGGTAGACGGGGTGTCCGGCCGCGGAATCGAACCACGAACACGCACGATGTGTCATTCAAGACACGACTAGTCTGCAGACAGTCCACATGTTTAAGGACCCCCAGGTAGTGGATCAAGCTAAAAGGGCAGTCCAAGCTCAGTGGTAATCACTTATATCATGAATGCATAAAACACGACAACACTTATTCGAGAACACGTCAAAGCAAGAGGGAAATCATTTATCAAACACGTCACGACAAGGCTAGCAAAAATAGCATTATATAAATGCTTAACAAAACTTAAGAAATGATTCCCTTTTTCTTTCTTGAAACACGATTCTTGAAACACGTCTTAAATACAAGCTTATACTTGAAAAAGATCAAACAAGAACATGAGGATGCATAAAGCATCAAAACAAGAGTCCGAACAAAATCTATCAAGCATAGGCTAAGACCAAATCTTTGACCCTTGTGGACTTGAAAATCCAAACGTCGAAACTCTATATAACTTGGTGTCCCCGAAGGTAAGATACATTTAGGAATTTCAAGTGCACAATGTCAAATGAAGGTCTAAAGCATAGTCTAGTTTTCATTCCTACAAAATTTCTCCAAACACAGTTCTTTTTGTAACTGTCGGTCAACGCTCGGTTAACCGTCGGTTAACCGAGGTCGATCTGTCGGTTGACCGAAGGCTTGACCGACAGATCCCAGCCCAGAATTACTGCTCTCTGGAATTCGAGCCAACAGATCCTCGGTTGGCTGTCGGTCGACCTGTAGGTCGACCGACGGCGAACCGACGGACAACCTGACAAAAATGTTGCTCTCTGGAATTCGAACCGACAAATTTCGGTTGGTGTCGGTCGACCTGTCGGTCGACCGAAGTTGGACCGACAGCTGACCGACAGGCACGGGCAGTGCATTCTGTTCAGAATTTTTACAACTTTTTCTCCCTTCTTCACTTCCACATTTTTACCACCTGCACTCCCCAAGCCTCCATGCTTTCCAAGGGATTCATTCCACACATTATAGAGCATTCCATCCACAATTTGTCCATTCATTCCAAAGAGAAACATCAAGACATTCTTATAACAATTTCATGAAACTTACAAAACCAACATGATTCTAAGAACTTGATAAATCATTAATGACAAAACCAATAGAGAAACTGAAGTACATGGCTTGAAAGAGTGTAGACATAACTAGCATTAAGAGAACTAACACAAAAATCATACCTTAATGAAGAAAAAAATGGAACCCTAATGCAATATACATGGAAAAATCCCAAAAAGTTCACTTGCCTCAATCCAAAGTCAAAGAAAGCTTCACAAAAACCAACAATGAGGGGTGCTCCACGAGATCTACACAAAACCCCCAAAATGGAGCATACAAAAATCAACATTTTAGCCATTACAAACCCCCATTTCGAAAATGGGTTTGAAATCATGAAAAACAAGCTCTTGGTGAGCCTAAGAACATCAAATAGAAAAATGGATCCAAGCTCTAACCTTTTGCTAGCCAAACAAGAAGAATGGAGGTTGAAGATGATGAATAGTGAAAGGGGTTTGGCTCCAAAACGTGTCCAATCGAAGCTTGCGAAGAGAGGAAGAGAATGGCGAAAACGAATCGGAGATTGGAGTCTTCTTGTTAGATGATTTCAAGGGAAAAGATCAAGAGGAGGGCTGCCTTCTCAACTCCACTCTAGGGCAAACCGTTGCAGGATTTTTGGAAGAAGAAAATGGAGGAGAGAGAGTAAGAGACCTTTTATATGGGTTGAGAGGTGGGTCCCTCTCTAGCTGAACTAGAAACGCTTAAAACATGGTCTTGTGGACCCCGGATGAAATCGACGAAGAAGAACAAAACGATCGTCGAAAAATCTAGTTTCATAAAAGTATACTTTTGACATGGTTTCACGACTTCGAAAAGTGTGCCCAGATTTTTACATGAAAAGACAGATTTGCCCTTATTGGGCCAAAACTTGAGTTTCTGGGCCTCAAATGCATGCAGCTTAAAAACGAAAGTTGCCATAAATAATAAAACCATTTAAAAGAATTAAAAATCACATCCACAACAAAGATCTAGAACGAAAACCCATCCTTACACGCGTACTCAGGGCGTCCCTGAGCGTGTCTGACTCATACAAAACGTCCTCAAAATCCCCAAAACTATAATCCAGACTAAGTCTAATAACATTCTAACCCAACTAGTACTAAGACTCACTTAAGACTAAACGTTCACTTAATTAGTACTAATCGAGTTGGTCTGGGTCAGGGTCTAACACCGGCCCTCGAGCCCGGCTTGATTGAGGCCCTAGGCTCGGCTTGTGAGCCTGACTCGTTTTATAATGATATAGGTCAATGTTAATATAGATTTAGGGTTTAGGATTCATAGATTATTTAGTGCTTAGGGTTTAGGGATTATTTATATTGGATTAAAATTAAGGTTTAAGGTTTAGCGCTTAGGTTTAGGGTTTATGGATTATTTAGTGCTTAGGGTTTAGTGTTTAGGGTTTAGGGATTATTTATATTGGATTAAAACTAAGGTTTATGATTTATGGATTATGTTATATCATATATGTATTATCTCTTGTATAGTATACATATATATATAATATGTGTATTAATATATGTAGGCCCTAGGGCTTACGAGCCGGGCTTCATCAAGCCCGAGCTCGGCCCTTTTAAGCAAACGGGCCTCCTCCTAGGCCCTAGCTCGGCTCTTTTGTCTTTCGAGCCGAGCTCGGGCCGAGCCTATAACGGGCCGTCCGAGGACCACTTTCACCCCTAGTAATAGGTAACCATGTATATTAAGCAAGGAATGATATATTGTAGGGAGAGTTAGCTTATTGCAAGATTTTAGGAGATTTTAATACAGGATTTGGATGCGTCACATGTCAATGTGAAACCTATGCCACCAGTGGTGGACCTAGGATTTTTGTTTGAGTGGGGCGGTTGATGGTTAATTAAAAGTTTTAATTATTCTTGTGAGCATATATTCCTTAAGGGCCTGTTTCTTTGCAAGAATTTCTAGAATTTATGTTTGTTGGGATTTTACAGAATTCGAGACACTGGAATTTTGAAATGATGCTAAATTCTGTCATTTGTGAATTCTCTATTTCTTGCTTACTAGAATTCCTACTTGAGAATTTCATCTAACTTAAATTCATAAATTCCATGTTTCATAGCTACTCAAATTCTTGAGTAGAATTCCATTAAAAACCAATCCAAATAAAAGAAAAAAGAGGGGAAAAGCCCAAGTAACGGAACACTGAACTACATAGTTGTCCAAATTGTCACAAATACACAACAGTTTAACAATACAAGCAGAATTAATTCAATATAGAAAGCAAATAAAAAAGAAAGAAAAGAATTCAAATTGCATAGATATCATAGCTTCCCCTTATTTTTAAGGGGCCAGCACTTGTGGATGACTTCTGGCATGGTGACGGGATGAATAGAAGAAGAGGATGATGAAAAGAGACTAAAGAGAATCCGAATGCCATCTCGCGACCATGATGAAGTCAAGGAACCCATTTGTGCTTGAAAGAATATCGGAAGCCCAAATCAGGAATCCCCGGTATTGGTTTTGAAAGATGCATTTTGAAGAGATTTTCAAATCCGGGATTGGTTTTGAACGATTCTCAGTTGCAGTGACGATTGGAGCACAGACAAAGGCGATTACAATGGATTCGTTTTTCTTCGATGGTGTGCAGATAAAAAAAAGGACGAAGATGATGAAGGAGAGCAGAGATTAGAACCTCAAAATTCCTCGCCATGTTGAGACGGGCCTCAACCGTTTGGTCACTGGATTTCCAACCAAGTCTCTCGGAGTCTCTCAGAGTTCCAGAATTCTAAAATGCTCTTAGAGTAGCTAGCATTTTGGAATTCCACTTTTCCGGCATTTGAGAATTCTGACTGCCTTGGATACCGGGAATTCCACCAAGAGAACATTGAATTTCTGATAGGAATTTAGAAATTCACAGACAGCTGTAATTCTTATAAAAAATGCTTGGAAGGAAACAGGCCCTAAGGGTATGGAATTCATCTTGAATTGTCTAAATTATATCCGAGTGGGTCCCTCGATGGAGTCTTAGCCCACCCAGATGGACACTTTTGATCCCTAGGGGCACATGCAAACTCTCTTATCCACATGCACCGGATAAAACTATGGGAGGTGGCCAAATATAATTAATCACATTTCAATCATGCAATTAATTGAACAGTGGGACTCACCTGTATTGAAATGAAATTATATGATGTCATTGAAGGGGTTGTCATTTATTTTGAATGATTCAAATGATCATTTTATAAGCCTCGAGATAGATTCTTGATGACCTGTACGTTCACATATAATAGCCTAGCCACTCATCTCATCTAATGCCTTATTACCACATGTGGATCCCACGTGCAAATAATAAGAGCCCAAGCCCACCTCCGTCTTTCTAATCGAGATCCCCTTATTAAAAAATCTCTTTCTTCTTTCATTTTCTCTTTTCTTTTTCTGTCTTCCTCCCTCCCTCCCTCTCCTCTGGGTCTTCTTATTTCTTCTACTCCTCTTTTCTATTCTTCTTTTTTGTTTCTTCCCATTCTTTCTCTCTTCTCTCTCTCCCTCTTCTGTTCTCCCTCTCTCCGGCTCAAGTGTGTGGCGAAATCCATTTTGAAGTGGGGCATGGCCGCATGGGCATACAACCAATAGCCCCATCATGGGAGTTTTCCAAAATCCAACGGGTGTAACTGCACCCACATGGCATAACTTGGGTCCACCCCTGTATGCCACGTGGTGCTCTCCTATAAGAGAAATCCTCACGTTAACTCCACAACCCACCTCCTCTATTGTTTTAATATATATATAATGGTAAGAAATGTCGGTTATTTAAATACGTGGGTGTGTGGATGTATTTAGATTTACCTTCGAGGAGGCAAAAGTTCACTTCTAAGATGATACTTGCCTTGTGCAATGTTGAGCCTAGAAAACAATTAGATAGTAATAAATGTTGTGACTGTTAATGATATTAGGATTTTTAAGACTATGATAGGGGTTTTGATATTATATTCCATCTTTGTCGGGTCGCAGGACGGAGCCAATATTCATTTCAGGGGCATTCACTTGGATCCATGCAAGCTAACCTAATAGAGCCATACAGATAGTTAAGGAAATATATATAAATTATATTTTCTTTTCAACAATTTCTGATGGGAACTCTAAAAAAAGAAGTTCAATCAGGATAAGAGTTGGGTTCTTGGCCATGATTTTTAATGGAAGTTTCCTATCCACATTTTTCATAAAAAAATCATGCTTTTGAAAAAATTGTGTTCTCGTGGAAAGGTGGAGAAGAGAGGGAAGGATTTCACGAGGATATTAATTGCCCAAAGGGAAATTTCAAAATGAAGCTTTTAGCTTATTTTTTTTAAAGTACGTTAAGATTTGAATATTTCAAAAAAACCATAAAAATTTATTATATATATATTTTTTTCAATCAAGTCCTCACTATAATTTTATTGAAAAATGATAAAATTTTATGGATTGTCATTCTTCAATCAAGTGATTGTAAGAAATATGAAAAACTTTTATACTTTTTTAAAATATTCAAATTCTCATGTATTTTTCTAAAAATTAGCAAAAAGTTTTATACTTTTTTGAGAATTTTCCATTGCCCTAAACATTATTCAAGTTAGATTGTCGTGACTCTTCATTGAGTACCTCAAGTTTGATGGTTGCATAATTTTCTTGAATCGATTGGATGGTGAATAATCATAAGATCGAAACACAATTAGAGTGCCTCAATGGGAGATTAGGTATTTTTTCAAAATGTAAGTTCGTTTGTGGGCACATTACCAAAAATAGGCACTTTTATTTTATGTGGATTTTTTCCTACCTCCCCCACTGAAAACAATTTTCAACAAAATTGTGAAAAAAACTGCACCGATTTTAATGCTTTTTCTTTGTACTGAGTGATAAAAAAAAAAAAAAAAGAGAAACTTTCTTTCCTTAGAATAATGTCTCAGGATTTTGCCCATTTCTATAAAAAGGCAGTTACTCAAACATGCCCAAAAGATAAGGTGTGCGGGAAAGGCAATCCTCCCCTTGATATGCCAACTTCATTCAATATATATGACCTGGTTATAAAGAGTTTGAGGCTTTTAATTGCTATTTTTTACCCAATTAACAAAGAAAAATAATCAGGTGAGAACTCTTCTCACTGTTCAAACCGTGAGAACTATGGGTGGGGCCTATATCTCACCCAATTCAAACCTTGCAATGGACAGGGACCCCCTTGATAGTCAACGCCCCAGGGTTTGGCACCAATGCGAATGAATTAGACCGTTGGATAGACTATATGCCAACATGAATGGATTGGGCTTGTTGGCAATGGATGAAGGGGTTAGGAGCACGGGATTGGGGCCAAAATTGATATATAGGGTGGTCCCATATAGATTTTTCAATCCCCACGGTTCCATCCCGGCCCCATAAAAAAGTTTTCATGGAGTCTTCACGAGAATAGTTCTCACTTGATCAAATCCCATTAACAAATAGCTCTGGATCCAGGTAGTGAGTCCATTCACTCTATTCAACAGACTATCCCAACTCTAGCAACTACAGTATGACACGACTACTCAGCGAAAGACGACGTATTAAGGCCTTGAAATAATCCTTTTAACTTTCAAATTGGATTTTTTTTTTAAGTACGTAGGCACCCTAAGATTTATGACCCAACGGGGACTGATTCTCCAACACAAGTGCAGACGGAACAAATATGGGGCGATTTCAAATACAAAAAGTGGGGAAGGAAACCCACCCTTACACCACTCCATTAGATTTGAGGTGGGTGCTCTCAAGGATAGCGTAGTTGATTAGGATCATAGCTCAAGAATTGAAAGTTGCGGTTTTAAATTCGTGCTCCACTTGGGGCCACTCGCCGATGCAAAAACCTCACTTATTTAGTGCGTGGGGGAGGCAAAGAGTTAACGACAACGTGGTTAGGGAATAGTTAGTGTTTAAATAGGCCGAACACCCTCCTTAAAAAAAAAAACATTTATATTGTTAATCCATGCATCAATTAATCCTATGGAGTAGTTCAGTTAGCCTAAGACCTCAGGTTGCTTCGGAGGTTGATGGTTCAAATCTGTGCTAACATTGGAACTACAAAGGATTTATTGGGCTCATACCGAGCTTACAGGAAGTAGCATGACCCAGAAGATTGAAATAGCCTCCCATGAGTGGGGAAAAAAACAAAAAAAAAAAAAACGAGTCCAATAAGCCGGTGGTATTTCAGCGGCTCCGAAAGGCAGCGGAAATAAGCTGCGGGGGCTGCAGGCAGCGTCTCGATATCGAAGCGTCCTTTGTCTGTCCCACTCCACGATAAACAATTGGGAAAAACAATTGAAGCACCTCCCAAAACCACCCCCCCCTTCCTTCCCTTCTCACTCAATTCGTATGACGTGGAGAGGGAGATTTTTTATTGGGGGCATCTCTTTCTCTCTCACCCTTGTCATTATTTCTATTTTATATTATAAAAAGAGGGCAGAAGCTCCCAGTCTCAGCTATCCATCTCCCGTTCCATTTCTATTCCATCCACCTCTCCCACTTTGTCTCTCCTTCTCCCTCGCCTCCTTTCTTTTTCCTCCGCCGCCTATCTTCTTCCTCCCGTCTCCAACTGATATCATATCATCACCATGCATTATGCTGCAGCACCACCATCCTTTCGTGATCACGCCCTAGATCTTCATGTCATTTTGATCTCAAACCAGGCGATTCCTGTCACGATCCACATTCCGATGCTCGCATTTTCTTGACTTCGTCTCTTACCACAATCTCTCTCTCTCTCTCTCTCTCTCTCTCTCTAAGATTTCTCATTTGTGATCTGTTGCGTGATTCCGCATTTTGATGCTTTCCAACACATTGCTGGAACGAAAAAGTAGTCTTCTTTCAGCTCATTTGCATGCGATCTCCACCTGTATTCATGGAGAATGAATTCAACCACCTTATATCTATTGATCCGATCGGATGCTCGGTTCTTCAAAAAGATGAGATCTCGGGCACAAGTTCATCTACAGTGACTGGATTTCTTTTCTGCACGGGTAACAACTCTTTTGATTTCTCCATCTTTACTTTTTTGCTCACTTGTGATTTTTCTTTGATTTGCACTGAATCATGATTGAAGGCGGCTTAGATTCATGAGATTATTACTTGTTCTTTAACTGTTTATGTTTTCTCAACCACCTTCATTAGATTTGGGCTCTGATGATGAGTGAAGAGGTACTCATGTAGTCCTTTTCACTTGTGAATGAATGTCTCTTATGTACCCTTCTTCATCTGTCATCATGTAATGGGGTTTTAAAGATAAAAAAGGTTAGATTTTAATGATATGGCGGCTTCACATTATAGCAGTGATGATGCAATGGAACATGTGGATTGTTAAAGATCCTGGCTTTGTTGAATAGTCGGCTTTGGCTCCGGCCTTCGGATAATATAAATCAGTAATAGGGATGTTCTGAAAAATGGGGATGGGATTGGAGTAGGCACTAGTTGAGATCAACTTCAGAGAATGGTATAGGAGCATCTTTTTGACCTTTTATTCATTGGTGTTGCTTCCTTTATGTATTTTCTTCTTTTTCTCTCCGATTCTCTCGTCTTAACATTGCATAGGAAATACATGATGTTGGTGGGGAAGTTTGTGAACTGGATAGGGAGCTTGATATTTCTATTTTTGTATCGATGATGGCTTCTATAAGTGGTTGAGAAACTTAATCAAATAATTGGAAAATCTGTTTGATTTACCCTTTATAACTTGAAAGGAGTTTATTGTAATGCTTTGTGTTTTCTAGACCCCAAGAAGAAAACTTGATTTAATATTTTAGCAAGTTGTTTTCTCATGATGAACAAGGGCCCATACCATTCTTTGAGATTTGGTTTAGTTAACAAGGTCCCATACTGTTCTTTGAGATTTGGTTTAGTTGAAAGCAAAAAATGAAACTTTCTCCTGTTTGATTATTTTTCATGTTTTTGACTGTTCGAAGAGCTTAAACTTGAGCCTGGTACCATCCAGATTGTTCCTTACTACCTGTTTCCTCTAG
Source organism: Umbellularia californica (assembly GCA_028538565.1). NCBI lineage: Eukaryota > Viridiplantae > Streptophyta > Magnoliopsida > Laurales > Lauraceae > Umbellularia > Umbellularia californica. The sequence goes on along the minus strand of JAPQWN010000004.1, from coordinate 58,084,034 downwards.
CATCCCTTATCAAGATTTTCCATTGGTTTTTTTGTTAAACAAAGATCATACCTCATTGTCACTGTGGGCATCCAGTGAGTTATTTCTCATAGTTCACTCCATCAGTTTAGTGCTTTCTAAAATCATGAGATGAAGCAAAGAATTATTAACACATGTCCGAATGTATTAGAGGATCATTCTTGTGTTTCAATCTCTTATATATTCTGAGTTATTGTGTTTATTTTAGTTAATTTCAACATAAAATTATGTTTTTATGTTTCCATTTTGACCTTTATGTTTCTTTAAATAAGTTTTAAGCAAAAATCAAAGAAATCTTACTGACTTGATAGAGTACCCTAACTAATATTGAGTCTATTGAGGCTATCAAACCCTAATCAAGGCCAGTGAAGTTTTGATTGTGTCAACCTTGCTCATTAAGTATAGACATAAATATATTTAAATATCTTGAATCAAGTATCAGCTCAGTCCTATTACTTGAATGTTTCGAGTGTTAAGAAAGTTAATATTTACTAGAAAAGAACGAAAAAAAGAAAGAAATGACTTGGGACAACTGCTTGCTAGTCCACTAATCCTTTTATTATCTGATATACCGTATACATTTAAAAGATAAATGTTCCCATAAGCAAATTAAAATATGTGGTCCGGTGGGTGTTGTTTGCAAATGATGTTTTAAATTAGTCAAACAAGAAATCAAGTAGATGATAAGCTAGAATGTTTGACAAAGGATTGACTCTAATGTTTGAGAAAAATTAGAGGGATCAAGATTAAATTCACGGTGTGGAACTGTAGTGGATTAGAGAGTAGGGGGGATTATTTGGTCCAAGTTTAAAACTACTTTGTGCCATAGTGTGATAGTTTCGATATCTAGGAGAAGCTACTGAAAATAAAACGTTTGGAGGATACCTTGTAACCCATAGTCAAGGTTAGTCCAGGGTGGGTAAGCAGGAGATAAGCTAATTGAGTGTTGTACACTTGCACGAGTGCTGGGTGTCAGTTAAATTGAATGGACATTTTTATATGAAGATAGTCCATCCTGATGTATGGATATTATAGCAATTGGCTCCGGCTTTCAATTTCGACCACCAAATCCAATATTTTGATCCTTAATCGTTTGTCCAAAACTGTTTGATAACTATTATTCTGTTCTTTCTTTATCCAAAACCGTTCCATAACCATTTCCTATTAACTTTGTACAATCTCTCTCTCTATCTCTCTCGCGCGCGCGCGCACAAAGCTCTCTTTTCTGTCACCAAGCTTTCAAAACCCAAAATGATAGATTTTCATAGAAAACTATTCATATCTCTAATGCTTCTACGTCCACATGCACCTTTATCTTCAATCAGAACTTCACATGTTTATAATGTGATTGTGATGCTAGATGGAACATAGAATTAAATAGATTTACATGTATATATATTAAAATAAGTTCAAATATCACAAATTTTACAGTATACATTGCAACCATAATTTTGAACTAATCATTAGTGTTAAACACTTAAAGTCAAGAAACCAGTAGTACTAGTGCAGACGTACAATACTCAATTACTCAATCACCAAGTAAATTGAGAGTGATTTTCAACTTTCAAGTGACACTTACTACTTCATCAAGATTAATTAATTAGTTAAATCAACGGAGTATGAACATAAGGGTATTGCAGTTTGTTAAGTAGTTTTTGTGCAGTTTCCTATCACCAATCGTTTTTAGGATTACTGGCTAGCAACTCTGTCATAGTATCAGAGCTAGAGGTCTAGAGTTCGAAACCACGCAGGGTAAAAATGCCCCATGCTGTGTTGTGTGTTTGTGCGGGCGAAGTGCGTGGGGCAAAAAGGTCCCATGCCGCGTTGTAGTCTTGTGCGGGCGTGTGTTTTTGATCCAGTTGATGTCCCGCCTGAGGGGGGTGTTAAGTAGTTGTTTGTGCAGTTTCCAATCACCAATTGGTTTTAGGATTACTGGCTAGCAACTTTGTCATGGTTGAGGAAGGAAGAAGCCATCATATGAGAATCTATCAAAATCTAGCAAATCACTTGAGTTTTGGTGAAAATAGAAGCTTGGAAAGCTCTAGCATAGTCTTTAGAAGCTCCACAAATGGTTTGGGAAATAAAGAAAAATGAAAAAAGGAGGAAGAAAGTTGGAAAAAACTCAGACGTTATGGACCGTTATATTGGTCGTTATGGAACTTTTTTTTTTTCACTTTTTTTTTATACCGTGACCATTATGATCGTTATGTTATAAATAACGTAAACCATGGTTTCATCCCTTTTTACAAATAAAGAAGTGATGTACAACAGAACACCTTGTGATTTTTTCAAGCAAAACTAACATCACTTGAACAGACTATATTTTTTCTGAGGCAAAGCATTGTCAAATTTTAAGGATTGTAAAGTCATTAGGAGAGATTATTACAGCGCAAAGTGGGCTGCTGTCTGGATGTTCTTTTTAAAAGCTTGATATCCAATGGCCTCCTCAAGAGTAAGGTGCTGAAATTTTATAGGAAAGCAATTAAAAACATTCTAAAAAATATCACTCATGGTTGAGTAGTGTTGGAACTTTAGTTTCATAAATGCCAAAGGATCAATCCCAGGGTCTTCAAGTTTAAGGTATCACTTGTGACCAGTAGTCCAACATAGCCCAACCCCCAAAAAATAAAAAATAAAATCATCGGGACAATGAGTTTGGAAATTAGATATGAATGCTAATGACGTGTTGCTTGGATGCCAGGTTATATTAAACAAGTTACCCAAATATATGTGGAATACAGAATGGAGGCAATGTACACATTTGAAAACCTCATGTTGAAATGCAGAATTTCATAAGGTTATTGATGGAAAAACCTTTTTCATAGAGCGCAAAAAACACTAAGCATAGAAGACCTAGAAGGGTACAATGTATTTATTTCTTGATCAGTCTGAAGGTATAATTTATTGAAGTGAGATGCTAAGAATGGAAATATGAAATAATTTATGCTTAATTTGGAACTAGACAGGGAAGAGATACCCATAAGCTTGGCAAGACAAGATAAAGGAAACCTAGAGACCTTGATTTAGGCAACAGTTTTAGAAGGGTGCGGACTTGGTTTAGAAACCATGTAGTCACCCTTACCTTATTGTGATATCCAACTCAAAATTTATGTTTTTTTTCTTAGTTGCAACTAGATATTTAAATCCATCACACTGCACTCAATAATTTTAATTTTAATTGACCCATCTTCCCTCTTCTCAAGTCCAGTTAACTTTCACTCTATGCATGCTAATATGATCTACTAATACTCAACCCATTTGACTAAAAATCCTTTTTTGAAAACCAAGTTGGATAGATTTGTGCTATCCAGTATTTGGGATCAATATGCAGGGAGGACGCTTTGCATGGTCTAATAATCAGTATGCCTAAAAAGTCCAAGCTGGATAGATTTGTGCAGTCCAATAATTAGGATCAATTATTTCCTCCATCCTTAGCCACAATTTTTCTAAAGAATCGTGTCCAATTGTAATATCTCTATAGTTCTGGATACCAGTGAAGCAGAAAGGGAACCATCCCCATTGCCCTTTGAAAATGCATTGTTCAAAATGCAAGGTCTAAGTGCGGTGAAACAATGGAGGCATGAGGGTTAAATGCAGGTTGGGCTACTTTCTGCTCCTCCCAGAATTAAAAGCTTTGAAAGGTAGATTGACGGAATGAAAAAAAAAAAAAAAAAGAAACTAGAAAAGAAAAGAAAAATAAACAGATGAAAAGATTGATTGTTTAGTTGAGGAAAAAGAATCCTTATGGACGAAATTGGTGAATCGGACTGGTGAGAAGATCAATCACCGCCGTCACTTGAGGAAAGGGAATTTATATTCTTAGAATAGTAAAAGAAGATGAAATTCTACCCATTTTAGAGCACTGTGAAATTTCTTTGGGGGCATTGGTTGCAGGCCTTATGGTTGAAGGAAGGGCATAGAAAAAGACAAGCTTCATTTTCCTTTTTGGTACAAGAAACATAATCTTCTATAATGGAATAGAAAATGCAAGAAGTTAGCAGAGCTAGATTGGAAATTGAAAATAGAGGGTGTGGAAGTTAAGGGGAGAGTCAATCGTTATGAATCTATAAAGAATTGTGGGTGAGGCCAAAGCTCAGTGGACCATCTAAACAACAATTTTCATAGGTAGTGAACTGAGCGGTCTTTTTAATTGAGAGAGGTAAAGCTCTTGGTCCAGACATGTTTACGCTGATCTTCTACCAAGATTACGAGGTGTCTATAAACTGGGTCTTATGGAAATATTTGCTGAATTCTTTAGCAGAGAAAGGATCCACATGAGTATGAGTCCAGCTTTGTTACCTGACCTAAAGGAGGATTCAGACCAATCAACCTCATGTGAAGTTTGTATAAAATCATCTCAGGGGTGTTGGCCAATAGACTTAAAGATGTAATGTCTTTCATTGTTAGTCCTCTCCAGGTACTTCATACAAGGCAAATTTTGGAGAACGACTTTATAGCTAATGAGTGCATTTATAGTAGGGGTGGGATAATGAAATCCATGGATGGTTTAGAATAGACTTATGACCATGTTGATTGCTCATTCCATATCTTTAAGAAAAACGGGCTTTGATGAAAATGGAGAGGATCTGTGAATGTATCTCATAGGCTCATTCCCTGTTCTTGTCAATGGTTCGCTGAGAGGCTTCTTCTCAAACTCTAAAGAAAGGATTAAGGAGAACTGATACCCTATCCCTTTTCCTTGTCAAGATGGTAGTTGAGGGACTAAGTAGGCTGCTCCAAAAAGCATGCACCTTGTGCTTGTTTAAAGGTTTTTAGGCGGGTTTGCTGTCTTTATCCATAGTGCATCATCATAGACGACACTATCATATTTTGTGATGCGTCTTCTCTCCATGTTAAAAACTTAGCTAAAAGTGTTGTGGTGCTTTGAAGCGGTGTCAAACCTATGGTTGAATGTGGCTAAAAGCTCAATGGTGGTGTTGCGACTCTATTGTTAAGATCCTGGCAAGTTCTATAAAATGCATCTTTTCCATTTGTTAACTTGGTCTACCTCTAAGTGTGAACCCAGAGTGCCCTCCTTGTGGGGTTTGGTCGTTAGTTTTAAAGGAAACTAGCCTCGTGGAAAAAATCTTACCTGTCTCTTGGCGGTTGGATTACTCATTAGATCCACCCTTTCAAATTATGAAGTCTGTATTTACTACTATTCAAATCCTTGCGAGAGTAGTTGATTTAACTTTGGTTTGGGCATTGGATAATGCATTCTTTTGATTTTTATAATGCTGTACCTTTAGTAAAGGATGTGACCTAACCAGAAACCAGCTGTTTACCAGACAAAAAACTGAGCTAAGGTTTACATTTTTGTGTCTAGATTTGATTTGGGCCTGAATTTATATATCCTGTTTGCATCAGGTTTGGTTGTTTGAAGGCGGTTTGAACTAGATTGATATTTTAAATTATAATATTAAGGTTGGCCGAATTTTGACTTAACTCATCAGAATTGCACATGCTATTAGTTCCTGAAGCTCGTGCTAAGGATTTGCTTTGCCTTGATGTTGTACTAATCAACAAAAAATGACCCCATACAAAAGGAGACAATTTCAAAAAGATCCTAACGTTTTTTGTCAATTTTCGAAAGTGTGTATTGTGAATTGCTTATTTCAAAAAGATTTATAAGTTTGCCAGCCATCTTTCAATTAGATCTCTCCGGTGGCCAACCCTCGTTGCTAGTGAGTTTTTCCCCAAATGTTCTTTCATAATGAGCCCTTAATTGAAATATCATTCCAACTCATTTCCTCTGTTTTCCCTCTAGATTTTTTTTTTTTTTAATCTCCAACCCAACAGCACCCACCTCCTCCTTTCCCTTCACCTGCCGCTGGCAGCTTGGTGGATGTGGGTGGCTACTGGTGGTTGCAGGTGTCCTGTGAAGTAGGAGGAGGTGGGTGCTGGTGGGTTTGTGGTGGAAGAAATGAGAGGGAAAAGAGAGAATAAACTAGGAGACTAATTTCTTATTTTAAAGAACAGCATTTCAGTTATTCTGAAAAATTTGGGAAAAAACTCACCGCAATGGGTTTGACCACAGGAGAGGACCTATTTGAAAGATAACTGGGAAACTTATCAACCTTTTTGATATAAGCAAGTCATCAGACCCTTTTTTGAAATCTGACGAAAACTTTAGGATTTTTTGAAAATTTCCCAAAATTAATTGATGCATTGGTTTATTTGGTCATCAATGCACGCTGGTTGTTTCCTTTTGGAAAAAAAGAAGAGAAACAAAAAAAGAAAAAATGCATGCTGGTTGCTTTATTACCTACTAATGGAAATGGTGATGCTGGGTTCGTGGTAAATACAATGGAAGTGACTGACAATATTCACCTTTCATGGTATATTGTCTATGATTTTCTCCCTTGTGGAAGTAATTTCACCACATTGTGGAAACTTTTGTGGTCTTTACTGTTTACAATACTCCTTTGCTTCAAGCTCCAAAACCCTCTCCAGTGGCCAACTCTGCACTTCCCTGTGAGATGATGTGAAATCTCACATCCCCCATGTGAAGCTATTAGAACTTAATCCTTTTTGTCGAGCAAATGGCCGTCTTATGCAGCAGCAATAATATGTCATGGCAACAAGAATCGTGGGCCACATGTGGGACCCATGAAATCCTGATTTTTAATTGTTATTAGTTTTATTTTTAGCAAAGAGTGTAATTAGAATTAGGTTTCTAATTTGGGTAGAATTATTATTTGTTTCCTAGTTTGATTAGGAATGCTTTCTTAGGGCTTAAGTTTCTTGTATTATAAATATAGCATTGTAGAGATCAATGATCTCAGAGATTAGAATTGATTTATAGAATTCCCTGTGTGGATTTTTTCGTTGGAGACCGTTTCTTCTTTGAGTGATTGTTCTTCGGAACCCTAATTGTGCCCCGGCACTTGCATCCTAACCCTAGGATTGCATCAATTGGTATCAGAGCCGATCGATCCCTCGATCGGACGGCGTGATTACCCCTATCCTTTCCCAAGCCATCGTTCATCTCCCTGCATAACCATTCGTCTATAACTATCTCCATCCTCTTCCATCAAGACCAGAAACACCATAACCGAGCCCTGAACCCATCCGCACCCCCGGCCAATTCCTTGACAAAACCATTCCATCACCCATTCTTTCATGCCGAAACCATTCAATCAAACCCTCCCTGTCCAGAACCCATCTTGACTTTTCCAATCAACCACCCCACAACCCTCCTCGATCAGATCCAGCCACATCGCCCCTGCCCTCTGTCTTTCATGATCCATCCTACTTCACTTCCCCTCGCCTCCACCTCTCGAAATCATTTTCGTCCGAAACCCTTTTCGTCCAGAACCCCAACCCTTGAAAAAAAAAAAAGAAGCAGAGAAGAGAAGACGCAGCAGCGGAGAAGAGGAAGGAAACGTGTGCCGTTCACCAGTGCCGCTCTTCGCCTCGATTCCGGTCGCCACCACCAGTGTCGACCTGACCCTTCGCTGTAGAGACATTCCACCGCAGTCGTCCAACTCCCAAAGTTATCCGCTGCTTATCGCCTGCTCGTCATCGTCGTCATAGTGCGCTTTGGCCACCATCGTTGAAGTCGCCAGAGTAAATCACCAGCGCCAAGTTTCCTCATCTTTTCTTCCTTCCAATTCGTTGAAGACTATACAGCAAAAAAAAAGGGTTTTGAAAACCCTTCTTCTCTACTTCTGTAATGGCACGAAGACCAAGGCAGGTGAGCTCCACACGTGTGCTGCCTTATTATTTCGTTTGGGCCTGGTTTTCGTATTCGGGCCGGGTCTGATCTTCAAGCCCATCCAGAGACAATCAATTTGAAGACAACCTTAGTGCTACCATCAACAACATTACCCATCATAGTTGAATATCCAAACCAGCACCACTTCTAATATCAGCAGAGAATTAAAGGCCCAGGTTTGACCAAGATCAACGGTCGGATCTTCTTTTCACAATACCAGCTTCATCCAACATCGGATTTGCGATCTGTTAGGTCAGTTACAAATTTTAAATTTGCATTAACCAAAGATGCCTCCCAAAAGGTAGGTTGACACTGAGTCTTCCTCTCACAATGATGATGATTTGAGGGAATCCGTTGTGCAATTATCAGTAACTGTTAATCAACTATCCGCAACAGTGGCTCAAATGCAAGTTCAAATGCAAGCGACTCTTGATAGGATTGAAACCCGATTAACAAATTTGGAAACTAACCGGCGTGAAGATAACCATCGGGATGACGGAGTGCATATTCAGAATCAACGAGATCCACATGCCGTCAATGTTGATCGTCAATGTTGATCGTGATTTGGGTATTAAACTTGTGATTTCTGAATATGATGGGAAATTAAAGCCAGATGAATTCTTGGATTGGTTAGTGTGTGTTGAAAATATTTTTGCACATAAACCAATGATGGATGTTCATAAAATTACACTGGTGGCAACTCGATTTCGTAATTATGTTGCAATATGGTGGGCCGAGTTGCAAAGAAGAGGAGATATCAGCAAATTGACCCTATTGACACGTGGGCTGAGATGAAAAATCTATTGAAGTAGAAATTCCTGCTTGTCAATTACTCCATAGATCTGCGTTCACGTTTGCAATACTTGAGACAAGGATCTAAGACAGTTGTTGAGTATTCTGAGGAGTTTCTGACAATGCAAGCCCGCTGTGGTTTGAATGAAGATGATGAGGTATTAGTTGATTGATACTTTAATGGACTTACGCTTGACATTCAAGATATCCTCGCATTCAAGCATTTTGATAATGTTGATGAGATTATTCAGCATGCTATCAAAGCCGAGGGAATTGCAAATCATCAAGCCCAAAAACGTAATTCAACTAAATGGGTTATGCAGAAGAATTCCTCTATTGTAAGTTCTAAACCGAGTGCGTCATCGGAGAAAGTTTTCACCAAGCCCAAAGGTCAAAATAGACTCACATGCTTTAATTGTAAACAACAAGGGCATCGTGCATCAGAATGTCCAAAACGTATCCATCTCATTGAGAATGAAAGTGATGTGCAAGATGTTCTAGATGATCCTAAAGAGCTTGAAACAGAGGAAGTGGCGGATACTCCGCCCGAGGAGGGTCTTGAGTCTCTCATGGTCCTCCAAGAAAATACATCGACTATTGCGAGAAAATATATTCCGCTCCAAAGGAACAATCAATGGTAAAGAGTGCACAGTCATCATTGATGGAGGCAGTTGTCAGAATATTATCTCTCAAGCTTTTGTGGATCGCTTACAGTTGAAAGTTCGGAAGCGTCATCGTCCTTATTTTGCTAGATGGTTAATGACAGGTGATGGAGTGCAAGTCCGATATGCATGTCCAATTACCTTTTCCATTGGTGCAGATTATACGGATACAGTTTGGTGTAATGTGATTCCCATGGATAGTTGTGATATCTTGTTGGGTCGTCCATGGATGTATGACAAGAATGGGACTAATGGCATGCGCGACAACACTTACACTTTCATGCATGGTGCAAAGCAAGTCACACTCCGTCCTCTGAAGCTGACGCTACTAAAGAAAGGGTCACGTTCTCATCTCTCATCTCTCCAAAGAAGCGCTTCACGTGCACACTATCTACAGAAGTAACATTAAGCAGAAGAGCCGAGTTCGAGGTCAAACTCTTTTCCAACCCGGGGAGAATGATGCAGCAGCAATAATATGTCATGGCAACAAGAATCGTGGGCCACATGTGGGACCCATGAAATCATGATTTTTAATTGTTATTAGTTTTATTTTTAGCAAAGAGTGTAATTAGAATTAGGTTTCTAATTTGGGTAGAATTATTATTTGTTTCCTAGTGTGATTAGGAATGCTTTCGTAGGGCTTAAGTTTCTTTTATTATAAATATAGCATTGTAGAGATCAATGATCTCAGAGATTAGAATTGATTAATAGAATTCCCTGTGTGGATTTTTTCGTTGGAGACCGTTTCTTTTTCGAGTGATTATTCTTCGGAACCCTAATTGTGCCCCAGCACTTGCATCCTAACCCTAGGATTGCATCACTGTCCAAATGGGGAGATATTAAATGCCTGTTGTGTTCCATAAGTTAGTTACTGAAAGTTAGGTGTTGTCAGAAAGTAATGCAAGTGTTTGTATTTAGTCATCATGCTGGCATAAGTTCATATTGTGCAACAAATCGTGTTATGTTCCACAAGGCGATTCACGTTTACATTTGGTACCGTGGTGGTGTGAATCACCCTTAAGGAAAATATATAGGTTCATGCCTTCACTAACCTACTCAGCAGTCAACCGGCTTATGAGCTAAGCTTGGTCATAATTTTGTGCACAATCCTGCAGGTTTTAGTTTACTCATATAATTATGATTTAGAAGGTTTTAATTCATGATAAAAAGCCACATACACAAAATTGAAATCTACAAGTTTAATATCTGGTAAAAAAAAAACCTATATATATTTAAAACCCCCAAAATCCCAACACCTGATAGCAACATCCCCAAATAACCCTAGAGAAAGCTCTTGCTGTTGGATTGTATTCAAAACAGAGGAGTGAGAAGCCCTTCATTCAAACTAGGCAACCTTTTGGAGACTAGAATTTCCTCTACTAAAATCTGAAGGGCTTGAATTCCTTTTGGCCTGTTCTCATGAGGACTGTAAATTAAGCGTCGTTGCCATTTGATTTTCTTTCGCTTAACAGAAATTGAGAAAGTTTCCTAACTCCTCATTAGTCCTTGGTAAGAGTATTGTCACCGTTTTTTTAGAAACCGGAGCAGATTCCATTATTTTGAATATTCTTGTGGGCCTTATTTTTGTTTGAAATTTTGATGTGGCACAAATAAAGAAGTAGGCCCCATCCCAACTGAGTATAAGTCAGGTAGCATTAACAGCCCGAACCTAAATGGCCCAACTCAACCATTGTAGAACCCGGACAAAAATTGGTTAGGTCAGTCAGATTTGGGTTAGAGCCAACCCAACTTGTAGCCCTAGTTTATATGCTAGCCCTGAGAATGCTAGGGGAGATGGACTCAAGTTTTTATATCGTAGTTTGAACTTGGATTTTAATATTCTTAGGAGTTCAAGTCTAGAGGAACTTGTTTCCTCCTGTTATAATTTCTGTTTGTTGTCTATATTCATTGCTCCAATCTGACGACTTTAGGAATTAGGTGTGAACTAAGTGATGTTACTAAGATAGTTGCCTACTTTTCTCAAATTAATCACAATATCCTGCAATTTATTTTAAATTTGAGTGACATCTTGCCTGTGCTATTTGTGATGATATGTTGCTAAGCCCACTCCTGTCTTGTCATCTATATGTTGTCACATAGGTTGCCAGATCCAATCTCCTCATCAGTGAGCTGACTGTTTAGATTCCCTTACCCAGAAAGTTCCCTCATTAGGTGAACTGCACTTGTCCTGACGGCGGATGCTTTCTTAGGCATCCACTATTTGTGCTTTCTACAGATGTTTAATCATAAAATGAGTGGATCATCTTGATCACATTATGGGTGGATCAGCCCAATTTTGAGCCATGATTTCCGCATGTTGAATCTTCTGACAAGCAGTTGGATCTTCCACTGTATAATTGATTATGCATCATACAAAGGTGGTCAATTGAATTTGAGAATTTTCATCTCTCTTTGTCTCCCTCTCTCTGTCTTTGTCTATCATGGGATAACAATCTCCTAAAATCATTCTTTTGGAAGCATTGCATCTCCTTTTATGGTTGATAAAAGTCCTGCAATTCTTATTGCAAGAAGTTCATATCCTCAAGTATTAACTCTTTACATTGCTCTGCTCTGATACCACATTCAAAATGATTTTTTTTTAACATATATATTTTGGTTGGTCTTAGTTCTTCATGTCACTTGTTACTTTTTTTTTTTTTTGGGTACTGACTCCTTTTAATTATGAAATTGCAGGCAATTGATTGGAGAAGAGCTTTCAGGATTAAGCGTTGAGGATCTATAAACCCTAGAGAGTAAACTGGAAATTAGTTCACGTGGTGTACGTATTAAGAAGGTCCTAACACCGTGTGCTAATCATTCATTGCTCTTCATACTATTACATGCGATTCTTATTATAGTCTTTAACCTTTTTAGGACCAACTTTTAATTGATGAAATTCATGAACTAAATTGGAGGGTCTTTCCTAACAATGGAGGACACCATCTCCCGTGCCTTTTGGTTTAGCTACAACTTCAAGTAGCCAATTCAGACTGATTACTTCTTTTAGAGGAACATCATTCATTGAGAAAATATGGAATTGTATTGAGAAAAGATGGAATTGTATTAGAAAATATGAAATCTTCTCCCATTAATGAGAGCAAATTTAAATCTTCTACATGCTTGATGAACAAGGGAGGGAAGGATCCAGTTTCATTTAAGCATCCATTGTATGAATTGATTCCTTATTGTGATGCTTTAGTAGTTGCTTCTTGTTTGCTCTCGTATGAGTCTTTTGCTAGCATTGGAGATGATGCGGAGGTATATAATAGTGAGTAATTTCATACGCTGACCACAAAATAAAATATGGGCCTCAATGACACCCAATAATTCCCATCAAGGACTATGACTTTGAATTCCAAACTTGAGGACACTTGACTCAGCAGGTGCTTTATTATTTCTACACAGTTTTACAAAGATCATTGGTTCCTTTTGATCAATCACACCATAACGAAAGGGCTTTTTGTGCCTGTTTGCTGATCCTGCTCTAGCTTATGTGCCACATACTGCAAGTAGAATGTTGCAACCATAAGATGGAATTGACGTTAGATGTGGTATAATCCTTCCGTGTTCCATTAATCCTCTAGTTCACTGTTGTGCAGCTGGAGTCAGATGGAATTTTTATGTTATCACTACTGTGATTAAAAAGAGAGATCTATTTGTATTTATGAATTTGCAAGATGTCAAAGTAACGAGAAAGGTTTACCCCAACTTCATGGCTGTTGCTGGCATCTCATTGATTTGCTGCTGAGGCTGGCTTAGTTGAAGATCGACAGGTACATGCAAATCCTCTCCATCTGTAAATCCGGTTGAAATAGACGAACTTTGGTTCACTCCTCCATTCGATTCCCTTGTTCCATAAACCTGAGATTGCACTGTCTATGCTTAGACTGTCACATCATAATCCTCACATTTTGCCATGTATTCAAGGAGAGGGAAGTTCAAGTGAATGGGTTGGTTTCTTAACTTCTATTGGGAATTTTACAGTTTACAATGTTTTTTAGTTGGCTAAATGAAATAATGCATACCTTCCCATACAATTCCATATTTTCTTCCTGAATGAGATTTACCTTCTTATACAATTCCATATTTTCTTGATGAATGATGTTCCCCTAAAAACAGTAAACAGTGAGAGTTAGCTAGTTGAAGTTGTAGTAAAACCAAAAGTCGAAAAAGAGAGTATCCATTGTTAGGAAAGACCTTTCGGTATAGTTTTTGAATTTCACCAATTAAAAGTTGGTCCTGAAAAAAGTTAAAGACTATATTAAGAGATGCATTCATTATTTACAAGACCAAGGAATGATCATAAAGCACATGATGTTAGGACCTTCTTCATCCGTACACCACGCAAACTCATTTCTAGTTTGCTCTCTAGAGTTTGTAGATCCTTAACACTTAATCCTGAAAGCTCTTCTCCCATCAATTGCCTGTTTCATAATTAGGCAAAGAGGATGTTATTCAAACTAGTATTTGTGTTGGTATTCATTACCATACTTACTGTCTGTAATGCCAAAAGCTTCTTTTTTTTCCATTTCTAATTTAACATGATCAGCACATTGAAGCATGCTTGTGTAAGGATTGCTTATTATGAATAAAAAAAGCGTTCTTGTCTTTTTGTTTACTATGAAAACATTTGTGTAAATGATACAATTTCTATTTCTTAGTAGTTTTATAAGGGGATCAAAATATGACTAGATGTGTTTTCATCTGCAAATAGATATTACCTTTATTAGTGATTTCCTCAACCTTTCTGTATTTTAGGAACCCATAGCCACTTCAGTTAGGAAGAGTGGACAAACATACAAGGTAGACCTTTATGGCTTCTGTATATTAGAATTAGTTGAAAGCGACACATCAACGCGAACTTGTGAGTGCCAAGATTGGCTTGCATTTTTTATTTCTGGTTTAAAGGATAGCTTTTTTCTTCCTATATTTTGATCTTCATATCAGAAAAAAAACATACTTTAGCTTATTCAACTTCCACGGAAGGGTCTTCATTGTCTTGACTCCAATACAATGAGGGCAGGCATTACTTAAAGGAAGATATTTTCCTTTCACATTTCCATGGGATTTGATCGTGTGCACATGGCCTTAATTTTTTTGAAATTCCTTGCATGAATTTCCCAGCTATTGCTGGTTTAACCATTTGTGGACGAATTTTGATGGCACCCTCAATTAAATCGTGATTCATGATTTTGTAGTTAAAGCGAGTTAGGTTTTCATATTTGCACTGAAACTCCTAAGCAGCTAACAAGTTCTGCTGTTGTGTTTTTAACTAATCAACTTTATTATTACCAAGTATAGGTGCATTTAGATTGTTATAAGACATCTTACTACATTTATCTGCAATGAGGTATGTTTGTGTGTGTTCTATTCTTTGTTCTTTCTTTTTCTTCTTTTGTACTTTTTGTGTCATGGATATCAATAGAGCCTATGGCTCATAATTCTACTGTACTACTATGCTCATGATCACTAGTAATGCGGTGGGACAAGACTTTCATCTGAGTTTTTCTTACTCCACTAGTGTTAAGTTCAATTGTTACTGGGATCAATTTGGCTCACAGAGCAGGGTCAACTTGGACGAGAGACTGGGATGGAGAATCTTGAAGTAAAACAATTATTGAATTGTTACTACAGTTTTTAGTTTTTACTGACTGTCCGCTGCCTTGTAACAATTCCACTTACTGAAGCAATCAGTATGGTTCTTTTCCCTATTGGTGATGCCCTCATGTAGGCAGTTTTTGAGGATAGGTGGTTTGAAATTCATGATTACCTACTGCTAGAAGTACTTTTGTGATCATCATTTCTTTTAAAAGATGACATGTTTTACACATGATAGATTTTCTAAATTTCAACTACAAGAATGTTGTCAGTTTCCTACATAAAGTCACTTTCAAGTACTACTAATTCAATTGGTTAATGAGCTCTGGTTTGTTTTTGGAATAAATATTTTAGAAAAAGCTCTTCATTTTTTCCCAACAAGATAGCTAGGTTATGTTCTAGTTGTATGGGCAAAGGTAAAACTCTTCCCTTTCCCTAAGTAAATTATAAGAGTGTTTTGATGTTATTAACACTGGTTTCTAGGGACTACCATCGATTCTTTCAATACCATGTTAGTTCTAGTCATAAAGCAGAAGGTGATTATGTCATAAGTGATAGGGGTTCAGAGTTTAGGGAAGAGGATCCAGTGCTGAAGGTTTGGACTACTTTAGGGATATCCTGTGGTAATCCTGAGGATGATACATGCCTTTTCACCTATGATGCCCATATACGGTGGGGCCATGCCATGGACATGGTAGGGACACAGATTTTACACATAAAAGGTGAAGTACCACTTATGATACGATACGATATGTTGCCCATTTTGAAGTATCTGCGCATCATAGCTTTTCACAGGTTTCTTGGATTGTATGCTAGATTTGCAAAGGAGCCTGGTAATCTGAACGGCTAAGAGAATGTCAAGCAGGAGCTTACTCATCTTCAAAGTTATATAATTATGATTGCTAGTCAGTTGTTAAGGGGAGACGTGCTTTGGTCGTCAAATAATATCAAATAAGGATTTTTCAATTAAGTTTTATTGGTAAGTTTTTGGTCTTGTTTGTGGGTAGGATTGTAGTCTTTGGTGGTGGTTAACAGGTCGTTTCTTCTTGTTGTTGGTATCTTAGTGCAATGAAATTAATAGTTACCATTAAAAAGGGTATTCTATATATCAAAATGCTAAACCAGAAAATATCAATACCTTGTGTTCAATACAGATCATGCCAGGAAATTTTGCATATATTCTGTTGATGGTATAAAATCACAGCCATAGAAGTCATAAAATGCTTTAACATAACTGCAAGTTAAGGTCAAAAGATTGTACCGATGGTTCTCTTGCAAGTATTTTAATTGTTGGCCCAAGCTTGCTACCTCCCTTTGCCAAAACTATTAAATGCAATTCACAAGATTTAGTTTGTAATAAATACTTAGATTGTTTGGCATCGTAATATAAAATAGTCATATGGCAGTTTTATTTGTTTACTGTAATTCTGGAAACCTTTTACTGGAAATCTTTAGGAAAGAGTGTTCCTTCTAAGTTCTAACTTCTAAGTTCCACAATATATTGAAGATAATGCTTTGCATCAAGCGAAAGCAAATCTTTACTCAAACTATCCAATCTTATACTAAAAAGTGAACAAATATCTTCTAATCTGCTTGTTGTGAATAAACTTTAGGTGCGCATACATGCATACATAAAAAACACACGTTTGATTAGATATAAAGCTTCCTTTTTAGCCCACATGGCCTATATGTAATCACCACCACCACCCTCCCTCACCACAGCATCATTTAACTGTCCTTTTTCCCCATTTTAGAGAGGAAACAAAATTTCATTTTAATCATGTACAAAGCATGGGCACTCATCATCAGCAGCAACCATACAGTTATAAAATGATCTCAAGAGACTAGGCTATTTCTTGTCAGAACCTTCTTTTGCTTAACTACACATTTTCTTGCCTTGGAATAAGCTTGAACGATACATTCATGAAAATGGATAATGTCTTTATCTTGTTTAGGATATAGACCATCTCTAGGGTTGTTTGCCTTTCCACCCCTCAGTAGTCTCATGAATTGGCACTAATCCCAAGTTGACACTCATCCTATATGCACATGCTAATGAAACTGTGAAACTTTTAAGCCCAATAAGTAATTAGGTTAATTTTGATCGAGCTGATTTCCCAATCTTCAAGTAGAACTTCCCATTATCCTACTCCCTATGCTGTAATTCATCTTGGTGGCCCCATAGAGGTGCTTATGTTGCTTAAATATGTTGGGAAGTGCCACATCCCACATCACCCAAGTTCTGAGTTGGACAGGGCTTCATATACCTATTTGGGCCTTCCACCTATCAGTTTAAGCTTTTGTGTTGGCACATGGTTTCTTACATGGTATTAGAGAGGTATAATATCAGAGCAGGTTCATTCCTGTCGTTCTTGTGTAGCCCACGTGGCAGGTCTGTCCACGAAATCTGTTGGGGGCTTCATATTCCTGTTTGGGCTTTCCACCTATCAGCTTAAGCTTTTGGGTTGGCACATAGTTTCTTACAAAATAAACATGTTGCTTGACTTTATTGTCACGCACATGCATACATGCATCTACACATGTTTGTATATGTAATCAAGTTAAAATGCCCTCATAGGGGCATGCCTCATTTGTAGAACTCATACAAGTTGTCCACCTTTTTTTAAATCCAATCCTATCATAAACATTATGTCCTAGTGTGTTAGCACTGGTCAAAATCTTACTTTGATCAAAATGATATTCGCTGTTTGATTGGACAAATGAAAATGCTTATGTCTGATGGGTATGATCTTTTTTTTTTTAGCATGGAATGCAATTACACGTGCAAAGAAATGATGCCATTCCCCCATTGGGGGGAATATAAATAGGACTACATATATACATGAAAATCATTCGATGTAGTTAAGCAGCTTATTTTACTTACCTTTCCTACTGGGAGAGTTAATCTGTTGATGTGTCAGTGATGATGATGGTGTTATTGACAATACATGAGTGGTCAACATGTCAATCCCAAATATGGCGGCGTGTCCTCATTTCATCATAGATAAATAGATTGCAACCAAATATTTCACTAATTTCTTAAGAAAACTAAAGTCATTTGATCTTTTTCTAAACAACAGTCTTTTTCATCAAATTGCTCACCCAAAACAGTTCCTTATTGTTTCTTTGTTGTTTGACTCGCTTCTATGCTTTAGGTATTTTAATGTACAGAAACAAAAATTCTTGGTGTATCACTTTAAGAGTTTAAAGGGTGTGTGAAATAGACCAACACTAAGTCAAGGGGTAGCGGTGAATGACAATTGATTTACTATTTGATGCAATCATTGCAAAAAGTGTTAAATGAGGGGATCACATGATTTACAACACTTTGCACATCATAAGGGCAATGGTGCGGTCGGTCCTAGTGTGCTAACAGTTATATGTGAAAAATGAAGGAACTTTTGAATGAATGGTAAAGAAAAGTTTTGATGATCCCATGTTTGAAGTGTTTGGGAGTAGAGGAAGTTACACTCTGAAGACTTCGACTGTGAGATGACAATGGCAAGGATAGAAAGTGTCCAGATGCATCAGTAAGAAGAGGAGAAGCAGAGCTGAGTTTGAAGTGGCAAGGTGAGGAAGAATGCGAGACTGGACCTGGAGGTTGCTCATCTTGTGGTTGAGGCTCATTTTGAGGTAGAGGTGTCTATGGGGCATTGTGCCACGTTAGCTAGCAGTACTGGAGTAGTGTGTAGATGTGGCGATTGAGATCAGTGATCGTCCCAAAGATGATACCCATGGATGGATGCCATCAGAAGTTGGTTTAGTTGTTCCTTTAGCACATGGAGATTGGAGAGGAATCTGCTGAACAGCCAAACATTAGTAAGATTTTCGGGGCGTATTCATTGTTGTGGAGAAATTGGCCCAAGCCACAGCAATATGGGTTGTTCATCAACGTCTCATCCTCAAGTCTAAAGCATCTCTTTATTAAAAAATAATTTTGGTTGCTTCATATTAAAGTGTCCTTTGCCTATGAATTGGGACAAAATATTTAGAAATGGAGTTTGAAGTGGCTAAGGCTTGGCTTGAGATTTAGATTGAAAGAATCATCAATATGCATCCACCAAGAACCCAAACAGATCATCTCAACTTCGTTTGTCGTCTTTGCTATTTTCTTTATGGATGGAAGCAAGCATCTCAGACAGAGGTCAAGAAAATTTGCTCTACTAATGGTTTCCGTAATAAGAGCAAATATGATAACTTCATGTTCATTCAATGTTCATTCATCACTCTTCTTTTGGAGCTATGATTCTCCGCCTGTGTAGATGATATTCTTATCTATGAAAATGAATCCTTTGGGATTTTGAATTTACAAGATTTTTGAAAGGCTTCTTTTTGTACGAAGGATCTCAACTGTAGACATGATGATGGAGAGCAGTTATTGATCCGACTCTTTATTGTAAAGTGGATGGTAGTGTGCAACTATACTCAAGATCGCACATTGACTAGACTACACAAATGTGGTGCACATAGTTGTACAGTTTATGAATAGCCCCAGATATCTTTATGCGTTCAATGCTTCACATTATTACCTCTCTTTGATACACCCCACATTGTGGACCACTTTCTCCCACTAGATCTTATTTTGCTCTTTGACTTGCGTTGATGCTGTTCTGGCCGTTTGTCCCGATACCCATAGCTCCACCATTAGGTGGTGTATGCATGATTGAGTTTCTAAATCTTAAATTGAAGTGGAATAAATAGTAATGTCATTTGCTGCATAATTGCTTGCTACGAGGTCTGTAGTTTGAAATTTGTTTTTCAGCTTGAGAGTTACTCCTTTAGATGGCAAAAATTGACAAACCTGAATTTTCCACCAACTTACCAACATATTGAGGTTCATTATCCTTCTAGAAAAGGCGAGATAATAAAGGGGCCATCATTCTTTCCAAGTGCCTTCCAACCTAGAAACTGTTGACTTCTTTACCTATGCCGTCATGAAGATTGCCTTAAGCTTCTAGTGCTGTTTGGTTCTCCAATTTGATAGGAGTATGAGAAACAGTCCTCCACATTGTGTTTTGAATCGAAATTGTATTGCAAGTAGTTCAAGGGTTTGAATCAAATTGTATCATGAATTGCAGGATATTTTTATTCATTAGTAAAAAATGAAAACAACAAAAAATTAGTTATTCATAACCCTTCCATGTTCCATCCATAGCAGCATAATATAATGACAATTAACACTACGATACAATCATATAAGGAATATAATTGACAAATATTAATACAATTAATTGATGTATGTATGAATGGTTAGATATGTCTAAGTATCAACGTCACCCGGAAAAATAAATGAGTTGCTGGTTTTTTTATTATCTTTCAATCAAAAAATAAAAATAAAATCTAAATAATCAATGTTACATGGTTAGGATTTGTCTGATGAAGTTAAAAGAAGCATTCATGAAGGAAATAAAAAAAAAAGCTATTTTCAAAATAAAAATAAAAAAAAATCAAAAGAAAAAGAATGTAGGGTTAAAGCCATATGAACATACTAATTCTTCAGTCAAATGCCTATTCCTTACTTATCTTTAATCCTCCACAAAATCCCACAAATTCCTTAGATATTTAGTTAATCACTAGATAATCTCTTAAAAAACAAAAAAAGAAAAATAGTTTCTAATATTAGCCATTTGGTCATGGTTGTTCTTGCCCAAACGAATCTCTTGTATTGTAAGATTTGATAAAGCATATAGAATTGTAAGATTCACACCTGAATCCTAAGATTTACCCATAAATGGAATTTATTGTATAGGTATGAACGTGGTTTAGAATTGTGGTTGTGGTCACCATCGCGGTCGACTTAGAAAACCATTATGACATGGCATCGCGTCGCGGTCTATCGCTACCCAAAAAAAATCTAAAACAATATCCAAAAAATCCAGAATATTATAAAATGCTAGAAAACAATATTTTTTTTTCAGTTAGTAAACACTGTAAAGCAAAATATCGGTCCTCCTAAGTCATAACATCCCGTACCATTGTCTTATCTGAAACTTGTAAAGTCCGTTTTGAATTAAATAGATTTACACACAAACACATATATGTATATATTATAATAAATTGTAATATCACAAATTTAACAGTATGCATTGCAACCTCAATTTTGAACTAACCATTAGTGTTAAACATAAAGTCAAGAAACTAGTAATAGTAGTACTGCAGTGCTCAATTACTCAATCAGGAAGTAAGTTGAGAGTGAATTTCAAGTTTCAAGTAACGTTTACTACTATATCAAGATGAATTAATTAATTAAAACATTGGAGTATGGACATAGCAAGATTTAAAAAATCGGGCTCGGGACTCGACTCGGCCGAGTCAGGATGAGTCCCAATTTCAAATATAATGTTTAGCGGGCTGAGTCCTATGGTCACATGGCTAAGTTGGCCAAGTTGCTTGTCTGAGTCAGCCTAGTCGAGCAAGTTGCATGGCCGAGTCGGCCAAGTCTCATGCGACTCAGCCGAGTCCCATAGGACCCGACTCGGTATGTGACGAGTTTGAGTTGACTTGGCCGATTTTTTAAATCTTGAGACATAGGGATATTGTGGTTGAGGAGGGAAGAAGCCTTCATATGAGAATCCACCAAAATCTTGTGAATCACTTCAATTTTGGTGAAAAAAAAAAAAAGAGTCTTGGGAAGCTATAGCATAATTTTAGGAAGCTCCACAAATGGTTTGGGAAAGAAAGAAGGGGAAAGAAAATTTAAAAAAAAAACATTGTCGGTCATTATTTTGACCGTTATGACCATTATTTTCAAAGTACGGTCATTATGACCGTTATGGACTGTTATTTTCATTGTTTTTTTAAGACCATGACCGTTATATTCAAAATAACATAACGGCATAGGCCATTAACCATTATGAAATGGTAATGGCCATTTTTTAAAACTATGAGTACGAATCTTTTTCCTTGGGACTTGATGCAAATCATAGGATTTTAACAACAGTGGTCTTGTAGACTACTACATGAAAGGGTCTCGGTTTATTGTACAAGTGAAGGATACTGGTAACAGTCTTGTATATATCTTAGGGTTAGTTTGGTTGTGGAGAAAACAGGTGGAGAAAATTATCCACAATACAAATCTCAACTTTGGACAGTTTTCCCCACCTCCATTTTCTCAACCTTTTTCTCTGCCAAACTGTCCCTTACTGACTTTATTGATTATACAAGGCCTAATTTGAGAATATTTATTGTAATTATATTCATGGAACAAACTACTAAAGCCAATCGGTTTTAATTTTAAACATTTTATTCATATTTCTTCTCTTCGGTAGCCTTTCCTAAAATTGTATCTACCCTTATATAGTTCCAAATCACTAAAAAAACTCAAGATTGGCTGCTATGTAAGATTCAAATTTTTTGACCACTTAAAAAATTCACACCGCTACACCGCTACGTAGTGTTTTGGGCACTAGCCGCTACACCTACCACAACCGCTATTTTGATCCTTGGCATGCGCAATCCTCACATAGACGGTAAACTAAATTCGCCCTAATATCTTTCATTCCCAGATATTTATGGTTGTAAGATTATTGTCATGAGTTGCTCTGTATTTCTACTCTCCTTGTCATATTCTTATATAACAAATGCATTTTGAATTACATTTTGTCTGGTGATGGATTTTTGTGCACTCCCACAAGCTGTCCAAAGTGTGACCTATAGAGATATGGATTAAGGCTTTCAAGTGTGAAATGTCGATGACAGCTATCCTGCACTACGTTGACCCTATCATAGATGAAAATAACTTGAATTGATGATCTCAATGCTATATATTGATAAGGGTGAAATGGAAGTAATGTCCATAGTTACCTTGGGGCTTTCGACTTCTTCTTTAGACTAACTCTTCTTTTTCTTCTTCTTGCTTATGTTGCAATGTAAACCTTGTTGCATTGCTTTCTTTGATTATAATATTGAACTGTAGTAAAGAAGTAACTCCATGGGGGCTGGAAGTTGGCTGTTGTTGCCATTAAAGAAAATTTACTGAGTGGGTCAGCCAAAAACAAGAAGTACTTGGTAAGTTCCTATGGCTGGATCCTTGTAACATGGCAGCTGAGATTTTTACACCTAGAAAAACATCACAGGAAGGACCTTCAGCTGTAAAGGGACTGGTAATATTGTGCTACCACTATCCATTTAGCCAATGAACGGTGTAGATTTCTCTGGTCATTGGCTTTGTTCATAGAAGTCTACTAATCAGATTATTCGGATCGGCTAAAACCAGGATTTCAGATTGCATGTGTAAGCACATGATACATTTCATGCCATTAGACAAGTCAAATTGCAAGCACATGAACTGTATCATGCCATTAGACAAGACAAATCTTGTGTAGTCCATGATTTTAGAGCAATTGATTCTTTGATATGATTCTACAAAAAGAAATTCCATGATAGTTGAAACTTGAATGTGATAATGACTGAATGCTGGCAAACCACAGGTTGGACAGTCACCTAAACTCAATGCAATAAGAATACAGGAGGTGATGAAAATCTCATTAAGGAGAAGTCCTAGGTTAAAGCTGGAAATAACTGGGGAAATTTCGTGGTTTTGCTTAAGTTCGTGGACTGGTAGCAAAGCATGTAATTGGAGACTGACTGGTCTTGAGGTTGAAGGTTGACCAATAAAGAAAATTAACAGGAAGCTGATGGTTGAATTAACAATCTTGATCAGTACTTTCATCTGGTGCATGTTAATTGTTCTACATTGAGAGACGAGGGAATGTGAAATGAAGGTAAGCCGGTTGTTTACTTTCTTGCAGGTGATCGCAATATCTTTCATATGAAGCACTGCAGTTATTTTCTCAAGTTGCTTTCTAGATTCCAAGCTTTTAATCCCATTAGATTTTGGGGCTGTCCTCTGTCCTTTATCTACCTTGTCACCATGAGTCCGCAATGTCTTCTCGGGGTACAAGGGTCCAAGTTATTTTTTTTTTTTGAATGGTGAATGTATTAATCAAAGCGGAGTAGTACAAAAGAAGTATACTGAACAACAAAGATAAGTACAAAGGGAAAAGAGAAACTAAACAAAGAAACAAAAGAGGAGGCATATCTCCTACGAAGGCCTAAAGCCCCAAAGACGGAAATCAAAAGATTAAGATGCTACTTCCTTCCATTTAAACAGTATAAGCTCCATAGGCAATCCCCAAAATTCTGGCAGGATAGAAACCCAAGACGCAGCAAGGAATTCGGCTCTCGTAGCAACAACTGATGAAGGACAGGAGCAATCCTCAAAGCAACGCCTATTTCTCTCCTTCCAAACTGTCTAGATGTTTGCAACAAAACACGACCGCCAGAGAAGCCTCCCTCTCTTGGATTGGAATCCAAACTTCCAAGCATCAAAAAGCTCCGAAATGGTTCGAGGAAGGACCCATTTATAGCCAAAGCAATCCAGAGTAGAAGTCCAAATTTTTTGCACGAAGCTACAATTAAGCAAAAGGTGATCCATTGTCTCCTCTGTCGAAAGACATAGGGGACAAGCGTTGATTAGGACCACCCCACGACGACGGAGATTATCCATAGTGAGAATTTTGCCACGAGGAGCTAACCAACTAAATGCCAGGACTCTAGGAGGAGCCTTGGTCTTCCAAAGATAGTCAAACCAATTAGAAGAATTGTGAGCGTTTGACAGCACCGCAAAGAAGGAAGAAACAGAAAATACACCATCCTTTGAGGCAGCCCACACTCTTTTATCTTCCCCATCTACAGGTATAGAAATCCGACCAAGCTTATCTAGGAGAGTCAACAGGTTCTCCTCTTCCGACTCCAACAAATCTCTTCTGAAAATTGGACCCCAAAAAACTCTGTCCGCGACCCTATCCATATAATCAAACACCTTTGCTTGCCTGTTCTTAGCGCAACTGTACAGGTCAGGAAATTGCACTGCTAAAGTAGTATCCCCCACCCAAACGTCATACCAAAAGAAGATGTCTTTACCTATCCCAACAAGGTACCTGATTTGAGAAACAAAAGAGTCGTTAATGCCCATAATATCTTTCCACCAGCTTGAGCACCTATAGAAAGGACCATCAATGTCCCAACCATTTCGTGCCACCCCATATTTGGACAAAATGATATGTTTCCATAAACTATTTGATTGAGCTCCAATTCGCCACAACCATTTCCCAAGAAGGGCTTGGTTCATAATCTTTAGAGCTCTGAAGCCAAGCCCACCCTCTTTTAGATCTACAAACTTGGTTCCATAGAACCAAGTGAAACTTTTTCTTAGTGCCTTTTCCTTGCCATAGGAAATCCCGCTGCAACTTCTCAATTCGAATGACGATCGAGGCCGGGCATTTGAACATGGACATGAAGTACGTAGGGAGGTTGGAGAGGGCCGATTGAATCAAGGTAATCCTTCCCCCGAAAGATAAGTATTTTGCCTTCCATGTAGCTAGCTTTTGTTCTACTCTCTCCACTACTGGATTCTAAACTTCTTTGGAAGGCCTCCCAATGCAAAGGGGCAACCCAAGGTAAGTAGTCGGAAGATATCCGACTTTGCATCCCATAGAGGTTGCCAGGACCTCAACCATATGAGGCTGCAACTCAATGCCTATAAGAGAACTTTTAGAGAAATTAACTGAGGCCCGAGATCGCTTCAAAACACAAGAGGATAGCTACAATATTTTTTATTTCCTCTTCCTCTGGTGCACAAAAGATTAGAGTATCATCAGCATACTACAAATGAGTGACCGTTGGGCCACTAATTGTCGGTTTAAAACCAGAAATCATATTTGCCTTGCCCGCCGCTGATATCATATGACTCAAACCCTCTCCAACCATGGCAAAAAGGAGAGGCGAAAGAGGATCACCCTGTCGAAGGCCTCTCTGAGCAGCAAAGTAACCATTTGGAGACCCATTGATCATAATTGAGAATCTGGCGGAGGAAACACACTTCAAAATCCACGCCTTCCACTTGAGACCAAATCCCATTCTACTCATCAAATATGATAGAAAATCCCAGTCAACTCTATCATACGCCTTTTCCAAGTCTAACTTGCATAACACGCCTGGTAGCTTATCCTCGTGCCTTGAGTGCAAACACTCGTTAGCAATAAGCACCCCATCAAGGATTTGCCTCCCATGCACAAAAGCTCCTTGGGATTGGGAAATGATGGTCGGCATGATTTTTATCATTCTTGCTGTCAGAACCTTAGCCAATATCTTATAAATACTGCCCATAAGACTTATTGGTCTAAAATCCTTCAAACGATCAGCGCCCTTTTTTTTGGGGATAAGAGGAATGAAAGAAGCGCCAATACTATTTGGAAGCTTGCCTCTCAAATGGAATTCGTTCAAGAACGCCATGATATCCTCTTTTAAGGAATGCCAGAACCGATGAAAGAAGGCTATCGGGAAACTGTCCGGACCCGGAGCTTTATCCCCTCTTAAAGCGAACACAGCCTCTCTCACTTTTTCCTCCACAAACTCCCTTTCTAGATAAGCAGCATTTGCTTCCCCAATAGTGTCAAACTGTAAGTTATCCAGAGTCGGTCTGTCCCATTGTTCCTTAGCATACAGGGTAGCAAAAAAATCTTTAATATGATTCACAATACTCTCTCGATCGGATAACCTCACGTCCCCATCCATCAGAGAATTAATCCTATTATTTCTCCGTCTTGCTGACGCCATCGAGTGGAAAAACTTGGTGTTTTTATCCCCTTCCCTGAGCCATTTGCACCTTGATCTCTGTCTCCAACTAATTTCTTCCTCTTTCACTTTCTTTTCAAAATCAATCTTCAAGGATGATCTTCTTGACAACTCTTCCTCGTTCAAACAGCGAGCTTCCTCTTGGATGTCCAGACTCTTGATTTCTTCAAGAATATCTGTTTTGGCACATCTTATATCCCCAAAGGGTCCAAGTTATATTGATTGTTGTAATAGGACAAATAGAACTTATGACATGCATGGACACTGTAAGATATTTAGCCTGGTGAATTTGATTAACACGACTCTCATCCTGCACATATTAGCCAACTATCAACATGATATCGGTTCCAATGGATGTACTCTCAACTTGAATGCTGTTCTGCCAGTGATGTAATATTAAAGTAGAAAGTTTATAGGGTTATGATCCATTTGTACTTCCATAGTCCTCTCATAATGATCTTGTATTAAATAACCACAAATCTTTGGCACAAAAGTTAGCTATATACTGAAACCTAGTTCTACATGCAACAACACTGTAATTTCTATTCTCTACCATGACTGCAATTTTCTAGACCTGATCTTCCCTCTCAGAAAGTCAATGTCCCAGCATGAACTTACAGAAAATTCCAATCTTTGCCTTACAAACCAGTAGATAAATACACCCATCCCGTAACGACCATGACAGAAACCCCATGTGCATATATCTAAAAATTGGCAGAATAATTGAGACTACAATGAGTATAATAGTCACATGTCCCTAGCCAAGCCATAGAAGTGGGAATATCCTATTCAGAAATTTTTATTCCATTAATTATTTGCAGAAGGATTGCGCTCTCTCTCTCTCTCTCTCTCTCTCTCTCTCTCTCGTTCGTGTGTGGAATGGTAGCATGACTTGAACCTCTACTCTTTTGGTTGCAACAATGGGGGTATTTCCAACTGTGCTACAAGCTCGTCAGGATCCTATAGTCTTTTTTCAAGCATGAAGTGCACGTATCGAAACAAGAAATAATTTCTTATCTCAACACCACCACTTCTCTATATGAACATCTCTGTTGATATCTTGCACCCTGCAATTCTAATTTCTCTAGTACCATTACTTTCGGGTATTTGTGTGAAGCTTTCATCTCTCTGATGCAACCAACATAACCTTAGAAGCAAGGTGATGTCCTGAATTCCAGGGGTAAACTCTCTACTTTCCTGTGCTTTGTCTTTTTTTCTTCATGAGGGACTGCAGATTCATGAGGAAAACATATACATTCTTATTATTGACAATGTTTCGGATAAAATATTTGAAAACCCAGCTAAATGGTGATCAATAAATCTCAAATCTGGGGCTGTGACTTTTCAGCTGCCATTTTGATGATTCCAATCACCGTAGACTAAAGAAGAGAAAAAAAACTTCATTAGAATTTGATATGACTGTGTTCGAGGATATCCTTTTTATCAAAGTTCATTAGACTAATTTTACCAACACTGGAGGTATGATGTACTGGGTCATACTTCTAGCATGAATTGGTGCTGGAGATATCATTCCTGAGTGTGGGTTCTCAAACACAGTGAAGACAGAAGAACGGCTATGCATAATTTTGAAACACATATTAGCAATATGTTGTTTTGAGTACAATGGTACTAGCTAAGCACATACAACACAGTAAAGTATGCAACACTTGCAAATCCGTCCAAAATCATAAACAAAGATTAGATCTGGATCTCTCCACTAGATTTAGCTATCAGTCCTACCTTTACTATGGACTATGGAGTATGGTAGACCTTATCATCTACTTTGGTACCATATTGATGATGGCAATGAGGAGCCAGCTTTTACACTTCCAGCCATTCAACCAACTAGAAACACAACCATAGATGTTCTTGATGATCAGATCATCTCCACTCATAGAGGTGGGCATCAGAAGTTTCTCGTCCATTGGCAAGGGTCATGTTGTGTGGATTATAGCAACGAACTTCTAGAAACTTAATCATGATCTCTATGATTAGTAGTAGGCTTTCAAATCATCGGAGTCGAGAGGGCGGGCCACATTAAGGGGGTCCAAGATTCATTGGCCAAGCCTAGGCCCTGACTGTCCTAACAACCTAGTCCAGCTTTGTACAAGTCAATAGGACCAATAAGACAATAAATCTATGCGTCCTTTGACATGTTTTTTAGGATCTTGAGTATCTTCCTTTGATTTAGTTTTCTTCTTTATTAGAGTCTATAGATTAAATGAATGTTATTTGTAGGAAAAGGAAATCCTAGTGTATTAAGGAATTACTTTCTTTTGATTCTAAAGAGGCCTATTTTAGGAGCTCTTATGTATCTTGGAAAGGACATCAATAATATTTCAGAATTCCTCCTTTTGGGTAGAGCCTTTGCGTGATTGTGTTGGCTCAAAGGTGCCTACATTTGGGTGGATCCTTTCACCAATTCGGCTATGTCAACCAAGGATGTAAATAGCTATGTGGCGGCCGATATATCGGCCGTAGCGGCGGATACCGCCACGCTACGACCAATATATCGGCCGTCGCAACCGTGGCGGCCGATATGTATCGGGGGTTTTATGACGACTTTCGGGTTTTTTAACCTTCTCTTCCCCTCTCTTTCTGTTGTTTCTTCCTCCTTGTGGTCCCAAGTGACTCCCAAGTCCATTTCTTCAAGATTTCTCGCCAGCAAATCACCAACATTCAACTATTCAAAGGAATCTAAAGATTCTAAACGAGATTCTTCATCTAGGTATGTGATTTTTTTTTTCAACTTTTGAGATTATCACTCTCTAACTACTTTGAATCACAATATAATGGCATCATTGTCTTGTTTTATTGTAGATCCATGCTTCCTTTTGATCTTGCATGCATATTTTTTTTTATTTTATTTATATATTATTTTTATTTTCGGATTTATGTTATTTAAAAAGAAAACATTATCACTTATGGAAAACTCATGAACAACTTGAAAATAGTTTCATATTGTTAGATCTATGTTTCCTATTGATCATTCCAACATATATTGCTTGTTTTTCAATTTTTCCTTTTTTTTATTTTTGGATTATTTTATTTTTGGAAAAAAAATATTTTTAGTAATTGAATACCAATCAAAAATATTTTCCATATGGTCAAATGCAACAAGGAGAAGAACAATCTTTTGTTTTAGGGTCCTACTCATATGGTGACTATGGTGGAACACAATATAATAGATATCCACCTCCTCCTCCCCCGAGTTACGATGATGCGGCTGCCTTCTTTGGTTTGTGGATCCCAATGCTCATCAATATCAAATGCATTGTAGTGCAAATAGAAATGATAACACTGATGGGGATGATGAGGATAACCATGCCTTGAATCTTGGTAGACATTCCTTTTGGTGGTAACCAAGGTATTCCTATTTCTTTCACCAACTCTCTACTATTTGTCATTTCTAAATTGGTATTGAACTATTGAGTGTTGAATTGTTGATCACTTCGTTCACTTGATTGAATTTGAAGTTTGAACCTTGAACCTTGAGGCTTGACGTATTGATCGTTTGATTGTTCAATGTTCACTAATGACCTAACTCTTAAGTCTTATGCCTTTATTTCATGTTCTAGTGTTTTATTTATTTATTTATTATTTTTTCTGAGCTTCTCATTACTTTCTAAGTTAGCATGACTAATAAACATGAATACAGGTGAAAAAACTAATCATTACTATTATTTTCTATTTATACAGCAATACAGGACCTCATATATTAAGGGCACCGCTACACTCCCTTTTCTTGTTTTTGCAAAAGAACTACATTTTCTTTCATTTTACAATTTTCTGGATTTTTTTGGAAATTTTCAGATCTTTTTGGCGAGTATTTCAAATCACGCCGCTACGCCTCTACGTAGCCCCGCTACGCTACGTAGCGCATGCTTCGTAGCTGTTTGGCGGCGGGCGTAGCCACTAATTTCATCCTTGGTGTCAACTAAGCTCAAGCTACTCTCCTAAGCCTGGCTGACCAGGTCAATCATGTGGCTGGTCCATTAGGTCCACATTTGGGGGGCCATATTCCTAATTGAGGGATGACCAATTTTGTTAAGAAGCAAAGTAGTTTCTGACTTGGACTCTTTCCTACTTGGTTTCCTAATAATAATACTTGGAGAACCCCGAGGGGTAGCTCAGTTGGCTGAGGACTACGGTTTGCTCCCGGAGGTTGAGGGCTCGAAACTGTGCTACCACACTGGGGCCACAGGGGATTTACCCAGCTCTCCAGGGCCCATAGGGATTAGTCCGGCCCAAAAGGTTGGGACCTTAAATGTAGAACAATTTGAAATAAGAAAGATCTACAAGGGGCACGCTCTTCAAATAGAAATGCAAGTGGAGCAAGAATCCTAGACTATCTCGTCCAAGTCGGTCATCTCTAGCAAGAGATGGATGTTCTTATGTTTTCTCTGGGTTGTTTCTATATTCTCTTTCTATTGGTATTAAAATTAAATGGATGGGTCTGATTTACTCATAAATTTCAGGGTTTTAAGTGTGCTGAGGTGTTATTTAAAGGCATGTGAAGGGACTTTAAATTTAGCTTTTGTTATCTTTAATACATTATCAATAAAAAGTTGCTGGTCATGTACTTTTCTCTTCCCTTCTCCTTGGTTTGAGAAATCTATCATTGGTTTGAGTTATCTCCCAACAGATTGAAGATTAACAGTGGTTTGGAGCATTATTTGGTAAGTTAAATCTACTGTTTATGCTCCTTGTAATAACATAGTAATTTTCTGTTGATTGAGAATTTTGGGTTTTGGGTTCACAACTGACTGGATTCGTCTTCCTTGGCCGCGTCAATATTTTTTTGGATAGGTTGAAAAGATGAAATCTTTGGTTGAACTTGAAGATACCTATAATTCTGATCTTGTATAGCAAACAATTATAATCGAGGCATCCATAATGATGTGTATTGGCATGTGCCAGAAAAAGTACATTCATATATCCAAGTTATGACTATATAAAGTTCAGGTCTCTTGCGTGCATAGAATGGTGATGAACCATTTTATCATTCTCCACTTTTGAGGCACTGCTTTTCGGAATATCGTGTAGTCTTACAACCTTATAGAATTACAAACTTGCTGTGTTACATCTTATGGTTTTTTGGCATGACACAAAGTGAGCCAGTTTCAAAATTCCATCTACAGTAGTAAAAGTTGATCTAATCTGTTACCTTTCTATGTTTGCAGTAATCTGGTTATGACTTGTACAACATGGTGTTCTGAAAGCTACCTTCCAATGTTTTATTTAATATAATTACATTCACTTGTATCTAAACATTCCTTTTCAACTCTGAGTAATGCTTTCAACATAGCTTGTATTTACTCATGGCCAAAGTGATCTACCGATGCATTGTATGCACCCCAGTGGCTACTGTACTGGCTACACAAAGGTAAAATTCATAAAGTTTGCACCCTTTAAAAAGGAAGGGATCAAGGAAAATCTAATCACCTTGCTTCCCCCATCATATATACCGGTCCATCCTAACCCAAAGCTCTTGTCATCCACTTGCAAATCCCAAAAAATGTCAACCTAACTGTGCTTACATCATGAAACTTTGAACTTTGCGCAGGATGATAAGCTAGAACTAGGCATTTGTATCAAATGGACTGTGTTCTGTTTTCTTCTTGAGGAGAGACTCAAACTCATGTACTCTCACCCTACATGTGGGTGTTGATATCCTACCCAGCTGAAATCCAGCCGGAACCAAATGGATCGAGTGTTAGCATATTAAAGAGAGAATATATGGAGGAGTGCATGCTTAGTGGGGTATATAGTGAAGATGAGTTTGTCAGAATTAAAGATGACATAGTACCACAATAGTGATGGTTTTCGTATCTAGGGGCAATCACAGAACAAAATGGAAGTTTGAGTTGGATATATTGAATAAGATTAGTGTAGGGTGGGCAAAGTGGAGACAAGCTAGTGAAGTAGTATGTGATTGTCGAGTGCCACATCGATTGAAGGGTCATTTTTATAAGATGATAGTTTTATTGCAGATTAGACTAGCTTGATGGAGTTAAATCTGTGGCAGTGGAAAACGGGAGGAGCAAAAGTCCATGTAGCTAAGGTGTTAATGTTAAGGTGCACATGTGGAGTTACACGAAAGGATAAAATTAGAAATGAGGACATAACATGAAACCTATTAGTTTCATTAATAGAGAAAATTGAGGAATAGCATTTGAGATGTTTGAGCATGTGCACGAAAGGATTACTGAGGATTAGTAGTTCAAAGAGCTAGAAGTGGGAGACCTAGGGATGTAAATGGGTATCTGATTCTTCGATTACCTGGATGTTTGATACGTTAAAAACCGGGTCTGGTACATATTTTTGGTCCTGATTGATAAACGGGTCTAGTTCCTGAACCTGTTTATGGAACGGTAACTAAATAGGTCTGAAATCGGAACCACACTGGCTCCTATTGAGATCCGTTACCCAGGCCGTTTGTAAAAATCAGTGTTTTTAAAAGCGAGAGGCGCATCAAGGCGCCAAGGTCTCCTGGGCCTAGGCGCAAGGCGAGGCGCACATTGTAGATAAAAAATAGATATTTTGGTATAGACAAATAATTAAAAATTCAGTGAGCAATGTGTAATCAAAATTCCAGCCCAGCAGACATCATTTGATTAAAACAAGGTACAAAAAGTATGACTGTAAAAAAATGCAACTGGAAAAGACTAAAACAAGGCCCCAAAATCAGATCATTCAACCTGGTGTTATGCATCAGTGTACCTTCAGTTTTAAGTAGATCAGATACATTGTATTATGTTATGTGGACCACTCATGAGCTCATTCATGATCTAAATACAAAAAATTCATTCTAAAACATCAATCTAAAAATATTAAAATGTATATATCTCCAAAATCTAAATAATCAACTCATATCCCCATCATTGCCCATGACCATATCCACTTCAACATGATCACCGCCAAATGAAGACGATCCACATCAAAACCAAAATAAGGCCCCTCACCCACTGATGGATGAGAAAAAATGGTGATGGTTTGCCAATTGATAACTGTTTGAAAAAAAAGAAGCAGCCTCCAGACCTAAGGCGCGCGCTTAGGAAAGGCTATTGAGGAGAAGAAATAGGAAAATATATTTTTAAATTAAAGTTGCTTGGCTCTACTAGGTTTTAGACTATAGCATTGCTATTTTCAAAATAGCATAGCGGCCTCAACCGCTATGGCTGATAATACGGCCTCTATGTAGAGTAGAGGCTGCTATTTTGAGCCATGCATCTAACAAAAGAAAATGAGCGTCTCATAATATTGTCTTTCTTGAAAATAGTTTTACTAATGGCAGGAACAACCTTGAGAAAATTCTCCAATAACTCTTTTGCTGATCCTCAAGTCTCTTCTATTTGATTAAGCAAGGAATGATCTATCATTGCAGAGAAAGTTACTGATCTCGAGTCCCCAACCAAACATACTGCTACAACTTTGAAACAAGACAACATGATTTTGTTCTCTTCCTTATGAGGCTACCAGTGAAACTTCAACACCACCATTTCTTGATCCTCCACTATGGAACTCTTCCTGATCCTCTCACTTCTGTGAGAGATGTGGTTTTCCAATTTCATTTTGGTTTCCCTCTCAACGTACTATTTCTATCCCAAGTTCTTGTATGCAGGTTGTTTTACAGCATTTTTGTCAAAATGCTATGGCTGAGGGACTTCAAAGCTCTGACAGTAAATTGCACTTGGCATGTTGTCTATGTCCATCTGGCATCACTCCCATTAATCGAAAATGGGTATATAGCAAATTTAACTTTAGAGTGACAATGATCATTTGAATTTTACACATATGTCCTCAACTTAAGGTACTACCATTCTTTTGGTATGTGTTGATGAGCTCATCTGTGTCAAGGACTCCTGTGGGTATTCGTTAACTAAAAAACCACATGCTTCCTTTCATATGAAGGATCTAGGTACTCCAACCTACTTTTTAGATCTTGAAGTTCACATATCTACAAAGGGTATATTTCTGAACCAACGTAAATATACTCCAGACTTTGTTGATCGGGTTGATCATTCTATGCAAAGTCTATTGACATACATATTGAAATGAATGTCAAGTATCAAGATGATGGAGAGCTTGTCTCAGATCCCACACTATCCTATGCAGCGTTAATTATCTCACTATGACAAGACTAGACATCCCATAAGCGGTGAACATTTTTAGCCACGAGCCTGCAAATTCTTAAGAGGGAGGAAGTAAAAAAAGTTACTATTTTTTCTCCTCAAATTGATTCTTGTAAGTGTTTCTTCTTTGTTTCCTTGTAAATGACTAGATACTGTGTCTTCTGTTTTTTTTTGGTTTGGTTGTCTAGTTTTTGAAGCTTTGTTAAGGTTTTTCATTGTTTTCTTTCCGCAAGATTCAGTGATTCAATATGTGCTATCAATGACTCAGATTGTACAGTTAAAAATAATTCAATCTTACAAGTGAGACTAATTGTTGCAAAATATTTGGGTTTTCTCATTATTTTCTAGCATCTCATCAGTCTGTTTAATGTTTTGATATATCACTCAAGTCCCTGCTGTTCCACGTTGCTGAGTTCCACTGGTTAGCACATTGCTGCAATGCTGATTGCTGACTCAGGTTAACAGATTGCTTTGGTGGCGGTAGAATTTATTGTGTAGAGTTTTGGTGAACAATGGAGATCCTGAAACCTTTTTCAATATAGTCTTTTTGTAGTATTATAGGTGAAGCTTTCTTTCAGAGTCTATATGATTGACCCACCATAGGCTTTTACATTTTTCAGGTCAACTAACTTTATTTCTCACTTTTGAGCATGTCAATTTTGCATCTATTACTGGTGATGCAACAGCACAACTTAGGGCAGTGTGTGGTGTTGGACATGGATACATCGATCATAGAAATTATTAAGGCAGACCAACAAGTTTACTGTTAGAAATTATTAGAATCAATCTTCCAATATGTACATATATCTATATAAATATTAGAATCAGTTCAAGGCTTGCATCATAAAAAAAATTGGCATACATTGTAGGAAAAATATTCGGATAAATAATATAATTACACCAGATAAATTACAGGGTGTGTTCTGGCGCGAATTCACCGTGTGAAACCTCCCGTGAACCAGCTATGGGGCCCACTGTGGGTCCAGTCTGGGGATGAGATGACGTTTTTTTGGGGATTGGAATGATCCAAATGGGATCACTCTAGATATCATGTTTGAAGCCGATTTCATGCCTCTAACCCCTCCTTCCATGGCCCACAAGTTTAATGGTTTTATATTTTAAAAAACTGACCCTCGATCCAACGGTCTAATCTATTCGGATGGGTGCTAAACCCTTGGGATTGGTGACTATTAGGAGGGTCCTGTTTGGTGATAGTTCAGATTGGTGATAGTTGGGCCTCACCACGTTGCTCCCACAGGCCAGAATACAGTGAAACACTTGATTAGTTATCTCATGTCTGCCTTTTGTGTCGGAAGGCCTCAATTAAAATAACATTTTTGGAAAGTATAAAATATGGAGGAGTTTGTCAGGCTTCTTGGTGATATGAAACATGCATCCATTAGGGCTTGGAAATTTGTGATCCAGAGATTGTTGAATACCTTGATTTCTGAAGTTGTGTTCAGCTCCTGACGGTGTTCCTCTTTTGATTTGTTGTATCGATCAATTATTGATTTCATGCTGACAAGACCAAAACCCTGGTTAACTGTGTTTTTTTATTTGGTTGTGATGGTGAACATATATATCAGACATGAAATCTGTGACACAAATAATAAAAGGCTATTTATCTTCCAACATCATATGATCAATGGCAGTTAATAATAATGGAATAACAGATAAAAGAATCCAGTAACTATGTCATGGTCTATTCCTCTGTCTAGTTTTGGCCCTTCGTGTTCTATTCTCACTGTTAAGTTGGAGCACAGAGACCTCGGAGGGATGTATGGTGAAGATTTGGGCCAATGTCTGTTCATGCACTTTGGAGCTTCAGTTAGGAACCTAGTAACTGACAACTCTCTTTTTCTCTTATTATTTTTATTTGGTGAAAGAAGAGAGCTTATATTAGATAAACAAACCGAAGGGAGGGCACCCACAAAAGCAAATCAGTGAAAAAACTTAAAAACACCTAGAAACCGCCCCCAATGTCCCGAGTTGGGCGAAATCATGTGCCACCCTATTGAAGCCTCTAGGAACATGACAAAACAGTACATCATTCAAACACCTAGACAGCCAATGTACTGATGGTTCAGTGGCATTAGCAACTAAGTTTCACTTGCCACTCAGGGATCGATCCTTGTGTGGGTAGGATTCACACAAGTATTGTTCCACATCTTAATCTAGCGTTAAAAAAAAAAAGAAAAAATCTAAACAAGCCCCAAATATATAAGATAATAGGTTCTAAAATCCAATCCGATTCGCCACAAGTAACTGCCAAATGTCGACTATTGGTTGTGGTATTATTTTCTTTCATCCTTGCAGCAGATAAACAAGAAGTTTGCAGTATTTGTTCTCTCAAACGGATGTAAACACGGGGAAGAGGCAGTGGATGGGCTATATTAAAGAATATGGTTTTCCAACCAAGTACCTCCAAGAGAAGGCGAACGTGGCTGCGAATCCGTTGAGCAGGAAATCAGTTACTTTGGCATGTATGTGGTAGAACAATTTTGAGACCCGGATGTGGTGTTTCAGTCATTTAAGGACAACATGATGTTGGCAAGTACATTAGTTTCTGTGCCTACTTTCATCCAGAGGATCAAGGACAATCAGTTGAATGACCTAAAGTTGGCCAGATGTTACACCCCATTCCGAATTAATCAAGATTAATTCTAGTTAATCAAGATTAATGCATATTAAGCATGATTAATCAAGTTAAATGTGATTATTAATCAAAATGGATTAAATTAATCATGAGTGAATGAATTAAGCACAATGGAATGAGTTT
The DNA here is from genome assembly GCA_028538565.1 of Umbellularia californica. Taxonomy (NCBI): domain Eukaryota; kingdom Viridiplantae; phylum Streptophyta; class Magnoliopsida; order Laurales; family Lauraceae; genus Umbellularia; species Umbellularia californica. Next base: position 58,046,696 of record JAPQWN010000004.1, on the reverse strand, counting down.
GAAAGAGATTGATTTGATTGAGTTGAGTTTAGACTCATTTTTAATGGAGTTAAGGACTTTTCCGTAAGTACGGATTTTTGCATATTTTGTCAAATACGGTGGAAATTGATACCATCGTGTGTATCTTGACGAGTACATCAATTTTCATAATACTCACATTCTTATTTGACTTGAGATGAAGTAAATAAGTCTCGATTTGACTCAAATTTGAAATAAGGCGAAGGAAGATGGTTAAAATGCAAAAGTTCTGTTATAAGGTTTCAAATGAAACTCAATGTCAATCACTCGATTATTCCAGAGAACCAAGAGAGACCTGAGTTCAGTCCTTCTTTCTATTCTTCGTTCTTATCGGTTGAATACTTGGAAAGGGATTTTGAAAGGGATTTTCAAGGAGGAATTAGTGTTATCATCTTCTTCATCAACTTGCTTAGTTCTTTGAAGTTGAAGTTAATCTGTGATTTTCTTGAAAAGCAACAAGTAAGTGAAGCTTTAGGGTTATAGAGCTTTTGAGTTCTAGTAAACTGCTTTGTAGTAGTTTTAGCTCATTAGCTTATGAGGAATCTGTTTTGTTGGTTTTCTTGGTGTTACGTTTAGAAAGGGGGTTTTCAATTTGGAGATTTTGATCTTAAAATCAACTAACAAAAGGGGTTTTACTTTGGATTCGAAATTAAAGGCAAGTATAATCAGTTGATAACGATTGAATGCTAATTGATGTAATTTCCATTTAATTTGGTGAGAATTAGATTCTTGAACCCATGTTGTTTATAGATATGGAGTTATTTGAATGAATGGATTGATTATATGGTGTTTAAATGAATTAGAAGTGTTGTAAATTTTGTATGAAATGATGTTTTAGAAGGGAACAGGAAGTTCCAACGTTTATTTGCAGGTTGTGAATAAATTTGGAGTGCAAAGGGGAAAGGTTCATAATTTTGAATTGAAATTCTGAAGCATTCGCTCGAGCGAACCACTCGCTGTATGGCATTCGCTTGAGCGAACGTAGATCCGCTCGAGCGAACCTGAAGCAAAGGTTCAGGTCTTTTTATTCAATTAGAATGTGATTTTCTTAGTTTTGTAATATATTTGGAGCTTTCATAAGTTAGTATCCATGGATTTGGAATTAAGATGAAATAAGTGTTAACCGAATGGTTAACTAAAATTAAATTACAGTAATAATGTTAGCTTCTAGAACTAACCGATAGATCATTGATTAGTTAACCGAAACTAATAATATTTCAGAATTAATTTTTGAGTTTTAAGAAAAAGAGCCTATTGATTATATCAAGGCTGTTAACACTATTTTACCTCCATGGGTGTTAATTAAGGGGTCTTTAATGTACAAAATTAATATAAATTATGATGTCCATCGAGAATAACACGTACATTAAACAACTGAGTATTACACCTAAATGGTTGGTATTACTTAATTGAATTTGTACACTGAATTGTATCCAAATTAGATCATAACTTGAATTATCCTAAAAGACTTGTTTATTGAATTGAATCTGTTAAATTGTAATTGAACGGAATTAAATGTTAAACTGTATTGTTTCTTGAGTTTGGCACTACATAGTGATTTCTTTAAGCTCATTAGAGCTATTTCTACAGCAGCAGATGATTTGGGAGTGTTTCGGAATTCCGTGGTGATGTCAGTAATCTCTTGCCCGGGCACTGATAAATCCCATAATATATGATTCCTTCCGTATGGAAGATATGATTCCTTCCTTTTGAGGAAGATGTGATTTGAAATGAAATGCTATTGTAGTTTTTCCAAATAATCAAGACTCTCATTGATTTTAAATTGTAATTGTATTGGTCTAACATTGGATAAGACAGATTAAATGTGTGGTTAGCATGTTCAATCATGTATCTGTTTATACCTTGCTGAATTGTCAAATTCATAGTGTTATTGATAGCATGACAGGCACAGCTGCCCATACCGGTCCTTCAAAGGCCTCAGCGTCAGCGTAGATGACTGATCCGGTTCCTCTAAGAGGATTAGTTGAGTGGAAATGAGGCGATAATATTTGATAAGAATTTTTAGGGAACAAAATCAGTAAATGGGAATTTTGAGGGAATTTATTGGAACGTTTCACACTTTTCATTCATTGCATTGTATTTAAATGTGCAAGTGAATGTTGTTCACATTGTAAATGGATTTTTGTTTTGTACATGAGCAATGTATATTTGCTATATTCGGCATAATATATAATTAATGTCCCTTGTGAATTTTATGTGATTGAAGTTCACGGGAGTAAGTATGCGTCGCGACTCGGGGTTAACTCGGATTAATCCTAATCTTGGGCTCAGGTTGTATCACCTGAGTGGGGGAATATATTGCAAATAGGCCTGATTTTAGACTTATGAATGGAGTGCTTTACTTTCGTGACAGATTGCGTGCTAGATGTAGAGGACATGAATAATGAGATCATGATAGAAGCACATCATATGGAGTACTCAATATACTCGGGCAGGACAAAGGCATACCAAAACTTGAAGGATAGATTTTGGTGGATGACCATGAAGTAGGAGATCGCAAGATTCGTTTTTCGATGCCTAACATGTCAGCATCAAGGGAGAGCACTAGAAGCCTCTAGGCTTGCTGAGACCACTAGAAATTCCACAATGGACGTAGGAACACCTCATTATGGATTTCATTTCGTAACTACCATCGATCAAGAAGGGAAACAATGCAATTTGGGTGATTATCGACTGCTTAACGAAGTTAGCTCAATTCATTCTAATGAAGACAGGAAAGCAGATGCAGATGAACCAACTCGCAAAGTTGGCCTAAGTGACATCTTTTAAACTTGAGCTAGAGCAATTTGATGAGAAGAAGACCTATAGACAAGTTCAAGCTTTGCTTACATTTTATAAATGTTACTCAACATTGAAGAGTGAAGGTTGCACCTAGTGAGAGTAGTTGTAGAGAATGACCTTTCAGCGAAGCACAGAAGATCGAAGAAATTTATGAGTATCCTTAAGGTGGCTCGAGTTCTACAAAATCAAAGATAAGGTGGAGATTGTTGGATTTATGTCTTATATTTTGGGTTAATTAGATTGGTCATATGGATTAGTTAGGGACCATATTTTGGGTCAAGGGTGTTTTAATATTTATACGGGCTTTTTTTTCTTGGCTTAAGAAGGAAAAAATATATGATGTAAAATGCAAATGCTAGGCACGAAGAGATTAAAAAGAGTGAATAAAAGAGGTTGCACTTTGTCTGCACTTTTAAGATGACTTTTTTTTTTTTTTGAAAGATGATTGAAACTTAAAATAAGTAATTTAACAAGAATGTAGATTTGGAAAGGATCGAGTACGGATTCTCTTAAGCTTTTAACCTAGATAAATCTTGAGTCAAGAGAGTAGAACTTCACAGTGGGACCCACCTATTGACATCTGATTAGTTCAAAATAAATGCCCTCCAAGTATATAGAGTATCATCAAATTTTATGTCAATTTGAGTTATTTACACCATTGGATTGACTATTTAATGAAAACCATGATAATGCATATACATAGGATTGTGCTAATCACACTTTTTTTATATCAAACAATCAATCTAATGGTAGAACAAACTTAGATTGATACAAAATTCGAGATACCCTACATACCCGGGGGCATTTATTCTGAACGTTTTGAATGTCAATAGGTGGGCTCCACAATGGAGTCCAACTCTTTTAACTCAAGTTTCTCTAGGTTAAAGCCTCTGGATTTTGAAGGGATATAGTCGACGTAAACATTCTCACGAACCTGAAGTCACTTCGGGACTTGTTCGAGTGTGGCATTACATCTAAGGTCCCTTGAGAGGCTTATGGGGCTGGCAATCATAGAGTCCTTCAAAGAAAGCACCAGTTGTTGGTTTTTCTCCTTTTTATCAATTACATGGAGAACTCAAACTCATACTCTCATACACACGCCCACGTCTAAGAAAGCAGTAGTTGTGTACTATATGCAGTTTAAACTCCTATTAAGAAATTAAAGTTATACATCCCTGTAGTAGAGCCGTTCTGGGCTTTGGTAAGGAAGGAATTTTCTAATTTTAATCTAAGTCATATCATCGTTAATTGAGATGTTTGTATGGAGTGTGGCCCAATTAAGTTGACGAGGTTCGTTGTTTGGTCCGCCGCACCCCCCCCCCCCCCCCCCCCCCCCCCGCGCTGCCCTACCCCGGTGTGCTTAAATTTAATGTGGATGGAGCTGAAGAAAGTAAACTAGGGCCGATAGGTATTGAAGGTTTGCTTCGTAGCTACAAGGGCAAGGTCTTATTTATGCTTTGAAAGAATGTGCATTTGTGATTTGAACGAAGTGGAAGTGTTAGATATTTTAAGAGCTCTTCAATGCTTTTCTAGAAGTTTTAATGACAACCTCATTGTAGAGAACGATTCTTATAATGCAATCACTTGTTTATCCAACCAACCAAAAAGTGTACCCTTGGAAGTTTTAGTTCATTTTTTATTAGATTTGAGCTTTATCTTCAAGCATTAATGTAGTCCTTCGTCACGACCTTAGAGTGGCCAATTCTACTACAGATGCTTTAGCCAAACAAGGGGTTGGGAGATTGTTTCCTTGGAAGGCGTTCATTATGTAATGTTGTAGCGTATGGGGCACAATTGTCTTGTAGCTTTTGTTCCTTTTCTTCTTCTCCTTATTTTCTCCTCCCTTATAAAGGAAGTGTTTTTTTTTTTTTTTTTTTTGTTACTGATAAAAAAAGGAAAAAAGAGTCGTCTTGGGCATCACTCCATTTATAACATCAAACATGTTGTCTAGTAGATTATGCCATCAACTTTGATGAGGGACATTGTGGATGGTTGGGTTTTTAAAAGGTCAACCTTTTTTGAGTGAAAGCTTCAAATCGTTTAGGAAAGACTGATTATAGAAATGATTTGATATTCCATTAAATGAAGCCTTTTGTCTGGATTGACAAATTGTGAGTCCTATGCATGCACAGTAAGATTAAAAATTATAAATCATGCCCTATGGTAATTAATTGATGTCACATACTTATTTATATTTGTGATTTCTATGTCAGTTTTAGCTAACCATATTTATGGGTTGTCCTGGTGCATGTGTGGTACGACGCTATGTCATGGGTGTGTAAGCGTGGGACTTTAATCGTCCGCTACCATCAAAGCGCCAAGATAGCGAAATGATATGGACAACTACAATCCCATGGCTAGATAGGGATGAATGGCCTTGTGCCCACATGTGAATGACAACCCTGTTCTTAAGATTTGTAGAGTGTATGGTTATGTGTTACCTATCATGTACGCTACATGTGAATGACAACCCTGTTTGAGGTACACTGACTTCCTGATGAGGTTATGGATTTGCTGGAAGATAGATGGGTACTATTACTGAGGGTTTGAACCGTGACTTTTGTAAATATAAACCCATGGGTGAGACCCCTATCCCTAGCTAATTCCGAGTTGCATCGAGGAGTCTAAGACATTCTAATTGAGCCAACGTTGTGGCTTAGAGCGCATCCACATGCCCTGCTTTGGCCTATGGACTTGACAAGACCCATGGTATGGTTAGTTGATCGGTGTGGCTCATGTTCACGCAATGCGCCCTTCCAAGTGTTGATTGGGTCAAACCCTCTTTTCCACCTATTTTGGTGCCAAACTCCAGCATGCCAAAATTATGTCCAATTTTAGGGTAGGTCGGGTATGATGGAATTAGGTTATGCATCCTGATACCTGTATGTCTGTACTAGTTTCAAGTTTCACATGTTCATACTCCCATGCTCATGCTATGTTTCTTGTTTCTAATACTTATGCCCACATGTTCATGTACGTCTATGTCCAATGTATTTATGTTATCAGCTCATGCAAGTATAACTTCTAAGTATATGGCAGTAACGTCTGTGGCGCCCCACGAAGTAGGGCCCAGAACCTACCTATGTAGAAAGGGGCCTACACATGTGCCTGGGTTTGCATAGTTACTTCCAACATATAAATGATCAAGCACATTATTTCCATTCCTTGGGTGCATGGTCCGTGGCACCCCTGTAGAAGGGCAAGTGGGTAAAGTGGAACAAGCTACCTACGTAGGAAGAGGCCTTCACATGGGCCTAGTATTTGGAGTTACACCCCTGGCGCATGGTTTGCGCATTTCACACTCATGCATACACACAATCTGATATTCATGATTCATGCTCCTGTCACTGCTTTTGCATCATGTACACAGCTAGTTGTATTACACTCCAAATATTATGATACTCTTTACGTTGGTCGATTATGCTATTGTGTAGTTTATATTCACGTATTGTCACACATCCGTTCTTTACATTTTGTTATAGTTTGTATAGATGCATGTTACGTATTGCTAGCCTCACCCTGCATGTTTCTATAGTTGACTTATTTATATGAATTCGTAAATATGGATTATCTATTCAGTGGCGGCTCTAGAAATTCAAGTAAGTGGGGTCAACGAAACACTTATCTTCCGCAAATCGAATAAATTTATTTTCCTTTTTATCAACATTTGTCATCTACTTTCGATAATTCAACAAATATAATATAAAATTCTTAAATAATCTATTTCCGATAATCCGACAAAGATAATATATGTAACTAATTAGTCAGTCATCCATTGATCTCTTATTCCGTTACGCAATCTATTATTTACTTACTTCATTGCTGAAAAAACTATTTCTCCCGTCGCGGTCGCTACTGGTAAAATCAACAACAATTTTAGAAGCGAATAAACCAATTGGTATACAATGTCCTTTTTGGTCTCCATTAATTTTCTAGCAATGTCACCAATTCCTTTAAGTTCTAAAAACTCTTTGTTAGAGCGCATATTAGAATCGTGGGCCTATTAATTTTTTATGTTTTGGTAAACAGTTGGCCCATTAACTTAGATGGTCGGTATTTTATGGTGGCTTTTATTCACTGCCACAGCAATAAAGAAAATGTGTAAAATTAGCAAATGTGGGGGGTGAAACTCTTAAATTAAGCGGGGTCAAACGCAAAAGTTTATGTGGAGTCAAACTCAAAATTTCAATTCATGAGATAAAAAATTTTATTTTTAAATATTTTTTCAAATCTCAGCGGGGTCAATTGACCCCACTGAAATCAGTGTGCGGCCGCCCATGTATCTACTTGTTAAGACTATTTTACAGTCTGATGACGCTGTATGTGACAACTTTGCTACTGGTGAGTAGGAGATTGCGGAAGTAAAAGAGACATCACAGAACTCCGGGGAGTAGAGTGTAGAAGATGTAATGAGCATCAAGTCTGCACCGAGAGACGCATTAATTATCACTTTCTAGGAATAAACATAATTCAGATTTTTGTTATATTTGAACTGGCTAATTTGTTGGCCTTTTCTCTTTAGGGTTGTAATTAATGCACTTTGGTTATACAACTTGAATATGCTATGGATATGGAATATCCTATTTTCTTGTTATGCTCTAAAATTCATTTATGTTGATATATACAAGCTCATATTGTAATATGAGATCACAAACATGTGTGGTTTACATTCGTGCAGCGACGCGAAATTTTTTTTCCTGTATAGTGTAAATATACAGGAAAAATGTTTTTTCCTGTAAATATTATATAAATTGGGCTTACCCTCATGTTGTGTAGTAAGTTCCTAAAATATTTTTTTCCTGCTATTTGACCAACTGCTTTTTACGTTTTAATTAGGTTTCCATCTCTAGTTCTCTCTTATGTATGTTGGTTCTCCTCATATTGCTTCCTCATTTGTCCTTATGATTTTCTTGGTTTTCGTAGAAAAACAATCTCTTTTTTCACATTTTGGTTTACCTATATTTTTATTGTTGTTTTTTTTAAAGCTTTATTGATTATCTTGTTTTCAGGGAAACTCCCTAAAGACATTTGAAAGATTAATATTTACAATATAGGACGAGAAAATACATTCAAATTTGACTTTCAAGTTCCTTTCATCTTCTTTGGTTGTTATAGATTGTCTTTGATAACCTTAAGATGTAGCTTAGTGGGCTTAGGACCACGGTTTGCACCAGGAGATTGTAGGTTCGAAACTGCAGTGCCACATTAGGGCTACAGGGAAGTTTACTCGGCTTTCCCCTTATCCCGGAAATATCTCATTTCTTGTTGTGCTTTATTCTATTCAACCTACCAAAGATTCCTCTTACATTTCTCAAATTCTTATAAATGTAAATTCTCTTTTCTCCTATGGGACCTCTGTACTGCTTACTTTTGCAAAACTTGGTCTGCGCTTTTAATGCAATATTCCCTTTTCCGTGGAATAATGGGGATTGAAAATCTCAGACAGTCCTTTTTTGGGGTTTCATAGGTTAGATTTTTGCCTTTCTTATAATTGGTTCGTGCACTAGTGTTTCATCTCTACCTAAGCCTCAATATCATATTTGTTTAGTTGACAAACATTTTTTTTTCTAAATGATAAATTTGATGCATTTGATGTATTCAGAAGTTTATCTTTGTTCTCTAAAACGCGTTTAATCAAATAAAATTCACAGAGATTGAGAAAGGTATACTATTATTTAGAAACAACATGATTAGTAAATAAATAAGAAATTAGAAAATATTTATGCATTTGCTAAATTGTAACACTTTCTTGGAACTTTTTTTTTTTTTTTTTTTCTGTACATGGCCTTAAAGATATTAGGGGCTCATTTATTTGAATGGAATTGAATTTCTACAAATTCTATAATAAGTATTCTGTTAAATAGTATGGCTCAATAGAAATTTGTAAGTCTTGGTTAACTGGGCCTCTTGGATTACCCAACTTGTACTGTGATTAGAAGTAGGGTTTGGGTGTAACAGGGTTTGGGGCTGATATTATAAATAGAAACTTAGAGTCTTTAGGATGTACACCTGTTTTGATTGCATTAAGATTTCTAGGATATTTCTAGGATATGCAGATGGTGTGAAAGGATATAGGCTGTGGTGCCTAGATGAGAAATCTCCTAAATGCATTATAAGTGAGATGCGACCTTTAATGAGTCTGCTATATTCAAACCGAAGGAGTGCCATGATGTTGGAAACGAAAATGATGTCAGTAAAAAAGTGGAGGATAAAAACGGTGTTAGTAAACAGGTGGAGCTTGAGAAGGAAGCTTTAGAAAACTTGCAGGAAAAGGTGCAAGCAGATGTCCTAGTTCGACAGGATGTAGAGGAGATGCAAAGATCAAATGAGGAAACTGCAGTTCCAAATGATTACATGCTTACCAGGGACAGAGAGAGGAGGCAGATTAAACAACCTGAGAGATACGGATATAAAGATATTGTTTCATACGCTCTTAATACAGTTGAAAGTATTGAGTCAGAGCTGGTTATATATCGGGATGCCGTCACTAGCGAAGAATCAGCAAGATGGGCTGTAGCCATGGGTGAGGAGATTGAATCTCTTCACAAGAATCAAACTTGGGAGTTGGTGAAACCTCCGAAATGCCAGAAGATTGTTGGTTGCAAATGAGTTTTCAAGAAAAAGGAAGGAACTTCAGGGGTGGAAGATACTAGGTTTAAAGCACGACTGGTTGCAAAAGGCTATACTCAGAGGGAGGGTGTTGACTTCAATGAAGTGTTCTCTCCTGTGGTGAATCATAGTTCTATCCGGGTGCTATTTGCTATGGTTGCTATATTGAATTTAGTGCCGGAGCAGCTTAATGTCAAGACAACGTTTTTACATGGCGAGCTAGATAAACAGATTTATATGCATCAACCAGAGGGGTTTGAAATTCATGGAAAGGAAGACCATGTATGTTTGCTGAAGAAATCGTTGTATGGCCTGAAGCAGTCTCCTAAGCAGTGGTATAAGCGTTTTACACCTTTATGGTTGGAAACAGTTATTGCAGAAGTGCATACGACAGTTGTGTCTATCACAAGAAGCATTCAAATGGCTCGTATATCTATTTGCTGTTATATGTTGATGACATGTTGATTGCTGCAAAGGACATGTGTGAGATCAACAGGTTAACGGCTTAGTTAAATGGTGAAGTTGAGTTGAAAGACTTAGGTGCTGCGATGAAAATTTTTGGAATGAAGATTCAAAAGGACCGGAAAGCGGGCAAATTGTCTTTGTCATAAAAGGGGTACCTTGAAAAGGTCCTGCAGCGCTTTGGTATGCAAAGTTCGAAACTTATGAACACTCCATTGGCAGCCTATTTTAAACCTTCCGCTGCTTTGTTACCACAAACTGAGGAAGAGGTAGAGCACATGTCTCGTGTTCCTTAAGTTAGTGCAGTTGGGAGTATCATGTATGCCATGGTTTGCACGGCTCAGATATTCCTCATGCGGTCAGTGTAGTTAGCAGATACATGGATAACCCCTGGAAAGCCTATTGGCAAGCAATGAAATAGATACTCCGTTACTTGAAAGGTACTACTGATGTTGTGATAGTATATGACATAAGCAACAACACTTCTGAAAGTGTTATTGGATATGTTGATTCAGATTTTGCTGGAGATTTAGACAGAATAAGGTCATTGACAGGTTATGTCTTCACTTTTGCTAGCGGTGTCATTAGTTGGAAGGCAGCATTGCAATCCAAAGCTGTCTTGTCTACCACTGAAGCAGAATATATGGCAGCTGCAAAGGTAGTGAAGGAAGTCATTTGGCTGACAGGCTTGGTTGGAGATTTAGGATTAGAACAGAATTGACTATTGTTTTCTGTGACAGTCAGAGTGCGATCGATTTGACACACAATCCTAAATATCATGAAAAGACCAAACACATTGATGTTAAGGCACACTTCATTCGAGATGTCATCGCTGATGGTGCTATTGCAATGATTAAGATTGCTACGGCAGAGAATCGAGCAAACATGATGACCAAAACTATTCCATCAGTCAAGTTCAAGCATTGCTTGGACTTGATCAATGTGATTAGTACCTGAGTGCCCTCAGGGGCAGGTGGAGACGGTGAGACGTGTTTTGTACATGAGGATCAGCTTCAATGTTCGCTAAGGTGGAGATTTGTTAATTGGTATGGCTCAATAGATATTAGTAAGTCTTGGTTAACCGGGCCCCCTGGATGGCCTAAGTTGTATTGTGATTAGAAGTAGGGTTTGGGTGTAACAGGGTTTGGGGTTGATATTATAATAATGACTTAGAGTCTCTAGGATGTACACCTCTTTTGATTGGATAATGATTTCTTCCTTCTTCCTCGTAGACGTAGGCCAAAAGCCAAACCACGTAAATCTCTGTGTCCTTATTGTGTGCTTGATCTCTTCTCATAGGCCCTAGATCACAACATATTTCTATTTTGATGGTAAAAACTGAAGAAAAAAGAAATTTCTGAATGATTGTCAAATATTCTTTTCTTTGATGGAAAATGATCATTAGCCATCATGCTAGTTACTCAAATCCTGCAAGATCATGTCCCATCTATAGCTTCACTTTTTATCATTCACTCCTCACCTCTTTAATATTCTTTTGTCGGAATTGACACCCTTTTTATCATGAGTTCCAAGAAATTCAATTTCATGTAAAAGGAAATCAGGCCCTGAAGATTAAAAAAGGAAAGAAAAGAGAAGAAAGGAATGGGTTGTTACAAAATTAAGATTAAGAAAGTAAATGAAAATACATTTGAAGAGTGCCACTATGTTTCTTTTAGATAAATATCTAAGTTAACTATATAGATAAATACTAAGGGAGTAAACATGACTTATGAAGTCATTGGCATTTAATCCCTGCAAGAAAAATTCAAAATAGCGGCCACTGTGCTATATAGCGGCCGTATTATCAGTCGTAGTAGTTGAGGCCACTATGTTATTTTGGAAATAGCTGTACTACAATCTAAAACCTAGTATAGTCAATCAACTTTAATTAAAAACACTAATTTTTTATTTCTTCTCCTCAATAGCCTTTCCTAAAGTTGTCTCTATCTATATATGGTTCCAAATCACTAAGAAAACACAAGTTTGGGTGCCATGCAAGATATGAATTCTTTTGATCACTTAAAAAATTCACACTGTTAGATTATTATGTATCGCCACAACCTCTACGTATCGCTCTTTACGTAGCATTTTGGCCACTGGTCACTAAGTCCACCGCAACCGCTATTTTGATTCTTGCCTGTAAGTCAGTACAGGCTCTATTTTTTTCTAATTGTCTTTGTATCAATTGCTATTAAACCCAAAACATTCATACAAGCAATCATACAAACAATTAAATAGAACACTTACTAAATCTCTCCAACTTTTTGTACTCATCCAAACAAACCCTATATTTCTACAATCAATCAGCGTAAAACTGTGTCTTTGATGATATATTTATTGCCACTAATGAATTTGCTTCCAAAAATAACCATCTCATTTAAAGGATTGTACAATCTAATCTAAAATAAACTAATACTTTTTAGGTAAAACAAATGAAAAGGGCTACCTGGTGCTGGAGAAATCGTAGAGCTTTCCAGTGCTGGAGAAAACAATGAGACCTACTACAGAATCGCACAGGATAGCTAATTCCTTGGCCTTTTTCAGCAATCCGTTCCTTCGCTTAGAGAAAGTCACTTGTCTGCTCGTAGAGTTGTCGATCCGACGGATCACGATCTTTCCTCTTCCCATTCTCTCTTCTCTCTACAAGAGCAAGTAATTGAACACTTGAGATCTGAAGAAAAAACAACAAAAAGTTTGTTTTAAAGAAACTGAGAAACAAAGCATAAGAAGAGAGAGATCGGAAAAGAAGAATATTGTAAAAGGAATATATAGTTTTTGAGAACTTGATGATGTTCTTTCTCAAGGCAAAGAAGATTGGAAGCGAAATGAGATTTTTTGAAATCCTGAATTCTATGCTCTTGAAATCTATTGAAAAGAAGATCGGAATCGAGATTTTTATGTATGTTTTGAAAGTAGACCCTAAGATTTCACACAAGAGTTTAGGGTGTGGATCCAAGTCTTGCGAGGGCGTTGCCCCCATAATAATATATGTGGATACACCCCTCATCAAAATCTTTAATATACTTAAAAGGACACATCTGTTCCATGCTGATTTTCCTTTGTGCTACTTTCACACGAAAGCTGTTGCCACCACAGCTCTAGTAGGAAATTATTTTTCATTGACTTTGAATAATAACTATTGTTTGATATTTTTTTTCTTTTCTTGTGAAAAAGTGTTGCACCAAATCATAAAAAGTGACTCAGAAAGTGTTGCAACACTTGGGGCCCCATACTGATGTCTACACAATAGGCTCTCATCTGAGACATCTTGTACACCCATTTTTGTTATCGAATAGGTTTGGACCTAGGAGATTTTTGCCAAGTGATCTAGGGCATGTTTCTTTACCAGAATCCCAAGAATTCACGTATGAAGGAATTTCAAGTTCTCCAAAAATTGTCCCCTTGAGTTGGAATTTTAAGTCCCTCCTCTCGATGGAGCATTTGAAATTCCAACCAAATGCATAGAGTATGGAATTTGAGAAATCTCAAATGTTCTTTTGAGACCTTTTTTAGGTGGTTAGAATTTGGAATTCTTGGTGAAAGAAACATGGTTTTTCAAATACCATGGAACAAGATGTCACATCATGTCAAAAAAAAAAAAAAAAAACCAAGCATAGCAAATTCTTGTGAGGAATTATGATAAAAAAAATAGATCCCTGCTATGTAAGTGAAAAGACACTCATGCTTGAGTGGTGCTGACACCTAGGCCAAGGTGTTGAGATCAATTGTATCACTCCTAGCCAGTTGGACAACCTAGCCAACAAAAAAAGAAGAAAAACTCCTTTGGACATGGTCAGTCCGCCATTTTTAGTTAAACAATGGTTTTGTTTTAGTATTTTCACTTCATGCTTCGCTCAGAAAGAACCGAAACTAAAGGGGTTGTTTGGCATTTACGCATGGGATGCATAAATGCAAATTATATATGCAAACATTAAATACATAAATGGTGAGTATGTAAGCTTTACGCATACGTTTCTATTTGTGATGTTTGGCAATTAGCACCATTTTCACATGATTTACGCATGTGAGTCATTTTACCATGTTTGTTTCAAAGATGGTGTTTATATTTAAAACTTGAAACAACTAAAAATGTCTATATATAGCATTTGGCACCCTATATAGCTTGTGGTGCCCACCTTGGGGACCAATAGATTGGTAAAAGTTTAAATAGAAGTGATTCATTTTTTTCTTAAAATTAAATAGGTCTATCACACGTAGGAGCTATGTAGAAACACCATCTTCATGAAATCCTTTGATCTATGATGTAACGACGGGCATATAGTGTACACAATACTTTAAAAGAAATTATTGCATATATGCCAACAGCCAACCCATATTTTAAAATTCAAATTGGGCAGCATGATTTCGGCTAGTTCTCCCCCACTGTTTTTAATGTATTTGAATATGAGGCCTGAATATATATGAAACATAAATATATGAAAACTGGTCAAAACTGGTTGAATCCAATCATCAGTCAATTTTCATATGTCTATATATAATACATAAAACCCATGTCTCTATACAAATAAAATGATATAAGTCAATTTCCATGCAAACATCTAATTCTTCAAAAATTCCAATAAATTTGACTTCAATATATAGAAATAACCCCAAAATATAACACAATGTAAGTCACAATGTAAGTAAACTACATATGAACAAAGTAACTCATTTCAAACACAACCTACAGTCCACCAAAAATATACTACTGCCTCTTTACAAAATATAAATTCTTAAAAATGTCCTTGGTTTACTTTCAAAAATGAATATATTTCCTTGCACAAAAAGAGAGACAAATTTCTACATATTAGTTCATTGAGTTATTCTATTAGCATTAACATTAGTTGTAATGCTATTGTATCCCATAAGCAATATGCATATTGGTTGTCAGACTTTTCATTTACCGTCTCGCCTTCACAATAATTGTCATCGTCATCATCAATTATCATTACTCAAGACTTTTCATTTACGGTCTCGCCTTCACAATAATCGTCATCGTCATCATCAATTATCATTACTCAATTGTAGGATATCCCATCGAGCTACCACTTATCCCAAAATCAATTGGTGATACAAAACGGCACACAACAATAGTTTTATGGCGAGGGCTCAGGGGTGGCTCAAGACAATTTGGGGCCTAAAGCGATACTTCTAAACGAGGCATTCTATGTTTAGTGTTAATATTTTTTATTTAAAATTAATTTTTCTTGCTTTTTGAGTTGCAAAAGTATTAATTAAGGTTTTATATTCAAGTTTTGCTACCATATCTTTTTCATTTGATAGTATCGCTAATCCAGTTAATCTTTCTTGTGACATAGCCGATCTTAAGTAAGATTTTATCAATTTTAATTTTGAAAAGCTTCTTTCCGCAGAAGCAACTGTTACAGGAATTATTAATAATATTCTATAAGTAATGCATGCATTTGGAAAAGAATCTAACTTTTTTATATAATTTAGAACCTCAATTGGAGTATTTTCTTTCGTTTGTAAAATTTCTTTTAAAACATTTAGTTCTAAAAATAAATCTAAGCCATCAATATCGGAAAACTTTTCGTGTTTTAAGAAACATTCGAGATCCAAACAATATTGTTTTAAACTATCATTGGTCAATGATTTTAATTTTTCTAAGTTAAATAAAAAACCAAAAATATTTTTGTACTTTTGTAATTGTTCAAATCTATTTTTTAGTGAAGAAATAGCTTGATCAATTATATATGTAAAATAATCAAGTCTAAAAGATTCTTCAATAGATTGTGTTACCTCATCATCAACATTTTCATCAAATTGTTTTTTTCTATGAACTCTATGTTTTTCACGAAATATAGATTCTATACCCATTTCACATGCAATCTCTTTAGATGAAATCATAGCATTTGTAAATCCACTTTCCCTATATTTTTCAAAAAAAGAAATGAGACCTTTTAATTGATTTATAGCAATATCAATATGCATGTCTTTTGATTGTAAATATTTACTAACTAAGTTGACGGAAAATAAAATATCATACCAAATAGTCATGCCCAATAAGAATTCAAAATTCTCAATCTCATATGTTGCTAAACAATTAGCTTCACTCCTTGTTTTAGGATCTTCACTAGTTTCCGCTAATTGCAATAATGCATCTCTTATTCTTGGAGCTTGAAATCTTATTGCTTTAACACTTTTAACACGACTTTCCCAACGTGTTTGTGATAATGGCTTAAGAGTTAAACCTTGAATATTTTCTTGTAAAATTTTCCATCGTTTTGTGGAAGAGGAAAATAATGAATATATACGTTGTACTATTCCAAAAAATGATATAGCCTTGGGACAAGAGTTAGCCATATCACAAAGTACTAGATTTAAATTATGACAACCACATGGTGTGTAAAATGCTCTAGGATTTATATTGAGTAGCCTTTTTTGTACACCTTGATGTTTTCCTTTCATATTAGACCCATTATCATATCCTTGTCCTCGTACATCATTAATGTCTAGTTCAAGATTACTTATTACATCTATAAGTTTATCAAATAAACCTTTTCCACTCGTATCATCTACTTTAATAAACTCTAAAAAATATTCTTCTATTTTTATTGGACTTATTGTAATATCTATGCATCGTAATATGAGAGACATTTGTTCTTGATGACTTGCATCGGGAGTACAATCAAGTATGATTGAATAATATTTTACTTCTTTAACTTTTTTAATAATATTGCTTCTTACTTCATTTCCTAACAAACTTATCAATTCATTTTGTATGTTATGTCCAAGATAATGATTATGAATTCTATCTTGTTGAATACGACGAACGTGTTCTTGCATTATCGGATCAAATTCCACAATCATTTCAATTAAACTTAAAAAATTGCCATTATTTTCTTGATATATCTTTTCATTTTTTCCCTGAAAAGCTAAAATATTTTTACCAAGATTCTTTACAACGGCAAGAATTCTTACTAATACATTTTGCCAATATTCTTTCTCTCTATTAATTTGTTCTTGGATACTTTTATCAATTGTTTTATTTAGTTGCAATCTTGTTTCTAATTCAATCCAAGTATTCATATTAGTTATATGCTCATTAGTTATTTCATGATTTTTAAGCTTAACACCAATATTTCTCCAATCTTTTGTTCCTTCATTAGCTAGTTTACTTGTAGAATAATTCATATTGAATAACTTGCAACAAAAACAAAATACTTTATCCAAATCTTTTGAATATACTAGCCATCTTCTATCAAGTGTTTCCCCATTTGTTAATTTGCGAATATAATGTGTAGTGGAAAAAATGTCTAGAGTGTTCATCCCGAGGAAAATCTAAATTATTATATCTAATTGGACCATTTTCTACTAATAAATCTCTTAATTTCGTATCAATATTTTTCCATTGACTTGGATCATAAATATTTATATGACTATAATCACTTGTTTCATTAAGATTTTGATTGTCTTCTATTTCATTATCTTTTATTTCACTATTTTCTTTTTCAATATTTTCTATTTCATTATCCTCTATTTTATTATCTTTTATTTCAATATTTTCTACTTCAATATTTTTTATTTCATTATCTTCTATTTCATTATCTTTTATTTCAATATTTTTTATTTTATTCTCTTCTATAAGTTCTATTTCATTATCTACTTGTTCATTTTCAAAATTTTCATCTAAATTTTTTGTTACATTATTTTTGTTACTAGTAACAAATTTATCAAGAGATCCTTTTTGAGATTCTATTAGTTGATCTATTTTTCTTTTTTTTTTTTAAATTTTTCGTATCCACTTAGTTGTCTTCTAGGTGCCATATTATTAATATATTATAGCTATATAACAACCAAACAAACACAATATATAGTATAGTTAAAAATATATAACAAAAAAATTTAAAATTATGAAACAATAGAACCTGGCTTGAATGATCTCAAATGTTGGCTTTTTGGTTCTAAACCATGTCCCTTATGTTGCAATGAAAACTCGAGTTGATGATGGAGTCATGGAGGATGGAGGATGGAGGATGGAGTGGAGGCCGAGTCAGTCACCAGTGAGTGATCTGTGAGTTCTCACTTCTCCGTTGTAGCAGTAGCACTTGGCATAAAAAAAAGTGATCTGTGAATGACGAGTTCACTGATTTGGGACTCAAGAGCAGCACTGTGTGTGTGAGAGAGAGACTGAGAGAGAGGGAAGAAGGAAGAGTTTTTTTTTTTGTTTCAGTTTAATGAGAGAGAGAGAAATTGGTTAGTTTACCCAGAGAGAGAGAGAGAGAGAGAGAGAGAGAGAGAGATTGTGTGTGTTAAAAGGAAGATATGATTTGACTTTGTGTTGTTGGTTTGGTTAGTTTACCGAGACAGAAAGAGAGAGAGAGAAAGAGAGAGAGAGAGAGAGAGAGAGAGAGAGAGAGAGAGAGAGAGAGAGATTGTGTGTGTTAAAAGGAAGATATGATTTGACTTTTTTATTTTTTTTGGTGGCTTTGATATGACCATCAACGTTATTTACAATGTTTAAAAATTTGGGGCCTTCCTTTGAAATGGGGCCTAAAGCCCAGGCTTTTTTACACCTGCTGTTGGGCCGGCCCTGCGAGGGCTCGACCACAATTATGACCGCTCACCCGCCGCGACTCCTGCAGCGAACTCGCAAAACACGTGTCCCGTGACTCGAACACTCGACCTACCAGGTTCTGATGCCACTTGTAAGATCTTACACCCCATTAAGCTACCGCTTATCCCAAAACCAATTGGTGCTAGGATACGGCACAACAATAGTTTTATGGTGAGGGCGAGGGATCGACCACAATTATGACCGCTCAGGAGTAAGGGTGCACGTTGACCTCAACATCACTCTACACTTAACAAAAACTCATAAATTCATCATCATGATTGGCTTATGCCATTGAACCGTGGTTGGCTAAATGCAATAAAGAAGAGAGGGAAAAAGTTGAGTTAGTGCATGTTTGGCAACTCTATTTTTTACCTCTATTTGTCTATTTGTCTAAATCGTACAGAGGTTGGAAAAAATAGAGCGTTTGGTAGATGACTTTATCCTCTTTCTACTTTAGAGGAGTAGAGGCACATCCTCTAAAACTGAACTGCCCACTTTATGGGCATGTGAAAAATAGAGGCCTGGGCTCTAAAAAATGTAGAGGCGGAAGCTAATTTCGAGGACGAAAATGCCCATAGACGGTGTTTGATTGACACCGAAGATCCTTTGAACAAACGGCCTCGTTTGTTAGTAGAGGAGAAAACGAAAGCCCCCTTCATTGTAGAGCCGCAGAGGAGAGGAGAAAACGAAAGCCCCGAGCCAGAACATCATCTCGATTGACCTTCTCCTCTCCGCCGCCGGCCAGTCGACTATATGCTGGTATTCCTCCCTCTCTCTCTTCTTCTCTGTCATTCATGGCTTCCAAAGGAACTTCTCTGGTATTCCTGCTCCTCTTTTTTTTTTTTTGTAGTGATTAGGGTTTCTTGATCAAGTGAAGATTGATAGGGTTTATCTCATTCTTAAGTAGATTTATAATCATCTATTAAAATTCAAGTAATTGCACTTCAATCTAACATGGTGCTCTCTACCAATCCAACAGGGATGAAATTATGTTTCAAAAACCGAAACAGCTTGTAGTTTTAAATATTTTTTTATGGGTAGTCTTGGTTTTGTATAGAAAGGAGATAGGAACTAGGAAGCCTTTTTCTCATGCTCTTCATTTTATTCATGTGGTATACAGCTCTGTAAGATTGGGCGAGCTGTGCTATGCTAGTATTCATGTAAGATGGGATTTCTAGTGAGCAGGATTGTGGTTGGACAGAAATTTGGATGGGTTTGCAGTGGATTTGCAGGGGATTATATTAATTTGAAGGTGGAGAATTTTGGGGCTAAACATAGAGTTGCAATGGATTAAGCTGATATTCATCTTTGATTGTTGTTGTTCTTTTTTTTTTTTTTTCCTTTCTATCTCTTCTTTTTTTTTTTTGTTTGAAATTGTTGTCCTTGACTAAAGCTTGCACATGGTTATTTTTCTCCTTTGTTTTTACTAAATTTGCTACTATTGTTCTGATTTTTTTTTTCTTTATGTGTTATTTTAGCTGCATTCTTTAATATCAAACTCATCCACCGGATATATTTAAGATGCCATGGCCGAATGGAGCAATTTCTTTTAAAGGCAAGTCATGCCAACAGAGTTGTGTTCTAGTCCTTTTATCTTGTAAGTGCTTCATTTACAGTGGAATATGGAAAGATGGGACTGAATGATGACATGTTTTGTATGAGTGCCTGAGACCTAAGTTGGGCACAACATCTTTAGTTATGAAGAAAAAAAATATCAAAATTAACTTCTGATAATTCAGTTTTATGAATGAATGGAGAGGAGCTATTGTTCAATAGGTGCTTGTATGAAACATCTAGTATCTTACAAGTGGGCTTCATAATATAGATTTTCCCTGTATGTATCACGTCTTGTGATACTTTCAATACATGAATAACCGCTTCTTTTGTAATTTGCATGAAAAAATGACTACTTGATGGCATTTTCCTTATTGTTAACCAATTTCTTGTTGCTCTTGTTAACAAATGTGTATTATTATAGGAATCCATATGGGAAGAAACAATTTCAGAATGCAAATGTGTATTTTTGTATTTAACTTTTTTACTTTGACTAGATGTCAGTCTCTTCTACAATTTTGTATCAGAAGCTCTGGTCAATTATTCCTTTCAGTGGTTTGTTGGGGATTGCAGGAAGTGAATGGTATCGGTGCGCCCGGGGAAAGAAGAAATGGCAATGTAAATATTGATAGGGCGCTTCTAAATGTGAGTCAATTAGGTCCTTAATGTTTGTTTGTAAATTATAGATTGAAGTATATGTATGGCAGATAGCCCAATGTGTTCATGGTGATATTTGTGTATGGCTTTTAGACTTGCTTAATCAATCTATATGAAGAAATACTTGCATCAAATTTGTATGAAGAGAAACTCACAACATACAAATATGTGTATGATACTTGTGGGTTGTGGAGATGAATCTTGTTGTTTGCAGGCTCTTGTTTGTGAGATAAGAGTTGGGTGTTTATTTGTTGGGTTTTTGCCGATGCTTGTGAAGGTATTTGAAAGGTTTAGAAGAAGTGTGAAGAAAGCTCAAAAGCACAAGACTGGAACAAATACAAATGACAACTAGATGAAGATGTTACAATCATCTCAACCTTTGCATTGGTTGGTAATTATTTGCTGTTTGTAAATTGAGGAATCAAGGGAATCAAATGGTGTCATTTACTGACGTTCTTCCTTTCTATTTTCAGGATAGGAGTGCCCGAAGCAACTTTTGAAGCAAAGAGCTGAAGAGACTATATGTAACTTGAGCACGATTTCTTCTACTACGAAGTGATAGTTTTAAATTTGTGTTTTTTTAAGGGTGGGGTTCATTTTCTACCAACTATTTTGTTGGGTTGGGTTTATTTTGTTGAAAGGATATTTGAATATTAATATGAAGTGGAATAATTTTCTTGTTTTGTTTTTTGATAGTTTTGGAATGGAAATAGATGTTGGGTATGTAGAAGATTTGGTATTGGATAATAGAATTAACAGTTTCAATTTCTCCATATGACACGGATTGGAAGTTGTAATAATGTACTGTTGTATATATAGGAAAAGAAAATAAAAAATCAGATGAATAAAATAAATAAATATTGATTGCGGTAATTTTTAAATTGCTTACAAGTTACATGCCATATTTTGATGAAAATAGTTGTAGTTTTCAAATGATAAGAGATTATGATATTATGGTATGTGTGTAGAGGGCATATTTTGATGAAAATGTGCATAAGTTCATTTTTTATATAATGACAGAAGATACCCCTCTAAAAAGAGATAAATAGAGGGCATACCAAACGGTCTATTTGAAGTAGACCCGTTCATTACCAAACACGTTTTTTTGTTCTATCCTTTTTTTTTTTTATAACTCTTTCTTTAATAGTTCTATTTTGAATGGTCAGTCAGAAAAAGAGTAGAGATGCCTAACAAGGCCTTACAAACATTGGACGTACATAATTAAAAACAGAACACCTAAAAACATAAGACTACCACAGAATATAGTTCTTAAAAGTAAAATCAGACCTTTGCATGATATAAACGCATCCTTCTCAAGAACTTATAAAGTGCAATCAATAAAAAGCAAGCAATGAACTTGCATAATGAGCATACTGGCCCCAACCAACAAATACATAGATTGAGAAAGAAAATATTAGAGAGATTTAAAAAGAGAGATATATTAGAGAGATCGAAACCAGAGCGTGCCAACTCCGGGAGCATTTGTATTGAATCCTAGTACTACAGTCAGAAGTTCACTAATAAGTTATAGATCTGCAAACATACAACAAGGTCTCAAAGATTCTATGGATTTACCCACAAGAATACCATCACTGTAATGATACTCTTTGTCCATGGATCTTCTTGTTTGGGACAGATGTAAATTAGAGATGATCTTCTTATTTTGGAAGGAGCCAATTTAGACATGATTTAGAGATATCATAATCTTCTTTATCTGGGAAGGATTTTCTTTAGTTGAGTTTTTATGTCTTGGATTCTCTCTATCGTTAGCTGTTTGATTGAGGGGGATTGTGGGTGTCCTGCTCGCCATATGGCTAAGTAGGAGCAGCTGGTATAAGTAATGGCTGTGAAATAGTAATCATTTATTTTGCAATGAATAATATCATGGTTTCCAACCAAACTAGGAAATAAGCACTCTTTCTACCGAGTTCAAAGCCTTCAATTTCCCTTTGATGAGATCAGTCCTATGTATAGTTTATATGGTTCTCAACTGTCAAGATATATGGTATGAAACCGTCATAGACTGTTTCAATTGGTATTGGAGCCTTTGATTCTATCAGTTGATGCCACGCACTTTAAGACAGAATAAGGCAATGACAACCATGGATCTAGCAGATGCATGCGAGTGCTAAGTTTGATGGTATTATGACGAAGTTAAGAGGGTCCTGGGTCGTCTGGATTGATGAAATTGGAAAAGGGGTTTTGGGTTTCGATTCCTTCGTTCATCGCTGCCACGATTCAAAGCCTGTTTATCATACATGTTGCACATACCAAAGCAACAATGCCAAACACCCCCTTTTAGAGAGAGGGAGAGAGATTGGAGAAGAGGGAGAGACATGAAAGGGGAGGAAGAAAATGGTGGAGAGAGAGAGAGAGAGAGAGAGAGAGAAGGGGGAGAGACATGAAAGGGTAGGAAGAAAATGGTGGAGAGAGAGAGAGAGAGAGAGAGAAGAAGCATACCTGGGCACTGGTAGGGTTTGGAGCGTTGGAGAGGAAGAGGAGACGACGTTCGTTCTGGGGATGTTCTGGTAAAGGCAAGAGATAGATTGAAAGCAACTGAAGCAACAAAATAGAATAAAACTATCTTGCTTGGGTGGCTGTTTCCTACTTTGAAAGCTTTTACCTTACTGGGCAAGCACATATATAGAATGAGAATGCATAAAAAATCACTACCTTCGGTCATGCGGTCATGTCATTTTTGTCCATTTTCTTTCCTGACCCTCTCATGCATATAGGGAGTTGGGACCTATTTCAAGTATCAACCATCACCAGTCACCACCTTCACCTCAATTTTTACACATTACGTCTACACAGATACTTGTTGGATATGGTACGAGATTCTATTTGTACTATGCTTTTGTATTGCTTCTTTTAAGAGAACTTAAATTATAATATATTATCTAGAATCTATGCAGGGAAAGTAAGGGCAAACAATTGAATAAATAATGGCCTTGTTCTACTTGTTTTGGTCAACATCAACATCTCCCATGAAGTTGTTCATACGACGAGTATTTAAGTTCCAAAAACACAAAAAAGAATAACAACCACTTGAGTTTGGAAAAATAGATTTGGAACTTGTGTAGAATTAGTACTCGTGTGTCAATGAAGACCACTAAATAAGACATTCGTACTCGTTCGTGAAAACAGATTTTTATTTTTGCTACAATAGTACAAATATAGTGTATATTCTAAAGCGCACATATTCTCTCTCTAATATATATTTTTATATGAAAGTTTGATAATTTACCCATGCCACTTTATCATCATCATCATTATAATAAAGAAAAAGCCATCATGAGTATTTGGAGTTAGTTATATATATTCTACATTTTTTGGTTGTCCTTGTATCCAGCATTATCTTACTTTAAATCCCCAACGATGTCTTCAATTGAGAACTCAAATTCTTTTTAAAAGTTTTTTTTTTTTTTTTTTTTGTCCACATGCAATTGAAATTCATGATAAAAAAAGGTTCCAACAAACGAATGTTAAAGAAATGAGATCCGAAGAATATAAGACGAAGATGTAGAAGGAATCTGATGTTCTTAATTAATATTTGATATCCTAAGTCATTTTTCACCAAATGGGAGCTTATTTAATAACCAATGTGGGTCTTTTTCTTTGTTTCTTCAATTTTACCCACTTCGACAAAGTTGTGTATTAAAAGTTATATGAATTCAAATTCATACAAGCAAATGAGTCCAAAAGGATCGGCGGCGCTTTATATGTACAAAAACCCTATCATTTAATATTCTCTTTTATAGAAGCGACAAAATGTAAAAGTAGATCTGAATATTAATTAATAAAAAAGAGAAAAATAAGAAAAAATGAAAATCACAGAGATAAACAATGTCATTGAGACATCAAAATATTATCTAAAGAGAAATCCACAGGTTATTTGAAGAGAAATAAATGAGTTGATTGAGGTGTTGACATTGAAAACTTTCACCATGTGATGATCAAGACCGGACAAATACTCAACATGTAATATGATAATTTCTAATGAGTCATTATAAACTTGGGAATCCAAGAACACAGGTTGATGCTCAATTGGCCGACACAGAAATGAAGGATCAAGGAGCCATCCGCCGATCGAGGGCATCCCTAGCACGCCTTTATTGAGCTTTAGCTCATGGGTCCAAGAGTGTGGGCCCCACACCGCGGAATAAAAAACAGGTCGACTCAATTCCCAGAAAGAGGATTTAGAGAGAGAGAGAGAGAGAGAGCCACTAGCATCAACATTTCACTGTGGTATCACTTCATAAATACTTAATACATGGTTATTATATTGGGAAATGATGAATCTATTGGCATATGATCTCCCTCATAAACAGATGATCTCACACATGATTCTCAATCAAGTCAAGCCAAATGCTTAGTTAAGGAGATGGGAATCTTCCAATCTGAAGGGATGCCTTTCAGATAAAAATAATCTAAGCTTCTCTCTCATCATTCTTTAGTGGCATTGATACATTGCTCAGTGCCTAAATTGCAGATGGAGACTCGATCTAACAATATCTAACAACACCATAAGTTGTATTTGATCTAAGAAGTCATTATTAAAATATAAAAAATAAAACATTACAAAATAAACTTGAGCTTAATTTTTTGACATGGATATATTTAGTGGGACTCATGCTCAAGACTAGGTCCCTATAATTAGCTTCCTCTTAGTTTGCATCACATATGCATGGTTGGTTGTGGAGAAAAATGTGGAACTAAAATATTAGTTTCATCTGTGGGTCAAAATTAGGGACCAACTAGGGGCCAGGGGTTCTGCCATGTTGGGGCTCAAATTATTTTTGAAAATATAGCATATTTTGGCATGGGTGTTATCAAAAACTATTTTTTCACATAGTATATATCTCTTTTATAAAATAAAAAATAAAAAAATTGTTGGGTTCTCAATTGATCATAACCATCTAATAAAACACCCTCATAGCAAACACCTAAAATAATTTGGTTCAACCATTCATTTTGCATGTTAATAATAACTTCAAGTCTTCAACATAGAGGCCATCTTTCAAATTTGTCAACAATATATATATATATTGTTGCAGTGGGCCCCACAAGGTGGGCAGGGTATGCATTGTATTTCTGCCTGTTAGAACATTTTCTATAATTTTAGTGCCTCCTCAGAGTCATAGCCATGACTCATTCATATATATGGATGGTGCTGGTGGGTGGGGAGGGAGTGGTCCAATCAAGCTTTATTTCTTTCTATATTTCTTTCTATATCGGGTTTGATGACAAACCCACAAGCCCCACTCCTCATTGGTGGAAACCACGTGATGCGATTCCATATAACATAATGATGACGTCATGTTTTCAGGTAAATGACGTTCCATCGATCGCAGGTTGGAAGAGCCACAAGTTTACCTTTCTCGGCCTTTTGGGTAACAAAGAGACATAAGTAGAGTTCGAATCCTCTAAGTTCGAGACAGCCCTCCATGGCAGGGGTGTTCATCTAAGGGAATGGTAAGAAACACTTTGGTTAAAGGGATTTCTAAAGATAAATAGGTTTATTGGGAATTTTTCATATAATGTAAGAGATACTATACTTGGGGCATTTCAAATGCTCTGTTTGTTTGATGCAAGAATTCTTCAAAACTCTAAACCACATGATCAGGCACTTGAAATTTCTTAGCCTGGTGAATTCTCATAATTCCATCTTTCCAAAAGTTAAAGGAGGTTGAGCATTTGAAATTCTATTTTAGGAACAGCATTTGGAACTTCTTATAACTCTCTCAAGAAAGAATTCTCGCATTCATTCCAAACAAACATTCACATGGTAAGAAATGTTGTTGTTGTTGTTATTATTATTATTATTTTATAACTTTAACTTGGGATGGGCTTAGGCTTTATAATATTAAGCAGACTGGGCTCGGGCCAACCACCTCTGTCCCTACTCGAACTTGGGTTGGGCTCGGGCGTACAGTCTAGAAGTTAGGCCAGGTTTGGACATTCACTAGCCCGGTCATCAACACCCCTACTCAAAGGACTATACTTAATAAAAATCTAATTATCTCTTTTTAAACATCCCATAAAAAATGCAATATGAGTTTGGCTCACTCTCATATTGATCACCATAAAACATATAGTTTGACAATATGCATGTCGTTGCTCAGTTGGTTGGCAATATTTAGATGTCACTCTTTCCACATTTATGGGCTTCCTTCCGACTTGTATGGGCTACCTTTTGCCAGCCCCATGGATGGGGTAACAAAAAAAAAAACCTAAAGAGGTAATAAAGACATAAATTTATGATGTAACACCACTTGTTTTTTGCTTCTACATAAACCTCTCATTTTTCCATAAAAAATGTGTAATAAAGAGGGCGTCACCTACGCTTTTCCCCTACCATCTCTACTACCTGTCTTAAGTCTTACCTCATACCTTACATTTACTTTTTTTTTTTTTTTTTCATAATTTAACATCCACCTCACTTTTACTTATCCATACATATAAACAATTATAATCTTTACTAAGTAGCCCCGCAAATTTCTCGTGAGTCTAATCCTCAGAGGATCATCCATCCATGGCTTTTGATTATAATATTTGCTCCTAGTGCCTCCAACCAAGAGCTTGGAGTATGGGAGATGCTGTTGGACAAGTGTCAATCATCGCAATATAAGTTCCCACCGACCAACACACAAAGTAATCTCATCTGATTCTCCTCCATTAGTTTATTATTTATATTTTATACTGCCCATAATTCGGAGGTTAGTTTATAGTACATTGGCCATTTAAGATTTACTATTTTATGAGTGATGGAAAAGGTAGAAAATGACCATCTACCATCCCCAACCAAGT
Source organism: Umbellularia californica (assembly GCA_028538565.1). Taxonomy (NCBI): domain Eukaryota; kingdom Viridiplantae; phylum Streptophyta; class Magnoliopsida; order Laurales; family Lauraceae; genus Umbellularia; species Umbellularia californica. Next base: position 58,019,206 of record JAPQWN010000004.1, on the reverse strand, counting down.
GGTGCTGTAGTTGGGCTTTGTTAAGCATGGAGGCATGTCCTCAGCCCTGTTTGTGTAAGGCCAGGCTTTAGAGAATTCTAAATCCAGGCCCACCCATGAAATCTAAATGGCTCGTAGAATCCATTATCCTTCGTATTGTCTTTGCACCAAGTTTCCCTCCAATCGAAGTTTGACACTTCTGCTCATCGGTCATTTGTAGAATACATGATTGAAAAATAGATATATATATATAGATATATATATTACCCTATATATATATATGGTGAATTGAAGCAAAGTGAGGTGTAAATCAAATCAAAAGATAATAAAATATAGGGTGTTATTATGATATTTTATTTTTAGTTGTTTGATAGTAAATCTTTTTTACTTTTTGTGTAAAACGAGGATATTTTTGTCATTTTTTTTAAAAAAAAGAGGGAATTTTGAATGTGTGTACCTTTGATATAATCCATTGTCTTTTTTTGTCTGTGAATAATGGAGGCTTTACTTCACTTTTAACTTTACTAGTTAATTACCAAACACGCCCTAAAAGGAAGGAGCAATCATGTGTTCTAAATGTTATCAATCTCACCGAGGACCCAAATCTAAAATGGAGTATAATTTGGGCCAACACTAAGATACAGGGATATGTTGTTTTGAACAGTACAAATATAGTAAAGATTTCAGGAGAGAGTCGTAGTGATGAACCTCCATTGTCGGGCTCAGAACTTGACGTCGGACGATCCCTATTCCTCTTGATATGCCTCCATATATGGTTCATGGGTAGAATGACATTAGCTGTTGGGCTGATAAAATCATGATCAAGTGTTTCAATTCAAAGATATGGCCGCAATGGAAGAGAGATTTGCGCAGAAGAGGCTCATAGTGGAGAGTTTCAGAACTTGATACTTTCTCTCTTTATCCGAGTGATTGATCCCCGGTTGTATCTGCCAGCAGTAGAATGCCTCACCACTATCAACTCACTTCTATATGGAGAACAAGGGTTGCCCAGTTACTGCATCTCACCTTCGTATCCATTTTGGATAAACCGGATGCATCATGACGAGGTAGCAACACAGGAGAGGTGCATCTTTTTAAAAAGTGCACCTCAGTAGACTGGGGAACACCCCTATACAGGTTTAGAGAAGCTTAGTCCCACGTTTCTTATATTTCTAAAATTGGAGAATGCAGGTAGCTAGGGGTGTCAATGGGTAGGTCCCAAGGTTGTCCTTAACCTGCCCTTAATATTTGCAGGCTAGGCCCAAGCATGCCAAAGCCCTCAAAGGGCCTACGCTACCTAAGCTCTTATCCTACCCTTGTAGGCTGGGGCCAAGCCCATGGGCCTAATTAAACACAATAAAAAAAAAAAACACTTTTGAAAATTTTCTAACACTGCCACTCGCATTGAAATTTGACACTCCTCCTTTATTCGGAAATGGGATCGACAATGCTTGCAATAAGCAACGTAACGGTTTTTTTTTTTTTTCAATTGGAATATGGCAAATTTGAAAATATTTTTTATATATGCAAAAAAGCAACGGGCAATATGTTTGCCTCTACCAACTATAGAACTAGGAGTCTAGGAGAGATCTAAGGAACTGCCATGTGCAAATTAACCTCAGCAACCCATTGGCCTTGGCTTGTAATTGGCGACTTATATGCAATTTTGAGGGCTCAAGAGAAAATGAGCTTTCGTCGTCCCTATCCAACTTTAATCAGGGACTTCAATGAAATGGTTTTAGCTGCCGGCCTCAAGGATCTGTGCTACAAGAGCAATGCATGACTACATTTGGGCTAATAGGTAACAACAGATCAAGCCAAGCCTATGTAGCTGCTAGGCTTGATCAAGCATTTTGTGACACAAAGTGGTTGGATTGTTGTGAAGATCCCATTGTTAGTCACCTTCCAAGATTGTCTTCTGACCATACTCCTTTGTTTTTGTCTCATAATCCTCCATCCACCCTACCAGGGGAGGACCCAGGAATTCTCCCTTTAGGGGCCATTATGTAGAAAAAAAATTCTTTGGGTCCCACATATGAAAAATGCATGTAGTTTTCAAAATATTTAGTTTTTTTTTTTTTGTTTTTCAAATCTTGGGGGTCCATATGTAAAAAATTATAAAATCTTTTTAAAAAAATGGATTTTAGAAAATTTGGAGGGTCCATATGTAAAAACTCAAGGTTTTCTAAGGATTAAAGGGGTTTTAAGAAATTTCGGAGGGGCAGGCCATATGTAAAATCTCATAAATTAAAATCCATGAAAAGAAACGAGGGTTTCAAAAATTACGGGGGACCATGGCCCCTACCAGCCCCCCCTTGGTTCCGCGAGTGCACCCTGCCCAACATTCCTTTTAATTCTGATGAGATGTGACCAGCCTGTGATTCCTACCTAGGCTTAGTGGAGACAAGCTAGAACGTGTATGTTAAAGGAATTAGCCCTCAAATTGTCCTTGCTTATAAGCTTAAAATTTTGAAGAGAAAGCTAAAAGCTTGGAACGAATCAATCTTTGGCCAGCTAAAGGTTATCATGGTTGATATATATCATATTGTAGCCATCAAAGGTAGGGGTAGACCCATGTATAGCTACATGGGGGCTTCAGCCCCCAACAACTTTGGAAAAATGCTCATTAAGGCTATATGGCCTGCCTGGACCAGCCCCCATGGAACAACATCCCCCCACCCCCCCTCCTCAAGAAATCTCAAAATCATAATCCCCTCCGCTCCTGTAGGGCATCATAGCCTATCTCTCTCTCTCTCTGTATGGGTTCTAAATAATTTTTAAGTGTTGCAGGGGCTGTTTTGGTAGGTGCTTGGTCTCAATTTTTTTTTTGAGAAATGGTGATGTTAGAAGTAGGGGATTCTTGAAAATCTACCGTCTTCTAAAAATCCCAAAATGGTTCTCTTGATTATGAAAGATTTAAAAGAGATGGGGGATTTCCTAAAAATCCAACCTTTCAAAAAATCTCCATTACTGAAATGGTTCTTTTGATGAGTTGGATATGATTTCAACAAAAAAGAAATTTAGATTAGAGACGAGGGAGTCTAATCGGTCATTATTGATTTTCAGCTACCGATGCATAGCATTGATTGTTAGCTAATTTTATTTTATTTTAATGTAATATTTGGTTGTTTGTAGTTGTAATTTGTATAGGGGCATGAGAAATGGGTTTTAGAATGAGTTTTAAGGAAGTAGTTTTTGATTTGATTTAAGCAAATAAACGAATGAAGATCAAAGGATGAGAGAGCTCATTGTTGCTTTTTGGCTCAAAGTTTGTTTCCAATCTCCTCTTTAGATTGGAAACTTAATTTTATCTCATTCTATTAATTATCATACAAATGAACATGCCCTTAGGATTACTTATCACATGACTGGACACATACACACATTACTTTACCCAAGATCTTAATTGACTAAGCTCTTAGAAGGATAAATATAAATACGCAATTGATTTGTTTTCTCTTTTGCTATCGGTAATTTGAAGAAAGTACAATACAATAATGATTTGACATTTTTATTTAATCATCGCCAGCCACCCTCAAGTGAGAATCCTGGGTCCGCCACTGATTAAAGGCATAATTCATGTAGTGTCACGCAACCAGTTGTAGCCCGGCCAAGCAACTTAAATCAAATATGTAACAAGAGCGGGCTAGTTGCATACTAGTAATTGGGGTATAGTGGGCTTCCCAACACCCATGTCCGTTCCATGGAGAGGGCTGAATGGAGCGTATGAGAGAGTCCCCAAAGTGTGTCGCCCATACTAGCTATAATGCCTTAGAGGTCAATCGATAATCTCATAACAATGTACAACATAACATAATTGATTCACTAGTATAGCACGGTTGTTAACAATAACAAGTATAATAAGGTTCCTTATGACTCACACAAGCATATGCATACTGATACCCGTATGTCTGTATCAGTCATGTTCATGCTCCCATGTTCATGTTATGTATCTTGTTTGGCATACTTATGCCCGCATGTTCATGTACGCGTCTATGTCCAATGTATTCATGTTCATCAACCTATGCAAGTATCATATTCCAAGTATCTGATAGTAATGTGCGTGGGCCCCATGAAGAAGGGTAAGTGGGTAGAGTCCAACAGCCTACCTGCACAAAAAGTGGTCCACACATGGGCTTGAGTTTGCAGAGTTACCTCCGTCATATAAGTTATCAAGCACGTTATTTTCATGCCTTTGGTGTAAGGTCCGTGACTCCCCTGTAGAAGAGCGAGTGGGTAGAATGGAATAGACTGCCTGCTTAGGAAGAGGCCTCCACATGGGCCTAGTATTTGGAGTTACACCCCTAACTCATGGTTCACGCTGCTTTGTCTATTTCTTGTTCCAAATGACGAACCCTTTTGCCCCATTTGGGAGAACCAGAATCGGAAACTGAAATCGAAAAGGAGGAAACCATGGTCTTTGAATTGGAGGTTGGGTTCTGCTAGAGTCAATAGAAGGAGGGGAAAGAGATGATGTGATTTGAGCATTTTGGGAAAGAGAAATTCCTTGCCAGGAATTCAAGAATGGGGGAATTGGTGTAGAATTAGAAACTTCGGATTGGGGAAAGGAATTGGAATTCCTACTTTTCACGTGAAAACTAAAAAGCAGTTACCCATGGATTCAGAATCCAGATTCTCTTGTATTCTATTTGGGCACATGACTGTAGCCATCTGCCATCCATTGACGATGAAGATGTTCTTATCTCTTAAGTTAAGAAAGTTAATTTGACTTCGGACATGTACACCAGTTTGTGCAAGCGATGCATAAAGGGTCCCATTGAAAAAGTTTTTTCCCTGGAATCACAAAAACTTAATTCAATTTTCTCTTCTTTTTTACTTGAAAAAGCGGCTACACACACTAGATGCCATCAAAGCACGTGGGAGTGGGATACAATATGCAAGGCCCATGGTGAACAACTCCAGGCACATGGCTGGGGCCTGTTGAACGACAATCATTTTTCCCATGTATGAAGAGAGGGGGGCAGTCTCAGGGGGTAGTAAATATAGATGAATGGATTGATTTCCCATCTGAGAATTCTTTGAGTCTTAATTACAATCAACCACGCAAAATACAGCACTGGTACCAAAGCCTCAAAAACCTATGAGGGTCAGAATAACAGTGGAATGCAGTGAGGGCAACTTTAGTAAAAATAAATACGCTTTTGAACAAAGAAGGCAGGGAATCAAAGGATGGGGAAAATAATACAAACAAAAGGCTGAACCTTTGTTGTTTATTTATTTATTTATTTATTTTTTATATTGGCAACAAATTTGACTTGAAAGCACAACCTCAACAGTGAGCACCTTCTACAGAGTGACTGAGAGCCCATTTCCCACCTAAAATGGGCTCTTGAATAAAGATTCAAACAGGACCCCCAGAAAATACAGGAGCATCTCTCACCTTATAATGAGATTATATATATATAAAGTGCTCCTATGAGAAACTCTCTCACTAACTTTATGAGAGATGGATGGGGGCCCTCACTTCTATATCTACTCTCACCAACTTAAATGCAAGGACCCCCAACTTAAATGTGAGGACCCCCACCCATCTCTCACTAAGTTGGTGAGAATGTCTCTTACAGGAGCACTTCCCTATATATAAGTTGGTGAGAGATGGGTGGAGGCCCTCACTTCCATATCCACTCTCACCAACTTAAATGCAAGAACCCCCAACTTAAATGTTAGGGCCCCCACCCATCTCTCACTAACTTGGTGAGAGTATCTCTCACTAGAGCATCTCCCTCTTTATATATATATATATATATATATATATATATATATATATATATACTAGTCATTGCCTGTGCCTGAAGGCACAGCGCACCACGCTCTGAGCACAACTAAATCTAATTACTCTTCTTTTGACCACTTAACAACTAACACCGCCCATAATTTAATAAAATTTAACTCAAATTTTCTATGTGGCCCATTGGATCAATCAGCTTCAAATCAAGCCCACCTGGATTTTATTTTTTTAGGTAAAACAGCCCAGCCAATTGGACCCTTGTTTAACCACCATTGAATACCAGAAGTGGCTCACTATTATAAACAGTTTAGTTTAATTGTATGCAAGCCACGTTTGCATCTGCTACCAAAATAATCCAAGTTAGCCCAGATTCCACAATACGTGAAAAACAGCATATATATGTGAAGGGGCAAACTGGTAAATTGTGGGCCCAAATTCCACACCGTTCAATCACTCAATTACAATCATAGTCGTGTATTTAATCATATCTTTACTTGCAAGGAAGTTTTGAAAAGATAATAGCACGTTTTGTAATTTCACAGAAAACCAAGGACACTCCCATATCCTCTGGGAAAAGATAATGGCAGGTTTCGTAATTTCATAGAAAATCAGTGGCACTCCCGTATCCTCTTGTCCTTAGTAAAAAGTTACTGCCCCTTTGTTTTCAAATAATTACAAAATTACCAAGCTCTTAAATCCCTTCTAAGCCCTTGGATTTATGTACATAAATCCAAGGGCTCAAAATGTCCTAAGATTCAAATGCTGCTCTCCCATATATATATATTAGTCATTGCTCGTGCCTGAAGGCACAGCGTACCACGCTCTGAGCACAACTAAATCTAATTACTCTTCTTTTGACCACGTAACAACTAACACCGCCCATAATTTAACAAATTTAACTCAAATTTTCTATGTGGCCCATTGGGTCAATCAGCTTCAAATCAAGCCCAGTCGGATTTTATTTTTTTAGGTAAAACAGCCCAGCCAATTGGACCCTTGTTTAACCACGATTGAATAGCAGAAGTGGCCCACTACCATAAGCAGTCTAGTTTAATTGCATGCAAGCCACGTTTGCATCTGCTACCAAAACAATCCAAGTTAGCCCAGATTCCACAATCCGTGAAAAACAACATATATATGTGAAGGGGCAAACTGGTAAGTTGTGGGCCCAAATTCCACACCGTTCAATCACTCAATTGCAATCATAGCGTGTATTTATATCTTTACTTGCAAGGAAGTTTTGAAAAGATAATGGCACATTTCGTAATTTCACATAAAACCAAGGACACTCCCATATCCTCTAGGAAAAGATAATGGCAGGTTTCGTAATTTCACAGAAAATCAATGGCACTCCCTATCCTCTTGTCCTTATTAAAAAGTTACTGCCCCTTTGTTTTCAAATAATTACAAAATTACCAAGCTCTTGAATCCCTTCTCAGCCCTAGGATTTATATACATAAATCCAAGGGTCCAAAATGTCCAGGGATTCAAATACTGCTCTCCCTTATTATATAGATGCGCAACAAATTTGACTTAAAAACACAACCTCAAAGTTGCAACAGTGACACCTTCTACAGTGTGACTGAGAGCCCTTTTCCCACCTAAAATGTGCTCTTGAATAAAGATTCAAACAGGACCCCCAGAAAATACATGCTTTATATAACAGCATCCTAATGTATCCAGACAAGTTCTTCTGCAAAACAGTAGAAAATAAACGTGGGCATTTAGCTTGTTGAAGGACCCTCACTAATCAACAAATAGCTTCATGCACTGGTTTATGCAGAGCCATTTCCTTGCATATGATCATGAGAATATAGATAAAAGAGGCCCCTGGCGCCATGCACAGTCATCCCACTATCAATGGTTGTACATACAATGACTAACACCCATCATGTCAGCCAGTCCTAGGGAAAACCGTGTTCATTGCACATTCAGATTAGATAGATAGATAGATAAAGAGAGGGAGAGAGACTTTAATAATGTTTTATTACAAAGCATGGATGTTACAAGGTTTGAGCCAAAAAATAAGCAGAAAATGACGCTAATTGTCCACACTCCACACCCGACCTTCAACTTGAATCAAACCGTCTCATTTGGGATGCAACTCTTTAAAGAACTGCATTTCACCATATCAGATTCCCCCAAAACCCATCGCCAAACAATACCAACCCCAAACAGTTAAAAAAAAAAAAAAGAAAAAGAAAAAAAGGATTAGAAAGAGCTGACAAGATCCAACTGCTAAAAAAATACTGAAAGAGAGCACCGCACATTTCTCCTGATTTAGAGTTCTAAGTAAGATGCTCTCGCAGCTTCTGCAGCACAATCATAATACAGAACTCCTGTACACGGCCGGCAACCTCACCACACCTCCCAGATTTGCTGTTAGTCGACTCAGTTCCAAATCACATGATATAACACACACATATGCATGAACACAATCATGCTGGAAAACCAAATCGAAAACCAGCAATTTAAAGTGAACTTACCCTCTTGAAAGGGCTGCTCTTTTCTCCTTCCGACTTTGGCTCTTGCCTTGATATGAATCAGCTGCCACATCAAATCCTCAAGCAGTTGATGTCAGACTCAACCTACCACAATGACATGGCCAAAGAAAACCACCAAAACAGGACAGTATAAAGATAATGAACATTTCCAGCTTCAAAAGGTTTAGAAAAACGTGCCTTATTACTGGTGTCTGGCTTGATTCAGAATTAACCCCACCACGAACTTTTAGGACCATTCCAAGTGCAGCACTTGGCTTCATATAACAAAGACAATATCAAGCAGAAAATTGCTTTAACTGAGATTACTAAAAATTATCAAATGATACGAAGTGAGCAATAGAGGGCTTGCTAAGCATATTTTCCTGAAGAAATTTTTGAAGAAAATCTTCAAATAGATGTATCTGCAAGGCACATGAGATAAAGATCACTCATCAAAGCAGGGACCACCATGAACTCTCCTCCTGGCCCAAAAATGGTCCACACCACACATCAGATAGTGGGCGCATGTTTACATTCAATATAGAAACACCAGTCAATTTCTAACCGCTTATTTTTCTCATACACATGGCCCACCTCACAAGAGAACCAGCCGGACTTCTGGGCCCCGGAATTTTCATGTTGAGAGCAGCTGTGATGAATAGCCCAGGTATACAATCACATTCACAAATATACATAACAATCCCCACAAATGCAAAAAGATCTACCTCTAACTCATCTGTTAGTTCATTTTGGACTTCCCCATTTCCCTTAATGCAATGATTCTCTGAAAGTGGCTCTGTATCTGCTTCGAGTACATCAGCCTGCAACAAATTGTTATTGTCACTCTCTCCAATGCCCTCAGTATGCTCCTCACTGCTACTGGCTACAGAAGATTCCAATCCAACCCGCTCACACAAACTAACCTGACTTGCAGCATCTGAAGTATTGCTGAAAACTTCCAATCGAAAATCAGCATTCTCTGTCTTATGTGCATGCTTTGCCATCTTCAATTGCTCTCCATCATTCCTCCAGCTGACTAGTTGCTCAACAGATCCACCAACAAACTCAGTACCTGCCATCTTTCCTGCTGCAAAGTACTCTACTTTAGCTTCCTCGCCCAAGCTGGCCTGACACACCTTATCAACCCTGCTGCTAGAAACTTTAGATGGATAAAGGAATATCTTCCCGCTAGGGCCATACAGATTCTGTTTCACTCGTTCATCCTGACTGGCATCATCATCCTCACAATCTTTTTCCTTCCTTGGATGTTTATCCACTGAAAGAGCATCGACACTCCCCACTTTGCCTGCCGATACATGCTCCTTTCTAGTCTCATAAGAGCCAACTGGACATGCTCCAACTGACCTTCTGCTCACTTCAGATGGAGAGCTACCCCTGTTTGGGCTAAGAGAAGCCCGTTTTGCTGGTTTATCAGGACCAGATTCATGGTATTCAGCATCATTTTTCCTCTTCAGCTGTTTCTCAGGAGACCCAGACCCACAATCATCAACCCCACCATTCTCAAAAACCCTTTCCTTCCTCAGATGTTTCTCCACTGAAACAGCATCGACACACCCCACTATGCCTGCTGCTACATGCTCCTCTCTAGCCTCATAAGACCCAACTTGAAATGCTCCACCTGACCTGATGCTCACTTCAGATGGAGAACTACCCCCGTTTGGGCTAAGAGAAGCCCGTTTTGCTGCTTTATCGGGATTTGATTCATGGTAGTCAGTATCATTTTTCCTCTTAAGCCGTTTCTCAGGAGACCCAGTCCCACAATCATCAACTCCACCATCCTCAGAAGCCTTAGCATGCTGCTGAGTAGTGTGCCTTGACAGCCTTGGTCGCCTGTATCCTTCAGGAAATACATATGAAGGAATCTGCTTCCTACGCACATGAGAGACATAAATTTCCATTCCCGGTTTCCAAAACATGTACATGTCCACTGAATGCCTGAATTCGTTTACTGTTCCCCGTATATCAAACTGCTGGCCTTCTTGGATTCGCACTCCTTGTTTCCTCTGCAAGCCCATGAAGAAAGCACAATGTGAACATTGCTTGGAAGTGTCTACATACTCATTCGGGTATGGATGGCACTGCAACATCCCATATGTGTCCCGTTCAATCTGTAACATCAAAAAAGAAGAGCAGCTAAGTCATGAATAATGATGGGTGGGCTGAGATCATAATAAAGAGTACACAAAACTTAGTCCCAAAAAAATAATAACAATCAAATCTCACTCCCTGACACCATCCCCAAAAGGATAGAATTTACCTTAAGAGTCAGCTGCCTCAACCGGGATTCTACCCAGCCCTTCCAAGAACGCAAATCGTCAGCATCGGTGGCAACAATATCAACCTGTAGATAGTTCTTATATGTCTCAAAGAAATGGTACGGCTCAAACAGAGAATTCCATTGGGCTTTATTAAGTTCAATCTCCTGCATGAATAACCAACAGAAAGGCAATCAGAATCTAATGGTGAGAAATAAAAAGGAACACTAAATTCTATACATACCTCACAGATTTTGTTACCAATCTGAAATTGCTCCATCATAACACGAAGGGTACTTGTTGAAACATTGTAACTAGAGTTCATGCATGGATATGCAGGTGTAATGATTGGCATTTGATGAGTTCCATCGCGGGGGTTTTTACGTGGATCCCATACTGGAAAGCCAAGTTTATCCTCTTCTATTGCACAAAGCATCACAGGGTTTGGCCAACGCCACTGTGTATAAACTCTGAAAAAGCGGGAAACCAGCATGCTGGGAACTGCATTAGGATAAAGCTGGCAGACACAAGCAACTAAGAGAGCCCAATTCACACCACCAAGAAATCCAGTGACCTGAAATATGAGAGAGAATTAAAATGTGGGCAAAAGGATAAGGGGAAAAAGACCAAAGGAATCTATCTTACATTTGAATAGACACCACGTCTTTTAGCCCAGAATTTTAAGCACCTGAGTGTCGTCCGGAAATGCTACAAAATTGCATAAGAGTTTCAGACGTCACAAGCTTTAGAAAAAAAAAAAAAAAAGTGAACATAGGCCAAAATATAAGACACAGCTAAGTAACTAAAATGTTCACCTCAACATTTGGAACAAGTCGAAGAATTTGATCTGCAACTCTGCAGCCATTAAGACTTCGAACAGTTGGCACGTCAACATTGTATAATACAGATCCATGAGAGATATCCAAGTCCTACAAACAGCTCTAGCAATGGTAATGTATCAATACATGAAAACAAATGCATACGTATAGTGTTCGACCAGTTAAAACAACCAAAATATCATTTGACACTTGAACGAAACAGGCATGCCCAAGATAAACTAAAATATAAATAGAAATGACAGAAGTAAGTCAAAAAAAAAAAAGCGAAGGAATAATAATTAAATGTCCAACTCAGTGAAGAAAAAAAATCCAGAACTTCCATAGAAGTAAATTATTTGATGGAATGATAGTAGAGCAAACAAAGTATGCCCATGAGAAACTTAATAGAATATCACACATTCTTCCTTTGATTTTTCAATTTTTTGGACAACTTACTTCTGGAACAGCCAACAGGGAGACACTAGCATAAAGTAGATCAATTGAAATCCCACAAAACTTGAATTTCATTACTGGGACATGAGCATCTGGAACTGGTTGTAGCTCCGTCACCTCTTCCATGTCGGCCAGAATGTTATGCAAAATAATAAAAAAATCTTCCTGCAGAATAGAAACACATGGGTCGTTAATCACATCAAGAAGCATAAATATTTAGGGGAAACACACAAAATTAAGATTTACACATCAAGAATGAATGATATGAACTGCTTACCTCTCTGCTTACATAGGATGGCCCAACACAAAGAGTATCAATGTCGGCGCTAGGACCATGAACCTGTCAACATATATGTGGTTAGCTGCAGGATTACCAAACAGCAATAAGATCACAATTCACAACCAACACAGAATACAACAAAAAAGTCGTACAAATATCAAAACTCCTAAAAGCACAAGATGACAAAAATAGAATGAAGACACTAAATCCTTTACCATCCACGTCCTCCCAAAATCATCTCCAAGCGCTTTCATCTAATCCTACATGGGGCGCACAAGCACTAAACCAAACCAAACCAAGCCTTTTCCCACTAGGTGGGGTCGGCTATATGGATTTGACGACGCCAATCAAATCTGTTTAGGGCCATGTCCTCCGTTAGATCCATGTAAGTAAGGTCATGTTTAATAGTTTCTTTCCAACTTCTCTTGGGTCTCCCTCTCCCTCTCCTACTCCTGGCAATCTCTACGCCTTCACACCTTTTAACAGGTGCTTCCATTGGACGCCTTCTAACATGGCCAAACCATCTTAGTCGATTTTCTCTCATTTTATCTCCAATCGGTGCTATTCCTACTTTGCCCCTAATCTCCTCATTCCTAATCCTATCTCTCCTTGTGATCCCGCACATCCAAGTGCACATGGGGCGCACAAGCACTAATGATATAAATTATATCTTCCTCGAATACTAGTTTAATTGTTATAAGTCCATCACCCAATCTCTTTGCCCCCACAATATTTTCTTTCAAACCCTTATTTAGCATTATTCTTTCCTATGTAGTAGAGTCTGTAGCCATCGGTGAGCTCATTTACTTTATCCCCTTTACACTTTGTTTCTCGTAGACAAGCTACATTAACTCTTGTTCTGTATCACCAGCTCCATGCTTTTAACTGTCAAAGTTCTTATATTCCAATTAGCAGGTCGAGTCCTCCTTTTCTTCTGAACTTCTTCACAAACTCATCTAGACTAGTGCAAGAACCCTTGCCTACTTTCCACTGCAAGCAGGCATCGATGCAATACATCGCTTATAGCAGGGAACAACCTAGACCTTTCCCCTGCCACACAAGATCATTTTTCCCTGTTTAGGTGGATAGCATTCCTTTTGTTATAGCATGCACATGGATACCACTCCCCCATTCCCACACACAAACGAGCTTGATGCTACATTTCAAACCAAATAATTATGCTTGGTAGTGCCATTTATCATCAATTCCACACATTCCATCCGACAGTGCCATGCCATCTGCCACCAAAACTGCATACAAGCACAGCAAAGTGTCAATTACCGATCCAGTTGGGATGTGAATCAACTGGATGACATCAAGTCACCACCAGGAATAGCAATGCAATGTTACAGGAGGGGGTTTACACCAAAAAAAAAAAAGAAAAGAAAAGGAAACAAGGATATTCATTTAAGGAACATACAATACTACAAAATGTATAGACAAGGAGAGCATTCAAGGCTATCTGCTTGTAAAGGGGGAAATCTCTCATATTTCTCATAGGCATGTAGCAAATTTGGCTTGAGTCCTAGCTTATTTGAAATCAAACACAGGAGGGAGGTCACAAATGCCCAAAAAGGACAATTTAACAAAAAAAAAAAAATTAAAAGGAAAGGGGGGAAAACCAAAAAACTTGCTAAAAAGAAGTAAAGAATGATTGGGAGTTTAGCACCTGAGGATGGGCTTTGGTGATGTGAGGAAATGGAGATTGCACACGAACGGCTCTTTCACATCCACTCTGCGTGTTGTGCTGTGAATATGGGTTGTTCACCGATGGAGAGTTTTGAGTGAGGGGAGGAATGTGCTGTGCATCTGGGTTGTTCACTGATGGAGAGTTTTGAGTGAGAGAGGGATGAAGGAACAAGGCAAAAGGGATGGAGATATGGGTGTTTTTGTTTATATATATATATATAGAGAGAGAGAGAGCAGTTCCATCAAATGCAAGCTAGGGAGGGAAAGAGGACTTAGGGCTCCATTAAAGAAAGAAAGGATAAAGCAAATTGGCACAGAGAAAAATCCAGTGTAATTGGTATGAATATTATCTGTTGATGGAATTCTCCAATTCAATTGATAGATGAAAGACTTCGGAGGGGTTGTGTATTAAGGCTTAAGGTTTCACTAAAGAAAGAATAATGCAAAATGGCAAAAAGAAAATCATGTCCAGTTGGTGTGATATTTTTTCTTCTTTCTGGAGTTCTCTAGTCAAGTTGAGAGGTGAAAGAATAAGTAGACCCAACTCCAAAAGTCTTTCTTGTATAGGTTGATAGTTGGAAGGCAGCTCCACTAATGACTCACCTAACAGTAAATGCCCATGCAAGTTCAACTTTATCCTGAATGATCCATAAGATTTACGTTAAGTATCTAATTCAAAGTCATGTTTCATCGCATTTTTAAAAGCCAATGACATTGTGGATTCTTCAGCAAAGAATGGAGAAATAGGTTCACCATGTGTTTATTTCGATTCTTCTCCATCCAATGGAGTGCACCTTACAACATTTATCCTCGTGCACTATTCTCAGTCTTAATGAAAATTTACGGTTACCAATAAAAAAATTTAAAATAATAGTTTGGGAAAAATTGAATCGAACTTGAGGTTCCACTGTTTTCTGCACAATAAACTGAGAAGTGAGAAGATTGGCTGACAAAAACACAAAATATCAAAATACAGAACCAGATGTAAACTATAATAGGAATACAGATTTATAGCTCCTTGAGGCCCAAACATAAGCCCAATCCAAGTCAAATAATGATATGGATTTTCAAGCGTGAACCCAGCTGTCCCTAAAAGCACAGTCCAAACTTGTGGTTTGGTTGGGTTGGGTAATGTGCGGTGAGGTTGGACCACATCCATTCTGATAGTATTGGTTAGCCTTTCAAAAGTTATGAACGTGAAAATATTAAGAAAAACTGTGGTTTTCAGGAAACATTCATACATTATTAATAAAGTTTCAGATAAGCTACTAAGAATAATTGTCAAATTTGCCATAAGAGACAAGCCAGTTAGAAACATACAAACCACAACCACCCAAGCACGATGAAGACATTCAAAGAAACCAATAAAGGGTTCTCTCGTTTTCCAATAGTACCATGGACAAATGATTGCCCATCATGAATCACAAATCCTTCGATGGCTCTTTTAGCTCCCGCTAAAGTTAGAAAACTCTCATATTATTTCATATGTTGCTTCACCAAAACATAAACGAAAGAACAGTAGCTGAAACACTCATAAAACAGAAGATAAACTTTGGAAATACTGAATGCATAAACTTTTTTAGCTGAATATTTGATAAAATCCCCACACTTAACAGACTGCTGATTAGTTTGAAACACTCTTCTACAACAAATGCCCAATAATTTTGACCCTATCATTGACTTGCTTCCAATGCACTTTTTAGTGCTTCATATGTACATGACATCCCCATTTCATTCAAAAACATTCTTCGACGTTTCATCTTCCCTTTCATGTTGAGCACGCCAAGCTCCCCAAGATGAGTACATAACGCACTTCACTACCAGAAATTTCCTCCCACTGTTCCCTATCACATCAGTGCTCAAAAATATAAAAAAACAACTGATGCAATGGTGAAATTCTCTTCCCACTTTGGTAGCTGCAACTTAAACCTTCCACTGCTTCGTCAGAGCATGAATCAACCTTGAACAAACAGTCCAAACAATGCACTATAAGATGAAAACACAACTCTCAAAATACAAGGCCCACCACTTTAAAAGAAAGCCTGATGATTTGAATAGCATTCATGGTACCAAATCCTCCGACAAGCTGTTGTACGATGCATTTCCAAAAGAAGCAGCACAATAACATTTCAATAAAAAAAAAACTCTGGACTCATATCTTTACCCCTAAGCGATATGATCCAAAAGTAAAAATGACAGCATTTGCATCTTCAACCATTTGATCGGTGTATCCTCTTTGACGGGTAAGCTGCTTCACCCAAGCTTTTACGACCTGACTCAAAACAAACACGAAATTACTTCACAGTCAAGGTGTTCTCTCTCAAAATAGCAATAAAATAAATAAAATGCAAAAGATAAACATAGATTGTTCAAAAGGGAAAAGGCACGATTTTTTTTTCTAGTGTGCATAATTAAATAGCTACAGCCACATAACATGTGAAGGCAGAGAAAACAGAAAATAGTCATACAAATTCATTGAAAGGAGAGGCAGGCAATGAAAAATATCAACCCATGTTACCAAAATCCAATCAATTCATCTTCCCCCCCAGAAACCAAGGTTGTTTTCTCTTTCGTCTACCATCACCATGGGATTTCCATGAATCCTTCCGAGTCTTCCCATAACACAAAATAAATCAGCCTTCAGGTCTAGAAAGTAAACAAAAATCTAATAGCAATTCCACATTTTTTTCGTTTAATTCATTGTTTGATCAGAGAAGATGATCTAATCATTAATGGGGGGAAAAAGAACTTCAAGAAAAGTAAACTCGAACCATATTTTACCTGATCAATCTGACCAAGAACCTCTTCTCTCTTTATCGCCTCCTCCTTGCTCTCGTAAAGGCCGGAAGCCACCAAGAACTTCCATTGCAATTCAACAAAATCAGCAAAAAAAAAAAATCGAGAAAAAGAGGAAACAAGAACACGAAGAAGATCTCAAACAATAAAAAGAATACCTTTTCCAATTCCGCACTTCTCTGGATATCCGCCTCGGTCGGTCCGGCAACAGAAATCGGCTTTCTCACGCCAGGCGCTGACGAAGAATCGCTCGAACCCTCACCACTCACCATCTCAGTACCAAAACAAACCTTAAAAAAGAAAGAAAACCCTAGAAAGAACAAACAAGCAGGAAGAAAAATCTCTAAATCTCAGATCCTTACGAAAGGGAACAAATCCGAAGAGAGATCGAACAATTTCACATAAAAGATCGTCTCCTGATCAGATCGGTGCCGCTGGAACACCAGCAACGAAAAAATTGAAGACTGAAACCCTAAAATCATCTAAGCCACAGCTCTCAAGGAAGGTTCAAAGGAAACGGAAATCAAAACCCTAAATCATAAAAAACACGAGCGGTTTTCCAAGGATTCGGAAAAGAAAGCGAAGATTCGCCAAGGAATCGCAGCCAGAAACGATGGAAGACTGGTTTTTGAGGCAGAATTCAACGACGAAGAAAGAAGAGAGATAGATCTGAGACAGGGAAGAAACAGATGAAGAAACCCTAAAATGGAGATAAAAGGAGATCTAGAGAATTTGGGAAGAGAGATTGGTCAGATCTTAGAGAAGTGCAGAAACCCTAAACACCGGCTTGCAAATACAGGCTTTTCCCAAAAAAAAAAAACAAAAAAAAAAGGGAAAAAATCACTATACCCACGTGTACTTTGGACTTTTGAACTTTGGTATTTTGGACTAAACCTACCTATAGTTTTAGTTGACATGCAAAATGAACGGATTCTATTAGTATTAACGTTGTATGTGATATAAAATGCGTTTGGTGCATACTGACGCCAAATTACTTGAGCAAAAAAGCCTATTTGCCCCTGAACCAGCCTATAAAAGTGGAAATGCACCAGAGTGACCAGACACGCTCTCAGTCAATTTTTTTTCCAGCCATATCAAATGGCTTCCTCTCAAAACTCTCAAAACTCCTGTTCCCATTGTTCTCGTGGCCAATACTCTCAACTTGATGGTGAAATTCGTTACTGTCACTGCGGGCACATGACTGCTTTGAGAACTTCTCAAATACAGCGCAACATGGGGAGGAGGTTTCTTGGCTGTGCACTATATGGGGTTATGCTGTCAACCATCTGATTGTTCTTCTTGATAGTCAACCATGCTAGTATTAATGTTATTTTGTTTCAAATTTTTTTCAAATCCAGCTAGCGTGTGGATTTTTTGAATGGGTTGATGGAGAAATTGATCAAGTACATAAGCTATTGGATAAGATTGATGTGTTGGAGAAGGAATTGAAGACAGCTTCTCGAAGGGAAAAATATTACCTACGTGTATTGCTGTGGACTTGAGCTAGAATTGTGTTTTTTTTGTTCATGTGCTACCTAGTTGTGGCTTGGTTCCCTGTAGATGGTTTGAAATTACCATGACCATATGTATCGATTGGAATATTTTAATGAAAATGGGTTGGTGAAGTTTGCTTGTCAATGCATGCTTTGTTCAGTCCTTATTTTGCCCTGAACTTTAATTCACCTGTAATAAGAAAATCATCATCATCTAAACACTCAATCCAAACAATACAGAAGGGTCATCTATGCTGCTCCAATCCATCATCATCATCCAAATAGTCAATCCAAATAATAAAAAATGGACATCTATGCTACTCCAAACAGACATCATCATCCAATATGTCAATCCAAATAATAAAAATAGTCATCTATGCGACTCCAAATAGTCATCATCATCCAAACAGTTTTTTGAAACAGTCAATAACAAACTACATGAAGTTTTCTTAAAACACCATCATCACCCAAACAAAGTTTTAAAATAGAATTAACATAACATCATCAAATTGAGCTGCCTTTTCCTGCTCCAATCCTCCATCTACCTCTGGGTGTTGATGTAGACCTCACTGTTTGTAACTTTCCTCTACCACTGGTATTACTTGCTGATGAAAGTGGTTGTGAAGCTGGCAACGGTTGAGAAGAAGATTGTCTGACTCTCCCCTGATCAATCAAAATTTTCAATACAGTAGTGAGTAAATGCATGCATATAATCTAGTTAGAACTAGAAGTATAAAACATGAGTGAAAATACTGTACCCTATGTGCTGGCATGGGCTGTGATGCTGGCTGGGAAGCTGGAATGGGCTGAGAAGCTGGCAAGGGCTGTGATGATGCCATGGGCTGTGATGCTAGCTGGGAAGCTGCCATGGGCTGTGATGCAGAATGAAATAGTCTTGAATTTGGATGCACTGGTCCCTTGCAAGACTTTGCATTATGGCCTGTTTTCAAGCATCTAGCACAAGTCATTGTTCTGTTCCTTCTGGAAACTCTATTGGAACTATGTACCTCATCTGCTTCCCTCCTCCTCAACTTCTTTGGCCTACTTGTAGGTCTTCTATACATTGGAGGAGCAATTGGTTCCATTCCACTTTGTATCCAATCATGTATGCCAGGTACATCATATATCATACTACTATATGCCTTCAAATACATCTCTTTGCTATAGCATTCATGAATATAATCTTCAGGCTTTTCTTGATTCATGAATATACATGCTATAGCATGTTTACAAGGTATCCCAGTCAGATCCCTCATTCTACATAAACACGTTCTACTCTCAATGTTTACAACATAAGTTTTGGTAAAACAGTCCGCCTCAAACTCACCTCTGCCTGACCAATTGGGAAAAAATGTCTGCTGTCATTCTTGTTTTTTTCCAACTTCTCCAATATCGCAGGACAGACTGTCCCATCATATTTGGTCATTTATTTCAACTTTACTTGAGTTCTGGTCATAAGTTTCCTCCTGACACACTCAAGCAAACCAACAATTGGTTTCTCCATAGCTTCAAGTATGTAACTATTGAAAGACTCACAGAGGTTGTTTGTTAATGCATCACATTTGGCCCTTGTAAAAAAATGAGATCTGGCCCACCTGTTTGGATTAGCAGATATCAGCCTATTATATGCAGCTTGGTCCATCTCTTTCACCCTCTGCATATGACTATCAAACTCTCTGGGTGATCCACATGACGCTGCAGCCCACATAACATCTTTCAATAATTTGCCTCTAAACAATTTTTTGAAGTTATCATACATGTGTCTCAAACAGTGCCTGATTTCAGCAGTAGGAACTACTATATCAAATGCTGCGTCAAGCCCTTTTTGTCTATCAGACAAAAATATCCAGCCCATGTCACCCTCATTTCCAATGTCATCAATTAATGATTTCAAAAACCAAGTCCATAAGTCCAAATCTTCAGCCTCTACAACAGCCATTGCAATTGGGAATATATTTTCATTCCCATCTCTACCTACTGCAGCCAACACTTGTCCACCATAACTACCTTTGAGGAAGCACCCATCTAGACCAATTATGGGTCTACATCCACTCAGGAATCCTACCTTTTGTGCCTCATAACAGACGTACAATCTCTGAAAATTTGGAATTCTATCCATGTGAGGTCTTTGTGTCACCACAAATATACTTGTGTTGGGATTGTACTTCTAGACAGTGGCACAATAGTCCCTCAATCTAGTGTATTGGACTCTGATATCTCCGGAGATGTTATCTGATGCCTTCCTCTTGACTCTATACAACTTATTCTTCGATAAATTCACCTTCAGTTCTCTTCTCAGCTCTTTTTGCATTGCAGGAATTGACCATTTCGGATTATCACTCATCCTCTGCTGGTATTTAGCAGTTATATAGCTGGAAGTTACCAAGTGATTCTCAAACCTCATACCACATGCATGTTTGGGCTTGAATGTCTTAATTTGAAATGTCTTCTCACCCTGCATGGGTGATGCATGAATCCTAAACCCACAATCAAATTTACAAACAGCAGTGATTCTCTTGTTCTCATTTTTCAGATATTTAATGTCATAACCTTGCCTCACAGTCCATTCAACAAGTGCTTGTTTGAAAACTTGTGGACTTGAAAATATCAGTCAGCTCATTAAACTCAGGCCATTTAGATCTGTTGTTCTCATCAGATGAGCTACACAAAGAGTGAGGACCATCCCCATCCTCATCATCTGTAACTCAATTCTCATCAACTATTACATGTTGTTTTCCTTTTTGCACCTCTTCCACATTCTCAGAAGATCCTTTGAAGACATTCTTATCTTCTGGCTTCTCAACATCCTTATGTAACTCTGGTGGCTCATCATGATCTATTATCTTCTCTTCACTTTCAACTTCACTTGCATCATCTAACTGGTGCTACTGGTTATGATCATCTTCTACATCAAGATGCTTATGAACATTACAATCATCATAACCAGCATCTATCTGATTTTGGCCATCATCATCACTGCCTTTATCAACAAAAGTTTCATCCTCAACATCAGGATGGTGATGAACATTAGAGTTATCATGGCCATCATCATCACTGCCTTCATCAGCAGAAGTTTCCTCCTCAACATTAGCAGCATAGTCCACCTCACAGTGAAGTTTCCTACTAGCTGATGCTACTTCTGCTACAGGTAACTGCTTCAAGGGACCATCGGTGTGAATATTTTGCCTCAAGATCTTCCCCTTAGGTGACACTACCATCAAAGGTAATGTCCCCTCTCTACATAAATAGGCAACACCTTACTGTCCTTATAATGTTCTAATAGAATAAATACATCCCTAGCTGATTCAATCCGCCTCAGACCATCATCAAAATCCAATCCCGGCACCTTAAAATACATTGAACTGTTCCCTGGGTACCCTAATTCTATCATATAATCCCTGAACTCAAAAAATGATGCTTTGTCAATATCAAATTCTTTGACTTCATGTACCACACCCCCAATGTATACACTATTTGGTGGGTCTGTAAAATAACCACCATGGTGGAATTGAATTGTAACTTCATCAAACATCTGCATATAAAAGACAATTATTTGAGGCAAATTCATGTACAAAATAACAAAGAAAAACCCATGTGTGACAAAACCATATGATTTCTAAGATATGTATCAAATGGATGTTGGGTCCATTATATCAAGCCATGGTCAGTTATATCAATCCATGCTCCATTTCTTTCATCTCTCTCTTTTCTGGCCCTTCAGGCTATGGTGCCATTCAATGAAATTTAAAAGAGTGCATATCTCACTCTTGCATCCTCTGAGAAAGGCCAACTAAATAAATGGTTCAGATGCAAAAGTAGCAGACATAAGGTGTGACTGTGGTCCCCTCAATGTGTAACTACCACCATGGATAACCCACAAAAGTAGCAGACATGTGGGGTTTCTTTGTTCCCACCATCAATATTTTATGGCTTTTGAAGACATGCACTCTTTGCTCTTTTCTGTTTCATTTTAATCTTATTACACTTTCCTCTCTCATATCCTCCCACATATATTTCCTCCTTCCTGACCTGTGTGACTTTCCCTTGTAAAATTTCACTTTCCTCACTGCTATCTGTTTTCTTTCTGATAAAATGGTGTATCCAGAAAGTCTTTTATTTACAGGTATCGTGTTGATGAAAAGGGGAGAGCATAGGGAGGGAGGGAGTCTCTGCATTGTGGTTTACATCTTTAGATTCTAAATTTTGTTTTTTTAATCTATCTTCTACAGGTTGCATTGTATATTTGTTGAATCTTCACCTAATTTCAAGGAGTGAAGGACTACTGCATCCTTTGCAATTGGATGGGTATCCTTCTGTTGAATGTCTTGATGTATGCGACAATTCAAATCTTTTGTGAGCGGCTTGTATCTCACTCTTGCATTCTCTGAGAAAGGCCAACTAAATACATGGTTCAGATGCAAGTTACCCATCTTACAGATGGGCCCCACAAAATGGCATCTCCACAAAATGCCATCTTTATATCTTCTTCTTCTTCAACCTTCAAACCCACATACAGTACAGATATAATAACAAGCAGACAATGGATATCCCATAACGTGTGACTGTGGTCCCCTCCATATGTAACTGCCACCATAGATAACCCACAAAAGTAGCAGACATGTGGGGTTTCTATTCCACCAACATTCAAACAGAAACATAAATAAAAGAAACAGATTTTTTCAAGAGGGGACCATTTTTTACAGCGAAAGCTCCTACTTTTTTATATAAGACATTCACAATATGAGACAAAGAAATTCAAACTTCACATTAATCATGAACATCGGACAAACCCTCAAACAACTGTAAAATACATGCACGTAGACCTATGAAATTATCGGCAACGCTTAGAACCATCATATGCATCAAAATCCTAAACCCTAAATCATCGGCAACACTTGGAACCATCACATACATCAAAATATACATGATTAAGGGTATGAGATCATACCGCTGATCGTCTTTTGTGCCTGATCTATTGTTCTTCTCGAGAGATCTGTTGATCGCAAGGAAGGAGGGGCGGTTTCGCCCAAAATCGCCAGCGAAAATGAACCCTAACCGCAAGCGAAAATGGGAAAATGAGCAAAAATCGCGAAGGGTAAAAGGGATATATAGAGGGGTAAATTCGACATTTTCCATATTCCGTCACGGCCGTTTGTATTTGCATGTCAACTAAAACTACAAGTAGGTTTAGTCCAAAATACCAAAGTACAAGGAGCACTCTACAAAACGTCCAAAGTACAGGTAGGTATAGTGCTTTTTTCCCAAAAATAAAAATAAAGTGCAAACGCCCGATAAAGAAATTAAAGGCAAAATACATTCACGAGAATTTTACCTAAAAAAGGACCGACCCTACATGGCCACTAACCAAAAGAGGTGCTAATAATATATATAGCACAAAAGTGGTCCCAGGGGACTACTTCCGTTTTTTTTTTATTAATGATTGAAACGTGTGACGACGTCGTCACACATTCAACCCATAAAACTCCCCTGAAACCCCACTTCCCCATTTTTCCCTTCTTCCTCAATCACTTTCTCATTTCCCTTGGCTGTTTCGTCTCCTCCTTCCTCAAAAGACAGTTAAGGTGGTCCTAAAAGTCATTTTCCAACCTATTGGATTGCAGCATTAAGCTTTCCAACGGTTTAAACTCCACTTCCCCATTTCCCCCTTCTTCCTCCATCGCCTTTTCCTTTTCCCCTGGTGGATTCGTCTCTACCTTGTTCAAAAGCTAGTCAAGGTGGTCCCAAAGGTTGTTTTCCAACCTTTTGGATTGTAGCATCAAGCTTTCTAGCGGTTTATCAAGCGATTGTAAAGTATATATTTTGTCCTATATTGAGAGCCTTTGGTTGGGGTGATTAATTCGCTATTCCTGCTCCCGTAGTGGCTCTTGGAGCAGCGGCCTTGCTACTTCTTCTTCTTCCTTTTTATCTTGTGCAGTTTTGTAGTTGAAAGGCCCTGCTTTGCCTTTCTCGTTGTTGTTGGTGCTCTTAGTTCCACTGTTATGGGTTTTTCTGGATGACAAGTGTTGTGGAGTTCTTTCTTAAAAATGTTAGTTAGTTGTGTTACTTGTGTATAGAGGTGGCAGAACATGGCCCGACCCGCTAACCCGACCCGCATATGACCAGCATAACTTGACCCGCATAAAATACGGGCTGGGTTAGGGTTAGGTTTTTCCAACCCGCAGAAAAACGGGTTGGGTTAGGGTTGACCCACCTAACCCGCATGACCCGTATAAAGTCTTTTATATTGATATTTATTTTTATAATGAATTATTAGAAATAATATATGATTTGATTTATTTTTTTGAGAATCCACGGTTTTAGTTGTTGAATAAAGCTCAAGATTTCATGTAAATGTGACTTCTCCCTTCTCCACTCCTTCCTTTCGAGCTTATGCAAATCTCTTAGATAAAGAAAAATTAAAGGAGGAGAAGGAAGGTGTTGCCCATTTGCTAACATTGCTGCAAAACCATTCCACAAATAAAAAGCTACAACTCGCTCTTAGTTTAAGGCTTCAATTTTGATAAATCTTGAGTTAAAGCATGGGAACGCGATGGTGAGGAACAAGTATTGAAATCCAACTGTTCAAAGTAAACTTTTCTCAGGTACATAGGACAATCCAAAATTTTATCTTCATCGGACAATGTCCTACTGTTGGATTAAGTTTTTGATGAAAAATATGATAATAAATATCCAGATAGGATTTATTATTCTTTTAAACTGAGAATCAACTTGATAGTGGAAATAACCAAGGTTGAGTTGAAACTTAGGGATATCCCATAAATAGTATGGATGTTTGTTTTAATGATTGTGAATTTAATAGGTGGGGTCTATCGTAATGTAAAAGTCAAAGCCACACACAAAAAAAAAAAAATCAAACTCTACCCTTTCTCCCTCGACAGGTATGCATGGTAGCACATCAGCTACATGGAAAGTTTTCCCCTCTTCTTCAATTCTACATTGTTAGTGTGGATTTGTCTTTATTCAATAATGTTGTTATTTCTTATAAATTATTATTTTTATTAATCAATTACATATATTATATATTCACTTGGGTTTAATTTTATTGCATAATGCTTATCATAAAAATAAAAGCTTGACCACCATGCTTAACGTACAACACAAGTACGAAAAAATAATAATTATAGTATCTATAGAGGTCAATAGTCTTAAAATATAGTTACTTTTATAAATAACTCATAGCTAAAGTCAAACTACTAGCTAATGCTCTAAAGTAGTTTTAATACTTTAAAGTGATTAGGTTCCCATTCTCATCTAACTAGTTTTAATATTGTTTGGATAAATATTTGTATACAATATTCATTTGGTGCAGTGGTTATGTTTACCTCTTAAATCCCAGAAGTTGTGAGATCGAGTTCACCTAGCACCCACTTTTTAATTATTTTTACCAGTACATACAAGTTACGCAGATCGAGCCAACCCAACCCGACCCGACCCACATTTAATACGGGTTAGACGGGTTAGCCCTACCCGAAACCTATCGGGTGCGGTCTGAAGGTTCACAACCCGTTCTAAAAACGGGTCGGTCACGGGTTGGGGTCTAAAATAAGTTGTCCACCTCCAACACGACCCGACCCGTTTGCCAGCCCTACTTGTGTAGCTACTCCCGTTCTCTGTTCCTTTTAGTTTGGGTTGTTTTGGTTTGCAGTACTCTCTTTCTAGTCAAAGTATTGGGCGCAGTTTAGCTTTTTTTTTGCCATTGTTTGGGCTTACTTTTTTATATCCAAGGCCATTGTATTTTTTCTTCTTTTTGTCATATGGCTTTCTTCCATTCATATGTTATGGCAAGATAGAAGCTTATAATTCCTCTGGATCTTGTAGTGCGTTCGCACATCAAAATCATACAAACATCAATTTTTTTCGATTGCAACGGTCAATGACGACGTCGTTGCTTCACAGAAGCCAGTGCAAAAAAATTGTGTGTGACTGTGCAACGACGTCGTTGCTTAACAGAAGCTAGTGGAAAAAAATGTGTGTAACTACACAGCGACGTTGTCACTTGTTGAAAAAAGGCAAAAAAAATAAAAAATATGGCGGGAATACCACTTTCATGCCATATATACTATTGGTACCTCTTATGGTAAGTGGCCATCTAAGGTCCTTTTTTAGGTAAAATTCTCTACAATCATAACTCGGATTTTACCATAAAAAAACCTTAGCCGGTAGTGCACCGAGCAGGTAATTCGCATAGAAAAAGTAATTTTTTTCACATTTAACCATAGACCCTCACTTATTATAGCGAGGGTCGCAGTTAACTCTCGACACAGAAAATGAAGGTCGAATGCGACAACAAAAAAAATGATGAAAAAAGTTACTTTCTCTACATGGATTCCCTGTCTAGTACACTACCGCCTAAAGTTCCCTGTTTGGTGTGGTAGCCACTTAAAAGATTTTTTTTTTATAAAACCCCTTATATTTTATTTCCTCATTTCATATTTTATTTTATCTTTAATTTTATAAAAAACTAACAAATATGACCTCAGCATGTATTTTTCAATTAACTAAATAATAGTTAAAGTGAAGTAAAGCCTCTATTATCAAGACGAGGGGTCATATAAAAAATAAACACATTTAAAATTTCGTGCTTCTTTAAAAAAAAAGGTCGAAAAACAATCTCCTTTCTCTAGTAAATGACAAAAAAAATATCCTCCTTTTACAAACAAAGTAAAAAAGATTTCACATCAAATAACTAAAAATAAAAGACCATTATAACCCCCTATATTATATTCTCTCTTGATTTTATGTTCCAGCTCACTTTATTTCAATTCACCATACATCTAAACACACCCTAAAGAATGTATATACAACTGTCCATATGCAACCGAACTTCACCAGGAATTGCTTCCATCCCACCAATTAGAAAAAATTAGTTACAGTATAGAGAAATAATGCTGACATCACTATTATTAAAAAGAAAAAAAAAAAAACACCGAGAGCAAACACCGAGAGCATCTCCAATAGATACGCCAAAATGGAGATGTTAAATTTCATTTGATAGTTTATGTGGCGATTTTGCATTTTGGATTTTGACATATCCAAAAAGTGACAACTCCACCCCATATACCAAATTTGATATTTTATTTTTGGCATTTTGGACTTTTACTCTCAAAAGTGACAACCCAACCTATCTCCAATTGTCCATTTTAAAATAAAATAATCCAAGAAAAGATTTTGCATTTCCCTTTTCCATATGCCAAATTTGACATTGAGCTTCCACATGCCAAATGACATATCATTTTTGGCATGGTATTGAATTCCACTCCATCCCAAATATGGAAGGTGGCATATGTCCACTTTAGATTTGAAGGAGCTGTTGGAGATGCTCTCAGGTCACTAGAAAGCACCTCAAAGTGCAAGTAATTCTGGTATATTTAAAACAGTTATATAAAACAGTGGAGGAGCTAGAATTAGATCCAAGCCCATGCGGGAGTCTTGGGTGCACCGACAAATACTTGAGTCTGGAAGGCTTGAACTTCAGAATCCAGCATTTGAGATCCAACATATGAAGATTTTATTACAGCAACCTATTGCGCCCATGTTCCACAGTCCATAGTTCTATTTCGGATCCATCAGATTTGGTCCAACCTAAGTCCATTGACATCACTATCTGAAAGGGCAAAGTTACTATATACCTGGCAGTGATAGGCCTCTTTTCAATACCAAATCATGAGTGATCCATAGCTTGACAAACATAACGGATCATAGTGTTTATATGGACTAGTCCCACCTTAGCCGTTACCACAAAAACATACAAACGAAATCCGAACCAGTGAAAGTGCGAGGCCCATGCTAGATTTCTGAGATTTGGATATCAGAGCCCACCTTCCCAAAAAAGAAAAAAAAATTACTTACAAACAAAACAGGTTGAGATTTAAATAGTGTTGGCTTTTGGAGATTCTTAAAATCATATTTTGTAGGAAAATTAGATAATAGTAATTTGGTGAGATTAGATTAGAAGGACAATTTTGAAATTAAGCGGTGCAGAAGGCTTAAGGTTGAGTCTCGTGTTGCTCTCCCATAAATTCAACTACTGTCTTTTATTATATAATTTCACTCTAACCAAAATTAATCCTGGTCATGATGGGCTCTGATGCGTTGACAAATAACCAGGCCAATGGGCCCCACTTTTTCGAGGGCCCCACTGATGAATATACAGACTAGCCTCTCGATTGGGTCCCCTCTCCCATGGATAAGTGAAAATCAATAGAAAGGTATTCTTCAACAAAGAAAAATTCAAAATAAGAAGAAAGAGGAGCTTCTTCTCTTGAATGGAAAGAGTTAAAAAAAAAAAAAATTTTGAAACTTCTACAGGGCGGAAAGGTTTTTAATAGAAGAGAACAGAGATTTCTCAAATCCCATTTTAGAAAAAAAAAATATCTTATCATCTTTTTCTTGCAAAATATTTTCATGTTTTGCAAGTTGCAACTGAGGACCTTCAAGTTCTCATTTTTATCCATCGGTAACAATAGTACAGCAGCCGCAGAGCAGAGCAAAGTAGTAAAAAAGGGGTACTTAAATTTTCTTGTATAACGCGAGAGGAAGAAAGATAGCAGTTGCAGATAGCAGCAGAGAAGAAAAAGAAGAAGAAGAACATGAAAAATTCACGAGCTTGTCAGCCCCTGAAAAACTGAGGTATCTTTCTTCTTCCGGACCAATCTCTCTGAGAAATTCATGAAGAGAGAGAAGGATATATCGTAGGCACTTCCATTGGATCAAGACACTCATAGCTTTTTTTGAATTTTCAGCGAGCGCACACACACACACAAACTCTATCTCTGTCTCTCCTGCTTTTTGAATAGATTCTGTTCTGGGTTTGCCTGTAATTTGCAGGTTTCATTGGGTCTTCTGGGAATTTATCTTTTATCCTGGAGCTGCTGTATCTTCTTATCTTTTTGTCATATAATGCAGTTCCTTCACGAGCCGTCGTCAGTCATCACATGTCCATATTTTTCTTTTCGACAGAATCCTTCTCACTTCTCATGTTTATGTACAGATTTTCTTTAAAAAAATCCTACCTTTTCAAATTTTCTTTTCCTCTGTCTGTTCTCATCATTCCTTCCTAGTCCCTACAGGCTACAAGTAGATTCCTTTTCCAAAGATTTCAATTGGGTTTTCAATTTCTCCTCTTTTCCTCTTCTCTTTCAGTAGAATTTCGTTTTTGTTGTTTTGTTGGTGTCATTTCCTTCTTTGGGAAAATGGGGTGGTCGATGAGGAACTTGTGCTGCGCGGGAAAGGAGAAAGAGAGCTTGAATTCCAGCGAGGAGAAGGAAAGGTGGGATCTTGACGGTTCCGGCAATGTGGGTCAGATTCCGGCATGTGCAAAGGAGGAGGCGTGGCTGGGGAACTACTTCAGTGAGACAGAGAACGAGCAGAGCAAGCACGCAATTGCAGTGGCGGCAGCCACAGCAGCGGCAGCAGATGCTGCGGTTGCTGCTGCTCAGGCGGCGGTTGCGGTGGTGCGGCTAACTAGCCATGGGAGAGGGACCATGTTCGGCGCTGATCGGGAGCGGCTTGCCGCCGTGAAAATCCAGACCGCTTTTCGGGGATATTTAGTAAGAATCACTGCTTCTCCTTTCGATTTATTGTTGTTGTTTAATGGGTGTTCTTGTATGGTAACTTTTCAATTACTTTTGTTGGTATTTGTTGAATTTCTCCTTAAAATTTTTTCTTTCTTTCTTGAATGCTTGTGGATGGTGTTTTCTGAACTGGGTGTTATTTTGTCCTTTTTCTCCATCGACTGAACTAGTTACTAAGATGAATTCATGGATTTGTTTTCTGGAACGAGACATTGTTATGATGTCATTTGTTCAGCTGATTTTCTGGGTTCTTTTTGTTCATGTCTCTGTTTTGTTCTCCACCTCTTGTTCACTATTTCAAACTTCCCTGAATCATGTCCTCTCATAGTCCTGGAGCTCTTAGTTGGGCAGCTCTGATTCTTAAAAATCTCACTGTTCATTTTGTAGATCTGGTGCAACAGTTCTTTTAGGAATCTGTTCCTGTTCCTCTAATGGGTCAGATTTATTCTTTCTTCATACCTTTATTTCAAGCTGAATGGATCCATTTTATTTGTGTGTTTCCGTTTACTTCTATTTGATTTGTTCAACTCTGTAACTGAAGGCTTTTTTGGGTTGGTTTTTATGTAGGTTTTACTTCATGTCATGATCCTTCTGATTTTATTTGTAGTTTTGTGTCTTCTTTACTTTGTTTTATACTGATATTGGTTTGGGTTTGGACAGGCTAGAAAAGCTCTCAGAGCTCTCAAGGGACTGGTGAAGTTGCAGGCTCATGTCCGAGGCTATCTTGTGAGGAGGAGGGCTGCTGAAACTCTTCATAGCATGGAAGCTCTTATAAGAGCACAGGCCACTGTCCGAATGCAGAAATGGCGGCTTCCAAATGAAGACTGCAGGTTTCAGCTGCGCAATTCCATTGTAAGATCCATTATAATTCTCTCTCTTTTCTACAGAATACAGACTCATCATTCACCTGTGTCTTTCTCCATGTGCCATAACAATTCACGTTTCATCCATGTTTCGAATAGGCTTAGTTAAAATGGAATGCATAACTCGTAAAGGCGAATGTGATCCTAAATAGATGAAATAAGGCTTAATTGATGGTGGTGAAGTTAATGATCTCTTCTATGGAGAAGTGACCATTTTGAGGACACTTCCATTAATTTCCTCTTGACCACCACCAAATCAATCTCTCGCTGAGTCATTTACAAAAGCACACAGAGCCTCACTTTACTAAATTAGAATATAAGATTGACAAGCGGTTTTTCTTTAGTTATATTGTGGAACTCGTCAAGCCAGACTCTAGATAGATATTGACCCTAGGTAGATAAGATAAAGCAGTTGAGATGTGATGAGTGATGACTATGCAAGTTGGAGCAAATAGATGCCTGTTTTTCCCATTAAACTTTGGGCTTCTATTTCTTATCAAAATGAACTGAAACTTGGAGACCAACCAACTGTTCAAATTTTCAGATCTTTATTGAGTTTATTCTGTTTCCAATCCAGCATGTTTACGTGGGACATCAGTGATTTCAGCTCAACCCTTTTTCACTTTGTTCTCAGGAGAGATTTGATGACACAAGAAGTGAACACACTACATCTATTCACAGCAGGAGGTTATCGGCATCTCTTGAAACGGCCATCAACACTTTTGATGAGAGCCCAAAGACAGTTGAAATCGACACTTGCAGGTCCAATTCTAGATCTGGGCGAACCAACCCATGCATCTCTGATTGCAGCGAAGACCGCTCACTCTTCCAAACACTCTCCCCACTGCCATACCAGATGTCCTCAACTCATCTCTCAACTCCTGGCTGCCGAAATCCCGGTGACTTAAATTGGGTGCTCACCAGGGAGGAATGCAGGTTCAACACTGCCCAAAGCACCCCGCGGTTTGCAAATTCTGGTGGAATGCCCATCACTCCTGCAAAGAGTGTGTGTGGAGAGATCTTCTTCCAGCATTACTCCAATTATCCTAATTACATGGCAAATACGCAGTCTTTCAGGGCGAAAGCTCGGTCCCATAGCGCCCCTAAGCAGAGGCCTATGCAGGGTCCGAAGAAGGGGATCTTGTGGAATGAAACAGTGGAGTCCAGAGCACGCTTGAGCGGGGTTCACATGCGGCGCTCATGTTCACAGGTTCACGAAGCTTTTAATTTTAAGAATGCTGTAATGGGCAGGCTTGATGGATCTACTGAGTTCATAAAAGAAGCAGAGAGAGATTATTTGCATAGGAGATGGTGATGTTGGAGGTTGATATAGAGCTTCTCCTTTCATCTTTCCGGTCTTAAGAAACGGGAATTAACACAAAAGGGCTGATACTTCTTAAAGAGGCTCTGATTTGAATCTGTTTGTACTTGGCTTTGAAGCATAAATCAAAATATGGAAGATTGTAAGATTGCCAAAGGCTTAATTGTCGTCTCATGAGGTTCTAAATTGGATTGTAAGATTGCCTTTGTATGGTTCTAAATTAGATTGACTAGAAAATCCAAACTGCTAGACAAAACATTGAAACAACCACCACCCCACAATTAATCTTCAGAATCCTCTTTTTATGCGATCAGTGTGGGTTTAGTTCTTGTTTATGATCAAGTGGGGCCCTTGCTATCGATGATCCCAGATGGGCCTCATGTGTTTTATGCCATACTTATAGAAACTATCATGAATTCGGCAAATATATTTTGTTTACTTATTGGACCACATGTAAACAGAGTCGAGAAGAAACAGAGAGATGGAACAGTAAGTACTTTCTGCCACTGAATACAAAGTTGTAGATTGTTTTAACCTTGGGTTGATGGTCACCAATTGGTTGGCTATCAATCATGGTCTCATAAGTGTGATGTTGGGAATTTCATCTATTCGTACAGGACCCACAATTGGCATGGTCTGGGTTGCTTAAATGGCACATGATTAGAGTGATTTGATTTGCCACAGTTTTTCTCAGAGCCCACTCCTTTTTCTCTTAACATGAAAAACTGCACACATGCATTTTGTCTCTCTTTTTTACAGACTTTTATGAAATCAAGGGGAGTTGGCCCAGTTGGGACACAAATAAAGTTAATAGAACTAAATTTTAATCCATTCAGATCCATCAATGTAGTTTAGGGAGATGAATGGCTTGGCCACCTCATCTGTGAGTTCTCTTGACCATGAAACTCTTCCTGCATAGCTAGCTCCAGCCTCCAGGTCCTGTGCATTTGTATTGCCCATAGAACACAGTCCTGCAATATGATAAAAGGTGAACATATGAATAAAGTATACATCTACAAGCTAAAAAGGTGATGCATTTTCAAGAATTCTGAGTAATGCTGTATTTTTGGTAAAAGAACTCTGAGAATTACTGTTGGGGTTTATTTACTTTCTTTTTTTCAAATGCTGGTTTTACAAATGCTTAAGTACAAAGTAACATTTTTTTTTAAACTTCAAGCAAAAGAGACATTTTACGGG
Organism: Umbellularia californica; assembly: GCA_028538565.1. Lineage (NCBI taxonomy): Eukaryota > Viridiplantae > Streptophyta > Magnoliopsida > Laurales > Lauraceae > Umbellularia > Umbellularia californica. The sequence goes on along the minus strand of JAPQWN010000004.1, from coordinate 57,986,215 downwards.
CCATTTTTTTTTTTTTTCTGATTATTATGTGTCCCCTGAGTGGCCTTTGCTCTTTTGTAACCTGGCCGGAGGCCAAAGGTTGGGCCGGTGAGGGATACATTGGGTCTTAAAAGAAAAAAAAAAAGGGAATTTCTGAGTCCTGACTTAGAAAATTTCCATCAGAAATAACTCCAAACAAAGGAGCCTTCTGTTGATTCTATTTGAATTTTGTGATAAATACATAAAACTAGGTTGCTTTCATGATGAAAGGATAGATGGGAGACACTGAAGAACTCAAGTAATGGATGTTCCAACAGATCTGAAGCATTATTTTAAGCTGCCCCATCATTCAAATAGTGGGTCCTAGATTTTTCAAAGTTGTGGATGATTGAATCATGGCCCTGTAAGTTTCATCACTGATGAACTGTTGACTATGTGAAGTAGGGTACTATAGGTATGGTTTGGTCATGGGGTATGAATGCAATCAATGTAATTTAATGTAATGTAGGCGCGGGTACGAGTCAGAAAGATTCGCGTCTTGTGATCCTCCGCCGAGAGAGCAAAAAGGCAAAATGACAAAAGCCGTACTTGATTGAGAGAGATGGTGGGCTCAAACACTCCACGTACAACACAAAAGTCACCCTTCTTTCTCAACATCAGAGCACAGAGCCACAGACACAGGACCAAGGATATTAGCCAGTCTGGTTTGAAGAAAGGATCTGGATCATCTGCTGCTGCTTGATGGTTTTTGTCTTTTTGAAGAAATATTTCAAATAAGGACTTTTAAGTTTATACTTTGTTAAAAAAAAGGGACATAAAATTTAAAACTTATTAAATTAGTCCCTAGATTTTTCAGTGAGTTTTCAATTAAGGACATCCGACCATTTAAAGGTACTTTTTGATAATTTTTTTCCTCAATATTTTAAAAATACTAAAATTACTCTTCATTTAAAGCCTTAATATGGTTGCGACAGCCATTACATGCAGCTGATTACGTGTGGGAACACTGATTGTCTTTCATCACCGTGAGGAAGTCGGGAAAGAACATGAGGAGAATATAGAGGAGGTGAAAGATAGCTTTGTTTCAATGAAGAGTAATTTTGGCATTTTAGAAAGATTTTGGGACAAAAAATATCTTTAAATGGGCGGATGTCTTTAATTGAAAACTTTTTTAATAACTTAGGGACTAATTTGAGAAGTTTTGAAACTTGTGTCTTTTTTTGAAATAAAGTAGAAACTTCCTTTTTTGGAAAACTTCCCTTCTTAAAAAAACTAAAAATCCGTGGAGTCTAGCAAGTCCCCTCATTCCCTTCCTTTACCATAATTTAGAGAATTCATGTCTGAATTTTTTTTAAAAAAATTATCAGGGCACGGTGAGATTTCTAAATCCATCTTATACTTAAGCATTGAGAAATTCCACAAAAGAAAAAAAGAAAGGAATTGAAATGCCAGGAATCATAAAGGTCATTTGAAGCCTTTAAACGGGCTAGAATTTTGAAATTTAGAGAAGAAACATGACATTTGTAAATGGAGGGGACAAGCCATATAGGATAAAAGCAGATTTGGAAATATAAGGGACTTGAAAGAAATGTTGAATGTTGGCTTGTATGTTTTTTTCCTTGGCCCTTATTTCTTATCTAGATAGATTTCAAACCCTCTTGTATTTGTATTTCCTACGGTGGGTTAGAGTGCACAAACATGGGCAGACCCTTTAAGTTTGAGAGCTTTTTTTTTTTCATACTTTTTTACAGGAAAATTCCTATTTTTGAAAATGGAGAAGAGCATGTGCTGTGCAGAGAATTCAAATTCTTCATGAAATTTGGCACAAACCTCGCCAGACCCCACCATCTGTCCTATTTTGAAAAAAACTTCAGAGTAGCATGTGCTGTTATATGATTCAAGTTCTTCATGGAATTGGCATAAATGCCTCTTTTGTCCGGTTCTTATCATCTTCATTTCTCAAAATTATATGATCTGTCAACTTTTATACATTGAGTGTTCTGTCTCTTTCATCCAATACCATCTGCTATTGCAATGTATGACCAAGCAAAAAAAAAAAACCTTACATAAAATAAAAATAATATTAAAATGGAAAAAAGCTTTGTTTGGTAAATCATGGGAAATGAGCGTGTAAAATTTTTTTTTAGCTAGTTGACCTTGTGGTAAGGAAATCTGAAGTAAACCTGCCTACCTAGGGATCGATCCTTAGGTGGAGCTGTGAGAAGGAGCACGCTATCTACTATGATTCCCATGAGTGTGTAAATTTTGTACATACTTATTTGTGAGAATATGAATCTCTTTCATGGGAAATATTCACCTCCACCATCTGACAGTGAAGGATGTGTGGGGCCAGTCAAGAGACAAGGATACCTCCTGAAATCAAAGGACCGCGTCACGAGTTCTTATATGTGAATGTACGTAGGAGAAAATTACCCTCTTTATCATAAATCATCAAAATACTTATTTCAAGGTAAAATTATTAGAACTGAATTTTCTGGACTAGACTCAGTGTAAGATAGACATATCTCATCTATGGTAGGCCCAACATTACTCTTCCTGGTGCTTCGCTCCACTGTGTTCATTTAATCTGTTGATTTAATTTGAATTCATTCTTATAACTCAGCTGCTTCCAACCCAATGTGACCCACTGACACAAGGTGTGATAGAAAAGAGTGCCCTATCTGATGAGTGGAGGCTGGAAGTTTGAATGTGTGCCATCCCAACAAACATGGCATCTCCTTGTTACACTGATCATCAAGAAGTCCAAAATGCATAGAAGAAGAGAATAAAAGAAAGAAAGAAAGAACATAATGGTCTCCATTATGGATGAATGGTGGGGTTAGGGCACACGCAGGGCGGACCCAGGTTCAAGCACGTGGGTGCGGTCACACCCATTAAACCACAGTGTGCTTCAAAAAATCTAATTAAAAACATGTGTACTTTGTACTTTCTATACGTAGTCACCTTGCCAGTAGGGCAGCACATAAGAGACAAGAAGAAAATAGGCAATGCTAATAATTAATAAAGAGCAGCTATATGAAGAAGAATAGCAAGAAACTTACATTTCTCTGGTAGGGTCCCCCCAATTGTACCAGCCGGTAGGTATGATGATGTTGTCCATGTATGTGTATGCAAAGACAACTCTGGAGAAGGTTCCCCAGGCCCTGCCCAAGTAGAGGGCCCCTGACCCAGTCACCTTGCAGTTCACAAATGAGAACCCTGTGTCTTCTAAAAGGTTATTCCTGTTCTGGGCTGTGAGGGCTCCATAGTTCCGAGCTATTGCATGCACATGGCAACCCTACCACAATAAATACACACAGGAATGGAAAAATCATAACCTTGGAAATGCTCTTGAATCTCAATTTATGCAAAAAAAAAAAAAAAAAAGGGCAATATAGGAATGCTCCTTGTCCAAAATTCATTTATCACCTAGTCTGTTGGAGGTGACATGGGTCCAGAATGGATCCTATTAATTTGCATTCAAGTTAAGCCCAAGTCCGCTTCGTTTCTAATCAGTCCAATCTCCACTAATTTGACATTTAAAACATCATCACTTGAGATTAGAGTCATTTTTACTATGGCCATGAGCTAATCAAACATTTTCATGTGTCCAATCCAACAACCGATATCATTGCGACTAAAGTGAAAATTGAGCCAGTTTTAAGAATTTGAGGGGCAGATCTTGTGAGAGGGTAGATTCTAATAAAGGTGGAGCTGTTGCATCATCATCATTACCATCTTAATCTTAGTCATATCCCATCCATTTGGGGTTGTCTAAAGGTGTTCTACTTATAAAAACAAACCTCCAAGGTCCACACCTGTATGAATTCTGCAAAAATGGGCCATCTCTACTCCATATGCTAGGTCTTGCATTTTAATTATATCCAGTTGTTCCCATCACACTAGGTTCCAAAAAGAGAGAAAAAAGAAAAAGGAAATAGCAAATACATTGGGAGTGGTCCCAAGATCAAACTAATACAACAAAAGAAAATGGTCCAGTTAGGTGGCCCAAAAGGCAAAGAAAATCAAGAGTACTATGGAAGAATAGATATCTTTAATTAAAGTAAAAAGAGAATCCCACCTCATACAAAGAGAGTCCATTTCCAAATATGAAATCCACAGAGCCTTCAATATAGCAATCTTTGTAATAGTGCCTACCCACATGATCATAGAGTGTATCCTGTGCACCCAAGAACTTGCAACCTAGAAAGGCAGCTGTATCTCCAGATATTCTAAATGCAACTGCTTGCTTTCCTGCAGCTCCTGGTGGTGGAACTGGGGTAGTGTTCTGCCAAAAAAGAAGGACATTGAACATTCTTAGAATCAGTGCTCTAAACAAAAACCAAGGGCTATAACAAGGAAATAAATATTTGCTCTAGTGTTGAAGTTTGTTCAGGACTAACAATAGTGTGGAATTGACAAAAATCAATGCAATAAAAAATTTACCGTGGGAATGTTATTTATTAAAAACAAATTAAACATTACAATGAGTTTTTGAAGCCTAGGTGAATGGAGCATACACAAAAGGACAAAAGAAGCATCACAAGTGTAAATTTGATATAAATTGCTCATGGATTTCCTAAAGAACAATGAATAGGTTAAGGGTTCAGGCACAAAGATAGAATATCTTTCCTTTCCTTTTTGGGTAGGAGAATATGACAACATTGGCATTGAAGCCTAAAACAGCATAGCTTAGTGCCAAGAAAGCATGCGAACTGTACAGCATCACTAAAGCCTTTTTCCTTTTACCTTGAAAGTAATGTTCTTGGCTATGAAATAAGGGGCATTCACAGCAAAAGTTGCATAGTTGAAGGTCCCAATGGGCTGCCCTTTGGGTCCTAATTTTTGAGCTGTGTCTCCCCATTGAACTATTGTTTTATCAGCTCCTGCTCCTTCTATTGTTATGAAAGCTTTTAATGGAGGAATATTCACCTTTTCCCTGACAAATATCAAAATCTGAAATTTTAGAAGAAAAACTAGAAAGCATTAACAGTTAGGAAAAAAGAAAAGAAAAGAAAAGGAAAGCTAATAAGTTTTTTCCATACATTCATTACTTGTATCAAACTCATTTTCCAACATGCAGACATAAAAAATTAAAAACTTATAGCATTATAGTTCACTATCTACAACCATGCATGCTCAATTACAGTCTCATTAAACCAAACAATTGAAATCAGGACATAAATATCAACCCTCCCACATGAGAATTTGATAGTATGAAACAAAACACATATCCCACATTGATGAAAGAAGTTAAAAAGAACTCGATATCATAAAAAACACGGCATCAAAACTCACTTATAAACTCCTTCATGGACCTTAATAACAACCCTCACAAGGTTAATAAAAGGAAGTGAATCTATGGGGGCCTGAATGGATGTGAAGTCCCCATGTGAAGGGTTCTTATGGACAGAGAGAGTGTAGGAAGGGAAGATCTTATTAGATGCTGTGGTGAAGAGGGAATGTCGGAGGCGCCCAACAAATCTGACCCATTGCATGAATTGCTGTTCTGCCAATTGGGTCTGTGTTGAATTGGGTGGAAAATGCTTCCACGACGATTTACTGGGCCTGAGTCCTTTCTTGTGGCAGAAAGCTTGATTGCAATGCAGTAGGATAAGAAGAAGAAGAAATATAATGCAAGAAGAACGTGAAAAATCCAACATTGTGAGAATGAGATTGAGAAAGCAGAAAGAAAAGTGGAGAGAGAGTGTTCATGTGTAGGAGGGAGATTGCATTATGGGATTTTTTTTATAGTGTTCTCTTCTTTTGGGTGGGCAGAGAATTGGTGTTTGGAGAGAGGGAGAGAGAGTGAGAGAGTTCACGGGTTCTTCAACTAACAAAAAAAGTGGAGGGAAGCTCACAAGCTAGCAATCTACATGACAGAAAGGCCACCTTTTGTTGCCATTGATTGAATATTAGTTTCTTTTTACCAGATTGTATGGTCATGTTTTCTTTTGCTTGTGTTCTTGCTGTGGTGTTCTTATTCATGCCCGTGAGTCTCTCTCTATATGTTTGTGTGTGGTGTGAGAATATGTCATACTCCGCTCATCTGCCCTGCTTTCCTTTTTTTTTTTTTTTTAATTAGTTTATTTAAGGAGTATGAGATGGAACTTCCTGACCTGACCTGCTAGGTTTGGGTTATAATATTTTGAACCTGATTAATAAATGTTTCGAGTTCACAACAAGGCTATGCATGCATTATATAGAACCCACCAGCTAGGTTAAGCCCAACTCGGACATGAGTCGACTTAAATTACTTTAAATTCTCAAGCTTCCGACTTCTACTCCAACTAGGGACATAAAGGGGTCCCTAATTCTTCATTTATTATGATGTTCCGACTTATTAAAAACCGGATTTAGGTACTTATTTTGGCCCCGATAAGTATACAGGTCAGGATTCTTTTTTGGACATATGACCTAAACAGGTCCGTGCCGGTTTCAACTTGGTTTCGACCCATGGACATAGGACTCGATATATTACCTCTATATTTTTAGAATCCCTCCGAAAATTTAGTTTTTTTTTTTCTCATGTCATTCTCTACTTAGACCTGGACCCATCCCATATATAGAATCGGTTCTGGTTCAATTCCATCCTTTCATTAAGGACTCTGGTTCCACCTTCTCATTAATGGTTCCAGTTATCTATCAACCATGGACCTGGACCAGAACTGACCGTTTACATTCCTATGCTGGGCTTCATGGGCTGGGTCAGGCTGGACCAAAGCTTGTCCAAGCTTGGTACTTGTGGATCTACATATTGAGAACTGGATACGGCCCATGGCATTAAGGTCAGGTCAAAGGCTGCCCATTTACAAAATATTCTTCTGTGCTAAATTGGTGTTCCAGGCCTGGGCCTGTGAGTGTTTATTTTGGTCCAGGATCGGCACATGGGGCCATAAGGCGACAAAGTACGGCTTGTGCCCACGTGCAATGAAAGACAGGCTCAAGTTAAGTCAACCTGATTAATAGGAGAGTAAAAATCAAGTTGGCCAATTTTTGTTATCCAAAAAGCCCAACTTGGCCCCAATCTAAATCCGACCAGAATCCAACCACTAAAATTAGCATGACTCAGCAGAGCTATTTGAGTCAACCGAGTCTCATAAATATTCAACTCGATGAGATGGCAAGCTTTCCATTCATGGATTTCTGAAGTCACAACCCGTTTAGATTCTCCACACATTACACCCATTTCAACGAGGTCCCATCTGTAATCGGTGGTGCTCAAGACCATGGAATTCAGGTGGGCCACGTGACCTGATTGAATTATTAGCTTTTGACGGTCAACAAGTCAACAATGGCCATGAGAGTACGAGATGCAGTGTCACATTTCCTTCAATCTCGGGTATTTGCAGTAGTGGGGGTGGGGAACATGAGAATGACGATATGCACATTCCCCCCCGTGTCTCCTCAGTCCTCACAGTCTCTCCCTCGATTAGTGGAAGGAGTCCTAGTGGAGCCCACATATTGAAAATCAGGCTCGTTGTTAGAACAATCACATGTAAAACGCATGAATAATTTCTTCTCAAACATGTGAGTCCCACTACATATTATGGCTGCCTAGGTCCAATTCAAGTTGATATCTTGATTGATCAGCTCACCTGTGATTTGATCTAAGTACCTGAAATTCATGGGTCGTTTCCACTTTTATGTAAAATGTTTCTTCTGAAGCACGTGGGCATGATTCATATATAAGAAAAGAAAAAATCTACATGTCCCGATTTTAGGACCCACTGATGGACCGATTGTATGTGAAAACATGGCCTGAAAAGTTGAATGGATCGGGACATGTAGACTCTCTCATAAGAAAATTATGGATCTAATTTAAGCATACCCAGGCCCAATTCAGATTCTCTAGGCTCGAGCCCGAGCATGCCCATTCCGAATTGGGTTTTCATGCGGGCTTGGGCTAGATGAAGCCCAAGATGCACCCTCTACCTGCAGGCATAATAAATCCCTAGTTTCACAATAATACATCCACCCCACTATTTGTAGCAAGATTTTCAATTGCATTTGGAAAGGGTTTATTTGTTTTTTTAAAGTAAGGTTTACAATCTACTGTGACTTTGACACTACTCATAGGAAACAATATTATCCTCAATGTGCCAGAAAAAAGAACACATACAGCAGTTCACTCCAGATTCAATTGATTTTCATTAACACACTGATGATGTATTCCACAGCATCTGACATCAGATCGCTATTTCATGACATTTTCTTCAGAACAGGAAGGATACAGGAGGAGAGAGTTTCACCTCTCAAGGAGGGGGCTGCTGTAAGACACAATAAAATGAAATATGAGTTCAAAAATAAAAATAAAAAAATTGGAGGGAGGGGTCAGTTTGATATCCAAAAACTGCTCAGCAACAGTCGGACAAGTGGGTAATGTTGGGGCGAACCAGAAAAGTTTGGGTAGAGCCGGATCTAAGTGTTGGCTAGGTAGGCGTCCTGTAGTAAGAGGGGTAGTTACTATAATTCGTCCCCGCCTACGGATCAGTCGACATTTTTCACAAATTTTACAAGTCAAACAACCATGAGAACACAATCACATTAATCCCATCACAGAGTTCTCCTATTTTCTGCTAACACTGTTAATTTGAATTGGATGCTTGTTTTACAGGGGAAAATTTGAGGGGGTAATAGTCCAAATATGGAAAGAGAATCACATGGGTAGGGATGCAACTAGGCCGCGCTGACAACCTATACGACTACAACAGTTGGTTGCGTCTAGCCAAGTTCCATTTGCAGGCTATATCTCAGACAGCCTATCATGTGGGCCAAAGTTTTACAACCATCAATCAAATGGATGTTTAGAAGGAAAAAACTTAGCCACTGCCCAGCTGAGTCGAGGTACAAGGAACCAATGATGACAAGACCAGAGAGACCAGACTTTTTTTTTTTTTCTGAGTTGGCACCAGTGACCAGGAGAGGAAAGTGGAAACCACGCTGCGAGGGATCGAACCCTGGCAGGGGCTATGGGAGTGGGTGCCCCAAGAAGATGGCTCGGATCTGTCTCCACCCACTGTGGCATATCTAGTTCCATCTAAAACATACAAACTGGATTAAGTGCATGCTCTTTCAAGCTGTTCTTTAGCATCATATGATTAAACTGTAAACATTTCAACTCCATAATAAGTCCAATGTAGTACAGATAAAGTAAAACAAGCATGAAATAGACTGGTATCAAGCAAGAACTTTTACATTAAAGTCAATACATCAAGCATAAGGCACCTGGTAATGACACGGAGCAACTGACCTGGAGCAAACATCCCTTCCTGAAGAAGTCACTTCAATCTTTGATGAGACATAAGGTGCATGTACAGGGCACTTTTTATTTCAAAAAACCAAGGTTGACACCCATATGAATGCTCTTCAGTGACCCCGTTCAAAACCAATGCGGGTTCTGCCAGACCCACCATCATAGCCATCTCTCATAGAAGAGCCTGCACTCGCTTTCATGGTCCCTCCGCTCCCTATTTTCTCCATTGCCTTCTTACCTCCCTTCTTCACCTCCGTCAAGAACAGGTCCAAACCAAAAGGATCGGCTTCTTCCACCTGTTTCTCAAACTCAACTGGCCTTTCTCTTGGCCCAGCTCGTTCAGAAACACCAGAAAACGCCTTATCAGGCTTGAACCGGTCGGTCTTAAGTACCTTCTCGAGCTGCTCATCTGCACCCCCATACATATCAGCATCCGCATCTTTCTTGGGCCTGTACAAGCTAGATAATGTAGACTGTGCTGTAAATAGACCCTTGTCATATATGTTGTACTGATCATCGGTCACAAACCCAGACTCCATTCCTTTCTCTTGATTAAACAGTCTCTGATCATACATGACTTCACCTGTACGACCTGCTCCAGCACTGGCCATCCCCAGCGCAACCTTCTCACTGATATCACGATCTCTATCCCTCGTGATCTTACTCTTCTTTCCCATTGCAGCATCCTTGGCCTCCAACCTTCTCTCCCTCTCCCTTTCCCGCCGTCGCTCCTCGCGAATTTTTTCACGCTGCAGCCGCTCTTCCCTTTCTTCCTTTGACTCCCTTGGCATCTCCTTCTCCTTCACTCTTTCATAATCCACTCTCACCTCACCACCATCAGTCATGCCCTTTTCAGTTGGTATAGGTACAGCCGCTGGTGGTGCACCACCAGTTCGCTCCGACCTTGCCTTCTGTGCCAATGCCCGTAACTCATGCTCCTTTCTCTCTTTCTCCTTCATCAATAATTCCTTCTGAACCTTCGACCTCATAGCAACGGCTTCCCTAGCCTTCTGCTCTGCAACATACAGCGACTCTGAAAGCTTCGCAAAATTGTCATTGATCTGAACCTCTTGTAAACCCCTTCCATCAGCAGCCAGACGTTTATCCAATGGGATTGTGTAACCTTTCTGATTCTTCCAATTTGAGATGCATGGAGGTATTTTCCAGTCTTGCTGATCTTTCACTGTCACAGGGCGAGGAGGAGAGTGCATGACTGGCACAGGAGGAGACCCAGATGCCTTTGGAACCCGCTTATGTTTGAACTTTGGTGGTTCAAGTGGGTCCACAGGCATCTCTACCATCCGTATGATCCTCTCCTTTGCACCCGAATTGAAAGCTGCTGATTGCTGTGATGGTTTATACTTTATAAACTTTGAGTCAGACGACTGAGTTGGAACATTCTTTGGCTGTGCTGCACTCAGTCTGACATTTACAATCTTCTCTAAAGCAGCTTTTGTGCGTTCTGTTGTCTCCTCAATTTCTTTCTCCCACTCGTCAGTTTTATTCTCCTCTTCAGTTAGGATTTTCGGGATGAGGTCTTTGTGTTGTGAATACACAATCTTTGATGCATTCTCATTCTGTTTTACTATTGCATCAAAGGCCAAGTTTCCATGGGAGTCAACAGTCAGTGGAAGGATTTTCGACCCTGGCTTTTCATCTTTCCTGCCCATGCCGAGTGGGTACTGGGCAACATGGATCTCGGGGAATGCCCCACCATCCCCAAAATCCTCAGGTTTCCGAGGAACATAACCAGACCGCTTCCCATAGGGAGGGATCGGTTTGGCTTTGGCTAATGATACTCGCTCACTTTCAGATGAATTAAACCGCTCTTTGAACCATGGGTCCTTGGAATGGTCATAAAATGAAGAAGTAGACGACTTAGCAGGTGGGAGAAGTTCCTTCAGGGCCGCCATGGTGAAATCAGTGTGGGAAACAAAGACCCAATCTGGATCTTAAACTTGATGGCCTAAGAAAAGAAACCAAAGAAAACTCATCAGTTAAAGAAGTTAAAACCTTCAAAGATGCTATTGAAGTTCATAGGATAAAGCAGGAAAAATGAAAACAATCTGAATTGCCGGGTCAAGTTGAACAGTTGGTTAGGTAGCAAAGTATGGACCTACCCCAAGTTCCACCTGTTCACTAGTAATCAGATTAGAAATGTCAGTTCAAACTTCAAACCCAGAATTACTAGGTCAGGTTGACGAGCAGAGGTAATGGATCCAACGTAATGGATCCAACTAAAACCAACCCATTCATCAATTGGGTTGAACATTGTCTACTTGAATTCCAAATCATAGTTTCAGAACTCAGTTAGACTCAGCAAAGTTAACCTAGATTACCAATAACATCCAGAACTCAATGCAAAATATCAGTTTTTTTTAACAGCTTTAGTAAGGAATTAGTTGATTCAACCAAAACCCATTTAATTCAATCAAAACTCATACTAAGCTCAACAAATATCAAAAATCATTTTCAATTTTTCTCTCTGTATGTGTTAATAAAGATCATGGACTTTTTATGTGCTAATATAGACATTTTGATTTTCCAACTCTTGTCAAAACTAACTCTACAAGTTGACTTGGTCCAATAGCTTCCTGGGTCGATCCTAGTTTCATATTTTTTTGAACAATGCCCTAAAACCACCAACCCAATCCACGTTGGCTTGGCAGATAGGGTCAGGAAATGCCATCTACTCCACACCTGATTGCAGATTTGAACATTTGTATACAGATACATAGAAGTAGACTCTTTACCATCACAACCAATGCCATGAATAAATATGTATGTATTAGAAGACTACTTAATTTGACCTATGTTTGCTTGATCCAGCTCAATCATCTTACATCCCTACCTCTCTGGAAGTGCCCCAAATTTTCCTCTAGTCTGCCAATACAAACCATTGGATTAATCATGTGTGAAACCATGATAATTAATATTTACACATGTCAATCCAACAATTTATGTAGGGCCTATCTTTCATGGAATCTCCATGATTTTATAACACTTTTGATGCAAAACAACATCTAAACGATTTGAAACCCTAACTATATCAGAAAGACATGGTTTTTACATCAGAAAGACAAGGTTTCAACCTTTTATCACTGATTCTTTTGTTCTTCTGCTAATTGAAATCGACGATATGCAAAAGATACAGACCGCCTGGAATCCAAAAAAAGCCCAAACACCACAAAAGATTTACATGAAGGAAAAAGTGGGAAAATTTGGAAAGCACCATGTTTTACCTGATTTCGTGAGGGAATCGAAGGATCGATCGAATGAAAAACGAAGTGTTCTTGAGATCTGGGGGATTCTTGAACGATTTGAGAAGGAGAAAACGAGGGTTTGTGAGGGAGAGAGAGGATTCTATTTCTAGGGTTTCTGTGACAATTTGGTAGATCTAATAAGGTGGTCAGTTTAAAAATAGAGAGCTGCTAATGCCACACCCCAAACTTCTCTGAGCACACCCCTTTTTTATGACCAATATATATCCCTGTGTCAAATTACCTAAAGGGTCATCTATCAAAAGTCTATCCAACTTTTTTCTACACCCCCCCACCCCCCCCACAACAGGTCATCTATCAAAAGTCTATCCAACTTTTTTCTAACCCCCCCCCCCCCCCCCCCACGCCCCCACAAGCCCAGCTACCACCGTCCCCTCTGGAAGCACTGCTGGAGGGCTAGAGGGGCAGGGCAGCGGGCAGAGAGAGGGAGGGAGAGAGGGCGGCGGCATGGAGAGGAACTGAAAAAATGAGGGTAGAGGGGTTTGGGTATTTTGGGAACAATGGGGTGTGTAGAGAGAAATTCTGGGATTTTTTCCACTTATTTGGGGTGTGTATAGAGAAGGGGTGTGCTCAGAGAAGCTTGGAGTGTGGTGCTCAGAGAAGCTTGGGGTGTGGCATTAGCAGTAGGGTTGTAAACGGGTCGGTTCCAGTCCAGTTCCACCAGAACCCTTAAGCTAAACGTGGTTCCGGAATCCGGAACCGAGTCGGAACCTGGAGACATGTTCTGAAACCGGTTCTTGTTGGTTTTGCAACGATTAGAACAAAACAGAATAAAAGAGAGAAGCAAACTTAATCAAGAAAAACCCAAGGGCCTGTTTGGATGCACAAGAAAGCATAAGATTTTTTTTATTTTTAAGAAAATGTTCTTAACCTCTCATTTAGAGGTGTTTGGATAGCTTAAGAAAAAGAAGAGAATCTTCTCTTTTCTGGCAAAAAGTAAGAGATTTTTCTTTTCACCCTGACCCCGCATGAAGAAATCTTTAAGAATTAATTATTGTGATCTGCGGACCACTATTCCTCAAGCAACGAAAGGGTATGTTTTAACTTCTCCCTTCCTCTCTTCCCCTCTTCTCTCTACCATTCCCTCAACTTCTTTCCACTTTACTCTCTCGGTCTCCCGTCTACCTCTCCCAGATTATGTTTATTCCACTCAATCTTCTCCATTATGACCCTCTTCTATTTAACCCTCGCATAACTCTCGCCCTTCCCTTCCCCTCTCCTGTGCTCTTTTCCTTCCCTATCTCGCCCTTTTCTTCTTTCCTTGGCTCTTCCTCACACTCTTCTCTTTCCTTCCCTACTTCCCTCATCCTCTTCATCTGTTTTCTTTATTTCTGTCCCTTTGCCAGGCCACCTTGTCATTGCTACAGTGGGGTTGATTCGAGGCTTTGATTTCAATTATATTTTATTTAATGGATTTTTTAATTATCAAAAGGATTGCAATTCGTGGATATTGATTGCAACCTATAGGGTTGAGTTGAGATTTTATTTACTGATTTATATATTTACTAATTTATTATTAAAATGAATAAATATATGATCTTCTATTTTCCAATCAAGTGGGATATGAATTTCGGGTAAAAAGTCGATAATTATGATGTGTGGATTACATTGTTTGATCATATGAGAACAACCCATTGGCAGTTTGGTGTTTTCCTGTGTGATCTATATGAGAACAACCCATTGGCAGTTTGGTGTTTTCCGGTGTGATCTATATCCATTGTGTTATTTTTAGTGAAAGAAGATGGTGCTATATTTGATCAATTCTATTGTTTCAAATTTGATCAAATAGTAATTTGAATACCGAAGACTCCTATGTAAGGACTAAGATTTTTTAAATAATAAGCCTTTAGGTTTTTAACCATGAATGCTTAATAGAGTAACATTGGATAGCTTAGGGCCAGTTTGGTAACTCTACTAATATAGTCAAGTCAAGTAAAGTTGATTTTGAAGAAATAATAAAATATAAGTGGGTTATGATGGTATTTTATTTTTAGTTATTTGTTATGAAATCTTTTTGACTTTTTGTATGGAAAAGTGGAGTTTTTTTGTATTTTAGTGAATAAAGGTAGTTGCTCTTTGACTTTTTGTATGAAAAAGATGGGGGGAGTTTTGAATAAAGTGCATTTGATGTGACATCTTATCTGGAAAATGGAGGCTTTACTTGACTTGTATTGTATTAGTAAAGTGCCAAACGTGCCCTTTGGTATACCATATTTATGCATATCTATCAAACTCCATGGTTTTGTATGAAGAAAGTAAGGTAAGTTCCATGGCATCAACCGCCTAAGAGGATATCTAATCTATATCATTTTCAATTGTTCTGTGTTAAAGAAGAAGGCTGCCACATCAATTTACACTTTCATTTTTTGCCCATTTAACAATCTCATTAGAGCAACATGTTTATTGAAAAGTGATCTCTATGATAGTAGGTCATGCAAATAAGTTATATGATTCTATAATATCATATTCCAAGAGCAATATGCTGGACCAATAAAGCGAAAGGTACAAATGCAAATATGTTGTGGGATGAATATATAGCATTCACATTGAAAGGCTATGAGATTGACACTACTTTTTAATTTTTCATGAAGTTATGCAATGTTTCAAGATCCTTATAAACAAATTTATGAAGTTATATGTCACTATTTGCTTGATTTTGAAATTTTAATACATGGTGATTTCATCTGCAGCAAAAGGCCTAACATCTTGGTTCAAAATCTGGTGAATTCTTCAGAATTTGCCAAACAGCAATAATAATGAGATGTTATAAAATCTAATCTGCAAATATTTTCATCTGCACGCATCCAAACGGGCCCTAAACGTAAACAGAATATAGGAATGAAATCATCCGTCCAATCATGCATGCAAACCATACACTCATACAAAAATCAAAACAACCAAAACACCAAATTCTACAGAAGAAAGAGACTGCAGCACAAGGAAAACCTAATCTTAAAGATCGGAGTAAAACTTACCAAAGGGAAGAAACTGAGCTGGGAGGAATCCACCGATTTGGTGAAGATTGAGAGCAGAGAGCGATTAGGGAACGAAGGAGATGAAGAAAACCCTAACTTTGTCGTGCGAATGTATAAAATGGGGGAACGAATGGGGTTAGATAGGCCTTTTGTTAACGTGGAAATTAACCGGGTCCCGGGTCCACGGTTGGCTCCGGAACTGGACCGTTTAGATCTCAGATCCGAAAGCAAGTTTCGGAATCGAATCCATTTACCCATCAGAATCTATATAAGGATGCAAACTCGCCGGTTTTCTCAGGTCGGAACCCCTGGCCCTGGGTAATTGGACAATTGATTTAGTAGCGATCAGTGGCGGCTCTAGAAATTCAAGTCAGTGGGGTCAACGAAAAACTTATCTTTCGCAAATCGAATAAATTTATTTTTCTCTTTATCAACATTTGTCATCTATTTTCGATAATTCAACAAATATAATATAAAATTCTTAAATAATCTATTTCTGATAATCTGACAAGATACTATTAAATTCTGAAAAATAAAAAAAAAACTATAAATTTTAATGCATGGTTACCAATAGTGTTTAATCCAAAATGAAAATCTAAATACATAAACTCCTATAGCTGCCCTCAACAGGTTTTCATGTGTTGAAATTATTGCATAATAACTTCATTATCAACACTAGCAACTAACATCCTTTTTAATATATATAATCAAATAGTCAGTCATCCATTGATCTCTCATTCCGTTACGCAACCTATTATTTACGCATTTCATTGCTGAAAAAGCTATTTCTACCGTCACGGTCGCTACCGGTAAAATCAACACCAATTTTAGAAGCGAATAAACCAATTGGTATACAATGTCCTTTTTTGTCTCCACTAATTTTCTAGCAATGTCACAAATTCCTTTAAAATCTAAAAACTCTTTGTTCTAGCGCATATTAGAAATGTGGGCTCATTAATTTTTTTTATATTTTGGTTGACAGTTGGCTCATTAACTTAAGTGGTTGGTATTTTATGGTGACTTTTGTTCACTACCACAGCAACAAAGAAAATGTGTAAAGTTAGCAAATGTGGAGGTGAAAATCTTAAATTGAGTGGGGTCAAACTTAAAAGTTCATGTGGAATCAAACTCAAAATTTCAATTCATGAGATAAAAATTTTTATTTTTAAATATTTTTTCAAATCTCAGTGAGGTCAATTGATCAGTGTGCCGCCGCCCATGGTAGCGCTCTTCGAGATGTTGCCTGGATAAAACAGGCCCTTTTGAAATTCTTACATAAAGCTGCCCTTGATTCTTCGAGAATTATAGGAGGCCCCTTGTTCTATACAAAAGCTTTTGTGCACAACCCCTTTTCCATTTTGGAGTGTATATATAATGGGCTTTAGAATTTAGATACCCTTTTGTATTTGTAATAGAAAACTACTCAAGTATACTGATTTTTATAAATTACCAAAGATGGTCCATGGAAGGTCAATATTTTTTTTTCTTCTATTGCATGGGAAAAATTGTAAATTGTACTAATCATAAACTAACATAATCTATCAGCCCAAGGGTTATTTGTGGAGTTGTTTTATTTTTGTGCTGTTCTCCGCTCCACCAGTGTGCTTTGCTCGAGTTTTCCATGCTCTATGTTCCACCACACAATGTGTTCCCCCTTGTTTCATTGGTGCCAAATTCAATTCTCGGACACCTAGCCAAGCTGGGATGCCCTTTAATTTCATTGGGCTATCCCATACTCTTTATGGAAAGTTTATGTTATTAAAACTTGAATGATGGTGGTCATCAAAGTGGGCCCACTAATTTGGGTGTGTGGTCATTTGGCCTGCTGTGGGCTATTTTTCTTTTATAAGCCCGTTTCTTTATCAGAATTCCAAGAATTCATGTATGGGAGAATGTCCCCTTAGGTGGAATTTCAAATTCATTTTTTTTTTTTTTTGAGGATTTGAAATTCCAACAAATGGTATAAAGAGTGGAATTTCAAAAATTCCAAAAAATCTTTTAGGTTGTTGGAATTTGAGCAGTTGGAATTTGAAACTCTATTGAAAGAAACACAGCATTTCAAATGTCATGAGACAAGATGTCACATCATGTCAAAAAAAAAAAAAAAAAACCCCAACCTCCCAAATTCTAGACATAAATTCCGATAAAGAAATAAGAATGAGTACTCGAACACATCCACTTTCATAACTGCACAAGCAACCCAACCATCCCAGTGATAGGCTGCTACGATGAGGGCCATGTTTGCCCAATAAGTCTAACATATCACTTTTACATGTTAATTGCTACTTTCTGCATAGAAAAGAAAATCCCAGGAATCCAAAGGAAAAAAAAAATCTCACTTTGTAAAATGTCAAGGGTCCAAACACCATTTGCTATACTAATTCTCGTTGGATAATCTTCAAGTGTAGATTGCAAATAACTTCCAATTATATATAGAATATGATGCTCTTAATTATATTTAAGTTAGAAAGTATAAAATTAAAAAAAAATATTGGATTAGAGATCAAAGAAAGGTAATTAGGGATTTGGGTTTTGGAATTGAATTTTAGAGATTAGTTTTTTTATTAGAAATAACTAATTGAGGTTTTAGAAATATGGATTAGTGACATAGATTAGATGTTAAAAAGGAGAATCAGATATTAGAGATTAGGGATTAGACTTTAGGGATAGGGTTAGGGTTTCGAAATGTCGAATTGTTATTAGGGACTAGCAACAAAATCCCATGTTAATTAGCCCGGGCAAAAAAAAAAAAAAGAATATTTAAATTTGGGGTTTTGTTTATAATATATCACTTATTAGAAATCTCATATGATAATAATGTCCTAATATAAGGCCCTAACAAATGATAATAATTGTCCTATGTAGGTCCATGCCCATTAAGACATACATTATTCTTAAACTCAAATTTTGGTTAAATATACTTTAGAAAACATTCACTTATTTATCAAAGAGATTTTATTCAATAAGAAAAAGGTAATCAAAAAAGAATAATCATCAAGTATTTAATATGTAAATGGGCCAAGCATCTGAGGTGGCTCAAAGAGAAGCCAATGTTGTCTTTCTTTTTGTAATGTGTATTTAGTATAGAAATATGCAATATAAGGATATGAAGAGACATAATTTAGGGATATTTAATTATTAATAAGATTAGAGGAGATAAGGATTAGAAACCATCCATTAAAGATAGATTTGATTAATTGATTAAGGAGAGATATTATAGGATTTATTAAGGAGAGTTATGATGGGGGAGAGGGGAAACATACCTACTCATTTAATCTCATTTAAAAACCTACGTCAAATCTTCTAATTCAAAGGCCAAAGTAGTTTTGAGGCCGATTTCAATTGAAATAAATGTGGTTAACATTAAATGGAATGGTCAAAATAAATTGAGGTTGATTTCAATTGAAACTCTTTCATATATATATAAAAAATAATATAATAACTTGCACAAAAACCCGTGCTCACATTCAATTCAAATTGAACAATAATAGATTAAAAAATTATTCTATATCACAAATAAAAATACAAATGATGAATTAGTTTGGAATGAACATCATAATATAGTCCTAAATTCGAAAGAGACTAAGGCCTTGTTTGGCAAATCTTATCTATATGATATAGATCTATGGATAATAGATTTGTGTAAAATAGATGTGTGTAGAATAGAGGTTTTACTTTTTGACGGTTTGGTAAGACCAATTCGCAGTTTCAAATAGACATTTTAAAAATCTTATGGTCCAAAGTTTTTCTTAAATTTTTAGAGCTATGCAAGGAATTAGGTGCCGAAAGTTGATACCATAAATGTTATTGAGCTTGTGAAGAGGATCAATGGTCCATTTTTGGTCTTGGGGGCCCACAAGTTCCAAAAAATCAAATATAAGTGTCCCCTTTTAATCACAAATAGCTTGAGATCCACAAATGATCATCGGTTGAAATTTGATACATTGGCCGTGTTTTGGGTTCCAAAGAGATTATATGGTTTAGATTGATATTAAGAGAGACACAAATGAAGATAATTAGGAAAATCCAAACTGGGATTTCTAACGTGAAAACCGAATTAGTTTATGCTTACATTCATCAATGGTCTAAAGTTTTTCTCCAATATCTCAAAATCTGCATAGAATTAGGAACTAAAATTTGGTAGTGTAGCTGTTATTAAGCTTGTGAAGAGAACCAATGGTTCAGATTTTGATCTTGGAGCCCAAAAATTCCAGCAAATTGGATCTAAGGGTCCACGTTGTTCTACACATAACTTGGGATTGGTGAATGATCAACGGGTCAAATTTAGGCCCATAGCCGTTCTTGGGCTTTTGGAGACATCCAACGGTTTGGATTTTGATTTTGTTCCCCAAAATTTAAAAACAAAAAGAAAAGGCGGTGAGGCATTGTTTAGCACTGTTGCATGTGTCTGTCTGCTTTATTCATATTTGTCTGTCCCAAAAAGCTGTGTTTCAGGGCCCTTTTCATATAGACATATATTGTCTACGATCTGCTTCACATAGACATTTTGATTACACCATCCAAACAATCTTATTTCTCAAAACCTCTATTTCAAACCTCTTTAAGACAAATAGAGGCAAGATTAAGACTTGCCAAACGCCCCCTAAATATCAGAAAGGAAATGAATATCATAAACAAGCAAAAAAATGTGTATACCATATGTGGAAGACACATATCAAATATATTGTAAACCGGAAAAATTATTGGTGCACTTCTTGCTTCCTACTTCCTCTCTGAATCCCTACAATCGTCACTGTAACTTAGCAAAATAAAGGGAGTATAGAAAGAGAAAGAACAAGAGTTGAAATGAGTGGTTGATAAGAGGAGGAAGTACATGAAAAGGTAGAATTATACAGGTTGCATGTTTGTTAGAAGTAGTGGGGTAGATGGGAGTTGTATGAGTGAGGGAGTGCATGAGAGAGAACATGCTATACACTTGTAAAAACTGAATGTAACTTCCAATCAAAATTGAAAAAAAGGTCAAAATTAGATCCAAGCATTCTAGGTTAATATATT
Organism: Umbellularia californica; assembly: GCA_028538565.1. Taxonomy (NCBI): domain Eukaryota; kingdom Viridiplantae; phylum Streptophyta; class Magnoliopsida; order Laurales; family Lauraceae; genus Umbellularia; species Umbellularia californica. The sequence goes on along the minus strand of JAPQWN010000004.1, from coordinate 57,965,708 downwards.
ATAATTAGGTATTGAAATTAGGAATGTAGATTTAGGTTTTAAAATTAGAGATTTGGGTTTTGAATTAGGGTTGCGATTAGATTGGGTTTATGTAATGGGGATAGGGTTTGAATAAAGACTAGTGGAGAAAGATAGAGAGAAAGAGAGAGACCAAGGAGAGAATAAGAGAGGTACGTGGAATCGGGAGCTCCGCTACTTATTGTTCTCTCTCTTCTTTCTCTCCCTCCTCCCTCTCTTTTTTACTTTGGGATAGTGTCCCTAGGACCACTCCTATTGAAATGAAATTTGAGGATACATTCAGAAGGAGATGGGATTTAAACATAGTTTTGATTGACACACCTTGAGAAGAGGAGGCGGTCAACCATAAAAATTGGCTTAGTTTTTTTTTGTCTATTTCAATGGAAAGTAACACTAGTCTGCCCCTAATCTACCTTTATCTATTATATGCAGCCATATGGTTTTTTCAATGACTAGGTTGAGGAATTAAGCAAAGGATGGTTCAGATGGAACATCATCTTTATAAAATAGGATAAATAAGATGATACATGATATACTACACTATCTTATTGTATGCAATCAGAAGATAGGGTAATCACCGATTTTTAAGAGCAAGGAGCTATCCCTAAAACATGATATAGATTTTTGTACACAACTTATCTATCTTGGAGTCCTTGTAATAAGATTTAGAAACCTCTTTTATTAGTAATTGAAAACTACCACAGTAATCTGTGCTAAGCACGGGTATGACCCACGCAGCTAAAATCGTTAGGGGTGCTCATGGACTGGGGTAGCCCGAGACCGACCCCGGTTTGGGCTGGGCTTTAGCCTTAACGTTTAGTAGCTGGGATGGACCTGGATATAAACTATGGTCCCGGGATGTGCGAAAAGAAACACCAAAAGACATGATCTAGATTAGATGAACATATATACATGATATACCTTTTCTTGGCCTCTTGGCTATGATCAAGATTAGATGCACATATCTTGAATTAGCATTTCAGAACCATGGTTCTCAGGGAAACGTGAGAAACCATTCTTTCTCATGAAAGGTGAACAGTGATTACAAACTCAAATCTCTCTTTCCTTGAGCCACATCAGTAATTGGGCCCCATTTATTACTTCAAAAGACATGCCAACTTTTTATTTCTCTTTGAATCAATAGTTGCATCTCTTAAAAAAAGGAAACACACCTTTCATATCTTTAAACAATTTCTCTACTAAAACTATTCATCACACCAACTTTGGACATCCAAACTCCCTCTATGTGTCCATTTATTCTAACTTAAAGATGGATAAGACCTAGATGAGGCAATTGCCGTATAGAATTTGTCGAAGATGTATAAGACCTAGATGAGGCAAATGCAGTGTAAAATCTGCTAAGCACAAAATCAAAACATGTTCACAGAAGACAACAAAGTTGAGAAAGAAGCAACTTTGTGTTATGTGTTTCATATAAATGGATTTATATGTTTCATATATTATTTAGGTTACATGAGACTTAACTTGCGTATTGCACGGGCCTTCATGCTAGTTCATTTGATGGGTGTCCCCTTCCTGAAAATCACTTACACAAATTATGCAATCCTATCCATAGGATTGGCTGACATCTACTTGTTTGGCATTTATCATTGCCATATTACTTTCAACTGCATTGCTTCAGTCTGATACACAGGGGCCACTATTCAGTTATACCATCAGTGGGGCTGCCACTAACTGCTCCTGATCTCTTAATATACTGTTGATCAGTGGCTCACAAGAATAGGGGGATGAAATTCCTAGGAAAGAGAGGAAGATCATTCTAATTCGGTGCGGCGCAATTTTTTTTTTTTTTTTTTTGAGAAAAATGGACAAACTAAATTGATTTTTCTCAATAAAGAGAATTTCATTTTTCTATAGCAAAGGTAGAAATGCAGGATGAGTTAGGTTGAAAACCCAAAAAGATAAAATGCCTAGTGCCTTCCTTCATCTAGAGCTGGATCTTTAAACACTCACTTAGTCCCTGCTTTGAGCCATAATGTTGATTTGATGGGAACCGCCTTAGATCAAGGGGTGCTAGGAAAAAGATCCAAAAAAAAAAAAAAAAATTCCTATCTTAGGATTCAGGAATGGTGGAGAATAGAAGGCCAAGCAACAGATGCCCAGGATAAGCCATATTGGAAAATTCCATATATGAGATGGGGCCCACCAAGTTAAATGTCCAGTGGGCCCTATTCACATGGCAATTCATTGCTCAAGTTGCAGAGCCATATACAAAGTACAAACTACTTAAAAAACTGGATCTCATGACCGTTGGAGCCATCCCCCATATGAACAAAAAAAATTTAAATAAAATGCCGTTAGAGAACTGACACCCTCTACAACGGTAGAAAATTTTCAAAAACGCCCGTCTCTCTTGACAGATTCACATTTCCTTACCCCTCCAAAGAAGAAAGCTCCGAAGAAGAAAGCCTTAGAAATCTCACATTTCTTCCAAGAAAGTTGAAAAACCCATCAAAGCAAAGATCAAATGGACTACTGCAAGAAGAAGAATCCCTCATCAATCGCTCCAAACAGACCTTCTGCAATTCCAAAACCCTTCTCTCCTGGTGAATCTCTCTCTCTATATCTCTCTATCTATCTATCTCTTGTTATTATTATTATTTTTGGTTTCTTGAGTTCTTTGTAACAGATCATCCAAAAACTCCTTTTTGTTTGCCAGATTTTTACCAGAGAGCCTCTTTGGGAAAGGCTAATCGTGAAGAGATCAACGAGAATGATGAGCATTTACATCAAAGAATAAGCCCCAGCTCACAGAACCCAAAGAAAGGGGTCAAGAACTTCATGTCACCCACCGTTTCTGCAGCTTCAAAGGCTGCTTTACCAAGAAAGAAGGTCTTGATTGAGAGAAATGAAGCTTTTGGCTCGGATTTCTCAGAGACCCAGATGGGGAAAAGCCCCAGATTCAGCGAGGGGGAAACCAGCCCTGATTTTCTTGGTTTGCCTTCGCAAATCACGCCCTCGTCGATGAAGGTTTCTGAATCATGTTACAGCTCTGATTCGGCTTCTGCTTATCTTCCTTATGATCCTCTGACAAATTATCTGTCTCCAAGACCTCAATTCCTTCGCTACAAGCCGAACAGGCGCCTTGACATGTTTCTTCATAGAAAGAGCAAATTGAGGAATGGGGAAGAAGGCGTAGTTCTTGAAGGTGGCGGTTCGACCCAGTCCCCCAAATCGTTTGAAGGGGAAGCACTCAAAAGTTCTTCCACTTCTTCTTCACAAGATGGAACTGAAGAACTGCAAGATGGGACTTGTTCAGGCGCTGATAGGTTGGATTCAAAGCCCTCTCATAATGAAGAAACCGAAGAAAGCGAGGGAGAGGATGACGATAATGATGTTGATGACGAAGAGAAGGGAGAAAGATTTTGGCATTCTTCTCTGGTATTGAAATCTCTTCTTCTCTTGGGCATTCTTTTCTTCACTACCCTTTACATATCTTCTGCAAACCGCCCTGCCATTCCAACTTCTTTGCAATTGTTACAAGGTTTTAGAGAAGGGTATTCAAAACATTATAAGCCCCTGTTCCAATTTACAGAGAACATGAGGCTTGATGTGGACCAGATTTCAGAAACTATCGAATCAGTTTCAGATACTAATGCAGACAATGAGATTCATGGGGATCTTCTGTTTGGAACGGTTGATTTGGAAGGAAGAGAATCATATGATGGTGTTCCATCAATGGTGGAAGAGATGGTTGTAGAATCAGAGGAAACTGATATTGATCTGTGTGAAGCTGGGGAAAGTGAAGAACCTGCTTTATCTAGTTTTATGGAGCAGGAGAAAGCAAATGAACAAAGTTTAATGGAAGTAATTGAGACCAATAATGATGAAGGATTTGGGGAAGTCGAGGTGGGTGATTATGGAATAGCAGAAACTAGAGAGGCTTCAGAGATTTTGGAGCTACAAGGTAGAGAAACTGTAGAAGTTTATGCCTCTTTACAAGTGCCTGAGACCCAATTTTCAGGGGGTTCAGTTGCCCAAGAAGACACTTACAGCACTTCTGAGAAAGAGCTTGTGGAAATATCCGAGACAGTTATTGATGAAGGGACTAGAAAACTAGAGATGGGTGAAGATGAAATAGTGAAACTCATGGAAATGACTGACCCTATATCTGAAAGTCAAGAACAGGGTAGAGAAGTCCCAGATAATTCAGAATCTCTACATGGTTCCCAGAACCAGTTAGTATTGGATTCATTTGTCCCTGATATTGCCAGTGCTTCTGAAACAGAGCTAAATTCAGGAAAAGAAGACATTTCTTTGCTCGAATCCATCAAGAACAAGTTAAATAAAAGAGCTACTGTTGTTGGACTTTCTCTGGTTTCAATTATTGCATCATCTATGGCTTTGGGTTTCCTTTGCCTTAAACGCAGGAAGACTTCTGCGAATGATTCTCCCTCACGCACTTGCCAACAGCTACCCTCCAAATCGATGGTCTTGGAGAAGGGAAGTTTATCATTTCCAGAGAAAGAACAGGTTTTGGAGCATTGTAGTCTATCATTTCCAGAGAAAAACCAGGCTTTTGAAAAGGGTAGCTTATCATTTCCAGAGAAAGAACAGGTCCTAGAGAAGGGTAATTCTTATGCAAATCCCTTGTCTAGGGCACTTTCCAATGACAGCTGGTATGAATCCCGTCGAACTAATCCGCCAAATGTGGAATTGCTTGGTGAATATGCTGTGGGTGAAATTAGCTTCTCAGAGCAGAGCTCCGAACAAAAATTGAGAGCAGGGGTTGAAGAAAGAAAAGTTTCTAAATCTCAAGAAAGTAAAAGGTCTACAAGGAGGAGCCTTCCTTCAAGTAGTCAGACGTACCCCACGGCTTCAGAATTCTCTATGGCAGAATCGCCTTCCAATGGAAGATCTGCCTCCACCCAGGAGAAGCTTATGGCGAAAGACGTGAGTATATATTTCAGTACTTCTGTTATTTCTGTTTAATAAAGTTAGACATGGCATTCTCAACTAAATTACAGTGATAGAACACATGGGGTTCAATTTGTGGTATTTCAGATTTAATTGCACAGTTACATAGTATTCTGAATTTAATTACATTATTAGAAATGCTCACATGTGACATGAGATTCATCAGAACATTTTCCTTTGGAAGCTCACACAGTACATGCACACAATGCAGTCTCAACACATACATACAAGCAGAAAAACAACACATATATACTTGAAACTCTCATATTAGATTTATGAACGAGTGAAAAATCAAACATAATGCTGTGATATTAGAACTCAAACAATACTTGTGCATGAATAAACACAAACATGAATACATCAAATATATACTTAAACGAGATTCATCAGAACATTTTCCTTTGGAAGCTCACACAGGACACGCACACAATGCAGTCTCAACACATTCATACAAGCAGAAAAACAACACATATATACTTGAAACTCTTATATTAGATTTATGAACGAGTGAAAAATCAAACATAATGCTATGATATTAGAACTCAAACAATACTTGTGCATGAATAAACACAAACATGAATACATCAAATATATACTTAAAACTCTCATATTAGATTTATAAACCAATGAAAAATCAAACTTAATGCTGTGATATTAGAACTCAAACAATACTAGTGCATGAATAAATACAGACATGAATTCATGCTTTTGTGTATTTGTATGGCTACATATGTCGGGTTCGGTGGTGCCTGTTCAATGGAAATTGAAGGAGAAAAACAAATGAGTCTGAATTCTTTTGTTCCAAAATTTGATGAGATTTGATATGTTTCAGTGGATGCTTTATGCGTGTCGCTGCTAGGGATTTGTTGTTTACTTAATCTTTTTCTTGAAATCTTGCTTGCATTACCTAAAGACGGGAAAACAATACATGTATGTAAGAAACCATATACCAACCCAAAAGCTTAATAAGCTGATAGGTGGAAGGCCCAAACAACCCAGGACTTGGGTGATGTGGGACTTCCCAACAATGTATATATACACATATATGATCAAGAACTCGCAATTACATGTTTTGATGTACATATATACGGACTTAAGTTGGTTGGATGGACTTTCATTGAAGCAACAAATGAGGCTAACACACTATTTATGCATTTAATTCCTACATACCATATGATTCATTTTATTTTATTTTTTGATACATCTAATTCCTACATACCAAATGATTCAATTTATTATTTTGGACACATCTTACACATACATATGCTATCCTGTTTCTGATTTAGTCCACGTAGAATTCCTACATACCACTGTATTATGTGTCCACTGTTTTGAATAACTCCTCAAATGGTGTGAAATTTGGGCCAGTATGTGGGATATGTTTCAGCACCATAAAAGAAAGCAGAAGGCCTTCGACCAGCTCACACCCACTCTCCCTTTCAAGTGAGCTGTTGATCCTAACTTGACACTGATCCCACTAATATCCACTACTGTCCTGAATCACTAATTACCCCCTTGAATGCATGGGATTGGAGCTCATCCCCTTACTACCGGATTATTTGATGAAAGAATTGCACATTCAATTACTTTGCGGCTTTAAAATGCAGAGTTAGAGTGCTTCGACGGGGACCAACTTTGCTCCGCAACCACTAATCCATCCATCCTGGATTTCCATCCTTTCCCATTGAAGTTGGCCTCCCACATCAGGTCTGTAAAGTTGAGCAAGGTGGGAACTCACTTACCTGAGTACAGGGTTATATATTGATGGGTCAAGCTTATTAAAGATCCGTTTTGAGTTCGGATCCACCATAATGACCGCCTCGTCACAGCAATCCACGTCTCTTCGGAGTGAGTCAGTCCACGTTCCAGATTTACCCGGTCGTTCGGATAACTGCCTCGCCAGTCGAAGACACCTGCCACATCAGTTTAGTGGACACCTCGAACGCTCCTCGTGAGCCGTGCTGAGAAGTCTCCCCATCTGTTAAGGGACGCTTATAAATACGAAAGCCCCTCGGTACTTGAGGGGCAGGCAATTACGATTTACTAAAAAAAAAGCTCTCTCTCGCTTAAGTTGTAACCCTTGAATATTAATACATCAGGCAACCTCAGCCTTTCCGAAAGTGGACGTAGGTCACACTGACCGAACCACTATAAATCCCTCTCTCATCTTAATTATTTCATTGATTACCATTATTACTTGACCGGTGGTGTCCGAACCAGAGTTTGGCAACATCAGTTTGGCGCCGTCTGTGGGAAACGTACAAAAAGTTTTCACTCTCATTCCAATTATGGTGACCACCAGATCGACAAGACGCGAAGAGGGCGAGGATGGTCCTCCACTGACTAATCCTGGCCCGAATGCTCCTGTTCCCACTCCTCAACTAATGTTGGAGACTATGCAACAGATGGTAGCCCAAAACCATCAAATACTACAACTCATGCTCGCGGGGCAAGGAGGGGTTGGAGGAGTACCGCAAGGGGGCACACGCCCGGGGCATCAAAGAGCTCCACGACGGCGAGGAGCTCCCCACCTAGGCGCCCAGGCCCCGGGCGCCCATGCTCCTGGCGCCCAGGCCCCGGGCGCCCATGCACAGGGCACCCATGGTGTACACCCTGGCGGCGCCCATGATGTACACCCTGGCGCCCATCCCCAGGGCGCCCGCCGTGGGGCCCAGTTGGGAGGACCCCCACCTCCAGGAGGACCCCCACCTCCGGAAGGGTCAAATCACGGAGAATTTTCACATCCTCCCTCCGCTTCTGATGGGGAGGATCCTCATTTTCAGGAAGGGGAAAGTGAGAATCAGGAGCTGGAAGGCGCGAGCTACTTCTACGATTCAAGCAGAGCAGCCCCCAACCGATGGGACGAGAAGCTCAGAGAGATGCAAGATCAACTAGGCGATGTTTTCAACGCCATGAAGGCACGCGCACCAGAGACCGTGGATTACCTAGTCAGGCGAACGGACACACCGTTCAAGCCTGACGTGGTGAACTATCCACTCCCTTGTAAGTTCAAGATGCCATCCATGGAAACCTTTGATGGAGCAAAGGATCCTCTGAATCACCTAGAAACTTACAAAACAATAATGCAGCTGCACAGTATCCCGGAGGAGATTATGTGCAGGGCGTTTCCAACCACGTTGAAGGGTTCCGCCCGACAGTGGTTTTCCAATCTCGCCCCAGCTTCCATCTCCACGTTCGAGGAGCTAAGCAGGTCATTCGTATCACATTTCATTGGAGGACGCCGCCACCAAAAGCCAGCCACACACCTGCTGAGTGTAAAGCAGGATAGTAATGAGAGTCTCCGGGCATACCTCACTCGTTTTAACGAGGAGGTACTTCAGATTGAGGAAGCCGATGACAAGGTAACCATGACAGCCTTCTTGGGAGGCCTCCGTCCTTCCAGTTTCTACTTCTCAGTGATGAAACGCCCGCCAAAGAGCATGACGGAGCTACTGGCGAAGGCACAGAAATATATGAATGCTGAGGACGCTACTAGGGCCAGGCGGGGCGAGTCCTCCAGAGGCGAGTCCTCCAGAGCGGCGGACAAAGGAAAGCACGATAGAGACGACAAGAGGGAGCCAAGCAATAAGCGGAGCAGAACCGAGAGGATACCTGTCAGAGACCGACTCGGTCCTGCTCCCCAGAGAGACCGACTCGGCCCTGTTCCGCCAAGAACCCAACAAACTTTTACGGCTCTCAATGCTGCCGTTGGGCACATTCTGCTGGAAATACAAGATGATCCTGCAGTAAAATGGCCGGGGAAAATGAAATCTCCACCAAACCGCAGGAACATGACCAAATATTGTCGCTTCCATCGTGACCACGGTCATGACACTGATGATTGTTTCGACCTCAAAAGGCAGATTGAGGATCTCATCCAGCGTGGACACCTGCGCCAATATGTTGCTGGTAGGGGGCAGGCGCCACCGCGACCTCACAATGCCGAAAACCAGCACCCTATTGGAGAAATCCGAACCATCTCTGGAGGGTTAGCGGAGTCTTTCTCCGCCATGAAAGCCTATGCCAGGAAGGCGAGGCATCCTGAGGAGCCACGCCCGTCAAAAGCACCGAGGCACAGCGCCGACGAAACTATATCCTTCTCGGATAAAGATCTAGAAGGCATCCAGCACCCTCATGACGACCCTCTGGTGCTCTCGATGACCATCGCCAATTTCCAGGTACATAGGATCTTGGTGGATAGTGGAAGCTCTGCAGATATCTTGTTTGTAGAGGCTTATGACAAGTTGAGGCTGGGCCGAGAGAGGTTACAGCCTGTCAAATTTCCTCTCATTGGTTTTTCGGGGGAGAAGGTGTATCCCTTGGGGGCAATCACATTGCCGGTTACAGCCGGGACAGCCCCCCGAACCTCCACCACAATGGTCAATTTCCTGGTGATAGATTGTCCATCAGCTTACAACATCATTCTGGGGCGACCTACTCTTAACTCCTTAAGAGCAGTCCCTTCCACCTATCATCTTATCCTCCGCTTCCCAACCCCGAATGGAGTGGGGGAGGTTAGAGGAGACCAAGTAGCAGCAAGAGAATGCTACGTCACCTCGATGAAGGCCAAGATAACACAGGAGGCGATGCAGGTTGAAGTCTTGGACCCAAGAGATGATGCCACCACAGAAAGAGGGGAACCTGTTGAAAAACTTACCCCTATAATCTTGAATGAAGAGCATCCAGGGAGGAAAGTATATGTTGGCTCTTCACTCCCGGAGGATCTGGTTCGCCAATTGACAGATTTTTTGAGGGATAACATGGGCATATTCGCATGGTCACATGCGGATCTTGAAGGAATCGACCCAGCGGTCGCCACCCATCGCCTCAATGTTAACCCTCTCCACAAACCTGTTCGGCAAAAGCTAAGGGGCGCCTCCACTGAAAGGGCCCAGGCAATAGACAAGGAGGTCGGAAAGCTGATTGATAACGGGGCGGTCAGGGAAGTGGCGTATCCTGAATGGCTCTCCAATGTGGTGATGGTGGCCAAGGCGAACGGGAATTGGCGCCTTTGCGTAGACTTCAGCGAACTCAACAAGGCATGCCCAAAAGACAGCTACCCGCTGCCCAGGATTGACCTCCTCATCGACGCCACAGCGGGACACGAGCTTCTCTCCTTCCTGGATGCTTATTCTGGATATAACCAGATTAGCATGCACCCTCAAGACCAGGAAAAAACATCCTTCATCACTCCGAAGGGCACCTACTGCTACAGGGTTATGCCCTTCGGACTAAAGAACGCTGGAGCAACCTACCAACGCCTGGTGAACAGAATGTTCCACTCCCAGATCGGGCGAACGATGGAGGTGTATGTGGACGACATGCTGGTGAAAAGCTTGGCTGCAGCAGATCACATCGGTCATCTTCAAGAGACCTTTGGTGTTATTAGGACCTATAACATGAAGCTGAACCCCGAGAAGTGCGCCTTCGGCGTGGGATCAGGGAAGTTCTTGGGCTTCATGGTCAATCAGAGGGGGATTGAGGCAAACCCCGATAAAATCAAGGCTATACTGGACATGAGGTCGCCATCATCGACTAAGGAGCTGCAGCGCCTCAATGGAAGAATTGCAGCACTAAACAGATTCGTCTCAAAATCTGCAGATAAGTGTTTGCCTTTCTTCAGAATTCTTAGAAAAGCTTTTGAATGGGGATCTGAGGCTGAGGATGCCTTCCAGAAGCTCAAGGCCTACCTGGCCACACCTCCTCTCCTTTCACATGCTTCGCCTGAGGAAGTGCTGTATTTATACCTCTCTGCCTCTCCCTCGGCGGTGAGCTCTGTTCTCATTACGAACCATAGTGGAGTGCAAAAACCTATCTATTATGTGAGCAGAGCATACCGAGGGGCAGAGGTCAGATATTCAGAGTTGGAAAAGTTGGCGCTCGCCCTCATTTCTACTGCAAGGCGTCTACGTCATTACTTCCAGGGCCACAAAATCATCGTCGTCACTGATCAACCTCTGAAGAGAGTTTTGGCAAAACCTGACGTATCAGGGAGACTCCTCAAGTGGGCAGTAGAATTGGGTGAATTTGATATTCAGTACCAACCAAGGGTCGCCATCAAGGCACAAGCGCTGGCTGATTTTGTAGCTGACTTTACACATGTAGAGGACCCCACCATGTTGCTGCCGGCGGACCCAACCTCTCCCCCGGGCGCCCAAGCATCACTGGGCGCCCAGGACTCCGAAGTGGGCGCCCAGACACCTCTGGGCGCCCAGGCTGAAGTGGGCGCCCAGACACCTCTGGGCGCCCAAACTGAAGTGGGCGCCCAGAGCTCCTCTCTCGGCGCCCAGACTTCTGCTGACGCCCCATCTTCTCTCGACGCCCCGACACATGTGGGGAATTCTGCTCTCGACGCCCCGGGAACCTCTGATTCTTCGCCTGGCAACCAGATGCTTACCAATACATCAGACTTTTCTTCTGTGCCTCATTGGGAGCTGTATGTTGATGGCTCCGCGACAAGTGAAGGAGGGGGCGCAGGACTCCTTCTGAGCAGCCCAGATGGTACACCCATCAAGTATGCGGTAAAACTCCACTTCAATACCTCGAACAATGAAGCCGAGTATGAGGCCCTCCTCTCTGGCTTGAGGTTGGCAATTGAGATGGACGCCCAGTACCTCGTCGCCCACAGTGATTCACAATTGATAGTGAATCAGGTAAATGGGCAGTTCGAAGCAAAGGAGGCAAGGATGCAGGAGTATCTTGCCATGGCAAAGAGACTAATCCAGCAGTTCAAGCACTTTAAGATTTGTCACATCCCAAGAGGGGACAACATGGCAGCCGATACACTCGCCAGGCTCGCCTCATCCTTAGAGGCCTCACATGCGGAACCAGCTTTCATGGGACACCAGTTCGAGCCAAGTAAGTTGGATACAGACACCACTAGCGTCAACTGCACCACGGCCGAATCGAACTGGATGACCCCCATCAAGGCGTACCTCCAAGAAGAAACAGTCCCAGGTGATCCCCTGGAAGCCAAAAAACTCAGGATGAGAGCTTCTAAGTTCACCATCCTACAAGAGGTACTCTACAAAAAGGGTTACAACCTGCCGTTGCTGTGCTGCCTTTCCCCAGAAGAAGCTGAATACGCCCTCAGAGAGATTCACGAAGGGATTTGTGGAAATCACTCTGGAGGACGCTGCCTCGCCCATAAAGCGCTTAGGCAAGGGTACTTTTGGCCAAGCATGGTAAAAGACGCCAAAGAATTCACCAAGAAATGTGACAAGTGCCAACGCTTCGCCACTGTGTCAAGGCAGCCACCAGAGGAGCTGACTACCATCCTCAGCCCATGGCCTTTCTCCAAGTGGGGCATTGACATCTTGGGCCCCCTGCCTTTGAGTAGAGGCCAGTGCAAATTCATAGTCGTCGCCATAGACTATTTCACAAAATGGGCGGAGGCAGAACCCCTAGCAAAGATAACAGACTCGAAGGTGAAGGATTTCATCTGGAAAAACCTGGTCTGTCGCTTTGGGATACCTCACGCCATTGTCAGTGACAATGGCAAACAGTTCGACAACAGGCTACTCAATTCCTTCTGCGCCGAACTTCAAATAAAGCAGCCTCACTCTAGCCCAGCACACCCCCAGGCAAATGGGCAGGCAGAGGTGATGGTGAGAACAGTCCTGCGCAACCTCAAAACAAGGCTCGAAAGAGCAAAAGGTCTGTGGGTCGACGAGCTTCCGGGGGTATTATGGGCCTATCGCACTACGCCACGTACGCCTACCGGGGAAACCCCTTTCTCTCTTGCTTTTGGGACTGAGGCGGTTATTCCTGTCGAAATAGGGGTACATTCCCTAAGGGTCCACCACTACGACCCTACCACCAATGAGGAAGGACTCCGCCTCAACCTCGATTTGCTAGAGGAGGCAAGAGAAATGTCTGTGGTCCGTAATGCGGAGTACAAGCGACGCATGGCCAAGTACTACAATTCGAGGGTGAAACCTCGTTCCTTCCAACCAGGAGACCTGGTCCTCAAAAAGGTGATCCTCGCCACAAAGGACTCTCGGGAAGGAAAGTTGGGACCAAATTGGGAAGGTCCCTATCTCATAATAGAAGTGGTGAGACCGGGCACCTACAGAATCCAGAACTCTGATGGAAAGGTCTTACCTCATCCATGGAATGCAGAGCACTTGAAGAGGTACTACCAGTGAAGATTTTGAACGGGTTGGATTAGGGTTTTTGTTTAGGTACTTGATGTTGCACTTTTTATTGTTCAAAGCATTGTTCAAAAATAAAGCAATGGATAGATAAATAAAATTATGTTACTTTCATTACAAAAAGGTTGCATAAGCAGAAGCAAAAGTCCCTATGCTCTAATCACTCTCATCCCCCTCCTCATCTTCCTCCTCTGCATAGTCCTCAGCATCATCAGAGCTGCAGCCACCATCATCAGGCGCCTCCATCGGCACAAAGCCTGATATGTCAATATCTGGAAAGGCAGCCGAAATCTTCTCTCGAAGCTCCTCGTAGCCATCAATGAAGGCATCTGCAAGGCCAATCTGTAGGTCCCTCTCAGCTTGAGAAGCTCTCTCGTTCGCTGCCTTCATCTCTGCCTCCATAGCAACTTCTCTGAGCCTCGCCTTCTCAAGGGTCCGAGCAAGCTCAGCCTCACTGAGCGAAGCCCTCTTACGGGCCTTCATAAGCTCAGCCTCACTGAGCGAAGCCCTCTCACGGGCCTTCGTAAGCTCAGCCTCATTGAGCGAAGCCTTCTCACAGGACTTCGAAAGTTCAACTTCTGCCTCGGCCGCCCTCTTAGTGGCTGCTGAAAGTCCGATCTCAAGCTCGCTCACCCTCTCACGGGCCACAGCAAGATCAATCTCCGAAGCCCTACCAGCGGCTTCCAAAGCAGTAATCTTCTCTTGAGCAGTGCAGAGCTCTAGCCGCACAGCCTCCTTCTCCGGTCTCATCTGACCATAAGATTGGGCTCTCGACAGCAAGCAGATGGATGCAGTAGAGACCTGAAGAGATAAGGGACGAGGAATGAGACGTTAAAAAGAAATCAAGGGGTAACGGCCTGGAGAAAAAGGAATAAAGAATGGTGAATCTTTACCTGAGCCAGGCCCTCTACAAATGAGTCAATAACCCCCTCGGTGCCCAGGGCATTAACCCGAGAAGCCTCATGCGGCAGCACATATCTCCCTAGCCTTTCCCGCATCTCCCACGAGTGAGAGCCAGTCCTAGCCGATACCCCTGTAGAAATGCCCGGTTGTGGAGGACACAGTTGAGGAGCAGGAAGGGTAGCTGAAGAGGAAGACTGCGGGAAAGCAGTCTTAGCGGAAGAGGTCCCTGCCTGAGGAGACACTATGGGTGAAGCCACTAGAGGAGGAGGCACCCGGGACTCGACGCGAGTCGCTGGAGGAGAGGTTCTTAGAGAGGCGTCCTTCGTCCTCGCCGCCTTGGGGGAATGGGTATCCCTATCCGAGAAGCGGGTCGAAAAGCGGGCTCCAATCATCTCTCTGCTTATCTCTATGCCTATTAAAGAGAAGGGTTAGCGAATGATACATGGATACAACATATCAGGTAAAGTTTAAGATTATTGCCAAAACAGAAGTAGCTTACTTTTTCTTTTGGATGACGGTCCAGACGGGGACCCGCTTGTCCCATCTGAAGAAGAGCCCGGAGGAGGTCCACTGACCTTACCACTTTCTCTAGGAATGAGAACTCCCAAGTCTTTCTCAGGGTGATCTCTCACCGCTTGCAGCTTCGACTCTTGATCTTTGGAAAGTATAGGAGGATCTGCAAAAAGACAGTGGAAAAGAAAAAAAAAAAATATATATATATATATAAAGGTACGGAGAAAAGGACAGTAAAGAACGTACCAACTCTCTTGGCGTCAATCCATCGTGTGGGCACCAAAGCCCGATCTGCCCGAGAGGCCCACTCGCCACCTATGAAGAAGAAACGGGATTTCCAATTATGGCAATTGGAACGCAATCCCGTAATTAGTTTGCCACCCTTAGGGGTAAAATAGTACCACCCTCGGTTAGGGGAAGGAGACTCTATCAAACTGTATGCAGCATGAAATTCCGCTGGCAAGGCATCTTCATGATGTACTTCCCTCCACAGTGCAAGGAAACCGAGTAAAGCCCTCCATCCATTGGGCGCCAGCCGCCCCGGGGTAAGTGAATAGTAGTGTAAAATCCGGCACACTGGGGAAGACATGGGAAATCTTAACCCGGCGTCAAGCATCCCCTCGTATATCACCATTTCACCAAAGGAGTCGGTGCAAGCAGGCTCATCATCTTCAGCTCGACGACACAGCACCGTGGGAGGAATAGAAGCAGTAATCTTTAAAAGATCATTGTCGGTCTTGATTGTACTGAAGACGGTGCTCACTTTATAGCCATTGTCTTCCACGACAACTTTTCCTCGGTGACGACGAGCACGCAAGGTGGGAGAATTCTTTTCTGCTTCTCTAGCCTCATGTTGATCCTTGCCCCTGTCTGCGGCGACCAGCGGGCACGGCGCATTAACTTTGTTCTCCAAGACTGCGGAGAAGGTGACCGATGCCGCGCCACCCGGACGAGAACCAGATGCCGCCGCCAGCAAGACCCTGATGTCCCCTGCGTCGCCGCCCGCCAGAGAACCCCGGGCGCCCGGCGCCCTGCCGCTCTGCGCGCCCGGCGCCCTGCCAGCCACGGGCGTTGCCGCCCTGCCGCTCTGCTCGCCCCGCGCCCTGCCAGCCACGTGCGCCGCCGCCCTGGGCGCTGCAGCCCTAGGCGCTGCCGCTCGACCCTCGCCCACGGGCGCCGCCGCGCTAGGCGCAGTCCGGGCGCCGTCCCCCTCGCCCACGGGCGCCGCCGCGCTAGGCGCAGTCCGGGCGCCGTCCCCCTCGCCCACGGGCGCCGCCGCGCTAGGCGCAGTCCGGTCGCCGTCCGCGCCAACGGGCGCCGCCGCCCTGGGCGCTGCCGCTCGGTCGTCCCCCTCGCCCACGGGCGCCGCCGCGCTAGGCGCAGTCCGGTCGCCGTCCGCGCCAACGGGCGCCGCCGCCCTGGGCGCTGCAGCCCTGGGCGCTGCCGCTCGGTCGTCCCCCTCGCCCACGGGCGCCGCTGTCGTCACCGGTGCTGCTCTCTCTCCACCCGCCTTGCTGCCAATCTCTTCCTTCTCCATTGCAGTCTCTTGAATGAGTTTTAGAGTTTAAAAAGGAAGAGGATGGGTTGTTTTATAGTTTCGGGGTTCAAGGTGAGTCCCCATCTGAAAGGACTCTTTCGAAACAAATCTGAGTATAAGGAGAAGGGACAATTGCGGTGAACTCTAAGATGGAGGAGATATCGGGGTATTTGAAATGTCCCTCGTTCGAAAACTTCTTTGAGCGCGGGACATTGAGGGGCAAATGATGGGTCAAGCTTATTAAAGATCCGTTTTAAGTTCGGATCCACCATAATGACCGCCTCGTCACAGCAATCCACGTCTCTTCGGAGTGAGTCAGTCCACGTTCCAGATTTACCCGGTCGTTCGGATAACTGGCTCGCCAGTCGAAGACACCTGCCACATCAGTTTAGTGGACACCTCGAACGCTCCTCGTGAGCCGTGCTGAGAAGTCTCCCCATCTGTTAAGGGACGCTTATAAATACGAAAGCCCCTCGGTACTTGAGGGGCAGGCAATTACGATTTACTAAAAAAAAAGCTCTCTCTCGCTTAAGTTGTAACCCTTGAATATTAATACATCAGGCAACCTCAGCCTTTCCGAAAGTGGACGTAGGTCACACTGACCGAACCACTATAAATCCCTCTCTCATCTTAATTATTTCATTGATTACCATTATTACTTGACCGGTGGTGTCCGAACCAGAGTTTGGCATCATCATATATCATTAACAAAACCTTGTATCATCTACAAAATAAGCAGTCATCATCATGTTCAAGTTTTCATTACAGATAAAGCTTCCAATTGCTCGTATGAAGAAACAATTAAGTCTAACTTTGTTTGCCTTTTCACTTCTTTTGACTCTCCGCTTCTAGACATAAGAATAATTTGTCTTCTAAGGAATGTTTGTTGTCCAATTTCCTTAACTGTACCGTGCATGATATTCTTTTCTCAAAAGGTGCAAAAATATTAAGCTTTTATCTTATCTTTTGATCATGGTCACAAAACATTTAAGATCATGTTCAATTTGTTTAATCTCATGTAATTTCAAGTGATATATAGGAAGAGTAGTTCCCATAAAATGACTCTTTTGTTTTATGGAAATGCAGCAAGGAAGTAGTGATAGAGAAGAAGAGATGAATTCCAATGCTGTCATTAGAAACAGGAGAGGGGAGATTATAACTCCTGTCAGGCGCTCCAGCAGAATCCGCCATCGGGTCATGTCTCCATGAGCTTGATCTTGCTTGCTATCTGATGACATGCTGATTATTTTTTCCTCCACGACAATTGAGACAGCTTCCTGCTGTTACAGATCCTTTCTTCTCTATGTCCTAATGTTCTCTTTACAGCAAACTTAGCCAAATATGTAGTCTAACCACTGATGGGGCTTCTGGTAGCCAAATATGTAGTCTAATCTCTGATGGGGCTGCTGGTTGTTGTTCTACATTTTGATGTTCCATTTGTACCTGTAATTTTAACCTTTCAGACATCTATGAGAAGAGGGCTAATGTTGAATATTATTTGCTGTTATAATCATCATTATCTGGGACTTTTGATTTTTGTTTTTGTCATTTAATGTTGTGTTTGCACTCTAGTCTCTAATCTTTAACCTTTTTAGACATCAGTTAGAAGAGGGCTATTTTTTATTATTATTACCTGGTATAATCATCATTAATGCCATTGTTATGGCCGTCATTGTCGCATTAACTATAATTATATTGTTTTTGTCTCTCCTTTCTGCATTTGTTATCATTATTATTATCATTATTTTTCTACAGGTAATCACTATTATACTACTAAGTTGCCATAGCAGTTCCTATAATAAATATTATGACAATGAAATTCATGTTAAGAGGAGATGGTTTTCAAAGTATTGAGCGATGTCCTCCTAGAGGTTTTCTGATGTCACAAGCAAAACATTTGGATATGGTACATCCAACCAGGCATGAGGTGGGAACTACCATCTAAATTATGAGGCCCAGACAAGATGGTTCACCAATCAAGCTGGACAACCCCTTGAGTGCACTGAATATGAGCGTTTTTCAAAA
Source organism: Umbellularia californica (assembly GCA_028538565.1). NCBI lineage: Eukaryota > Viridiplantae > Streptophyta > Magnoliopsida > Laurales > Lauraceae > Umbellularia > Umbellularia californica. The sequence goes on along the minus strand of JAPQWN010000004.1, from coordinate 57,947,621 downwards.
ATTTGTCAATCTTCTTTACGAATCCATTTATTTTGCATATGGGGCCTTGGATTGTGGAAAAACTTCATCAATAGGGAGGATTCATATCTAACTGGACCATCCATGAAATTGCAGTGATCATATGTGCCTGTTTGGATGTAAAGTAAAAGGGAAGGTAGTCCATAGATTAAACTTATACTATAGCGTTTTTTATTCGCTCGTTTTAAACCTTTTTTCTTCACATCCAAACTACTATTTGGGATGTCCAGTGGGGCAGAGGAAAAATTTAGATCAATTCAGATCATGTTTGTGCAGCCGCTTTACGATGAAAAAAACATGAAAAGTGAATAACGTTAAGGTTATTTGGAGTGCTCACAGTTCCACATTTGAAGTGGGTTTTTTTTTTTTTTTTTTTTTTGTTGAGGAAATATAAAAAAAAAAAAAAATCTTTCCTTCGATTCTGGAGAAAATCGTTTCTAATGGGTTAGTCCTAAGCACAGAAGTCTGTCTGTTGGGTTCCATCTGGAAGCATGGCGATCATAGGGAGTAGGGTTTTGAGAGGTGTCCCCATGACCAACCTTTATACATGAATAGGAACCTAGGTCGTTGGGATAGTACTCGTTGTTGTATTTTCTAGAGTCAAATTTCTTTTTCCTAGAGTCAAGTGTTTTTTTTTTTTTTGACACATGCCTCACTGGTTCTCGATGGCAAATTCACATAAGCCTTTACATTGTAAATTACCTTGTTTATGAAATTAAACGATCTGCATTCATTCTTTACTGAAATTTGTGTATTACAAAAACTGTTCATGATAATTCTCAGCCTTTAGAAAAGGTAGTCATGATATAATAAATAAAAAAACATTGTTCATTTTGACTTGGTAGATTAATTTTGGAGTTCTTAAGCAATTCAATCATGACTTCGTCGAGTCGTTTTTGAAGCTGTTTATCGTAGAGATTTTTCTCTTCCAGTTTTGATTGATGGTTCATCCTTCCAGGGGGGCCAGGGCCATACTATGTATGGGTTGAAGTGTTTTGCCATGGCGCGTTGACACCTTTTTCAGAGATATAAGGGTTTTAGATGATGGTCAAATCTTTAATGGAGGATGCCAGGAAGCTGTTGTTGATTGGGAGATCAAGGAGATGAGTCTCCATCCATGTTGAAGCTTGTTGTCATATTCGATGGAACGATGATAAAGGGCCTTGTGTAAGGATATTGGGGACTGGTAAATAAAATAGTTCCCTGAGAGCAATGTACATCCCAATTCCTCAAAGATGGTTAGGATCTATGAATCTGAGAAGTTTTGAGGGATCTGTCACCCATGGGGATGTCCCATCAGATCAGTAGTCTGGATTAGGAAATCATGGGCATTGCGTTATAAAGTCATATGTGATAATTCTTAGAAAAATGATTTATTTAAAGTTGTAATGCACCTATGGTGATAGTTGGCTGTGAATGAACATTTGCCATTGATTATTACCAGACCCTGATGTTAAAGTTTAGGGGCTCCACATCTGACTGATTTATGTCTAAAATGGTGATTGCAGGCCCCTTTTGCACCGCCCTTTCATTGGCGATGACTCTAATTTCCCTCCTGCCACCCCTTGATCTGCAGCTTACTCTTCTTCTTTTGCTAACTATGGTACATATGACTAGAAGAAAGTTGTCTTCAGGGTGTTCATATTGTTTGCTTAAGATCACCTGTCGTGGTAGTGGAAATTGGTTGATTTGACTACTTAAGCGAGGAATTCAGGGTATCTTCACATTTGGTTGGGCTATGAATCCTGAAATCGATAATGAATGAATTTCTGAGAATTCTCCTTGTACTTAGTTCTAATAAAACTATAACTGATAGGGGAATCACAGAGTGTCACTGTGGTTAAGCATACTCGCTCCCATAGCTCTACCCAGGGATTGATCCCTGGGTGGGTAGGTTTACTCCATCTCTCCTGACCACTCAGCCAACTAGCAAAAATAAATAAATAAATAAATACAGACAGACAGATAGACACACACACACACACAAGAGTTTTTCATCATACGCTCTGACGGTGGCCATGGTTTAGATTAGAAATGAATATCAACCATCACCCTAGTAATTCAAATCCTAGAAGACTTAGTCAAGATCTCATATCCATTGCTACCTTGCAGCCTTTACCATTCACCTCATATTCTTCACCCTCACCACTTTAATAATCTTTCATGGTGCTCATTTGACCATGAATTCCTATGTATTCAATTTCTATGTATTCTATGCAAAGAAAAAGGCCTTAAATACTTGATAAATTGGGATGCTCAATGCATTGTTTAAAACAATTTATTGAACTTTCAGTCATTGACGGTTACTGATAGTATGATGGTATATCAATGGGGTTATGATTGAGATAAAAAAAAACATTACCTTCTTTCCCCGAATGACTGCACCACCTTGGATCACCATGTACTTGGTGGATCCAAGGTATAAGCCAGTCAGTGCAAGCAAACCAGGATCAGCAAAGTCATTCATTATGCCAGTTACCTCCTCAATCTTGAGCTACACATTGACAGAGATAACGAAAGATCATGAGCAAATCAATGTAAAATAAGTATGTCACGACCCGGGCCCGAGGCCGGACTAATCGGGGCCTGACCCCGGGTCGCGAATCCATCATACTTACTCCCGTAAATCTCGAATTAACCGAAGTTAAGACAAGACTCACAAGGGATCTAACCTGCATACCTGTCAAATGTACATTTTTGCGGAAACATGTACGTACATTGACAATAATTGACTTTACATTACCAGTAAAATTTCCATATACAAAAATATAATCCAATGAAGTTCACCAATGCATATTCAAATTACAATGCAGGGAACCTCTAATTACATCTCAAAATTATTTACACAAAAATATCTATCCAAAACAATTCCCAAAATAATCCAAAGTATCCAAAACCATCGCCCTCCGAACTATGCCCACTTCGCTAAACCTCCTGGAGGTAACGGACGGGCCTCCTCCGCAAGCGGCGCGGCCTCTGCAAGACCGAGATGGGCAACTGGGCCTGTAATGCCATCAATAACACTATGAACACGACGGTTCAACAAGGTATAAACACATTTATGATAACTCATGCTAATCTTGTCCATTGTCAATATAAGGACTCTAGACAATTGAATCTAGGTTAATGCAATATTTTGAACAGTGCAGTCAATTGATAATCAATGACTAGATTACAAGTACAATAATATTATCGTTATTCAGTTCAGTGTCTTCCAAAGGAAGCATTAGTCAATTCATTTCATTCATTTCATGTCATTCGGATTACATTGAGCATTTATTAGTTGGCTTTTGGGACTTTTCAGTCCAATACATTTTTCATTCAATACATATTTCATTACATGGCTTGTACATGGCTTTTCATTGACTTTTCAGTCTATATGTGAGATCTACCAGTGTCTTGATCAGAGATCACTGGCATCACCATGGAGCTCCGGAACACCCCAATCATCTGTTGCAGCAGGATTATTCATTATTCATTACATTTATTCATTATTCAATGGTTCATTTCATTTATTCAATGTCCAGTAGTTCATTGTATGCAGTCATTATAGACTCAAGGGGATTAGAGGAATCATTAGTCATTTACGGTCCTACTTGTCTCTATCCCAAATCTAGACAATTTCTGGGTGTAATAATTAGTTACTAAATGCACGTATTATTTTCGATGGACATCACATTTACATTTAATATGTGCATTTAGTCCCCAAAAATTTTTCCACCCACAATATCAAAATCCACTAAATTTTCAGTCACAATAATTATTTGGCCAGCATCAGGTTCACAGGCGGTTAGCCGGAACTTGACCAGCGGCTATCCGAAATGCAGTCGGCGGCTAGCCGGAATGTGGCTGGCGGCTAGCTCACGGTCAGCTTTCCAGAAGCTGATATTTTTGACAGAATTCCTGACTAAATTTCGGTCACCTCACGGTTACCTCACGGCTAGCCGAAATTCAAATTTCGGCTAACCGAAAATTGGCGGTTAGCTTTCCAGAAGCTCGCCCATTTTTACAGATTTTGACGGTTGGTTTCACGGTTAGCCTCACGGCTAGCCGAAATTAGCCCAGAATGACACTTTCGAGCTGCAGAACTTCTGAAGCAAATTTCAGAGATTGAGTTCCTTGAACTCAAATCTCATCGATAACCTAAAGAGTTCAAGAAAACCCACTCATTTGGAGTAGCCATCAACCATTCCATTCAATCCCTAACAATATACACTCTACAACAAGGAATGGGTTGAGAACCCATTCCTATAGCTCAAGAAAACTTGTAATATAGCATTTTCATCATATATAGATGTTTATACTTGCCTCTTGAAGTCTATCTAGCAAGAACTTCTTCACTTGTAGCTCCAAAAAGGAAATCCTTGAGTTCCCCTATAAGCTTCACTACTCCGAAATGGAAACCAAGATGAGGAAGAAGATGAAGAAGTTGAAGCTCTACTCCAACCACTTTCCAAGCTTCCAATGCTCACTCAAGATGAAGAGAAATGGAAGGAGAAAGAAGAAAAAAAAGAAAAAAGAGTGGTGTCTAGGGTTTTGCCTGAGATGGGGTTGGTGGAAATGAACTCAAAGGAGTTCATTTTTCTATTCATAAGCTCTTATTTGTAATAAAGTCCATTTCACTAAGACTATTTACATCTTCGGTCAAATGGAGGGTCATTCGACCAGATTCTCGTCAAACGACTTCGAGCCTATAATGAAAGTTGACGTACTCGTCGAGATACACGTGTTGGTATCAAGAGTTTCCGTATTCGACAAAATATGTACAAATCCGTATTTACGAAAAAGATCTTGTTTTCTTAATTTAGACTTAAAACTCACTCAATTCACTTAATCTCTTCATTATCACTTCATTAAGTTCATTTGAGACTAATCTCATTGAGTTGGGTCATTAACCATCATTAGTCTAATTAGACTTGATTAATTAGCATTAATTGCAATTAATTAGAGTTAATCTTGATTAACTCGGGGCGGGGTCTTACATGCACTGAGCAAAGAAAAAAAAGATCAGCACTCACAATACAGCTCAACTGATTCTGAAGTCATGATTTCTAGGGCACATCGCCCGATTCATTTCTGCATCACAAGCTAGTGTATAGTCATAAGCATGGTGTTGGTATTATGTGCTTATGTCTTGTATTCATGTATCCAAATTTCAAGTTCAGGGTTCATGGGTATTTTTGTCATTTGTACAATGCTTTCTTGGAACACTGAAGACGAAAGTTATTTTCATGTGGATATAGGCACACTGCCGGACCATGAAAACTTATTGCGTTTTCCCTTTGGCATGGATGAGTAGATTTGTGTATGCACTATGTTTGTGTGTCGATCGCAAGTTTTCACTGTGCCCAACACGAGGAACATATAACCATGTCAGTCAATCCTAATTCATGGGCAAACATGTTCCATGGCAAAAATTATATGCAGCTAAGATAGCTGGTTGAGCCTGGGATCTTTGCATTAACCAAGTGAACACATTTGCAATTGGCAGCAAGGGCCACCTAAGAAATATAACACTGTGGGATCTCTTAGTTTCTTCTCCATCACCTTGATTGAGGATACCAGCAAGCCATCAGGGACCTACAAAATTTATGTTGACATTAAACTTGGTCTAACCATCTATTTTCAAGCCTCTCATAGTTAGGATTATCCAAAGCAGAACAGGTTTTACTCTATCACTTAGTAATTGGTAGAATCTGTATAGAAAATCAAATGTTTCTGCACAGAAACCAGAACCAGGGCACTATTTCTGTTAACATTCATCAAAATATTCATGTTCCATATGTTTTACCTTGTTTCCTTTAATGGCTATGCTTAACCTATTCAGTTAAAACAGATCCCCATATCATCTAAATACCAACTAACCCACATCAATTCCACAGAAGCAATCAAATAACCAATTCAAAATGGGCCTCTCCAGTAATATAATCAGATTTAACAGGTTAAAAAAAAAAAAAAAAACAGAGTCTACAAATCTGCAATATCTATAAAAAGTAGACCTGAGGAAAGGTGGCGCTTTGAGCCCAGACGCTTCCATCGTGGCCAATGATCGCCGCAGCCATGAGATTGTGACCGTCAATCTCACACATCAGGTGATCATCCATGTATGTTTGCCAAGACATTTTTTTTCCTTCTTGTCACTCACTGTTTGGTTGGAAAGGAAGCGGGAGTGTGAGAGTGTTGAAGAATCAAGATTCGAATGGATGTATTTATATGCAAAGACTGCTAGTAGTAGTATCTGTATGCCCCTTGAGAGCATGTTAAAATGTGCTCCTCCAAACTCTTGATTGGTGGTTATAATTAAGGAATTTTTTACAAAAGCCCTTATTTTTTATATGAATTCTATTATGTTACAAAAGCTTTCATTACTGTGAGATTTTTTTAGTAATCCTTTATTTATTCTTCACCTTTAGTCCTCATGTGATTTAGAAACTGATTTTGTGAGAGTTTGGTTCATGGTCACCAGTGGTTTTTAAGTACGAAGATGGTTTCTACCAAAAAGAAAAAACTACAAAGATGGTTGAACTAACCATCAGAACAATAGAAAGGTTCCTGCCTTGTTATTAAATGATACTTAACTAGTGTGTAACAAGTGGCATCCCAATAAAAATGAAAACCGAAAAATGTTCACCTGATTGATTTAGAAAGACCCCAAGTATTGTCAATGAGGAATCATCAAATCATGGGCTAAATAATGATACTAAGCTAAGGATTACTTCCTCTAGAAAAAGTTAGAAATGTGGGCTTTATATGCAGGGGTGGAACTATGGGGAAAAGGTGGGGAACATGGCCCTGGCAGAAATTTTAGAGAACCCTTTATAATGACATGAAAAATGTATGTTTCTTCTACACATAGGCCTTCCAAGACAATCTTAGTTTCACATGATAGCTCCCATATATAAGTAAAGTCTTCTGGTTCTGTATGTATGTAAGGTTGGTGCCTGTTATAGTGTTGTACCTGTTGATATCACTTCCCCTTACATTACAAAGATATTTCTTCTTTCATATGACAATTATTCTACCCTTCTCTCTCTCTCTCTCTCTCTCTCTCTCTCTCTCTCTCTCTTTTGTGTCATTTTCTTGAACTAAGGTGGGGGACGTGAGGCTCTAAAACTCCAGATGTTTTAGTCACAAGGACTGCAGTGAGCTTTAATTCAATGATATAGTGGATGGATATGATGGAGAGCCCACATCACATGAAAGCAAATGGCTTTAGTTTTAGTTATGCTGTTCATCTTCATCCAGAATGGAAATTATGGTTTAGCATGTTGATTCAATCACTAGTTACAATATCCATCCATGTGAAGGGTTCATGGTCCACCACCATTCTCTCAAGATCTCACAGCTGAAAAAAGATCACTTTGATGGGGTCATACTTGTACCAGCCCTTTTTTTTTCTTCCCCCTTGGTTAATACATAATTTTTCTCTTTTGATGCATATCCTCTTTTATAGTGGTGAATGATTTAAAAATTATTGTCTTTAATTAAAGTTACAAATTATTGTCTTTAATTAAAGGTTCCTCAATTATTAATGAGGTTAATTCTTTACAAAATAACAAACCCATCAACCCACTCTTATATGTCCAATGAGCCCCACCTTTACGCCACTAGTGCATTCAATTTTCCTTATAACATTTGATAACAACACTACCTTTATTTAGGGATTTTGACTGTAGGATTACTTTTAAGACTTAACATTTGCCCTTCAACTGTTGAGATTTAACAAATTTCCACTGCGTCGTTTGTGCGATATTCTAGGGCCATGAGATATGACACTATACGATATCATACATAGGACATCGCACGTTAGTTGTACCAAAACTGGTTAGTTCTTAGCTGTAAACAATTTTATAAAAACAATTTGGCCATTTGTATAAAGAGAATTGAAAATGTCCTCAATTACAACTTGAAATAGGAACCAAATGAGGATTCTTTTTTCACTATAGTAAATATATAAATATTTACCATAGTCTATTAGCCCTTAGGAATATATCTGGCTTGCTCTGTTACTTTCTCCTGTCTTCCTTTTATGTTGTCATAGATCCTGAAAAGTCTATTTTTATCATGGTGCCACTATTATCTCACTAAACTATAACAATCATCTGATTTGGTGATAGAAATCCATCCATGAACCTCCAACAAAAAGTTTATAAAGCAGCATTACCTTTTCTAATTACATATTTGAGAAAGGAAAGAACACCTACGAGCACATGAAGTAGTCCAAACCTTGGGCTCCCTTTTCTTTTGTTTTTCAAGTAAAGGTCCTGATGTTCATTCTCCCCTAAGAAGAGGATGTCTTAATCATGCCTGCAGTTGATATTGGGATTACTTTTTATTGATTAGGACAGGACAGTCAGTTAAAGGATGGCCCCCACTTGAAGTCATAGGCTACAAGTCCCACAATTCAAATGATTTTAGTGCAATCATTAATAGAAATTTTATATTAAGCAAGAGCAAAGGGGAGTATGCAAAGATCAATCTCCCCTACAAGTCTACAACTAATGGCATCAGAGGCTGATGGAGGCATTAAAATTCAATCTACAATAGCAGACAGGAGCAAGCCAGTCGGTCTGCACTTAGCAGGTGCCAGGTGGTAGTGGTACGTTTCCTGACTTAAGGGGCATCAGGGGAGCCCTGTTTGGACGAATCAGGGGTCGCCACCCGTGGGGCGGAGGAAACAAAATAACTGTTTCTCTTTCCTCCGCCCCTTTCCGCCCCTGCACGTGGCTACTCCTGATTCGTCCAAACAAGGCTCCCCTGTTTGGATGAAACAGGGGATCCGGATCCTAACATTGACAGAAGTATGTAAGTAGAGTCCACTTTCCTGCTACATGAAAGGGGGTGCCTTCATCAATTTTTTTTTCTCTTAGTAATATATTACATTTTGGCCAACCCAACGCAGCCATTTTAAAATAGATCCTAACAAAATGATGGCCCTAACTTTACTGGATGTCCACACTAGACTCATCACTCCTGGATTCTTTAATAGTCATTGATAAACCTACATTACAATCTTTACTAATTTCTAGGAATTCAATATGAAGCAGGTAAATTATAGGATTAACAATTAGAGAAGATAACGATCCCCTGTATGATGCTGATGTTACTGACAGTTGCTGAGGAATTTTACTTTTTTTTCCTCTTGTAAACACTGCACAAGTTCCACAGCATCAGTACTACAGTCAGAGATCAATTCTAGTTGTTTCCCTGGAGGGGAGGTAGCCTCACCATTTGAGCTATAAGTGGATTGACTTCATTTTTTTTTTTATTTTTTTTATTTTTGAACCCATTTGTTTGTATGGAAGGAATTCATGGTCAAATGGGGCTCAAATGAAAGATCATAATTTATGAAGGAGGTTAGGATGAGTGATATAGGTGATGCAAATGAAACTTCGATTTACATGTATTTAAATTACCAGAGTGATGGCTAGGTATTTGTTTCCCATGTCCCCTCGATCCATTTTCTGCTAAAAAGAAGATAGTTTGATGGCAGTTTTAGACATTCACCTTATGTTTCTTCAATTTTAACTACTTTTAAAAGTGTAAAGTCTGAGAATTCTTAGGAATTAACAAACAGACCTTTTATAATTAAAACACATATGATGGACAAATCATTTGCTTCAGGCCCATCCAGATCCTCCTGAACCCAATAAATTTGGAGTTAAAGTTTTTTTTTTCTTAAATAATTACCGAGTAACTAACTTTATAGATAAACTAAAGGGCAGCCAGGCTGGGGCATGGGAAAATCCCAGTTGGACCTATTTGGTAGAATCCTTTTCTTTTCCCCAGGGAAAAGAGCCACCAATGAAAGTGGATAGATAGGCATGTTTTTTTTTTTTTTTTTTCCTTCACTTGTTACCAGAGTACTTTCCCATCCCAATTGGAACTACATCATAAATAATATAAAGAAAAGAGGGGGGGCGGCTCTTCTCTACCTCTACATCAATATTTATGCTACTTTCTCCTCCCAGTAGAGGAGCCCAAAGCTTTTTCACCCCTTCTGCCAAACTGATAATAGATGGATAGACAATAGTTTTGAGGAGAAAAAAAGATGAAGCAAGCACAAAAAATAGGACCAAATGGCTCTTAAAATTGTTATCACACAAGATCAAATCAAGAATCCAAGACCCGACATTTCTGCCAACAGTAATGGGCAAGGAAATTCACCACATTAAATTGCATGAAACATGAATAGGAGAGGAGATCTGACAAGCCGAGAAACCAAAGTGTCCTTCTTCAAAAGGGTTATTATTGTTTGCAAAAACAACTCTCTACTGCCAGTTCATGGCTATAGAAGAAAGAATACCAAAATGTTGCAAATCAAAATTACAGTCTGACGGAAAAGAAGAAATGGAATGACAGACAAAGCAGGATAGGAGGAGGAGGAGCTACATGCCCTGGTCGACGAGGTAATCACCCAACCTCTCTACGACCATGTTGCATTGGCCTGGAGTCAAGGGCTCCTCATAAATGCCAAAAATTAGAGCTTGGTTGGTCTTCTTTATGGTGATGCCACCTGAACCCTGCCAACCACAAATGCAAACAAAAGAAGAAAAATGCAACACTTGAAATGTCAGAGAAATCTTTGTTACAACTATACACATCAACAGTGGCAGCAATTTTGACAATGTGCGAGCCCATTCAAATTGAATGTGATGGAATGGTCATGATCAAACCAACTAAAATTGTGTGTTGAGAGAGAGAGAGGCAATTGCAAAAAAAAAAAAAGAAAAAAAAAAAAAAAAAGAAAGCAAAATTTGAAATCAGACTAACATATGCGAAATAGGCATGCAAATTTTAAGGACATCCCTAGTGTCTAAGAGAACCAATCAGTCCTTTTTAGTTGTCTCTACTGTTTACAGTAGAATTTCTTCACATGGTAATTTGTATGGCCTACTCGCCTCTGTGGACCGTCTACCACATTTAGTATTTACAGTCAGCTTCTTTCTTCAATAGAAAGTTTTACTTAATGGATAATTTGCTAAAAATAATAAAGGCTAAAAGAACTGGAAAATCAAAGGAGCCACAAATTCGAAACAAAATTGGCATAACACTGGTGCTTAGAGATTTGTGGCACATGAAAACCTTATCAAGTGCTCAAAAATTACCTACCCAGTATGATATGCATGATGCATACAGCATACCACATCTCACAACGTTCTAATGACCATAATTCCTTTATTGATGCATCCATCCTCAGATGTCTCTTGCCAAACAAAGATGGTCTTCAGTTGGATTGGAGCTCCCAGAGCCACTTGATGCACTACAGAGGCTGCATAGAAGGTGTCATTGTTTTCTTCTCAATTTTGGGACCTTCCATGCACATCTACATTGCAGTCTTATCGATGTATGAGAAAGTTGGATTGGGAATTTAAAAAAAAGTACAGTCACCATGCCAAATAGCACATTGATTGCAGGGAGGATCATTTCCTGCACATAAGTGCAGCACTCCACTTACATTCTGAAGGTATTTCTGCAACAAAGGTTAGTGAGAATTGGTCCATAGAGATTATAAGTGTTTGACAGCTGGGTCAGTCAGACCCTGTTGTTGAATTGAGTGTTAACACATAGGAATCACACAAGGTGCACTTGTTTGCTTGCAGGGAGAATCATTTCCCTGCACATTAGCAGCACTCCACTTACATTCTGAAGGTATTTCAGCTACTAAGGTTAGTGAGAACTGGTCCATAGAGATTATAAACATTCGACAGCTGGGTCAATCAGACCCTGTTGTGGAATTGAGGGATAACACATAGGAATCACAAAGGTGCACTTGTTTTCAGTTAACCCAGACACCAAATAAGTAGCCCGTGAATATTTAGCACCTATGTGCATCTGTGTAACATAGGTAGGAGATATTTTGCAATAAATAAATATGTAGATAGATGTAGGACACACCAGCTTATGCTAAAGTAAAATTAGTATGGAGTGTGTGAAATATGAATGTAAATAAAAAAGTGGCAAAAGAGTACAAATAAGAGCAGCATAAACAAACTTCTCAAAATACAAACTAGATTCCTGGAGCTATTGTTTAGAACAGAAAGCAATGGCATGACAGAAAAGGTTTATTTAGACATAAAATTTCATAGCCTGCTTAGTCCACTTATAAATTGTTAACATAGCTGCATTGACATTCAATTTCCCAAAAGTTTAATTAACTAGGCCCACAAAAATTCAAGAAACATTTCTCCGAAACATGAAAAATGGTGATTATAGGAGCTAGACAACCACAAAATATTGAGATGCAAATAAGTCACCTTCTTTCCACGAATCACTGCTCCAGGCTCGCCTTGAATTACCATATACTTTGTAGACCCAAGGAATAAGCCAGTTGGGGCAAGGAATCCGGGCTCATTGAAGTCATTCATGATACCTTGAACCTCTTCAGGCTTACACTACACAGAAAGAAAGTCAAAAGTCAAAAAAACTACTAACAAGCTAAACAAACAGCCAATACAACACATTATACAAATTAATGATTGCCAAACAGACAGCCCTTGTGGCAAATTATACAGATGAATGACCTCTAAACAAACAGCAATTACAACATTGAGTAACAGATTTAGATTTAGTATCTTTCTTCTTTTTCTTTTTTTTGGTAAGGGGATAGATCTGCTTGTTTATGTGGAAGGGAGTTGCCTTACCAACTGAGCTACCCTGATATATAAGGTTTTTTCATTCTTCTTATCTTTTTACTATTTGCAAATATAACTCGTAAGAAATCATTAGTTTGAGTAAGAAAATTATGGAATTAGACACAAATTGATGGTCAGAATTAAAGTTGCAGTAATAAACATTTGGATTATAGGAAGATTTTCTCTTACGAGTAGTCCAGCCCTATGGGGCCCACTTGGGCTCCCCTTTGATCAATGCAGGCCTTTCTCTTTTAATCCGATGCTCTGGCACCATGCCCAGTTTTACACTCATCGAATCTTCACACACCATTGGATTGAATCTAGAAAAAAAATCTATGGTTAAAACGCCATTAAGTTTTAAAGCTGCTAAATTGAGGGCTGGGATAATCAGATGGGGCTTATTTTTTGGGTGACCCTCATCCATAAAGTGATGTTTCCATCTACCCTCCCCACTCATTGGTAGGCATACTCATGCAAATATGCAGCCTGCTCCTAGGAGAAAATTTTCCTTGGATTATAAACATTTCAGCAACAAAATGAGGTAAGATTTAATATAAACTTGACACTTTCCAGATCAATAAACAATGGCTGTTATTAAATTCAGTTCACTAAAAAATAAACAATTTAGAATAGCATTACTAAAAATTAACAATGGCTGATCCACACTCTGCAGCCTAACATGACTGAGAATTTCATTACATAATTACAACAGTATCACCCAAACGAATAGAATCAAACCACCAGAAAGTGATCTCACCGTAAAAATGAGGAGTGATTCAGAAAACTAAAGGAAAAAAAAAATTAAAGTGAGATACAAATCAAAACCAAAACAGAAACCTAAGCATCAAACCAATCTAGGAAAATATCAATCATGCCTACCACAACATCAAACACATGTAATTTCTATCCAAGAAAAACATTTAAACCAACTCGACTGCATCAAACCTGATCAAACCTTATCTAATCGATACCATCAAAACCAGATACATCCAGTGTAACACGAATGAAAAAATAATCCTTCTAGCTGATAAATTCAATTGAGATCTAAGCCAAATCAAACCAAAATCCAAAAAAAAAAATTCACAAAGAGAGAGATATCAAATACAATGCCACATGAAAACCAAATCAGATCCGATATAATCCTACAAAAAAGAAATCGAAGAATTTCATTTAAGGAAATGAAGCTAGTTCATACATTCAATAAGATCTAAGCGATATCAAACCAAAATCCAAACAAAAAAATTCACAAAAAGAGAGATAACAAATACAATGTCACATGAAAACCAAATCAGATCCGATATAATCCTACAAAAAAGAAATCGAAGAATTTCATTTAAGGAAATGAAGCTAGTTCATACATCCAATAAGATCTAAGCGATATCAAACCAAAATCCAAACAAAAAAATTCACAAAAAGAGAGATATCAAATACAATGTCACATGAAAACCAAATCAGATCCGATATAATCCTACAAAAAAGAAATCGAAGAATTTCATTTAAGGAAATGAAGCTGGTTCATACATTCAATAAGATCTAAGCGATATCAAACCAAAATCCAAACAAAAAAATTCACAAAAAGAGAGATATCAAATACAATGTCACATGAAAACCAAATCAGATCCGATATAATCCTACAAAAAAGAAATCTAAGAATTTCACCTAAGGAAATGAAGCTAGTTCATACATTCAATAAGATCTAAGCCATATCAAACCAAAATCCAAACAAAAAATTCACAAAAAGAGAGAGATCAGATACAATGCCGCATGAAAACCGAATCAGATCCGATATAATCCTACAAAAAAGAAATTGAAGAATCTCACCTGAGGAAATGAAGCTAGTTCATACATTCAATAAGATCTAAGCCATATCAAACCAAAATCCAAACAAAAAATTCACAAAAAGAGAGAGATCAGATACGATGCCGCATGAAAACCGAATCAGATCCGATATAATCCTACAAAAAAGAAATTGAAGAATCTCACCTGAGGAAATGAAGCTAGTTCATACATTCAATGAGATCTAAACCATATCAAACCAAAATCCAAACAAGAAAAATCACAAAAGAGAGGAATCAAATACAATGCCGCATGAAAACCTAATCAGATCCGATTTAACCCTACAGAATTCAAATAGGAAAAAAAAGAGAAAAACAGAGATCGAAGAATCTCACCTGAGGAAAAGAAGCGCTCTGGGCCCAAACGCTTCCATCATGTCCGAGGATCGCAGCAGCCGTGAGATGATTCCCGTCGATGTCGCACATCAGATGCTCATCGATGTACGTCTGCCAAGACATCTTCTCTTACTTGTTCTCTCTTCTTGTTGTTTTTAGGGTTTTCTTGTTTTCCTCTTTCTTCTTCTTGCTATGGTTTTGGAAGATAACGAAGCATCAGAGAAAAGAAAAACCAGACGAGATGGATTTGTATGTGGAGGAATGAGAGGAAAAGGAGATGATGGTATAAATAGGGCGGGAGAGGATTCGGGAGAAACCGTTATTTAACGACCCTACATTGAATTGAATTTAATTGAATGTTCAACCCCAGCATTCGATAAATTAGGGAATGAGGTTTTCAATTCCCTGCTCTCATCTTATCTCCACCGTACATTCCAATCCATCAGGTGGCCCACCATAAGAACGAGCCTGATTTGATCTTCTTATGTGTGTGTGTGTTTTTTTTTTCCTTATAGATTAATAAGCCTAACTAGCCCAATGACCCGTGCTCAACACGGTATCTTCCTACACTGCAAAATAAATAATCACATATTAAAAAAATCACCTCTTTCTATAGGACAAGTTGGATAAAATAGAAATAAAGAAATTGGAGCAAATAGGGTATAATTACATAGGAACAACTAAAACACAAGTGGTTTAATGGAAAATGACTGGGTAGTTGCACGAGTAGTTACATAATCGTCTGTCAAAATTACAACCGACGGTCAAAATCAAAGCCAAAGCCTTCTAGCTTAATATATTATAATTGAGTGGCATGTTGTGGGACCACCGGCTGTATTAGATGCAATGAATTCGATCCAATAGATGGTATGTTAAACGTCCGATCCGCCAAAATCGGATAAACCCCTGGTCGGACGTCCGTTAGATTCGGATAATGCCCAGGCAGGAGGATAATTTGACTTTTTATATAGAAAAGTGGAGTTTTTATTTTTATTTTTTGTTATTTAGTGGAAAAAGGAGGTTATTTGGAAAATTTGAAATTTTGTACATTTGATATGACCCGTTGTCATTTCTTGTCTGGATTCACTTTACTTTATTTTAATTAATTAATTACTAAACACTCCCTAAAAAGCTGGGTTGGTCATCGATACCTTGGGGCTTATAAAAGAAAAGGGGCAATCAAATAAATTATTAGCATGTCATCCTTTCTTTATAGGCATAGGGGCCGTTTTGGATAATCTGCATTTAGTCACTATAAAAATAATCTCTTATTTTTCAATTGGAGCATCATTATATGTCAGAGAGTGTTTAGTAAATCTTTCAGATTTTATTTTCAAAAGCTCTAATTCTTGAAGTTCTAATTCATAATTAATGAGTTTAGTAGAATTATAAAAATCAATAAAGGGGAGGTAGAAAATGAATACCCGGCAACCACCTTAGTAATTCGAACCCTAGAAAAGTGAGGTTTGCATTGCATCTCCTTTTGTACCTTATATATGTCTCGCATCCTACTTTTAGGAATCCGGATCCCTTGTTTGGACCAAACAGGGAAACCTTATTTGGACAAATCAGGAGATGACACATTATTTTGTACTTAAAAGATGGAGATGGCTTTTAAAGACAATATTGGTTTTTTAATTCAACTAGTTCATGTGTCACCCCCTGGTTGGTCTTAAAAGGGGATCCGAACTCTACTTCCAGCCCTCACCTCTTCATTAATTATTAGATAGAGCTCTTTTGACCTTGAATTCCAATGTAATCATTTCCTACCTATTCGGAAAATGCAACACACGACACCAGTGTCTACTCACAGAACTGCCTTGGAGGGTTGGTTAACAAACAGGCCCAAAGCATATACAGGTGCAAACGGCCCCATCATCATGCACAAACAGGAAGGTCTGATGATTATTTCCCAATCTGAGAGGGAGGTTAACCACTGGATTCTATTAATTTCAGGGTCTGGCTGACATCAATGATTATTTCTGTAGCTTGGAGGGAGATTGAATCATTGGAGTTCACTAATTCCAGTGTCCACCCTTGATAATTGATTTCTAGCGCCACGAGAAATGGTAACGCAGGCGTTCAAAAGCATGGTTCTAAAATTGGGCCCAAACCTCCACAGTCTTCACCATTTTTCCTTTATATGTGATTCTTCACTTTATTTGTATAGAGTTGAGAAAGCCATGCAGGAGGACCCATTTTCAACCATCTTTCAAGTGTAAGGGAAAAAAAAAAGAGTGGGAAGATTATAAATCCAAGAGAATTTTATCGAAAAAATCCCCATAAACTCATTGAAGATCAAAAAATCCCCATAGACTCATTTTAGTTCTAAGCCCCTTTTGCTCTTCAGTGAGTCTAAGGTGATTTTTTTTCTGTAAAATCCTCTAAATCCAAAGATCGGGGTTTTCTCTGGACAAAAGTTTCTCTCCCTGCACTTCTCTCTTCATCCAAACAGCCCTAAGTATGATTCTTAATTCCATAACACTAAAATAATGAACTTCCTCTAGCCCAAAATACCTGACGATGCCAACCATCTATTCGTGTTTCTTAATCAAATGGTCAGTCTTACAAAGGTGCCAACTTATATTGGAGCAAAATTTAGACATATCTAGTATAGTGCGAGAGCATCCACTTTGAGCTGCTTACATTTTTCATAAGGTAGGCCAAGGAGCGGAACAAGACATAGACATTCTGGGGCCATTGTGAATTTTTTTTTTCTTGGGGTGCCGTTGCCGAGCCTAATATTTTCATGTGGAATTTTTAGGGTGGACTCACGATTTTTATTGGGTTTTCTAGAGTGGACCTATAATTTTCATATAGGTTTTAAAGTGCATCGTAGTTTGACTGGTGCGACCACACCCTCATGTTTGTACCTGGGTCCGCCGCTCTAATCCACAATCCAAACCTATGCTTTAATAGGGATCTAAACTTCCCATTTATTGCAAAGTTACGATTTTGCACGTAGGTAGTTCACATTTAGATCTTCTAATCTCTCATTGCCCCATGATTGATTGATGAGGCCCCAAGTGGCCCCCATGATAACGAAGTGCAAATCGTCTCTTCTCCCGTGAGCAGTAAGAAAGGAAGAAGAATCAGAATTCAGAAAGCCCCATCCGACGTTGCGTCCAAACCCAAGCTTCTTTTAAAACTTCTTTTTTATACTTACCAACTCCTACGTCTGGATTTCTTCACAATCGAAGGGATTCTGCTTTGGAACGAGCAGAACCAAATCGCCCGCAGATTATCTCGGTTTTGATGGCGATCCCATCAGAATCCTCCACAACCATTTGCAGTCACTGGTAATCGCTTCGATTTCACGTTTCCATTCTTTATTGAAGTTTGATTTCGATTCTCGTTTGCATATATGTTTAATTCGATAGTTCCTAGTGTTAGTTTCATTTTGGATGAGCATGCAATTAGGAAAGAAAAAGAGTTTTTAATGGGGTTTGATTGGAATCCCTTGGAACTCAACATGATTTGGTTTGATGGAATTATATACGAATCCCCATTTCAGATGTCCGATCAAAGAAGTTCATTTCAGCTGATATAGTGTAATTGGGTTCCAGCATTTACCCACTCTTGTTTGTCCAATTCAGTAGAAAAATAGCTCTAAAGCAGGAAAGTTGGTGAGACTTCAGGCCATTCCCCTGGAAATCAAACAATTCGGTACATGATGGACCGACCACATATGAAATTAATTACCTGTTATTACTAATATGCCAACCCTGTAAATTGTCTATCCCAACCTTATTACTACAGAGGCCCAGTGAATGAGGTCCTCTGGATTTGCTACTTGTAGAACATGCGAAGGCTTATTTACTTGCTGCTATGGCTGAGACAAAAAAAATTTCCATTCCTATGTGAAAATTCCATTAACTAGTTTTGGACATATAATACACCTTTGTAATTCTTGGCCAAAGTATTTTTGGGCATTGCTTGTTGAATTTTGGCAGAACTTCTGAGTTGTTCTGGCTTTGGGATTATGCATCCTGACAGCTTTTGAACTCGCATTTATGTTCTTGGTCTGAAGCTATTCAAAACTTGAGTTTTACCCTTGCCAATTCAGTTCACCAGACTAAGGAGGAGAAGGTGGACCTGCCTGGGAGTTGGCTGACCGGCATAAGGCGTGTGTTTGGTCCCGACGTCTTGTGCTCGAATTCTACCTCAGACTTACCCGGTGCATGTGTGTGTCGGTTTTGTGCGCGAGCCCGGGGGAATGTACCATGGGGAAACCCTCGTCGTCAAAATTAAAAAAAAAAAAAGAAAAGAAAAGAGGAGGAGAAGGTGGAGCAGTTGTCTCAAAAGGGAAAATAGCGGGTTTTGGAGGTCAATTGAAGAAGAGGAAATTATGTGGAAACAGAAGAACAAATTCACATTAGTGAAATGAGATGGGAATACCGGGCTTTTTTTTAATTGCTCATGGGAGTTCATCTGAGGGAAAAAAGACGTTCCTAGGAAAAGGATAAATCTTCAAGCTCTTAACAAGATGGTTGATGACCCATACACCATTTTCAGATGAAGTTGTGAAGTTCTATAAGGAATTGTATATGGTAGTTTGGCAGGTAATGAGATGTCGATGTTTAAATGATTGGCTTTTTTAAGAAAAGCTTTTGAGTATGCAGGTTGAAAGCCAGTTTTCATAAGAGGCGGTCATGCAAGCACTATCTGAGCTGAGTTTGAGATGAGGAATTAGTGCTTCATGGACTCCTATTGGCCTTCATTCAAAAGTCTAGGGATCGATTCAACAAGGCTTGGTGAAGTTCCTTGAATTTTATTCCGAGTAAGGTTAGTAAAGAGGTATATGCTGTTAGTTTATATGGTCTCAATCCATTAGATGAAGTAATAAATTGATTTATTTCTTTATTTATCAATATAATCATGCTTTCCTTTCATGAGATGAATGGTGTTTTATTGCTTACTTGCACATAACCAATACGAATGACATAATGGTTCATGAGATGAACCGGAGTTCACAAGTATACTAGATGTAATACATGTGTATGGATGAGATCCACATATAGGAGACATGTGTCGCAAATCTTATACTTAAATATCTTCACAACTAGTGATGAGATTGGGCATCTCATTTGACAAGGTTGCAGTACTTTGATCACTATGAGATGGTGTGATTTGTCTCGATTATCAGAATGTCAGATTCCGGATCATGGTGCTGGTACATTGGATGTATTGAAGGACCATGAGAAGCACCTTATGAAACACTGGCTTTACTTTAAGGTATGCTCTCATAATTCCCTAGCAATAGGCTCATAATCCTAAGACATTAATGAACTCAAGTTTCTGTCTATTCATTTGCTTTGAGTCACCAATGAGTGAGGCCAATTGTCGGTCAACACCTCGGTGTCTTGGGTACGTGGTAGTAGGACTGTGGGAACATTCAATGGTCAAGAAGGAATCTATCCTAATTATCCCCTTGTGCCAATTAATGGAATTATCATTGGTAAGTGCGCACCCATTCCAATTAAGAGTTCATTGGATAGGTACTGATGATCACTATAATTAATTGGGGCTCAAAGATAATAAGATATGGATCCAATTTGGTGGACGGGTCCAATTGATTTACGGATATGGATGGAGGGGCCTATTTGTGGTAATAGGGAAGTTTAGGGTCTTCTTTGTAATTTATTCCTAAGACTGGAGTGCAATTACATTTATATAGTAGAGTTATTTGTAATTAACTGTGGGCCCGGATTGCACATGCAATGTGGCGTCGCGGTGTCCCAGTTGGAGCCAGCTTTCTATGGAATCCCTAGTGGTCCCCACGTTAGCCCAAGTTATTAGAAAGTTACTAATCCTACTTGAACTCTAATAGGAAGGAATTAGAAAGTTACTATTTCTATTTGAAGTGAGACTTCTAATAGTGGCAATAGTAGGTTACTAATTGTTGTGGAAGTGAGACTTCTATAATTATTAGAAAGGAGAAAGTTACTAATTCTTAATGGAAGTAAGACTTCTATTTTAATTAGTAAGAGGATTTTCTTGAAGCAATATATATATATTTATAGAGGTCTTAGGGGCTGGACGGCATACACAAGATTTATCCTATTGGAGTGCACACCCAGCCCTAGCCTTGTGCAAGTGTTGCTCGCCCAGATCTCTCCTCTTCTAGTTCTCTTCCGGATTGCTTAGAGCTTCTAGTTGTTTTCTCTTGGAGATCCCACTCATCTTCTTGAGAAAAGAGATCTGATTCGGGACATAGCGTGGAAGACGATTGGATCTTGGAGATTCTAATTTGTTAAGAAAGAAAGAGTTCTTCATCCAACAAGTTGTCAACTTCTCCATTAGAGCACTATCAAACTCCCAATGTAAAATCTACTCCTTATATGTTGTAGATTTATTGTGGATGCATGGTGATGTTATTTTCTATCTTAGAGATAGTTTTTTACTGATTTTGGTTGATGAGTTTGAGGATTGGATCCTGAATTGGGTTTGAAGCCTTATGGATAATTGATCCCTGAGTCAAGTGGGTCAAAAGTTTTGGAAACCTATCCACGAGGCCCACCTATTTCCAACAATTGTAGGGAAGTTTAGGGTCTTCTTTGTAATTTATTCCTGAGACTGGAAGTGGAAGCAAAATTGTTGGAAGGATTTTAGCTGATAAGTCCAGTGGGAGGAGGGCCATATTAAATCCTAGTAAATTGAAGTGATAAACTGGCTACATCCTTTTTAAAAACTAAGAAAAGAAGAATCTAAACCATTTGATATCATTATCAATTACTACAAAAACTAGGTATCTTTCTAACTGAAGAGTCCTAAGTCCTAATTCAACCTAAACTAATCAATAGAAGATGCAATTATTTTAAGAGAGGGAAGAGTCGTTCCTGCTGGGACGTGTAGTGCTTATGAGTTATGAGTCTATGGGCCAGGTTCAGTTTGAATCTGGCGATCCATATGGACTTGGGTTGACTGAGTGTGGCTCTGTCGCTCCTCAGGTCTGCATCGTTATATCCTATCCCATTTTAAAGACATATCCTGACCTACAATTTAATGGAAAAATAATGTAAGAACAAGTCTAGCTTATGCCCTTTTCTTTCTTCTTCTTCTTCTTCTTCTTGTTTTTTTTTTTTGGCAATCTTGCGTGCCAGGCAGGTAAAGAAGTTCAGCACTGACACAAGTAATTTATTTATTGCTTTTATTATATGAATGAGAGGTCTAGTTACGCAGTCGTTTTTAAATGAAACAAAAGATGTTCGATGAAAGAATTCATTTGATATGTTATGTAAGAGAATGCTTAAATGATCGTTGTGATATCAAGCTGTAAAGTAACTATTGTTAGTGTGTGGATCATTTTGACCATCATCTATTCTAGTAACTTATCTTCAAAGGATATATGTACTGCACATCCTACACTTGGAATAGAAAATCAACTTCTAAAGTTATCCTACCTTTTATTACTAATATCTAATAGTGTTTACTGTGTACTTAGTTTTATGAATTTTATTTTTTCTAGAATTTTTTTAATGTGATAACTTGATGAACATGCACATGGTTGACCCTTTTTTTTTGCTTTGGCAGTGAGAAAGCTATTCCTACTTCAAACATTGATTTGCATTATGCACACTGCTCACGCTTTTTGGAAAAATGTACAATTTGTGGAGAGATGATTCCCAAAAAACATGCTAAGGAACATTACTTAAATACCCATTCTTCGGTATGTTTATCTAATCCTTAAATTGTGATGCTCGGCCATGCAAGGCTAGGCTAAATGATATTGTGTGATGCAGGACAAGATGCAATCTTGCCTAATATGGAATGATGAGATCAATCTGAAAATTAATAATTAATGCTGAATTATAAATCACACTGTCCAAACTATCTATCATTGAAAATTAAGTTGGTAATTTGATAAAGTTCTAAGGCAATGTCACAAATCCTACAACAAAGGAGGGAGGGATCCTTGTGGAAGTTAGGTATGGTATGGCTGTATGGTTTTGGGTTTTGGGAGGATGATGTAGATCTAAGGGATGGTGGTTCAGATCTTGAAATCTAGTGGCTGCATCTTGTCTTGAGTATCAAGAAGCTCCTAGATGATATAGATCTAAAGCTCTATTGTGAAAGAAAACGCGGGGAGGAAAATCAAGGAAGAGAATAGCAATACCTTGTCTTGGGCTCTTACAAAATCCAATCCGGAGGCATTACTGAGGATCCCGTGAGCACACCAGTGGAGAATCATGGAGAACTCAAAGGAGGGTTTTCTCATTCCATCCTAGCATCATAACATAAGGAAGAAGAGAGCATAATATTGTCTTTAAGACATGATGCCCTAAAGTGATGACATCATCATAACTTAAAATAAAAGACATAAAATAAAAAAAAAAATAAAAAACATGTCGACACAAGAGTACTTGTGCATGGGAATTCATGTGCAAGTCCCCTTGGCATGAATTCCAAGACATCCCACTTAAGTTGTGGCCCCTCCTTTCTTATTTCCTTTAAGCACTTGGGTCCCTTTCTCTTGTAATCTTTTAAATTCCCTTGGGCCGCTCCAGACTTCACGTAACTCTTTTATTTCCTCCCATGTGGCACTTCCCGGTACCGATTAAAAAATCGGCCAACTCGGACTCAGTCATGACTGAGTCGGGTCACAATGACTCGGACTCAACTCTAGAGAAAAAAAAGTTTGTTTTGTAAAGTCTTTAACTAAAGCAGTGTGAGAGCAATATAAAAGTTAAAAAAGGGGGGAAATGGTTTTAGATTAGGACATTAGGTCAAGAAAGTGAGAGAAAGGAGGAGGAAGTAGGGTTTTGTTGTCCTGATGTTGCTCTGCACTGTTGCTGCTGCCCTGCTGTTACTGCTCTACATTTAGTTGTTGCTGGCCTGTTACTTTTCTCTGTTGCTACTGCTTTCCTTTGTTGTTGCTTTCCTGCTGCCTGCCTGCCTGCCACCGCTTTCCTGCCGCCAGATGCCGCTGCTGCTGCTTTCCTTCTACCAGATGTTGCTTTCCTCCTCTGCTGCTGCTGCTTCTGTTGTTGTTGCTCTGCCAGGTACGATGCTGCTCTTCCATCTTCTTTTTCCCCTTCCTTTTTCTGTTTCCTCATTTTCTTAATGTTTTTTTGTGAGCCCTTTGGGACGTAACTCGATTTTGCCGAGTTCTAGGTGACTCGGCCATGGGCGAGTCAGGTCCCAATTCCATTTTTTTTAAACCTTGCCTTTTGGTGTGGGGCCTTCAAAATGATTGCGCACATGGGGTCTTCTATCCATTAAAAGCTAGATCCAACCGTTGGATGTCATCAGGATGGTACTCCAAAGGTGGATTCACAGATCCTCGGTGATCAAAGTTGGGATACGCATCATGCATCTATAGAGTGGGTCGATCTGCAACCCTACTCCTCCATTGGTAGATCTTGAAAGAATTAGGGAATTAGGGTTGATGTTCCCATCATTATGTGATCAGAAAAACACTTGACACTCGCAATTAAATTATAAAACTGAAAATCAGACTGCTCTCCTTTTATTGAATTTCAATTAATAAATAAGAGGTGACTCTAGGCCTTGTTGCAGTCCCACAATGAGACCCCCCAAATTTGAATTGGGTGTTGCAATGGAAGGAAATCTCTTCCACTAGCTTAGGGACCAACCAATATCAAGTAGATTTGATGTCCCTCTTGATGATTTGACACAAAGGTTGGGTTCAATAGGGTTGTCAACGAAATTGGTGTGTGTGAGATTAGAATTAAATATTCAGGATTGTATTTAGAAATTCCCGCTATTTGATGTGACCCAAATAAGCAATAAACAAACTAACAATTAGAAACAAAGAAAGGAGCTGAAAGGAATGTTCAAAGGGATCCAAAACCCTAAATATAAGGTTCAGCCATGATGAATATGTCTGGTATAGGTCTCGGCTAAGTTGGAAGAGTTTCGAATGAGTTGGGTTTGGGCTCAAGTTGGTTTGGCAGGCAGGGAATGCGAGTTATGGGGTTTGGCCACTGGAGTTTGGTAGGGAAGGGGCTCGGCCATTTGGTTTGTGGCTTGGGGAAGATACGGCATTGCTGGATTTCAGGTTTTAAGGTTTCGACTATAGGGATTTGGTTCAATAGGACTCCACTAGTGTGGATTTGATGGGTATAGGGTTTGGCTAATGTAGATGGGGAATAGAGATGTTCAGCTGGTGTGGGATGAATCTAGGGTAATTCAACCATTGGGATTTTGGGTATTAGGTGTGGCATCAATGGAGATATGAGGTTTTGGGTTGGTCGAACAATGGTTTGATGGGTTTTAAAGTAGTGGTGTTGATGATCTTTGGGTAAGAGGACGGGATGTGATGGATATAGCTTGTGGTTGTGATGGCTCTGGATGGATGTTTGTAAAAAGATGAAACCCAACAAAACTTAGAGAATGGAAAGGGAAGAAGAAGAAAATGTCTGATTCTCGGCCTCACGCCGAAAGGCCTCATTCCCGTTGGTGTCACACCAGATCCCAATTTTAAGAGTGTTGGCATGTAAAAAATCACACATGCACACCAAACAAGTCAAAATTAGTCAAAAGGAAGATGAAAGCCTGCACTCCAAAAAAAGGGCTCAAAACTGCTTCACTCAACTGGAGGAAGCTCAAAACCAGCTTCAAAAGTCATTCAAAACTCAAGAAGAAGCTCATCAACTCCAGGTTCGAGAACTTACAAATACTCGGACCTAAACCCCAATGACAATAGCTAAACAAGGTGAACCCCATTCTAGGGTTTGAGAATGCCCAGTTAAGAGGTTCCTCAAAGTTTTAGAGCAATTGGAGGGTTTGAAGACACCAAACCCTAGTTCTCAGACCTAGGCTGGAATTTCATACTCAGCCAATTCCTAGGGATCAAGTCACTACAAAGGGGTCAAACACAAGCTCCCAAGGCAAGAAAAGTGAAACTGATCTCAAATCCAAGCACGAAACAAATAAAGTCAATCAAAGTCAAAGCTGCTCGGACTTAGAGGCCTAAGATCCATTTCTAACAAATTTCAACACAAAAGCCAACTCCAAAGCCCAAGAATAAGTTAAGGAGGTATTGTCTCAGAACTTGGAAGCAACTTGAGATCACTTGGACCCATTTCCTATACACTGACCCTCTAGGTTCGACAAAAGATAAGTTGTCGGATTTGACTCTTTGTGACTCAAATTAGCCCATTTCAGAAGGCCAAATCATGATGAATTCTCTCTTGTTGATCAACAATAAGTCCTAAGGAGGTTTCATCCAATTTCAAAGTCATTGAAGTTCATTTTTTTTATCAAGATCCAGTTCAAAGACAAAGTGCTCAGACCTAGAGGCCATTTCAGAAGGCCAAATCATGATGAATTCTCTCTTGTTGATCAACAATAAGTCCTAAGGAGATTTCCTCCAATTTCAAAGTCATTGAAGATCATTTTTTATCAAGATCCAGTTCAAAGACAAAGTGCTCAGACCTAGAGGCTAAGGCTCGCTTCCATAGATGATGGTGAAATCTCTTTCATAGTCTAATAACCAACCCAAGAAGTATTCCACAAAGTTTCAGATCAATCGAAGGTCATTTGAGCACACTTTCCACATTTTGGTTCATCGGGTCAGACAAGGACCCTATTTGTCGGACCTGACCTTGTAGAGAGTGTTTTGGCACACTTTTCAAGTTGTAACTCCCTAGAACCACTGTAACTGCCTCCCAGGCCTATAAATAGGGCCCTTGGTCGTCCATTCTAACCCTTCATCAACAGTTCAAGACCCTCCTCACTCCCCATACACTCCAGAGTGCAGAGAATTCCTCTAAGACCTAGAATTCTCAAGTCATCTTCCCTTCCTTCAAATCTTTCTTTAAGAAGGTGAGATCTTGCTCGGAAGCACTTCAAAAAAGACTAACTTAGTCTCCAACCCTCTGGAAGAGTCCTTCAATGAGAGAGGCTGAATAATTATGGCTTTACCAAGCCTTTTCACTTCAAAATTCTGACTGCTTATTCTTCTTTTTTTGTTCTTCTCTCTTAAAGGAGTAAGGGTATCCTTAGTTAAGGCTCGGTTGTGTAAGCCCTTTTCTTGGCTTCATTCTGGTTCTTCGCACCGGTATGACCCAGAATCACACAACCTCGAATACCCACTGGCGTATCAACTATTAAACTCCCTTAGATTGCAGTTTGCACAAACATAGTCTTTGATAAACGAGTGATGATTTTTAAAGATCACCGTTAGTCAAAATCAATTTTCATCCAACCAAACACTTGGTAAGGCCGTCCTGAATCAATGTCAGAGGTATCTTAGTGGCCTGAAGGAGAAAACAGGAGAAGAAAGGCGGAGATTTGACAGCCAAAGGGTCAGGTCCGACTAGACGAAGACTCTCGAACCTTAGCCACAAAACTATGTTTGTGTAGTCTTTTGTCATTATTCTGCCCAATTGTTGTATTTTTTGTTCATTTTGTTCAATTTGAAACCACATGAGGCCAGATGGAGAGGTTGTGAAAAGTGTAAACAACTTGCATCCACAAGGCATGGAAAGCAAACCCATCATGATTCAAATTGGAGAAATGAATACCAAGTTTCTCCTATTTTCTGTATGTTAGAATTTTGTGGACTTCTCAAAAAATTGTTTTCACAACTTTTTTCCATCAAAGAGAAGTAGCCAAAAGCTATCTTTTTCATTCATCATCAATCATTGACTGTGAAGAGTCTTTACTATGCTTATATAGAGAAAACCTAACCCTAAACTGGGTCTCAACTATGTAACTTATCCCACGGTCAAGATCATAACAACCAACTCAAATATTTAAAACATCACTTATGCAAATAAATCTATAATTAAACAATAGAGATGCTCCTGTGAGAGTTACTCTCACTATACTAGGAGAGTACACTATACTAGGGGGGTGGGGGTGGGGGCCCTCGCATTTAGGCTGTTGGCATTGGATATGGATGTGAGAGCCCCCGCCCTTACTCTCATAGTGCCATGAGAGTAACTCTCATGGGAGTATCTCCCTTATTTAATTATGGATTTATTTGCAATAAACAATTAAATTAGGATGGGCCAGACGACCCATCTGATCGTACGGCTATGATTCACAGATATTTCAAAATGACCAACGTATCGTGTCGTATCGGATCGTATCGTATCCGATACTTCACTTTTTGTGTGTAAAATCCATGTCCCTATTGTGTCCATAGCGTGTCCTTGCCGTATCCATGCCGTATCTGGGCATTATAACTGTATGGTCATGGTCACTTGGATTAGCCCTTTAGATCTTCAATTCTCTTCTTTGCTGTCCATCTCATGTGGTACATCCCAATGTGGGGTCTTCCTGATTTTGCCACATGGGGTCTTCATCTTGTTCGATTGCTAGATCGGACTAGATCCAACTATTGATCTTAATCAGAATTAAGATCCAATGGTGGATCTTTTCCAGAATCGCAATCCAACACCCGGTAGTGATCATCTAACCACAAAGATGCTAGCCCATATGTTATCTTGATCTACTTCTTCCTCTTGCATGATTTATGTGAGCTCTAATGTCCTCATCAAAATTTTTCTGTGAAGAACTTTTCAAGTAGTCACTTTCAATTTGACACATGGTCCATTAAAAATAAATAAATAAATAAAATAATACATGCTCAGGTATGTTCCTCTCATCTATTAATCTTTATTCTAAAGGACTTGTTTACTTGGCATTTCTAAAGGGCTTTCTTTTCATTAATGCATGGGTTATATTTTTCATATCCATGCTGTGTTTGGGCATCATAGATGTGTAAGTTTCATTCATGCCTTATTTGTGTCTGGTACGACCCGGTTGTTGTAACTCTGATCCTTTTCTTGACCTTCTCTTTTAGTTGTAAATTTATTTTCAAGACGAGTGCCAATACTTTCTAGGGATGGCAATGGATCAGGTTAAAACTGCCCTGGGTGGCCCTTATTAGGGGTGGGTTTGATAGTGGTTTTACTGGGCTCAGCGCGGGTAAGGGTTTATAGATTTTGACCTCAGTCCATTCTGGGTGGGTTCAGGTTTTGGCTGTCTTGGACAATTTATGACCGATTTACGTATCATACACAAAACTCACCTAGCCTAGTTGACATTCCAATTTTGAATAGTGGGAAGTGGTTGTTGAGATTGTAGGCTTGAATCCTCTTCCTCATGGCAGTTATTAATAAAATATCTTTATTGTTATTATTATTAAATCAACAAAGATTCATGATGTTTCCTATCAGCAAAAGGTTGGCATCCAAGGCTGGACACAAAAACAATTTGTATTCCATGGGGTGAATTGGTTCTAGTAACAAGCATTCATGACAGATGGTTGGTGCTTGGTACATTCTTTCTTTTCACTGAAAATAATTCTTGCCATTTGAGAAGAGGGTAAACTGTTGGCCTTTCTATTTTCTATGTTCATTGATGAATGTTCGATTGTTTTGTGTAAGGAGGACCAATGATACCCTATCCATGTTGTGGTCTACTTCCTGAATGGTTCTGATCATTAGTAAAATGGCCCAACCCCAAAGACAACCTCTGTAAATTTGTGGCTCTCATGTTTAGTGCCCGGCAACCTCCTACATAACTAAATCATTTCTTCCATGGGCTCTGAAGTTGGTCTGATTCCAATTATAAATTTGTGACTTGGTTTTGGTAGTGATATTTAGGATTTTATGTAATCTATGAAATATCTTGGAAATTAAATTATTGTGAGAGCAGGTAGCTTGTTCGCTGTGCAGAGAGGAAATTGAGCGTGAAGTTTTGGCGCTCCATAAACGTGAAAGTTGCCCACAAAGGATTGTTACATGTGAATATTGTGAGTTCCTGTTGCCTGCAGTTGACCTCAGTACGCATCAGGTAGCAACTGTTGACAACTCTGTGCTGAAACATAACAAATTTGCATTGTCATTAGCTATAATTGTCTGTGTAACTTGCTTTCACCTTTTGTGGTTTCAGGAAGTTTGTGGTAATAGGCCAGAATATTGTGATGTTTGTAACAAATATATTCCGTGGCATGAACTAAATGATCATGAAATCCTTCTTCATAGTAACTCTCACTATATTGCAGAATCTTCCAGGTAGTTTTAGTTCTCAATTTACTTAAGCTATTAATTCGAAACATTTCCATATTTTATCTTTAAACCATTATTTTTTTTCTGAAACCAATCATAAAATTCTTTTAGAAGTCGTGATGTTGCGCCAATTGCCAGTTCATCGCATAATTTCCATGGCATCCCGCAATTGTGATTTTTAGGAACATGTTTAGTTTTGCTTTCATGTGTGTCATGTTTCACAAGGTGTTTGTTCTCAAGTGATCTTGTCACTAGGTAATCATAATTTTATATGTTTCTACTTGCGCAACAATCATAGATGGTAATCATTTTTTTTTCCAAGTTCCAACATTTGTAATAAGATAAAAACCTTATTTAACTTATTTTTTTGTGTTATTTTTTCTCATTTGTTTACTATTATGTGCATTTATAATGCCTTTCTATTCTTACAGATATGTTTTCACATGTTATAACTCATTTTAATATACTATTGAGGTATAATACTTTTACTTTATTACTTGATGCTCTGTCCTAGTGACACAACTAATTAACAAAGACTACCTACAGAGAATACAAGCATAAACCTTAGGTTCAAATCTGTATCCCTCCCTAATGCAGGGTATGTCTTAACATTGTGCCAAGTGCTGGAAGACAAGAACATTTTTTATTTAGTATTTGGTATCTTGAAGCACTTGGCTTTGGGCACAAATTTGAAATTCTCTAAAGAAAGAAGATGGCGTCTTAGGAATGGGCCGCTTTTTAAAGGAAAATTTATTTCGACTTCATATGCTTTTTTAGTAGTTGCACAGAGTTTTTTCTACCTTGTTGTTTGTTTTAGTAGTTACAATGAACAACCTTTTTACCTTGCTTACAATCCACTGACCATTGGATTGCAAAGGAATTGTAGCGTCCCTCAGAGAGAACATGTCCCTCAGAGAGAACAAGGTGTTCCCAGAAGGCCAGGATGCGATTCATCAAAGAGACGTATTCTTTTCACAATTGCAATAACAGGGATGGCCATTCTAATTGGGTCAATGGTTATCCAAAGAAGACCTGATAGCCATCAATAGCAATGACGTGATGGACATGTTGGGTACTTCTTTCTTACTTCAGGCTTTGTATCTTGTTTTTGTAGGTCTGCAACAATTGGAAATGATGTTCACTAATTATTCAACTTACATAAATGAATTCATGTTTACCAAAATACGAGATTCAATGCAGTAATCGGATATCATTGTACTTGATTACAGTTGTCTAGAAAAAAAATATATTTTTTTTCCGTTTTGCCTGAAATTTGTTGTTTGTATCTTCTTCTCCCCTCCCTGATTTCTACTTTTAGTGTGAAGCTCTACTTTCAAGTTTAGAATTCAAGG
Source organism: Umbellularia californica (assembly GCA_028538565.1). Taxonomy (NCBI): domain Eukaryota; kingdom Viridiplantae; phylum Streptophyta; class Magnoliopsida; order Laurales; family Lauraceae; genus Umbellularia; species Umbellularia californica. Next base: position 57,916,458 of record JAPQWN010000004.1, on the reverse strand, counting down.
GTGGTAATTTTTCTAATTCTATCTCTTATATAAGAAACCATATACCAACCTAAAAGCTTAAGCTGATAGGTGGAAGGCCCAAACAAGTATATAAAGCCCTATCCAACTGAGGACTTGGGCGATGTAGGATGTGAGACTTCTCAACACTCCCCCTCACGTGCAAGCCCAACAGATTTCATGGACGGGCCTGTCATGTGGGCTAGACAAGAACGACAAGAGCCACGTGGGCTACACAAGACCGACGGGATCGAAACCCGCTCTGATACCATGTAAGAAACCATATACCAATCTATATGGTTTCTTACATCTTATCCATTACATTTTAGTTAATTCTAAAATAAATGCTTGTTTTGCACACTTTTGATTTGACTTGGTCCAACACCTAGGTTTATGTGACAATCCTGCATCTGAACTAGAGGGAGAAATAGGAAAATTTATTAGTAGAGGATCATCCATGAAATCTGATTTTCGGAGCCAGTCCATCAGGGACCCACCAACCTTTTGCTTTTCTTTATTTTCTTTTTCTTTTTCTTCTTCTAAATTGAAGTGTTATGAGTGGAGCTGGTTTGTGGTGTATGCAGTCTAGGAGCAGACAGAAAAAGAAACAAAAATTAGATTGTTTTCTACACTAGCTGTTCCGCAGAAAGAGGATTATATGTGCAGCCGATCTGCAGCGGCAGATAGATTGTCTACATTTAGCTTATTTGTAAATTGTTCATCTTTCTGTAATTATTATTATTATTTTTTGCTATGAAATTACTATGTATTTTCCATGAAATGTTTAAAAACCTTGGGCTACTTGATCGTAGCAGATTGACCCCTGTATTCATTTATGCAAAGATCCATATTTCCATTCCAAACCATCTCAAATGAGTTTATTTATTTTTATCCTATATTGTTGCTACTCATAAATGTTCTCGAAAGTGCTCGTATTTATTTTTATCCAGCTAAAAGCCTATACCACAGGGATGTTGATGAGTCTCTGATTCTTAGATTACCCGAACGTTCTCACCCAATAAAAACCGGGTTTGAGTCCTTATTTAGGCCCCAATAAGTAAACGGGTGCGCGTCTGGGTCTTTTTTTTTTTGGACCCATGACCACAACGGGTTCAGGTTTGTTTCCACCTTGGTTCTGACCCATGAATTTGACATATTACCTTGGTTTTTGAAAATTTCTCTTAAAAGCTAGAGTTTTTACCTATCATTCTCTACCTATGATCGGATTGAAAATTTCTCTTAAAAGCTAGAGTTTTTACCTATCATTCTCTACCTAGATCCGAATAGGGCCATTTACATCTCTACGAACTGACTACTAACGATGGTGACGCTGAGCACAAGCTCGGATATTTTGAAATAGACACCCACTAAGTCCGGATCCTTATGTGTCTTCTCCTTGACTGAATCGAACCACGGTCCAGATCTCCCTCTCTTCGGTGATGATCGATGACAAAGAACCCTAATGTTTCTCTTATCAAGCCCGGGACCATGTCTTCCTCACAGAGAGCCTATTTAATTCTCTTGATATTCGCACCTCCCTTTTTAATAAGGGCACCACATGAATGTGAGGTGTCCATTGACCAACCTGTTGATGTGAACTGATACGAGAGAGCAAGATATGGGCGTTGATATGATTTGATGTGATGCATCAAAATCGATGGTCCAGCCTCGTGGACTGTTGCGTGCATGATGCGTCAAAATCAATGGTGATGGAGGGACGGATGGACACATGCATGATGATGGAAACAAATCAAGATCTTAACCGATGATTGTGTTAATAAGGTCCATAACTGCTATGTCCTAAAATTTCATCCGTTGATTCATCCTAGATCATCAGATATTTAAAAAAAAAAAATGACAAGTAACGAACAGTAACGATAATAACACTGACGGTAATATGGCCTAATACGTTTTTGCTCTGGGAATGTACCTTTTAGATTCCCTAATCAAGATCTAAACCGTTAGTCACCTTTAAAAACCCCAAAACGGCCACCTCACCAAATATCAGCCGTTAATTCATCTTATACAAAAAGATGTGTGCCAAAAGCCATTCCTGTTCACCGTTAATCACAGTAATATATACCGGTGCAAATAAACAGTCCGTATTTTGCAATTTTTTATTTCGGTGGGGTCCACAATCAAGATCGGAACCTTTCATTATTTAGACAAGGTCAAACACGGCTACCTCACCAAATCTCAGCCGTTGATTAATCTTATATCTCGAGATATGTGCCAAAACGTGATTACTGATAACAGTACATGCATATCGGGTGCCCAAACAGTCCCTTTTTTCCAATTTTTTGGTTTTTGTGGGGTTCACAATCAAGATCGGAACCGTTCATTATTTAGGGAAGGTCAGACACGACAAGGCAATCAAATTTCAGCCGTTGATTTATCTTATATCTTGAGATATGTGCCAGAACGTCATTAGTTTTTAAAGAAAATGCATACCTGTGCCAAATCTGTCCAAACATGGAGTTCTAAAACATTTTAGGTTCCGTTTTTTTTTTTTTTTTTTCTCTTGATAAATAAGTTTCAGGGTTCAAGTCAGAAAGTTTGGCATTGGTTAAAATCATGATCAGTATAGTGATGATTGGGTTGCTGTATGATGCAGTGCATCTGTGGTTAGGTTTTGCCAAAAACGTCTGTTGTAGATTGGCTAAGTAAGTTGTGTTGAGAGTTGGGTCTGGATTGCCTGTGCCACTGAAATCGTAGAGTCCATTGATGAATGTTTAAAGGGAAAGACCACTATAAAAAATAATTCTTGAAGTTCAAAGTAATTTGAAGTTTAAAGTATTATTTGTCGTTAGATTGATTGAAAGTCAAGATGCAATGTAGTTAATTTTTTTTTTTTATTGCAGGATTGAATGTAATTAAGTTTGGTGTTTTAATCTAAAAAAATTCGCAAAAATATCAAAAAAATCCAAAATATTAGAAAATGCTGGAAAACAATATTTTTTCCATTAGTAACAACAATAAATCTTCCACTATTAATACAAATTATGATCCATCTAATACAATGGGACTTCTATTAGTTGTGCCACCCCTATACGATGGGACTTCAATAGGCCTCATCATTAGGGTATTGCACCCACTCTAAGGAAGGCTATGCCTATCTAGTGGCTGCTGTCTGCTATCAGCATCAACATCCCTGCCATCTTTTGATTTGATAGGATCATGCTCTTTCAAGTTGACCTCCATTAATGACCACACATGCACCTGTCTTGTCACCTTCTCTTCCCACCCTTCTTTTTTCCCAGCAACTACATACAGCCTCTATGGCCATAGGCATGATATACTACTATAGGTGATATACTACTATTATGGGATGGCCACGTGTGTTCGACTGTCTATGCCTCTATGGCCATAGGCATGATATACTACTATAGGTGATTTTACCATTCCAGCTGTCTGGTCATTGTAAATAAATTCAGAAGAAAGAGAGAAGTAGAGAAGTAGAACAAGAAAAAAATCCAAAAGAAAGAGAGAAGTAGAACAAGAAGAAGAAGGGGGGAGAGAATAAGAGATGGGAGGAGGAGTGGATGGCGGCAGTAAGGCGTCAACGAGTCGGCCACTGAGCACAGTTCTCTCGCCTCTTCCTTTCTTTGTTTTTTTTCTAGCAACTGAAGTATTGAATACTCTCCATCTGCTTTTCTCCTCCTCGCTCTTCTTTTCTCTTTCTTTTTTCCTATTATTTTTTTTACTGCCGGGACTAGATTTCTCTGTGAAAAAGTGAAGCGAAAAACCAGATTTTAGATTCCGCATTAATATGAGTCATCGAAAACTTTGGGGTGAAGATCTAAGATTGTCAAGTGATTCTGATATTATCTTAGATGAAATAAAATAAGAAGAGGGATTTCTTGATGCGAGCAAAGAGAATATTGAAGTTGATGTTACGAATGAATTTTCCACTGACATGGTATGCTACATAACTAAATTCATATATGTTATATTTTGTTAATTCATATATATTATATTTTATTAATTCATATCTAAATTATTATTTTCAGGTATTCAATTCACGCCAATCGTTAATTGAATGGGTTCAAAATATTGGACGCAATTCGGAATTTGTCATTGTTACGAGAAGGTCAGAGATTGGAGGATTTGGGAGGAGACCCAAATTATTGTTACAATGTGAACGTGGTGGCACCTACAAAAGTAAAAAAATCTTAACACGGTTTACTGGCACAAGAAAAATAGAATGTCCATTCAGAGTTAAAGGGTAGAAATTGAACACAGATGATGATTGGATGGTAAGTGTGGTATGTGGAACGCATAACCATTCTCAGGCATTATATATGGAGGGTCATGCATACGTGGGTAGGCTTTCTGCTACTGAAAATGATATATTGATGGATTTGTCTAAGAATTTGGTTAAGCCACGAAACATCTTGTATACATTGAAGAACAGGGATCCAAACAATATGTCCACTATTAACACTATATACAATGCACGTCAGAAGTTTTGGACTGCAGAGAAAGCTGGTAAATCCCAAATGCAACAACTCATGTCATTGCTACACCAGTACGGGTACGTTTTCTTTAATCGAAGCAATGCTCAGACTAATGAGCTTGAAGAATTATTCTTTGCGCATCCAGGCTCGTTGGAACTATTGCGTGCATTTCCGCATGTGTTACTGATGGATGCTACCTATAAAACTAATAGATTCAGGATGCCTCTATTTGAGATTGTCGGTGTGACTTCAACGAAGATGACATTTTGCATTGCATTTGTATTTCTGTAATCAGAAAAGGAGGACAATTATACTTGGGCATTGAATTGTTTGCGATCAACAATGGATGAATGCACTACTCCAAGAGTTATTGTCACCGATAGAGATTTGATATTGATGAGGTCGTGTGCCCGAGTGTTTCCCGAGGCGATGAAATTGCTGTGTACATGGTACATCAACAGAGCTGTTATATCCAACTGCAAGAAATCATTTCAAGACAAGCAATCCTCGGATGCATTCTACTCCATGTGGCACATCTTATTGGAATCAGAAAATGAGAATGCGTATCTGTACAATTTATCTACTTTTGAGGTAAATTTACAAGGCTACTCCAAGGTCGTGAATTATATTAAAGATGTATGGTTGACGCCATATAAGGAGATGTTCATATCTGCCTGGAGGGATACGTATATGCATTTCGGAAATGTGACTACTAACAGAGCCGAGAGTCGGCATTATAAGTTGAAACGATACTTGGGCACATCACAGTCGGACTTGGAGTCAGCAGTGTCATTTATTCATCAGCTCATTCAAGGTCAGTTCACATCAATAAAAGTTAGTTTGGAAAAAAGTAAAAATATTGTGCAACATCGATTCAAAACAGAGCAATTTCAAGAATTACAGGGTTTTGTTTCAATTGACGCATTTAATCTGATTTTGTTGGAATTTGAGCGGTCTAAAGTTGTCGGAGAAGACGTCTATTCATGTAGATGTAAACTTCGTACAAGTAATGGACTGCCATGTGCGCACGAGCTTGCAATATACACAAATGAAGGTCGTCCTATACCACTTGGTTGCATTGATAAATTTTGGAAGAAACTTGATTTATTACCATGTGTTTCTCCTGGAGACGATGATGTCGATTGTAGTGTCGATCTACAAATGTTCGCAGAACAGTTTCAGCATCAGTCAAGGCCTGGTAAAGTTAGCTGGTTAAGGAAGTTAAGGGAGATAATTAATCCATCAATAACTGCACTTCTTCAACCGGTTGTTAAGACAAATATTCGTGGACACCCCTCATCAAAAAAGAAAGTAGATAGATCTACTCATGGCAATCTGTCTGCATCTGACTTCGTTCAGCATGAATTGAACATTTCTCAGGAACCAGGTAGACACAGTTGCTCATCTATCTACAATACTCCACCAGTCCCTACACAAAGGATTTCAAGATCGAGATCAGTTAACCATGAGCATGTATATCTTAGTCAGTTTCCACCTACATTGCATCCCTACATTATGTTCGTAAAAGATGTAAGAGCTGATGGAAATTGTGGCTTTCGAGCTATTGCTGTGTTACTTGGTTTTGGTGAGGATGCATGGATGCACGTCCGTCGGAACTTGATTGACGAGTTGAGAACATTCTGGGCAGAGTATGTTGATCTATATGGCAGTTATGATCGAGCATGTTCCATTTACGATTCATTAAACTTTTGGGAATCAGATAGACCAACACCGATTCAGAACTGGATGACAATGCCTGACATGGGTCACTTGATTGCTTCAAGTTACAATGTCATATTACATCTTCTTAGTTCTGACTAGTGTTTGACATTTTTGCCACTGCGATCAGTGCCTCCATCGTCGCATGAACATGTTACTATCACTATCGGGTTCGTTAATAAAAATCACTTTGTCCAAGTTGCCTTGGCAGAGGGTTACCCGATGCCTTTCATTATGATTCAATGGTTTACATACAGGTACGATTGCGCAGCTGCATGGGTTACACCGTATACAGAACAACTTGCATCATACATTCAGTGTACTTGTTCTATATTTCCTTCTGAAACCATTGTATTAGATGAATCATAATTTGTATTAATAGTGGAAGATTTATTGTTGTTACTAATGGAAAAAATATTGTTTTCCAGCATTTTCTAATATTCTGAATTTTTTTGATATTTTTGCGAATTTTTTTAGATTAAAACACCAAACTTAATTACGTTCAATCCTGCAATAAGAAAACACCAAATTAACTACATTGCATCTTGACTTTCAATCAATCTAACGACAAATAATACTTTAAACTTCAAATTACTTTGAACTTCAAGAATTATTTTTTATAGTGGTCTTTCCCTTTAAACATTCATCAATGGACTCTACGATTTCAGTGGCACAGGCAATCCAGACCCAACTCTCAACACAACTTACTTAGCCAATCTACAACAGACGTTTTTGGCAAAACCTAACCATAGATGCACTGCATCATACAGCAACCCAATCATCACTATACTGATCATGATTTTAACCAAAGCCAAACTTTCTGACTTGAACCCTGAAACTTATTTATCAAGAGAAAAAAAAAAAAAAAAAACGGAACCTAAAATGTTTTAGAACTCCATGTTTGGACAGATTTGGCACATGTATGCATTTTCTTTAAAAATTAATGACGTTCTGGCACATATCTCGAGATATAAGATAAATCAACGGCTGAAATTTGATTGCCTTGTCGTGTCTGACCTTCCCTAAATAATGAATGGTTCCGATCTTGATTGTGAACCCCACAAAAACCAAAAAATTGGAAAAAAGAGACTGTTTGGGCACCCGATATGCATGTACTGTTATCAGTAATCACGTTTTGGCACATATCTCGAGATATAAGATGAATCAACGGCTGAGATTTTGTGAGCTAGCATGTCTGACCTTGTCTAAATAATGAACGGTTCCGATCTTGATTGTGGACCCCACCGAAATAAAAAATTACGAAATACGGACTGTTTATTTGCACCAGTATACATTACTGTGATTAACGGTGAACAGGAATGGCTTTTGGCACACATCTTTTTGTATAAGATGAATTAACGGCTGATATTTGGTGAGGTGGCTGTTTTGGGGTTTTTAAAGGTGACTAACGATTTAGATCTTGATTAGGGAATCTAAAAGGTACATTCCTAGAGCAAAAACGTATTAGGCCATATTACCGTCAGTGTTATTATCGTTACTGTTCGTTACTGTCATTTTTTTTTTAAAATATCTGATGATCTAGGATGAATCAACGGATGAAATTTTAGGACATAGCAGTTATGGACCTTATTAACACAATCATCGGTTAAGATCTTGATTTGTTTCCATCATCATGCATGCGTCCATCCGTCCCTCCATCACCATCGATTTTGACGCATCATGCACGCAACAATCCACGAGGCTGGACCATCGATTTTGACGCATCACATCAAATCATATCAACGCCCATATCTTCCTCTCTCATATCAGTTCACATCAACAGGTTGGTCAATGGACACCTGACATTCATGTGGTGCCCTTATTAAAAAGGGGGGTGCGAAAATTGGCCCCCTATACTGATATGGGGGCGGCTGCCCCAGGTCAGATCTTGAAATGCCCAAGAGTCAATTGGTCGGCCGCCCTAGGTCAGATCTTGAAATGCCCAAGAGTCAAATGGTCCCTTGGATCATACAACCCACCACACCCCCCCCCCCCCCCCCCCCCCCCCCCCCTAAGTCTAAACATTCACCCCTCATATTCTTATGTCTAAACCTTCGTCTCATTCTCTGTCTAAAAAATGCTCTTCCTTTTACCCTTTTCTCTCTTATTTTCGCTAGCCATCTTTGCATTGCTTTATTATTTTTTTTCCTTTTCGATCACCAGCAAACTATCCCAATCTCAAGAGGTTCCCCTTTTTCCCCTTTTTCTTTTTTTCCCATTCCCCTTTAGATGATTTAGTGTTGGAAATAAATTATTTCTTTCTTTTTCTCATAACCCATGGTGAAAAGGTAATCAGGACTTTTGCACGTTTCTTGCACTTTCATTGCGATTTTAGACACTTGTCTAACATTTCCTTTTATTGATCTGTGATATTTCTCCTGTCGTCCTTGCAATTCGTGTATGTTGAATCTTATGTGGATGGAAGTGATTTTAATTTGTAGGTTTTGTGCTTAAACTATTTGATTTAAAGAGATTAAAATTGGATCTTGTATAAATTGAATTTTTTATTGACCAAGTGTCTTTGGATTTATGATTTGCTTTTATTACTGTTGTATCATATTGTGCCTTAATTGTTATAGCTATTGGCTAATTTCACAATTATGCAGTCCATCTTGTATTCTTATTTCTGGGAAAGCTAGTGATATTGTTGGTTTTTCAATTGACCATTATCAGCCGCACTGAAACAAAAATCATGAGTCCGCCACTAAGCTATTCAAAGCTTTCGCACTAGTTCGAAAGACAAAATTCGATGTAGAATAGAACCTTCCTTGTTCATAAAGGACAAAATCTCTTTCCTTGAAAAATGGTACACACGTGACACGCCTTCGGTATAATTAAATTACAAAAAATGCCCATGTCCCTGGAACTGGTCATTGACCACTGTAAGAGTTTTAGTTGGCCAATTCATTGGATTATGGACAAAACCAGGTCTCTTAAAGTTGTATTTTATTTAGAAAAAGACTGCTTAAGGTTTCTTGCAAAGAAAGACATAAATTTTGGAACTGATAGAGTTTGCTTGAGCGAACTCCTCATAGTGAGTTCTTCGCTCGACCCTTGTTAAATCTCCGCTTGAGCTATCAACGTTCTGCACTGATCGTCTGAAGATAGAGACGAGTTCACTCGAGCGAACTTCATGTTCGCTCGAGCGAACCTGGGAAAGTTTAATTGGATCAGGAAACCTCTTCCTAATTTCTCTCAAGACACTTCTCCTATCCTAATTTCACCACAAGTCTTGAGCCACGAGTTTAGGCTTATTTATAGCCATTCTCTCTCTCTTCCGAAGGCACTTCTGAAGCAGATTAATTCCCTCGAGAAGAGTTCTAGAGATCCATTCAGTCCCCCCAAGCTTCAAGTCTACTGTGCTGAAGATCAAGCATTGGGATCGATTCCATCCTGCTCTCTTGAAGGTGGTTTGCTCAAGCACAGTGAAGATTAACGACGGGTTGTTGACAAGATCAAAGCAGTCCTTAGGTTGAGTACCAACTGGGAAAGGGTTGTAAGTACTCTTGTAATTTTCGTTTTTATATAGTGCTTGGTTGTTTGTTGGCCTAGACGGTAAGGCTTGTGGTTTTTTCCCGAGTAAGGTTTTCCACGTACAAATCAATTGTCCTTCTCTCCTTGTGGTTTGATTGTTTTTTAATTTGGATTAGTACTAATTATTAGTTTAAATACATGTGATTGATATTTAATAGAGATTTGGTAATTGGGACCTCTGCTTGTGTTAAGGTAGAAATTTTCTGCACCCGGGGTCTGGTTTGTTAATGGTTTAGGGAGATTTGAATCCATGACCTATAAGAAACTATAATTTCTCATTACCATTTAACTACTGAACTCTCATATTTACACATACATACTTTGTAATATATAACAAGAAAGAGATAAGGGCTGGTTGGGTTGATGCACCCAAAAAACCAAAATTGTCCTCAACCTGACTTGGGTCAGTACATGGAAAGCCATACCCGACTCGAACCCTACCCAAACGCCAGCTACGAAACCTGCTTAGGGTCGAGGCAGGTCCCCGCTAAAACCCGACCCATTGCCATCCCTTGCCAACCCAATGAACCAATTTGATCAACGAAGAATTCAAGACATAAACCCAAGATCTTCTTCTTTCATGAGTCCTTGGCTTTCTTTCTCTAGCCATCCAGGAGCAACCATATTCTGCAGATCAAATGGCTCAAAGGGCCCCTGGTTTGCAACTATATATAGCCATGAAATGGGCCAAAAAACGAATCCAGTCAACAATCATCCCACTGTAACAAATGTCTATTTATTAGGGGGCATAACTTGTGCCAAACCGGCATCCAGTTGACCCCAAGTAAACGAAGCCGCAGTCCAATCTTAGGTCAGGATCAGGCTTATTCCTGAAAATCAAAATTCAAATTGTGAGTGTACAGGGGAGGCATAAATGCACAAGTTGGTCCTCACAAGATAGGTCCCATGCATTCAACTGGAGTCCGGATCCCGAGTGATCTAGTGATGCAAACGGGTTGATTCTAGATTTGGTTCCAACTCGGAAATTATTTTCTCCAGACCCGCTTCCAATAAGATGACCAGGAACCGATTTCCACCCTTTTTTTTTCTTTTTTATTGCATTTGATTTCATTTTATTACTTAAATAGAGATATCATTCGACCCAACAAGTCAAAAAAGGATACCATTCAGCTCAGTAACAGAGTCTACCTCCTACAACTCATAAATCTCAACATTTTTAGAACTAATAAATAGTTTGTTGCATGAAGGTTTGGACATTAGCTTATACAAAGTCAAGAACCCCGCATCCTAAAAATGCATATCCAAACTCTTTGAGCCAAAAAATGAATGAATCATTCACTATATCTGGATTCAAGAATATTTCAAAAAAAAAAAAAAAAAAAAAACTTTAAACATGATCCTGATTCCAAAAGTGGAGAAGAGGGTGATTGACATCTTTAGGTCAGTTACCCGTCACCAGAGAGAGACTGACAATTTTATAGATCCTGAATCCTTAGAAGTTGCACAGATTTGGAACTGAACCCAAACCTGTTTAGCTTGGATTCCGAATCTGGACATATTTATGAATTGGAACCTAAAACAATTTTCAAATCCATTTTTTACATGTCGGAACTTTCATGTAATTAGATATCCATTTAAATTCTTAGAGTGATCCACCACATGCTTCTTGTGAGTGTTAGTGGTGGTTGTGAGTTCAAGTGGTGGATCCTATGATGGGTACCCAGTACCGACCCATACAAAATCTAGTCAAAATGAGTGCCTGCCCAGTTTATGGGATCTTCTTCAATTTCATTCCTACAAGTTATCAGTGATATGCTCAATCTTACCGATGACCAACTCGTTTTGGATTAAAATTTTGGATTAAAATTTAAGGATATATCTCATGAACAGACGTTAATTCTGAATGGCTTTGATTTTCATTAGATGGGCCCCACTATATTCAACTCCTTTGTCATGCTGCGTCAGCACGAATTTCTCCAAGTCTAGAAGTTGAAGCCCTCAATGACATTTGTCCTTTCCACCGGGAGTCCCTCGGTAAATATGTCACTCAAAATCCTAAGATTTTCATTGAGAACATCGACCTTGAGCCTATACAGAACTGGAATCTAGGAAGAAATCAATCAACTGGCCTTTCATGTTTTTGACAGTGACTTGCTACTATATCCGTAGTTTAGACCAAGACAATGCCTTTGATTTCTTCTGTTCTTCTAGCCATTTGTGGCCTGCCTTGGTAGTGCTATGGTTTTTCTAATGCTAAGGTTCCCCCGTCCAAGCACAACAGACAGGACTCAGGACTGACCCAGTCATCTAGTTAAAGCGTTTCTTACATTTGTCCATTTTTCATCTAATCCCACATTGACAAAACTCAAACTTACATACATTAGCAGAAACAACAAGGGATGGAAGCGTGTCGTCCGGCCGGCTGTTTCTTTATTGGAATTAAGAGCATCTTCGGTAACAAGCGAGGAAATTCGTAGATCTGATGATTCTTTACTATCATTAGAATAAGAATTTCTCACTGAGGATTTATGTACTTGAGAATTTTACTTGATATTAGTATCTATCGATGTATATAGTTGATAAAAATGGGATTCGGTGTGCAAATCCATTTAAGTGAGGATTTTCAAATCTTATAGGGGAAGGTCGGATATAAAAACCTTAACAAATGAAGATTTTCATTTGTCCAAATCATCAGGAATTAACAATTGCCAAATATGGACTTTAGGGAAACCGAAAATCCTCTTCCTGAAGATTTATAGTTTTCAAATGTGACCTAAGGGAATTCCTCTATAGAGTGTTTTAAATTTTTTAGATATATTGGAATTTCTAAATGCTCCTTCGTACTTTTCAGGCCCTAAATGATCTGACACAACAATTACATATGGGTTCAATTGTTGGATCCAGGTCCAGGTTTGGATCCGCTGGATGGACCTAATAAAATTCAGGTCTGGATTTAGATACACAGCGTTTACAACCAAGGACTAAGACCAGGGTAAACTGCCACCACTGTATATCAGAAATGTATATCAGTTTCTGGGTCTCTATTTTAGAATAGGGTCTTGGCCCTCCATATTAGGATTTGGGCCCAGCTACCTTTCAGTAATTTGAATTTGCCTCAAAGTACACCATGGAACCGGCCCAAACCCAACCCATTTCTTCCCTAGGTGACCTTTCAACCCAATCATCTTATTACACCCAACAATGCTCTTCATCTCATCAACGGTTCCTCCTCCTCCACAGCTAGAGATCTTGGTATCGACTCCGATTTCCTTTTATTCAGGAATCGAAGGTTGAGTCCACTAGTGCTATCGCCTTGAGGGCACAGGTGTATTTATCCGGCTTCTCTCTGGGTCCGGAGGAATTAGTCCAGTCCAAAGGATCGGGAACCTCAGATATAAATTAAAAAAAAAAAAAAAAAAAAAAAGAGAGAGAGAGAAAATTCTCATCAACAGGAGAATGTATCACCTAATATAAAAATAGCTTATTATCACATATTTTAATATGTCATTTAGAACCCCAAGTATCCTATAACCATATCAATGCCTCTATTGCACCAAAGCTCCCCTCCATCTCTTTGTCCCTAATCCTTACAAAACCATGGTTTTCTGCAACTCAAGAACTCATCTCCCATGTCAAAAAGCCCTCCATCTCTTCCTAGCAGCCCCCACCATCGTCATCCTTTTCTTTTTTCTCCCATCTGCTAACTCACTCTACTTCAATTTCTCCAACTTCGTGCCAAACGCACCCAACATAGTCTATGAGGGCAATGCCTTCTCCTCGGGCCAAGTCATGGAACTCACTAAGAACCAACTGGACGCCTCCATAGACGATAGTCTTGGTCGAGCCTTCTACAGTCAACCGGTGCGCCTGTGGGACTCTCGGACGCGAAGGCTCACCGACTTCACCACCCACTTCTCCTTTATCATCAACGCGCTCAACCAATCAAGCTACGGAGAGGGTCTTGCCTTCTTCCTTGCTGCCAACGGCTCATACATACCTCCCGGTTCGGGCGGTGGTGAATTGGGTCTATTCAGTCCGAATTCGACAGAGAACCAACTTGTTGCTGTTGAATTTGATAGTCATATGAATTACTGGGATCCAAGTGAAGATCATGTTGGCATCGACGTCAATTCGATTGTTTCGAAGGCCAACATTACATGGCGCAGTAGCATCAAGAATGGTTCAAAAGCCAATGCATGGGTGAGTTACGATTCTAATACAAAAAATCTTAGTGTCTTTCTAACTTACGCGAAAAATCCAGTTTTCGGAGGGAATTCAAGTCTGTTTTATATTGTCGATTTGAGGGAAGTGTTACCGGAGTGGATTTATATAGGGTTTTCGGCAGCAACAGGACAATATGCGGAGCTACATCAGATCCTTTCATGGGAATTTAATTCTACTTTGGAGATTGCGGATGAGAAGAAGATTGGATTGATAGTAGGCCTGGTTTTTGGTGTGGCTGTTTTGATTGTTGGGTTGGGTTGTCTGATTTGGTTTGGTTTTTGGTGGAGAAGACAAAAACCTGAAAAGAGGGTAGATGATGTCTTTGATGTGTCCATGAATGATGAGTTTGTAAAAGGAACTGGGCCTAAGAGATTCACCTACAGTGAACTATCCCTTGCAACAAACAATTTCTCAGAGGATGGCAAGCTTGGGGAGGGTGGATTTGGAGGTGTTTACAAGGGATTCTCCAGCGAATTGAACTCGAATCTTGCGGTTAAGAAAGTCTCAAAGAGTTCTAACCAAGGGAAGAAGGAGTATGTTTCAGAGGTGAAGATCATTAGCCAATTGCGACACCGGAATCTAGTCCAACTCCTCGGTTGGTGCCACGAACGCGGTGAATTCCTTCTTGTTTATGAGTTCATGCCAAATGGGAGTCTGGATTCTCATCTTTTTGGAGGAAAAGTTCTGCTCCCATGGGCATTGAGGTACAAAATTGCCATGGGATTGGCGTCAGCATTGTTATATCTACATGAAGAATGGGAGCAGTGCGTGGTCCACAGAGATATCAAATCTAGCAATGTGATGTTGGACTCAGGCTTCAATGCAAAGCTTGGGGATTTTGGGCTGGCCAGGCTTGTGGATCATGAACTTGGCTCGCAGACCACAGTGCTAGCAGGGACCATGGGCTACTTGGCACCAGAATGCGTCACAACCGGAAAGGCGAGTAAGGAGTCAGACGTCTATAGCTTCGGAGTTGTAGCCTTGGAAATTGCATGTGGGAGAAGGCCTGTGGAGCCTAAGGCAGAAGCAAGTAAGGTTAGGATGGTGGAATGGGTTTGGGAGCTCTATGGAAGAGGGAAAATTCTTGATGCTGCAGACGAGAGGCTAAATAACGAATTTGATGAGCAACAGATGGAGGGATTGATGGTTTTGGGGCTATGGTGTGCTCACCCTGATCACAATTCAAGACCTTCTATAAGACAAGTGATCAATGTTCTTAATTTTGAAGCTCCAATCCCTGGTCTTCCATCTAAGATGCCTGTGGCCATGTATTTCGCCCCGCCAATGAATATGTGCGCATTTTCTAATACATCTTCTGCATCAAATGGCACCACTTCTTCGAATTTCACTGCTTCAAATCAAAGTGGTACTTCTTCAAATTCCTCAGCTACAGCTCTCTTGCACTCGCGCCAAACTGATGTAGGAATTGAGTTTTAGACGTCAATTCCACCCTTCTACTTGATTTTCCTTTGTTGTTATAATTATATAGCATCTTATTCTCGTTTTGTGTTTTAGATGTATAATGTCTTGCATGTATATAGATTATGTTCTTACACTTCCAAAGGTGTCAACTGGAGAAAAAAAAAAAGAAAAAAGACTAACTAGCTACTTATTTTGCTACTTGTGTTATCTTATTATATCCCGCTTGTTTCTTCTGCTTATTTTTTTTTGTTCTCTTTCATGAAATGCGATATTCGGCCCAGCAAAAAAAAAAACCACGATATCCCTGCTCAAGGCCCTTTTGGTCTATCTTTGTGGCTATTGTTATCTCAATGAAGTATAAGGAAAGTTTCTTTTTGGTAAGATATTTTAGTTATATCCGACTCCCTTGGGCCGTCGGAATTATTATGGCCCAAAAGGGCTTGGACACCCTCTTATAAAATTAAAAAAAAAAGAAGGTGAGACCTATTTTTAATGTTTTAGAAATATTAATAAGCTCCCAAAGATAAAAAGCTGGAAAACACAATTGAAGAACCCAAAGGGTAAGGGTGTTTTCACGTTCGGAACCAAAACTCAAATGGGGATTTCTTCGTCTGCAATACGCAGGGATTATCGCCCCAATGATGGCGAGACAGCGACGACAAAGGGGGCAGATAAGGAGAGAGGAGGAGAGGGAATGAGAGGAATGGTGGCGAGGACGAAAGAGTGTTGAGCGGCGACGAAGAAGATAAGCGGCGAGCAACGAACGAAGATTGATTATCAGGTACCTTCCCTTCTCTCTCCTCCTTCCTTGGTTTTCCCTGCAACAAACATTTTAGCTGTTTTCAATTTCAGAGGAGATGACCATCCAGGAAAACCTTCAAAAAAGGATTTTACCAAAAAAAAAAAAAAAATGTTAGATGGGCCTTATACCGAAAAGGTCCTGTTTGACATCATTTTGGTGTTGTTTCCAATTTTATGGTCGGATAAGGTTGTGCTGAGATCGGGTTGTGCCGAAACTATATTTTGCAGAACTTTTTTGGCAAAATTATATTAAATTACTCCGCAGTGAGTATGTTGTACAGAACTTGTTTGGTAATATTAAAAAAGTTTTACTCAAAATAATTTAGATAGGATTTGCAATGTGTGACCCACCTTTTATTATTTATATACTATATTATTATCGAACACGAGACCCACATGTAGAAATTACAATGTGGTACCAACCTTTAAAAATTATAACATGGAAACAATATTTATAGGATTTACAATGTCAGCCCACCTTTATAGGACTTATAATGTAGAGCCACCTTTTGTAAATGTAAATATGTGACCCACCTTTAGAAATAACAACATGGTATTCCCTTTAGAAATTAGAATATGGGGGCCCACATTCTTGGTATTTACAGTGTAGGTTCACCTTTTATGTTCATGACCATGTGACCTATATTTATGAATTACAAAGTAGAGCCACATTTTTTTGTGATCGTAGACAAACGGCCCTCCTTTAGAAATTACTATGTGGTGCCCACTTCTAGAAATTAGAACATGGGGCAACACATTCATAGGATTTATAATGTGGGGCTACCTATACAGAATTATAATGTTGGGCTATCTTTTTCGTTAATTGTGAACATGAGACCCATCGTTAAAAAATTACAATGTGGTACATACCTTTAAAAATCCAAACATGGGGCCACATTCATAAGATTCACAATGTAGGTCCACATTCAAAGGATTTACAATATGGTTTCACCTTTTGTGATTATGACCACATGACCCACCTTGAATCATTATAAAGTGGGACTACCTTTTTTGTGATTTGGACATGCGACCCACCTTTAGAATTTACAACAACTTAATAAATTAGAAGATAGGGTCCACATTCATAATATTTATAATGTGGTCCCACCACTATAGCATTATAATATGTGCCCACCTTTTTTTATTGTGACCATGTAACCCACCTTTAGAATTATAAAGTGGGGCTCCTTTCTTTGAGATTGTGAACATGGGGCTTACTTTTAGGATAAATGAGAGGACTTGGAGTCTTTAAAAGCCATTTTTTAAAAGGATTTCTTAAAAGAAAAAAAAAATTAAAGTCTTTTCATTTCAACTTTCTTATGCCAGAAGATTAAGATTTTGAGATTCCTTCCCGTGAGATCCAAATTTGGAACAGTGATTTGCACATGCCAAATATGTTTTCCACAGCCTTTGCTCGTGGGAACATCCAAATGCCACGATGCCAAAAACTCCTTTAGTTTCTCTTGCACCAAACCTATATGTTCGAGGGTCGATATTGATCATTTGCAAGTTTCCGTGATCTTCTTTCGCCTCTCTTCCCCAAATGAAAAAAAGGCTTTATCGATGGGTTGGAGAGATTATCAAATAATCGAGCCACCTCTTCCATGTCCTTCCTCTTCGGCAGCGACCAACTGGGCGCACAACGATCAGATGGTGGCGATGGGGCACTGAAATTATCTGGCCCACCTGACAATCACAAAGATCTAACCCTCTTAACCAGAAAGACCGAATGGCTCTCTATGTTTCCATTTATGTAGTTGGCGATTTAGGATTGGATGAAACGATATCTCCCTGTTTCTATGAAATAAAGGATCCAGACTCCTACCAAGGGTCCTATAATAAATATCCCGCAAAGTTAGGGTATGCCTATCAATCTAGCCTCGACAAAGCGGCTTGGCTCTGGCCATCAAAAAGACCTTAAACAAGGGCATTTGTTTCTAAAGAAAAGCTATAGGGATGGGCATACAATTTTTCCCTAAGATCTGGGGGTTGGGCCTGGATATTATAGCCCGGCCTGGCCCTATTTCCAGCCCTCCTACTTTTCTTTATTTTATATTTTATATTTTATATTTAATATTATATATGAAAAGCGCTAGAAAGCTCCTGGGGAGTTTTTGTTCTCTCGAAAAAGTAGCCTCCTAGTGGAGTCCTTTATTATACATGACAACCATTGAGTGTCGCTCGATTGAAATATATGGATAAGACTTGCCAGAATTTTAAATTCAAACTCTATTAGATCATCTAAAACCTTGATATATGACCCTAAAGTTTAATGATCTTAGAGGCATTATTTTGAATCTAATGGTGAGCAAAAGTTGGGTGAGCTTCAAATTTGGACTTGTGACAATTATTTGGGAAAGTGTGCGTGAAAAGATTGGATTAACTCAAGGTAGGCTCCATAGCCTAAAAAAGTATGGGAGCAAAAAGGGGAGTTTTTAAAATGTGGAGTTTTGAGAGTTTTCCTATAAAATAAACTAAAATTAATATAAGTACAGGACTTTGATGATAATGATAATAATATAAATGTATACTAAAATGCCTATATAACATCCCCGCAGCAGTAGTAAAATGGCGATATGAAAGCAATGTCATATCCCCATACCCATTACAAAATGCCCTAAAAACTTATACACATATACTTGGCTTATTTCATTTCTATTTAACTATTTAAGTTATGTATTATATTTAATACATAAGCAAAAAGTTTTACACAGTTGCTTTCGATCCATTCTAGTTTTATTGCTTCTTATTTAGGCATTTTATATTACTTTAATATATATTATGGCTAATGCAAAAGGGGTGTACTCTCGTTAATGATACATTTTTTCTTCAATAGAGTAATTTGTGATGCCAATCAATTTATGAATGTAGTTTATAAGTGCATACCTTCAAGGATATGTGGTGATCCAAGTATTCTTTTAATTAGATAATTATACCTCTCAATTTTTTAAAGTATAAACTAATAGTGATTTTTTTAGTTCATTTATTTTTGTGATTGAAATCCAACAATGCTTCATACTTAGATCGGCACCAAATTGAAATTAATGCCAATTTATAAAAGGTAGGTGAATGTAAATGCATTAAAAATTCTCAATTATAAAACTCTTATGTACTGATTTGGTAGGTGAAAATTCCTGCGAACGGTTTCAGATAGAGTACACTGTTTAACCAATTTCTTTCTTTGACAACATAAATAAAACTGTATCTTTAGAATCCAAGTCATCAAAGCACGTATGACTTTATCTGATAAAAGAAAGTTCTGAGCGACAGCATCCATTCTCCAAATGTTCTCTTAGTGGTCCCTTTGTAATAAAGGTTAAACAAAATAACGCTTGATCAACATTCGTTAGTTAGTAACAGTTTTAAAAAAATAAATAAGAGTTTTCTTATTTTGAGGCCCGGAGCCCTACCATGGCCCTCAAGGGTAGGGTAAGTGCACTCCCTCTGAGGGCTTTGCCCCCCACGAGCCATGCCCTACATATATTGAGGGCTGGGTAAGGACAACCACAGAGCCGGCCCGGCCCGGCCTGACCCTTTGACACCTCTAGTTAGGGGTGTTCATGGGCTGGGTTGGGCTGTGCTGAGCAATATCTAGACCTGTCCTAGTTTTGAATTAGACAATTGACAATATCGACCTTGCGCGATAGAGAACTAGAATTTAAGAAGAAATCGACTGGCCTTCCAGACATGTTTGACAGAGACAAATACTTGCTACGTCCTGAGTTTAGACCAAGACAACGCCTCTGATTTCTTCTCTTCCTTTGTTGCGGCCTGACTTGGTAGTGCTCTGATTTTTCTACTGCTAAAAGACCCCCCCGTCCAAGCACAACAAACAGGACCCATTCATCTAGTTACAAACATTTCTTACATTTGTCCATATATCATCTAATCCCACATAAGGCTGCCACATTGACAAAATTTTAAACTACATATATTAGCAGAAACAACTAGGGATGGAACTGGATCTGGGTCCAGGTTTGGGTCTGCAGGATGGACCATATAAAAACCGTGTGTGGATTTGGATTTAGTCAAAGAGTTTACACCCAAGATATGGTTCTTAGTCCTCCATCTGGTTTTGGTTCGACCCTGTTTCAGTAATTTGAGTATGCATGCAAGGCACACCATGGAACCGATCCAAACCAGATCCATTTCTTCCCTAGGGGTACCCAAAGAAAATTTCTAGCCTATCTTAATCCGATTTGCAGCCTCCTTGGTGAGCCGGGCCTATCTTAATCCGAACGGTCAAAATCATTCTCACTATTATTAATGCTAGCCAAATTTCACTCCCATGGGCTCCATCATGAGATTTACTATGCATAAGACAAGCTTGTTGACGTCCTTCTTTATTGCGTGTTTGGTTGTATTTATAATTGAAGTATGGTGAGGTGAAGTATCAAATCAAAAGAGAATAAAATATAAAGTGTTATGATGGTGTTTTATTTTTAGTTATTTGGCATGTGATTTTTTTGACTTTATGTATAGAAAAGTGAATTTTTTTTTTTTTTTGTCTTTTAGTGGTGAAAGGAACTTTTTTTTTTTTTTTTTTACTTTTTTTGAAAAATTCGAAAAAAATTTTAAAATTGTGTACTTTTGATATGACCTCTTATCATTTCTTATCTGGAATTACTTTCACTTAACTAGTTAAACACACTATGCAATATTCTTATATTTAGAGATAAGAGAGAGGAGACTTTTGACCATTTCAACCTAATCACAATATTACAACTACAATAACACGTCTTAATAGTTAAAATACATAAAAAACAAACCTCCACGTCAACACGTTTCAACAGATGAATATGTCAACATATGAATATATCACGCAACATAGAAATAACTTATACTATCATTCATATGTCATTTAAAACCCGGAAGTAACCTCTTAACCATTTCAATGCCTGTATTTCACCAAAGCTCCCCTCCATTTCTTCCTACCTAACCCTTACAAACCATGGTTTTCTGCAACTCAAGAACTCATCTCCCATGTCAAAAGGCCCTTCATCTCTTCCTATCATCCTGCACCATCGTCATCCTTTTCTTTTTTCTCCCTTCTGCTCACTCACTCTACTTCAATTTCTCCGAGTTTGTGCCAAACGCACCCAACATAGGCTATGAGGGAGACGCCTTCTCCTCGGGTCGAGTCATCGAACTCACTAAGAACCAACGGGACGTCTCCTTACACGGCAGTGTTGGTCGAGCCTACTACAGTCAACCGGTGCGCCTGTGGGACTCTCAGACGCGAAGGCTCACCGACTTCACCACCCACTTCTCATTTATCATCAACGCGCTCAACGAATCCAATTACGGCGATGGTCTTGCCTTCTTCCTTGCTGCCAATGGCTCGTACATACCTCCGGCTTCGGCTGGTGGTCATTTAGGCCTATTCAGTTCAAATTCCTCCTTGAATTCAACAAGGAATCAACTTGTTGCTGTTGAATTTGATAGTTATATGGACGGATGGGATCCGAGCGCAGATCATATTGGCATCGACGTCAATTCGATTGTTTCGAGGGCTAACATGACATGGCGCAGTAGCATCAAGAGTGGTTCTACTGCCAATGCATGGGTAAGTTATAATTCTAGTACAAGAAATCTCAGCGTCTTTCTAACTTATGCAGAAAATCCTATTTTTGGAGGGAATTCAAGTCTGTCATATATTGTGGATTTGAGGGACTACCTACCAGAGTGGATCTATATCGGGTTTTCGGCAGCAACAGGAGACTTTGTGGAGATACACCAGATCCTTTCATGGGATTTTAATTCTACTTTGGAGATTGCGGATGGGAAGAAGAAGAAGACTGGATTGATAGTAGGCCTGGTTGTTGGTGTGGCTGTTTTGATTGTTGGGTTGGGTTGTCTGACTTGGTTTTGTTTGAGGAAGAGAAGTCTTAAATTTACAGAGGAGGAAGATGATGCCTTTGACGTGTCCATGAATGATGAATTTGTAAAAGGAACCGGGCCTAAGAGATTCACGTACAGTGAACTAGCCCTTGCGACAAACAATTTCTCAGAGGACGGCAAGCTTGGAGAAGGTGGATTTGGAGGTGTTTACAAAGGATTCTTGAGTGAATTGAACTCGAATGTTGCGGTTAAGAGAGTGTCAAGGGGTTCTAAGCAAGGGAAGAAGGAGTATGTTTCCGAGGTGAAGATCATCAGCCAATTGCGACACCGGAATCTAGTTCAACTCTTCGGTTGGTGCCATGAACGAGGTGAATTCCTTCTTGTTTATGAATTCATGCCAAATGGGAGTCTAGATTATCATCTCTTTGGACGAAAAAGCTTGCTCCAATGGGCATTGAGGTATAAAATCGCCATGGGATTGGCGTCAGCGTTGCTATATCTACATGAAGAAAGGGAGCAATGCGTGGTCCACAGAGATATCAAATCTAGCAATGTGATGCTGGACTCAGGCTTCAATGCAAAGCTCGGTGATTTCGGCCTGGCGAGGCTTGTGGATCATGAACTTGGTTCGCAGACCACAGTGCTAGCAGGGACCATGGGTTACTTGGCACCAGAATGCGTCACAACGGGAAAGGCGAGTAAGGAGTCTGACGTTTATAGCTTCGGAGTTGTAGCCTTGGAAATTGCATGTGGGAGAAGACCTGTGGAGCCTAAGGCAGAAGCAAGTAAGGTTAGGATGGTGGAATGGGTTTGGGAGCTCTATGGAAGGGGGAAACTTCTTGATGCCGCTGACGAGAGGCTAAATAATGAATTTGATGAGGAACAGATGGAGAGATTGATGGTTTTGGGGCTATGGTGTGCTCACCCTGATCACAGTTTAAGACCTTCTATTAGGCAAGTGGTTAGTGTTCTTAATTTGGAAGCTCCACTCCCTATTCTTCCATCTAAGATGCCTGTGCCCATGTATTTTGCCCCGCCGATGAATATGGGCGCATTTTCTTATACTTCGTCCGCTACGAATGGCACTGCTTCTTCGAATTTCACTGCTGCTTCAAATGTCACTGGTTCTTCTACTTCTTCAGTTACATCTCTCTTGCATTCGCGGCAAGATATATAGGAACTGAGTTTTTTACTACAATTCCGCCCTTTTAATTTGTGTTTGTTAGATAACATCTATTGTTATAGATACATTTGTTTGTTGTTTAATTGGTTTTTGTGTTTTAGATGTATGTCTTGTAAAGGTTCTGTTCTTACACTTGCAAAGATTACTACCCTAACTACGTATTTTGCTTCTCAAGTAGTTTTTGTGCCTTCTACTTGAACCCTCTGCAAGCCATATGCAATAATTACTGTTAAGAAATATTAACCCTCTTGTTATCCAAACATATGAACCCTCTGCAATTCGGGTTTTTGTTTTTTGGATGTTTTAGATGTATGTCTTGTAAAGGTACGCATGAACTTATTTACAAAGACCCAAAATGACCCGAGTAAGGGAGTGTTGGAGCCACCGGCAGACCCTGGACTTTTATTTGGGTGGAGCTAATTTTTTGCTCAAAGAGAAGTATTTTCACTTAGATTTTGTGACGTGAGGCAATCACAATGCTTAGACATGGGGCGATTATTTATTATTTATATGTGGACTAATGATGACCCATTCAAATCACAGGGAGTTTGAAAATCGACATCAGGCGGCAGCCCCACGTCATTAATATGTAGGTCCGCCCCTGGTTGGAGCAGCAAGTTTAAAATAATGATATTGTACAATTCTGCAATATTTCAGCCTTAATATAATAATTTTATATGAATGCATAAATAACTATATGTAAATATAAAGCAAGTAGTAGATTTGTCATTGATTTGCAATGACTATTTTTGATACGAAACATTTAATTAAGTGGTTAGTGGGGTGGATGGGCCGTATATTTTAATATTGTAGTGTTAAGTAGAAGAGGAACTTTGCAGTATCAACTTTAGGACCCGGTCAGCACATGGTTCTCTCCTGGAAACTCATCCCGCTCGTTTTTGTTTGCATTAGAATACATAAGTATTGAATGCATATGAATTATGATAACTCATACCATAAGTAGTTAAAATTAGAGACCAATTGTGCCCATCAAATAACCGATCCATTTTAATCGACATTGAATCAAGGAAAGATAGAAAATGAATGCTTAGCCATCACCCCAGCAATTCAATGAAATTCAAATGATCATCTACGTTTCCACCTTATTTCCTTCACTTCTAATCTCACATCCTTTACCACTCATTTCTTTAAAACTCCTCGTGGAGCTTATTTGACGCCTAAGTAATCTAATGCAAAAAATCAGGCCATAAGAATTTGTTGAGTGGATTTATGTGTTTCATGCGAAAATTGTCCTACCTTAAAATTTTAAACCTCTCAAAATTACTGTTCATTATGTCTAAAAACTAAGAAAATTTTCTTTCTAATGAAAGTTAGGCATACCATTAAACTAAGTCATATGTTAAACAAGTAATCTGAATAAAAAAGGAAGAGACTAAAATGGCATGGAAAAACACGAGATCAGTAGTTTACAGTGAGCCCAACTTTAATGGCAGTGGAAGTTGGCCAATGCAAACATGGGAAGAGCTTCAATACTACATCGCTGCACAATAATATAGTGCAGTGACCTGATCCATCAAATTAATGAAAAATCACCGCGTGGTTTTGAATTCCAGACCCTCTTTTGGAGTTAATAGATTCATTTTAGGGAAAATTTCAAAATGGAACTTTTCAAAACAGGGCAAAATAAAGAAGACATTTCAAAATGGTCCTTTAGCCCTCCAATCTTCTTTGGAAACAGGACATCCGGCCAAATATATGAACTTGGGCCACTTTTCTCAAAATTTTTACTTGAAAAGTTCCGAAAATGGCCTTGGGTCTTTTTGTTGCAACTATCCTCACAATCTCACCTTCGTCCTTCCACTCCAATATCCCTTGCATCTCTCACACAACCTGTTCAAACCGTGCACCATCTCTGTTCTCCATTCCAAATATCCCAACTAAACAGCCATCCTCACCATCTCGTCCCCATCATCACTTTTGCAACCTGAGTCTCACCAAACTCACCTGCATACATGCAAATGTCACTAATTTTTTAACCCACACATCAGCCTCACCATCTTTTACATCACACGGTCCTTACCAACCTCTGCAACACCCCCTCTTTTACTTTACTTCTTTCCTCACGTCACCTCTCTGCTCACCAACCAACTTCCACCTATCATTCTTCTCACCATTTCCACCTATCATTCTTCTCACCATCATCTTCATCATCATCCACGACCAACACTCGTCTTCTCCATCTCTCCCATCGATCTCATCCATTCACACCACAGTACAAACCTGCACGAACACGAACTTACCCCAACCGAAGCCAACTTTCTTCACCACGGCCACAACCCAACCAAATCCACTCCACCATCAGAACCCTAGCCTCTCCAACTCATCACCACCCATCATCCCTCGTCCCATCTTCCCATCGACCAAACCCCTAACATAGCCAAACTGCCCCCATCAACATCCCAGGATGCCTTATCATCTTCACCTAGGCTAAGCACAACCTCACTGTGTGTGACGCCCGCAAGATTATATCTGATCCTAACCCGTAGTTGTTAATATTGTTTCGGACCTCATTTATCTCTAATCTGTAAAATGAAAATTTTTGGCCCGATTCGGAATTTCTGCGAAATTTTTCAGAATTACATTTCAGGAAAAATATAACATAATATATATACATATATATAAGTAAAAAAAAGTAGAAAAAGTAATAAATATAGATTTTGGAATTATATTTTTGTGAAAATATAAGAAATACAAAATATATATGTGTAAAAATGTTTAAAAAAGTTACTTATGCAAAATTCTATTTCGGCCGAAAAGTCACATTTCGGCCTAAATCCCGAATTTCTCGGCTGAGATTGACTGAAATTCAAACTGAAAAGTTTTGAAGTTTCGGTTACTTGATCGAAACGAAAAATTTTGGCCATTTCGGCCTAAACGAAACGAAATTAAAGGAATGAACGGATTTCGGTTCTGAGTCGGATCACTCCAAAATCTGCAAGTCATGAGCCCGGGCCTTCAATTCTAGTCCACGGTCCTGCTCCCAGTTCTTTTCACTATTTTGCCGTGTTCCGTTGTTTCAGGTTCTGCCTGGGCACTTCTACCGCTTACTGTTGCAGTTCTGCTCTGCGATAGTTCCCACACAGGTCTGACCCGACCTGGTCCAATCCAACCTGGACTTGACCTACCCAGGAATACCTCAGCTTGATTTTGAAACTTTGGTCTAAGCTCTAGGATTAGGGATGTAAATGCACCCGATTCTCCGATTACTTGAATGTTCCGACCAATTAAAAACCGGATTTGGGTCCTTATTTAGGCCCCGATAAGTAAATGGGTTCAGGTCCGGGTCCACCTTGGTTCGGACCCGTAGAGATATAAAGAACCACGCCAGAAGGTGGGGTTGATTTCCTATCATGTTTGAAAAATCCATTTCAGAAATTTCTACAATTCTAGAAACAAGAGAACCCTTATGCCATTGTTTTAAAAATTTTACGAGGTCGCCTAATCGGGCTTGGGTTTGCATGAACCGCTACCATAATGATCGGTCTTCCTAGACCGGCCCTTCAAATATCCATGAAGAAATCATTGAAGATGATGATAAAAAAAATCTACAAGTATTACTTTTACTAACTATGATTCTGATCATTATTAGGCTATTCTCACGAATGGACCCGGTTGAACCAACAGGGGCTCGGTTTATAAAACAATGGACTAAGTTCTATAACATGCCTGTCTGCTTTGCGGATCAAGAAACTTTCTAGTTTCTGGAAACGAAGGGTCCATTTGTTTGGGTGGAATTTCAATAAATAGGAACTCAAGTTGGGCTGCCACCATTGGAACAAGTCTCATTGTATGCAATTGTTGTTTTTAAGATTTTAGCTTTTTTATAGATATGACTGTGGAATATCTTGTTAAAAAAAAAATGGCTCCGAAGCAAAAGGTCGAAAGCATAAAATAGCAAATCCTGCATTTTTAGTTCATTTCTAGAACCAAGCCCTCTTTGGATACAGTTATTGGCAGACCCAGGATTTTCGTTTGCGTGGTGCGGTATATGGACAAACGAAGATATTAAATAATAAAATTAAAATTTTAAAGATACTATATAAGGGGATTCTCGAATAAGGGTCCGCCCCTGGTCATACAACATTAGGCTCTCAAATGCTCATTGTAGTCTGGTTTCATGACTTTGGTCTAAGCTGACCAAGCTCTTGGATGGACTTTGGCCAGCTAGCTGGCATCCTGGCCTCATCTGCTGATGGACCCAATTATCTGCTATGTGTTACATTTGGGCCTAATATTTAGTACCATGATCGGGCCTGGGCTTAACAACCTAATTGTGATGGGTAGCCCCACTCCAAATCTAAGCAATTTTCCTATTGTTGTCTTGTCCACGAGAAAGTCCATGTCTCTGGATGTCCCGGAGCTGGACTTGGGCCTAATAGGTACTTAATGAGCTGATTTTAAATTTCAAACTCCACTAATAAAATCGGGCATACCTTAGCTGTCTATTGTGTTAACAAATTTGGATTATGGGTAACGAATTCATATTAAAATCACTTCAACCCGTACACGACCCGTTAACTTAACGGGTCAAAAAATCCAACCCAAATACGGCCTGCTAATTCAACAGGTTACACGACTCAATCCGTTAATCCGTTAAATAATTAAGTCATTTCGAAAATTAAAAGAAAATCCATACAAAAATATATAAGGAGAAAAATATATAAGCCACATGAAACTTTAAGTTAGGATCTCGAGTGGATCCCACCTAAAACCTACTATAAAACAAAAAATTTCAATTTCTTTGTTATAAATACGAATTAGTTCTAACTATACTTAGGGACTAAAAAAATTTAACGAGTTAAGCGGGTTGTTAACGTGCTATGGGTTTAATTCGTACACAACCCGTTAACTTAACATGTTAACGGGTTGACCTATTAACCACCCAAACCCATTAAAAGCACATCTGAACCCGTTAATATCGTGTGAGTTTGTGTCGTCGTGTGGCATTTTGACAAACATACTAAGGCTAACACCAGTCATTACGTCTTTGTGGTGCATTTAGTGCTCTCTTTAAATTGAAGAAATTGAAACCTGTTTTTTGTGTTCATCAAAACTGATCTAAATAATGAGTTTGGCAGGCCCTCGAAGTAGCTGTTGTTTGCTTAGGATCCCTCGAAGTAGCTGTCGTCTTCCCAAAATGGGAACTGAGAAAGAAATCATGTAACAAGAATACGTCCTTGGAACGTCCAGGCCTTGACCAAAAATATTTTATGTAAACCAATTCTAATGTAGGCCCTCTTCTCTAATGTAGGTACTACTGGCCTTTGATTCCAAAAGAAAAAAGAAAGTTGTCTGGGTTATATAAAAGCGATTCACCATATTTCATGTGCATTCGCAACTTCTCTTTATCTCCTGATCCCAAAAAAACTTCTCATATGTCTCCGAAGACGCTTGTACTTCTTCTCTTTCTCGTTTATAATCCTTTCGCTCATTCAATTGACTTCAATTTCTCTGGTTTCCATTCGAACGAAGCTGCAACCAAAATCCTCTACGAAGGAGATGCCTCGAATATCTACGACGACATCCAACTCATTCAAGATGACACTGATCCATTTCGCGTTGGTCGAGTTTCCTTCGTTGATCATGTCCACCTTTATGATCCGAGCACCCAAAACCTTTCAGATTTCAGCACCCATTTCACCTTCACCATCGATCGACGTGATCCTTCTGCTTATAGCGATGGTCTCACCTTCTTCATCGCCCCTCCCGATTTTCAACTCCCACCCAACAGCGCTGCCGGATATCTAGGCCTCTGCAACACCTCCACCTACAACATTCCATCCAGAAATCGTTTCATTGCAGTTGAATTTGACACCTGGCCGAACCCATGGGATCCGCCTACAGAACATATGGGAGTCTGCATTAACTCACTGAGTTCAGCTGCACATGTGGATTGGAATTCTAGTTTGCACGTAGGAGACGTTGCAGACGCTAGGATCCATTATGACGGTAGGACGAAGAGTTTGAAGGTTTTATTAACGTATGAGAATTATAATAGCAGTTATAATCTCTCCTATGTCGTTGATTTGATGTGATTTTTACCAGAAAGAGTCATGATTGGATTCACAGGAGCCACGGGGGGATTGCCAGAAAGCTACACAATTCATTCATGGGAATTCAGTTCCACTCTTGCCAATGCGGAACCAGATCCAACGATGGCACCAAAACATATCGCATGGGTTGTGGTGTTGTTGATTGTAATGGGTGTTTTAGCAGTCGTTGTATTTTTAGCATTGTTGTTAATGTTCGTCAAGGAAGGAAGTAGACAAAAGCAAGCAGTAGAAAAAGGGATCAACTCCACAGCTATGAATAATGATTTTGAGAGAGGTGCGGGGCCCAAAAGGTTTTCATATGAAGCTTTGGTTTTGGCCACCAACAACTTCTCAAATGAGAAGAAGTTAGGAGCAGGAGGATTTGGAAACGTATACAAGGGATTCTTGATCGATATGGACATGGCAGTGGCAGTGAAGAGAGTCTCAAGGGGATCAAAGCAAGGAAAAAGAGAGTACATGACTGAGGTAAAGGTCATTAGCCAACTGCGGCATCGAAATCTAGTGCAGCTCATCGGTTGGTGCCACGACCAGGGAGAATTTTTGCTGGTCTACGAGTTCATGTCGAATGGAAGCCTTGATTTTCATCTTTTCGGCAAGAGACGTCCTCTAAAATGGGCAGTGAGGTACAAGATAGCAACTGGATTGGCCTCGGCTTTGTTCTATCTACATGAAGAATGGGAGCAATGTGTGGTTCACAGAGACATCAAGTCGAGCAATGTGATGTTGGATTCTGGTTTCAATGCGAAGCTCGGGGACTTTGGGCTAGCAAGGCTCATGGACCATGAGCTGTGTGGTCGGACGACTGCGATTGCTGGGACACTGGGCTACTTAGCACCAGAGTGTGTCATCAATGGGAGGGCCAGTAAGGAATCAGATGTCTATAGCTTCGGAGTTGTTTCACTGGAGATTGCATGTGGGAGAAAGCCGGTGGAAGAAATGGAAGATGAGTCAATGGTTAAGTTGGTGGAATGGGTTTGGGAGCTTCACAGGAATGGAAGGATACTTGAAGCTGCGGACAAGAAGTTGAGTTTGGAATATGAAGTGAGAGAGATGGAGTGTCTGATGATGGTTGGGTTGTGGTGTGCTCAACCAGATCCTAATCTAAGACCTTCTATCAGGCAAGCCATGCGTGTTCTTAATCTTGAGGAAGAAATGCCAGATCTTCCACACATGACTGTTCTCATGGCCATGAATCAGGTCCCACTCCAAGCAGCTCATCACTCCAATCCACCTTCAGTTACAAATACATGTCTTGACATGGGACGCTAACCTATTATTGCATCTATAGATTACTTGTAATTTTTCTTCTACCTTTTGGGCTTAGTTCATGATAATGTATTCTGAATTGGAATATTCAATGTCAGATCAACAGTTGGTATCTCCTTAATCAGGTTTTGCAGTCACAAACATTGAGATAAAAAGGAAAAGGTTCCCAGTGTTGAAATTTGATGTTAGGCTGTGTGTGGGCCTTCGTAAACTCAATTTTCAAGACCACTCCTTTGCTAACCTGTGAATTATAGAAACTCGTTGGGATGAATATTGGTTGAGTTCCAATCTGTTGACAGATGTTTTTCCTTCTGATGAACTCTCTCTCTCTCTCTCTCTCTCTCTCTCTCTCTCACACACACACACTGTATCAATTATTTTTATTGACTTTGTTGTCTTTGTATTTATTTTATAGTTAACATGTTTATTATGATAGGAATGGTTTCATGTAGGCATGTAACGCGGCCCACTCACCATTGGGCCCACTCGTGCCCGGGCTGTGCCGTGTCCAATGCCATGAGGGTCAGCCCAGCACGGCCCTGGTCGTGCCGTGCTGGGCGGTCCCCCAACTGGGCCTGGGCAGTGCTGCCCGTGGGCAGCCCACACTTCTTTTATTATATATTTTTTTTTCTTTTCATCAGTCCCACTGCTTTACAGGTCTAATCCATCTTGAATTTTCTTCGAAAGCCCATATACAAAAGGGAATTGACCCAAAACGGGAACAAAAAACCTGATTTTTTTTAGTACACTTTGATTGATTGCTTCTGATGGGTCTTGAATAGGAACAACTATGGGACAGCAGGGCAGGCACTTGGATTCGATGGGCTGAATAATCCAGATATTGTGAGCCAAGATTTGAGTAATTTTTCGTAGGGTGACTCATCCAAAGGTGAATATTACTCAGGTCAAACTTAGATGGGTTCAGTAAAGGGTCTATTATGGGCTAGTCAGACCTACATTAAGTCCAGGTTTAGCCGGATTTAGACTGTGCTAATTAAACTTCTGGGCTGGGTCTGGGTCTTACATACTGGAGCCATACCTCAATAATCTGGGCCTGGATTGGCCTGAGTGCATAACCACCCTGCCCGACCTGACAAATTTTACACAGTCCAAATAGAAAATATATGCACGTAGTCCCAGAATATGAGGGAATTGAATTTACTCGGGTGGCACTTGGCACCCATCTTACTAGAATTGACAACTGGGCCTAGACTTGTGCCCGCCCGCGAGCTTGGGGGCACAGGCCCAGCATGGCACAGATTTTATCCGTGCTGTGCCGGGCCGTTCCCAGCCCTGGCCCAGCACGGCCCAGGTGAGGCTTCCGGGCTGCCCATGCTGGCATGTTGACTAGGTCAACGACCCAGGTATGGTTTTTTCGGGCCAAGCCTGGGCTGGGCTTGGGCGCCCCGCCCAGATTTACACCCCTATGGTATTTGGATGAAAGTCCTACAATTTTCATGAAAGATGAAAAGATATCTAATTTCGTAAAAGTTCTTCTCTCTTTTTCTCTAATCTTTCATTTTTCATGTTTTTCTTTCTGATGAACTCCCCCCCCCCCCCCTCCCCACTATATCAATTATTATTATTGACTTTGTTGTCTTTATATTCTTTTTATAGATTTATTAAAATAAACAATAATTCAATGCTCATTATAAATATTTTTTTCTAAATAATATATTTATTTAATAATATTTTAAAGAAATTACTAAATCTATTAATTTTTTTATTCTAAGCCCTGGCCTCTCTTGTTAGTTATATTTATATTCTCTAGTTTCTCTGCTCTATATGCGGAAGAGTCGAAGAGGTCATAAACTCAAACATGTAGTGTAAAACTGTGCCTTCTAATTGGTTTTGGCGAAATGGTTAAACCATGGCTGACTCGGCTTGACTTCATTGGGATTGTCAAAGACATTTGAGATCATCAAAAAATTTCAATATTTATTGTCATTCAAAAGGTCGTTAACTTTGAGATCTGGAGACTGGAATAGAGATTTGGAATACAGTTTTTCTAAGCCTTTGCTCACAAGTGATCCACCTGCAATCCCAAACTGAAATCTCTTGGTCGTCACCAATGGTTCACCCTACTTTATCATTGATAAAGTACATCGCTTTCACATATCCCCTCCAAAACCAAGATTTTCCGGAGTAGAACTTACCTTCCCAACGGGACTAATTAGGACAATATTTACCCTTGATTATCTTGGTACGTAAAAGATTTTCATTAGATATACATTTCCAAGTTGTTTTGGCAAGTAAAGCAAGGTTGTTTTATTTGGATTTTCTTATGCCTAGCCCACCTCCCACAAAGGGCTTACATAACTTATTCCATTTGATGGTATGGTTTTTTTTTTTTTTTATCAACTCCATCTCCCTGCCAGAAATTTCTCATCATTTTATTCAAAGAGTCTAGAGTTTTAGGCAACTAAAGAGCTGACATATTGTAAACAGGCATAGAAGAAAACCACTAGTTTTATCAAAGTGTTCCTCCCTGCTGGAGATAACTTGCCAAGATTGGATTATTATCTTAATTTTTGAAATAAGTGTGTCAAAACAAAGGCATTTGTTTCATTATATAAAATAAAGTTTCCAAGATATTTCTCACTTTCATTCATTATTCTATTTCTAAAATAGCTTAGAGATTCTTGCATCTTATCTGACATGCACCTTTACTGAAATAAGAAGCCGGTTTATTGAAGTCAATCATCTAGCCAGAGATGTCACAATAGTCATTAAGATTATCTTTGATCTCTCTAATTTCCCCAATGGAAGCATTAGTGCTTAATTCTAGTTCCTTATTAATAGTAAGATCATTAGGTTGCTAAAATCTTAAGTTTTCAGTATCATTTTTAGTTTTCTATATCAAAGCCTCCAGTTTCACACTATATTTATTCCATGTGGTTAGATCTCTTGCTAACTAAAAGAGAGTTATAGGAGAATTTAATCATCTTTTTAGTGAGAAGAGTTCCATCTTTTTTTAATAATATTGCGACACTCCTCATCCCTAAACCACATGCTATGGAACGTGGGCATGTTTAGCAATTAACTAGTTAAGTTAATGGAAAGTGAAGGGGTCATATCAAAAGTACAAAATTTTAAAATTCCTCCGAATTTTTCAAAAAAAGTCAAAAAAGAAACATCCTTTCTCCACTAAAAGGCAAAAAAAAAAAAAAAAAAAAAAAAAACTACACTTTTCTATGCAAAAAGTCAAAAAGATTTCATACCAAACAATTAAATACAAAACACCATCATAACACCTTATATTTTATTCTCTCTTAATTTAATGCTTCACCTCACCATACTTCAATTCACCATACATCCAATCAGGCCCAAGGGACGAGGGAGCTTCTCGTTACTAGAATTCCCAATAAAAAGAATTGGATAGTGATTAGATCCCCCTAATGTTAATGTAAAAAAAAAAAAGGTTCTTTTGGAAATCTTAGCCCCCATTCAATATTACCTATGACTTTTCCAATCTTTCCTTAACATGAGCCGCTCCTTTCCTTTTATTAGACCAAGTGAAAGACGGTCATTGTAACCAAGGTCAAAAAGTTTGCAACTATCCTTAAAATTAGTGAATAAACTAGCTTTCTTAAAACTAAATTCAAGTGTATTGTTAGTTTGTTACGGTGAAATAAAAGATGGGTGCCAATGACATTTACTCATGTAGACCTAGAACCGCCTGTTGATGGAGAGGGACTAAATATATATTATCACTGCTAATACTTGCATATAACAGTAAAGAAATAACAGGTTAATAACATGATCTTGATTCATGAGCAAGTTTTAAAACTAACAATGGCCATAGCTACAATGTAGCGCCTACGGAGGGGCCTACCTTTTCAAAATCCAAGCTGGTCATCTGCCCTAGCACCTTATGTAGTGACCAACGCGTAAATTATTATTCAAATATATGAGACGGCCACCATTGAACTTAATTATATTAAAACACGTCAAAGACATGCTTTACTTTTCCACCTTATGTAGTAACCAACGTGTAAATTATTAATCAAATATATAAGATGACCACTATTGGATTTAATTGTATTAAAACACGTCATGAACTTGCTTTATTTTCCTCTTGTTTGGGATAAAAATGGAGGGACTCATGTGTGATCATTCTAATGGTAAGCCCACGAAATTCCTTTTGAAAACTCTAAGATGATAAAAGTAACGGGCATTGGAGCTAATGACATGAAAATGTTGGCCCCACCATGCACTAGAGAAGGATGCTACACTTTAATATATTGTAGTGGTGTTGCATTGTAAATCTATGCTTTAAGCATTAATAGAATTTGGGGTATATATTTTAAGTTTGAATTCTAATAAGTCTAAATTCAGAAAATTTTCTCTGATACTTAAAATCCTAGGAACTTCTGCCAGTTAGATAAAAAAAATTCAGCTAAAATTTGCAAATATTCACAAGACGTTTTTCTTTTTCGAGAAAACCAATCACTGCACCAACAGTTCTAGATGGCTTGTAACAGGGTCTCTCTCTCAAATACACAAATCGAAATGTGCAGTCCAGCTCTGCATTGAATACATATTCAAACCATGACCTTTTTCAGGTACCAGCAAGACATACTATCCTGCAACTAATTATTACGAAAAGCCCAGAGAGGAAGAGGATAGGTTATGTCAAATCTAGTGCTCCACAGTAAATTGCATGTCTGTCCTGTTGAATTTTTTGTTTTATTCTGTTCACCAGACTCCAAACTCCAGTCCCCAGGGAGATGTGACAACATAGAACAAGCGAATCAAACACACACATTAGGTCTACTCAACTACAGTTCACAACCTACAGTAGATCACCTGAGAAAGAGAGAGATCGAAGGGCATTGAAATCTCCTGGCACATAGATCACAGCTTCAACTGTAGTCCTCTTTGATTGCAACCATTCAGAGCACTAGTGCTGCTTTGTGATCACATAGCCCCCACGCCCCCCCCCCCCCCCCCCCCCCCCCCCCCCCAAAAAAAAAACCAAACACACACAAACCAAAATGAAAAATAGAAGAGGGAAAAGAGAGAACAGTGGAAACAACACTAATACTGATCTATCACCCCCTAAAGTAAGAGACTTCTCAGCGGATCTGCAAATGGAAGGGAAAAGAAAGTACACAAACCATAGAGAAGAACAGCAAGGAAGGGAAGAAAAATACAATACAGGAGTTGGGTCATTCTTTATCTTTGTTTTGTTGCTTTCCTTGCTCATCTACCATCTATCTTTCCAAATGGGATATTTTTCTTTCCCTTTGCTTCTCTTCTAAGGCAACCCACTGTACTGATGCGAATCACTCCATGTCTGCATCTCATTCCAATTGCTCATGTTGATGTTGGTGTTTCCCTCAACCAGAGAGTAAGAATTCTCCAAAAGCAATACATTTATATCCCTATCAACACAAGCTTCTGTTTTTGAGCTCTGAGCTGAGGGGATTGAGACGGCTTGTTGCTGCTGCTGCTGATTCTCAATCAAAGGAGCTGAAGCTGCAGAAAGCATAGCTAATCTCTGATGATGCAGCTTCCAGTGCAGTTCTTGGTTTATAGAGCTCAAGGACTCAATGGAAGAAGCTATATTCTCCTGAGTTAACCCTCTAAAAACACCAGTCTCTCCCATCCTGAGAGCTGTAGTGTAATGATTAAAACCCTCAAGAGAACTAGAGCATGGAACATCATCAAAAGCTGAACAAGGAGAAGTGGCAGCAGTAGAGGAAAGTCCTCCTAAGGAGTATAACTGGGTAAATGCACCAGCAGTTGGAGAATGAAGCCTGGTGAAGGGCAGTCCATTGATCTGGGATTCCATGGCTGAGGATAGCCCATTGAGGAACCTCAAGCAGCCCGAATTGGATGATGTAGTGTTCGCAGCTGCCGCTGTCGATTTGGTCTTCTTGCTCTTCCGGCAACCACCACCAATCGGGACGTTGCGCAGCACCCCGCCTTTCGTCCAGTACCTGCGGCAAGTCTTGCAGAAGTGCCTTGGCTGTGTGAGGCTGTAGTTGTTATAGTAACAGAATTTTGTGTTGGGTGAATCGCACCGTGGGCACCTGAGCACCTGATCGGACTGAACGATGGTTGTCGCTGGCCGCTTGCGAGCTGCTAATGAGGTTTGGTGTTGGTTAGGGAGGTTCTCCGGAATCTTGTCTGTGAATAACATCTCTTTGTCCATATAAGAAGAAGGATTAAGAAAAAAGATGGTGATGATGCTAGTTGAAATAAGATGTTAGAGTTTCTCTCAGAGTTTTGGGTTGGAGTAGTTCTGTTTGTTTCCTTGGAAGGAAGGAAAGAAACCTAATTCAATGGATTCATGCATGGATTCAGAGATAAAGGGATATTTGATGGGTGCTTGTGATTTTCATCAAGAGTTGGTGTGTTTGGGAGTGTTTGAAGTCGATGGATTTAAATAAAGGAGGAGAGGAGAGGAGAGAGAGAGAGAGAGAGAGAGAGAGAGAGAGAGAGAGAGAGAGAGAGAATAGAGAGAGAGAGA
This sequence comes from Umbellularia californica, assembly GCA_028538565.1. NCBI lineage: Eukaryota > Viridiplantae > Streptophyta > Magnoliopsida > Laurales > Lauraceae > Umbellularia > Umbellularia californica. Next base: position 57,879,501 of record JAPQWN010000004.1, on the reverse strand, counting down.
GAGAGAGAGAGAGAGAGAATGCATGAATGATATGTGACGTAGGCATTGAGCTCACAAGCATGTATAGGTGGATAGTAAAGCGGAAAGATGAATGGTAAAATCCTAGAAAGATAACGGATGTATGTGCTATTATATTCACTGTCTTCTCCTTAGTTCTAGACCCTTTCTTTTCTTCAAAAACCACTGCCTCCATAATTTGATACCTATTGAATTTCCCCAAGGCAAAAGAAAAGAAATTGTACCTATTACAGGTAAATTGTTTTTACTATTCCCATGCTAGTAAATAAAAGTGGCAGTTGAAAGTACGGGAAGCAATATTGTTACAAATATCTTCTCAAAATAATAATAGGAAGTGTCGGGTATTTTCAAATTCGATTGTTTGCTTGGGATACTACCTTGAAAATGTTGTAGAAAGTGAGTTAATTAATTTTCAAATAACTGAAAATAGAAAAATATAAAAGTAAAATATAAAATACTATTTTTTTTTTTGCTAGAAGGTAAACGTATATTGAAAGAGGAAGAGGAATGGCAATTAGCCCCCAATATAATGAGAGAAGCCAGGACAATAGAGTCAACAGGCCCAACAGCTGTCGCAATAAGCAGGGAGACTTTTTTGCAACGAATCTTGAGTAGATAGAAGCAACTGGCAATGTAGTAGAAGGTTGTTGATATGCGCTAGAGATGCGAAAACTTTGTTGAACTTGGGGTCCATACATTCATTTGTGGCGCCCCATTTTGCTTGTGGCATTCAGCAACTGCCTGAGTTGCTACCATTCGTATTAATGGTGACTACTCAGGTGGGTAAACAAGTAGCTTGTGATAACTATTACCCCAAGTGTAGCGTTCAAATTGGGGATTTGCTAATGCCAGCAGATCTGATAGTCCTGGTGATACAAGACTTTGACATCATCCTCGGATGGATTGACTCGCGAGATATCGAGCTTGTATGGACTGCTTCCACAAGACTATAACCTTTAAGGTGGAGGAGCCCGAGTCGAATGTGATATTCAAGGGTGTGCGTAGAGAGAGATTCGGTACTGGACTCGTGTCAGCATTGGATGCTGTAAAACTTCTAGAGAATGGCTGTGAAGGCTATTTTGCTTTTATCTCTGAGAAGAAGCCGCTTGTGAAGCTAGAAGAAATCCCGGTGGCATGTGAATTTCCCAATGTGTTTCCGGACAAGGTTCCAGGATTACCTCCGCCTAGGGAAGTGGACTTTTCTATTGATTTGATACTGGGTACCGCTCCGAATTCAAAGGCTCCGTACAAAATGGCTCCAGCATAACTTAGAGAATTGAAAGAGCAGTTGCAGGATTTGCTGGACAAGGGACTCATACGTCCTAGTATATCACCATGGGGAGCTTCGGTGTTGTTCGTGAGGAAGAAAGATAGTATTCTTTGAATGTGCATAGACTACAGACAAATTAACCAAGTGACGATAAAAAACAAGTAAATGTTGCCTCACATAAACGAACTGTTTGACCATCTTCAGGGAGCAGCGTATTTTTCGAAGATCGATCTCAGATCCGGATATCACCAGTTGAAAGTTCGGGAGCAAGACATTGAGAAGATAGCTTTCAGAACGAGATATGGTCACTATGAATTTCTCTTGATGCCTTTTGGCTTGACCAATGCACCGGCGGTATTTATGGCGTTAATGAATAGGATCTTTGCTCCCTACCTCAATCAGTTTATCGTGGTTTTCATTGATGATATTTTGGTATACTCGAAGTCAAGCGAAGAACATACAGATCATCTTAGATCATCGCTTCAGCTTTTGAGGATTCATCAGTTATATACTAAGTTTGAGAAGTGCGATTTTTGGCTTAAACAAGTGGCCTTTTTGGGCATATCATCACTCGAGATGGCCTGAGAGTGGACCCAGCCAAAGTTGAAGCCATTATAAATTGGCAAAGTCTGAGGACAATGGTAGAGATTCGAAGCTTTCTGGGTCTAGCAGGATACTACCGTAGATTTGTCAAAGATTTTTCCAAGATCTCAACCCCATTGACTAAATTGACCAGGAAGGATGTACTATTCATATGGACTAAGGAATGTGAATCTAGTTTCCAGACTTTGAAAGAGAAGTTGACAACAGCCCCAATTTTGTCCTTACCTGAAAGCTCAGGAGGATTTGTGATTTATTCAAATGCATTTAGAGTCGGTTTGGGGCGTGTCCTTATGCAAAATGGAATAGTTATAGCCTATAGATTAAGGCAGTTGAAGAATCATGAAAGGAATTATGCCACCCACGACCTTAAGTTAGCGCTATCGTGTCTGTACTGAAGCTTTGGAGACATTATTTGTATGGAGAACAATTTGAAGTGCACTCAGATCATCGCAGTCTACAATTCCTATTTTCTCAATAAGATCTTAACATGAGGCAGAGGCGGTGGCTAAAATTTATAAAGGACTATGATTTTCCGATCAAATACATTCCAAGAAAAGGGAACGTTGTGGCTGACACTTTAAGCAGGAAGTCATTCCTAGTTGCAGCTATGAGTGCTCAGTGGTTTAAGTTGCACGCTTTCCAGGAACTGGATGTAGAGGCTTAATTACTTAGTGACTCGGTGATGTTGGCAGCCATGTCGGTGTATGAACCAGAGTTAATGAACCAAATTAAGAATGAACAGTTCGAGGACCCTAATTTGGCCAAGATAAGATACCATATTGCCGAGAAGCCTGATTTCCAATTAGTGGATGGAATTTTGTATTTCAGGAATCGATTGTGTGTACGAAGACTGGTCAGCTAATAGACCCCATCTTGACAGAAGCACACAATACCAGATACGCTATGCACCCTGGGAGTACAAAAATGTATAGAGATCTCAAGAGGCAATTATGGTGGAATTATATAAAGAGGGAAATCACAGAGTTCATGTCCAAGTGTTATACCTGTTAGAAAGTGAAGTTTGAGCACATGAAACCTCCGGGTTTATTACAACCCTTGTTTAACCCTCAGTGGAAATGGGAACTCATATTGATGGGCTTCGTTTCAGGTTTACCGTTAACTAATCAGAAGAACAACGTGATTTGGGTGATAGTTGACCGGCTGACGAAATTAGCTCATTTTCTTCCTTTCAAGAAAGGTACAAAGTTCAATGAAATGGCGAGACTTTTTGTGAAGGAGATAGTTCGATTGCATGGCACCCCAATTTCGATAGTCTCCGATAGAGATATGAGGTTTGTCTCTTCGTTTTGGCAATCGTTTCAGCAGTCCATGGGCATCAAACTCAGTTTCAGCACCGCTTACCACCCGCAGACAGACGGATAGTCCGAACGCACCATACAGACCCTAGAAGACATGTTTCAAGCTAGCGTTCTTGATTTTGGTGGCGAGTGGGACAAGCATTTGGCCCTAAGTGAGTTTGCGTATAACAATAGTTTTCATTCGACCATATAGACTCTAGAAGACATGTTTCAAGCTAGCGTTCTTGATTTTAGTGGCGAGTAGGACGAGCATTTGGCCCTATGTGAGTTTGCGTATAACAATAGTTTTCATTCGACCATTGAGATGTCACCTTTTGAGGCTCTTTATGGACGGAGTTGTAAGACTGTAGAAGAAGTCGGCACAAGGAGTTTTCATGGACCAACCATTATCACAGACACAGCTGAGAAAGTCCTTCAAGTCAGAGAAAGGTTAAAGATTGCTCAATCCAGACAGAGGAGTTATGCAGATAACAGAAGAAGGAAGCTTGAGTTCCGAGTTGGAGATTGGGTATTTCTGAAGGCGTCTCTGATGAAAGGTACCATTCGGTTCGGGCAAAAGGAGAAACTCTCGCCGAGATATGTGGGACCGTTCGAGATCAAGAGCCGAATAGGTGATGTGGCTTATCAATTGAAGTTTCCATCCGAATTCACAGGAGTACACGACATATTCCATGTGTCTCTGCTTCGCAAGTACGTTCGTGATCCAGCTCATGTTATTCAGTACAAGGAAGTCCAATTCAAGCCTGATTCAACATACGTCGAATGTCCACTTCATACATTGATGAGAAAGAGTAAGTGTTACGGATAAGGACCATTCGTTGGGTTAAACTCCTTTGGGATCACCATGGACCAGAAGAAGCCACGTGGGAGCTCGATGAGCAAGTTGCACAACACTACCCCGAACTCTTTGCGCAGTTATGATCATTCGGAGGACCAAATGAATCCAAAAGGAAGAGAAATGTTACACCCCGACCCAATCTAACCTTGATTAGTTCTAATTAATGGTGATTTAGCTAAATTAATTGTGCTTAGTCGTTAATTATGGTAATTAGTGTTAATTAGCTATTATAAGTTGAGTTAGTTGAGTCTTGAGCCTTAGACAGGTGAGTTAGAACCAAATTAACTCGGTTAGGTAAAGTCAAGGGCTTTTTCATAATTATCGATTTTCGCATTTTGCATCATTTGCACGACATCTTGGCATCATCACGTGTCTTTTGACAAGCACGTGGATTTTCGTATTAGACTTTACTTCATTTGACCAACCTTTGAGTTGGTGGGCCCCATTTGGCTCTTATTGAAAATACTAGCTTTTGGAGGGGCCTCTTTATAAAAGGGAACCTTATCCCTTATAAACCCATTCAACGACCCATCCCAATCAATCCCTTCTCCTTCCATTTACTAGAAAGGAGCTTCTTTCCTCCTTCACCACTTCTTTCTCCCTTCTCCAAGCACTACAAGGTAGGAGGGCTTGTGCCTTGGGAGCTAAGGTTGGGCCCATTTTCATCTCCACCTTCATCTTCTTCATCTTTTCCTCACCTTTGTTGACAAGAACCCATCTTCTTCACTCCCTACTCTTACCAAATTTGGGTCTTTTGTCAAGGTAAGAGCCAAACCCTTCTTATTTGTGTTTTTTGAGTTGCATTAGAGTCAACAGACCCTCTCATAATCATGCATAGACATTTATAAGTGTTTTGGTGGATGTTTGTGATTAAAGTTTGATAGTTTGGGGGTTTTGGGTTCTTTTGAGCCAAGAGTGTCAAGAAAGATTTGAAAAGCTCTTTAGAGGCAATTATAAGCTTGATTTGGATTTATATTTTGTTAGTTACCATTGATTCAATTGAAACTCTTTTCAATGATTCTAATATCTTGATGAATGAATGGATTGGATTGTTTTATGATTTTAAGTTAATGAAAATGGATGGAAGGGATTGTATAATGTGTAAATGGGAGCAAGGAGGTTCCATTATTCAAGTTGAATGATAGAAGAAGTTGTGAGAATGAATGGGAGAAGAAATAATGGGAATTCCGAAAACATAAATTCTGGAGCATTCACTCGAGCGAACTGGAGCATGCGCTCGAGCGAACCCTTTCCTGTAATACTCGCTCGAGCGATCAAAAGGACCGCCCAAGCGATTACCTCTCTGGATGGTGTCCACTCGAGCGACTACACTTCTGACAGCTTCGCTCAAGTGAACGCAGTGGGTCTGGCGAGCAATTAAGCCTCTGGATGAGATCCGCTTGAGCGAATTTGAAGCTAAAGCTTGGGTCCTTTTTGACCCAATTCTTAGGATGAATTACCACCATTAACCTATCATAACCCACCCTAATCATCCCTAATAGATAATTAAGGTGCATACCCTTGTTTCCATAGGATTTAGGATCCTTGAGACCCTTATGACCTTAAAATGGAACCATTAACTTCACTAATTAGACAACTGGGCAATCCTTGGTCTAACACTATGCCATGAGGGTTGATTTAGAAAATTCAACATTTTTCTCTTAATAAGTGATTTATAAACAAGATAGTAGTACGTTGACTTTCCGAACCCACTTTGTATTGGATGGTGAGAGACTAAAGTAATAGTCTAGTATTGGATAGTAAAAATACCTTGATTCCCTTAAATTATTGCATTTCATATTGAAGTCAAATCTCGTTGTTGATATCAAATCTTAATTAATATATCGGTTGCATTATTAGTATTCAAGGTGGTTCGATTTTCTAATTTCAATTCGTGGCTTAATTATCGTATATCCGATTTAGTATTCGTTGGTAATGTGAACTGAGTAAGTATTCCAGTAATGGGATTACTATTCAAGATTATGAACAAGTGACTGTGAACTTACTCAAATCCAATTATTATTCGATTTTTATTTGATTCGATCGGGTCGGCACTACTTAGCTTCAACCCAGTAATACACGATGGGATTGAATTTGGTTTAGTTATTTAAGACTATTGCAGTAAGTCATCTGTAGCACCGGAACTCCAGACCCGGGTAGCCAGCTAGCCTTTAGCCAGGCCGCTGGTGACATCCCAACTAAATTCTCTCTTTTACGAGAGGATGAGTTCAACGTAGTAGCCAATTAGTAGATTTTCATGCTACTTTGATTCACAAGCATATATTATTCGATTTTTTTTCACATAATTTTCTTAGTTATTACTCATCAGTGACATCTGTTAACTTAAATGTCTTTTGAATTCAATTTGTAACATTATGTACTTCCTTATCATTGTCTATACTTGCTGAATTGTTGTATTGAGATACTACTGTTGGTGTTACAGTCGCAGGTGCAACTCCAGGCCTTAAAGAGGCCAATGAGGGAGAGGAGGATACCCAAGAGGTTCCTCCAGGATTAGAGGAATGGCCGGAGTTAAGGCCAGCATAGATCTACCTTCCTCGGAGCGCACGGTGTACATTTTGAGAGGTTCAAGTTAGTGTGTGTGACCAGCCCCTTTTTACGTAGGTCACACTTAGTCGATTGTTATACTTATAATTATATTTTTGGTAGTGTTGTGTAGAGTTCTTTTATTACACCCTCTTTTGTAAAACAATGTATATACCTGTATAATTCTTTTGTACTAAACTTGAAGGTTAATTGGACTGAATGGAAAATGATACCCCTGTGTATGAATTACAGCTTCCACTATGATTATTTGCTATTGATATGTTCTAGTGAGTTCGACTCACGTGCGGAAAAAGTTGTTTTCAATCATTCGTGGGTTGTATTTGGCTCGAGACAGGTACAACATCACATGAGTATGCGTGTCTCACCTCGGGGATTACCCTAAGCCAGGGTGATTCGAGACCGGGACGTGACACTATCCATAAAAAACAACTAGGATCAATCCTCTTATTTTTAAATTTTGAGAATATTTTAAGATTTTTATGAAATTATTAGAAAACTAGTTTTACCTAAAGATATTGGAATGTATCGAAAATATGTGGATACATGCCTATGATTCTAAAGTCAAGCTTGGCCTGGATATGCCTCAGCCTAATTTGGTCTAGTCCGACCAATGAACACCCATCGGTAGGCATAGTCTACCGTGTATCTATTCGAGCTTTTTTCCAGCTTTATCAAGAGTCCATCAGCCTCTTATTTATGAATAATAAGAAAAACTTTTAAACTGACGTGCACATTCTGTGCAAGAGAGTTTTTGTGAAAGCAGAACTCTAGTTTCCTTTTTCATTATGCCTCTTTGTTCGGTGCAACATAAAGAAAGATGAAGTACCTTACAAACAATTTTTTTTTATTCATTCTCAAAATGAAAAATTCCCAGAATGAGATTCCAAACGGGCTCAATATCTGCAGAATATAAAATATTTTTAAAGCTTTTCCCTTGTAAGAGAGCAATGCCAAGTGCCAAACCCCTCAAACCCCCTCTTCCCCCCTCTCTCTCCTCCTAGGGTAATTTGTTCATGCAGTTTCCTCTTCCATGACAATATTGCGCTTAAGCCTAAGGTGATGGCAAGAGAAATGTTATAAGAGGCTGTCACTTGGGCTAGTTAAATGGTTCAACACCTTGTCAGCAATAATTCGGCTCATAAGGATTCAAACTGTAGTAGCAATAACTAATCATTTACATTAAAACTCAAGAATTTGATTTGCTAATGTATCAAAATAAGATAAAAGCATATTCAAATTATAATTGTCAAAATGTGCTTGTATATTTAAAACAAGTTGACCACCGTACTTGAATCGTCTTATTCCTAGCCCCTTCTCTTAAGCAAGCAAAACAATGTTTGGACTGAAGTAAAAAGATTAACGAGGGAAAAAAGGATTGATTGAACCGGAAAGAGTAAATCAATAATCATTAAGATTGAGAAGGTAGCCCAACATATCAACAGCCTCAAATCTCACATCTAAAACCTTGACCTAGTACCTATAAACCAAAATAAGTGATTGCAACACATCAGTCCATTAACCCACCTTAGATTCCTATAAACTCATAAAATTACAAAAAGTCTAATAAAAATTGTACATGCAAGATGGATGGGCCAAATGAATGTATATCAAAAGGTCCATGCATCCTACATGAATGTATGTAGAAGGGATCCATGCATAGAACCGTTGGATAGTCAGGGGCAAGATGGCAGCAATGAAATTAAGGGATAGTAGAGAATGGTTGCTTTGTAGTTAGTAGGCCTTGCAGAGAACAGCAGCTTTGTCTACGTCTTGCCATGTTTAGTCTTCTTTTATGTGCTCTCCTTTCCAATTTGATGGAGAGACAGCACTCACATTTGCCATCCACAAACTGATGATTCAACTGACACCACTCACCCTTATCTCTCACTCAGCCACTCCACGTATCGCCGATACGCTACCATATATGTACATACAGAGGAGGACAGAGAGAGAATCTCTAACTTGCAGGGATTGTGTCTGTGCCTGCACATGCACGTAAGTATGGTACATGTGTGTGGCATGTATGTAGTACAAATGAGCCGTCTAAATCATGGGCCCCTGATGCATAGTAGTGTTATGATTGTAGTATTACGAGGCCCTGGATATAGGGTCGCGTAAGTATGTAATCCAGGCCTTAGGTCAGTGAGAGGAGTCTAGGAAGTACGAACGATAAAGACCCTTTAACTGCTTCTTAACTTGTATTTCTATGTAAGGGAAAAACTATCATCAGTCATACATCAGTCTACCTCAATGTATATTTTTATCTCAAAAGGTCTATTCGGATGAACTCCATGAATGAAATTTGGGATAAATTGTCTACGTGGCGCAACGTGATTGGGCTTTCTCAAAAGTTGAAATGCATGATCTCAATCACATTACGCCACGTGGACAGTTCGTCCCAAATTCTGTCCATGAGTTTGTCCATATAGACAAACTGTTTTAATCCTTGTAAAATTTCTCTACATGGGCCCATCTACGATCGATCCAAACTATTTCTTATTCAGTACCATTTATCATGATAAGCAATGGCGCATGCATCTAATTTGTATTCACCATTGGATTAAATATCAAGAAATTAACGGTTGCAAGACGCTTCAAAAGTCGAACTCAAAAATTATATGTTAGGCTGATTTTTTGCCCAATCGTAACCCGTGATGAGAAATTCAGTTCTTATCATTACAGTTGATAGGAGTGATTCCAGGTGGGCCCCACAGGGATAAATTACTGAAGTACGTTATATCAATCCAATGGCTGCCCTTGTTTCAGGAGGGGGTGTGTAGGGCGTTCTCTGATCTTGGAATTTGGTTTGCTTTGTAGGGTGTTATAAACCGCTAGTATCCAGGGAGCTTCAGTGAGGCAGTGTTTAGAAAGTGGAAAACTCTGAAATGAGTTGGCTTTTGAGTCTACTTAACTGATCTACAACTCGAAACTGTCGCAGTTTCGTCTTTATCACAGTAAAGACACAAGCTACTGTCGCCATGTCTTTGACCCACGAGCAATAACTCAATAAGACTCCGGCAAATTGTATTAGTTATTTTGTGTTGTTCTGTTTTGGAAAATATCAATTTATCAAGGGGTGTGTATCATATGGGTTGGGTCTCTCACTTGTATTAGATTGTTCCTTATAATAGGATTAGACTTCACCAGGTCAAAGGAACCTTTGATCAAATTTCTGAGCACCATGATTGTCTTGCTTTCGTATGAATCAAAAGGCAAGATCATCTTTATACGTTTGCGTACATTGGTGGGAATTTAGATCTGCAGACTTGTTTTCTCTTCTGCAGAGAAATTTATCGAAACCCTGACTAAGAAAAGCTTTTTTTTTAGGATTGTGAGAATGTTAGCTCATTTTTATACTTTTCCTCCTTGAAAGGTCACTACTACAAGCGTAGATTTTATTAATGCAGGAAGCCATTTTCACATTCCTCACTTTTCCTTTAAAAGACGAACCGCACAAACATGCCCTAAGCTTGCAAACACTTGGCTATCCTAAAAACAATCACCCTCTCTTTATCTACATATATATCTACTATTTATCTGTTTTTATACATATATCCAAAATAATACAATATGTATATATTAATAAGCATTCCTATTCATAGAGAATTAATGTCTCAGGAAAATCTTGGGGCATATATTCAGATTTGGGATTATCTTTGGACATTACTAGGAAAAATACCACTAAAGATAAAGTAAGTTTAAAATCTAAATGTAAAAATAAGTAAATATAGGATTTTTTGTTAGTAACTAACCATTTTCTAACCTTCCCATTCTTCATTTCTTATTATGATCTAATTACAATTTTCTAATGAAGTTTTTAGGTTTTTTAAAATATCTTGAAAATATAAATGTTCATAATTAGGAAAAGCCATTCCCCCAAGCTATAAATTGTCATGTTTTCAAAATATTATCGACATATGTGACGTACGTTGCCACACGGTTTACTTGTCTACTGCTCATTGGACGAAGGTAAAATCAATGCACACACACAGTATGTTTGTGGGCCCCATGACTTTCAGACTAGCAACCTAACAAAACAATGCACATGGATCAATACGAGTCGCCTGATACAAAGAGCTTTTAATGGTTGGGGTTTTAAAAGAAGAGAAAGTTTATATGGACAAATTTATGGACAGATTGTATAGACTTTCTTTGTCCTTTTTTTCGCTCTCTCAAAAGTTGAATGCATTCTCTATACAGTCTGTCCATAAGCTTGTCTTTATAGACTTTCTCTTAAAAGAAACTTTACTTTTACCTATATATAACCTTCCGTATGAGCCGATTTTGTAAAGTGGTGAATTGCTCACCAACAAGCCACAGGTTCTTCACATACGTGAGTTTCTATCACTTCATATGTTTGAGTAATATTTGTTTCCTCGTATATGTGGGTTTCCATATCCTCATATATGTGAGTTGTACATGTGCATGTCTATGTGTTATCTCATATGTGAATTTTCATCATCTCATATGTATGAATGTATGAGTTGTGTTATGGTTCTCAACCCCTTCGTTGGGCTACCAAAAAAAAAAAAAGAACAAGCCACAAGTTTGCACTTTTTGCCCCTACTTTTATACCGATCCTACGTAACTCTTGAAGAAGATGTAGACCCCACACAAGCTACTTATACTTTTGCTAGAGTCCCCCATTGTTATTGTTTCTATCAATAATTTTTATGGACATCTAACCGTTGAACTTTCTTGACAGAAATGATAGAATTTCGAGGGTAGGATGAGCAAAATGATAGGATGGATGTAAGGTAAGATCTTTAATGTAGATGAACCGAATGAAGAATGGGATCTTTCAATGTGAAATCAAATGGATGGGTAAATTAATATGCTCCAATCACCTTTGAAGGTGGCTTCCTAGATAAAATCTTTTATCTAATGGATTCCATGTGGATGGGTAGGATCACCCTATGTCATAGACATTTGCAGACTCTGGTAGGACTCAGTTGGCCCCTAATTGATTTTCATAATTCAGTGATGAATGAATAGGTGTATGTGTATCAGTCTTTGGTTGGAAAATCATATCCATCCCCTATCTTCATCGAGGGGACCTACTATATGAAAGGTTAAACCTGTCTTGGCGTGCCCATGTACATGAGGGAGGAATTTTTTGTTTTCAATTTTTTTAGTAAAATTACATGGGAGATACATTGAAACATCATTGTCATCACCATCTTAGCTTGTCCCACCAAACCAAAGGAGGCGAAAGAGCTCTGTTTAAACTTTTCGCCTAAAAGCCCCAACAAAGCAGACCACAATGCATGTCTTGATTCTACTGCATAACTGTCCATCTGTTCTGCCAGGGCTGTTTATTGGGGATTTAATCGGAAACACCCTCCTACGCGGGTATTTCTTTAATTTGACTCCAATAAAAATGAGCAGACAGAATAGGTCCTAAATGTACATTTCACTTTCTTTTTTTGTCTTTTAGCGCTATAGTCGATATCGACCATTGTCATAGTTTATATCGACTATTTACCTAAAACATAAAAAAACACAGTCATAGTCGATATCGACTATTTCGTTGAAACATAAAAAACAGCATACACCCATTTCATCTGCATCATCCCCATGAGTCGGTGATGAGCGTGAGGGAGACTAAGATCTAGAGGGCTGCCACGGTGGAGACCCTCACTTTCAAATGCAAAACCCTTACCCACCTTCCTCTTTCTTCCACACCCAAAACCCATTTCTCCAATTTCAATCTCTTCTTTCCCAAAACCCCATTTCCCCTTTCAACCCATTTTCCCAGACCCACCCCTTCTTGGGTTCTCAATCCAACAACCCCCATCGCCCCCACCAATGCCTTATCATCAACTACAAAAGAGACGACACCGAAGGAATCGAATTCCTCATTTGGGATTCTCCCTTCTACTCAATGGATTGTTGTCATGGAGAAACCCCCATATGGGGTTTCTTCAAAATCAGATGTTACTTCAAGACCTTAGCCAAGGTTTTGGGAAGGTGAAGCTGTCACTTGTGGCTTTTTACTGGTCTCTATTGTTGTTTACCGGTCCTGAAATCCTAATTCTAATGTGGGTCTTTGTTTTTTTTGCAGTGAAAAGGATGCTATGAAGAAGAGATGATAATGGGCCGCGTGAAGATAAGGGAGATGAGTGAAGGCTACAGATAGGGTGAGATGGAGGTTGATGGTAGGGAGATGGAAAGGATGAAGGAGTAATGGGTTGGCTAGCCGGAGAGGACAAAAGAGAAAGAGGGAGAGGTCTACGTCCTGGGATGGTGAAGATGAGATGAAGGAGATGAGCCTTGATAGGCCACCGCACCACACATGCGTACCCCACCGAGATGGCTTTCCTCCTTTTTCCTTTCTTTATTCCTCCCCCTCTCCCCCTCTCCTTCTCCTTTCTCCTTGCACTGCCCTTTGCCACCCACTGCACTCCACACCGGTGCACACCTCATCCTTTCTTTCTTTCTTTCTTTTGAGCGTCAATATCGACCATAGCGCTAAAAGACAAAAATAAAAAGAGAAACCTAAAGTTAGGCCCCTTTCAATTTGCCCATTTTTATTGAGTCCAAATCAATGAAATGCCCATATAGGAGGGTTTTTCCCGTTAAAACCCCATGTTTATTTCATGGAACTAAATTCCTCAAAATTTGAAGACTTTGTATTTCTATAAATGATCAAAAACTAAAAGTAAATATCCAAAAATCACCATCATCTAACCTCTCCTTTAGGAGGCGTTTGTGTAACAAACATTGCTGCGGAAAACGGGGGAGAGATGACGCCGTGTAGGGTTCCCTTCCCATTCGTGTGGGGTTTCTTACTACGTATGGGAGCTCCTTTCCCACTCGAGTGCGCTCTGATACGAATTGTCACGACTCAACTCATCCGGTATAATATTGTCTGCTTTGGGCCCCCATCCCACATGGCTTTATTTCTGGGCCCATATTGATAACCCAAAACGCGTTATACTACATAAGGAGAGCCCACACATATAGCCCAGTCTCTAGACACCCATTTGAGCGATGTGGGACTTTATAGTAAAAAGAGTTTAGAATACAAGTTTATCTCTTGCTTCCCACTTCAGCATGTAGTTAGCAAGTTCCCTATAGTGCCCTCAAGAATTGTTCAGCTTCATTGAAGTTTTTAGCGTGACTCCTATAAATCCAATAGTGGAGCCCACTTTAGAAATCCAAGGTGCTCAAGAACAGTGCTCATTATATTAACTCTAGTCCTTATCTAACTCGAATCAAAGCTAACCTGACCTTAAGATTGATCGCTTGTAAAAGATGGGATCTTACTTCGCTTCTTATTTTATTCATATGCATTAGCGTAATCAATCTGATGGTAGACCCAGCTTTGAAAATGTAGAGCGAGATTTGGCCCAAAGCTTATATAAGGGGCATTGCTTCAAGCAGCTTAGATTGCAAATGTGGGTCCCATTGATTGATTTACAATGTTAATAAGATGAATTAGTTCATCAAACTTGAGGTATTAAATAGATGAATTGAAAAGCAAATCAAATCAACTTACCTCATCAAGCTTTACAATCAAGTTGTGTCTCGAGATACAAATTGCAAACTCGAATGAGTTCAACAACAAACAAGGTAATTATTTAATTCAACATTCATCATAGTTCGCAAATCAACTTCACTCCCATATTCAGAAAAGTCAAATTAGATGGAAGAAGACCAAGTCTAATGATTCTCTCTGCTGCCTGCCAAATTCGCTTGCGTTACTCAAATGAGCCGAGTTTTAAAACTCTCTGTCATTATTGATGTATGTAGACTAGAGTGCTTATTTTTTTTTTTTTTTTTTTGCAAATGTAAATTGAAAAGAAGAGAGGGAAGGAATGAGGAACAGCCCCCAAAATTACGAACATTAGGCACCAGAAAGAAGGACTTGGAAAACTCATGAAAAAGTAGCCTTAAAAGAGAGAGAGAGAGAGAGAGAGAGAGAGAGAGAGAGACAAAAATTTACAAAGGAGATGGAACTCCCAAAATATGCTGTGAGGCTCAAAGGGATTGTCCTGAGAAAGGCCTAGAGATGCTTGCCAACGAGAATTGAAGATTGCACTACAGGGACCAGACCACATAGTGGCAGCAAGGTTTGGAGAGATTCCTTCCAAGGTTGGTGTATTATTTGCATACAGGATACTAATTTGGATTTATGAGGGCTATATATAGTTCAAGTCAAAGTCACAAATCACTGAGGTCAATCCAATTATTCAATTTGCCTTTTTATTATCCAATTTTATTGAATATTCCATTTTTTTAAGCAATAGTATTATAGGAATTTGTTCTACTAGTGTAGTACCAAGTGAAAGGTTTTGATGGCATGACCTTCTGGAGAGAGACAGAGCATGCAGGCTCGTTTCTCCTGTGATTAATGAAAAAGGGTGCACCGCCAAATCTTCTGCTTGGAGAGAGAGAGAGAGAGAGTGGGACTCATGGGAGGGTCATGGCTCGTGAGAAGGTGGTTTGATTCCCGTGACAGTATGCCCCCAACTCACATTCACACGCAACTCATCAACGTTACCCCCTCACATGCTCTCCACTCTAAGTCTAACCCTAATAATAATAATAATAATTTTTGTTAATCGAAGTTCGGCTCAAATATTAAACGGGCTTAAATTATTAATTAAAGCAGCCTGTCCAAAGTGGGCTGGGCCCTAATCGGCCTCGGGCTGAAATGTCCCATGAGCACCCCTAATCGAATCCTCATGGTGGCTCTAAAAAAAAAAAAAAGTGGTCTATAGACACGTTCGCAATGCATGGTTTTCATATCCCATCGGGGAATCAAAGGAACCTCTATGACTGTATAAGCTGACATATATCACTTCATTTCAATCACTTTATCATTTAATTATTAAGGGATAGCATAATTGGTTAAGACCACGGCTCAAGAACTTTCGAACTCGTGCTCTCTCCATGGGGCAACATGCATAGACAAAAGCCTGATTTGCCCTATGCGTGGGGGAGGCAAAGACTTCACATGTTCGGAGGAATAGTCGATTCTCAAAGAAGCTGGACACCCTCATCAGGAAAAAATATAATTTTATTAAAAGGCTTAGATAAAAGAAAGTATTGAAACTTTAAAATCTTAAGGCATTTCTAGTGTCGTAAAAGAAAATAAAACATATCAATATATTATATAGAAACAACACTATACTTCTTAACAGTCGCAAATTAGGAGAGCTGATAATGCTACATACTAAGGAGATGGAGAGAGACAAGGATAAGGAGCTAGAGAGAGGGAGAAGGAAATGGAGGGGGTCGGGCGTGGGCCGCGTGAAGGGAGAGTGACAGGGAGAAGGAGAGGGATAGAGGTCGACAGAGGGAGGAGGTGGACGGCCAACAAGGAGAGGGAGAGAGACTAGCCAGGAGAAGGAGAGGGAAAGGGGCCGGGCACAAGCGGAGGTGGGGCATCGGGCGGAAGTGAGGGAGAGAGAAGGAAGGAGAGGGAGATGGGTAGTTTGGGGATTTTCTAAGGAGTATTTTGGTCATGAAAAAAAAAAAAAAAACGAATGTGGAAGGAGAAGCTTTGGTTGTGGCATTAGCAGCTCTCCAAATTAATATATGATTTTCGTGAGTAGAGCCCATCTTTGCTTAATCTAACATGTTGGCATCACAAGTTTATCATTCCATAGATGTTGCCTGAATTTTACTTATACTCGAGTAATATACAAACCACTACAAGTGGTTCAATGGTGAGGCACGCACCTTCTTTTTATAGAAGAAATTAGGAATCAATCTCTCACTGTAGCGTTAATGAGACTTGATGGTGAGAGGCTTTAAGAGGGTGTGTAGGGTGGGTGTATGAGTATTAACTATAGGAAAAATAAAACTGTACCTATAAATAAGTATATGCATGTGACCTAAATAGGTTTGATAGAGCAAAAGTCAGCGCAATAATGAAAAATCGCATATTCTTTTTGCTGAGAAAGTCATGCAGTTAACTAATGTCAATAAAGGATATATAGTTTTCCTCAATTCAATATATTAACATACACTCTGAAACGGTTTTAATGGGAAAAATGGGTGTGCAACAACTTCTATTTTGGGCCATTCTACTGATGATTTATATCCTAAAAAGTAAATGGAAACTTCAAAAATTTGCCTTTTTGTTTTTACTGCTTGGGCTGATGGTGTGACCAAAATGTGTCATAGGCATGAATATGAGACATTCGTATAATGAACCAAGGAACAAATTAATGGAACCCTTTCACCACCAACACCCCCATCATTGAAACCTTAATCATCTATATATTTTGGGTTGCTTGAGCTTTACCTTTCTACTCACTGTATTTTTACTTCACAATCCATCATGCAACGACTTTGACTCTCCTCCTGTTATAAATGAGAAAAAAAGGAGTGAGTTCATATGAGATTATAAAAAATAAAATAAAATAATCCCTTGTAGCCTATTTGATTGAGTCATACTATATAGGAATTGGATACATAGGAATTTATGTTTGAATGACCTCCACCGAAGAAATTTAAAGCAGTGAGGTGTGAATAAGGTGAGGTGAGGGATGAAAGCTATAAGATAGTGATGTGGATGAGACCTTGATTGTCCTAGACTTTGAACTACGGGGGTGATGGCTGATTATTCATTTCCCATCTTCCATTTATTCCAATTCCATTAAATTGGAGCTTATTTGAGGGTCATTTTTGGACACTCACCATTAGTTCTTTATTTTTAACCACTTACAACATGAATTCCTATATATTATATACAAACAAATAGGCCCTTAGTGAAAGAAAGAGGGATTTGTATCACTATAAATGAAATAAATAGGAGAAGAGAAGAAGAATTATCTCCTCCAGGGACAGTGTGGCATACAAGATTTTATTCCTTCTAGTGGAGAGAGCATTTGCTTTAAAAAAAATGCCCAGCCTCTCTCCTGCTGTCTATGTTTGAATTTTCTCTCCCCATGGAAGGGTGGTTTTGCTGACAAGTTGTATTAAATCTAATTTAGGGCTGATTTTTATCATGTAATTGAATTCCTTAGAAATTCTATAAATTGTATTTATAAAAGTGGTTAAAAGTGAAGAAAAAAAGGTGAATATCAAGAAATGACCATCAAATAATCTTCCCTTTGATTGAAAATGAATAAAAAGGGAATTGAAAATGAACACCCGGCCATCACCCTACTAATTCAAATCTTAGAAAAGTCTAAGTCCCATCTACATATCTATACCTTATATCATGCACTCTTCATCTCAATAAAAACCTCTTATCTGAGTGCAATTGAACATGAATTCATATTACATTCAATCCATTCAAAACAAACAGCCTTTGGTAATTTCTTTAGATCCAGTACATCAATTGAGGCCCCACCATACCATAAAGGCAGAGGATTCTAACAATTTTGGTTGAACTGTGAAGTAGCATTGCCATGAAATTACCACCACTCGAATGGCTAGAGGTGTCATCGGATGAGTGTGAGTTTTAGGCCATGTCATCTCATCTTGTGGAGTTTTGACTAATGAATGCATCCTCAACTCTCTGTCACAAGTGTCTCATGGATGGGGTCACAACAATGTCTCTTGAATGAGAACCAGAAACTCCCAACTCGCCACTTGCTGCACGAGTCAGTGGACTGATGCACAGACATGATTCATGAGACTACCAGATTTACATAATAATAATATGATGTTGATGTTGATGATGATGATTAAGGTAGCAACTACCTATAAGAAAAGAAGAAAAAGGAAAAGGAAAAGAAGTGAGTGATGCATGGCATGTCTAGGCCAAATGTATAGATAAATTTTACCCCTCATCCAATTGTGGATACCATCTGATTTTTCAATTACAGAAAATGTATGCTCCACAAATAGTAAAACGGTCTGGTCCTATTTTAAAAGGGGGGGCAAGTAAATTAAGCAGACATTCTTTGAAGAAATGAGCTCCCTAAAGGGCCCTAGGCCCATCAAAAGTTTCTTCCAAGATGCTGGATTGTTAATATAACCAAGTAAAGCAGACATTCATTGTTCTCATTCTTAAAAATTGCCTACCCCAAGCGTCTCTCTCACCAATGTGTTGTACATGAATATACGTCAACTTTTGGTCAGTAGATTATAGCCATATTCATGTACTCACAACTGGGCCCTAACCACTCCTCTCCCATGTCAGTGTTAAGGGAACGTTTGGTAAGAAGAGAGGAATCCTATATTTAGAGGAATTCCTCCATCTCTTGGAATCAAGATATACTTAGAGAGGATTTATGAGGAAAGTTTCATATCTGGTAAAAGAGAGGAGTCCTACCGTACGTAGGATGTGTGATCTGATAGTTATAAGTTCTTTGCAAATTTCTCAAATAAATATGAAAAATCAAGACCTAAGCTTGCACCCCATAGCTAATTTTAGCTCTCTAAAGAATTGGAAAGGTTCATATAATGCAAATGGGGCCCATGGGTACCAAAAAAATTCAATTTTAGGGTCCAAAATGTTTTACAAATATCTCATGATCTACGAGGGATCAACAGCTGAGATTTGAGCACATTGTCATTTTGGGCACTTAATTTATTGATGACTATCGGATCGAATAGTGATCGTCAGTTCCAAACAACTTATGTGACTGTAGCGGTGTCTTCTTCCTTTTGGACACCGTGGAAAATCAACAGTCAAAAAATATATATTTTTTCCATTTCCTCATGATCCATGATGAAACACACTGTGAAATTTGACCTCATAGTCATTAGAAGCCTTCTTAGAAGAATGGACAGGTCGGATTTTGCAAATGCGGCCCACATAATTCCAAAAATCATGATCCAATGGTATGGACTGTTCTACAAATATCTCAAAATACATGATGAGTCAACGCTAATTTCTGGCCTACTAGTTGCTTTGGACCTTCTAAACGTGATTAATAGCTTGGATCGTGATTGTGGGAACAAAAAAGTAGAATTCCAAAAGCAAAACCAGTAACTTCCTCCTTACTGCCGGTGTGCAGTGTATCTCTGCTTTCTTCAATAGGTCGGGTTTGCAATGTCTAACAGGGGGAGGAAATACCATGGGAATAATCGGAAACAGAGAACCAAGGATTCTGTGCGGCCACTTTTCACGCTTTACCAAACATGGATTTTACAATATATAGGAAATTAAGGCCTAATTGGAAAATTACCTTGTGCATGAAATAGAGAATGATTGAGTCTTTTCCTGGCCTATAGCATCTAATAGTCTTAGGCCCATGTTGAAGACAGATTTCAGCCCCGTTTAGATCTTTTCAGGGCTTGGTTGTAAGCCACAATTGTTGTCTGTTTTGAGCCCATTCTGGGCCTATTTTTAGGCTCAGTTTAATGAACTAGACGCCTGGGCTAATTCCGGTTTAGTTATTGGGCCATTTTTGGGATCATTACTGAGTAATAAACAATCCTTATTTAGGTCTTTTTTTGGATCTATATTGAGCCCATTCCAGACCAGCAATAAGGGACTATATTGGTGCCTCATTAAACTTCTCAGGCCCATAAATAAGACCGATTTCTCTCTCTTTTTAGGGCCAGTTTTACATCATATTAAGGCTCTATTTTAGCCCTTTTGCAACATACATTAATCTCCCTTTATGGATCAATAATGTGCCTTAGTCGGATTAAATTTAAAGCCTTTTAGACCAATTTTTGGGCCCAAAAGGGACTGAATTTAGGGTTTGTTCAAAGCCCCAAAATGTCACCAATGGCCTTGTTCAATGGTCTGTTTTTAAGATCAAATATTTGGCCTGGAGCGAACACTTTTGTGTGCTGTTTTCTGTCAGATATTAGGACTGATAAAGTTGGGTATGGGCCCGTATATAGTAAGGTTCATTCTATATTGGTATGCTTCCAGGGCACTTTTTTTTTTTTTTTTGACTTCTGAAAAGGAAACTACTTTGGGGGCCCATCTTGACACAGATTAAATATCTACATTGGACCAGGTTCATGGCCTTATGAGGGCCTGCTTTTATTTAGTGTAAGGGCCTGAATAAGAATTAATGTTGAGCCTATTTAGGAATAAGTGTTAAGACTCAATATGGACCTGTTTTAGGGAATGAAATGGACCGGTTCTCTAGGCCTGTCACTAGCAGAAACTGGGCCTAATTTTCGCCTTCATTGGGGTTCATATTGGGCCTGTTTGGTACAATTTTAGGAACATATTTGGGCCCCAATTGAGCTGATCTTTGGGCCCTGGTTTGAGGGCTGTCTATCAGCCTTGTTTTGGGCGCGATTCAGACAAGTTTTAAACCTAGTAAATCGGCTTTTTATAGATTGGAATTAGGCCCAAATCATAACTATTTTTTTTAGCGCAGTTCTGCTCAAATTTGGACCTATATTGGACTCTTTTCTAGAACTACTTTGGGCCTAATATGGGGCTATTTGTGGCCTATTTGAGGGCGAGTCGTAGGATTAATTTTGATAGCAATATTGACCCTACACCTTATTTTTAAAAACCCTAAACATGCTGGGGATGATCGAAATCCATTTGTTTATAAGAATTATTTTTCTCTTTTAGATTGATCTCCACTGTTCAAAACTGAACCTGTTTTTCTTTCGATCATATGAAAGGCGATCGACGATCAGGTCCAGTTTGATCGTCTACATCTGATCGTTGATAGAAACCCAGCCGGTCTCTCTAATATGAGGAAAAGAATTGTGTTAATTGTATTCTTTTGCAGTGTATACATGAAATTGCATTAGGATCGGTGTATTGTTCATGATGCCACTGACTTTGATGGTTCAGGATTAAACCTAGGAATGAGGGATTTTCCTTTGGGACCTCAATAGTTACAGATCCAACCATGTGCTCTTCTACAGATCCCACTGAGCCTCTCTCACACAGTAAACAGCCATGGGCCCATGTGCACTTCTCCATATCCAACCACTTTATTTTTTTTTTTTATATTCCAGACCCTAGTTCAAGCCCGACTAATTAATCAAAACAGGAAGAACAGATTTGTAAAAAAAAATGCAAATTCCAATCAATAAGTTCAACATACTAGTTTGAAAGAAAAACTAGCATCATCTCAAGATAAGCAACAATCAATTAGTAGCTAATTTGGGAAGTCATCTCAGCTGTTCGAGATGTCTCTGGAAGAAAATGGGCAACTGCTTCCATTTTCTTCCATGCCATCTCTATCCTATGGCTTCTTCGAAACGATTCTCAGCACAATAATCGGAAGCCTTCATTAGAGCGGGCTAAGGCTATCTTTGAGGGTCAAATGAGAAGCATGAGCTTATCCCTATCAGCTAAGCAGGTTTCCCTGTACCTTCATCCTATTTTGGTTTTGCTAAGCTTGGCCTAATTTTTTGTCTTTGTTTATGGTAATGTATAGTTCTGTTTTTCTTTTGTAGCCTTCTGGGTTTGGGGCTTCTGCCTTTGTCCTCCCCCTTAATTCAAATTACCTTCTAGCAAAAAGAAAAGAAGAAGCTACGTGGTGGGTAACAGTGCAGTCTTTCTGACCCAGGCTATATAAATTTGCTTTGTGATTTACTTGATATAAATGTTTTGCTAGCAAATTGCTATAAGTTGTCTAGTTTATGGGCCCACTTAGATGGATGTCTAGAATGGGAGGATTATAGATGGAAAGGTTACCTTATGACAAGGGAAGATGACAAAACTAGCCCCACCATATTATTCTAGTCCTTGATTTCATGGTCTTAAGTTTAATGGCATCTTAACTGTAGATTATTTTTGTGATTTAATTCAACAGCGAGTGAAGGTCCAATGAGCGTAGAATTATGCCTAATGTTAGATCATGGGATGAAAAAATTATCAAAAAGGCTTTACTGATTAAAGATGCTATAGTGGGCTTAGAGGATAATATTTTCCTATGCATTGTATGTCATATACTCATATCTAAATTGCATTCGAGCACATTTTTCATGACGTTATGATATTTCCAAGTTGCATCATCATCAAAGCCTTGTCTGTTTGCATTATGAGCACATTTTATCTTGGCATTATGATTGCTCAAGTACCTCAATTGTGAATGGAAATTCTTCCAAAAAAGTGGTGAACGGAAAGAAATGTTTCATCATGATGTTATGATTCCGCATACTTGGAATGCAGGCCTCAATTGTGAATGGAAAGAAACATTTTGACATACGTTACCATTAATCATAAATTATATATAGAAGGTTATCATCAGGTGTGGATGTAAACGGGTCGGTTCCGACTCGGGTAAACCGGACCGTTAATGAAAAAAAGGAATCGAAATCAGCTTGGAACTGGTCTCTGGTTTCGAAACTAGAACTGGATATGGTTCAAGTCTGGGTCAAGATAGAGAATGTGATGGAGAAAAAATACCTAATTTTCAGGAGAGATTCTCGAAAATTGAAGTAATATGTCGGGTCCCGGTCCACAGGTTAGAATCAAGGTGGAACCGAACCCAGACCTGTTGACGTTATAAGTCCGAAAAAGGAACCGGACCCGTTTACTTATTGGGGCCTAAATAAAGACCTAAACCCGGTTTTTAACTTGTCGGAACCTCCGGATAATCAAGGAATCAGGTAAATAAAAAAAAAACTTTTGAAATACATTACCATAAATCATAAATTATTTTATAGAAGGTTATCATTAGGGCTGTAAAAGGGACAAGCCGAAGGTTGTCCTTGCTTTGCCCTCAATTGATGTGAATTAGACTTGAGTTAGCCAAAGCCCTCTGAGGGCCTACATTAACTAATCTAAGGATGCAAACAGGTAAAGTCAGGGCCAAAATTCAATGTTCAATAGTCTTCTGACTTCACGGATTGGTTGTCGGCCTGATTCGATGGAATGTAACCTTTTATTTTCTCCTTTTTTTCTTTAACGAAGTTCCCATTTATGAAAAAGAAAATTTTGGTGCTAACAAGGATCAGTCTCTGGGTTTAGAGAAATCTTACCAAATATATTCACAGAGATATTTTGTTTTTACCAACCAAGGTAGCTAGGCCTCTAAGGGTATGTTTGGATGAGTTTGGCCCAACAGATGAACTATTGTTATCAGTCGCATGTAGTTTATTTCATTTCAACCCTAAATACTTTGATTTTTTTGAGTAAAAGTGGATTCTATTCTATCCAACTGAGTGAAGTAAAATACTTTACCTTAACTTCAACCATATTCTCCTCCACTTCACTCCTCATGTGAAATCTACATATCACGCTACTCCACTTCTCATTTATCCAAATAGGCCCTAAGAGACTGGCCGACACAAGGTTAAATCTCAGCCAGGGTGTAGAGGTATTCTTTAAGAGAGTCGTATTCTATTTTACTAGCAAAAAAAAAGGGCCCATACTTACAGAAGTTTTATAGGAGCGAACAATTTTTCCTCTTTTTATAATGAAGGAAAACTTGCAAGTTAAGTATATATGCAACTTTCGGAAGACAACTTTTCCTCCATTTAGAAAGGAGAAAAACTTACAGGGGTAAGCCCACCGGAAGCCTATTTCTCTATTTCATGGGAACCAACTATACTTGATGGCCATAGTATAAATTAGAATAAAAATATGCACAATTAATACTTAATGGCCCATCTATTATATTGTTGATAATAATTAATAGATCATACTTCTCCTTTTTTATTTTATGAGCTCATTATATAATTTGTTCTCTTTAGTATTGGTAGAATATCTTTCAATCTTAAAGAATACAGACGCCAAAGAAGAATAATAGCATAGAAAAGGAAAATTTTATGAGAATATCGTCTGTTTCCCACCTCCCTCGATTCGTCCCTCCTTAATGAGATTTGAAGATAGTGCAAAATCAGGGTATTAATACCTGATGTTTAAGAGAATTGTCAATTCTCTTAAACATCAAGAATTAATACCTTGAAAACTTAGTCCCTAAGTTTTTCAGAAAGTTTTCAATTAAGGACATCCATCTATTTAAAGTAATTTTTGGCAACTTTTTTCCTATTTTTTAAAATACCCAAATTACCCTTCATTGAATAAAACTCTCATTCACTTCCTCTATGTTCTCCTCATTTCCCTCGCCAGTGTCCTCACGGTGATCAAAGACTTACAGATATTTTCTGGTGACTTCCTCTATGTACACTTAGTATTCTTACAGCGATTGGCTGCATGTAGTGGCTGCAGAAACCATGTCATTGCTTTAAATGAAGGATAATTTGGGTATTTTTAAAATACTGAGGGAAAAAGTCACCAGAAAATATCTTTAAATGGCCGGATGTCCTTAATTGAAAATTTACTGGAAAGCGTAGTGATTAATTTGAAAAGTTTCAAAAATTGGGTCCTTTTTTTAAATAGGGCAAAAACTTAAGGCCATATTTGAAATTTTCCTTAAGCAGAATAGTAAATGTCTTTGATCTGTTGATTTCTCGTCAAGTTTCATTTTTATAAAAAAAAAAAAAAAAAAATTTACATTTGGACCCACGCTTAAATTGTTTGAGTGGTTCTGAAGACCAGTAATTAATGAGCTCGAGGTCTTCACTTCGACTAATTTAAAGTCTTATCCATAACACAATGTTAATGGTTGGTGTTGTGTATCAGAAATTTTACCAATTATCAACCCCAAGGGGTTGGCGGATTTCTCGACATTAAATAAAAAAAAGTCCTCATTCCTTTTTTATCTATTTTGTGATATTGCTGCTCACCTTGTCATAAGCTATGATATCGATATTCAGCGAAATAATAATTAAAAAAGAGCAATGATATACCCGCTCAAGGCCTTTTTTAGTCGATATTGAAATTTGAGGGTATTTCACAAAGTCCAGAGGGGTTTTTATTTATTTTTTGATAAAGTCTTCTTTATTTTTTTTATTCGTTCTTCGTAAAGCTTGGGAAGAACTCAGACCCATCGTCTCTCCTCTTAAATGGGCTCCCTTGGTGCGGAATAACCTACCAACGCCCAGAATCTCTTGCTTCACTGGGAGACTTATGCATCAATCCATCGGAAGTCACCTACTGATGTTTGCCTCAATCCATTGGACTGCAGCTGGCTTCATCTTCACCAAGCTCGATATGCAAAAGCCAATTTGATGCTTTCCATTATAAAAGAGGCTCTCAAGGACTTAAAGACAACTATAAAAGTGCAGCAATAGGTGCTGATTTTGCAGCCGAGTTCGGCAAATATGTGGTACTAAATCTTGATAATTCATTAATGAATTTCATGGAAGAGAAACTTGCTTCTACACCTGGCAAGCCCTCTTATAGGCCCACCATCTTCAGAGTCCCCGAAGACATCCGCAACGATGATGCTGATGCCTATAGCCCAAAAGTCGTCTCTATCGGCCTATTGCAGCAAAAAAAAAAAAAAAAAAAAGCGAAGACTGGATGAACACAAATGGCACTATCTAGACAAAGTCATGTCTCGTAGCAGCAACAAATTAGAGATGTGCACCAAGGAGATGGTGAACATAGTGCTTGAAGCGGTATCTTGCTACTCAGGCTGCCCAGTGCCAGACTATGAAGGTCCACTAGGTATGTGAGAGTTGAGGCTTAAAAGATTATTGTGTAGAGAAAGTGTGAAGTAGGCGGGCTTGTGGATAAGTATTTAAAAACTGTTGACCCACTTAAAAGCATGATCAAATATCCATGGGGTCAAGCCTGACAAACTTGACCTTGTGGAGATCTCCAACCCTATAGTTGATGGCACACCTCCTCTTAAACCAAGATTAGAAGTCTCACTTCTATTCTTAGTTTGTGTCACATTCATCATTTCCTTAAAGAGTTCCAAATAGGATTAGTTTTATTCTCTTATTAGGGTTAGCATGGGATAACTAGGGATTCCTTAGAATTTGACTCCAACAAAGAATCTGGACTTCACGTCTCATGTAAACTACGGATTCATAGTTAATTGCAAATACGTCCACTAAATAAATGCAATTGCAATCCGGTCCTAAGAATAATTACAAAAAGACTTTAAAATTCTCAAATTCTACAAGTAGGCCCATCTATCAATTATAAACATGCATGGATCAATTGGATTAAATCTGTCCAATCAAATGTGATCTATCTCTTATTATCCTTGTGATCCAATTAATCACAATAATCATTAGTACCATTTAATTGAGATGGGTCTGCACTCACTAAGGATAAAATTTATTAATTGGCACAAGGGGATATTTAAGGAGATAGATTCCATCTTGAGAATTATATGTTCCCACAGCCCCACTACCACGTACCTAAGACCCACTATCACGTGCCAAAGACATTGAGATCAAGGTGTTGACCTACAATTGGCTTCACTCATTGATGACTCAAAGTATATGTATGGTAGAAACTTGAGTCCATTAATCTATCAAGATTAAGAGCCTAATGCTTGGGAATTACGAGAGCAGTCCTTCAATAAAAAATAAATTTGCATAAGGTGCTATTCATGGTCCTTCAGTACATCCAATGTACCAGCACAATGATCCAGAGTCTTACACTCTGATGATCGTGGCATATCACACTATCTCATAGCAATCACAGTTTTGCTGCAACTTTATCAAATGAGATGCCCAATCTCATCAATCATCACTGGCTGTGAATCAATTTAAGTATAAGATTTGTGATCTATTTCTCCTGTATGTAGACCTCATCCACACACATGGATCACATCTAATATACTTGTGGATTTCGGTTCTTCTCATGAAACATCATGTTAATTTGTATTATTCGTGTGCAATTATCTAATGAAGCGGTAATTTGCTACTCAGGCTGCCCAGCAGGGACGCGAGAGTTGTGTCTTGAACGTTATTTTGCATTACTCATGTTGGTCGATGGTTATTTCATCATCAACCTCCTTCTCCAGCTAGGAGATGGAGAGGTGGAAATGAACGATCCCATTTATAGTGATAGATGGACGCTCCCTCGTGTAGGCCATGACATGCTTCTCTTGGAGAATCAGCTTCCTTCTTTGTCTTGGAAAAATTATGGGAGCTCACTGGTCGTGAAAGGCCTGCTCTCAAGACGAAAGTGTTGCAATTTTTTCATAATCTTCTGCCTGAGGAGCATGACCTTGAGCTTCCAGAAACAGAAGATGTTCATCATTTGCTGCATTTGATACATTTATCCCTCCAACCAGCATCTTCCAGTAAGAAACCTGAGTCTACAAGTGGCGCCACAATAACCCGTCCTCCCCAACCCAGTGACACCCTCTTCACCTCAACGACCTCCCCGTCTGAAAGTACTGAATCCCTCCAACCAACGTCTCCCACTATGATATTTAAACGTGCGGATTTGATAGAAAAAAAAATCATTCATACGTCCACATGACGAGTTCCGAATTCCATTAGGCCTTAAACAAACTCTAATTCGAAGAGTCCAACAAATCAAACAAATGTCTGAACCAAGGCCGCCTCCACCGCCAAAGACAGTCCCTTCTGCAACTGAGCTCCAAGAAGCCGGAGTAAAATTCCAGAGAAAGAAGGCTAGAAGCTTCTTGGACGTAACATTCGAACAAGGATTGATGCAAATGCCGTGCCTTACCATCTCCGATTCTACCAATTCTCTCTTCAGGAACTTCATCGCCTTCGAGCAGAGCTTCCCCGACTGCGGTAGCCACTTCACGAGCTACTGCATGTTCATGGATTCACTTATAAACACACCTAGAGACGTGGAGATACTCAAACAATCAGGCATCATAGAACATGTGTTAGGCAGTGATGAGGAGGTGGCACTTCTCTTCAACAAGTTATCCAGGGGGATTACCTGGGACTTTAAGAACAGTTACCTGGCCAAGGTGTCTGAAGATGTTAACCAACATACTCAGAAAAGATGGCCCAAATGGCGGGCAAAATTGATGCGTGATTATTTCAGCAATCCATGGGCAATTCTTTCCTTGATAGCGGCCATTGTGATTCTCATTCCAACTTTTTTGCAGACCTACTTTGGTGTTTTTGCCTATTTCAGGTCCCCATAGGCCTAATTCTATTTTTAGTATACTGAATGTTTGATTAGAGTGCACCTGCTTAAGTTTGCTTTTCAGAAAAAAAAAAAGAAAGAGAGATACTGGATAGTGATGATTATCATGCATGGTTAACCTTCCTGGTGAGATCTAAATAATTGCATTGTGACTATTGTTGTACCCAATATGTAATATGCTTGAAATTTGTCCCTTCTTTTTTAATTTGAGCATTCCCTTTCTTCACTTTAATGCAAGTTTGATGCGTGTGTTTAGTTCTGATCCACATCTGAAGGAAGTTTCAATTTCAGTAGATTATGGATATGATAACATAACCAATAAGAAGGAAATCAGAATAGTTGCTGCAGGACCCAAACATGAATGCAGTACTGGTTGAAATACAAGATTAATCATAAGTGGGCCCACTCATATTAGAATAAAATCTGCCAAATCCCACAAAGAGAAAAATATGCATTTGAATAGTTCAGATTTTCAATAGGTGGAACCCACTCTAGGATTGTTCGAATTTTCAATATACAGGACCCACTTTCGTCTCCCTTCCACCACTCGTGCTTAAAACCCCAGACATTAAAGTCTCCTGTGGGCTTCTGATCTGCAATTTTTGTGCCAGTGTTGTTCTACTTCATTTTTACTTGAGCGGACTGTCATTATTATCTATGTATTTTACATGTATCAGCTATATTGGAATTTGGGATATACACAAATCAACAATATTTTTGTATCCTTTTTCCAAGAGTCAAAAACCATTTAAAAAATTCCTGAACGATGATGACTACATGACGGAGAGCCAAAGCACTGATTTGAGAGGACTTTCAAATGTAGAGGCTATGGCCCTTGCCAACCCTGCAGGTCCCTGCACTTGGATGAATGACATATAAAAGGCTAAAATATAATAAAGAGTAAAATAAAATGATATGCTGATCATACATCCTCATCAATTGTGATGCCTTCGTTTCTTTACTTCTTAATCTTCACATTTTAAAATGGTTTGCATCAAAAAAGGATTCCATGTATGGAAATTTTTATTTTTAGGATAAAGGAATTCTGTATTTCTATCGTTCTCAAAGGAAATTTAAGTTATTCATATTAAGAAAAAAATGGTATTTTGTTTTTCTTTTTTTTCAAAGTAAGAATATGTCGCACACGATTAAAGTAATGAGCTACATGGGAACAAAAATAAATTTTCTCTATTGTGAAATCCTTTTATGGTACAAATAAATCACTATTAAAGTGAAGTGAGGTGAAGCCTCCATTCAAGAGATATGAAAAGATGAGGGGGTTATATGAAAGGCATAAAAATTCAGAATTTTCCCTTATTTTTTTTTTAAAGTCAAAAAGTGACATTCTCAAGCCATTAAATGACAAAAAAACCATCTACTTTTATGCAAAAAGTAAAAAATATTAATTCTCAAGGCAGTAAAGATAAAAATCTTTTACATTATAATTAGATCATTTTGTATTTTATTCTCTCTTGATTTGAGGCTTTACTTTACTTCAGTCTACAGGTAAAGTTACCAAACTGGCTTGTCAAATCAGGTGAAAATAAAAGAACAGAGGGTCAAACAAAAAAGAGCTAAATAAGAAAAGGTCATGTCATGGTTTTTTGTCATTTTATGACACTGGAAGATTTATTTTTGACCTTTTATTTTAAAAGAAGAGGAGTTTTTGTTATTTAATGACATGAGATGAATTAGAAAAAAGGAAGAGGTGAATTAGAAAAAAGGAAGAGGCGATTTTTAAATGTTGGCACCTTTTGATTTGACCCCTCTTTTTTTCTTATCATTTAATTTGACATTTCACCAACTTCACTTTACCAGTGAAGTTGCCAAATAGGAGAGGATTTAAAATTCCAAATTCCTAGACAAAATAAACATGTATTTTAAAAAAAAAAAAAGCCACAGTCAAAGGTAGACGAGAAAAATGAAAATTTCCCTTGGTGGACGTCTTTTGTAAAAGAAAGAGAGCCCGCATCTACTTTTGTACAACTTTCTTATTTCCATTCATTTGTGTTTGATGAGGACCATTTTAACGTTGTTGGTGTCTGAGGAGTTAGTCCGGATCTTCTGTCCCAGGCTCCCAGCTATGACATATAACGTTTTTGGTGTCTAAGTAGGAGTTTCAATGTAACTGTCTGAGTTGCTTCATTATATCTTACACTAGTTTGCCCATATAAAGTTGTCCAAGCATTGTACTGTTTTCTCATTAGATCCCATTGATTCTTTAATTGCTTTTGTCCATACAATAGCCCGGTTTTACTCGTCCATGATCGTCCTTTAAAATTTGACCCTGGTCTTCCACCTTGCAATACTTCTTCAATGCATAGATCCAAGAAAATCTTCTTCATATTTTCTGACCAAATAGCCCTACTTGTCTCAGCTTTTTCCTTACCCTTATGAGATGGAGCCATTCTTTCGGCCATCTAAACGTCCCTAAAAAAATTTGTGTTTATTAGTCATATGATTTCACAAATACTTCACACTAGCTAGTCAAACATTTAGATGCCTTACTCAAAATGGTAAAGTAGAGCCTATGCTAACACATGTAAGTAACTAGCTATATCCTAAAAAAAATACAAATATAGTTGTTCCCTTGGCATTTAGAAATCTAGCTAATATGTTGATCACAACATTTTTCCCTAGGCCATTGAGAGGAGAACACTATGATTCCTAGAAAGCCAAAACAAGCTCAAGCTAAATGTAATTTCTTTCTTAGAACTTAAAAGACATTAACCATAAATCTGGATGCAAGAAAATTAATGATGGTTCCTTGTTCCTAATTTAAAGGATTCCTTTTTGCATATTGAACAACAGTGATGCCTTTAAGGATGCTGTTGCAGTATATTATGAAATTTGAAGAACTATAACTAAGTGGTTGTCACCAAGAGTCACTGAGGCAATAAATAGCACCAAGTTTTCTTTGATAAAATAGATATAATAAATAAATTTGCTCTGTCTCCAAAATGGATGTCCTAAACTCTCACCCATCCAAAAATATTCACCACAAAGGAATTCATGCACCTGCACCAATCTTCACAACAACTTGCTATGCTTAAAATGCTTATCCTATAAATAAAAATCACTGATGCAGAATCTGCTTACCCTAACAGCACAGTCATGGAAATGCAACCTAATAAGGCCGGCACCCAGAGTGTAATTCTTATCTATCCAACCATTCACTTTCTGGTGAACAATTGCTTCCAGATCGGGACTTGTGATTTCTTTGAATTGATAAGAATAATATTGGGGATCCATTTTGTTTGGCTATCAAGGGATTGAGTCCTAATGGATCTAGTTTTCACCCTCAAAATTGAGTTCTTGGATTTCTGTAGCTAACACGCCACAATGCTGGAGGAAAAGGCATTGATTTTTTTTACTATTAATTCAGATAAGAAAATCTACAATCGATCTAATAAAAAGCCAGGCCTCAGAAAATCTGCTAGTAGCAAGCAAACTCTCAAAGTGGCCTGCTCCACATTGCAGGGAAAAGTTTGCTACATACATGAAGCAAATTCTCTAGCCTCAAAAATATTTGTTTTATGATCTAGAAATATAGATCTTATCATGCATCACTGCCTAAAAGCCCTTTAAAAGAACAGGCATAAGTTAGTAAGCATCTACACATCGTTTTTACAAAGGCCATGCATGAAACAGTCCAACATTTACTAATGCAAGTAATGGGAGGAAGGCACTCATTTTTTGATTAAAGAGGCCGTGTAACTGCACATCCCAGGATGAGGCAGATATAAGTAAGCTAATAAATATGAAACAACGCCTTCAGTTGCAAGACAAAATGCTTATCTCATCAAACTTGGTATTCTCAATCAGAGGTCACTACAATAGAGGGAAGCGGAAAGACAAATGCATATTTTTGGGTGCCGAAAGGCAAATGCATATTAATAAGAGAAGCAGATACGTGGGCTTGAAAAGCCCCCCAAAAAAACCCAAAAAGGAGGCAACTATACAATCTTAAAACCAGACACCACAAATTGACTCATGTTTCGAAACACAACATCATGGCCGATTAAATTGTATTTAGAACTCTGCAAGACTTGAATTGGTGAGTTGACTTCATCAAAATCAAGGAAGCATATAACTGAAAGACAAGTAATCTTGTGGCACAGTATTAGTGTCTTTAGGGTTGGGCAAGACCTTTTTGGTTGAACCCACAGCCATTTCCTTGAAAGATTGAAGTGGGTTTCCATGGATTCCATGAAGAAGGTGTAAAATGAATATTAGGAAGAGAAATGAAAGAGAAGGTGTAAAAGGTCTGCATCTTTCGGCAAATGCAAATGCATAATAGAAATTTTCCCCATATCCAAATACAAAATAATTATGGGGTTTTGTTTCATATGAAAGCCCTAAAACCCTACAATGCCATTATATTTTCAAATGAAACTTCCATCATCATAACACAAATAGAGAGAGAGAGAGAGAGAGAGAGAGAGAGAGAGACTCACCAGCTTGAGATATGGTGGAAAAGACCGGCAGTGGTTGAAGTGGGATAGGTAGGGCAGTGACGAAGTTCGAAGGAGAAAACCCTTTGATGGAACGAGAGTTTTTTCTTTGTTGGTGTGGGAAGACATGACAATGGTAAGAACATTCCTTATATATGGGTAAACTTGTCATTAAGCTAATAAGATGAGGGTATACTTGTCCAAATATTTTAATGCAATGTCTTTCTGCTTCATACAAAAGTCTCCATTTCGATTCTCATAGTTTCTGGCCTTTTTTGAAATAGAGAGAATCTCTCTAAACATCAATCCAAACAGAGGTAACTAAATACTTATCCAAACGACCTAAAAGCTGTTTCAACCAGTTTTAAGTGAAATAGAGGCTCCAAATAGAGTTGCCAAAGTGAACCTAACTCTATGAGAATTATCTAGAACTCGATTACGAGGTCCACAAATATTGAATCCCACCCCTTCTATATATATCTTAGTCTTAAGCTTTCAATTTAGAAGGAGGGGGTCCCACCTTTTGATTGATCCATGATCAATATTGAGATAACACCACATCAGCAATGATGCCAAGTCAGCGCCTAGTCACGTTTTGGTCCCTCGGTCGGGTGGTGGAGAGCCACTGTTTTCGACCTGAAACTTCATGATCTAGATATAGAAGAGGGTCGGTATGTGAGTTATTTTGACCGGTCCAAATTATCTCCGCATGGGCCCCACAATAGAGTTTCATATAGCAGCCGCGACAAAGTACCGGGCCTGCAGCAATGATCCACCATCGAAAATGGGTCCCACAGTTCATCTCAATCATGGCCGTCAAATCCGAAAATCCGAAGCGAAAGAAATTAATTTGAAAAGTGCCCGCTGTAAGTTTCCGCGTACGCAGTTGGCAAGCTTTCCCGCGTGTACAACGGCAAGTTTCCGCCTTGCCTATTTATACGCGCCCTCTCTCACTCACGCTATTCACTTTCTCTGCTGCTAGGCTTAGCCTCTCCTTCACGCTATAATTCCTCACGCACTCCTCTTTCCATCTATTTAAGAGGGAGAGAAGACGAATTCCATGGAAAAAGAAGGTGACAAGCAAATCAGTTATGAATTGTTTGATTTCTGTTGTTGCTGTTGGAAGAATTACATGGATCGGCAAATCCATCTTCTCGTATTACAAAACCCTAACCGGAAAATTCAGGTATCGTTTCCGATCTTTTCTTTTTAGGGTTTTTTTTTTATAAGTTCTTTTTTTGATTTCTTTCGTAATTGTATTTTGTTCAGTAGCTTGATTTCTTGATGACGATTGATTGATTCTTAGGCCCCGTTTTTTTTACTAGAATTCCTGACTGGAATTCTCCTCAGGTATTCTGTGTTTCATTACTAGAATTCTTGGGAATTCCTGGGTTTGTTTGGCAACAAACAAAATATTGGTGGGTGTGGCCAATCTCGTTTTCATTTTTTTGAATGTGGACTGTAATTTTGGTTCTTAGGGTTAGAATTTATCTACCATGAGATTCATATGATGAGAATGAAACGAAGACGAAGAAGACGACTGGATCCCTCATTTGACACCTCTCCAACCACATGGTCATCTCCAAGACGGGAGGAGCCACGTGGCACGTCGTCACCTTCGTTGCTGTCTTCCTCCTTTTCGTCTTTGGCTCCATCTTCCACTACCTTCCCTACTGCAGCAATCTCGTCCGCGTTAACCCTTGGGATCCATGAACTTCGTTGGCATCGATGGCGTTAATTCTGATTTCCTTGGCGTCCACTGGTGTAAGCATTAGTTAGGATTTGATTGTTTTTTTATTTTTTCTCTCGAATTGCTGGCATGTCCGTCATTTGCTGTTTCATTGGTGTTTGAGGAAATGCAGATTGGAACGCCCTGTTTTTCTGTTCCAGATTGGTTGTGGATGAGTAACTAGAAAGGCATGGCCTGCTACTGATTTGGGTGGAAATGGGTATTCACAATTCCCACTCTGGTTGTGTTCTGCATTGCCCAAGTTAGGGTTTTAGTGGGATTCTTTTTTTTTTTTAATAAAAGTTCTCTTCTTGGACATTGTTTTGAGCTGTGTGGAAGTTCATTTGAACTAGCTAATGTACTGTTTTGACTTTAAACAGTGGCTAACTTGATGTTACAACCAAAATTAGGTTTAGGGTCTTTTTTTATAATCCATGAAAGTAGCTATTCCATTTGCAAGTTGGGGTCTGTTAGAAGACACCATTGGTAATTGAATTGAAGTTTCTTTTGAATTTCCCATACTTTAATTATCTGAAATGCCTTTATTTTCTTTTCTTTTCTTCCTTTGCATTTTCATTTGAGGGGTGCAACCTTAATAGGTAGGTTGGTTTTAAGGGCAAACCAAACATTTTTTTACGTGGATTTTGAGGGTGAAGCCATGGTTTTTATTAGATTTTTGGAAGTAGACCTAGAATTTCCATGTAGGTTTTGAAAGTGCACCCAGTTTGACCGGTGTGGCCATACCCACGCGGTCTGCCCCTGGGTCCAAAGGTTACTGGTTATAAGATAGTCATTACCAGCTTTCCACATGTACCATGAGATATAAATACCCTGAAGAACTATGTCACACTCATCCACTTTGTGAAACCATGCTGAAATGTTGGGAAGTGGATGGGGTATTTATTAGGGCTGGCATGAATGGGCCTAGATGGGAGAAAACGTACTCCAAGCGATATTAGAGAAAGGACAGGTGTTAAATAGGTGATCTACTGTCTCTGGAACATCATGGTAGCAAATACAAAGTGATGGTACAGTAGGAATAATGCTATTAATGTATGAGGTTATGTAAAGTATGTTGTGCAAAATCTTCCACATAAAGAATTTCAGTTTTGAAGGGATTTGGATAGACCGGATTCTATTCCAAGGTAACTGAGGACCAATTAGTATTCGGTAGATGATTTTGTAAATATGATTGAGAGTACATGTGCCCACTTGGGTTACATTAATGCCCCCAATTGAAATAGCCAAAATGTTACATAAATGAGAACTAGCCTAGATGGTTACAAATGCTGTGCACATTCCAAGATGGTGATGCTTGAGAAGAGTCAATGTGAGAGCGATGTTGGAAAGGAAGAAATTGATTGTAGAGATGGTTCCCAGGCATCTATCCATCTTCAAGTACTTCAATTCGCTCACCATCGCCCACTGCGAGGATGTCCTTGTGCTGGAGGAGAACCTTCCACATGAGAATCTGTGGGTTTGGGTTGACAATGCATAAGGCTAGTATTACGGTGATATTTCATAGCGAGACAATTAGCCCATTAAGTTGTCTGGGTACTGAATAAGATGCTGTGAGGTGAACAATGGATGCCTTTGCTTGGAGATCAGCCCTGTGTTAACCCAAACGTCCCCCCCATGACTGAGGTTCTGTACAAATCTTCCAAGTAATGGGAGTTCGGTGATGGCCTCTATTGGTACAACCAGTCAAAAAAAAAAAAAAAAAAAACTGAGGTTAAGTGTTTTGAGCAAACAGGTAACTGAGTGTTTTAGAATAGTCCTACCAGCCAGAGAGAGGAATTTTGTTTCCCATTGATTCAGCCTGCTGGTAATTCTATTGAGTGGTCTTCTCCAAATATCTTGCAGTTGGCAACGATTGATGATCCCAAATACTGAATGGAGCAGGTGGAATTAAAGATTTGAAGGGTACTTTTTGTGTTGTGGATATCAGTTGGTTTGGAGACCCTAGAGAACAGCAATTGAGATTTATTTTTGTCACTGCTTTGACCAGCCTCATGACCAAAAGTCTCTAGAATATCTGAAAGAGAATTAAGAGTCTTATTGGTAGGGTGAACAAAGAAGACTGGGTCATCTGCAAATTGAAGCAATGGAAGTGTGTAGCTTTGAGGAGCAATTGAAGGCACCATAAGTTGTTTCTGTGTTTGAGTGGAAGTGAGCACAAAATGTAAATATATGGTGAGAGTGGATCTCCCTGACGGATCCCTCTGTGAGGTGAGAAAATGTTAGTGCCAGAACTATTAAGCCGGGCTTGTTAGCGGATCAACTGAATGCAGGACAACAGAAGAATTTAACTTGTTAGTGGCACTGGTCCATTTAGTTGTCAACTTGTCATTCTTCAGATGAATTCAGCGAGGGCACATCCCCTGGTGTAAGTATCCAAATCGCCATTTCTAGGGTTTCAGATCCAGGAATAATTGAAATCTGTTCTTGTAGAGCTTGATTTGGTTAATTTTAGATGTTTTCAAATGCATTTCGCCTTTTCTTCTTCTTCTTCTTCATATTTTTGAATAGTAAGTTGCTCTCCATGGATCTGATTTGATCCATGGTGTTGCTTCTTTGTCATTTCTAATATTTTTGGTAGATCCTTCTCTTTTTAGTTTCTTCTTCTTATTCTTCCATTTTCGTACAGTTATTTACTTTTTATGGATCTAGTTTGATCAATGGTGTGTTTAGAACTTTGGATGTGGAACAAATTGAAATCATACCTCAAAATTATCAGGTTTTTTTTTTTTTTCTTATGTTAGATCATTATTCTTTTAATTAACTTCAGTTCTGCTTATTAAAGACTAACTTATAAAGGCTTTTGGGGTTATACTTGGAGAGAGTTTCTTCATACAACGTATGATATTAATTCATATAATAAGGGGTCCCCATTGTTCTGGATAAAAATACATGTGCCAAACATAGCACCTCTTATCTATCCACAATTGCCTCTCATTTTTTTAATATTTGCATGGAGCCCGTTTGCTGAAACACTCTGTAGATGTCACATTGACATCTAAAATCATCTCCAAATCTTTTAGTATGAATGCTTTGAAGGCCCACTTGGTAACACTAATGATCAGGATATGCGGCAAGATGGGAATTTCTCACCATGGATGAGGTCCCTTAAAAAATACTACTTGTTAGAGAATGATAGCACTCAATCAGTCTAGGTAATCCAGCCATAAATATAATTCGGGTCACGATCAAATTTGGGCTTAGCGGAAGAAAATAGAAGATAGTGTATAGAAAAATTAATTTGGCAGTTTTATGTGTCCCCTTTTATGTAGTACCGCACAGTGTAAGATATGAAATCTACTCCAAGTTCCAAATATGAAAAATTCATAACTTAAAATTGTTTCAGGATTATTTGGATCTGTTTATATGAGTGTTTAATCAACTTCACATGATCCCCTTTGTAACTTTAGAAGCCCTGAAAATGATATTGCACTATCCCAGTTTCCAGTTTGTTTGGTTCAAGTAGTCAACAGTAGACTCAAGGTCACCGACATAGGACTGCTAGATGATTCGCTTGGATCTCAAACAAACGAATAACAGACATAATATGGTTATAAAGTGCTAAAAAACCAGTGCCTATAACTATATCCAATTTAATTTTGTACTTTGTTTTCTTGTAGAGTATTTTGTGGTTGAATGATTATCTGATGAATTATGACACCACCTTTTATTTGATGTTTTTACTTTCAGCTGGATGGATTGGAAATGATGCCATTGAAATTCATAAAGTGCAAATTTTTGGGAGGCATTTTCAAATTTTAAGATTTAGGGCATTCTATGTGCGTCCGGATTATCACTAGAGATTTCAAGAGGTGTCCTGGTCAGGTCAGAGAACTTTTCTCCTTCAATTTTCGTAGTTTCTCTGCATTTATTTATTTATTCTCTCTTTTGACCATTTTGATTTCTTGTGATTGTTCATCTTATAGGTAGGTTTTAGGTTTTTTTTTTTTTTTTTTTAATCATTGCCTGCTTAGTTTGTATTAGAAATTCTCATATGCCAAATTTTCTCTTGTGAGAGCGCCCCCGCCGCGCCGCACAACACCCCCCCCCCCAATGCATGAAACCTCATCTCTGTTGTTAATGCAGAAGGGGCCCCATTGCATTAAAGGCGCCCTGAGGTTTCGTGCATAGCTTGGCTTGAAAGAAAGTAGGATGTTTAACTGTACTTTTTAAAAGTCATTTTCATATATTTAGGTGAGAATTCTATATAATTCTTTTTAAGTGATGGTTGATATTGATGTTTGACCGTACCTTTTTATGTATTGCATTTTTATATTTAAAGGAACATTTTGTGTAGTTCTTTGCAAGTGATGGTTTATATAGATATTTTACTGCACCTTTTTTTTTTTTATTTATTTATAGATTTAGGTCAGAATTTTGTATAATTCCTTGCAAGATGGTTGATATAGATGGAAGGCGGGATGGATTAGTTCCCCTCCTTAATATCTACTTATTCAACATTTATCATACTGGTCAGCAATTATTATGTGTTGTATTTTTTAGTTTTCACAACATTTTTATTGAATCTTTTAACAAGGATGGGGGTGTCACATGTTTTCTATCCACAACCACCTTTGTGAATCAAGACTTTTAACAAGCAAGGTTTATGTGGCATCAATACCAATTCAACAACACCAACAATCTCACACAATTATGTAGTCTTGAAATTTACCTTATAACAACCGTCATGAGCATGAATTCCTGAATCAACCACAGTAACTCATGATGGCTTACATCTAAAATAAGAAACAACAACAATGCTCGCGGCCCCCAAAATGTACAATCTTAATGACAATTTTTCTTTGAGTCTTCAAGTACGGAAGGAAACTTTGCAACTGTGGCCAATTCCCCGGTTGGAAGTTTCGGGGATTTGTTTTGGGTGGGAGTGGACCCCCACTAGCAGTTCCTGGAGCAGCAACCACAGTGTGTTGGTTTTGTAAAATTTTTTGGGCTGATGTTTTAGGCTTGGTTAGGGTCGTGACTCAGTTGGTCCAATCCCTTGCACCGAGGATCTTCACATGTCCCCTAACGAAATTCACGGTATTTACGTAATCGTAATTGCTTGGTACCGAGTAGAGAAATCTAATTAAGAGAGTCCCTTTTATGTTCTATTGAATGTTTAAAAATTAATGAAGGAAAGAAGCAAGTTCATTGATAATCACTTGGGGTCCACACTTTGTTCATGCTTGGTCCCTTGCTTCTTCCCTTATTCAATTGCCCATTTCTCTGGGTCTTCATTGATGGAAGAGAACTATGCGACTGTGGCAACTTCCTTGGAAGGCAATGTTGGGATTTCTTTTTTGTGGTAGAGGACCCCCACTAGCTTTTCCGGGAGTAGCAACCACAATGTTGGTTTTGTAAAATTATTTGGGCTCATGTTACGGGCCTGGTTAGGGTCGTGACACCGTTGGTCCAATCCCTATCACCAAGGATCTTCACATATCCCCTAACGCAATTCACGATATTCATGTTATCGTAATCGCTCGGTATCGTGTAGAGAATTCTAGTTAAGAGTCCTTTATGTTCATATTGAACGTTTAAAAAATAATTGAAGGAAAGAAGCAAGTTCATTGATAGTCACTTGGCGTCCACATTTTGTTCATACCTGGGCCCTTGCTTCTTTCTTTAGAATTGCCCATTTCTCTTATTCTTCGTGTACAGAATGGAACAATGCAACTGTGGCCACTTCCCCGGCCAGAAGTTTTTGGAATTTGTTTTGGGTGGGAGTGGACCCCACTAGCTGTTCCTAGGGCAGCAGCCACAGTGTTGGCTTTGTAAAGTTTTTTAGGCTAATGTTTTAGGCTTGGTTAGGGTGGTGACTCCATTGGTCCAATCCCTGGCACCGACGATCTTCACATTTCCCAAAACGCAATTCAGGATATTCATGTAATCGCAATCGCTCAGTACCGAGTAGAGAATACTAATTAAGAGTCTCTTTTACGTTTCTGTTGAACGTTTAGTAATTAATTGAAGGAGAGAAGCAAGTTCATTGATAATCACTTGGGGTCCATGCTTTGTTCTTGCCCGAGCCCTTGCTTCTTTCTTTTCAATTGCCCTTTTCTTTGAGTCTTCGAGCACGGAAGGAAACTTTGCAACCATGGCCAATTCCCCGTTTGGAAGTTTTGGGGATTTGTTTTGGGTGGGAGTGGACCCCCACTAGCTGTTCCTGGAGCAGCAACCACAGTGTGTTGGTTTTGTAAAATTTTTTGGGCTGATGTTTTAGGCTTGGTTAGGGTCGTGACTCAGTTGGTCCAATCCCTCGCACCAAGTATCTTCACATGTCCCCTAACGAAATTCACGGTATTTACGTAATCGTAATCGCTTGGTACCGAGTAGAGAAATCTAATTAAGAGAGTCCCTTTTACGTTCTATTGAATGTTTCAAAATTAATGAAGGAAAGAAACAAGTTCATTGATAATAACTTTGGGTCCACACTTTGTTCACGCCTGGTCCCTTGCTTCTTTCCTTATTCAATTGCCTATTTCTCTGGGTCTTCATGTTTGGAAGAAAACTATGCAACTGTAGTAACTTCCCTGGAAGGCAATATTGTGCATTTCTTTTTTGTGGCAGTGGACCCCCACTAGCTTTTCCGGGAGTAGCAGCCACAATGTTGATTTTGTAAAATTATTTGGGCTCATGTTACAGGCCCGGTTATGGTCGTGACACCCTTGGTCCAATCCCTTTCACCGATGATCTTCACATATCCCCTAACGCAATTCACGATATTCATGTAATTGTAATCGCTCAGTACCGAGTAGAGAATTGTAATTAAGAGTCTCGTTTATGTTCATATTGAACGTTTAAAAAATAATTGAAGGAAAGAAGCAAGTTCATTGATTGTCACTTGGGGTCCACATTTTGTTCATACCCGGTCCCTTGCTTCTTTCTTTAGAATTGCCCGTTTCTCTTATTCTTCGTTTACGGAAGGAAACAATGCAATTGTGGCCACTTCCCCAGCTGGAAGTTTTGGGGATTTGTTTTGGGTGGGAGTGGACCCCCACTAGCTGTTCCTGGAGCTGCAACCACAGTGTTGGCTTTGTAAAGTTTTTTTGGCTCATGTTTTAGGCTTGGTTAGGGTGGTGACTCCATTGGTCCAATCCTTGG
Source organism: Umbellularia californica (assembly GCA_028538565.1). Classification (NCBI taxonomy): domain Eukaryota; kingdom Viridiplantae; phylum Streptophyta; class Magnoliopsida; order Laurales; family Lauraceae; genus Umbellularia; species Umbellularia californica. The sequence continues at coordinate 57,837,790 of JAPQWN010000004.1, read as the reverse complement.
CACCGAAGATCTTCACATTTCCCCTAACGCAATTCAGGATATTCATGTAATCGCGATTGCTTAGTACCGAGTAGAGAATTCTAATTAAGAGAGTCTCTTTCACGTTTCTGTTGAACGTTTAATAATTAATTGATGGAAAGAAGTAAGTTCATTGATAATCACTTGTGGTCTACGCTTTGTTTCACGCTCGGTCCCTTGCTTTCTTATTTCAATTGCCCATTTGTCTGAGCCTTTGAGTCTGGGAGGAAACTGTGCAACTGTGGCCACTTCCCCCGTTGGAAGTAATGTGGATTTGTTTTGGGTGGTAGTGGACCCCCATTTGCTGTTCGTGGAGCAGCAGCCATAGTGTGTTGGTTTGTAAAATGTTTTGGGCTGATGTTTTAGGCTTGGTTAGGGTCGTGACTCAGTTGGTCCAATCCCTCGCACCGAGGATCTTCACATGTCACCTAACGAAATTCACGGTATTTACATAATCGTAATCGCTTGGTACCGAGTATAGAAATCTAATTAAGGGAGTCCCTTTTACGTTCCTATTGAACGTTTTATAATTAATGACGGAATGCAGCAAGTTCATTGATAATCACTTGGGGTCCACACTTTGTTCACGCCTAGTCCCTTGCCTCTTTCCGTTTTCAATTGCCCATTTCTCTGGGTCTTCATGTGTGGAAGAAAGCTATGCAACTGTGGCAACTTCCTGGAAGGCAATATTGGGCATTTCTTTTTTGTGGTAGTGGACCCCCACTTGCTTTTCCGGTAGTAGCAACCACAATGTTGGTTTTGTGAAATTATTTGGGCTTATGTTACAGGCCTGGTTAGGGTCGTTACTCCGTTGGTCCAATCCCTATCACTGAGGATCTTCACATATCCCCTAACGCAATTCACGATATTCTAGTAATCGTAATCGCTTGGTACCGAGTAGAGAATTCCAATTAAGAGTCTCTTTTATGTTCATATTGAACGTTTAAAAAATAATTGAAGGAAAGAAGCAAGATCATTGATAGTCACTTGGGGTCCACATTTTGTTCATACCCGGTCCCTTGCTTCTTTCTTTAGAATTGCCCATTTCTCTTATTCTTCGTGTATAGAAGGAAACAATGCAACTGTGGCCACTTCGCCAGCTGGAAGTTTTTGGGATTTGTTTTGGGTGGGAGTGGATCCCCACTAGCTGTTCCTGAAGCTGAAGCCACAGTGTTGTCTTTGTAAAATTTTTTGGGCTCATGTTTTAGGCTCTCGGTTAGGGTGGTGACTCCATTGGCCCAATCCCTCGAACCGACGATCTTCACATTTCCCCAAACGTAATTCAGGATATTCATTTAATCACAATCGCTCAGTATCGAGTAGAGAATTCTAATTAAGAGAGTCTCTTTTACGTTTCTGTTGAATGTTTAGTAATTAATTGCAGGAAAGAAGCAAGTTCATTGATAATCACTTGGGGTCCACGCTTTGTTCTCGCCCGGTCCCTTGCTTCTTTCTTTTGAATTGCCCTTTTCTTTGAGTCTTCGAGTACGGAAGGAAACTATGCAACCGTGGCCACTTCCCCGGTTGGAAGTATTGGGGATTTGTTTTGGGTGGGAGTGGACCCGCACTAGCTGTTCCTTTAGCAGCAGCCACAGTGTGTTGGTTTTGTAAAAATTATTGGGCTTAAATAGGGTCGTGACTCCGTTGGTCCATTCCCTCGCACCAAGAATGTTCACATTTCCCCCAACGTAATTCACAGTATTTACGTAATCGTAATCGCTTGGTACCGAGTAGAGAAATCTAATTAAGAGAGTCCCTTTTATGTTGCTATTGATCATTTAAAAATTACTGAACGAAAGAAGCAAGTTCATTGATAATCACTTGGGGTCCACACTTTGTTCACGCCTGGTCCCTTGCTTCTTTTCGTTTTCAATTGCACATTCGTCTGGGTCTTCTTGTACGGAAGAAAACTATGAAACTATGGCAACTTCCCTGGAAGGCAATATTGGGCATTTCTTTTTTGTGGCAGTGGACCCCCACTAGCTTTTCCGGGAGTAGCAGCCACAATGTTAGCTTTGTAAACTTATTTGGGCTCATGTTATGGCCTGGTTAGGGTCGTGACACCGTTGGTCCAGTCACTATCACCGAGGATCTTCACATATCCCCTAACGCAATTCATGATATTCATGTTATCGTAATCGCTCGGTACCGAGTACAAAATTCTAGTTAAGAGTCTTGTATGTTCATATTGAACGTTTAAAAAATAATTGAAGGAAAGAAGCAAGTTCATTGATAGTAACTTGGGGTCCACATTTTGTTCATACCCGGTCCCTTGCTTCTTTCTTTAGAATTGTTCATTTCTCTTATTCTTCGTGTACGGAATGGAACAATGCAACTGTGGCCACTTCCCTGGCCGGAAGTTTTTGGAATTTGTTTTGGGTGGGAGTGGACCCCCACTAGCTGTTCCTAGTGCAGCAGCCACAGTGTTGGCTTTGTAAAGTTTTTTAGGCTCATGTTTTAGGATTGGTTAGGGTGGGGACTCCATTGGTCCAACCCTGGCACCGACAATCTTCACATTTCGCCAAACGCAATTCAGGATATTCATGTAATCGCAATCGCTCAGTACCGAGTAGAGAATTCTAATTAAGAGAGTCTCTTTTAGGTTTCTATTGAACGTTTAGTAATTAATTGAAGGAAAGAAGCAAGTTCATTGATAATCACTTGGGGTCCACGCTTTGTTCTCGCCCGAGCCATTGCTTCTTTTTTTTCAATTGCCCTTTTCTTTGAGTCTTCGAGTACGGAAGGAAACTTTGCAACCGTGGCCAATTCCCCGATTGGAAGTTTTGGGGATTTGTTTTGGGTGGGAGTGGACCCCCACTAGCTGTTCCTGGAGCAGCAACCACAGTGTGTTGGTTTTGTAAAATTTTTTGGGCTGATGTTTTAGGCTTGGTTAGGGTCGTGACTCAGTTGGTCCAATCCCTCGCACCGAGGATCTTCACATGTCCCTTAATGGAATTCACTATATTTACGTAATCGTAATCGCTTGGTACCGAGTAGAGAAATCTAATTAAGAGAGTCCCTTTTACGTTCTATTGAATGTTTAAAAATTAATGAAGGAAAGAAGCAAGTTCATTGATAATCACTTGGGGTCCACACTTTGTTCACGCCTGGTCCCTTGCTTTTTTCCTTATTCAATTGCCCATTTCTCTGGGTCTTCTTGGACGGAAGAAACTATGCAACTGTGACAACTTCCCTCGAAGGCAATGTTGGGCATTTCTTTTTTGTGGCAGTGGACCCCCACTAGCTTTTCTGGGAGTAGCAGCCACAATGTTGGTTTTGTAAAATTATTTGGGCTCATGTTATGGGCCTGGTTAGGGTCGTGACACCGTTGGTCCAATCCCTATCACCAATGATCTTCACATATCCCCTAACGCAATTCACGATATTCATGTTATCATAATCGCTCGGTACCGAGTAGGGAATTCTAGTTAAGAGTCTCTTTTATATTCGTATTGAACGTTTAAAAAATAATTGATGGAAAGAAGCAAGTTCATTGATAGTCACTTGGGGTCCACATTTTGTTCATACCGGGTCCCTTGCTTCTGTCTTTAGAATTGCCCATTTCTCTTATTTCTCGTGTACGGAATGGATCAATGCAACTGTGGCCACTTCCCCGGCCGGAAGTTTTTGAAATTTGTTTTTGGTGGGAGTGGACCCCCACTAGCCGTTCCTGGAGCAGCAACCACAGTGTTGGCTTTTTATAGTTTTTTGGGCTCATGTTTTAGGTTTGGTTAGGATGGTGACTCCATTGGTCCAATCCCTGGCACCGACGATCTTCACATTTCGCCAAACGCAATTCAGGATATTCATGTAATCGCAATCGCTCAGTACCGAGTAGAGAATTCTAATTAAGAGTGTCTCTTTTAGGTTTCTGTTGAACGTTTAGTAATTAATTGAAGGAAAGAAGCAAGTTCATTGATAATCACTTGGGGTCCACGCTTTGTTCTCGCCCGAGCCCTTGCTTCTTTCTTTTCAATTGCCATTTTCTTTGAGTCATCGAGTACGGAAGGAAACTTTGCAACCGTGGCCAATTCCCTGTTTGGAAGTTTTGGGGATTAGATTTTGGTGGGAGTGGACCCCCACTTGCCGTTCTTGGCGCAGCAACCACAATGTGTTGTTCTTGTAAGGCTTGGTTAGGGTCGTGACTCAGTTAGTCCAATCCCTCGCACCGAGGATCTTCACATGTCCCCTAACGAAATTCACGGTATTTATGTGATCGTAATCGCTTGGTACGGAGTAGAGAAATCTAATTAGGAGAGTCCCTTTTACGTTTTATTGAATGTTTAAAAATTAAACAAGGAATGAAGCAAGTTCATTGATAATCACTTGGGGTCCACACTTTGTTCACGCCTGGTCCCTTGCTTCTTTCGTTATTTAATTGCCCATTTCTCGGGGTCTTCATGGACGGAAGAGAAATATGCAACTGTGGCAACTTCCCTCGAAGGCATTGTTGGGCATTTCTTTTTTGTGGCAGTGGACCGCCCTAGCTTTTCCGGGAGTTCCAGGCACAATGTTGGTTTTGTAAAATTATTTGGGCTCATGCTACGGGCCTGGTTAGGGTCTTGACACCGTTGGTCCAATCCCTATCACCGAGAATCTTCACATATCCCCTAATGCAATTCACGATATTCATGTTATCATAATCGCTCGGTACCGAGTAGAGAGTTCTAGTTACGAGTCTCTTTTAAGTTCATATTGAACGTTTAAAAAATAATTGAAGCAAAGAAGCAAGTTCATTGATAGTCACTTGGGGTCCACATTTTGTTCATTCCCGGTCGCTTGCTTCTTTCTTTAGAATTGCCCATGTCTCTTATTCTTCGTGTACGGAATGGAACAATGCAACTGTGGTCAATTCCCCGGCCGGAAGGTTTTGGAATTTGTTTTGGGTGGGAGTGGACCCCCACTAGCCGTTCCTGGAGCAGCAGCCACAGTGTTGGCTTTGAAAAGTTTTTTGGGCTCATGCTTTAGGCTTGGTTAGGGTGGTGACTCCATTGATCCAAACCCTTGCACCGACGATCTTCACATTTCCCAAAACACAATTCAGGATATTCATGTAATCACAATCGCTTAGTACCGCGTAGAGAATTCTAATTAAGAGTCTCTTTTACGTTTCTGTTGAACGTTTAGTAATTAATTGAAGGATAGAAGCAAGTTCTTTGATAATCACTTGGGGTCCACACTTTGTTCTCGCCCGAGCCCTTGCTTCTTTCTTTTCAATTGCCCTTTTCTTTGAGTCTTCGAGTACGGAAGGAAACTTTGCAACTGTGGCCAATTCCCCGGCTGGAAGTTTTGGGGATTTGTTTTGGGTTGGTGTGGACCCCCACTAGCTGTTCCTGGAGCAGCAACCACAGTGTTTTGGTCTTGTAAAATTTTTTGGGCTGATGTTTTACGCTTGGTTAGGGTCGTGGCTCAGTTTGTCAAATCCCTCGCACCGAGGATCTTCACATGTCCGCTAACGAAATTCACGGTATTTATGTAATCGTAATCGCTTGGTACCGAGTAGAGAAATCTAATTAAGAGAGTCCCTTTTACATTCTATTGAATGTTTAAAAATTAATGAAGGAAAGAAGCAAGTTCATTGATAATCACTTTGGGTCCACACTGTGTTCACGCCTGGTCCCTTGCTTCTTTCCTTATTCAATTGCCCATTTCTCTTGGTCTTCATGGACGGAAGAAAACTATGCAACTGTGGCAACTTCCCTCGAAGGCAATGTTGGGCATTTCTTTTTTGTGACAGTGGACCCCCACTAGCTTTTCCGGGAGTAGCAGCCACAATGTTGGTTTTGTAAAATTATTTGGGCTCATGTTACGAGCCTGGTTAGGGTCATGACACCGTTGGTCCAATCCCTATCACCGAGGATCTTCACATATCCCCTAACGCAATTCACGATATTCATGTTATCGTAATCGCTCGGTACCGTGTAGATAATTGTAGTTAAGAGTCTTTTATGTTCATATTGAACGTTTAAAAAATAATTGATGGAAAGAAGCAAGTTCATTGATAGTTACTTTGTGTCCACATTTTGTTCATACCGGGTCCCTTGCTTTTTTCTTTAGAATTGCCCATTTCTCTTATTCTTCGTGTACGGAATGGAACAATGCAACTGCGGCCACTTCCCCGGCCGGAATTTTTGGAATTTGTTTTGGGTGGGAGTGGACCCCCACTAGCTGTTCCTAGGGCAGCAGCCACAGTGTTGGCTTTGTAAAGTTTTTTAGGCTAATGTTTTAGGCTTGGTTAGGGTGGTGACTCCATTGGTCCAATCCCTGGCACCGACGATCTTCACATTTCCCAAAACGCAATTCAGGATATTCATGTAATCGCAATTGCTCAGTACCGAGTAGAGAATTCTAATTAAGAGAGTCTCTTTTACGTTTATGTTGAACGTTTAGTAATTAACTGAAGGAGAGAAGCAAGTTCATTGATAATCACTTGGGGTCCACGCTTTGTTCTCGCTCGAGCCCTTGGTCTTTCTTTTCAATTGCCCTTTTCTTTGAGTCATCGAGTACGGAAGGAAACTTTGCAACCGTGGCCAATTCCCCGTTTGGAAGTTTTGGGGATTTTTTTTTTTTTTTTGTGTGGGAGTGGACCCCCACTAGTTGTTCCTGGAGCAGCAACCACTATGTGTTGGTTTTGTAAAATTTTTTGGGCTGATGTTTTAGGCTTGGTTAGGGTTGTGACTCAGTTGGTCCAATCCCTCGCCCCGAGGATCTTCACATGTCCCCTAACGAAATTCACGGTATTTACGTAATTGTAATCGCTTGGTACCGAGTAGAGAAATCTAATTAAGAGAGTCCCTTTTACGTTTTATTGAATGTTTAAAAATTAATGAAGGAAAGAAGCAAGTTCATTGAAAATCACTTTGGGTCCACACTGTGTTCATGCCTGGTCCCTCGCTTCTTTCCTTATTCAATTGCCCATTTCTGTGGGTCTTCATGTTCGGAAGAAAACTATGCAACTGTGGCAACTTCCCTCGAAGGCAATGTTGGGCATTTCTTTTTTGTGGCAGTGGACCCCACTAGCTTTTCTGGGAGTAGCAGCCACAATGTTGGTTTTGTAAAATTATTTGGGCTCATGTTACAGGCCTGGTTATGGTCGTGACACCCTTGGTCCAATCCCTTTCATCGATGATCTTCACATATCTCCTAACGCAATTCACGATATTCATGTAATCGTAATCGCTCAGTACCAAGTAGAGAATTGTAATTAAGAGTCTCGTTTATGTTCATATTGAACGTTTAAAAAATAATTGAAGGAAAGAAGCAAGTTCATTGATTGTCACTTGGGGTCCACATTTTATTCATACCGGGTCCCTTGCTTCTTTCTTTAGAATTTCCCATTTCTCTTATTCTTCGTGTTCGGAATGGAACAATGCAACTGTGGCCACTTCCCCGGCTAGAAGTTTTTGGAATTTGTTTTGGGTGGGAGTGGACCCACACTAGCCGTTCCTGGAGCAGCAGCCACAATGTTGGCTTTGTAAAGTTTTTTGGGTTCATGTTTTTGGCTTGGTTAGGGTGGTGACTCCATTGGTCCAATCCCTGGCACCGCCGATCTTCACATTTCCCCTAACGCAATTCAGGATATTCATGTAATCGCGATCGCTTAGTACCGAGTAGAGAATTCTTATTAAGAGAGTCTCTTTTACGTTTCTGTTGAATGTCTAATAATTAATTGATGGAAAGAAGTAAGTTCGTTGATAATCAGTTGGGGTCTACGCTTTGTTTCACGCCCGGTCTTCAATTGCCCATTTGTCCGAGCCTTTGAGTCTGGAAGGATACTGTGCAACTGTGGTCACTTCCCTTGTTGGAAGTAATGGGGAGTTTTTTGGGTGGTAGTGGAGCCCCATTTGTTCACGCCTGCTCTCTTGCTTCTTTCCTTATTCAATTGCCCATTTCTCCAGGTCTTCATGGACGGAAGAAAACTATGCAACTGTGGCAACTTCCCTCGAAGGCAATGTTGGGCATTTCTTTTTTGTGGCAGTGGACCCCCACTAGCTTTTCCGGGAGTAGCAGCCACAATGTTGGTTTTGTAAAATTATTTGGGCTCATGTTACGGGCCTGGTTAGGGTCGTGACACCGTTGGTCCAATCCCTATCACCGAGGATCTTCACATATCCCCTAATGCAATTCACGATATTCATGTTATCGTAATCGCTCGGTACCGTGTAGATAATTGTAGTTAAGATTCTTTTATGTTCATATTGAACGTTTAAAAAATGATTGATGGAAAGAAGCAAGTTCATTGATAGTTACTTTGTGTCCACATTTTGTTCATACCGGGTCCCTTGCTTCTTTCTTTAGAATTGCCCATTTCTCTTATTCTTCGTGTACGGAATGGAACAATGCAACTGCGGCCACTTCCCTGGCCGGAATTTTTGGAATTTGTTTTGGGTGGGAGTGGACCCCCACTAGCTGTTCCTAGGGCAGCAACCACAGTGTTGGCTTTGTAAAGTTTTTTGGGCTAATGTTTTAGGCTTGGTTAGGGTGGTGACTCCATTGGTCCAATCCCTGGCACCGACGATCTTCACATTTCCGAAAACGCAATTCAGGATATTCATGTAATCGCAATCGCTCAGTACCGAGTAGAGAATTCTAATTAAGAGTCTCTTTTACGTTTCTGCTAAACGTTTAGTAATTAATTGAAGGAAAGAAGCAAGTTCATTGATAATCACTTGGGGTCTACGCTTTGTTCTCGCTCGAGCCCTTGCTTATTTCTTTTCAATTGCCCTTTTCTTTGAGTCTTCGAGTACGGAAGGAAACTTTGCAACCGCGGCCAATTCCCCTGTTGGAAGTTTTGGGGATTTGTTTTGGGTGGGAGTGGACCCCCACTAGCTGTTCCTGGAGCAGCAACCACAGTGTGTTGGTTTTGTAAAATTTTTTGGGCTGATGTTTTAGGCTTGGGTAGGGTCGTGACTCAGTTAGTTCAATCCTTTTCACCGAGGACCTTCACATGTCCCCTAACGAATTTCACGGTATTTTCAAGATCGTAATCGCTTGGTACCGTGTAGTGAAATCTAATTAAGAGTGTCCCTTTTACGTTCTATTGAATGTTTAAAAATTATTGAAGGAAAGAAGCAAGTTCATTGATAATCACTTGAGGTCAACACTTTGTTCATGCCTGGTCCCTTGCTTCTTCCCTTATTCAATTGCCCATTTCTCTGGGTCTTCATGGACGGAAGAGAACTGTGCAACTGTGGCAACTTCCCTCGAAGGCAATGTTGGGCATTTCTTTTTTGTGGTAGTGGACCCCCCAGCTTTTCCGGGAGTAGCAGCCACAATGTTCGTTTTGTAAAATTATTCGGGCTCTTGTTACGGGCCCGGTTAGGGTCGTGACACCGTTGGTCCAATCCCTATCACCGAGGATCTTCACATATACCCTAAGGAATTCACGATATTCCTGTTATCGTAATCGCTCGGTACCGAGTAGAGAATTCTAGTTACGAGTCTCTTTTATTTTCATATTGAACATTTAAAAAATAATTGAAGGAAAGAAGCAAGTTCATTGATAGTCACTTAGGGTCCACATTTTGTTCATACCGGTTCCTTGCTTCTTTCTTTAGAATTGCCCGTGTCTCTTATTCCTCGTGTACGGAATGGAACAATGCAATTGTGGCCACTTCCCTGGCTGGAAGTTTTTGGAATTTGTTTTGGGTGGGAGTGGACCCCCACTAGCCGTTCCTGGAGCAGCAGCCACAGTGTTGGCTTTGTAAAGTTTTTTGGGCTCATGTTTTAGGCTTGGTTACGGTGGTGACTCCATTGGTCCAATCCCTGGCACCGACGATTTTCACATTTCTCAAAACGTAATTCAGGATATTCATGTAATCGCAATCGCTCAGTACCGAGTAGAGAATTCTAATTAAGAGAGTCTCTTTTACGTTTATGTTGAACGTTTAGTAATTAACTGAAGGAGAGAAGCAAGTTCATTGATAATCACTTGGGGTCCACGCTTTGTTCTCGCTCGAGCCCTTGGTCTTTCTTTTCAATTGCTCTTTTCTTTGAGTCATCGAATACGGAAGGAAACTTTGCAACCGTGGCCAATTCCCTGTTTGCAAGGTTTGGGGATTTGTTTTGGGTGGGAGTGGACCCCCACTAGCTGTTCCTGGAGTAGCAACCACAGTGTGTTGGTTTTGTAAAATTTTTTGGGCTGATGTTTTAGGCTTGGTTAGGGTCGTGACTCAGTTGGTCCAATCCCTCGCCCCGAGGATCTTCACATGTCCCTTAACGAAATTCACGGTATTTACGTAATCGAAATCGCTTGGTACCGAGTAGAGAAATCTAATTAAGAGAGTCTCTTTTACGTTCTATCGAATGTTTAAAAATTAATGAAGTAAAGAAGCAAGTTCATTGATAATCATTTGGGGTCCACACTCTGTTCATGCCTAGTCCCTTGCTTCTTCCCTTATTTAATTGCCCATTTCTCTGGGTCTTCATGGACGGAAGAGAACTATGCAACTGTTGCAACTTCCTTCGAAGGCAATGTTGGGCATTTCTTTTTTGTGGCAGTGGACCCCCACTAGCTTTTTCGGAAGTAGCAGCCACAATGTTGGTTTTGTAAAATTATTTGGGCTCATGTTACGGGGCCTGGTTAGGGTCGTGACACCGTTGGTCCTATCCCTTTCACTGATGATCTTCACATATCCCCTAATGTAATTCACGATATTCATGTTATCGTAATCGCTCTGTACCGTGTAAAGAATTCTAGTTAAGAGTGTTTTATGTTCATATTGAAGGTTTAAAAAATAATTGAAGGAAAGAAGCAAGTTCATTGATAGTCACTTGGGGTCCACATTTTGTTCATACCGGGTCCCTTGCTTCTTTCTTTAGAATTGCCCATTTCTTTTATTCTTCAATTTCGGAATGGAACAATGCAACTGTAGCCACTTCCCTTGCCGGAAGTTTTTGGAATTTGTTTTTGGTGGGAGTGGACCCCCACTAGCCGTTCCTGGAGCAGTAGCCACAGTGTTGGCTTTGTAAAGTTTTTTGGGCTCATGTTTTAGGCTTGGTTAGGGTAGTGACTCCATTGGTCCAATCCCTGGCTCCGACGACCTTCGCATTTTTCCTAACGCAATTCAGGATATTCATGTAACCGGAATCGCTTAGTACCGAGCAGAGAATTCTAATTAAGAGAGTCTCTTTTACGTTTCCGTTGAACGTTTAGTAATTAATTGAAGGAAAGAAGCAAGTTCATTGATAATCACTTTGGGTCCACCCTTTGTTTTCGCCCGAGCCCTTGCTTATTTCTTTTCAATTGCCCTTTTCTTTGAGTCTTTGAGTACGGAAGGAAACTTTGCAACCGTGGCCAATTCTCCGGTTGGAAGTTTTGTGGATTTGTTTTCTGTCGGAGTGCACCCCCACTAGCTGTTCCTGGAGCAGCAACCACAGTGTGTCGGTATTGTAAAATTTTTTGGGCTGATGTTTTAGGCTTGGTTAGGGTTGTGACTCAGTTGGTCCAATCCCTCGCACCGAGGATCTTCACATGTCCTCTAACGAAATTCACGGTATTTATGTAATTGTAATCGCTTGGTACCGAGTAGAGAAATCTAATTAAGAGAGTCCCTTTTACGTTCTATTGAATGTTTAAAAATTAATGAAGGAAAGAAGCAAGTTCATTGATAATCACTTGGGGTCCACACTTTGTTCACGCCTGATCTTTTTCTTATTCCCTCATTCAATTGCCCATTTCTCTGGCTCTTTATGGACGGAAGAGAACTATGCAACTGTGGCAACTTCCCTCGAAGGCAATGTTGGGCATTTCTTTTTTGTGGCAGTGGACCCCCACTAGCTTTTTCGGGAGTAGCAGCCATAATGTTGGTTTTGTAAAATTATTTGGGCTCATGTTACTGGCCTGGTTAGGGTCGTGACACCGGTTGTCCAATCCCTATCACCGAGATCTTCACATATCCCATAACGCGATTCACAATATTCATGTTATCATAATCGCTCGGTACAGAGTTGGGAATTCTAGTTAAGAGTCTCTTTTATGTTCATATTGAACGTTTAAAAAATAATTGAAGGAAAGAAGCAAGTTCATTGATTGTCACTTGGGGTCCACATTTTGTTCATACCGGGTCCCTTGCTTCTTTCTTTAGAATTGCCCGTTTCTCTTATTCTTCGTGTTCGGAATGGAACAATGCAACTGTGGCCACTTGCCAGGACGAAAGTTTTTGGAATTTGTTTTGGGTGGGGGTGGACCCCCACTAGCCGTTCCTGGAGCAGCAGCCACAGTGTTGGCTTTGTAAAGTTTTTTGGGCTCATGTTTTAGGCTTGGTTAGGGTGGTGACTCCATTGGTCCAATCCCTGGCACCGTTCCCTGGCACCGACGATCTTCACATTTCCGTAAATTCAATTCAGGATATTCATGTAATCGCAATCGCTCAGTACCGAGTAGGGAATTCTAATTAAGAGTCTCTTTTACATTTCTGTTGAACGTTTAGTAATTAATTGAAGGAAAGAAGCAAGTTCATTGATAGTCACTTGGGGTCCACGCTTTGTTCTTGCCCGGGCCCTTGTTCTTTATTTTCAATTGCCCTTTTCTTCGAGTCTTTGAGTACGGAAGGAAACTTTGCAACCGTGGCCAATTCCCCGGTTAGAAGTTTTGGGGATTTTTTTTGGGCGGGGGTGGACCCCCACTAGCTGTTCCTGGAGCAGCAACTACAATGTTTTGGTTTTGTAAAAATTTTTGGGCTAGTGTTTTAGGCTTGGTTAGGGTCGTGAATCAGTTGCTCCAATCCCTCGCGCCGAGGATCTTCACATGTCCCCTAACGAAATTCACGGTATTTACGTAATCGTAATCGCTTGGTACCGAGTTGAGAAATCTAATTAAGAGAGTCCCTTTTACGTTCTATTGAATGTTTTAAAATTAATGAAGGAAAGAAGCAAGTTCATTGATAATCATTTGTGGTCCACACTTTGTTCATGCCTGGTCCCTTGCTTCTTCCCTTATTCAATTGCCCCTTTCTTTGTGTCTTCATGGACGGAAGAAAACTATGCAACTGTGGCAACTTTCGTCGAAGGCAATGTTGGGCATTTCTTTTTTGTGGCAGTGGACCCCCACTAGCTTTTCCGTGAGTAGCGGCCACAATGTTGGTTTTATAAAATTATTTGGGCTCATGTTACTGGCCTGGTTAGGGTCGTGACACCGTTGGTCCAATCCCTATCACCGAGAATCTTCACATATCACATAACGCAATTTACGATATTCATGTTATCATAATCGCTCGGTGCCGAGTAGGGAATTCTAGTTAAGAGTCTCTTTTATGTTCATATTGAACGTTTAAAAAATAATTGAAGGAAAGAAGCAAGTTCATTGATAGTCACTTGGGGTCCACATTTTGTTCATACCGGGTCCCTTGCTTCTTTCTTTAGAATTGCCCATTTCTCTTATTCTTCGTGTTCGGAATGGAACAATGCAATTGTGGCCACTTCCCCGGCCGGAAGTTTTTGGAATTTGTTTTGGGTGGGAGTGGACCCCCACTAGCTGTTCTTGGAGCAGCAGCCACAGTGTTAGCTTTAAAATTTTTTTTTTGGGCTCTTGTTTTAGGCTTGGTTAAGGTGGTGACTCCATTGGTCCAATCCCTGGCACCGACGATCTTCACGTTTCCCCAAACGCATTTCTGGATATTCATGTAATCGCAATCGCTTAGTACCGAGTAGAGAATTCTTATTAAGAGAGTCTCTTTTACGTTTCTGTTGAACGTTTAGTAATTAATTTAAGGAAAGAAGCAAGTTCATTGATAATCACTTGGGGTCCACGCTTTGTTCTCTCCCGGTCCCTTGCTTCTTAGTTTTGAATTGCCATTTTCTTTGCGGCTTTGAGTACGGAAGGAAACTATGCAGCCGTGGCCACTTCCCTAGTTGGAAGTATTGGGGATTTGTTTTGGGTCGTGTCTCCGTTGGTCCAATCCCTGGCACCGAGGATCTTCACTTTTCCCCTAATGCAATTCACGATATTCATGTAATCGCAATTGCTTGGTACCTAGTAAAGAATTCTAATTTAGAGTCTCTTTTACGTTCGAATTGAACATTTAAAAATTACTTGAAGGTAGGAAGCAAGTTCATTGATTATCAATTGGGGTCCACGTTTTGTTCATTTATGGTCCTTTGCTTCTTTTTTTTGAACGCCCCATTTCTCTTAGTCTTCGAGTATGGCAGGAAACATTGCAACTGTGGCCACTTCCCCTGTTGGAAGTATTGGAGATTTGTTGTGTGGGGTGTTGGACCCCCACTAGCTGTTCCTAGAGCAGAAGCCACATTATTGGTTTTGTAAAAATTTTTAGGCTAGTGTTATAGTCTTTGTTAGGGTCGTTATTTCGTTGGTCCAATCCCTCACACCGTGTATCTTCACATATTCCCTATTGCAATTCACGATTTTCATGTAATCATAATCGCTCGGTACCGAGTAGAGAAATCTAATTAAGGGAGTCCCTTTTACGTTCATATTGAAAGTTTAAAAATTAGTTGAGGAAAAGAAGTAAGTTCATTGATAATCAATTGGGGTCCACGCTTTGTTCACGCCCGGTCCCTTCTTTCCTCTGAATTGCCCATATTTCTGAATCTTTGAGAACGGAAGGAAACTGTGCAACTGTGACCATTTCCCTTGTTGGAAGTATTGGGGATTTGTTTTGGGTCGTAGTGGACCCCCACTTGCTATTCCTAGAGCAGCATCCACATTGATTGTTTTGTAAAATTTATTGGGCTCTTGTTATAGGCTTGGTTAGGGTCATGATTCCGTTGGTCGAATCCCTCGCATCGAGGATCTTCACATATCCCCTAACGCAATTCACGATATTCATGGTATCTTTATCGCTCGGTACCGAGTAGAGAATTCTAATCAAGAGAGTCTGTTTTACGTTCCTATTGAGCGTTTAAAAATTAATTAAAGAAAAGAAGCAAGTTCGTTGATAATCACTTGGGGTCCACAGTTTGTTCAACCGGTCCCTTGTTTCTTTCTTTTGAATTGCCCATTTCTCTGAGTCATCGAGCACGGAAGGAAACTATGCAACTGTGGCCACTTCTCTCGTTGGGTGTATTGGGGATTTGTTTTGTGGTACCGGGCCCCCACTAGCGATTCCAGGAGCAGCAGCCACATTGTTGGTTTTGTAAAAATTTTTGGGCTCATGTTATGGTCTTGGTGAGTGTCGTGATTCTGTTTGTCCTATCCCTCTGACCGGGGATCTTCACATATCCCCTATGGCAATTCACGATATTCACGTAATTGTAATCGCTTGGTACCGAGTAGAGAAATCAAATTAAGAGAGTCCTTTTTACTTTCCTATTGAATGTTTAAAAATTAATTGAAGGGAAGAAGCAAGTCCATTGATAATCACTTGGGGTCCACACTTTGTTCACCCCCGATTCCTTGCTTCTTTCCTTTTTCAATTGCCCAATTCTCTGAGTCTTTCTGTTCGGAAGGAAACTATGCAACTGTCGCTACTTCCCTGAAAGACAATATTAGCCATTTCTTTTGTGTGGGTGTGGACCCCCACAAGCTGTTTCAGGTGCCGCAGCCACGATGTTGGTTTTGTAAAAATTTTTGGGCACATGTTACAGGCTTGGTTAAGGTCTTGATTCCGTTGTCCCAATCCGTCACACCGAGGATCTTTACATATCCCCTAACGCAAATCATGCTATTCATGTAATCGTAATCGCTCGATATCGAATAGAGAATTCTAATTAAGGAAGTCCCTTTTACGTTCCTATTCAACGTTTGAAAATTATTTGTATAAAAGTAGCAAGTTAATTGACAATCACTTGGGGTCCTCATTTTGTTCACGCAAGTCCCTTGCTTCTTTCTTTCGAATTGCCTATTTCTTTGAGTCTTCGAGTATGGAAGGAAACTATGCAACTGTGGCCACTTCCCCTGTTGGAAGTGTTGGGGATTTGTTTTAGGTGGTAGTGGACCCCCACTAGCTTTTCCTGGAGTAGCAGCCACAATCTTGGTTTTGTGAAAAATTTTGGGCTTATGTTATAGGCTTGGTTAGGGTCGTGATTCGGTTGGTCCAATCCCTCTTACCGGGGTTCTTCACATTTCCCTGAACGCAATTCATGATATTCATGTAATCGTAATCGTTCGGTACCGAGCAGAGACTTCTAATTAAGAGAGTCTCTTTTACGTTGCTATTGAACGTTTAAAAATTAATTGAAGGAAAGAAGCAAGTTCATTGATAATCACTTGGGGTCCACATTTTGTTCACGCCCGGTCCCTTGCTTCTTTCTTTTGAATTGCCCATTTCTCTGTGTCATCGAGTACGGAATGAAACTATGCATCTGTGGGCACTTCTCCCTTTGGAAGTATTGGGGATTTGTTGTGTGGTAGTGGACCCCCCACTAGCTGTTCCTGGAGCAGTAGCCCCATTGTTGGTTTTGTAAAAATTTTTGGGCCCATGTTAAGGCTCGGTTAGGGTCGTGATTCTGTTAGCCCTATCCCTCTCACCGGGGATCTTCACATTTTCCCTATGGCAATTCACGATATTCACGTAGTCGTAATCGTTTGGTACCAAGTAGAGAAATCAAATTAAGGGTGTCCCTGTTTCATTCCTATTGAACGCTTAAAAATTAATTGAAGGAATGAAGCAAGTTCATTGATAATCACTTGGGGTCCACACTTTGTTCACTCCTGGTCCCCTACTTCTTTCCCTTTTCAATTGCCCTTTTTTTTTTAGTCTTCGTGTCCGGAAGGAAACTATGCAACTGTGGCCACTTCCCCGGAAGGCAATATTGGGTTTTTCTTTTGTGCGGCTGGGGACCCCCACTTGCTGTTCTTGGATCCGCAGCCACGATGTTGGTTTTGTAAAAAATTTTGGGCGCATTTTACAGGTTTGGTTAGGGTCGTGACTCCGTTGGTCCAATCCCTCGCATCGAGGATCTTCAGATATCCCATAACGCAAATCACTATATTCATGCAATTGTAATCGCTTGGTACTTAGTAGAGAATCCTAATTAAGGGAGTCCCTTTTACGTTTCTATTGAACATTTGAAAATTAATTGAAGTATAGTGGCTAGTTCATTGATAATCACTTTGGGTCCACATTTTGTTCACACTCGGTCCCTTGTTTCTTTCTTTTGAATTGCCCATTTTTTGGAGTCTTCAAGTACGGAAGGAAACTATGCAACTGTGGCCACTTCGCCAGTTGGAAGTATTGGGGTTTTGTTTTCGGTGGTAGTGGACCCCCACTAGTTGTTCTTGAAGCAGTAGCCACATTGTTGGTTTTGTAGAGATTTTTGGGCTCATGTTGTAGGCTTGGTTTGGGCCGTGACTCGGTTGGTCCATTCTCTCGCACCGAGGATCTTCACATATCCCTTAACGCAATTCACGATACTCATGTAATTGTAATCGCTTCGGTACTGAATAGAGAATTCTAATTAAGTGTCTCTTTTACGTTTATATTGAACGTTTAAAAAATAATTAAAGGAAAGAAGCAGGTTATTGACAATCACTTGTGGTCCACACTTTGTTCACGCCCAGTCCCTTGCTTTTTTCCATTTTTAATTGCCCGTTTCTCTGAGTCTCGTGTTCGGAAGGAAACTATGCAACTGTGGCTACTTCCCAAGAAGGCAGTATTGGGCATTTCCTTTGTGTCAATGGATCCCCACTAGCTGTTCCTGGGGCAGCAGCCACATTGCTGGTTTTCTAAAAATTTTTGGGCTCATGTTATAGGCATGGTTAGGGTCATGACTCTGTTGGTCCAATCCTTCGCACTGAAGATCTTCACTTCTCCCCGAACGCAATTCTTGATATTCATGTAATCGTAATTGCTCGGTACCGAGTAAAGAAATCTAATTAAGAGAGTTCCTTTTACGTTCCTATTGAACGTTTAAAAATTAATTGAAGGAAAGAAGCAAGTTCATTGATAATCACTAGGGGTCCGCACTTTGTTCAAGGCCGGTCCCTTTGATTCTTTCTTTTATCGATCGCCAATTTCTCTGAGTCTTCGTGTACAGAAAGAAACTATGCAACTGTGGCTACTTCCCCCGATGGCAATATTGGGCATTTCTTGTGTGGTAGTGGACCCCCACTAGCTGTTCCTGGAGCAACAGCCACATTGTTGGTTTTGTAAAAAATTTTGGGCTAATGTTATAGGCTTGGGTAGGGTCGTGACTCTGTTGGTCCAATACCTCATACGAAGGATCTTCACATATCCCCTAACGCAATTCACGATATTCATGTAATCGTAATTGCTCGGTACCGAGTATAGAAATCTAATTAAGGGAAACCCTTTTACGTTCCTTGTGAACGTTGAAAAATTAATTGAAGGAAATAAGCAAGTTCATTGATAATCACTTGTGTTCCACACTTTGTTAACGCCCGGTCTTTTGCTCCTTTTTTTAATTGCCAATTTCTCTGAGTCTTCATGTACGGAACGAAACTGTGCAACTGTCGCTACTTCCCCCGAAGGCATTATTGGGCATTTCTTTTCTGTGGTAGTGGACCCCCACTAGCTGTTCCTAGAGCAGCAACCAAATTGTTGGTTTTGTAAAACTTTTCAGGCTCATGTTATAGCCTTGGTTAGGGTGGGGACTCCGTTGGTCCAATCCCTCGCACCAAGGATCTTCACATATCCCCTAATGCAATTCACGATATTCATGTAATCATAATCGCTCGGTATCGGGTATAGAAATCTAATTAAGGGGAAAGCCTTTTACGTTCCTAGTGAACGTTTAAAAATTAATTGAAGGAAAGAAGCAAGTTTGTTGATTATCACTTGGGGTCAACACTTTCTTCATGCCCGGTCACTTACTTTTTTCTTTTTTCAATTGCCAATTTCTCTAAGTCTTTGTGTGCGGAAGGAAACTGTGCAACTGTGGCTACTTCCCCCAATGGCAATATTGGGCATTTCTTTTCTGTGGTAGTGGACCACCACAAGCTATTCCTGGCGCAATAGCCACATTGTTGGTTTTGGAAAAAAAATTTGGGCTCACGTTATAGGCTTGGTTAGGGTCGTGACTCCGGTGGTCCAATTCCTTGCTCGGAGGATCTTCACATATCCCCTAACGCAATTCACGATATTCTTGTTATCGTAATCTCTCGATACCGAGTAGAGAAATCAAATTAAGGGAGTCCCTTTTACGTTCTTATTGAACGTTTAAAAATTAATTGAAGGAAAGAAGCGAGTTCATTGATAATCATTTGGGGTCCACACTTTATTCACGCTTGGTCCCTTGCTTCTTTCTTTTTTTTCAATTGCCCATTTCTCCGAGTCTTCGTGTACGGAAGGAAACTACGAAATTGTGGCTACTTCCCCCAAAGGCAATATTGGGCATTTCTTTTGTGTGGTAGTGGGCCCCCACTAGCTGTTCGTGGAGCAGCAGCCACATTGTTTGTTTTGTAGAATTTATTGGGCTTATGTTATAGGCTTGGTTAAGGTAGTGACTCCGTTGGTCCAATACATCGCACGGAGGATCTTCACATATCCCCTAACACAATTCACGATAATGTTCATGTTATTGTAATTGCTCGGTACTAAGTGGAGAAATCTAATTAAGGGAGTCCCTTTTATGTTCTTATTGAACGTTTAAAAATTAATTGAAGGAAAGAAGCAAGTTTGTTGATAATCACTTGGGGTCCACACTTTGTTCACGCCCGTTCCCTTGCTTCTTTCTTTTGAATTGCCCATTTCTCTAAGTCTTCGAGTACGGAAGGAAACTATGTAACTATGGTCACTTCCCCTGTTGGAAGTATTGGGGATTTGTTTTGGGTGGTAGTGGATCCCCACTAGCTGTTCCCGGAGCTGTTGCCACATTGTTGGTTCTGTAAAACGTTTTGAGCTCCTGTTACTGTCTTGGTTAGGGTCGTCACTCTATTGGTTCCATCCCTCTCACCGCGGATCATGACATAATGCCTAACACAATTCACGATATTCATGTAATCGTAATCGCTCGGTACCGAGTAGAGAAATCTAACTAAGAGAGTCCTTTTTACGTTCCTATTAACGTTTAAAAATTAATTGAAGGAAAGAAGCAAGTTCATTGATAATCACTTGGGGTCCACACTTTGTTCACACCCGGTCCCTTGCTTCGTTCTTTTTTCAGTTGGCCATTTCCTTGAATCTTCGTGTATGGAAAGAAACTATGCAACTGTGGCTACTTCCCCCGAAGGCAATATTGGGCATTTCTTTTGTGTGGTAGTGGACCCCCATTAGCTGTTCCTGGAGCAGCAGCCACATTGTTGGTTTTCTAAAAAATTTTGGGATCATGTTATAGGCATCGTTAGGGTCGTGACTCTGTTGGTCCAATCCCTTGCACCGAAGTTCTTCACATATCCCCTAATGCAATTCACGATATTCATGTAATCGTAATTGCTCGGTACCGAATATAGGAATCTAATTAAGGGAGTCCTTTTACGTTCCTATTGATAGTTTTAAAAATTAATTGAAGGAAAGAAGCAAGTTCTTTGATAATCACTTGGGGTCCACACATTGTTCACACCCGGTCCTATGCTTCTTTCTTTTTTCAATTGCCTATTTCTCTGAGTCTTCGTGTACGGAAGGAATCTTTGTAACTGTGGCTACTTCCCTCGAAGGGAATACTGGGCATTTCTTTTGTGTGGTACTAGAGCCCCACTAGCTATTCCTTGAGCAGCAGCCACATTGTTGATTTTGTAATATTTTTTGGACTCATGTTATACGCTTGGTTAGGTTCGTGACTCCTTTGGTCCAATTCGTCGCACCGAGGATCTTCACATCTCCCCTAACTCAATTCACGATATTCAAGTAATCATAATCGCTCGGTACCGAGTAAAGAAATCTAATTAAGGGAGTCCCTCTTACATTCCTGTTGAATGTTTAAAAATCAATTGAAGGAAAGAAGCAAGTTCATTGATAATCACTTGGGGTCCACCCTTTGTTCACGCCCGGTCCCTTGCTTCTTTCTTTTGAATTGCCCATTTCTCTGACTCTTCGAGTACGGAAGGTAACTATGCAACTGTGGCCACTTCCCCCATTGGAAGTATTGGGGATTTGTTTTCGGTGGTTGTGGATCCCCATTAGCTGTTCTTGGAGCAGCAACCACATTGTTGGTTTTGTAAAATTTTTGGGCTCATTTTAAGGCTTTTGGTTAGGGTTGTGATTCTGTCGGTCCAATCCCTCTCACCGAGGACCTTCACATATCCCTTAATGCAATGCACGATATTCATGTAATCGTAATCGCTCGGTACTGAGTAGAGAAATCTAATTAAGGGAGTCCCTTTTATGTTCCTATTGAATGTTTAAAGATTAATTGAAGGAAAGAAGCAAGTTTATTGATAATCACTTGGGGTCCACACTTTGTTCACGCCCGGTCCCTTGCTTCTTTCTTTTTTCAATTGCCATTTCTCCGAGTCTTCGTGTACGGAAGGAAACTATGCAACTGTGGCTACTCCCCCCGAAGGCTATCTTGGGCATTTCTTTTGTGTGGCAGTGGACCCCCACCAGCTATTCTTGGACCAGCTGCCACATTATTGGTTGCCTAAAATTTTTTGGGTTTGTTGGTTCAATCCCTCGCACCGAGGATCTTCACATATCCCCTAATGCAATTCACGATATTCATGTAATCGTAATTGCTCTGTACCCGTAGAGAAATCTAATCAAAGGAGTCCCTTTTACGTTCTTCTTATTGAACGTTTCAAAATTTATTGAAGGAAAGAAGCATGTTCATTGAGCATCACTTGGGGTCTTCACTTTGTTCATGCCCGGTCCCTTGCTTCTTTCTTTTTTCAATTGCCCATTTTTCTGACTCTTCGAGTACGGAAGGTAACTATGCAATTGTGGCCACTTCCCCTGTTGGAAGTATTGGGGATTTGTTTTCGGTGATAGTCGACCCCCACTAGTTGTTTCTAGAGCAGGAGCCACATTGTTTGTTTTGTAAAATTTTTGGGCTCATGTTATATGCTTTTGGTTAAGTTCGTGATTCCGTTGGTCCAATCCCTCTCACCGAGGTTCTTCACATATCTCCTAACTCAATTCACTATATTCATGTAATCGTAATCGCTCGGTACCGAGTAGAGAAATCTAATTAACGGTGTCCCTTTTACGTTCCTTCTGAACGTTTAAAAATTAATTGAAGGAAAGAAGCAAGTTCATTGATAATCACTTGGGGTCCACACTTTGTTCACGCCCGGTCCGCTGCTTCTTTCTTTGAATTGCCCATTTCTCGAGTCTTCTAGTACGGAAGGAAACTATGCAGATGTGGCCACTTCCCCCGTTGGAAGTATTGGGGATTTGTTTTGGGTTGTAATGGACCCCCACTAGTTGTTCTAGGAGCTGTTGCCACATTGTTGGTTTTGAAAAATTTTTGGGCTCATGTTATGTACTTTTGGTTAGGGTTGTGATTCTGTCGGTCCAATCCCTCTCACCGAGGATCTTCACATATCCCCTAATGCAATTCACAATATTCATGTAATCGTAATCGCTCGGTACCAAGTAGAGAAATCTAATTAAGGGAATCCCTTTCACATTCCTATTGAATGTTAAAAAATTAATTGAAGGAAAGAAGCAAGTTCGTTGATAATCACTTGGGGTCCACACTTTGTTCACGCCCGGTCCCTTGCTTCTTTCTTTTCTCAATTGCCATTTCTCTAAGTCGTCGTGTACGGAAGGAAACTATGTAACTGTGGCTACTCCCCCGAAGGCTATATTGGGCATTTCTTTTATGTGGTAGTGGACCCCCACTAGCTGTTCTTGGACCAGCATCCACATTGTTGGTTGTCTAAATTTTTTAGGCTCATGTTATAGGCTTTGTTAGGGTCGTGACTTTGTTGGTTCAATCCTTCGCACCGAGGATCTTCACATATCCCCTAACGCAATTCACGATATTCATGTAATCGTAATCACTCTTTACCCAGTAGAGAAATCTAATTAAGGGAGTCCCTTTTACGCTCGTATTGAACGTTTAAAAATTAATTGAAGGAAAAAAGCATGTTCACTGATAATCACTTGGGGGTTTCACTTTGTTCTTGCCCGGCCCCTTGCTTCTTTCTTTTTTCAATTGCCCATTTCTTTGACTCTTCGAGTATAGAAGGTAACAATGCAATTGTGGCCACTTCCCCAGTTGGAAGTATTGGGGATTTGTTTTTCGGTGGTAGTGGACCCCCGCTAGCTGTTCCTGGAGCAGGAGCCACATTGTTGGTTTTGTAAAATTTTTGGGCTCATGTTATATGCTTTTGGTTCGGGTCGTGACTCCGTTGCTCCAATACTTTGCACGGAGGATCTTTACATATCTGCTAACGTAATTCACGATATTCTTGTTATTGTAATCGCTCGGTACCGAGTAGAGAAATCTAATTGAGGGAGTCCCTTTTACGTTCCTATTGAACGTTTAAAAATTAATCGAAGGAAAGAAGTAAGTTCATTGGTAATCACTTGGGGTCTACACTTTGTTCACACCCGGTCCCTTGCTTCTTTCTTTTGAATTGCCCATTTCTCTGAGTCTTCAAGTACGGAAGGAAACTATGCAACTGTTGCCACTTCGCCCGTTGGAAGTATTGGGGATTTGTTTTGGGTGATAGTGGACCCCCACGAGCTGTTTCAAGAGCTGCAGCTAGATTGGTTGTTCTGGAAAACTTTTTGGGCTCCTGTTATAGTCTTGGCTAGGGTCGTGACTCTATTGATCTAATCTCCCTCTCTGAGGATATTCACATATCCCCTAACGCAATTCACAATTTTCATGCAATAGGAATCGCTCGTACCGAGTCGGGAAATCTAATTAAGAGAGTCCCTTTTACGTTGCTATTGAACGTTTAAAAATTAATTGAAGGAATGAAGCAAGTTCATTGATAATCACTTGGGGCCCACACTTTGTTCACGCCCGCTCCCTTGCTTCTTTATTTTTTCTATTTCCCATTTCTTTGAGACTCCGTGTACGGAAGGAAACTATGCAACTGTGGCTACTTCCCTCGAAAGAAATATTGGGCATTTCTTTTGTGTGGTAGTTGGCCCCCAGTGGCTGTTCGTGGAGCAATAGCCACATTGTTGGTTTTGTAAAAATTTTTGGGCTCATGTTTTATGCTTTTGGTTAGAGTCGTGACTCTGTTGGTCCATTCCCTCTCACTGAGGATCATGACATATCCTATAAAGCAATTCGCAATATTCATGTAATCGTAATCGCTCGGAACCGAGTTGAGAAATCTAACTCTGAGAGTCCCTATTTTGTTCTTATTGAACGTTTAAAAATTAATTCAAGAAAAGAAGCAAGTTCATTGATTATCACTTTGGGTCCACACTTTGTTCATGCCCTGTCCCTTGCTACTTTCTTTTTCCAACTACCAATTTCTCTGAGTCTTCGTGTACAGAAGGAAACTGTGCAACTGTGGCTACTTCCCCCGATGGCAATATTGGACGTTACTTTTGTGTGGTAGTGGACCCCCACTAGCTGTTCTTGGAGCTGCAGCCCCATTGTTGGTTTTTTTAAAAATTTTGGGCTCTTGTTATTGGCTTGGTTAGGGTCGTGACTCCATTAGTCCAATTCCTCGCACAAAGGATTTTCACATATCTCCTATCGCAATTCACGATATTCGTGTAATCGTAATCACTCGGTACTAAGTAGAGAAATCTTATTATGGGAGTCCTTATTTTGTTCTTGTTGAACGTTTGAAAATAAATTGAAGAAAAGAAGCAAGTCCATTGATAATCACTTGGGGTCCACACTTTGTTCACGCCCGGTACCTTGCTTCTTTCTTTTGAATTGCCCATTTCTCTGAGTCTTCGAATACAGAAGGAAACTTTGCAACTGTGGCGACTTCCCCAGTTGGAAGTATTGGGGCTTTGTTTTGGGTGGCAGTGGACCCCCACTAGCTGTTCCTGGAGCGGCGGCACCCACATGGTTGGTTTTGTAAAATTTTTGGGCTCATCTTGTATGCTTTTGGTTAGGGTGAGGGTCGTGACTTTGTTGGTCCAATCCCTTTCGCCGTGGATCATGACATATCCCCTAACGCAATTCATGATATTCGTGTAATCGTAATCGCTCAGTACCGAGTAGAGAAATCTAATTAAGGGAGTCCATTTTACGTTCCTATTCAACATTTAAAAATTAATTGAAGGAAAGAAGCAAGTTCTTTGATAATCACTTGGGGTCCGCACTTTGTTCACGCCCGGTCCCTTGCTTCTTTATTTTTTCAATTGCCCTTTTTTGTTCCTATTGAACGTTTAAAAATTAAATCAAGGAAAGGAACAAGTTCATTGATAATCACTTGGGGTCGACACTTTTTTCACTCCCAGTCCCTTGCTTCTTTATTTTGAATTGCCCATTTCTCTGAGTTTTTGAGTATGGAAGGAAACTATGCAACTGTGGCCACTTCCCCCGTTGGAAGTATTGAGGATTTGTTTTGGGTGGTAATGAACCCCCACTAGCTGTTCCTGGAGCTGCAGCCACATCGTTGGCTTTGTAAAATTTTTGGGCTCATGTTATATGCTTTTGGTTAGGGTCGTGACTCCGTTGGTCCAATCCCTCTCACCGAGGATCATGATATATCCCCTAACGCAATTCGTGATATTCATATAATCGTATTCGCTCGTTACCGAGTAGAGAAATCTAACTAAGAGAGTCCCTTTTACGTTCCTATTGAACTTTTAAAAATTAATTGAAGGAAAGAAGCTAGTTCATTGATAATCACTTGGGGTTCACACTTTGTTCAAGCCCGGTCCCTTGCTTCTTTCTTTTGAATTGCCCAGTTCTCTGAGTCTTTGAGTGCGGAAGGAAACATTGCAACTGTGGCCACTTCCCTCGTTGGAAGTATTGGGGATTTGTGATGGGTGGTAGTGGACCCCCAATAGTTGTTCCTGGTGCAGTAATCACATTGTTGGTTTTGTAAAATTTTTGGGCTCATGTCATATGCTTTTGGTTAGGGTAGTGACTCTGTTGGTCCAATCCCTCTCTCCGAGGATCTTCACATATCCCCTAACACAATTCACGATTTTCATGTAATTGTAATCACTCGGTACCAAGTAGAGAAATCTAATTAAGGGAGTGCCTTTTATGTTCGTATTGAACGTTTAAAAATTAATTAAAGGA
This sequence comes from Umbellularia californica, assembly GCA_028538565.1. Lineage (NCBI taxonomy): Eukaryota > Viridiplantae > Streptophyta > Magnoliopsida > Laurales > Lauraceae > Umbellularia > Umbellularia californica. Next base: position 57,811,795 of record JAPQWN010000004.1, on the reverse strand, counting down.
AAGAAGTAAGTTCATTGAAAATCACTTGGGGTCCACACCTTGTTCACGCCTGGTCCCTTGCTTCTTTCGTTTTTCAGTTGCAAATTTCTCTGAGTCTTCGTGTACGGAAGGAAATTACGCAACTGTGGCTTCTTCCCCCGAAGGCAATATTGGGCATTTCTTTTGTGTGGTAATGGACCCCCACTACCTTTTCCTAGTGCAGCAGCCACATTTTTTGTTCTATAAAAATTTTTGGGCCCATTTTATAGGCATGGTTAGGGTCGTGACTCCGTTGGTCCAATCCCTAGCAACAAGGATCTTCTTATATCCCCTTATGCAATTCACAATATTCATGTAATCGTAATCGCTCAGTACCGGGTGGAGAAATCTAATTAAGGTGTCCCTTCTTTGTTCCTATTGAACGTTTAAAAATTAATTGAAGGAAAGAAACATGTTCATTGATGATCACTTGGGCTCCACACTTTATTCACGCTCGGTCCCTTGCTTCTCTATTTTGAATTGTCCATTTCTCGTAGTCTTTGAGTACGGAAGGAAACTATGCAACTGTGGCCACTTCCCCCGTTGTAAGTATTGGGGATTTGTTTTGGGTGGTAATGGACCCTCACTAGCTGTTCCTGGAGCTACAGCCACATCATTGGTTTTTGTAAAATTTTTGGGCTCATGTTATATGCTTTTGGTTAGGGTCATGACTCTGTTGGTCCAATCCCTCTCACCGAGGATCATGACATATACCCTAACGCAATTCACGATATTCATGTAATTGTAATCGCTCGGTACCGAGTAGAGAAATCTAATTAAGGGAGTCCCTTTTACGTTCCAATTGAACGTTTAAAAATTAATTGATGGAAAGAAGCAAGTTCATTGATAATCACTTGGGGTCCACACTTTGTTCACGGTCGGTCCCTTGCTTTTTTCTTTTTTCAATTGCCTATTTCCTTGAGTCTTCGTGTATGGAAGGAAAATATGCAACTATGGCTACTTCACCCGAAGGTAATATTGTTCCTTTCTTTTATGTGGTAGTGGACCCCCACTAGCTGTTCCTGGAGCAGCAACCACATTGTTGGTTTTGTAAAAAATTTTGGCCTCATGTTATTGGCTTGGTTATGGTTGTGACTCCATTGGTCCAATCCCTCGCGCCGAGGATCTTCACATATCCCCTAACGCAATTCACGATATTCATGTAATCGTAATCGCTCGGTACCGAGTAGAGAAATCTAATTAAGGGAGTCCCTTTTTTGTTCCTATTGAACGTTTAAAAATTAATTGAAGGAAAGAAACAAGTTCACTGATAATCACTTGGGGTCTACACTTTGTTCACGCCCAGTCCCTTGCTTCTTTATTTTGAATTGTCCATTTCTCTGAGTCGTCAAGTACGGAAGGACACTATGCAACTGTGGCCACTTCCCCCGTTGGAAGTATTGGGGATTTGTTTTGGGTGGTAGTGGACCTCCACTCACTGTTCCTGGAGCTGCAGCCACATCGTTGGTTTTTGTAAAATTTTTGGGCTCTTGTTATATGCTTTTGGTTAGGGTCGTGACTCTATTGGTCCAATCCCTCTCACCGAGGATCATGACATATCCCCTAACGCAATTCACGATATTCATGTAATCGAAATTGCTCGGTACCGAGTAGAGAAATCTAACTAAGAGAGTCCCTTTTACGTTCCTATTGAACGTTCAAAAATTAATTGAAGGAAAGAAGCAAGTTCATTGATAATCACTTGGGGTCCACACTTTGTTCTCGCCCGGTCCCTTGCTTTTTTCTTTTTTCAATTGCCCATTTCCTTGAGTTTTCGTGTATGGAAGTGAACTATGCAACTGTGGCTACTTCCCCCGAAGGAAATATTTCGCATTTCTATTGTGTGGTACTGGACCCCCCCTAGCTGTTCCTGGAGCAGCAACCACATTGTTGGTTTTGTAAAAGATTTTGAGCTCATGTTATAGGCTTGGTTAGGGTCGTTACTCCGTTGGTCCAATCCTTCGCACCGAGGATCTTCACATCTCACCTATCGCAATTCACGATATTCATGTAATCATAATCGCTCGGTACCGAGTAGAGAATTCTAATTAAAGGAGTCCCTTTTTTGTTCCTATTGAACGTTTAAAAATTAATTGAAGAAAAGAAGTAAGTTCATTGATAGTCACTTGGGGTCCACACTTTGTTTACTCCCGGTCCCTTGCTTCTTTATTTTGAAATGCCCATTTCTATGAGTCTTCGAGTACGGAATGTAACTAAGCAACTTTGGCCACTTCCCCCGTTGGAAGTATTGGGGATTTGTTTTCGATGGTAGTGGACCCCCACTAGCTGTTCCTGGAGCAGCACCCACATTGTTTGTTTTGTAAAAATTTTGGGCTCATGTTATATGCTTTTGGTTAGGGTCGTGACTTTGTTGGTCCAATCCCTCTCACCGTGGATCTTCACATATCCCCTAACGCAATTCACGATATTCATGTAATCATAATCGCTCGGTACCAAGTACAGAAATCTAATTAAGTGAGTCCCTTTTACGTTCCTATTGAACGCTTAAAAACTAATTGAAGGAAAGAAGCCGTTTCGTTGATAATCACTTGGGGTCCACACTTTGTTCACGCCCGGTCTCTTACTTCTTTCTTTTTTCTATTGCCCATTTCTCTGAGTCTTTGTGTGCGGAAGGAAACTGTGCAACTGTTGCTACTTCCCCCAAAGGCAATATTAGGCATTTCTTTTCTGTGGTAGTGGACCACCACAAGCTATTCCTGGAGCAGCAGCCACATTGATGGTTTTGGAAAAAATTTTGGGCTCATGTTATAGGCTTGGTTAGGTCTTGACTTTGTTGGTTCAATCCCCCAGACCGAGGATCTTCACATATCCCCTCACGCAATTCACGATATTCATGTAATCGTAATTGCTCGGTACCGAGTAGAGAAATCTAATTAAGGGAGTCCCTCTTACATTCCTGTTGAATGTTTAAAAATTAATTGAAGGAAAGAAGCAAGTTCATTGATAATCACTTGGCGTCCACACTTTGTTCACGCCCGGTCCCTTGCTTCTTTCTTTTGAATTGCCCATTTCTCTGAGTCTTTTTGTACGGAAGGAAACTATGCAACTGTGGCCGCTTCCCCCGTTGGAAGTATTGGGGATTTGTTTTGCGTGGTTATGGACCCCCACTAGCTGTTCCTGGAGCAGCAGCCACATTGTTGGTTTTGTAAAAAAATTTGGTCTCATGTTATAGGCTTGATTAGGGTCGTGACTCTGTTTGTCGAATTCCTCTCACCGAGGATCTTCACATATCCCCCAACACAATTCTCAATATTCATGTAATCGTAATCGCTCGGTACTGAGTAGTGAAATATAATTAAGGGAGTACCTTTTACATTCCTATTCGTTTAAAAATTAATTGAAGGAAAGAAGCAAGTTCGTTGATAATCTCTTGGGGTCCATACGTTGTTCACGCCCATTCCCTTGCTTCTTTCTTTTTTCAATTGCCCATTTCTCTAAGTCTTTGTGTACGGAAGGAAACTATGCAACTGTGGCTACTTCCCCTGAACGCTGTATTGGGCATTTCTTTTGATGTGGCAGTGGAACCCCACTATCTATTTCTGGAGCAGCAGCCATGAAATGTTGATCTAACCACAAGGAAGCCTTATCAACCATTTTTTTCTTACGCCTTTGGTATTTCTTTCCATATCTGGAGTTGATGTCCCCATCTAAATTCCTCCTAAAACCAGCACCGTCGGGATCCCAATTAGTTTGTTTGTTTGTTTTTGCTCATATTAGTGTTGTTTGTGATGGATATATTTCTTTTTCCAAGTTTTGTTTCTGTTTGGTGTTTGGTTGTTTGTGCGATTTAGGGGTTTTAGGCATTTGCATGCGGTTCTGAAATGCGATTATAGATGGATTTTTTTTGTTTTTTTGTGGAGAAGAACATCTTTATAGATTGGGGATGATGGTAATCTTTTTTTCTCCTTCTCTAGTTGCACTGTTGCAGTGTTCCCAAAACCATTATCTAATTTGAGAGGAAAGATGGTGGAATTTAGGACATTTATGTTCTTTCATGTTTTGGGAGCTGAGAAAAGCCCTAGATTTTTTTGGGGGCATGCCCAAATGATAAGGAAATAAATTTTGGATGCCCAAGTTTGCATTCCCCCATTAAAAGATGGAGGCCACAGACATGGTCATTATCACTGTTACTTATAATGGACTAAACTGATTTTTTGACAAATGCTCTTGACAACATCAACATCAATGATATCGAGTAAATACATCTGCTTCTCAAAGTTATCTTTCATTGCAATATACTCCTTCACCTAAACAATCTATTTCTAACCTCTTTATGGTAGTGAAATGTTCTCATGCACTGATCAAGCAACACCAATTCCCTTGTGTCCCTATGCACCTTCTCTCCCTTCTAAAAATTGGTATTACAAATCACTATTAATGATCTTGATAAACTATCTATACTCCAGCCTTGTACTAATAATACTTGCATCTTACTTGGAAACAGTCATTCTCTGCCTCTTTCTCAAGTTGACTTGACTCAATAAATTCTCAGAAGGTTCAAATATTTCCGGTGTTTCCTTATGAATCTTCCTGCTTTAATGACTCTCTGTTTTAGTGATGGAGCCTGTGCTTATGGTCCATAGTCAAATGCAGAGTCTTGTCTTTCCTCCTTAGCTTTCTATTTGCACTTGAATTAGTAAACTTATTTAGCATGGCTTTATATTGAGTTGAAATAGGAGCCATGGCTCTAGGTTGTTTCAAAGTTGCCGGCACATGTCTTGTGTGAAGGTTCCCAGCTAAGCAAAGGATGGTGAAGGTCATGAACCTCATGATCTTTAGACTATGAGCGAGACATTTGTTATTGTATTCCTATATAATTAATTACAATAAATAAATGCGTCCTAAAACTTATGTTCTATGGCATCCCAAAAACACCTACTGTCACGTCCCCAAACCCGATTAGTGAATTAACCAGATAACCTGCGGCCTTAACTAGTAATCACATTCCATAATCTCTGTGGACATATCAAAGTAATTATGTACTTCATCACCATTATGGATTTAAGTTTCAAAGACAAAAGGCATATAAGGTTTATATACATATCAAGACCATCCCAAAAACCTAGGTCCTATATCAAAAGATATAGAAAGTATAGTAAATAAGTCCAAAAGAGACAGAAGATGAATCGGTGAGACAAGATGTCAGATATCCCCATGTGACGCGCACATGTGCTTGGAATGATGATGCTAAGATATGTCATTGGCACTCCACTCATGTAGCTCGTCCTCCTCCCCCGGCTGAGGATCCTCTAGAATTGCCTCAGTATCCGGGTCGATGTAGCAGGTGGTGTCATCTGCACACCAAGGGATAAAGAATCAGCACATGTTGGCAAGAAGATAAGCAGTATATATTATTCATAACATGTTTCAAAGAGAGTAAAGACAAGTAGTTAATTATAAGATCTCAAGGTGAGTGTCTAGGCATGTGAGCAAGAGTAATATCAAGAATAAGGTGACAATATGAGTCCTAGCAAGATATAAAAAGAATAATCATTCATGTGATATGCAATGCACAAGCAAGAGGAGACTCCGCTAGTCATGAATGCAAGATGGTCATGACGGTGATGATAAGGCGTAACACGTTCCAAGACAAACACACGTGGATAGATTACAATGTACCAGACAATAAATTGAGGGTTACTCCAAGTCAAGCCAAGATACCAGAGAAGTTCCCAAGTTTCACAAGCAATCATCTTAACAAGTCTATCCAAACATGTCCATCCAGTACAAGATACAAGGTACCTAAGGATACACTCTAAGTCCAGTCAAACCCTAATTCTACAAATATGTTCCAAGTTATACGAGTGTTCGAGAGTAGAGTCTACAAGGTACGTCAAGCTATGGATATAAGATTCACAAGCCAAGAATGAAGAACAAGATAGTCCTAGGTCAAGGATTGTCCACAGTGTACCGTACGTATTCCAGCGGAGTGCTTACGGAGAATGAGTCAACGATGCCATAGTTTGGTGAGCTCTTGGTGTACAGAAGTTATTGGGCACCAATTGACTCAATTTCGTAAGCATTTGGCAAGTTACAACGATACACAGAAGCCTGGACAACCAACGAAGCACAACAAGCCAATCGTGTTCCGTTTTCATTTCCCAAGGTTGGTCATGCAAGGGTAGGGTCAAGGGGTCCCACATATAAGGTCAAACCTAAGTTAGAAGCTCCCCTTCAAAAGAGGAATCTGGGCATCTGCGGTTAGCCGCGGAGGAGGTCACTGCGGATGTCGCCACGAGTAGCTACTCAGAAATAATTTCGTCAGACGGTTAGCCGCGAGGTCGGTGAGAAGGGCAGAACCTAACCAGATTCTGTTTGGGTTTATAGCAGTCAACCGTGGCCACGGTCACCGCGCCCCCTGTAATAGCCAATTATGAAGATCATCCAAAATTTCGAGACTCACACATATAGCTTCAGAATTCTCACCTTTAACACCTGTAGACATCCCATTTCATTCACCAAATCCACCCATCCCATCCATTTCAAGTCCATTACATTAAATTCCTAAATTAACATGTGATTTCCAAAATGACATAACCAAGCTTGGAATTTGGAGAAAATCTAAGCTATTGAAATTAATAAGATTTTAGGAAACAAGAAATCATACATGCATGCTCATATGTAAAGCTTATCTACTTGCCTCAACCAAAGGAAATGAAATTTGAGACAAATTGAGGAAGAGTTCTCCACACACACACTAGCCAAACCCACTCTCCAACAAGCTTCTCCTACACTCAACATGCAACCCATTTACAGCAAGAGGAATTGAAATTGGGAGAGTTAGAATTGAGGAAAACTCACCAAAATGGGTCTAAGAGATGAAGGAGATGAGAGGAAGAAGGTGATGTTCAAATTTTCACCTGAATTGATCTCTAAATCCACATGCAAGAAGGAGAAGAAGTGAAGAAAGAGAAGCTCGAGCATTTCTTCTCTCTGAAAATGAAGTGTAATCGGATGGCCTTAGCTGAAATGGGGTTTAAATGAAGATGGAGTATGAAAATTCCAAAATGCCCTCTTTGAGTGAAATGAGATAAATGTGATTATTTGAGGGACTTTGAAGCATCGAATCATGACGAGTCAAGAACGGAAAACGATGAGTGCGGCGAGATCTTTCCAACGAGCCCAAATTTGGCGAAAAATGAATTTTTGGAAAAGTACCCAATTTTCCTAGAAATCACAAACGTAACCCCCTATTAAGACTAATCGTGCTTGGAATCGAACGAAACTTCGCAAACATCTTCCTAATGACAAAAGAAACTTGCTTACGCACTGAACCCACATAATTAGCTAGAATTATAATTAATTAAGCTAATCACCAAGATTAAGAAGCAAAACACCCTATTTAGGTCGGGGACCTTACACCTACCATACTGATTGTTTAGTAAATGAAAAGAAGACTTTGTACTGATTGTATTTTAATAGAGTGTATTATTTTTTTTTTGCTGATCTTTGGCTGCATCATGATGCACTAAATCATCATACTACATAATATTTACTTACTTTGCTTGCATTATTAAGCCACTGAAGCTAGCATTTGCCTCCATATCGGTTAAGATCACTAGCCACGATTGCTACGTGTCAAATTCAAACATTCATCATTAGCTGCCAAGCTTTGTATAAGACTATTAGCCGATATTTTTTGTTGTTTTGAAATGCTTGGTGATCATACAATTGAAATGAATTTCATAACTAGGAATATGTTACATAGAAAACATTGATTTTCTTATCTGAATGATCAATGTGTGTTACTTAAAACAAAAATTTGTCTCCTATGGCTTTAGTGAGTGAAGAAATCAACTATCTTTTCATTGATTGTTGGTCCGGGCACTGGTGGGTTCTCTAGGTTCTAAAATTCATGTTCAGATGCTACCAAGCATGTCACCGTTACCATGGCGACAGATTGTGTTCAAAGAAATAATTTCATTAAAGTTATTATCTTAAGCTTCATTATCTTACAATCCTATTTAGTTGTCAATTAATGGGTTATCATGAACTTCATACCAGGCATGCTTTAAGTATTTAGAGTATCCTTTTTTTATCTAAGCTTCATTATCTTACAATCCTATTTAGTTGTCAATTAATGGGTTACCATGAACTTCATACTAGGCATGCTTTAAGTATTTAGAATATCCTATTTTTTTCTTCATTTATCATGTCTTATACTATCTACTCTTTAGATTTATTTTAAAATCCTATCATTTCATGCATGTGCAGTGTGTTCATCTCTTCCTTACATGTAGAGGGTAGTTACGTTTATTTGCACTTTTTTTGTTATACGCTTATAGAATTGTGTGTTTGTGAATGTGATCAGAATTTCATTTATCTGGTTTAATGGCATGAATATATTAAAATGTGGATGTATGATGGTATAAATGATAAGGATTATGTTAACTGAAGTTTCAGACTTGCGAGATCAGGTATGTGTGGTCCCTTATAACTTGAGCACATGTTTCTTTTACCATATTATAATAGGCAATCTAATATTTTATTTATCGAAATGTGCAGCTTTTGTACATCCTTGAGGATCAAGATGCTAATTTCTTTCCAAGTATTACAAGTCAAGTTGGGATCAACTTCTGTTATTATGAGACCATTATCTTCTTTCTAATTGACACTTGGTTTTTTTTTTTTTAAAGATTTATGTTTTTGATTCAGCATGAAACAAGATTTGATCAAGCAGCATCTTCTTGTGTTCGCACGCACTTGATTTTCATGGCTTCCTCAAGTACCTTTCTCGGGCTATCATTCTCTTCTTTGTTTCTTTTCTTTTATTTGTGGAACGTCACCAATTCATTGTCACTTTAAAACTTGGTTTGTGGGAGTCCAAATGATGGCAACTTTGAGTGTAATACATGTCACTAAAAGAGATCAACAACATTTTGAAGCCTTTTTGTAGGACCAGTGATGCTAGTAAAGATCTACATCCTTTTAAGGCTCTCCATAGGACTGATTTTTTTTTTCCCGTCCCATTGTACATATAGTTCACAAATGCTGTTTATTTTATTTCTGTTATAGGAACGTAGAACACGGGAAGGTTCAGCTCTTGCAAGTAAAGATCATTGAGCTTTATTATATTTGATAAAAAATACAATTCATTTTGTACATACTGATTGAAATAGTTTTTCAATATCAATGGATATCTTGAAGACTGATGTGCCTGAAGAATAATTAAACTTCAACATACCCAAATCTATGGATATCTTACAACAATTTCAACATCAAGTTATTCACTCATATCTTTGAAATTGCGTTTTATTCCGATTATGAATCAAGCTCATATATCCTTCTTTCAGTCATATATTACATTGGTTTGCATATGCAAGTGTTGGCACCCTGGAATGTTGATCCAATCTTAAATTACAGGTGGTGCATCGGTATCTCTAGCATGCATTGCTTGTGAAAGGATTATTCCAGGATATGCCTTATTGACATGAGGTCCCATACCTTTATAATATGATATGAATGTTTGCAAATGGAACATCATCACTCCTTATCTCAATTTTTGTACAGATATGGTGGAGGCTTGAGTTCAGCAAAAGCAACTCTTGAGAGTGACAACAGGGCAAGTTTTTTCTTTATGACCGGATTATAGTGTTTTATTTTTTTCAAGTGAGTCATGCTTAAAAATCATTAGTACTCTTGCAAAGAGGTTTGCTTACGAATATTGTTGCACTTTTCACATTTCTGTTTCAATGCGAGTGACTTGTCAAGGCTTCTGTAGGTAACACCCTCTCTTCCTCCTCAAAAGAGGCTTATATGCTCTTGAGAATTTGTTTGACAAAAAGAATCCATTTGGATATTTGCTCCCTTTTTTTTCCTTTTATTGGGCAACCCAACAGGAAATTTCTTTGGATGTGTGTAATACTCTTCATTTTCTTTTCTCGCTTACATTTTTTCTGGCATACAACTTTTTTTTTTTTTTTTTTTGAAATGGACATTTACAACACCCTGTTGCGCAATTGTTTAAATATACAATGTGTGTGTGTGTGTCAAGAGCCAACTCTGCCATGGTACTTGTCATTGACATAAATTATTCTCTGTTTTTATTTCATTGTTTGTCCATCTTAGTTGCTTTTTCTTTTTTCTTTCTTTTTTTTTTTTTGATAGTGTATTCCATGGAAGGTAGCTTTTGGATGAAAGGTGAGTGTTCTTATTCATATAATAATTTACATGTTATATCTCATCTTGCTAATTTCAATCCTAGATAGAAGATGATTGTAACAACTCCTAGAACTAAACATTGAGTCTACTTTTGAGTTTAATGAGCATTAGTGAGAGTTAGACATATATCTTCTATTGAGGAAATAAATTGTGACATATGAAGATAAATAAGAATAATATATCATGCTTCTAGACAATGTGGTGCTAATTGATAAGTAGCACACAGCTTGTAGGCCATAGTCAGTTTGTATTTAGTGTGCAAGTCTGTTTTTATGGTTATTACTTTATAAACTTTTCTTATGTACGCCTTTTATGGATCTAGTTTTCTTTTTTTCCTTTTAATTTTGGGTAAAGAATTTATGGGTCTAGTTGATTGTCATCTAGTTGTTTATTCTCTGAACAATTTATTGGCATTTCCTTTCTCAACTTTACATTGAGTCTGGAATCATATCAGTATCGAGAGAACCCCCACATGGGGGTCAAAAGAAAAAATACATGAGGAAAAGTGTTTAGATGAGCCATCTAATAATTTTTCTTGTAAAGCACATTATATAGGGTAAGACTTGGAAATATTTTTGGATGATGATCCTAATCACCTAATTAGTGGCCAAGGAGGCAGTTGAAATAAATTTGTATACTAATATGCATTAAGCAATAAACAATAAAAGTTAAGGCTTATTTCTATATGCGTGTATGTCTAAGGCTACACTTGCATTTGGATAATTTAGCTTTACAGTTTTTAACAAAGTACAGGTAGCAGAGTTACAGGTAATTAGAGCTGCAGGTGAAAATGACCTACAAGGCACTAAGTTCCAAGGATCCAATGGAACTTTAAACATCAGGCCCAGGACGGCTTGTGTTTTATGTTATAGTTAATTTTGGGACCTCCAATCACAATTGTGTCCCAATAGAAGCTGGGCCGGAACCAGGATTTTTTCCTTGCAGGGGTGGGGGCAGAATAAAAATTACGTTAAAATAATATTGCAAGATTTAGTAATATAATACACAATAAATAAAATATTGAAGCCATACTCCACATTCTTTCGTTGAGTTGAAATCTTGGATGCGATTAATCAGATGAAGTGTCAGGACCAGAGGGTAATATTGTTTAATCCTTTAGATTTTAAGCATTTTTCTCTTAAAAAATGCATCGATAGTAGATGAGTTAACTATGGTCAACACTCCTAGAAAAAATAATAAAAATTTCTAAAAGTTTATTTATAAAAACAAAAACTACAATAATTGGAAAAGAAAATGACACTCAAATCATTACTATAACATAAACGAATAATAATGCATGAATACACAAGCCAAAAATTTATATTATATATTTGATGACTATTATTTGGACAAATCATCATCTAAGAAATTCAATCATAACACTAATCAAGTAGCACTCAAAGTGATGTCATGGATCATTAATTTTGATTAGCAAAGTATGCTCATTGACAGATATGTATGAGCGGGACCAGTTTTAAAATCTATACATTTAAAAGCATGGTCCCACTAGTTTTTATATCCTTACAATAAATTTCTTCAATTGGATTTATTTTGACACGGACGATAATAATCAAAACACAAAAATACAACTACATTTCTTTATCCACGATGGATAAAACCTTGATTGAATTAAAATTGTATGTAATAGTAGAACACAAAGAGAACTTAATTTTGAGTGGGTTAGATTTCAATATAAGCCCCCATGATTAAAAATACAGAGTGGCCTATGGTGAAATAGTACATCTACCCAATGTAAACAAATAAAGTTTAGATGGGTACGATTCATCTGCCCTTCTTGTACATGTAGCACATGGATTCTGCAACTTGAAACTTCTATCCAAAATCTCCAACCTATTCTCCTGTCTACCTTTCTTCAATCACAATCTTAGGAGGCAAGTTAGACAGCTCTTCAATCACGATCTTAGGTAGGCAAGTTAGACAGGTTAAAGAATCTTCTCCATCATTCCTTCCTCATTTGTTATTCTTTCCTTCCTTTCCTTTTGTTTCCTAATTTTAATTTGCTTCATTCTAATTTTTTTCCAAAATCAGCTATGATTTTGTTTCCTTTTTTTAAGAATCAAAGTTATGTTAACTATATTCCTAATAGATGGAGGGGCCATCCATTTACAGTGGGGTGGCCAAAGAAATAATTTGTAGAGAATCCCAAATCTTTGGGGGTCCATGCCCCCCCTAATTCAGCTCCTGAATAGGAGGATGCACTTGAAGTCTTGAACAGCTTATCAGCCTCTATAACATACATCAGGCCCAAGATGGCTTGACTGATTGTGAGTTGGACAGATAACAAACACATTTATTGGAGGTCTTTTTTTATCACAATCAGGGTGAAGCAATTTTAGAATGACCTCAATAGCAATTTTAGAATATTTGAACTATAGTGTTTGAATTCATGTATTTCATAATTTCTGCATATTTGACTTTTGTTATGAGGGAGTTTTGTATGAGGAGAAAAAGGTATTGAAAACAGTTTACAGTCCTGTTTTCATATCATGCACATCAAAATGAAACTTTATTTTTTTGTTCACTTTGCAGGATGACATCTATAAGCTGATTGACCATGACCCCACCATTGTGGAAAAAGACCGTGACCATGACCCGGCCGGTTGCGTTGTTAGGTGAACTAGCTTATACTCTTATTTAGGTTTTTTTGTTGATCATAAGTATTTAGAAATCATGTAAATATCATGTTGTGAGTAGGTATTGATGTTATTCTGTTTCTTCTTTTTTTCTTTGATAGGCAATGTAACTGAAACATAACTGGCCTACTTACTCTACGAACCCCATATTGTTAGGAATTGGTGTTAGATGGAATCCTTTTTAATTATTACAGGCTATTGGCAAAAATTTGGACCATGTCTTGATTTGTTTGTCATCCCACATTGGCAGTTAAGTATAGATAACTTATAATAGGTTAGATATTAATTTAACTAAAACAACGGCCCTATGGCCGTTCTTTTCATGTAAACTACAGTAATTTTACCATTAGAAAATTTCAAAAAAAAAAAAAAAAAATCGGTTGAAGCCGTCGAAAACGCCAATGGTCCTGTTTTTCTCAACATTTATATGACAGCCATTGGGCAGTCGTTTTAGCAAAATGGCTTCATTTTTTAAGACAGCTGCTACGACGGGCAAGGGTCTTCGTTTATGGCCATGTTTAAAGACACCTACAGATGTGGAGATACTCAAAACAATCAGGCATAATAGAACATGTGTGTTAGGCAGTGATGAGGAAGTGGCACTTTCTCTTCAACCAGTTATCCAGGGGGATTACCATGGAGGTTGGGACTTTATGAATGGTTACCTAGCCAGGGTGTTTGAAGACGTTAAACAACATACTCAGAAAAGGTGGCCCAAATGGCGAGCAAGCCGCAAAATTGGTGTGATTATTTCAGCAAGCCGTGGGCAATTCTTTCCTTGATAACAGGCATTTTTATTCTCATTCTTACCTTTTAGCAGACCTACTTTGCTGTCTTTGGCTTTTTCAGGCCCCCTGCATAGTTCTAATTCTATCATATCAGTACTGAATGTTTGATCATAGTGCACCTACTTAAGATTACTTTTCAAAAAATAAGATATTGGATAGTGATGGTTATCATGCATTGTTATTCTTGGTGTGCCCAATATGAGATATGCTTAAAACTTGTCGGTGTTTTTTTTTTTTTTTTTTTTTTTTTTTGAGCATTCCCTTTCTTCACTTTGATGCAAGTTTAATACCTGTTTTACTTTTCCACATCTGAAGGAAGTTTTTATTTCAGTAAATTATAGCTATGATAACATAACCAGGAAGAAGGAAATTGGAATAGTTGCAGCAAGCCCCAAAAGTGAATGTAGTATTGGCTGAAATACAAGATCAATCATTTGGTGGACTCCTACTCATATTAGAGTAAAAACTGCCAAATCCCTAGGAAAAATGCTCATTTGAATGGTTCAAATTTTCAATAGGCGGGTATCACTTTCGTCTCCCTGCCATGACTCTTGCTTAAAACCCCGTCACTAATGTCACTATTATATATAGGCATTTGAATTTTGCGATGTGGCCCTCCACGTGGCTATTGCACTTTATATCTGCGTGGAACTAATGCATAGGGCTTGTTTCTTTACTGAAATTTGTAGAATTTTTGTTTGCCGAATTTTGAATTAATTCTCAGAAAAGGTGAAATTTCTAAATGCTCCCTTTCACTTGAACAATTAGAAATTCTGTAAAAAGGTAACAGGGTTGGAATTCATGTAATTTCAAAGGTCATTTGAGTACTTTTAAGTAACTGGAATTTTAAACTACTTGTAAAGAAACTTGCATTTGCAAATGTCAAAGAATAAGATGTCACCTCCATCTACAAGGACAAAAAAACTCCAACATGACGAATTCTTATAAAAAATTACAGTAAAGAAACAGGCCCATAATGTCTTTGAATAAGAAAAATAAAATGGTCCCATGCTTTTCAGGAATTATCTTCCATCAATAGATTTTTATTAAATTAGAATGATGCGGGGATTCTTATACATTGTGACCGTATATATTTATATAGAAATGACTTTATACATTAATAGGTGATGATGCACAAAATGGATTTGCGCACCATGTGTCAGATATGAGCAATAAATGTAATAATTAAGAGGAGAGAGAGATTTATAGTGATTCGGTCAGTGTGACCTACGTCCACTTCAGAAGGGCAGAGGTTGCCGGATATGTTATTTCTCAAGTGTCTAGAGATTACAAACCTAGGAGAGTGTGTAGAAGGGAGAATATTGCTTGCCCCCCAAGTGCTGGTGGGGCTCGTCTATTTATAGTCTTCCCCTAACAGATGGGGACGACTTTACATCAACGTAAACTCTAATTAGATGGAGCGTTCGAACTGTCCTCGATGGGCGAGGTAGTTGGGATATTCTCCGCAGGACTTGGTAAAAGCGGGATGTGGATTGACTATTTCCAGCAGGATGTGGACTGACTATTTCCGAGCGACGTGGGTATCCTTGACGTGGCCAGGCCTTATGGATCTGGGCTTGAACCTCAACGGACCAAACAGATCTTCGTAAACTTTAAGCCTCAGCTCATTACGTACTGGGCCACTTGGGCCTGACTCATCATTTGAAAGGGGGGCATTTTGAATATCCGGGTTTCTTTCGCATTCAAATAATTTTGTCCTCCTTCCTGTCATCTGCAAAAAGGAACGCCCAAGGTGCTGCCCAGCAACCGGCGTTGGACGGCCATGACGCAAGTGCTGGCCTGGCCCCAGGCCCTGGGCCGATACATCTGGCTGGCGAGGCGGATGCCGCACGTGCGGGCGAGGCAGCCCCTGCAGGGGCGGGCAAGGCAGCCCAGGCGGGTGAAGATGGCGCTGTGGAACCCGAGGGTGCTGGGGCGTCAGGCGCAGCACGCGCAGGGGGGTCGGCGTCGGGCGCAGCACTCGCCGGGGCGCAGGACGCAGCACGCGCAGGGGCGCAGGGTGCTAGGGCGTCGGGCGCAGCACGCGCCGGGCGCTGGGGCATCAGGCGCAGGACGCGCAGGGGCGCCGGGCGCTGAGGCGTCGGGCGTAGGACGCGCCAAACTGATCGCCAGAGGGTTGGGCGCCGATCTAGCTCTTCTGTTTTTTTTTTTCTTTTTTTCCTTTTTTAAAGTGATGTCAGACTCACATTACAATATCTCATTTAACTCATGTGAATGTCAGCCTCACATTAGAATACCTCATTTAACCAATGTGAATGTCAGACTCACATTATAATATTTTATTTAACTCATGTGATTCTTTTTAACTTCAACTCCATTTGCAGAACTTCAACTCCACGCCTGAAGTGGAATGGATATTAAAATAGTGGGCCCCACGGGTCAAAAACCCATATTACCAGCGGGCGCCCAAGCTACTGCACAGCGTGCAGCGGGCGCGACAGCGGGGCGTGCAGCAGGCGCGGGTGCGGCAGCGGGCAGGAGATGCTGGACGCCTGTGCTAGGCGCCTGGGAGGTCTAAGCTCTTGTGCTGGGCGCCAGGGAGGTGCTGGGCGCCTGGTAGGTTTGGGTGCCCGAGAGATGTTTGGGTGCTTGTTCTAGACGCCTGAGGGGGGTGCAGTCAGGACTACGCTGCTCAGGCTGGGGGCCAGGAGAGGCGTTAGTACCCAGGCGCAAGTGCCAGATGGATGAGGCCCTGTTGTTGACATTCAATCTAATTTAGTCCCGCGGGTTGTAGAGGGCCTGAATTTCAAAAACGTGCCAGGCAAAAACAACGTTATTCCAACATAAAAAATATATATATAAAATGATTACCTGGAGAGAGGAGGCTGCTTGCATGAGAGCAAAGACAGAGTTTGAAGACCGAGCTTTCGACGACCCATGAGAGAGCCCCTAAGCTGGAGGTATGGGCTACCTGCTTGAGAGCAGTGCAGAGGCCAAGCTTTTGGCGACTCAAGAGGAGCCGTTCAGTTGGAGATATAGGCTGCCTGCTTGGGAGCAGTGCAGAGGACAAGCTTTTTGGCGACCCGCGAGAGGGCCGCTAAGGTAGAGATAGGGTGCATGTTTGATAACAGTGCAGAGGCCAAGCTTTTGGCAACTCGCGAGAGAACCGCTAAGCTGGATATATAGGCTACCTGTTTGTGAATAGTGCAGAGGCAGGTCAAGCTTTTGGTGCTCCGTGAGATGATTCACCTCGTCTTGGCCTGTTGATTTCCTCAGCGTTCATATATTTTGAGCTTTTGCCAATAGTTCTGGCATGCTCTTTGGTGGTCACTTCATTACTGAAAAGAGGAAGTTTGATGACCGGAGACCTCCTAGGAAGGCGCTCATGCTGACCTTATTATCGGGCTCCTCTACCTGAAGAACCTCCTCGTTAAAACAAGTGAGGTAGCTCCTCAGGCTCTCGTCTCGATCTTGTTTTATGTTGAACAGATAGGTGGCAGGCTTTAGTTGGCGGCGTCCACCAATAAACTGTGCCACAAATGATCTGCTTAGTTCGGCGAAGGAGCCTATGGAGGCCGGGGTGAGACTAGCAAACCATTGTCGTGCGGAACCCTTCAATGTGGTTAGGAATGACCTACACATAATCTCGTCGGGGACATTATGTAGCTGCATCAAGGTCTTAAAAGTTTCAAGGTGGTCCAGTGGATCCTTCGTTCCATCAAAGGTCTCCACGGATGGCATTTTGAACTTCCGAGGAAGTGAGTAGTTCACCACGTCTGGCTTAAACGGTGTGTCCATTCGCCTGACTAGGTAATCCACTGTCTCTGGTCCCTGTGCCTTTATGGCATTGAAGACATCACCAAGCTGATTTTGCATTTCCTTGATCTTCTCGTCCCAGTGATTGGGGGCTTCCCTGGATGGATCGTGGAAATAACTCACATCCTCCATGCTTTGGTTTTCACTTTCCCCCTCTTGGAAATGAGGATCCTCCCCATTAGAAGCCATTAGAAGGAGAGGGAGGATGTGGAAGTCCTCCATGATTTGCTCCCCCCGAAGGCGGAGGTGGGGGTCCTCCAAACTGTGCTCCACCCGGAGGTGGAGGTCCTTCGTGATGGCCACCAGCTCCCAGAGTAACTCCAAAAGGGGCGCCCAGGGGATGGGCTCCTTGGTGCCCCTGGGCGCCCTGGAGAGCCCCGTGAAGGGCGCCCTGGGGATGGACGCCCGGGGGAGGAGCTCCCCGGCGTGGAGCTCTTGGATGCCCCGGGCGCGGTGCTCCTTGTGGTATTCCTCCAAATTGTGCTCTTTCTTGCCCCCCTGCGAGCATGAGTTGTAAGATTTGCTGGTTTTGAGTCACCAGCTGCTGCATGGTCTCCAACATTTGTTGAGGAGTGGGAGCATGAGCATTTGGGGCAGGATTCGTTGGTGGAGGATCATTCTCGCCTTCTCGCGAGGGATTATCCTCTGGTCGTCTTGCAGATCTAGTGGTAAACGCCATAATTTTGAAAAAAGGAGGATTCTGAAGTGAGAACTTTTGTCGGTTCCCCCAGACGGCGCCAAACTGATGATGCACAAAATGGATTTGCGCACCACGTGTCAGATATGAGCAATAAATGTAATAATTAAGAGGAGAGAGAGATTTATAGTGGTTCGGTCAGTGTGACCTACGTCCACTTCAAAAGGGCAGAGGTCGTCGGATATGTTATTTCTCAAGTGTCTAGAGATTACAAACCTAGGAGAGTGTGTAGAAGGGAGAATATTGCTTGCCCCCCAAGTGCTGGTGGGGCTCGTCTATTTATAGTCTTCCCCTAACAGATGGGGACGACTTTACATCAACGTAAACTCTAATCAGATGGAGCGTTCGAACTGTCCTCGATGGGCGAGGTAGTTGGGATATTCTCCGCAGGATTTGGTGAAAGCGGGATGTGGACTGACTATTTCCAGCGGGATGTGGACTGACTATTTCCGAAGCGACGTGGGTTGCCTTGACGTGGCCAGGCCTCATGGATCTGGGCCTGGACCTCAACGGACCAAACGGATCTTCATAAACTTTAAGCCTTGGCTCATTACGGACTGGGCCACTTGGGCCTGACTCATCAATAGGTTTTCTTTTAATCAATCATGTGGATGATGGTGTATGTTTTTCTATAGCAGTTGTGACATACATTGGATCTTTCATCTCTAATGTGTTCAAGGTCTTTTTTTTTTACATATAACTACCTTTTTTTTTAAGAAAAGTAAGCAATTTTCTTTTTTTTAAAGTAAGCAAATGTAACTGCTACTTATTTTTTTCACACACAGAAATATGGTGCGATGAATGGAGTACATTTTAACTACAAAAAGGACAGGTTGATTTTTTTTCACAAAGATAACTTAACAGTAACCGCACGAAAACTGTACAAGAGAGAGAACAGTCCAAGCAAAACAAAAGCAAAAGACGCCTAATTACAAGCCTGTATGGGCATAACACTATTTGCATCCTGGTTCCTAATAAGATAAGGAATACCTGTACTAAATCAAAATTAAACATTTAAAGAAAATGGCGGCTCACAGTTTTCACCTGGATATTCATGGTTCAAACTTTAGCTAGATCTTCCTCCATATGTGGGCTCTCTTTCCATTTGAGTTCGCTTTCTTTTGTCTTTTACATGCCTCTTTTCCACTTAAGTGGGCTATTTTTCCATGTGCACTGAGCACTTGACTTGGGTCCCAGCCTTTTTGGGGTAAAAAAAATAAATGATACATTTTAAAAGTTCCCTGTAGGTCCTTCAAATAAAAAATAAAAAAAAGCTGTTTTATGTGAAGAGGTAATGCGTTCCTAAACAAAATCAGGAATCGAGGATTAAGCTTTGCCAGCTGACTTGCTACATGATTTCTAGATCTTCTGCAAAAAGAGACTTTCTAGCAGAAATTAGATTTTAAAATAGTGGTGGCGCCTTTCCAAAGATAACATAAATTGTCATGAGACATTCTGGAAGTCTTGTAGAGCATGAATTGATATTGTTCAGAGAGGCTTCTTCAATTATAATATTGATTCCTTTTGGCAGGTAACTTTAGATTTTTACTCACGTAATATATATTTTAACTTTTTCTCAGGGTGAGTTGATAGTGAGGTCATATAAATATCAAAATTGATGGAAATTAATTAACATTGCAATTTAGATGCCGAGCATGGGCAAGCCAATGTCTCTAAAACATATAGACACTAAAAGATGTGTACTAACATAGAAATACTCCTATCAAGTGGTAAGGAGTGACGGTTCCCAGCTGACTATTCAGAGTTCGAAATTTGAGCATGTCCTCTCTTCCTTTGTGTGCGGGCTATTTTTCCACTTGAGTAGATAGGGATAAAAGAATTGTTTGACCCCAATACCATTGATCACATTTGAATATGGTTAGAGTAAAAAACTAGTAATTTTCAATTTAGATTCTTTGAAAAAAAAAAAAAGCTAAGCCATTAAAAATCACTATCTTTTGAGGCAAATTTCATTGCAATCTGAATTGCACCAACTTTTGTGTTTCATCCTCTGTTTATTTCAAGAAAAATGAGATAGAATTCTAACTAGTTAAAAACCAGAGTACAGTTGTGGGTGGCCCGTCGAGTTGGACATTGACACTGCCAGGGCTAGGGTGGCAAATAAGAGTGTTCCTGTCCAGTTTTGAGCTGGTGAAAGCCTCTGCTAGCCTATATCATTAATTTATAGGGCATAATTCTCGGGCATAGACAGACAGTAGGCTTCAAATTTAGGGCCAGGCCCAACCCCTTCGCGAAATCTATGCACCTTTTATGCTCCATATGTTGGATTAGGCCAAGGTGTTATGTATTGAAGGGGCCAAGCTATGAACTGTTCGGCCATTAGCCAAGAAATTTTCGTACTTGCTGCATATTGTTCTACTACATTTACTTTAGCCTACTGTCATTCTTATCCATGAATTTCACATGTACCAGCTATATTGGAATTTGGGATATATACAGCTCGAATCCTATGCCCCTCCAACCAATATCTCCATGTTTTCGACTCTTTAAAAGGTCCTCTTTCTTTGCTAGAATTCGATGAATTCTTTCTGGTTCAAACATAATGGGATTCCTATATGTTCACTTATATTTGAGCATTCAGAAATTCCACAAAAAAGCAAAGGAGTTGGAAGTCTTGAATTTTCAAAGGTCATTTGAGGCCTTTCGGGTGGCTTGAATTTTAAAATGCTTGTGAAGAAATATAACATTTTCATATACCAGGGGACAAGATGTAACATGACCAAAAAAATCCAAGATTAGTAATTAAAGAAATAGGCTCTAAAATAAATAATGCTATCAACAGTTTGGCCTAGGGGTGTAAATTGGGCCAGCAGGCTATGATTTAATAAGCCAATTCAATTGAGAAGCCATTGGATTTATCATGCAAATTTCGCCATTGAAACTTATCAGGCTATGATTTAATAACCTGGAGGCCTCTCCAAACTACGGGTGGCAAAACCTGATCACTCAACCTAGAAACCAAGTTGTGTTTGGGGCAACCTGAAGGTCCTGAACAAACTAAATAACCCATTTAAACGGGTTAGGTTAGAGTTGACCCGCATTTCTAGAGCCACTTCAATGGTTTGGTGATTTCTTATTTTTGATTCCTAGAATAGTATATATTTAGTGGAATGAGCTGAACTTGCATTGGGCTTCTCTGGCTTTTAATGCAACTTAATTTTTAACCTTATTGAAATGGATTATACAAAAAAAAGAAATGGATTATACTTGGACCAAACATCTAGAGGTTAGATCTGTTTCAAGTGGGTTAAATGTGTCAACCCAAATGGATGGAGTTTGTACAGGTCCGATTGGGCGGACCCGCATTGAGTGCAGTTTGGGATTAACTAACCTATTTCTAAAATAGGGGGGCCACTAGTTGGGTCTCACGTCTCGACCAATAGAAAACTATGGTCAACCAGACCTATTTTTACCCAACCCTGCTGAAAAGTGTACTTCCCAGATCAAATGGTTAGCATTGTCAAAAGGAGATCTTTCAAACACCAGCCCACCTTAATTGTTATGCTTTCAGGTGGGCATCATAGACCAAGTAATTCAATGAGGAAGGATGACCTGCACATTCTTGAAAATTACTCTTATATCATCAATAATAGGATGGTCCACCATCCATTTTGCCAGATGAATGTATTTCATTCTCTCTTGATTTATTCTCTTTTTTATTTGACCATTATTTTCATGTCTCTTTAACTGTGCCTTCACTTAAATTCAGCAAATCATGAAAATTTTGGAATTGGGTATCCATTTTAAATTATGGAATTTAGGGCGCTTGCCTTATTTTCTTCGCATTTGTGAAAATTGGAGATGTGATTAGGGGTGTGTGGTACTGCTTGATAACAGCCTCTATTTGACTTCATGCCCTGCCCAAAACAATAAAAAAAAAAAAAATCCTATAACCAACCATTCAGCCAAAACATTTAATTAACTTGGGTAAGTAGTCTTTATTAACATGATAAAGCAGGACAGGACAGCTTTGAAATTTGGTTGCCAAATCACAAAGGACATGGGCGCTGCCCTACTTGTGGACTGCTCAATAATATTATGACTTTTCATTGTCCGATTGGCATGACCCTCTGTCTGAAAAGTGCACCATCAATTCATTTTCATCAAACTGTTCAACAAATGAAGAGAGAGTCTCTTCAATCAATTTTATCATCTATATTATAATCTAATTTTGAAATTTTTATACCCAACAGGTGCAACTTAGTCCATTTCATTTTGTGATAGTTTCCTCGAACTCGCGAGTATAATCTTAAGTTCAAGAATAGACCTCGACATCTATAAAATATAAACTCTCAAGCTTGCAACTGAATCACGTTTCAATTATTTATGTATTCTAAAATGAGAAAATTGTTTTAGACATTATTGGGCTCCATAGAAAATGAATCAACATGGTTTTGGGAGAACGTCTATTCGTTGTAATGAATCGTGCCATGAATCTTCGTTAGTTCTATGTGGGACACTTGTCCATGCCCTATGTGGTCTAGTGTAACTCTAAACAACAGTTTAACCCTTACCCACCCGTGGGCTCTCATCCTACTTGTGTGAGCTTCCTTACCGTGTGTGGGGATTCTCTTCCCATGTCTGTGGGCTCCCTTGGGTTCCAGCTCCCTTGACCCTTATCTCAGGTTTTGGGCATGGACCTAGATTCTCAAGTATCTTCATCTCAAGAAGAAAAAAAAAAAAAAAGTTTGCATGGTCTACGAACAGTTTTCATCTTTTCTTTTTGAGCTAAACCTCTCTTGATTTAATGTAGGAATAATGGAATAAGAAAAGGGATTCTAAGTATTTAAAGAGTAGTTTATTATTAATTTATTTATTTTGGCTTACTAATCCGAAGTGATACTATAAACCTGTTTACGCAAGGATCGAACTCTCGGCATGTGTGTGATACTAGGTGCCAACACCAATCAAAAGTAAGTGTCTTACCAAGAGCACTTTATTTATACCCTACCCTTTTATAACTGTATATGACATTTTTTTATAACCCTATCAATTAATTTGGATCCATTCATCAATTGAATTATATGTGTCCCACCACTTTAGAGGTCCACGGCGTACTTGTTACTTCAGCGAGCCTCCATCCATTCTATTTTGCTTCATGTGGGAGATTTGGTTACATTTTCAACATTTGGGTGTCCCAAGATTTCATTACATTCTTAAAAAGAGTTTTCTGAGAACCTCAAGTTGGCTCATCTCTCTCAATTCCCGTTCAGTGGGATATGTTGAACCCGCGCTGGAGCCCACTTAATGACTATCGAGGTGACAAAACTTGACCCCACCTGCTTGGTCGATCGGAATTTGTCCGTCCAACCCGACCATCATAAAATGAGGGTTGGTCATGGATCAAGGTTTTCGTGACCCACCACAGAAAAAAAGACTGGATTAACCTCCCCATATAAGTTTATTTTATTTATTTATTTTGCTAAGTTGGCCTTCACACTAGGAGTGATACTATCAACCTAAAAAGCAAATGATCTTTTTCAATAAAACTAACCTTTATACAAAAAAAAAAAAAAAAAAAAACCTAAAAAATGATTGATCTTGGGGATACGTGTCGTAGTTTGTACCAAGGTGCCACACCACACATATGACTGTGTTGGCCCAACAACCAATTATTGGCTTTTCAATATATACTTTATTTCACCACTGAACATGATGAAAGTAAATGGAACAACAACACTTCATCCTCACAACAAGACAGAGATGAGAACAAAAAATACAAACGGGTGTTGAGTCCTGTGAATTTTTAGCAGGCTTAGATTCCTGACCTCATCATTATGTATATTCTACAGACGATTAGTTCGAGAGTGTATATCACTTTAATTGTAGTTAAATTTATATAAGGTATGTGATATGAATCAGTTAATCAACAACGGTGGACTCCTCCACTGCTCCACAAGTTAAATCAGGTCCTAGCTGCGGCCAGCACCATAGTAGCCACAACATTGTAGCACTCCTTATTAGAGTAACAGTACATCCTGTGTATTTCTACATGTATAGATTCAGATTCTGAGAGGCCGATGCCAAACAGTTGCAGACACTGATTTGATGATCTTTGATTGCCCTTTCAGCGGATCCAATTGAGGGTGACCTAAGCTGATGTAGCAACTGGGACA
This sequence comes from Umbellularia californica, assembly GCA_028538565.1. Taxonomy (NCBI): domain Eukaryota; kingdom Viridiplantae; phylum Streptophyta; class Magnoliopsida; order Laurales; family Lauraceae; genus Umbellularia; species Umbellularia californica. Next base: position 57,787,542 of record JAPQWN010000004.1, on the reverse strand, counting down.
CACAACGTGGTAGATTTCTTAGACTCTCTTTTTGTCAATTCCACCCAAGTCCAGCAATATGGTCATATTGGCACAAATGAGATATTCATGCTCATCAGCCCCACAATGAATTGCCAAGAAAGTGAGAAACAGACAACACAATTTAAAAGCTATAGCTATAAAAAATTGAGCACCACATATTTTTTTTCCTCTGATAGGCACAGAAACAGCTGTTGCTCAGGTTATGCAGCAAATGTACATCCCTTAGATAAACCATTAGTGGAATTCCTAGAATTTCTGTCTGGAGAATTCTTAAATTCCCAGACATAGTGGAATTCCTGAATTTCCCTTGGGCTTGAGCATCTAGGAATTTCACATAAATGCAAAGGGAGTGGAATTCCTGGATTCCCAAAGGTCAAAAGAGAACTTTCAAGTGGCTTGAATCCAGAAATGCTGCTGAAGAAACATGGGATTCAGAAATTCTAGGGGACAACATGTCACATCATGTCTAGAAATTCCTGAACATGGTGAATTCCTGGCAGAAATTCCAGGAAAGAAACAAGGACTTAAGGACCCTGCAAACTCTCCTTGGACACAACGATTCATGCAAGAAAGCTAGCAGTTTTGACTTCTGCTTTCAACTGCTATGATTGCGACAATTTAAATGACTCCACATCTCTTTGGAGTAGAGTTGCAAGGCACCTAAGTAATTTTAACACAGTCAACAGTAATGATAGCTGATCCATTTGTTCAGTTTTATGCCTGAGTTTTGGGAGTTACTTTTTGGCTCTTCTTTTGCCTAGCCGAAGCTGTGGGCTTCATTAGCTTGGCCTACCTGTGGATGTTTTTAAGTTGAACCAATTGTGGGTCTTTGGTGTTTACTCTGCCTTGGATGCTTCTTCATGTCTTTGCGTTGTAGCTATTGGGTTTACCTTTTTGTGTTGTAGCTATTGGGTTTACCTTTTGGAATTTACCTACCATTCCCCACCGCAAAAAACAAAAAGAACTTAATGCTTTCCTCTTTGGCATGTTTTAGTGGCTTTTGTGCTCTGTTTTGATGCCCTCCTGTTGCTTTGTCAAGTTGTCTTCTTTATATATATATATATATAAACAAAGTAGCATGCGTATGTATTGCATCTGCATCTTGATTATAACTAATTTAGAAAGCACTCATCTATCATTCCTTTATATTAAAGGCAGAATCAACCAGCAAACAAATTGACTTTGATATTCAGTGCACAAGTTAGGAAGTGAACGTTACTTTATACGTACAATTGGTCTGATAGAACCAAGTGCATACTTTAGTATGGTATGCCGGCTGAGCTCACGAGGGATCTTCTTGGCACGTGCTTGTATGAATTGCCGAATCATGCATCAGGGTGACATGACATGGATCATTATTCATTAGACAGAATTAAACTTAAAAGTCATATTTGTGACACCCTAAGCAGGTCTAATACCCTGCCCTAATAACCAATAATCACGGATCAATGGTGAACCACCTGGCCACAATGTGAGAACACTCCTTATTTTGATTATTTCATCTTGGTTCGACTCTAAGGACCAGCTTAGCAACTCTACTAATGACTTGCTATTAAGACTCTTCAATATAGAGAATGAAGTTTACTAATTAAAACCTTATACAGGAGATTGCACGGCCAACTCCCTCCACCCCATACTATCTCATGTTCACAAGGAAGGAATTAATGTAGCGTTTAGTTCGCTGGAATGGTTTTAAACAGGAGTGGAATCTAGAGCGGAATGAGTTTGGAATGGAATGAGACAAGAATAGTCATTTCTATTTTAGCGTTTGGTACGCTGAGGAATCTTCCATCTTAAGCATAACACCTCAACATTGCTATTTATAGGGAGATGGAAACTTGAGTCAGATCATCCAAAGATCCTTAGCATTGGCAGGCTATTAACAGATTATGGTCATTGTTGGAATGCATCCTAATCCTTGGATTGTGCAAGATGATATATATACATACAATTCCTCTCTTGTGGACAATTTCTAATCTCTACAACTATTGCTTGATGTTATTCTTTTTTTACTCTTCTTTTCCAGCTATTTGGGCTACTATTTCAAGACAGTTACTTGAGGATCCTAAATGGATCCCTATCAGGTGTGTGTGAAATTAAGTTGCAAACACCACTCAACCATAAATGTGTTGAGTGTGTTGGTAGTTGATGTTATTCAGTTGTTATGTAACTCCATCTCTATATTTTTAGTGGCCTCCTCATATATAGCTGATTTCAAACTTCGGCAACACCAAAGACTTGGAAGGCTGAGGCCTGAGGGCATTAATTAGTCTATCATTCTTGGATCAACAGTCATTTTGAATCACCCAACCAGAGGTCAAGTCCCATTGAAAATGGAAGTTTATCTTTAAATCCAATCTACTAACCGCCGGTCGAGAGTCAAGATAACGGTCAGTTAGGCCTAATGCGTTTCTTGTTGACGTTAAAGTCTTCTAAATTAATGAAAGAAGCAACTTGCAATGACAAGGAAATGGAATTGTAAACCTTTTGGAGAGCGGAATGGTCTCGTCGTAATCAAATGGGCGTTGAATAATGAACACCCTTTGTCTATCTATTAATATGATGCTAAGTACGTAGATGGTGACAAGATTCGAAAGTGGAAACGGATCCTCCAAGATGACATTGACCGACACTTTCAACGTATGAATGTTGACCATCATTTTTTTTCTCAGCAAATGAACATCATTTCATTAAACGGTTTGGCCACTTTATAGGTTGGTTTGGTTAGAGGAGATCTGAGGATTCCTCCTAAAGTTGTCCCTCAGCTAGGGGAGTTCATGGTCCGGGCCAGCCCAATTTGAGCCGAGCTTAGACATAAGGTTTTTATCAACCCTTCTACTTGGACAAACTTTTTGGCCAGAAATTGGGACAAACTCCCATGTGGCACAATCCTAGAGGTGCAACTTTTGAAGTTACACCTCTAGGATTGTGCCACATGGGAGTTTGTCCCAAATTCTGGCCAAAAAGTTTGTCCATTTAGACTTTTTGGGTTTTTATAAATGTGCTGGGCCTTATAAAAAAATTTGGGCCCTTTTATACTTTGGGGGATTGGATTATGTGATAAAAAGCTCGAACCCCAGCTCCGGCCGGGCCCCAAGTAGTATTTATCTGTATCTAGGGCTGCCTGTGAACCCTAAGCTTTCTAACTGCAAAGACCATACATTTAGAGCTTAGATCCACTGTGGCAGCTATTACACGAGAAAGGTGAAACATTTGCCGTGATCTCCATCATTGCCCCCATGCAGTGTGATAATCCAAATTGTGCAACATGCATTCCTTCCCCTACAGGTATATATCCTCAAATTCTAGTTCAATAGAAATGGGTCACGTAGTCCAATTGAGCACATCCTACAGGTATATATCCTCAAATATTCTAGTTCAATAGAAATGGGTCACATCGTCCAATTGAGCACATGACGGAAAATGTGATTGGGAGTTGATGTGGCATTATTTGCATTTCTATCATGTGCTTAATTTGATGATGAATCCAATCTTATTAAACTGAAAATTGAGGATATATCCGTTGATGAGGGGATGAGATGCATCTTGAACAATTCGGATTATCTCTACATGGGGCCCACCATGAAGAACTTGGCATATGTTACACGGTTCCTGTGTAATAGCTGCCCAATACAAATACATAACCCTTAATTTAGTTTAGGCCGCAGCTCGAGCGCCTTTTTGCTCTCTGTTAAGCACGTTTTAAATCTTTTTTTTTTTAATTCTATTTTATTGACAGCAGTGAGTGTGTGTGTCTGTGTGTGTGTGAGAATTCCCCTCATGACTATATAAATCGCAGGATGGCAAGTTCTATATCAACCAATAATAAGAGATTTTTCACCTTTGTAAAAGGTGAAAAATCTGAGGAAGAAGTGGACCAATATAGCAAGGCCATATAAAGGAGAGTTGGTGTATAAGGTTGACAACATGATTTGAACATGTAAGGTCCAGTAAAAGTATAAAACAACATATGTAGGATCCAACCTTTAATTAAAATCTAAACAATTTAGAGTTGTGCAATAATTTATTTGTCTACCGCATGCTTCAATCTCTCTACGTACTGTAGGAAGCGCATTAGCTATCGGCCATGATTGAAACAGTAACATCATAATTCTTCTCGGTGGGGCTCATTGAGTTCCCTACTTGTTTGCATAGAACTATGGAATTAAATATATAGCAATTCATTTTATAAGTGGTAAATATGAAGATTCAAGGTGATTATACAAAAGTAACCATCAATAATCTTCTCTTTAATAGATAGAAAATCAAAGGAATATAGGAAATAAATACACATTCATTGCTCTAGTAATTCAAAACACCAATATATGCATATCCCCCATCATTTTTTTTAATGCATTCCCCCCACCCCTCCCCTCCCCTCCCCCCTCTTAATGATTATGATTTGGATTGCATCCTCTTATCCTTTCTTTAGTACCGATGTACTCTAATATGATTAATCTAATCTGCTAGGAAAATCAAGGTCTCTTCTACGTTGCTACTTTATATCCTTCACCTCTCACATCATATCATTCACAATCCATCTCTTTAATAATTTTTTTGCGGAACTCATTTGACCAATAATTTCTATGATTCAATTAGTATGTTTGTAATGCAAACAAACAAACCCCTAAAGTTGTAGTCCATTAAAAGTCTCAATTAGAGTCCCAATCTATTGTTCTTAGAGATAACCACCTCAACTGACCTGAAAGTCTCAATCAACTACTCTGGCTGTTTGTGAATAATTATTTTTTTATGATTGATTAGATTCAATTTACTTTCTCCAAAATGGACAAGATTTGGAAAATCTACATATATCCATGTGCTCCTTACAAAATTTACAAATGGTCACCTCTTTTATTTTTGTTAACAATCAATTAGAGTTCCTTAGGGGTCATTTGTTTACAATCATTCATGTATGTAAATGATTCATATACATAATGGTTACATTATCATCACCTTTGTTTAAAAAAAATTAATACATAGAATTACATAAATGAGGTGTGAAAAATGGTGTGAATAAGGTCATTTACACACCAAAACTTGTACACCTAAACAGGTATGAAAATCACGTTCACGCCTCTTGCACAAAGGTAGTGGTATTCTTGTGGGCCCCATTAACTACCTTTATTCTTTGTATTCTTGTGGGCCCCATCTTTGTAATTTAAATGCTTCAATCCGTTTCTTATCCAATAAACCCAAGACTCCTCCAAGCTGATTATCTTCAATCTTGACAGATTTTGAATAATTTGTGAAAACTCTCAAACCTTAAATTTAATTTTTTGCACTTTTATGAGCCCCCAATTCATGATCCAAACATTCAATATTCTTATATTAATGATAAGCATCAAGATGTTTAGTTTCATATCTCAAATACTCTTGGGTTTTAAGAAATTTGTGAAAAGCATCCAAACACATTTAAAACCATTGGATGTACTCATTTTTTCATGAAAATGGGATTTTCGACAAACATGGTAATGTATTTCATGTGTAACATTTGCGTATGCTATATACGCATGTATATGTAAAACCCATGTTCTTGGTAGCTAGGCTATGTTTGGGTAGTTGTCTGTTGGGTCCTATTTTGGGGGTTAGGCCTTCTCTTTGCTTCTCAGCTGCTGGTCGGTTCTATACTTGGCAGTTGTTCTTGTGCAGTGCCTTGTTTTGCAGGGGAGCTTTCTCTATTCGGCTGTGGGTAATGTGTTTAGCGAGTGATGTGGCTCGTTGGTTTCTTGCTGCTGCCTTATGCTGGATATTGTTTTGCTAAGCTGAACTTTGTTTTGTGGTGGTGCCCTCTTTCAGTCACTGACTTGCGTAGAGCTTTGTTGTTCTTGTGCTTCGAGGAGCTGTGGGGGTTTCTTCAGCCCCTTGTCGGTTAACTTTTAGTTTATGTTGCTTTTGTGCTCTGTTTTCTTTGTTTTGAGTCCTTCTTGTTTCAGGGTTGGCCTTTATGATTGTTATTATTTGGTTGTATTTTTTTTTTTTTTTTCTTCTCTTTGCCCTGGGGGCTTTGCCCTTCTCCTTTCTCTTAATACAAATTTACCAATTAGCAAAAAAAAAAAAAAAAACATTTTCATATACGCATGTAAAATGCAAACAAGCCCTCAACAATATCAATGAATCATAAATAAAAAATAATAAAAAAAAGGATAAATGATGAAAGAAAAAAGGTCTTTTGACTACTGCAGTGCGTTTCCACTAAAACCACTTGAACAAAGAAGTGCTCTTCCAACTTCCTCAAAGTTTACACTAGGTTAAATTTATCCTTGAGAACAAATATGATAGTTTAAACTTTGATAATAAAAAAATACCATGGTATCTATAGTTGGGTTAGGGGCAATAAGATAATTTTATATTTTAACTTGATTTGACCTAACCAAGGTTAAAAAAAACTAGGTTCACCATAAACTATTTTTTTCAGTAAAACAGTACTAAAAACTAATTCATGATTGTGTCTTTCTGCAAAATAGAATTTGTTTCAGCTAAAGTAATGATATATTTAATCTGACTACCTATCAAGGTGGTTGATTGGTATTGTTGTAAGAATATAGGTCTTTGTATATAAAAGACCAGAAGTGACGGTCAATTGTACATATTAGAGAGGATTGGTGATTTTATGTTACTTTCCATAAAGATTTTCTTATATCAAACTCATGTCAATTAAATGAAGGTTTACAATGCTAAAAGGCCATTAAATAGAAGTCAACTAAATTGCATAATTCCCATGGTTCAATCAAAATCAGGTCTAAGAAATGTTTTATCCTTTGTTAGGGAAAAATTCGTCCTATTTCATTTAATGGTCAAAACTTTCATCAATTACTACCAAAGTTGGTTGATTGAGATTAATAGTGGTAAAAATCAATTAAAATGAAAAATGCAGTTGGATTTTTTGTAATTAATTACAAAAAAAAGTGTGCGCAGAAAATTTTTCTTTTCACTATTAGAAATATCTGCATTTCTTGCTTCAAAGTTCTCTCACCATGAATTAAGAAGACCTCAACAAGACATAGGAAATCATGATAGAAACTAAAAAAACTCCCTTTCTTTTTTGGGTAAATTAGCCAACAGTCCATGAGCACAGTCTTCTAAGGCATCAAAGACAATAACTTTTTCTCTAATGTCTCTATTCCAGACAGCTGGAGATATTTTGGTGAAAAGTCCCTAATATGCCACGTCATATATTTTCATGACTAATTTGCCCTTTTCAACCCTCATTTCTAGGCCAAGTTCTCTCTTATTCTCTGTTGTCCCAGAGAACTCCTTCCTTCTTCTTCTCACTCATTTTCCATGTTTTATTCGTTTCCATGGTTGTAGAGTATCTTTGCAGAGCACATTCTGTCGCCGCCATGACTTCCGATTTTCTCTCTTTCATTTTTTCAAAGATGATAACGGTTTTTCTTTCTCTTACTCTTTCATTTGAAGTCTCTTCCAAATCTTTCTCTACAACTGATTTAAAAGAGAGCAGTTTGCTCTTTTGCTTGTTTTCCCTCTCTCTCTTTTCTCGATTGAATCATGGTCATCAAGTGTTCTTGTTTTGGATTTCGATTTTTATTAGATTTTGGTTTTCCGTATTCTGACTTGTGGAGTGGCCGAGCTTAGATAAATTTCCCAGAATCTCTGATAAACTGGACAAAAACTCAGATAAATTTGCCAAAACTCAGATAAATTATCTGAGTTTTGGCAAATTTGTCTGGGTAAATTTATCTGAGTTTTTGGCAGAAATCAAGAAGGGGAAGCATTACTTTGGTGTCAAGGTTGTTCTCTTCTAGCTCACCGGCCATGTAAATTATGTTGGGCATCTCTGGGAGTTGATCGAGAGCCAGCCCTTATTCATCCTAGGTCCCTTGTAATCTTGTGGAATGAAAGGTGTCTTATGCAAGTCAAGTTTTCCAAAAAAAAAAATCGGCTACAGAGAGCTCAAGCATACTCTTGTTCAGGACGGAGGGTTTTTTTTTTTCTAATTTGGAAGGACAGAGAGTGGGGTGCCAAATGAAGCAGTGGCTCTTGACGGATGATTATTTTTTTATACAGTAACATACATTGTAAACTTTTGAAAGGATACACTGATGTTATTATGTTTCTCTTTTGAGTGGTTTCATTTTCTTTTAAAATTCCTAGACCATCTTGTAGTTACATTGAGGTGTGGAATTGAGCGCCATCGACCCAAATCAGTAGGCACAACCTGGATTGAATATCTTTCTGCCTGCTACCACTACTATAACAGATGAAGGACTGAAAAATCACTTTGACTTTGGTTATTCAAATCTGTAAGTCTCTAGCCTCCCTTCATTCGCATTTCACATCATTACAAAAAGCAACACAAATTTATCCAAACAGAAAAATTAACAGCAAACTCAAAAAACAGGAAATTTATCTGAGTTTTTCTAAAAGCTTATGTTAATTTCTGGTAAAACTCATTTAGCAAATTTATCTGAGTTTTATCTAAGTTTTGCCAGAACTCAGATAAATTTGTCTAGCTAATTTATGCATTTCCTGACGTGTACGGGGGCTTTTTTGTCTTTTTCACTGCATCAATTTTACGAGAGGACTGCCGCAGATACGATAAAATACCGTAGACCTTAGACTATAAAAGTAAATGACAAGGGACCTACCAACAAAATCCCCTTCTGTTTTTTCCTCTCCTCTGTATTCTTATTCCTTTCTTCCTTGAGAACCAGTAAAAGTAAGCAACCATCAAGTGGCCAACTTTATTAATCTAATACAGTGGAATTACACAGAAGACCCATTCAAAAACTTCCAAGGCCGGCAACACAACCAAACACGAACTCTGTGGATCTCCTCTACCTCTTCACATCAAAACCTCACCGCAGGTGCACCAATTTAGGTACGCCTGAACCACTTCTATTCAAGAGATGGGCCCCATAATGGAGTCGGGATTCTCTCACTATCTCATGTCATTAGTCATTACTCATGAGGTAAGCGGTGCGTGTAATTTAGTGTTCGCGCGTTTTTCTAAAGAAGTCCCAATTTTAGTTGGGCTAAGACTGCGTGTTTCGATGTAGGGTCAAATAAAATAAAGTGAAGTAAAGCCTCCATTATCTGCCTTCATTATCCGGACAATATAAGACAAGTGGTCATATCTAAAGTACACAAATTCAAAAAAAAAATCTTTTTTTTCAAAAAAAGAAAAGAAAAAGTCAAACCTTTTCTCCACTAAATGACACAACAAAATATCAATTTTTTTACATAAAAATTCAAAAAGATTAACTATTAAAGCAACTAAAAATAAAATACCATCATAATCTCCTATATTTGTTCACTCTTAATTTGATCTTTCACCTCACTTTACTTCAATTCGCTATCCATCCAAGCACGCTCTAAGATATATACCATGTACCATTTCAAAAGCTTAAGCTGATAGGTGGAATGCGCAATACGTATATGAAGCCTGTCCAACTCACGATTTGTGAGATATGAAATATGGGACCTCACAACACTCTCCTGTGCGTGCAGCCCAACATATATCGTGGCAACCCAGTCCTTTTGTGACGCCCCGGAGTCCCACATCGATTATAGAGAGGAAAGTGAATGGAGTTATGTGTAGAACTTACACCCTTACCTTGCATGAAGCCTTTTGATGGTTGAGGCCCATCAGAAGCAAAACCATGAGGCCCGTGGGCCAAAGCGGACAATATCATGCATGGGTATTGGGTGGGGCGTTACAAATGGTATCAGAGTCGACTCTCGACTAGTTTTAGTGTGGGTCCCCTGCCGTGGTCCGGTGAAAGTGGGTGGGTCTCCATGTGGGCGGGCCAAGAGGGCTGGCAGGCTACAGGGACTGGCAGTGGGCGGGCCAAGAGAGCTGGCAGGCTATAGGGACTGGCAGGCTACTGCACAGGGACGTGCAGTATGTGTAGAACTTACACATTTACCTTACATGAGGCCTTTTGATGGATTGAGGCTCATCAGAAGCAAAACCGTGAGGCCAGTGGGCCAAAGCGGATAATATCATGCATGCGTGAAGGGTGGGGCGTGACACCTTTAACACCCCTTGCTCCACAGTGATGCCCACATATTACAATCTCTAACCACTGAAAGTGAACCTCTGTAAGATTAAGCATATAAAGCGACATCCCAAATCTTGCCTCATCTCAAATACGAGTATATCTCATTTAAAGGAGAGGGCATCTATTTTGAGCAATTTATGATTTCAATAGTGGGGCTGTACGGCGGAATCCCAATCCCCTCTCGGGAAAGCGCGAGCGTGACACACACAAAATCCGCACTTTCTACCATGGATAGTGCAGACCTGAACAACATACCCGTTTACCATGTTCGCGCCTGTCACTACGCTACGCCTGCGGACCACTGCGAGGAGACTAACGTCAGGAGAAAATCAAACGTGCAGCCTGGTTGGGGCAGAAGAAGTCAAGTAAATTTTTTAACCAAACATATATGGGGCTACCTGCCTGTTTCCGAATCCCCACACATTTTTAAATACGGGTACTTGTAATATTCTCCCACACTACATTTCCGTTCTTTCTCTTCTTCATCGTCTCTGTTGTCGCAGTATATTCCCCCTATAGAAATAGATAAAGGTCTTCAATAAATCTCTTTTCTTGTACACAGAAAGAGAGGGAATGGATAAAGGGAGGAGGTTTGCAGTGCTGATGTGTGACGAGGATTCGGATTTCGTGAAGAAGAGATATGGGGGTTATTTTCAAGTGTTCTTGGGATTACTTAAGGAAGAAGGAGAGATCTGGGACATGTTTCGGGTCTCTCTTGGAGAGTTTCCAGAAGAAGAAGAGCTTGAAGATTACGAGGGTTTCGTCATCACAGGCAGCTGCAACGATGCTCATGGAAATGACCCATGGATCTGCAACCTCGTCTCTCTCCTCAGGAAACTAGATTCCATGCACAAGAAGCTCCTCGGCTTCTGTTTTGGCCACCAGGTATCACTCTCTCTACGTTTGTTTGGATGTTGTGATATGGTCAGATTTTTCTACCTATAGTCTGTCTATCTCCATGGTCCGAAGTGACCCTTCCTTTGGACGCAAACAAAAACACCATTTCACGTGAGTGGGGTTTGGATTTTAATGCATCTAACACCTCATTCGGAAATTCGATTCAACGGGCATACAACACGTACGGGAAAGGTACTCACACACCCGCAAGTGGGAAGAGGACCCCCCTGTTTGGTCCAAACAGGACTCAGGGGGTGAGGAGATGTCATATCAATGACATCTCATCTCCTCAACTTGAAAAGGAAAAAATTTTGCTTTCCTTGTGGCACCCCTGTGTGGTCTAAACAGGGTTTTCCTGTTTGGACCAAACAGGGGATCCTCTTCCCTGCAAGTGACAACACCCGATCCAAGCCCCTCGTTCCCAAACACTCTTGTTTGTCTGTACAAGGGGTGAAATAAATTTAAGATAAGGGTTAAAGCAAAAGTTTTTTTTTTTTTTTTTTTTTTTTTTTTGCTATCGGAGGGTTCCCAATCATTTGGGCTAAACTAATCCATCCGGACCCAGAGGAAAGCCGGGTAAACTCCCTTGTAGCCCCAGTGTAATAATGCAGTTTCGAACCTACAACCTCCGAGTGCAAACCGTGGCCTACGCCAACTGAGCTACCACTTGGGGTTAAAGCAAAAGTAAGAGAAAGATACTAGTTAATACCAAAAGCACAAAACAAAATCACTCCTCCCGTCTTATCAGGTACTCTTTTTTTTTTCTTTGATATCGCGTTTGGCAACGAAATCTCTAAGGAAAAGATTTTCTATTTTCATAAAATCATCATAGATCCATGTCTGGCAATTAAAAAAATTATGAGGATTTGGATGAATAAAAATACTCATTTATTAGGATATTCAAATCCGACCATCCACATAAGATTTGAAAATCCTCTCTCAAGTGGATTTGCACACATTACCCTATTTTTCTTAGTCATATACATCGATTCACACTAATATCAATGTGAAATCCTCGACTACACAAATCCCCAGTAAGGAATCTTTGTTCCAATAGTAGTGAAGAATTATCGGATCTATGGATTCATCGCCTGTTAACAAACATGCCCTTAGTGTTTTTTAAGAGAAGCTTTTTGTCATTTGGTGCATTTACTTACAACCCTTTCCCCTTGCTTTTTATCACTTAATTTTATTTCATTTCACCACTCATGTGAATGAATCTTTGGTTATTTCTATAGAGGAGAGGTGACTCATCACCAAGCTACCAGTGGATTGACATTTAATATGAACAGTTAACAAGGATTATTATTCATTTCCTAAGTTTAATGAAATCGGTGCAAAATTGATTTTATAGCTAGCTAGATCAAAAGCCCTATCAGTAAGACAACTGATCCTAAAAAGTTTTCTCGGGTCTCCAATTTGAAAAAGTTGTAGATGATTAAAATCACTCTAAAAGGTTTTTTTTAAGTGCACATATAATTGAAGTCTTTGAATGGTAACTATTTCAAAAATGTAAAGAAGTCATTTGTATGGGGCTTGATCAAATGATACACCCACCACTACCAAAAAAAAATGCGACAAATAGCAGCAGAAAAAATGGATATAGCTGGCAGTTTTTTTTTTTTTTTTTTTCAACCACTAAAGCCAAAAAACTTCTACCGCTGATCCTGCCATTTTACCTTAGATGGTTCATTATGATGCTAACATAGCAGGTTTAGCACAAGAACAAAATTTACACCGCTATTTGTGGACTTTCTGCTGTGCGCTAAACCATTTTTCTCTGCTGCTATTTGTCACTTTTTTTTAGTGCACGGTATCGATCCGCCGTCCAATTAACTTGCTCAAAGTTCTAAATACGACCGATGATGTTTGGTAAAGTGAGGATATAATTTACATCTCCACCTTATATCTTACACCATATTTACATTGTTTCCTACTTAGAGAACTGAGGCAAAACTGTTTTGTAGATCATATATTACTATAAATTTATTAGGAATTCAACTTTATCCGAACTAGCAGTAGTAAAAATGAGAGTGCATTGTACATTGTTAGAAAATAGTAGAAACCAGAAACTCTCGATATTGCGTACAGATCACTGCGGAAATAACTATAGACGAATATGATTAAAAACCATACCTGCGAGATCTTTTTGATTTAATCTCGGTCTTACAGCAACCAAAAAATCTCAAGATCTTCTACTGTAATACTATATACTTGAACTGGCACCAAGGAGTGGGCCTCTTCTGCCAATTCTCCTTTGCTCTCCAAAAACGAGATTTTTCTTACTTTTCTTGTATATAACCTAGAGAGTGGTAGCGCATATTTATAGACTGCAATAAGGACCTTAAGAAGGAAATAAGGATAAACTTCTTATGGAAATAAGAAATCCTAATTCGACCCAAATTTGAATCCTAGTTCCATAAATTACAATTCAATCCACTAAAGAATTATAATTGCACTCCTGGCCTTATTCTCAAAATAATATTTTGAGCTTCTTGTTATTAAATGCTTATTAATATCCCCACGTTAAGATTTCAGATATCCATCGATTAAATAATTAATAACATCTATATTTAATCAATAACTTTATAATTCCTTGAGACCTTACACTTAACTTATTTGATATGTCGGACACAAAGTTCACCTGCAGGGTTTGACATAATCAAAACTTAAAAGCTTCATCAAGAGGATATCATCAATCCCTATTACGGGACGTGGATTCCTTCAATAAACTAATATGCACCATATACGTAGTGTAGTCATCCAATTTACTGAGATTGTTGACCCATAAAAGATCACACTTCTTCGTAAATCAAAATGTCAAACACTAAATGTATGTGTCTATTATTTATATCGGGATTAAGAGTGCAAGCACTCATAATAACCATTTGGATGTTAATCATCTTATATAGTCAGTATAAATACAATAAACCCAAAAAAAAGGTCATGTTCAATACACATAAAGCATACTAGCATAATGAGTCGAAACTATACCGTTTTCCGCAGCCAAGACAAGCCTACTGAAACATTATGTTACAATTGTACCGATGGTGTGTCCAAATCCGTTTAAATCGTGAACAACAACTTATATTCTATAAGACTCGACAAAGAAGTGTTCTGTGTATAAGTAAAACTCTATACACCAACTTTTCTACTTTATAAAATAAAAGACACTCACATACATAATAATTAACAATTCAACCATTTGCCCATACAAAATCCCAGTTAGATGAGAAGGCAAAATATACTAAAAAGTGAATCAGTCAAAAACAAATACATAAAAATATATTTTTAATATAAATTTCCAACGGTACATTTGTACCCAGTGGCCTATAAATTAAATAGAAGAGAAACTGTTGTTGCCCCGAAGCCTCTAACTTTTTCAACAGCGACCACGGGCAATCGTCAGAGTAAAATTTAGCATGAGGGATTTCGCCAGAACATTTATTTTGAGCTAATACAATTCAAACGGCAGAGTCAACTTAAGTGTCATCAAATTTTTCATGATCCAGGCATTCCAGGCCCTATTTTGACTCATGGGCATGATTTCCGGTCGGTAAACCTCAATTGCAGCAAATGTCGTGATTTCCATCTTCATTCAAACGCGTCCTTTTTCATAAAACATGATCCTCGTTTCTGGCATGATCGGATCTTGGAATGTTTGTTGGCTTTTGACGTTGGACAAATGTAATTTTTTGTTTTACTTTTACATCTACATCCAAAGTTGTCATTTTCACAAACCATGGCAAAAGGGTGTCCATATAAAGGGTTTTTGTCAGTTTTTAAAAAGGTAATCTCATAGAATAATTATTTTAAAATGATATAAAGAACCTATTTGAAAGAAATAGTATCGCCTATCAACGGCCATTTTGCAGGTTTTTATTTGATTTTCCAGCCATTATGTAGTTGATCATGGAAAGAGGGTTAAATACTGCAATCACAATCACAGTCAAGTGGTGTTGACACCTTGGTGTTACTGGCATACTTAAAGATCAATCACCGAGTCTTTAAATTTAAAGTATCACTCTTGGCTAGTAGTTCAAACTAGCAAATAAAGAAAAATGAATCTTAATCTTCAAACCAAAGCAACCTTTACTCGGTTTTGACCATGGCCATATGAAGGGGGAAGCATTGGGGGTGGCTATCGGGAATTATAAGTAATAAAAAAAAACCCCTATTGTTAATTAGATTTTCAGCAGTTTTTCATTTCGGGCCCCAAGAAAAAAAAATCCTGCAGTGGTCCCCAAGGCATGTTTTTGGGTTCTGCTCCTGGCCATATAGGTCCACATGTAGTGGGTTTCACCTGCACTGGCAAGGATACTCAATTTTAATTCCTTTATCCCTAAATGAAAAGAAATAATGGTTTCTAGAAATGATCAAATAAACATGAAATTATATTTTATCTGACTCGGATAATTATGCTAGAGGCATTAAACGATTCATCACTAAAAAGCAGCAGCAGCAGCAACAACAGCAACTTTGATGATTTGATACCTGTATTTATTTGGTGCAGATCTTAAGCAGGGCAATAGGAGGTAAGATAGGGCGCGCAGTCAATGGGTTGGATTTGGGAGTGACCACTGTCAACTTATCTTCCTCAAAATTACTCTCAACTCTCCAAATCCCTTCTTCACTCAACATAATTCAATGTCATCAAGATGAGGTTTGTATGTTGCAAACACTACTTTTTGGCTCCATCAACTTATATAGAAGTTATGTTCTTTCTTTTCCATGAAACATCCATTATATCACTTGCTTTTAATTTATTTTTTTTTTCTCTTTTTTTTGTAATGAACTATATCCATGGTACTGAGGTTGTGGTATACAAATACAAATAACATATATGGGGATCAACCAGAACCTGTCCCATTCTCAGTTTAAAAATATCAACACAAAAACCATTTCGAAAGTTAAAAAGGCCAACCAGAACCATTGGAATGATTGGAATCGGGTTCGGTTTTGGTCAGCCAATATAAACCCGACCCATATTTTTAATTAGGTTGGAAATATCAAGATCAACTTGAACCTTGGATTATGTGAGGTCAAGAATTACCACCCCTACATACAAGCAATTAAAATTAAGTGAAGTTTTGCTTCATTACATTCATTGATATGATACCTCATTTTTTGTTTAATCAGTAAGGGAAAATGTCCTGAATGCAATGCAGGTGTTGGAATTGCCTGAGTGCGCAGAGGTGATGGCTGGGTCGGAGAAGACAGGGATTGAAATGTTCATGTGTGGAGACCACATAATGGGGATCCAAGGCCATCCTGAATTCTCCAAAGACATACTCTTGCACCTCATTGATCATCTCCAGAGATGCCAAATCCCAGTATATTCTACATCGCTTCTTTTATTTCTCTACGCTACATACATACCCCTTTGGCCTCGATTTTGTTTGTCCAATTAAGTGAGGAATAAAGGGGACTTCACATTCCCGCCAGTTAGACGAAATACAACATATCATACTACAAAGTACGAAAAAATCGTACTCCTTTAGATCACATCTTGTTTGTATTAAAACCAAGACTGAACTGCTATAGAACATGAGCGAATTTAACTAGGTTTAATACCAACGGGTAGCTCAGTTGGCATATGACCACGGTTTGCACCCGGAGGTTGGAGGTTTGTTAGAATTTTAAGTGTTGGCTAAATTCATGGGTCTAACAAAACTCTAAGTCTTTTGAATTGTAATTCCTTTTTAGAAAAGGACTATGAAGATAGAATATTGGAATGACTCAAAAGAAAAAAGTATGAAAGAATTAGAAGAAGAAAGCTGAAATTCCGGATCAACCAGAATGGGGTCCGCTCGACCAACCGCATCATCATCTCGAGCGAACGTAGTCAAAATAGTCAGACGCTGAAACAGAATCACATCCGCTCAAGCTGATGGTGGGTCCGCTCAATCGGACAAGGCGGCAGAATCCAAAGAAAATTAGAAACTGCTTTTCTAATCATGCCCAAACTGCTTGTTTTAATCCTAATTATCTTAGGCAAACTTAAGCACGACCCAAGGGCTATTCCAATTAGAGACCTCACCTCTCAAAGTTCTGAGTTAGAGATTATCATTAAGAGAATTCTTCTCTAGAAAATTATTATTTTCTAGAGCCGGTTCTTCTGCATCCTTTGTAGAAGATTATTTTCTTGCAAGAAGACTTGAGGAGTCAAGCGCTGGATTGAATCTGTTGCAATTAACAGTGTGAAGTCGTTGAAACGTGAAGCGACACGAGGTAACTTCAGTCCTTGGGTAGGGGATATCTAGGGAAGATATCTGAGTTTTTTATAATTGCAAGATTTATAGTGTTTGATTTGATCCAGTTTGGATAGGTGGTTTTTCACCCCGGTTAGGGTTTTCCACCTTAAATTTGGTGTCCTTGTGGTGTGTGCTTATTGATTTTATTTCCGCTGCATATTGTTTATTTCTGCACACTTTTGGGTTGATTGTTTGAATAGACTAATCTAAATATCACTGACCATAAATCTTTCAAAGTTTGAAATTGCACTACCACACTGGGGCTACAAGTGAGTTTACCCAGCTTCCTTCTGGGCCCAAAGGGATTAATCCAGCCCAAAGGGTTGGGAACCCTCCAATAGCAAAAAAAAAAAAAAAAAAAAAAAAAAAAAATTTAACTAGGTTTAATGGCCATTGTTTAATCTGCACTAGATCACATCTACGGGCATTTTTGCTTCTCATAACGGAGCTGGATTCTGTCAACAGGTAATGAACTAGTCTTTTAACTAATGTTCAATTGGCTAATCGAGGATTTCATATTAATAGAGGTGATTATTTATAAAGATGAACTAATGAGGTTTTTTTATATATATATATATATAATCGAGATGAAACATATTAGGCGGGATATCTTTAAAATTCTCCATAATGTAGCACCCAAAAAGAATTAAAGGATATTGGCTTCTTTCTTTGAAGTTTTACATTACAGGGCATGCTTTTTAATTTTGAATGTATATTTTCGCAGAGTAATCATATTGAAGGGGCAAAGGCAAGCATGGAGGCATATGAACCTGACCAGGAGGCATGGAAGAGGCTCTGCTTGGCTTTTCTCAAGGGCAGTCCTTTGTTGTAGAGACTGCCTTTTTGGATTGATAATCCAAATTGAAACCAGAAGATTTGTAAATGTACCTAGTCCCTGTGTTCAAATTTCCTTTTCCCTTCCAAGAAATAATATTTGTATGTACCTGGATCTCGTAATAGTTATACAGTAACAATAAAATTATTGAATCCTATAAATGCGCCTAGGCATTTTGGGTGTATGGTTAATAATTTGAGATGGCATTAGAGCCAGCACGTCCTGGATTTGAATCCGCACAAGGCAAAAGAAATGCCCATGCCATGTCTTGTGCGGGCGTGTGTTTCAATCTAGGCAATGTCTCGCCGAAAGGGGGGTGTTGAGTAGTTAGTTTGCCGCACTTTTAACGCCTAGGTATTTTAGATGTATTGGTTAACAACTTAAGAAACAACATTGAATTACCCATCTCAAGGTGCATAGTCTATTGGGTGGAATATGTGGTGTTGCTAGATCAAGATAGTTTTTTGTAGGATCAATCTCATGATCTGTATTCAACAATGGCCTACGTAATAAACTTAGACCCAACTTAGAGTGGGGAAAAAAGAGGCCATGGCTCCAGCTATGATGAACTAGTTGAAGACCCGGAAGGAGGCTCAACCTATAAATCTAACAGTAGTCCGTGGCTCAGTGGTAGGTGCTCACTATATCAAATTTATTTAGCTAACCATTTACGCTCCTCCTCGGGCAGAGCCCACTCCTCAACACTCCCCCCTCAGGCAGAACATGGTCAGTGCACTTTTGGTAACTCGCATTTTTTTCGTACCGAGTCGTTCACCCAAAGATTTTAACTCGCGGCCAGTTGGCTCTAATACTATATTAAGTTTCTTTAGCTAGTCATTCATACCAAAGCCTCGAAGCGTTAGTAGATGAAGCATAAATACATTTCAATACTCTCCATCAGGTGTAGCCCACTCCTCAACATACTGTTACAACCTTGCATTGAGACTATAGGTTCAATCAAGTTATGTTACCAATAAAAATGAAATTCATTTTATAACTCTTGACTTTTCATTCCATGGTTTTACAGAAAAGTAATTCTAACCTCCATAATGACCCCTTAAAGGAAATTCTTTTTTGCATACTCAAGGAATAAGTTAATTTTTATCCCTTTTTACTGTGGAAAAGTGTCTCACCAAATTGCAGAAGAAGAAAAAAAAAAGTGAAATGTTTTCTACAACTATTTTGCTGAAAAAAGATGGCATAGAAAGACTCCTTTAGAATACATATGCTTTATACCATAAGTGGTTAAAAATGAAGATCAAATGTGAGTTTTCAAAAATAGAGTCAAAAGAATATGGGAAATAAATACCTGGCCATCATCAGTCTAGTATTTTAATACATAGGAAAGTAAAGGTCCTGTATACATATCTACCTTATATCCTACACCCTTCACTTCTTTAATAATCCATGGGTATAGCTCATTTCAATATGAATGTCTTATGTATTCAATTCTTATGTATTTTAATGCACACAAACAGGCCCTTAAAAATCGATTAAAAAGAAAGAATGAGAATCTTAAAATCGAAATTACATCAATGGCAGCCAATGGACCCTAAACCCTAATCTACCAACATCCAAAAAGAGAATTTCTTAAAGTAAATTGTGAGAAAAAAAGATTGGTCGAACATATATACTCACCAATGGACCGAATCATGGGCCGAGCAGATTGAGATTGAGGCAGCCCAAGAACTTAGGACAGCTTACTACAAAGATCCATCCATGGGAGGCACAGGCATAAGCACTCTCCATAAAAACTACAAACATTATTTATTTAAATGACATTAGTCTGCCATTCCATCATCATTCACTCACAATATTCTACCACCATTTCCAAGCAAATGAAAGAGTCTACAATGACATTTAAGCCTTCCCCACATTGCATTAGTCTGCCACTCCAACCAAAACCTACCCACTGATGGGTCAAGAGTCAACAACCTTCCGCACATTGCATTGGCATGGGAATGGAATGGTAGACGTCTTTAAGGATTTGAGTTGAGTCCTGCTAATAATTAAGATGGGTCAACCCCGCCGGATTCAGACCAGAACAAATCTAGCAGCTGCCATGTAATTGAAGTGGTGATGACAACAGATCCTTTCAGATGACTTTGACCGACTATCCCCATTTTTCCATGGAATCAAAAAACTGTTTGGGCCTCTCTACACCATTTTTTTTACCCTACATGGTGAGTACTCATGTGCTCAAACCCATGTACTCACGCTGCCCAAGTCCTTCGCAAACATAGTTACAAGCTAATTGTATATGCTGAGGAGGAGATCCTGATCATTTGGTTGTGTCCGCAAAGAGGGAGATGTCTCACCATTAAGCTATGATCAATGGAAGAAATGTTATCACACGGCTTAATATTTGGTCTCTCTATGTCAAAGACGAAACCTTTTATATCTGTCCTCCTTTAAGAAGATTAAATAAAATTATTTGAAGATTAGTAAAATTATAGAATGATGTTCTTCTTGTAGAGTACTGTTAAAAATGTAAAGTATATTTTGGCTGATCAAGGTGTAGGAGATTTTCGTATTGGCTTTTACTATTGTATGGTCACGGCCGAAACCTCTTATGTAATGTGTCTTAGACCCAATTTCTAAACTCAGTCACAAAGCAAGTGAGATGGCCTTTTGACATTTTTTTTCCTTTTTATATCGGAGGGTTCCCAGCCCTTTGGGCTGGACTAATCCCTCTGGGTCCAGAGAGAAGCTACCCCTATGGCCCCAAGGTGGTAGCACTAGTGGACTCAACATTCGATTAATAAAGATGAGGGAACCACGAGTCGATACCAAAACCTCTAACTTCGGAAGAAGGAGAAACCGTGGTCCTAACTACTCAGCCAACCCCTTGGGGTTCCCTTGACATAAGTGTTAATGTTGATGGCCCATAGTGTTTGTAATAAGTGTCACCAATACTGTTTTAAGGAAATTATCAACATGAGAAAATATAAAAATACTTTCGACAATGGGGTTTTCCATGGATATTGTTGGGAAATTTGCGTTGTATCTAATTAAAGTTTAAATAATAAAAATTAATAAAGAAAAATAAAATAAACATAAAACACCAGAAAATATTATAAAGATTATAAGAATCACAAAATATACAGTAAACTAAGAATCTGGGAAAAATTAGAAAGATAACATTTTTATTCCCATTTTCTCATATTTTCTCGAAAAGATTATTTTGGTGTTTGAGAATATCATAATATTATCAGAAAAATACCATATTAAGTAAGCGTGACATTATTGATATTTGAAGCTTTATTGGTAACATATGGTTTCAATAATACTTTTTTTTTATCAAATGTCTTCAAAATAAATAGCCAAATTCTTGGGAGCTTGGATGCCAAAACTCTCTTAGTTATCACTATGAGTTACTCAATAGGGCCTGATTTCAAAATATAAACCGCTCAAAATTCCCAAAATATTCTATCATTCAGGAAAACTTCGCTGCGGTGATATTTTTATGGTTTTTTTCTAAATTAAGATATCACAAAAGTATCAGAATAAGATGAAGATATATATAGGAGCAAATAAGATTACTGCATAGTAGTGTGATAGTTTTGTGTAACAACCTTGTAAATTTGTATTTATGCACTTTTGTCATCACTACACCTTAGCTTATCATCATTTCCCACTTTTTTATTTATTATAAATATTTATTTTCAGCTACTTTAAGTGGAGCAAGATTTATCTTTGGACTCACATCTTTTAAAATTAGGTTCAAGATCATCTGGGTAACAACTCACATCACCACCTTAGGTAGGACAATTAAAATTCACTAGATGAAGTTTGTATTTGATCGATTAATGGATGGTTGACAATAATTCTAACAAATTGCATAACCAATGAGCTCTTTCAACATGCCACCGATTCAAGACCATAAGGATAGCCCAATTGGTTGGTATCCCATTTCTCACCAATTGCCTAAGATTCGATCCTTGAGTCTCCCCCCTACACAGGCAGTCTTCTCTCTAACGTGTGCAGATGTTCACTCCCGCATTTATCTGGTTTCTCATGTGTGCAGCTCCCTTAGTTGGAACAACAGCAACACAAAAAAAATAAATAAATAAATAATGCCACAGATCCAATGGTGTGTAAAGTATGGACTAAAGTTTTTGCTTGTCAAACTACTCAAGTGCTTACCTCAATTAGCTGTTCGCCTTATCTTTTTTTCTTGTTGATGACCAATGGTATTAGACCCATCATCATATAAGTGTGAAAAAAATGTTAATATTCTTAACTTTAAGAATGTGAGAGAATTAATATAGCCCTAGAATATGTGTGTTTAGAGGATTCAACGATAAAGAGGATCAAAGTTATATATTCTGATTTTTCATGCAAACACTATTGCATTATTTGGTGTGACATTTTTCTCATGAATAAGGAAAGAATGAACTGAATTTTTCAATTGAGAGGATTTCGATTTCTTATTGAAGATGTGAGAACGCAGAATTCTTCTCTTCTATGCAAACCAAATTCTACAGAGCGTGCATGAGATCCTCTTATCATACATACAAGTCCTTTTAGAGTATAATCTTGCAGAGCATTTCAAGAAGAAAATGAAACTGGTATGCATTTGATAATGAATATTTAATTTATATTATCACTTGCTGCTAACAAACAGGACCTCAAAGTATATTTTTTTACAGAATGTTTCATGAAGAAAATGAAACTGGTTTGCAATTGAGATTGATTTGTGTTCTTTTATATTAATATTTTTCAGAGTTTTCTTTTTCTAGATTTAAAAAACATATTCTGCATTTTTAGAGTAAATTCAGAGTCAACAGTTGGAAAACATTTTTTATAAGTGTTCACACTAGGCAAAAAAAAAAAACATCAGTGTGAAAAAACGAAAACATTTGGCGACATCAAAGAACAAAAAACTAAAACCCTTCTGAAGTTAAATTATTGCATGGAACAGTACAATCTAATAAGATCAAGGTTGTAAAACTCACCAATTAAGTTGTGACTCGACCGAGTCACCTCATGTTGGACAAAGGCCCATTCAAATGAAGGGGAGGCTCGGTATATATCTAAAAATTAAGGCTGTGAGAACGAATTTTTCTGTGTTCTTTTTATTTATTTTTTTTAATGTATAATTTTTTATTAATTTGCACTGATTATCATAAATACACAAGAATTCTATTTGTGCGAGCGCGTAATTTAATGAATATTTTCATAATAATTCAAATGAAAAAATGACTCCCCCATGACCAAATTGAGACTCCTAGTCAAGTTTTTTTTGAGTTGGGGGAGCCGATTCTGCATCCCTAATTCTCCAACCGGCATGGACCCATGAGAACAAGTAGACTTCTCTGGACTCGGTCCACAAAAGACGACCATGCCAATGTCAATGTAATTAAGGAGAATCTTAACAAGAGAGAGGAGAAAAAATAAACGGCATAGCGTATGGGTTGGGGCGGATTGCGATGTTGGGAAAGTACAGTTTGTATGAATGTATCCTTTGAACGTGTCGCATGTAAATTCTCTCACTACTAAACTAAGGAAAGTTAGCAAGACTTGTGTTTAGTCAATGAAAACTTCTCATTACATTCTTCCATATTATGTTATATAGAGCTTTTTGTATATAGACCCTACGGTTTTGTAGGATTTGTAAATAGGTCATGAGGTTTTAGTATTTGTAAATAGGTCCTGAGGTTTTAGTATTTGTAAATAGGCCCTTGCATTTTTATTTTAACACCTTTCGGTCCCCAAAATTAACAGTCTTCCAACCATCATAGGTTTTTAGAGCAAAATGACACTTTTGCCCATCTCTTTTGTCCTTATATGCATAATTTCAAAAACTTGGACTCGGTTTTTTTAATTTATAAAATATGTAACATTAATGATTGCTTAGTGGGAGAGAATAACCCTATATAAATTTATTTTTCCTATTAATACAGGGCTTATTTCATTAAATCCAAATTAATCATGACGACAATCAACACCTGTATTTATAATCAATTATGATT
The DNA here is from genome assembly GCA_028538565.1 of Umbellularia californica. NCBI lineage: Eukaryota > Viridiplantae > Streptophyta > Magnoliopsida > Laurales > Lauraceae > Umbellularia > Umbellularia californica. Next base: position 57,763,535 of record JAPQWN010000004.1, on the reverse strand, counting down.
TATCCAATCCATATATGACCCACTGTCGGATTGATGAAAGTTTTAAAATACATATATGATTATGCTTCATATGTAAGGGGTGTAAAAGAAATATTGAAGGAACCTGCAAATGTAAAAAAAAATAATAATAATTTCTAGGATTTGCGAGGGGGTGTTTGGCTCAATGTAAAAGAAACACTGGGGGAAGAGGCAAATGTAAAAAAAAAGAAATATATTAATTTTTAGGATTTGCGCTAGGAGGGGCGAAATTTAAACTTTTTTCAGATATGGGTAGGGCTTCAGTCCCCAAGCCCATAAACCTGGGTCCACCCTTGGTCATATGCACGAAAAAGTTATTAAGAGAAATCATTGGGACTTAAGATAAAATAATGATATTTTTTAAATAATAATATACTCATTTTTGTTTAATAGATGTAAGGGCAAAGTTTTCATTTATATAAAAATCCAACATAAATTTCACGGTGACTGCCCATTTTGTGTTAGGAATATTGATTTTTGGGACATGAAAGGTATTATAAAGAAAATACAAGGGCCTAATTACAAGTATTAAAACCTGAGGAGCCTATTTATAAATCCTGAAAACATCTAAGAGGTATACACAAAAAGCTCTATTATGTATTATGTATTGTATTCTCCTAATGCAACGGCGAGAATGGGAAGACCATGTCCTATTCAATGACAAAATGCGTTGAAAGAACATCAAAGACCCCTTCAAACCCCTTCAAAACAATTCAATACTCCAAAAACAAAGCCACACTTGTAGCTTGTTAAGGGACAAAAGGAAGTAATTTATACCAACCATGGAGCTATTTCCAAAACCCCACCCCTTTATATAGACTGAAGCTCATTGCATTCTCCCACACTTCAGTTCTATTCTCTATCTTCTCTTGTTCTCTTAACACACACACATATATATATATACATAGAGAGAGAGAGAGGGGAAATGGAGAAGAAGAGGTTTGCAGTGCTGCTGTGTGCAGAGGATTCGGAGTACGTGAAGAAGAGATATGGGGGTTATTTTCAAGTGTTCTTGGGATTGCTTAAGGAAGAAGGAGAGATCTGGGACATGTATCGGGTCTCTCTTGGAGAGTTTCCTGAAGACGAAGAACTTGAAGAATACGAAGGCTTCGTTATCACAGGCAGCTGCAGCGATGCCTACGGCAATGACCCGTGGATCTGCAAGCTCGTCACCCTCCTCAAGAAACTCGATTCAATGCACAAGAAGCTCCTTGGCTTCTGTTTTGGCCACCAGGTAGTATTCTACTATGTTCATGTCTATCTTAGCAATCCATACAAATGAACTTTGATATTTACTTTCTATTTTGGTGCAGATCTTGAGCCGGGCTATAGGAGGTAAGATAGGGCGTGCAATCAACGGATGGGATGTGGGAGTGAACACTGTCAACTTATCTCCCTCAAAGTTACTCTCAGCTCTCCAAATTCCTTCTGTGCTTAACATAATTGAATGCCATCAAGATGAGGTTTGTAATTATACTCTAAGCTCCACCATGGGCTAAATCTGATCTTCCTTTTCTTGGAATGCTGCCTTCTAACCTTTGATTTGAACCTTGTTTTTGCAATGAAATATATATATATAGGGAGGTGCTCCTATGAGAGACACTCTCACCAAGTTTATGAGAGATGGGTGGGGGCCCTCACTTCCATATTTGGGGTCCTTGCATTTAAGTTGGTGAGAGTGGATATGGAAGTGAGGGCCCCCACCCATCTCTCATAAACTTGGTGAGAGTGTCTCTCAGAGGAGCACCTCTCATATATATATATATATATATATATATATATATAGGAGACTGCTCTCCTACACTGCAGTGGAGCTTAAAATCAGCTGGGTTCATGTGGTTTTCCGGATCGTATGAACCAACTCAACTTAAAATGCATTTAGATCACGTTTTGGATGAAAAATCTATACTGGTTTTAGGTCTTCTACAAATCTACACTGATTTTAAGTTGAGTTGGTTCATACGATCCGGAAACCACATGAACCCAGCTGATTTTAAGCTCCACTGCAGTGTAGGAGAGCAGTCCCCATATATATATATATATATGACTGAGGATATTCCAATGAGTTGGGTGATGCAAGTTGATCAGATGGACTACTAAAAACTAAATGTAGTTGCTCTCATGAGAGACTCTCACCAAGTTTATGAGAGATGGGTGGGGGCCCTCACTTCCATATCCACTCTCACCAACTTAAATGCAAGGACCCCAAATATGGAAGTGAGGGCCCCTACCCATCTCTCATAAACTTAGTGAGAGTGTCTCTCATAGAAGCACCTCCCTTTATATATATATATAGAGGACTGCTCTCTTACACTGCAGTGGAGCTTAAAATCAGCTGGGTTCATGTGGTTTTTCGGGTCGTATGAACCAACTCAACTTAAAATGCATTCAGATCACGTTTTGGATGAAAAATCTATACTGGTTTTAGGTCTTCTACAAATCTACACTGATTTTAAGTTGAGTTGGTTCTTACGATCCGGAAACCACATGAACCCAGCTGATTTTAAGCTCCACTGCAGTGTAGGAGAGCAGTCCCCATATATATATATATATATATATATATATGACTGAGTATATTCCAATGAGTTGGGTGATGCAAGTTGATCAGATGGCCTACTAAAAACTAAATGTAGTTGCTCAACCTACATCTACTCTTGCACCAAGTACTCGGCTTAAATTAAATGTGAACCTGAAACAGTTAAAAATGTCAATCCAACCTGTATTACAAGTTCTAGATGAATTTGTAGGCCACAGTGCAAAGATTGGAGTGAGATTGGGTTTTAGTCAGCCAATATGCAGCATGAACATCACATCTGCTAATAGGGTTGGAAATGTCAACAAATATAAAGAGTTTTCTCTCTTTTTTACTTCTTGAAAAAAAAATGGTTTTTTTCCAAGGCCTAAATTACCATGTCAAAGTCATGAATTGTCACCCCAAATTACACTATTAGCTCAATGGTGAGAAATATCCCTCTCCACATGAACCACCAAAGTTGGATCTCCAGCTGTAGCGCTAATGGTTACTTAGGGGTACTTGCGTAGAGTGTATGAATTGTGCTAGAGAGATTTAAGAATAAGAAGAATAAAAAGAAGAATTGCCACCCCTAGATACAAGAAACTTAAATAAAGGGAAGTTTAATTTGCTTCAATACAACCATGATAACTATATCTAACTTTTTTCGTTAATGCAATGGCAGGTGTGGGAACTACCAAAACGCGCAGAGGTGATGGCTTCCTCAAAGAAGACAGGGATCGAGATGTTTAGGTGTGGGGACCACATAATGGGCATTCAAGGCCATCCAGAGTACTCCAAAGACATACTCCTGCACCTCATTGATCGTCTCCAAGGATGCCATATCATTCAAGTAACATTCTATGTTGCAGCTCTGTTTCCCTACATGCAGCACAAACCATGATTTTTAAACTCACTAAAATCAAGTCATATGTCTCATGCATGAATGTTTTGGCCATGAATGATATTGGTTTTTGTTAGTATCAGTCAGGGACAAAATAAATGTAGTGGAACTGTATTCTCATAACCTTCAAAATATTATTTTTGAAGACTCGCCCACTTTCCATCATTTCAACATTTTCTAAAACTACTTTGTTGGCAAAGAGAGAGGATGGAAACAAACTTAATCAGTCACAAAAGAGATCAATATTTATTTAAATAAAATTTTCAGACTAATATTTATAACTTAATAAATATCGGGCTTGTTATCTGTAAAGTCCCTATTATGTTTAAGCATTGTCCAGCTAAGGATGAAGCCAAAAGCATTCCAAAAAATTCTTCACAATATGGAGCTTTCTTTGTCAAAATTACTTGTATCTAGTTTTAAAATATGAATGACTTCTTTGCTAAAATCAATTGTACCTTTTGCAGAGTGGTCATGTTGAACTGGCAAAGGCAAGCATGGAGGCATATGTACCCAACCAAGAGGCATGGAAGAGGCTTTGCTTGGCTTTTCTCAAGGGTCGCTCCTTTTGGGTTGACTATCCAAATTAAGAACTAGAACATCTGTGCATGTTCAAAATAAGAACATCCTTGATGGCTGCAATAATGAGCACCTTCTTATGTGACACATCTTGTAATATTTACTAGAAATTTTATAATTATTATAAATTGAATCATGCTGAATTATCCTTCTCAAGGGGCATATACAGGGGTAGACCCAAGCACAACCACGTGGGTGCGGTCACACTCGTAAAACGCAATACACTTGAATAAAACCAAGTAAAATCCCAGATCCACTCTCAAATTCCAAAAAAAAAAAAACCTCAGTTCACCCCCAAAACCAAATTACCTATTAAGATCTGCACCCTTCAAAGGAAAATCTTGGGCATATATAGTATGTTTAAGCATCAAAGATGGCGATCAATTATGAATTCTCAGTAAACATGGTAATAGGTTGAATTAAATATTTTACTCCACACCTATGGAGTATGGTGTAGCCAGATCTAGATAGCCTTTTGAGGGTTAATAAAATCGTCTCGAGATCCCTTGCAAGCTGCTTCTTCTTTTTCTTTTTTTCTTTCTTTTTTTTTTTTTTTGGCTAACAGAGGGTTCCCAACCTTTTAGGCTGTACTAATCCCTCCAGGCCTAAAGAGAACCCAGATAAAACCCCAGTGATCCCCAGCTGATAGCACTAGTGGACTTAACCTTCGGTTCCTGAAGAGATGGGAACCGCCAGGGCCTCTAACTTCCGAAGAGAAAGGAACCGTGGTCCTGACCACTGAGCAAATCCCTTGGGGTTCTCGCAAGCTTACAGTAATTAGATGGAGCTAGATTACAGGAGGCTTCATGCAAAAATGAGAATTGTCAGTCCTCGTCTCATTTTTGCATGAAGTGAGGAATGAAAGACCGAAATAGCTAAACAATTAATGACACTAACAACTACTCAACTACTATGAGTAGTTGTTTGTTAGTGTCAGTTGTTTATTAGTGTCATTAATTGCTAGCTATTTCAGTCTTCCATTCCTGACTTCATGCAAAAATGAGATAACGACCGAGCTTTATTGATGATGACGACGAAAGAAATTATCAAAGATTTCCGCAGAGAGGATGGACAAAAGGGGACCCACAGTGAGTATCACTTAGAGAGAGGATGGACAAAAGGGGACCCACAGTGAGTATCACTTAGAGAAGCAACATCCTTTTTTGGCATATCCAGAATTCCAGATGGATGGGACCGTTTCCAGTGAATGCCCCCTAAATCCATTGATAGCACACCTCAAACATATGAAAGACTATAACTCGGTAGTCAATGGACTCAGGTCCAGCCCAAACCCACCCGAGCTCAAGTTTGATAATTGATGAATTTAGGCCTGTCCATGTAGTGTGCATTAAAATCCAGACCGGATTATCCCCTTGAACCAGTATCTTCACCAGTCTGGTTAGATAAGAGTTGCGAGTTAGAAACTGGTTAAGCCCAACAAAGCCCAGTCTAACCCAGTGAAAACCTGCAGCTGAAGTAGATGGAATTATAATGTCACGGTCAAGCCAAGTTAAACCGAATGGTCAAGGCAGGTTGAACCAAACCATCCACACCATTGATCCGTTCGGGTCCAGTGTTTAAAACATTGGTCTATTGGGCCCATATCTAAATTCGCGATCCGGATCTTCATCAGGCCCAACTCAACTCAATCTAGGACCATCGAACGCGTATATGGAGATTTATATTGCAAAAATTAATATATTTATAATTATTTATTTAAATGGTAATAATAGAAAAGCTCTTAGATAAAAAAGCAGGTCTTTAACGGGCTCTGGGCCTCTGGCATTATTGAGGCAGGGGCCAATGTAAACAGGATGAACCCAGATATGGGCTCATTAATGGGATCTGGAGCTAGTGGACTATATATGATCTTAACTGAAATGATGCATCTGACAGTTTCACCCTCATTTGCTGCTCCAAGTTGCAAATGGGATGTGCCCATTAAAGGGTATTGGCCTGTCATTAACTGGAGATGTGCAGTCATCCAAAAAGGCACAAACAATCTCTGAAAAACAAATGTTCTGAGAATAATAAGGCAGAATTAGTAAAAGAAGATATTCAAATTTTGTGTTTTTCTTGGAATAATGAAGAAAATACCACTAAAGATAAAAACAAAAAACAGTTTGCATTTAAACTACTAATAAAAATAAGGGCCGGTGTGCTTTATATTATCGATCAATCTCCCCTATAATAGATCATGAATTAAGAGGAAATGGGAACTGAATAACAACCCATTACCTTAGTAATTCAAATCCTAGAAAAGTCATCTACATCTCTGCCGCTTGTCTTTCACCTCACCCTTATTAATAACCCTCTGTTAGAGCCCATTCGACAATGAATGCCGATGTATTCAATTTCATCCATCCATCCAAACGGGCCCTAAATCTTAAAGCTACAGATTTTAGAAAAATCTCAAGAAAATACCTTGTGGTCACCACAAAAATACCATTTTATCCTCTATTTTCAATTTATTGCAGTATCATTGTGTCATTAACATTTCCAGAAAGGGAAAATAAACGCATCATTAATGCACAACACACAGAATAGAAGTGGTATTTGTGATAGTGATCACGGTTACAGCCAAAAACAAAGATAGATGTAACAGCAGGAATTTTCAAATAAATTTTGAGTCTCATCTTTTCTAAGGTCACACTAAATCGGAATTGGGACTAGTAAACAAAAACTGAAAAATAAAAGAAATATTTTGCCCAAAAAAATAGGAAGGAAACAAATGAAGTATCCAAAACATTACTGTTTCATCAATGGCTAAATGGCTAAGAGTAAGATTTGTATAAATACAAAGTATGTCACCTAAGAGCAAGATACATCAGAACTCTGAGATGACATTGGCATCATCGCATAAACACAATCCAGTTAAAATTCATGACCCAACATTGCCAAGCCAGAAGAACAATGGGAATTAATTGTGGTACAGCCATGAAAAGCAGAAGATAGTGGTGCCTGGTCGAATGCCTATCATAACTCCTTACCTCTGCGAATAGAACCCTTTTAATGGTCCTTCACCAAGAAAATCCCCATGCATATGCAAAACCAGGGCAGCACAATGTAGTACATGTAGCTCGAAAAACAAGAAAATGTTAACAACTTATGAGCAAGAAAAACAGGGAGGAAAATTCAGGCCAGCCATTATGTACCCTGTGTAGGAAATAGGAATGGAAACAGTATCACCTTCAACTTATTCCTCACATACTTGTCATTCACTTGAAAATAGTACTGAGGATCAGAAAAATACCTGCTACTCTGTTTACAAGGTTACAATAGGTAAACACAGATGGATATCTATGGGAATTCACTCAAATAGACCACCAAGCATCTGGATACATTTACAATAATATGATACAAGACTTGAGCAAAAAAGTAACAGGCGCAATTTTCGCCAAAAAAATGCTAGAAATGGATCCCTATAGACATTCAACAGAGATTAGATCTACAGTGATCCACTTGGATTGGTTTAGGAGCAATTCCCTACGCTATAACTCATTAGAAAAACCCACACAATCAATCCTTGTAGGAGTATTATGGACCCCAACATGTTCATCAAACGGCTACAAATGGGAATATTGTCATCATGCATGTATGCAACGTTACCGTCTACCCAGCATTAGACCCGACCTGACCTGACATGTGTATTTTTAATGACGTGCCACAGAGTATCTTTTTGCTAATAGTTATCAACAAAAACTTAAAATTAGTAAATGAGGAAGAGACCCCAGCCTCACTTTGGAATAGTGACAGGGAGTTGGAATTTATCTACAAGGTATTTATAAAAGTAACTATATTTTTGTGTGGCTTTAACTTTCATAAATCTTGATGTAAAAGGAGTGGAACACTACAATAGACCCCATCTACTTAAAATAACAATCGTTAAGACAAACATTCTTTCTATTTATGGGATATCCCCAATTTTCACCTCAATCTAAGTTATTTCTATTGTCAAATTGATTCTCTAGTAAAAAAAATACAAAATACTGGAGTTTTCTCAATAAAGTTTTTTCTGTAATTTGGACTCTCCATTATGCCTTTTGTCTATTGAGAAACTCACAATATCATCCTATTTCTATGAAGGCAATAGCATTTGAGTGTTAATAGGTCTAGGTGTCCAACTGCCACTACTCTATATTTTTGTTTGTTCTGACTATATGAGTTTATTTTTTTTAGAATGTGAGATGCTGAGTTCTAGTTTGATTGGTTTATTTAATCCTTAGTCTTTTTTATTTAATCCACTCTCAATTCTTGGTTGTCGGGTTTCTTTTTTATTCGTTGATTTTGATTGTACACTTTTTTTAAGAATGCAGAATTAATGGTAAAAAGAACCTCCAATAATATTGGTCCATCTAAATAAAGAATTAAGGTCATTCTTATTATCATCATTTCTACTTTCTCCAATATAATTCCATTTCTCTATGTCAATAAGAGAACTTTTATTTTTTCCATTCATTTACTTTTGAGTTCATTATATTTTATTATAAATAGCAAGTTCAATATTTCTTTTATTTCTTTGTGTCTCTTTTTAGTACTATCTCAGGTCTCATTTGCATGTTTTGTTTAGAACAGTGATCAACCCAATTTAAAATATGAGAATCTTGAGACAATTTGTGCAATTATTAAACGTTTCAATTTAAGAGGTAAACCTATTTTTATTCATTTACTTTTGAGTTCATCATTTTTTATTTGAGAAATTTTAATTATGTCATTTTAATATAATTTATACAAGAGAATCATCACTTTTAAGTTTTTTTTATAGATTTGCAATATTTTTATGATTTGGATTTTTATTTGTATGGTTTTCATAGATTATGAGGTTTTTTTTCCTTTTTTGTTTCAACTTTTGGGTATTGGGTTCTCGTTGGTTTTTTTCTTTTAAATCATTTTTTATCATGGGATTTTCTATGAATTCTCATTTTTATATTGTATTTTTTTATTTTTTTTATTGCTTATCATTATGAGTTAATTATTTGTTTTACTTTTAGTTTTCTTTGTGACATCATTTTATGGATTTTTCTTATTTCTTTTGTGACTTCAAGTTTTCATTTTTGAGTATAAGTTTATCATAAGTTGGTTTGGTTCTTCTAAATTTCTTTTATCAGTGTATTGTCTATGGATCTTTATTTATATATATTTGTATAGCCTTTTTAATAAAACAAAATTCACTTTATTTTGTATTTTTTATTATTATTTCTCACTTGTGATGGGTTTTTAAGTTTTTTTTTTATGATGGTTTTTCATGAATTTGTGGGTTCTTTTGTCTTTGCCCTTTTGTGCTCCATTTTCGAGTTTTTTTTCCCATGGGTGTTTGATTCTTTTAAATTGCTTATGTTATTGAGTTGAGTACGGATTTTCCGTTTTATGTTTTATTTTTATATGTCTTTCAAATTTTATTGGATTTTATTAATAGTTTATATTATTTGTTTGTTTTGATTTTGTTTTTTAGTTTTCTTGGTCATCAATCTTTAATTTTCACGGGCTTGTGTTTTTTTTTCAAATATATGGAATTGGGTGTTGAATTCTTATGGACTTCTTTTTTTTTTCTTTTTCCTATCTCTCAGACTATAGTCTTTTGCATTTAATTTTAAAGAAACTTATCATAAATTTCTTTTTATAAATTTTAATATCATGATTATATTCCTCATGCTACATGTTTTTCTAGTGCGTAATGAATCTCTTTGCTCACTAAATCTAAGGAAGTGACAATTATAGTTATTGGGAAGACATGATCAGAAACTAGTGACAAAATTGGATGGGATAACAAATGAGGCCAGGCTTTTTGTTTCTCCAAGCCTTTTCATCTTCAGGGTTGATGAATTTGATGGTAGATATTTTCTATAGGACTCTCTGAAAGTGAATTTTGATGATTTACAAAGAGAAAACAAAATAAAAGCTGTCTAGACCGTTTGAAAAAAAAAAAAAAAAAAAGAAGACCACATAGAATGCCCAAATCATGTTTTTTTTTTTTTTTTTTTTTTTTTTTTTTGCCCCTTTCGGTCTGCTACTTCGCTGGAGGAGTGTGAAAGGCTTTAATGAATGAATTCACCATAGTTTGATTTCCATTGATGCATGTATTAATAGTATATTTACAGAGTGTAGATTTGGTTGATAAAGAATTACAAATCATTTACTCATCTGATGAGACTAGCCTTGGTTTGGTTGGGCTTGGATGGTTGACCCTGTGTGCTTATCTTAACAAAGTGAGGACAGTTTCGGGAGAGTAAAGTGTGTTTTTTTTTGTCCTTCTTTCTGGGTTTATGTTACTTGGCCATGTTATTTTTTTCACTATTACTTGGACATGTTATTCTCCTGTTTTTGTTTATTTTCAGAAAAAAACAAGTATCTGATAAAGGAATGAGCTATCATGTCTTTTTTAATGGTTTTGAATTTTTTTGAACTTGTAGTGAAGAGGAACTTAATCTTTTTATTTTATATATGTATGATAAAAATCCAATTGCTACTGACATCTTTATGATTTCTGGATTTGCAATACCCTTTTTTTTTCTCTTAAGTCCAACTCACTTCTTGAATATGATTTTGTAATTGATAAATTTGGATGCTGAAACTCTGACATGTGGCCGGAGATCTATGTGTATTTCGGCGATTGAGAAGCTCCGCAAATCTCTTCGAGGGTTGTCTCTCTTATGGGATGGAATGAATTCCAACTCTAAGGTTCCCTTATCTTATATAGACAAGTTCCAAAAGGTCACACTTACTGGAAACTTCTTCACCAAAAAGCCCATATCCACTGATCTTATTGGGAGTCTTATAGATGGGATCAGATCAAGTCTTACATTAAGTGGGATTATATTCACTGGTGGCATCAATCCTGCTTGATCTGACGTGGGACCATGGCATGCGGGCTACACGATTTCCTATGGTAATTACCATTCTTTCAACTCCAACTTTTGACATGATTATCTACTTAGTGTGTGTAGATATATAATGTCAAATCAGAACATACGATGAAAATAATTGTACTCTTGCAAGTTTAGGACTAGGAAATATAAGAGACTTGAAAAAAATCAGAATCATGGTTTTTTATGATAAAATTACGTATTTCTAGTGGAAAAGCATTATTGGATCACTCAGATCAAAAATCTATTACATCTGGCTATTTTAATTCTGCACACTTTCCATCATTAGAAGTTTTCAAAGAGTAATGGGAGGACAGCTTAAAAAGTTGTAATACCATGCATTTAGTACCATGCCCTTCAGAAGTCTTTAAAACTGGGTCAAAATTAAGCTGACAAGGTAACTACACATGTTAACATCTGTGTTTAGAGACAAATATGTTGTAAGACATCAGATTTTTGTTTTGTATTGGCACTAGACCATATGAGCCTTTTTTTCTTTTTTTTTTGCTATCGGAGGGTTCCCAACCCTTTAATCCCTCCGGACCCATAGGGAAGCCGGGTAAACACCCATGTGGCACTAGTGGACTCAACCTCCGATTCATTAAGAAGGAGGAATCAGGGGTCAATACCAAGACCTCTAACTCCATAAGACGGAGGAACCATGGTCCTGACCACTCGGCCAAGCCCTTGGGGTGGCATATGAGCCTTCTAGACTATATGGATTGTGTTACTGAGATTTTTGATTTTGTTATAGTGTTTTTTGGATTCATTTTTCTTCTGTTCTATAGTAACCTACCAAGAAAAAGAATCTCTGATCTCTCTCTGCCAACCACTACTTTGGCCTGGACTTTTGGGGGCTGCTTTACCAATTAAGTTAATGCAAGAGAGGGAGATTAAGGGTTTCAGGACTGGAGATGCGGCGATGGATTTACTTGCAATTTTTTCTAGATCCCAACATGGATGAGAGAGCATAGTTGGATTAATTAGAAGAAAAAAAACATTTTTCACACCATTTTTGTGAAATGTGGTATCAAGTGCTAAGTTGCAGAGAGAGTAATAGTAACAATACAAAAAAGTGGAATGGTTGAAGAAGAAGAAAAACTAATTCCTAAATTAATAACACTAAAATCGTAGGGCAGACTGCATAGAGTTAAGAGAAGGGGAACCGTTTGCGAATGAAAAGTGGACGTTGAAGAGCCGAGGTGTTTGTGGAGAATTCAAGAGCAAGTTTGCAGGAGTAAAAACCTGTATGAAGAGGTGGAGCTTTAGAAGTTATGTTTGGATCAAAGTAAATTCAATTAAAGGCTGCTATTAAGAGAAAGTCAAGATTGTAGGATCGTCAAAATCAGATTTGAAATTGGCGACTAATTCCTCAATTAGAATCAGTTCGCTTCATATATATATATATATATAAAAGGAGATGCTCCTATGAGAGATACTCTTACCTTATTATGAGAGATAAGGTGGGGGCTCTCATATCCATATCCAATGCCAACAACTTAAATGTGAGGGCCCCATCATATCTCTCATAGTAAGGTGAAAGAAATCTATCATAAGAGCATCTCCCATATATATATATATATATATATAATTGAAAAGATAGATTTATTTTTAATTTTAAATCAGTACAATCCCAGGCAAGACACACAATCAGTACAATCCCGGGCTTTTTTTTTTAATCTCTTTCACAAATTTTTTAAATTCATCTTTGAAATTTCTCACCATGCTCACAACTTCTTGTACTAATTAGTAATTACCGGTATAATTTGCCATTACTTTAGGTATGTATGATGCATGTCTATAATATATACTCCATTTGCGTCTCTACTTATTTATGTGGTTCCAGCAACAAAGAGCGCAATTTTAGACCTGATCAGGTGTCTCTCCAATTTGATACTCCGTCTCTTATATCTATAAAATTTAGGTCATCCTAAAGCTGGCATCTAACTAAGTTATCTTCTAAAGAAAATGATATGGTATAACCTTTATCCAGCACCCATATCCACATATACTTATCATAGACTGTGACCTATGTATTTTGTTTCATGAATGGTGCAAACTATACATATATTGCAGTGTAAGACCCTCTAATCATTAAAAGAAATGAACCTCAACACAGGCATATTGATCCAACTAAGCCCCTCTTGCAAGTTAACCCAAGTATTTCAAAATTAAAAGAGACTTTCACTTGACTTAGAATGTGTTTGTGTTTTACCAAGGCTAATCCATAAAGGAATTTCCATATCTAAAAAAAGGGTTAATCACCTGGTCTCATCAATAGTTAAAATAAGGTTTTTCACATTAATAAATTATGAATGCTTCATTGTTATAGTGTTAAAAGATTAGTCAAAAACTTACAACAGTACAACAGCTTGCCACACGCGGGTCATATCATTTGCATCAATGGCTCTCTCAATTTGAATCTTTTTTTTTTTCAGAAAGATTAGGTTAATTTATAACTTTTATTTTGTGCGAGGCAAATAATGATATCGTTAGCACCTGATCCATCAATTCTCTATTTTAATAATTACTAATGCATCTAATAGGTGTTTAAGAATAATTTTTTCATAAAAATCTCTTAATTAAATTATCATTTGAGATTTTCATATTTAGTGTAACTATTAAACACTGAATATCTTCATTGAAAACAAGTATTGATTTGTCAATTAATGCAAAATCTCCACAAAGGGTGCATACCCACACAGATGTTTCCATCCATCAATAAAAAATGGGGTCCCACAGAGAAAATCTCCCTTTTTCATTGAAAAAACAAGCATTGATTTGTCAATTAATGCAAAATCTCCACAAAGGGTGCATCCCCACACGGATGTTTCCATCCATCAATAAAAAATGGGTTCCCACAGAGAAAATCTCCCTTTTGTGGAACCTTGGAGAAAGGTGGACTATATTTCGTTCACATTTTTAACTTTTGAAAATGATGATATTATTCCCTCTACTCGTTTCTTCTCTCCTAAGCATCATACCAGAACACGGAGAACAAGAATAAGGACGCCAACAAAATAAACCATACGAAATTCTCCCTACCCAGGTTTTGACAAACAAAAAAACTCCTGGACATCTCTTAAGCCCTAAAACCAATCTCCAAAATCCCTAATAATGGGTGTGCACAAACTTTCATGGAAAGGTTTAAGGTCCCACAGGTGTGCTCACATAAGCCAGGTTTGACCACCTAAACACTAAAAGGGCCTTACTACCAATTGAGTCCCATTCAAAATTTTGGAAATCATTTTCCAACGAACAAAAAACCCTCTTATCAAGAGCATAGAAAATGGTCCATGCCTCTTTTGAGTCGATTGGACCATTGAAAAAGCCAAAAATGCAAGCCCTACAAGCTTCCAAGACTCAAACCATCCTACCTCATGCACCAAATTGAGCCAAAACCTTGAAATTGGCATTCCACAAAAAACCAAACCACTCCAATAGACCCAGCAGAGTCCCAAAGAGTGAACCAAAACCTAAATCCTAATCTCATACCTTGCCACATACAGCTTATTAGGTCACAAGGTCAAAAAAAAAAAAAAAAATTCCCAACCTCCTACCCTGCCACATGTAGCTTGATAGGTTACAAGGTCAAAAGAAAAACCTCCTCTTGACCACCTAATGCACAACATAAAACCTTTAGATAAAAAAACAAAAAAAACAAAAAAAAAAAAACAAAATCCAAAACCAAAACTCAAAATCCAAAATTCCCAAAAACCCAAATCTAAATCCCTTATGTCATTTTCAAACTTTGCCTTGAGATGATTACATGATCCCTCTCACCGCCATAAAACTCCCTTGGACACTTAAAAAGCTACTCTATTAAAAGAAAATTGCTCAAGACTCTTAGTCAAGTCAAAAGCTCTCATTCAAAACTCAAAAGTTCGCTTCGAGGCACACCGACTACAAAGTTATGTAACTTGTCATTGTACCTCGAGGGGCATCTATTATTGACACCAAAAATGTCACTTCACCTCTTCTACATTAAAGGAGTCACATCAAGCTGTATTTGGCCACAATGAGCAAAGCTGCGTCAAGCATCAGATCTTGACGAAACCATCTGAAAATTCCAAAATCCTTCAAAACAGTCATTAGAAGTATACACATGAAGTTTTGGGTCATTTCAACATCATTTGGTTTGACTTCACTCTTCCAAGACCAAATAGGAACTCTTAACGGCGATGAGGCTAGAGACCTTATTTTACAAAACAAAACACACAGTTGGCCTCAAAAAGTCACTAAAAGACTCCACATCAAAATCCAGGCCATTCCGACACCGTTTCGTCCAAAATACAAAAGTCGCATTCTCCACACAGCAAAGTTAGCCCTTCCGGCGACAACAGCATCGGAGACATCAAATCTTCAATCAAATCTCGTGGATGGTCTTAAAATACCCCTAAGAGGCTCAATGTAAATTTCAGGTCAATCCAACAGCGTTTAACTAACATCAATCCTAAAGCAGCAAAACCAGGCCTCCCGGCGACCGAGACCGCCAAAGTAGTCACTCATCAAACAAAGTACATGGATGGTTTCAAAATACCTTCAAGGAGCTACATATTAAGTTTCAGGTCATTTCAACATCATTTGACCCAACTTTAAACGCCCACCGATAGCTAAACCAGGTCTCCTGGCGACGGAGCCCCTTTGGACCATGATTTGCAAATCAGAGTTGATGGATCATCCTAAAATGATCCCACAAGGCTCCTACCTAATTTCAGGTCAATCGAACATCTTTTGACCGTACATCAAAACGCGACGTCTTCCTTGTGATAAAATCAAGTCTATCGGCAACAGAACCCCTGACGGCTTAAAAATTCTAACCAAAGCCTATGGTTGGCTTATTTCTTGCTCATGAAGCTTCATCTTTTTCTCAAATTTCAGGTCATTCCGATATTGTTTGACCTAATTTTAGCGTATTGCGACAAATCGACACCCCTACGTAACAAAGTCTTCGGCTTTCCCGAAAAATAAAAAACATTGCCCCTCATTCTGCATGGCTTCTTGTCAAGTGTTCTATAGGAAAATTAAACCAAAAGATGTGCAAAAACACCAAGAAAAGTATACCAAGAAGAAAAAAAACCAAAAAAATACCGAAAAAGGCAACCGATAGGACAAAATTGCCCCATGGTTGCCGGTGACCCTGGAAATCCGAGTCGCCGCATTTCATTAAAAACCTATTGTTGATCATTTTAGCATTTGCGAGCCATTTGGCCTCTGTGATTTCTGAAAATCTGATGTTCGAGACATAAAATCCATCGATCTTTGACAACATCATGAATTCGCCGTCGAAATCATGAGCTCGTCATCAAACACCTCGAAATCGTCATTCAGTCAACCAATAAAGCATACCTTCTACCCAACCAATCGAGAAATCAAAAGAACGGACTGTATTGGCCCACTGGTAACAATCAATATCTGAAATTACATGATCATCCGACAACAATTGATGTGAGAAATTCGTTGGTGATCAAGGCTTCCTACATCGCTTAGAATTTCAAAAGCCATGGAATGGCCCACGACTATTCAAGCACTTCGGCAGTCACTTACTGTGGTTAATGACCAATTTTTTTGACAAATTAATGTGATTAATTACTCATTGTCATGGACGGTCCAATCAAAATCCAAGAAAGGAGAGTTACAGGTCAAAGCATTTATGGTATTAAACTATGTAACTCCTCCCATCAATTCTCAAACTGTCAATCAAAAATCAAGAAAAAGGAGTTACAAATACATAAATCCAAAATGTGTAACTCCTCCCATCATGGAGCATCAATGCAATTAACGCTTTTAAAGCTCATAAACTCCCTCATGCCCACCAAAAGCCTGTAAAAGGAAGCCATTTCCACCATTCTAGGGTATGTTCTTCTATCGTTGCATGTTCTTCCAACCTTGCATGCTTTTCTGATCGACGCACAAGCTCTCCATCGCTGTTACTACGCTCCTACGGCAATATCTCCTTCGTTGAATAAGTTCTTCAACAGCCACCACTGCAAGGTGATTGAAGACCCTTGAGGGACAGCCCCCAAGGCCCTCTCATGCTATCTCCATGGCTTAGACATGACTCTTTAGCCTGTCTACTTGGGTTTTTATTGGATATAGAATCTCTCATTGATCCTTATTATAAAAAATTCCAAGGTTCAAGCCTAGCCAAGAAAATAAAAAAACACATCCACTGTTCTCATCAGAAGGATGACGCGAAGTCCAAATATGACTTGCAACCGTCAATATGAACGAGTCCCCACAATCTCCTATAAAGTCACATCTCCTTTTCTTTCTTCTCATTCTATTTGTGTTTCTAAAGAGACACAAAAATCACAAAATCTTGACTATTTTTATAAGAATTGTAAATCGCCTTTTATGGCACAAAAAAATCGCGTCCCATGGCAAATACAACATTGCCATTCACGGCAAACAAATGAAATTTGCCTTTCACAGCATCCAAAATTCAAAGTATATCTCTTTTTTTAATCACATGTACAATAAAAGTCAGAAAAAAATTTATTTTCTTTTTTACATGAAGAGGTTGGTCTACAAATCACTGCTTGTTAAGTAGATTAGAAAACTTTGCATACTCGTACACTTAAGAAAAAGCGGTTGTCCGCTCGTCTCCAGTCATGAAAGGGTTGGACCCCACGGATTCTCACATCTGCTGACCCCAGTAGTCCTGACACAATCCACGAACACTTAAGACATCCAAATTTTTGTAGGATCCAAAAATGGGTTTTCATTTTTTTTTTCTTTTTGATTGCAACTATTGATTAGTCTTCAATATTCAGATAAAACTCATTGAATATAGAGATGCAGAAACCATAACATCATTCTATTGGGTAAAATATATGCAAAATCGGAAAATGAGGGCCCGTTTGGCAATGTTCTCGTGTTGTTCCCAATTTTGTGCTCAAATCAGATTGTGCTGGGATTGGGTTGTGACGAGACTATACTCTGCAAAACTTGTTTAGTAACATTATATTAAATTAGTTTGCTGATAATATGCTGTACAGAACTTGTTTGGTAACATTATAAAGTTTTTTTCACGCCCCAAGCCTGAGATTAAGCTCATCTCAAAGCATGATGTACGCTCGCGTGGAAATTCAAACCAACATAAATTCTACGAACGGGTTTTCCCATAGGATATCACGTGTGAGATAAAAAAAATTCTTAACCTATATAGTTCAATCATAACTTATCCATTGTACATATAAACATCCATCAAATATATAATCATGGTAAAAGAGTATAATCTAGTCCACAAGTATAGTTAAGAGTTTAAGGTTCAAAGTTAGAACGTAAGAAATAAATACTAAAGTATAGTGGAAGCAAGTATTAATTAGGTTTATAATCCCAAATAAAAGTCTAAGTCTATGGCAATCCATGCCATGGTCAAGGAAAATGGTGACGCATGTACACTAAACGCATAGATGTCTAAAAAACATCCTTTGGGGCCCACTATGCTAGCTATTGAGAAGTCTCCTCCCCAACCTCCGTGATCTCTTGGGCAATGGCATCGACGTGGTCCTCCCCTGAAACGCCAAGTGTAGCACCATTAGACTACACTAAGCAAGGTAAACAAGAATAAAATTAACATGCATATCAAACAAGATTGACAAAATAGATCATATGAGGTCAAGTAAGGAAATCTAGGCATACATAATGCGTGAGTAAGCATGATACGTAAGGAATCAAAGATGACAAGTGCATAGACATACATATCATAGCTAGATGGCAAAACCACATGAGCTATATTCTCTCACATAAATATGTAAACACAGTTACATAAGAGCATGGCATAACATAACATATACATGAGGTACCACTGGATGCATAGGGCCTGGATACTCCATCGTGGACCTGAGATACCGGTTAACCCCCCATAGAAATACCATCTGCACAGGTCCATGAAAATTAACTAAACTCGAGCCCAACCGGATCCAACCAAGCTAAGTGGTGCCGACTCAAGGGATAGAGTGTACATCAAATATCATGATGTGACATAGTGTGAGCATAAACATATACAAATGTAAACATGGACAAGTACATGACGATAGTCATAAGTGCGTAACATGACATATCATATGAATATACATAGATACATAATGCATAAGAAAATATATGACATACAACAATAAGGGCACATGAGCTAAACAAATAGACATGAGATAGCATGTACACATCATGCAATAGCACTAGAAACAGAAATGAAATGCACGCATAAGGATTATATACCGAATCAAGGATGCATGACAAGCCAATCCTAAGGTTTTGGAATACTCGTGAGCTTCACCGTCCAACAATGTGTGGGCTTAAGGTTTCCGACATCATTGGGCTACAAAAGAACCATTGGCGTTACATAATTTGAGACGCCAAATACCTTAAAATAACACATTTGGTTTGGGATAAAAAAAGACCAAGAACGAGTTTCCATGAGAGTATACGTGTGCTCAAACAACACCCTCTAACATTAGAAATCCATTGTGCTTAAATTAAGGTTCAAGGATCCATTACTAAGGTCCAAAACTAGGTTCATAACAACATAAAAATCCTATTAAGTTGATTCCAATATAACCACACTTAGTTCACTTAGGTACGATGTGGGTAGCATGAGTTATGGGGCTAAATTCATTGGTTTAAGTATCCCCTAACTTTTCTAACCTCTGATCATAAAATTGTATGGACCAATGAATTTTACATTCCAAGAGTTTTCCAGCGATTGTAGAACTCCAAAATTGGACATACGAATCAAAAGTTATGGCCTTTCGAAAATCTGTAAATTCGATGAAGAATCTGACTAAAGTCGGTTGACTAAATTCTTGATTGAATTTATGACCTGAAATTTGGCATAAACTATGAATTCTATGCCTGAAACTCAATCTTTGGAGTGGGCTCCTTCCCCAACCTCTCACAACCTTTCAAACTCATTTCATATGCACAAAAGGAGTCTTCAATACTCACTCTAAACCATCAAATACATTCCCAATCAAAATGAAATCCAAAAGAAATATCAAGTTATTACTGCACCCATTTACAAATTTAAATCAAATTAGAACAATGGACAACATGAGCTGAAATTTGGTAATCTAACATAAGATCCATTACAAGAATCATAAATAGAGAAAAACATGCACATTTTATAAATATTTACTTGTCTTAGGTGCTTGCAATACAAATTTATAGAAATCCAAGCTATACTCACTCAATACCAAGCTCTAAGCAAAAACTCCCAGACTGGAACATCAACCAAGCTCCTACAATGGTGAAAATTGAAGAGAGAACTACAAAATCAACAAGCATTCACTACTAAAAACCTTTAATTATTGCTTTAAACAATAAATAGTAATTTGGGAAAAATTTTGCTAACCTATGAAGTGGAATGGAAGAAGAAGAACAAATGAGGGCTTGAAGAATATGAAACTTGTAAAAAATGGGTTCTTACTTGAGGAAAATGAAGGAAAACACTCAAATCTCCCTATTTAGTGTTTGGTAGCAAGGAAAATGATGAAGAATGGGTAGGAAATGGAACCCTAGGTATCTCTTGCTAATGGAGATGGAATGAAATGAAAGAAATAGGGTTTAGGGTTTTAGCTAGCCTTGTATACCATGAAGTTCCAGTATTTGAAGGAAAGTCCAAAAATATAATGAATATTTATAACATAGGGCTTTTGGCTTCTAAATGGGTTTAAATGAGCTCAAATGAGTTGGGTCAAAATATAGAAATTGAAAAATGACTTATGAACTATGAGATGCATTCAAAATCCTTGGAAAAATAGAAAACACACACGCGGGACCTAATAAACCCAAAATACTCAATAGTCATAATACTACATAGTCAATGGCCAAATCGCATTCTAATCTACCTAATCAAGCCCAAATACATTCAAAACATACATTAGGCATCTAATTAAGATTAATTAGATGCTAAACACGATTAGGATATGATCAAGATATTACAATTTTATTCCACAAAACGAAGTAAGATAATCATAAAATTTATAATGTAGGAACCACCTGTAGAAATTACAACGTGGTACCCGCCTTTAAAAATTAAGGCATGGGACCAATATTCATAGGATTTACAATATGGACCCACCTTTATAAGAATTTTAATGTGAGTCCACCTTTTTGTGAATGTAAATATGAGACCCACCATTAAAAATTACAGTGTCGTATACACCTTTAGAAATTAAAATATGGGGTCCACATTCATAGGATTTACATTGTGGGTCTATCTTTTGTGATTGTGACCATGTGACCCATATTCATAGGATTTACAATATTGGCCTACTTTTATGGGAATTATAATGTTGGGACATCTTTTTTATTGATTGTGAACCTGGGACACTCCTTTAAAAAGTATAATAGAGTACTTACCTTTAGAAATTAGAACATGAGGTCACATTCATAGGATTTACAATGTGGGCCTACATTCATGAGATTGACAATGTGGCTCGGCTCCACCTTTTGTGATTGTGACCATATGAACCATCTTTAAAAATTATAAAGTGGGGCTATCTTTTTTGTAATTTTAAATACGGGGCCCACATTTAGAAATTAGGACATGATGCATTATAATGTGGTCCAACCATTATAGAAATTATAATATGGGCCCACCTTTTGTGATTGTATCCATGTGACCAATCTTTAAGATTTACAAAGTCGAGTCTTTGAGATTGTGTTTGGATGTGTGGTGAAGTGAGGCGAGGTAAAGTCTTCATTATCCGGACAAGAAAGGACAAGGGTCATATCAAAAGTACACAATTTCAAAATTCCCTCTATCTTTTTTCAAAAAGAAAAAATTAAAAAAAGCAACCTCCTTTCT
This sequence comes from Umbellularia californica, assembly GCA_028538565.1. Taxonomy (NCBI): domain Eukaryota; kingdom Viridiplantae; phylum Streptophyta; class Magnoliopsida; order Laurales; family Lauraceae; genus Umbellularia; species Umbellularia californica. The sequence continues at coordinate 57,741,846 of JAPQWN010000004.1, read as the reverse complement.
ACACTACAAGACAAAAAACTCCACTTTTCTATAAAAAAAAAGTGAACAAGATTTTTTACCAAACAACTGAAATAAAATACCATCATAACCCTTTATATTTTATTCTCTATTGATTTGATGCTTCACTTTCTTCTTTAAAAGGCAAGAGATAAGTAAGAAATTACTGTTCCAGCAAATTATTTCTTAAAAATTGCTAAACACACCCTGAAAGTTAGATGAACAACAATATAGTTATCATCACCCATATAACGATGTCATTACGAAGGTAATTTTGTAAAAAAAATTGTACTGAGCCTAATTCGTCAATTCTGTGTTTTAAATAATCAATTCATCTAATCAGTGTTCAAAGTTTTTTTTTTTTCATAAAAACTCTTAATTTAATTATCATCTAAGATTTTCATATTTAGTATTACTACTAAACATTTAAAATGAATATTGATCTGTCAATTTTCAGTAATGCAAAATTTCCACCAATGGTGCATCCTTACACTCATGTTTCCATCCATCAATAGAAAAAATCCCCACTTTGTGGAACCTTGGAGAAAGCTGGATTATATTTCGTACACATTTTTAACTTTTGAACGTGATGATGTTATTCCTTCTACACGTTTCTTCTCTCCGAAGCATCATACCAGAAACACAGAAGAAGAATAAGAACACCAACAAAAGAAACCATACGAAATTCTCCCTCCCAAGGTTTTAACAAAAACCCCTTAAGGCATCTCTCTTAAACCCTAAAACCAATCTCCAAAACCCCAATCCATGGCGGATGACCCGACACCTCGCGCCTCCTCTTCCACTCCCGGGAACCCTCTCGGCCACGCCGTGATTCCGATAGTCAACAAGCTCCAAGACATCTTCGCTCAGCTCGGAAGCTCGTCGACCATCGACCTGCCTCAGGTCGCCGTCGTCGGGAGCCAGAGCAGCGGAAAATCCAGCGTCCTGGAGGCCCTCGTCGGCCGAGATTTCCTTCCGAGGGGCTCCGACATCTGCACGCGCCGCCCGTTGGTTCTGCAGCTCGTGCACTCGACCCGGAGAGGCGGCGCTGGCGGTGGGGAAGATGAGTCCGAGTGGGGCGAGTTCCTGCACTTGCCCGGGAAGCGGTTCTTCGATTTCGCTGATATTCGGAGGGAAATTCATGTGGGTTTTTTGGGTTTATTGGAATCGAATGGACTTTATAATTCTGCATTGCTAAGTGTTTTTTCCTTTCTTTTGTTGTGGGTGATTTTGTTGGTTGGCTCTGACTTCTGATGCTGTGATGATTATAGACGAATGATGTTTGTAACCATGTGTGGAGCTACAAAATTAGAAGTAGTTTGTTGTTACTGTTTTGATATACACATCCAACCATTGGGTTTAACCCAATTCCTTATGATTGTTTTTTTTTTTAATGGGTGTGCACAAGCTTCCATGGAAACACAGAAGATTGTCTAATTCATTTTGGAAATGCTATGGATTTGTGGGTCCTCCCTTATGGAATGAAAGCAAAATGCATGGTTACTGGTCAAATTCTTGAACATGAAGCTCAGTTAATAGTGAAACTCATGAAAATAGAATGATGCTTTAATGTGTTGATTTTAATCACTGTTAAATTTTAATAACTTATATTCATAATTTACACGGCATTCTTTAAAAATTGCTAAATTACTGCTTGGGTCATGAAACATGCTTTTGAATTGCTTTTTTATTTTCTGTGGTAAATTAAAGAATTTTTATAGTTAAGGTTACATGTAATGGAATCTATTAGTGCATGCGAATTGCATTATTTTCATATTTTGAGATGGCTAATGACCATGTGGAAAATGGAAATCACCAATAGCACTAAGATCAGTGGATGAAATATGGATAGTCTAATTCTATAGAATGTGGATGTGCCTAGAACTGGATTATAAACATAGATTCAGTGCTCACTTCTTTGACTAATGACGTGGAGGGTTTTCATCCAAACAAGTTGATAGAGATAGTTTGTATTTGCGTCTTTTGTGGTGATTTTTTGTTTCTTCCGATAATTTTATAATATAATTTTTCTTTTAAGACTTTTGTAGTGCTTTTCCCCTCTTGGTGTATGTTTCTGTTCTCTTACTTGGTTGTTTTCATATTGTTGGTAGGTGCTTATCCTTGCTACCCCAAGGTTGTGGGTTCAAGTCATGTTTACCTATAAAATAAACCATCTTTAATTTGTTATTGTTATTGTTATTGTTATTATTGTTGTTGTTGTTGTTGTTCTTATCATTATTATTACTAATGAACCATTTTACGAAGCATCTCTTGACAACTTGAAGCCAATGGATACCTTATTGGTTATAGATGCAGTAATCCTTTATTATGGAGACTTTTTTTTAAGGTTTTTTTTTTTTTTTTTATTTATTATACACAGTTCTTTTACTTCAGTTTTCAAAACTTTCTTATCCACTAGTTTATCAATCCAACTCTTTACATACTAATGTTCATTTCCCGAACCCATCCTGTGCAATCTGTTAGAGAACAAAGAAAAGAAGTCTTGCCAGCCCTGTTAAACATTTTTACTGCAATGGGTATGTTATTGATTGCTGGTCGGCTATGGAAATCTTGCCAACCCTGTTAAGCATTTTTAGTGCAATGGGTATGTTATTGATTGCTGGTCAGCTATGGACATGTATCATCATTTTAACGTTACCATACTTAAATCCTTGGGAAAAAGGGGCTCCCCTGCTAACATCTGGTGAACTCCATTTATCTCTGCCCATCAGGGGTCTATGAATTCATATCACATCCTTTTGCTATCTTCTTCTTCTTCTTCCTTTTTTTCCCCCTTTTCCCATCAGTACATATTACATTATACACACAGAACAAGTGTGGTTGGTTATATACTTGTATTTGTGTGTGGTGTACCATTTTTCTCATTGTAGAACATTTGTTTTAACTGTGGCCTTTAGATTTCTACCATTAACTTATTGCTTTGAAACTGTAGGCTGAAACAGAGAGAGAAGCTGGGGTAAACAAGGGAGTTTCTGACAAACAGATACGATTAAAGGTGTTCTCTCCAAATGTTCTTAATATCACTTTGGTGGATTTGCCAGGAATAACAAAGGTTCCAGTTGGGGACCAGCCAAGCGATATTGAGGCCCAAATCAGAACGATGATTTTGTCATATATCAAACATGATACTTGTATAATATTAGCTGTTACACCAGCAAATTCAGACCTGGCCAATTCAGATGCACTTCAGATGGCAAGAATTGCTGACCCTGATGGTAAAATCTGCAAAATGCACTATTGTTGTTGTTATTTTATGAGTTGGTTATTTATAGGAGAATAAAGAAGGATAAAAAGGTCATGACAGATTTATTATAGTTTTTTCTGCTGTTGTGCCAATCCTTGACTATGCTACTATTTATTGACAGGTTCTCGGACAATCGGTGTCATCACAAAGGTGTAACACACATTCATTGTAGTCTATAATAATTATTAATATTTTGGCTGTATTTGTATGCTGCAGTTATATTTCTTCAATGTGATTCTGTTATATGGTTTCAGCTAGATATCATGGACAGAGGTACTGATGCCCGCAATTTTTTGCTTGGAAATGTGATCCCTCTTCGCCTTGGTTATGTGGGAGTTGTGAATCGTAGTCAGGAGGTGACTTCTTTTCTCTTCTTTTTAGAGTTTTTATGACCTTTTCTTGTTTAGGCCTTGTCGTAAAATATCATAAACTATTGATATGTTCTTAATCTCCACATATCAGAAGATGCTGTTGGCTTGTCATTTACCAGCACTACTTTTAAGCTCTATCGTTCCATTGCTTGAATGCACTCTTTCTTTTTTAATTAATCAAGTACATTGACGGTGATATATGTTGCTTGGAACCTGGAACTGCATTTCATGGAATTAGTACTAAAGGCGACACATTTTTTATTTTGGTAATATTGGTACCTATAGCTATATGCATACAAACTTAATATGCATGTCTAAAGCAATGGCACCGTTGAGGAAAAGTTTTTCTATGCATGGCCCACCTAGGAAAAACGGTTTGCCAAAGAGGACATGGATGGAATTAGCAATGATAGATATGAAGAAGTGGAAACTATCCAAGGATTGGCTCATGATAGATCGGAATGAAGAAACAAAATTATAGTAGCTGCCCCCAACATAGTTGGGACAAGGCCTTGATGATGATGATGATCCATGTATTGGAAGGGATGCAAATATTCAAATGTTGAATGTTCTTTCTCAATTGAAATATTCATATTCATCTGTAGATGCACATATCTTTTATTCATCTGTAGATGCACATATCTTTCATGGTAGAGTCTTCTAATTGGCTTTTTATTTATGTTATTTTAAAACAGGCTATCATGCAGAAACACAGCATCAAGGAAGCACTTGCCTATGAAGAGGACTTCTTTCGCAAAAATGCTGTATAACTCTGTAATTTTAAATTGATTACTTAAGACCCTGGTGGGCACCCTAGTTTGCAACTTTTTATATAGTTTGACATTGACTACAGGTATACCATGGTCTCTTGGATCGTTGTGGAATTCCTCAACTGGCCAAGAAGTTGAACCAGGTAGGAGCATTGCTATGCTATATCATGATGCTTTGTGGACCTTAATTTTAAATCTAAATTTATCTGATTCTACCTTGTACATGTGTTACTGATCTCCATTTTCTCATCTGTTACTAAGTTTTTATTTATTTGTTATACAATGTCTTCTTTTGATGTTTGGATGACCCCGTATGTGTTCAGGAAGCTCATTTCTTGGTTTTCCTTGTTCTGTTTTAAATGACTGATGAATGATGCTGCCACAGTGATGGGCCCTTGAGAGTCTGCTGTTAACATTTAACAACATGAGTCTCTTGTTCACGTTCTGTTTGCAGATTCTAGTGCAGCATATCAGGACAGTTCTTCCAGGATTGAAAGCCCGCATAAATGCTCAATTGGTTGCTGTTGCCAAGGAACATGCGACTTATGGTGACATCACTGAGTCAAAGGTAAGTTATCCTTTAAAATGGCTCATAGAAAATGATTCTGATAAGAAACATAGATCTGCTGTATTGCAGTTTTGTGCCACTTCGATTAGTTTTAAATAATATACTGTACGGTTCTAGTTTATGCACAGTTATTTTACCTTATTTATTTTATTTTTTGCATCTTCTGCTTCCAGAAAGTTGAGTCTCCTATTGCAAGCACGAGTGTTGCATTCATTGTATTTTGTTGGCATTCTGTTTTTCTTAATAATCCTTTACTTTCTGAATTAAGAGAATAGTGGTGATCCATTATTTTATTAGATGTTCCTTTTCTGTCTTGTAAAGCACAGGCTGGTCAAGGGGCTCTTCTGTTGAACATTCTTTCAAAATATTCAGAAGGTACAAGTTGCCTTACAAGTTGCCTCTAATTCCCTTTCACCTCTTTAATTTCAATTGCTTCTGCCTAGTTTAACTTTTGCCTCTTATTATGAACCTTGGAGAAGGCCTGTACACTTACCTAACTTGAAGAAATCTATTGTTTATAGCCTGCTCAAAAGCTTAACATGATGCTTATTTTTGGTTTTCTTGCTGATGCTTATTTGCTCACATCTTAATGTGGTTTGACATTTCTTATTGTTCGTTAGAAGTAAAGACAGAAGTTCATTAGGAATTTGGGCATATTATACATGATAGGGGCGAGTTGATCCATCTTTTTTTTTATCCCCCTTCTTGGTGCATGTGGGAACTAACAAGGCAGAAGTTATGTTGATTAAAGTGGCCCAAAACTTTTAAAACTAGGTGGTCTGGCCAGCTCGTGGTCAAAGTGACTCGAAGAATGGTGTTGTTTGGGCTGCCAACAATCCAAAAGGTCTTTGAGTTCCTTTATTCTAAATGCAAATAGAGATATCACTTCCTCAGGGAATGTTGGTGAGTTTCTAATGGTGAGGGAAAATAGAGGCTCATTGAGTCGTAGAACACTAGAAAGATAGTCATGCAAACTAACATAGTGAGGAGAGGACGGCACCATTATTTTATATTCTATAGAATACCTTATGAAGAGGATTATCTTAGAAGATTGTATCATATCATTAGTGACTGCAATCACCCCCAATCTCAAGCTGTAATCAAAGCATAGATACGTCCATGTAGAAAGTATAAGATCTCACGTTAAGGATCTGTCAGGATATCCTTGAGAGTTGAGAGGGCCTTCATGTAGAGGGACAGTTGTGTAAGTGAGCATTTATATTTGTGGAACCATTTTCTTTGTGGAAGTCTTGTGAAACTCCTTTCTTATGCGGCAGCCTTGCAAAACCTGGAAGGTAGTTAGCAAAACCCTGGCATAAAACTTGCACAACCTGCTTTCACGAAATGTCTCAAGGAAGCCAATGAAAGCCCAAGGAAGTTCCATTTTTTGAAAGTGAAATGGGTGCTGGGTTTTTTTTTTTCTCTTTGAAATGAATTTGAGTTAATATTTGCAGGGATAACACTTATTGGATTTATTATAGGTAAAGGTGGGTTAGGAGCTTCAGATAATATCGTCGTTTGGGATTTTCAGCTTTGATAGGCTGACATTCAGTTTTGTACCTTTGTTGCAAAGACATGGACGATAGTGATTCAAATCTGATTCGAAAGGTGTGCTTGCAAAGAGTTATGTATTATTTGGGTTGAGGGTTTGAGTTTTGAAGTTGTTCGATGTCAAGACAATGGAATGGAGTTAAGGCGAGAGATTGTAATGAATCATAGTTGTTTGATTATGGGATTAGATTTAGAACTAAAATTTGTATCTTAAAATGTAGGTGGATGCAGATTCCATCAGTTTGAAGACGCAAGTTGCAATAATAGTTATCAATTTCATTTTGAGTCCTTTTTTGGTTAGCTTATGCAGTGAAACATTTTGGCCACTTCTGCCATTTCAGTCCTCTGTTTCAGAAAAATTAAAAGAAAAACAGAAAAAATAAAGGCAGAATTCATTTTATCTTGTCAAGTAAAAAAATTGAATATATAGAATGCAATAAGTTAATTCTACAACATGTCATTGATTTATCTAATTTATGACATAATCACAAACTGCTTGCATGCTCGAATCTCATAAAGACATCAACAGCTAAAGTTTGAAGCACAATTTTTTATTGATAGTTAGAACTTCAAAGTTCAAAATTTTAAAACTGCTTCACATGGTTGTGGCATGCATTCATAATGTTCTCAAAAGTCAAACCTCGCTCATTGTTGTCTCTGGCATGAAGTAACATGTTAGATTGTGGAGTGACATTGAACATAGACTAAATAGAGACATTTGGGATGATAGGAGGGCTCATGGCACAAAAACGATAATGACACAGCAATGGGTCCCATCTACATAGGATGTAAACCAGATGCAACGTGATAAATGACAGCAGGGTTATTTTCTCTAATTACTTCAAGGTATTTTTGAAATAAACAACTTACCATGTGTTTGATTCTCCACAGAATGGCTTAATTCTTTTAGTACTAGTTTAATCATTTTGTTGTAGTGACAAAATAGTGTACATTTTTCCCTTGGAAGTTAAATGGGGGTATCAAGTGTTCATGTAAATTTTACTCATTATTTTTTAGTTAATTGTTATTCTTGCATCTTATTTTAGTTAAAAAGGGCAATTATTTTAGAAAATAATTTAAAATTGAAATATTCTCTGGAATCTGTAAGTCCCCTATACTTTTGGATTTGTTAAACCTGACACACATCCTGCATGCCTGTTGTGACACGTGTACCTAGACTCATGCAATTTAGTTCATTGGAACTGGGTTGTCTCATGTGTGTATCGATTTGCTAAATTTAGCTGTTTCTTTTAGTTTTTCATGCATATGAAGAAGCCTAGATCTTGTCTTTATTTTACATGATATCTTTGTTCGGTTGCTTAAGCATTTGTTGAAACTCAATACTGTTTGTTTATGACAGCCTTTTCTTCGCTGGTGGAGGGTAAAAATGAAGAGATGTCGACAACAGAGCTTTCTGGCGGTGCAAGAATTCACTACATTTTCCAATCAATCTTTGTGAAGAGTTTGGAGGTGTGCATGCTTCTCTACGGTCTTCCATCCTATTACACTGAGATACTTATATTTGCCTAGCAGTGTAGTCAAACTTCAAAGATGTGCCTGGTTTTAAATTCCCAATCAGCACCGGGTCAACTCGTTCGAGTTGACTTGGTGCTGGCCAGGCCCGAGTTGGGTCGGGTTCCGGTAGAGGAAATGGCCTGGTACCGGAAGTTAAGAGTGGTGTTTTCTATTTTCTGTTGAATCCACATCAGGATGGCTGTAGCTCATGCAATATAGTACATGAGTTTGAGTCCTGTGAAACAACAGTGTACTACAATTTTTACCTTTTTAATAATGGCTTAAACCAAAACGGCATTACTTAATCATGTTTTCAAATTTTAAATCTTATTTTAGGGAAATTTAGGGCCCCTTTGTATCAAAGTAATGAGCCATCAAATGATATTTCCAGTTTCTCACAAAATGTATGGCCATTGTTTTGATGTTATTTTTTAAAATTTCTGTTAAAGGTATTTTCTTTTACTTCTAATATATCATGGCCTCTCGGTATGGTAAATCAAATACACTGTTTTATGTTCTTATTTTCATTGTACTTGTCAAATCAAATTGCAGTTATTTTATTTGTCCTTTATTTATTTCATTATCATTGCTGCTAAAGACCCATGAACTTGTCATTGTTATATCCATTGTTCTTGATTGAAGATGAGGAACACAAAGTCGTTGGAAGACAGTTTGAAAATTCAAGGTTGCTCTCACTGTTTTATATTAGTTACTTTGATGGACATGTTATTTGACCTAACCCAACTCAAGATCCCTAAACAACTTGAAAATGCAGAGAAAAATCTTTGATTTTTCATTAACACAAAAGACGCGCAAGTGTTTCTATATTATTCAATTTCCTATACCTTTGATGTCATCAATCACTTCATTTAATTACACTTGCTATCAATTTCAAAGAATCAGTATTGATAACATAGGTTCAAACTAGTAGAATCACTGTCAATTCAAGTATGGGATGGATGCGTATTTTTGTGAAAACATTGGATTTATCATCGTTATCATTATAGCTGGATTTAATCAATGCAAGAGTTGACTAAGAGTTATGGTTGTAAGCATTTCATGAAAATCAAATAATTTTGTACTCTTTGAATGATTAAAATCCAGTTGCATGAAGTCAGACTCACAAGCATCGAGTGAGCGACTCAGTGCTCAACAATACTAAACATCAGTACATCACTATTATTTGAGTTAGGATACTACTTAAATTGGTTGACTTTCACATTTTTAATAGTTTTCTAAAATTTTCCTCTTTTTTTTTTAATTTTTGAAATTTCTTTGACAACTTTTATGAACGGTATTTTGATACCGGTCTGACATGGATGACACAGACTAGCATGGACTCATACTAGTCCTGACTGGCACAAAAACCGGCACCAAAATTTAAAACCTTAGCCTCATGGCTCTAGAGCCCTTTGCAAGTGTAACCCCGAAGAAGTGTACTCCCGAATAAATGACAAAGCTAGGCTATTGTTCTCATCATGTATATCATCATCTATAGCCTTGAACTTGGACCCTCAGGCAAATTTGGATCATCCTCGGTGAGGTAATCCTCCTAACCTTGACCTCCCTATTGCACTAGGTAAAGGTATGACGTCTTGTGTTGCTCATCACCCAATCCAAGATTTTGTTTCTTACCTTTGTTTGTCACCTACCTTTCATGCTTCTATTACTTGGTTGTCATCAGAAAGTATACCTACACGTGTGTTTGCAGCCCCGTCTCACCTAATTGGAAAGATTCCATGATTGAAGAATAATTTGAAATCGACACTTAGGAATTGACAATTTACCTAAAGGGAAATGAACCATGGGATGCAAGTGGGTGTTTTATCGAAACATAATTTAGATTGATCAATTCAGGATATAAAGTCAGGCCTCTAGCGAAAGGTTTTACACAAACTTATGGTATTGACTACCTTGAGACCTACTTTTCAGTTGCTAAGTTAAACTTTGTCAGAGTGATACTAGATGGATGTAAAAAAACGCATTTCTTCATCAAGACTTTACAGGAAGAAGTATATATGGATCCACCACCCAGTTTCATTGTAAAAGAACATGAGGGAAAGGCATATCTCGACTCAAAGACTCTATGTAAGCTGAAGCAATCTACTCAGGCTTGATGTGACAGGTTTAGTAAGGCAGTGATTAGCTATCAATACAGGAGATGTTGCACAGATCATACTGTTTTTGTAAGGAAAAAAAAAAAGGTGTTAAAGTAATAATGTTGGTTGTGTATGTCAATGATATTGGGGCAAACGTAAATGATACTAAGAATTTAAGAGCTTGAAGTCCTATGTGGATCAGAGTTCGAAATCTTGTATTGTTTGATCTTTCTCTCAATACAAATTACCATTCCAAAAAATAAAAAAAATAAAAAAAAAATCGGAGTTCGAAATCAAGGACCTTGGTACAGTAAAATACTTTCTTAGAATTGAAGTTGCTAAATCCAAGGAAGGAATTATCATCTCGCAACATAAGTATACAGTATACACTGTATCTTCTTGAAAAAAAGAGGAAAGCTAAGGGCTAAACTGGTTTACATTCCGATTGAACAAAATCATGGTCTGCAGTCTGCACTTTCATAGCAGAGAATTACTGAGTGTTCAGAAGTCATATCAGGTTAATCTATTTAACCATTACAAGGCCCAATATGTCATATGCTGTAAGTTTTGTAAGCCAATTCATGCATACCCTGAATTGATCATTTTGGGTGCAGTTCATAGAATTCTTAGGTTCTAAAAGGAGCACTGGGGAATGCATCTTATATACATCTCATAGGCACATGAAAACAGAAGCGCATACTAATCTGATTGGGCAGGATCCGAAACAGATAGTTGACTACAGGGTACTGCACTCTGGCTGGTGAAGCTTAGTTTCATGGAAAAGCAAGAAACAGACAGTAGATGCAAAATCAAGCTCTGAAGCTGAGCATCAGGTTATAGCTCATGAATGTTTGGGAGTTATTGTGGTTGAGGGTATTGTTAGAAGAATTATGGTTTAAGCAAGGTAGACCTATGACTCTACATTCTACAATGTGATAGGTTGTCAATGATAAAACTAAGAATACAATATCTCATGAGTGGACAGCGGAGGTAGGAGTTGACTGCCACATCATTAGAGAATAAATCAAAAGAAAAAGATGTGGAGCTAGCTTACACTAGTACTTATGATCAGACTGGAGACTTCCTCACAAAAGCATTAACTAGAAATAACTGAATGTTGTTTCGTTTAAGCTTGGCACAGTGAATACACATGCATCAGCTTGAGGAAGAGTGTTTTGAGATAGAGTAGGACTTATATATAAATAAATAGACCTCAGGGGCCTGCTTGTAATTTAGGGAAAGTGCAGGGTAGTTTTTGTAATTTAAAAATTAATAAATTATATGTGGTTGTGATCGCCCAACCCTAGCAACCACAACCATATGCTTCTTTTCTCTCAATTCTTTTCACTTTCTCCCTAGTATTCCCTTTCTTTCATTCAAGGGTTTCTTAGACGTTCAAAAAAAGAAACCCTAGATTGCCACCTACCAAGTCATCCAACTAATAAAAGGGTATATCTTAACATTGACTTTAATCAAACTGAGCCTACCTAAATACAACTCGGTTCTAGAAGGGTCAAGTTGAACCATACTTAAACAAGGCTGTACGCCTACTTCATATAGAATTCGTTGATTGAAATAAGTGAGTTATGACTCTGGTAGTTTATTTGATATTGTGATTTTAATTTATGATTTATCAGTATTTAGCATTATGATTCCTTCCCTCATCTTTTTATACTCTATATTTCTATTTTGAATAAGCTAACATAAGGGCAATCTTGATTCCAAAATGTGCCAAATGACTTCTATGTAGTCAATAATGGTGTGGCATAACAATGGAAGCTAAAGATGCATATGCTTATTTCCTTTCTTTTCATTGATGGTGAGCCTAGCAAATGTAGGCATGCACCCTCAAGCTCCAACAAGGGTTGATGCATAGCTTGCGCCTTGCTCCTTGATTACACTGATGCCAAGTGTACCTATATATGGTGAGCCTGTGGCACAGTTGAAGGTGCTTACTCTTGCAAGCTTGAGGTTGTGGTTCAAGTCACGTTACCAATAAATAAATTCAGAAAAAAAGAGCGTACCTGTATGCTAATAATGGTAGTGGATACTGCATGAATACTTGTAGGATACCATTGTAGTATGTCCAACTATAACGAGTTTATTGTTTCATGAATTCTATTATTTTTCTTGCTTTTCAAAAAAAAAAAAAAAAGTTTTAGAGGAATGTGTTTAGTAATACTTTTGTTAAATTTTAGAATGTTCTAAAGTAGATTGGTCATAAGTAATTCTGTCTTTTTAAGAAAGCCAAGTTACTTACATCATGTGGACGTTTCTAATAACGACCATGGTGTTAATCGTGAAATGACATTTCATGGATAGGATGCCCGTATCAGTATGCGTCATGGATTTTAACAAGTACAGGGGCATATCCGTGCTTATCTCCCTGTCTTTTTTGGGCATTGTAGTTCATGTAAAAGTTCTTTAAAATTGTTTTGTTCTTTTTTAAATGATTTGAGTTTAACCTATAACTGTGTGGAACCTATAGGTTACTTTGTCTATAGCTCCACCTCACCACATCATTTATATGAATGCATGAATAAGCTCCCTATATTTAGCTTTCCCTTTTGTCATGGTACACCATTCTAAAAGTAGCTGTCCTTACTTTGAAGTTGCTGCCAACCTTATAGGTCTAATGTTATTTGGGATCTCATGCAGGAAGTAGATCCATGCGATGACTTAACTGATGATGACATTCGTACTGCTATCCAAAATGCTACTGGTCCAAAAAGTGCTTTATTCGTACCTGAGGTTAGTGCTAAGGTCTTCATGATTTCCTGTAGATGAGTCTTAGATGTGGAGAAGCAATATTCTTTTTCCCCAATATGCCGGATGAATTCATTTTCTCTTCTCCGATTCTTAAGAATTATTTATCTGTAAATCTTTAGGTACCGTTTGAAGTTCTAGTTCGAAGGCAGATTGCCCGTTTGCTAGATCCGAGCCTTCAGTGTGCAAGGTTTATCTATGATGAATTGATCAAGGTCCTGTTCTGGTTACACATTATTTGTTGTCTACAAAATATAAGTTGTCCAAGCAGCGCTAGTTTTTTTTTTTTTTCCTCCTTTTCAAACACTGAACCACATTATTTTATTTCAGATGAGCCACTGCTGTCTAGCTAATGAGATGCAAAGGTTTCCTTTTCTACGAAAACGTTTGGATGAAGTTATTGGAAATTTTCTACGAGAAGGTTTAGAACCTTCAGAGACAATGATAGGACACATCATTGAAATGGAGGTATGCTGACGGCTGTTGCTTAAATTTGTATAATGTCAGGAAATTCAATCACGTGTTTGAATGGTTTGTTTGTTTGAACCTACTGAGGATGTTCACCTTCGCTCCAACAAGTTGCATTATTTGACTGCATAAATGCTGGATTTGTGACTAGTAAATTTTTTCTTTCTTTAAGGGCAAATCTTGCATTTGATATAGGAACTTTGGCCAGAAGTTCAAATATCAAACTGGAAGAACTAAGAATTGGAATCCAGTTATTTCACCATTTATGAGTGAGTGGTCCATGATTGAGATCTGGTGGCTCGGTGGCCTTTGTGCATGCATTTATTGAGTGTACTCATACTTGCACACGACACATAAATATCAAAATATGTATATGCATAATATTGTTCCATTTTGAATATAAGGTGCATAGATTCTTTACACTGAAAAAGGCGCATGATTCTTTCAAATGGTGCACTTACATCTACAAATGGTCATATCTTGCGTTTTGGTTTTTCCTCCTTCATCTTTTGAATCATTTTGACCTTATCCTGTTATCCAATATAAGTTCTTGGTTTGCAAGATTTTAAAAAAAGTTATATCATTCTAATTTCTAATGGTAGATATTTCTTTTGATGAGGACAATTGCAAAAAATATCGGCTTAGTTTTGACAAGTACACCCTACTTTGTGAGTCCACCTGGATGCATGCCAAAGATGGGGGTAATGAGGAATAGGAATTCTTGGTGAGGATTGGGGGGGTATGCCAAAAAGTGATTCCTTGTTACCAATGTATTGGTGATGACCATGGAATCCAACAGTGTCTGTCTGTCAGGTTAGTGTCAATTTGGAATGCATGCCAATTTATGGGTGGTAGGTGTGCAATGGTTTGGGTTGATCATAAGTGGGCCATTTCATATGGATTTGAAATGGGTGCACTTTTTCGAATATAGACCTGGGTGCTTTGCAATTTTGGCCTCTGATTAGCTCCTAAGTTAATGTAGTTTTTCCATCTAATTTTTGCTTGGAGTTGGAACTGCATGCATGTATGCCCTAGTATGAATGGATGATGGTAAAACTTGGGCCCCCACTATGTCTTTTTCTTCTTTCGCTGGATGGGGGAATGGCATACAACTGTAAGACAACTTGCCTGCCCAGGGATCAATCCCTGGGTAGCTGTGTGAGATAAGACACCCTTGCCACTGGGGTGTCTCGAGTTTCTCAACCCACCCACTATCTAAATGGTCATATACACAACCTACCTTCCTATGGGACATAGCATCCATCACATAGGCTCCATAATTTCATTGTTTTATCACACCTTTCGTTATATTTAGGTCTTGTACATATCCCACCCTCCTGTGATATCTAGGTGCATCTGGCTCTCTGTTATATTCCATTATTTTGATTATTTTGGGCATCACTAATAGCTTTAGATATCATTCTGATGAGCCAAAATCGAAGGCATATCATTTCAGTTGAAATTTTGTACTTCTGATTGGAATCATCAGAGCCTCCACCTTCACACAATAGGTTAGAGCTATTCATTGATTTAATTATTTTCTTACAAGGATCATCAATTCTTATCCTTTTAAAAAATATCAATTCTTATATTATTTTCCACATTTTGTGACAATTTTGTAGATGGATTATATAAACACTTCGCACCCAAATTTCATTGGTGGGAGTAAAGCTGTAGAGATCGCACTTCAGCAAGTTAAGTCATCTAAGATACATGTATCTCTGCCCAAATCGAAGGTATGCTTCCCTGACTGGTTAACCAAGAGTATTTGCCTTCCAGTTGAGAATCATTACACTTAAATTGTATTAATGTTCTTGCATGGGGATCCAGGATGCGGCAGAAACTGATAAATTACAATCATCGGAAAGAAAATCTCGAGCTATATTTGCTAGACCTAATGCAAATGGAGCTGCTGCTGACCAGGTGTGCTTCTTTTTTTTTTTCTTTTTTTTCATTTTTTTTTTTTTTTGTATTCAGATATTTTGTGCTTCCATAGTTTTATTGTTTTTTCTTTGTTGTCCTGACATGTTGACATGGATGCTGAGTAGGCAGTTCCACCTGTTGCTGATAACGATAGACCTGCTCCATCTGGTAATGTGTAAGAGAATGTGTGTGTGCATACATGTGTACAGTCATTTTCAGGAAGGTCTAGGCAGTTCTTAGTGACAGAATAGAGAATAGACTGTGGGGCCCATTTGTGAGCATGACAATCAAGGGGTTTTAGGGGTTTGAAGGGTCACCATACATCTACCAGTGTGCTAAAATTGGGTATTGTCTGATGAGAGAGGTACTGTTTTGAGGACTTCCAAATTGTCCATGCCCTCCTGTAAGAGAGATACTATTGTGCGTGTGGCGTGCCTGTGTGCATGCATTGGTTTGTTTCTGTGTTGTAGGTGTGTTGTGCATGCGTGCATTGTGTGGGTGCGTTTGTGTGTGTCTGTGTCTGCATGGGTGTGTGTGGGTGCACATGTATGCATGTTTGTGGATGCCTGGCGGGTGGGTGTGTGCATGCGAGTGCATGTGCATGAATGTGTTTGCATGCCTGTGTGCATGCATTGGTTTTTGTCTGTGTTGTGGGTGTGTTGCGCATGCGTGCATTGTGTGGGTGCATTTGTGTGTGTCTTGTGTCTGTGTGGGTATGTGTGGGTGCGCATGCATGCATGTTTGTGGATGTGTGGTGGGTGGGTGGGTGCACGCAAGTGCATGTGCGTGAATGCATGCATGCCTATGCCCTAGTGTTAGATAATGAGGTGGTGTAATGAATGTGAAGCAGGCAGGTTGGCCCCACAGGCTGAACCATTCCTATGATCAGTACTGTCTGGCCCTTCGTGAAAGTATTTAATATATATATATATATTACACGCCTATTCCATTTATTTTCTAACATCCACAAATCTTGTGTCTCATCATGGTCATCTCAAATATTTTTTGTTGAAAACTTTCATTCAAGGAGTAAATTGTAGAGACTTCATATTTGAATTATACTGACTTGAAGATTATCAGGAAATAGTGTTGGATCATCCTGGGGCATTTCATCATTTTTTGGTAGAGATGGTAGAGAAAACCGTACTGCTGCTAGAGATACGTCAGTTAACAAGTCATATGGTGAATATGCGCATACAATGGATCCCGCCCTCTCTATAATACAATTGAAAGAGGTTAGTTTGCATAACACGCATTCTATATTAAGCCCACATTAGACATAGTTAATTGCATGATGGCTTGTGTGTAATTGAGATCTCATATGATGCAGCCTCCCTCCATCTTAAGGCCGTCAGAAACTCATACAGAGCAGGAGGTGGTTGAAATAACAGTTACAAAGTTGCTACTGAAATCCTATTATGACGTTGTCAGAAAGAATATTGAGGACTCTGTACCCAAAGCAATTATGCACTTCCTGGTAAGTGCTTTTTGTGGCTATTGATAAGATGTTTCTGCCTACTTCTTGCTAGTTATATATTTGAAAATGTATTGGCGTTATGTAAACCGTGCTATTGTTCTATGAACCAATTTTCCTCCTCTGCTATCCATTATTAAAATTGCTTTGGGAAGGACATGGGCCACAAGAAGGTCTAAGATGGCAGTGTGATCGACAATTAGTGTCTGGTTCAAATCAAATGTCACCACGAGAACGCTGACAACATAGTGGATTTTGCAAGTGCATGGTGACGGGTGTTGGAACAAGACCAGACTGACCATTGCTTGCCAATAGATAATATTACAAAGAAGGTGAGAGTCGGCATCCCGACATTGTAGGAAAATTGGTTTGCTTTTCCTTGATCAGATCATGACAATTGAGCGAAGATCGACGAGTCCAATTTGGAAATTGAAATGGGCATGCACACATTTGCTCAAGCGTATAAAGCAGTTTGAACACGCTCGAGCAACCTCTCATATCTTGCTGGGAGGAGATGAAACTGAAGGTTAAGCAAAAATATTGCCCTTGGATTACTAGGAGATACTCTTTGAGCAATTGGTTGCACTTCGGCAGTATGCCAGTAGATGGAGAAATTTATTAAGTTGCACGTGATGTCAAGTCAATGAAGACAATTGGCAATTCATCTCACGCTTCAAAATCAGCTGAAATAAGGCAAGAGATAATTTCTTTTTGGCTATATGGAATTGCTGAGGCTGTGTGAGTTCAACTTGGAAAACAAGCAACATATGTGGAAACATCAAGTGAAGATTTGCTTGTCAAGCCAGAGAAATGCATAACAGGAGATGCTGAAAGTGGGTAACATGAGCACTCTAATGATGTGCTGATGCCAAATGGACGATTGTTGCATAAGGTTCACATCAAGAATGCAGTGATGCTTTAAATGCTTCAAAAGCTGATACATTATGCATCTGAATGCCACTTAAGAGCCTTTATTAATTATTAGTAACAACAAAGTGAACCAGAATTATTTATTTTTTATTTTTATCTTTTTTAGAAAAATCAAATAGGATGTGAGGTGGAAAGTACACATATGAAGAGGGTCTTGAGGAGGAAGAGCCAGATGATTGGTTACTCACCTATATCTTCCATAAACCTGTTTAGTGTGAAGACAAGGTGTGCAGTTGGATCATTGATGGCGGGATTAGTATCAACATTGCTTCATAGGATTGGCTGACAAGCTACGATTGTTAGTTGTGAGACATCCCCACCTTACCAAATTGCATTAGTGAAATGATACATCCATTCTGGTGACCATGTGATGTTGGACGAGCAGGAGATGGGACCTACCAAACTCTAGACAGCTAATACAGTTTTCTATGATAATTTTGTTTATGATTTTGTTTTGTTTATGATGTGATAGTTATGTAGTTTGTTTTGTTATATGTACCTTTCTTGGTTTTGGTTCTTAATGAATCACTCTTTAGCAAAAGAAGGAAAAAAAAAAAAAAAAAACTTCATGCTGTTGCTAGTTTTAACAGTCCAATGGTTCATTGCTTAAATGCAGCTGTCATGTATTATTATACAACTGATACAAATCTTGATATTGCCCAGGTCAACCATACAAAACGAGAGTTGCACAATGTCTTCATACGAAAACTATACAGGTAGGTACCATGGCACAGAAACAAGAAGCAGTTGAGGGCTTCTTTTGCTCTTGACAGTTTTCGTGCAAGAGGAAATCCTCTCCTGAACAAGATAGATGCTATAAAAAAAGTTCTCCTATTTTATGGGGGATTCTGCAGATTGAGATAAATTTCTCTTAAAAGATCTCGAGTGATACCTAAACTTTTTCTTAACATGTGATATGCTTTTCGTTTATTGTTGAAAAGTTCAATTTAGATACGTAGCACTAACTGTTCTATATGCTAATTGGATGATTTTTTATGGCCACCTTAATGTCTGAGTAGAGAGAACCTGTTTGAGGAGATGCTGCAGGAGCCAGAAGAAGTGGCTATCAAGAGGAAGCAAACTAGAGAAACATTGCGAGTTTTGCAACAGGCATTCCGGGTGAGTGCCATATATGTGTTCTGCATGTCACAGCATGATTACCTTTTCTTTTTTTTTTTTTTTTGTTGACTTTAATATTGCAACTGCAGCGAACCCTCACATGCATCCTGCATGGCATGATCATGTTAACCATGTTTTACATTTTGTTTGACATTTCAAGTTTTGCTTGCCCTACTTGCAAGTGAGGTCCAGTCTACTTATTAGGTACAGTTGACAGCATGGAAACTGTCCCCTAAAATAGTGGCATGTCCACTTATGTGCTCAAACTTGCATGGAAACAGTGGCCAGTTAATGAAAGTCCAGTAGTCTACATTCAACATTTGTCTGGTTCACCAATAATGGACAAGCCAAGCCTGCTTTCTGCGGTGGAACATCCACAGTGGGCGTTGCCTGATTAGTGAGCTGGTTCTTGCATGCTCCCAGGATTAGCAAAACTTTTAGTACACACTAGCTATAGACTTTTTTTATTATTTTGGCTGGGATTGGACCTTTGGAGTAACTTGTGTTCCCTGGAACTGGAGTGCTCTGCTGTTTTGATGTCACATCAGAAATGGTTTTGAGGTTTCAAGGAAGTAAATTCTCAGCTACGAGAGTTTGAGAAAATATATGAGCATTCTCAAGAGTGGAAAGTCTCTGGAGTAGTGGATTCCGACAAGACCTTATTTTCTGTAAATTCCTGGATGTGAGGGAAACAGCAGCACTTTTGGTCCAGGAACTCTAGTATTAGAATTTTGGGTATTCAGTTTTTTCACGGATCCCTTTCTGTGAGTTCCAGAGAACCACCAACTGGGCCATGAGGTATATTCGCCAGATTTTCTCTTTTGCTGATCTGTTTCCTTTTGTTATCCTTCTTTTTGGTCTAGACATTGGATGAGTTGCCACTTGAAGCTGAAACTGTAGCAAAAGGTTACAGTCTGGTATCTGATCCCACTGGTTTGCCAAGGATCCATGGCCTGCCTTCATCATCATTCTATGCAACAAGCCCTGATTACAGTTCATATCACACAGCTTCCACCAAGAACCCAAAGCCAAGAAAGTCATCCCACTCTGGGGAGCAAGCATCTGTGGATGTTAATGAACATCATTTGGGACTGGGAACCTATCCCACTGTAGAGCTGTAAGTGCTTGGAGCAGCATGCATTATTACATTTGCTTTCATGATACTAAGCCAATTTTTTCCCCTAAAGTTGATTGTTCTCTTAAAGGAGAAAAAATAGTGAGATATACTCCTGGTTGGAGACGAAATGTGATTTTCATTAAAGGGATGAATTTATAATGTTATACACATATCCTTGTCTACAGTCAAGGTTGAAATGCCGTTCACTTTTGTGGGGCTGTCAATTTTCTTATTTGTTGTTGCTGGGCTTTGTGTTGTTTCTTTCTTCCTCTTTTTCCCCCTCCTCTACTCTATTAGAGATTCAAACTCATGCATCCATGCGCACCGCAAAGTGGCCCTAGTTAGCTGAGCAACAGCACGAGGGCCGTTGGTTTTGGTTCCACCTTTGACTGCATAATCAAATTTCTAATTCTTGTTCACATTGTTTTTTGTGTTTTTTTTTTTTTTTTATTTGATGACCCAGGATATTTCCCGTCCAGCCCAGCCCAAGAGCCTTTTGACCCTAAGCCCGATGGACATTTGATTAACCCTCTTATCCACATGCACCAGGTAAAACTACGAGAGATGGCTAACGAAAGTAGGTGTCAAACACAAGACCTCGCATTCACCAGGTAAAACTATGAGAGATGGCTCACGATAGTAGGTGTCCAACACAAGACATCTCTGCTTCCTGATGTGCAAAGTCCTTGGTCAACTGAGTTACCACTCATTGGTTTACATTGTTTTTGTGTTCGGGCTTACATTTTGTATAATTTTCGATTTCCCCGTCTTAATCAAATCCTACAGCGGGAAGAATTTTCCTGAAAGAAAAGATGTTGGTCGTATACCACTTAAAAACTAGCAAAATTGTGGACCTTACTGTGGATTTTGAGAGAGAGAGAGAGAGAGAGAGCTCATTACATTGAATGAGAAGCCTATGATAAGGCATTGGTGCCGTTCATTTTTCATAAATTAAAGATGTATCCATCGTAATGATGAAAGACATGACATAAGAGAGCTAGGAATGAGCGAGAGATGTTTTAATAAGATTTAATTTTTAGTGTTAAATATCTATGAAGATCTGATTTGAGCCTCAAATTCAATCCGGGTCAACAGAAACTGGAAGTGTCACAAGGTAGAGACATGCTTATCTTGTTGTCTTATTCAAAGACATTTTGAGTCGGCAAGTACACCAGCTGTTATTTTTTGTTTCAAAGTGAGTGATGGGCAATGAATAAAGTAGAAAACAATGTTTGTGCGAAGATGGATGCAAGTAGTTACAAGAGAACAGTGAGGAAAAGAGTACATGAGATAAGACATGAATGGAGCTCTAATGAAAGGTTGTTTTTTTTTTTTTTAACTAGCGTCACTGTTTCAGGCATATTCATAGATGAAACTCATCCTTTGTTCAACACTTTTTCCGTGGAGGAAAACACCTCTTTGGGGTGTTTTTATTTTTCATGATTTGGTGTGACGATTTTGTACGAAAAATATGAAAGTGATAATTTTTTTCTTAGAGTCTATAGAACATCATTCTTATTGTGTTGACAAAGCAAGGTAGGAATTGCTATTCGGCAGCGTTACACACATGTGCCCAAAATAAACTAGTGATAAATTAAATAACTATCTAGAAAGGAGTTGCCCTATGTAGTTAAAAGGAGTTTTGTGTAGTTGAAAGGAGTTTGGAATCGCTTTCCCTTTTCCTTTTTCAATGCCTTACACAAATATGCGCTACATAAATAATTGATAAATTCTATGAATTTATGAAGATGAATTGTTCTCCGTGGCTATAAAGTGGAGGTGTGTTGATGTAAATTTTTCTATCTCATAATTCTATTCACAATTTAGTTCTAAGAATTTTGTAACCTGTTTGTTTGCATGGAATTCATATGAATCAATTACATCGAAATTCATGACATAAGTGGTTAAAAATAAAGATCTCATTTTGGAAGCTCATCATTGCCTTTTGAGGTTCTTTCATGGTGATCTTATTGTGGTGAATGGATTTTTCTAATGTTGTCACATGGGTCTCTAATCGGAAGGTTAGCCCTTGAAAACTTCAATTTATGTTCAATGAGATTTGGGTTTTATCGGCCTCCATTAATGTTGTCTTTTGTCACAAGCTTAGATCAGCTAATTCTATGTTTGATGCTCTAGCCAAATAAGTGGTTGAGAGGATCTCTCCATATGGGAGGGTATTATTTGTTAGTTGGGTGTGAATGGGGTACAATGCTCTTGTACCTCATTATTCTTATTGTTTTCTCACTTTGTTTTCTCCTCCTTTAATATAAGTCTCTTTGTTACTGTTCCAAAAAAAAAAAATGAAGATTCGACATGCAAAATTGCAAATACAAAAATAACCATCAAATAAAATGTGAATCAAGGGAAGATCGGAATGAATGCCCCATCATCATCATAGTAATTGAAACCCCTAGAGAGTCAAGGTCCCATCTGCATTGCCACTCTACATCCTTCAACCCTCACCTCATATCATTTACACTAGTTTCAAAGGGTGCCTTTTTTACTTGCATTTGCCTCGCTTATTGAATTGGTTTAAAAGCAATATGGTATCATCAAAGGGAGAATTATGGAGAAACTTCCATTTTCATGTCAATATGATGATTTTATTTTCATTCAAGTCCATTCCACTTTCTACAAAAAAGAAGGTAAAAAAAAAGTCCATTACTCCAATTCCTCAGCTAAATTGAACAAAGCTTGTTTAAGCCAAGGAAATGCAGTTATCAGACCTAATACTAAGACTAAAGTGCAATCCACATGACCTGAAGATCATGCAAATCGAGCCCATTTGCAAAAATCCCACTGAGTTAAACAATGCCATGCCAAGTTAGGCATTCATATATCATTCTCATTGACCCAAAAAGAAAAAGAAAAAGAAAAAGAAAATATATATATCAGGCTCAGGTCTGGCCCATTTGATTGGCAAAACTAGCCCAGAGAATGGACTAATAGCCTAAAAATAGTGCTAATGTCTAAGTCCAACACAGACCATGCTTGGGTTAGGGTTTTGGTGGCCTACGTAAGATCAACCTCCTTTCTTACATGAAAGACTGCACGTAGGTGACAATAAAGAAGCTCTGATTTTAATTACATTATTATTTTTGTAAATCTAAATCACTTAAAATAAATAATTTTCGACATTTACTTAAATTGGTCGCGTCCCGTTAAAATGATGTCGGGCCACACGTGTCTCAGACCCTCAAGGGATCCGAGCCCGGACTCCTGCATTGAATGGAGTACACGGCGCTGTCACAGAACCCGATGGCTCCTCGAAATGTCCGGTTAAAACGGCTCGAGCTCGCGTTACATGTACGGGATATGGAAAGTAAAAGTGCGCCTGAAAGCGCACGTTAGCAACCGCAGGACATGTTACAGGCTTACTGAGTAGGGCGCACGTTACGATCTGAAATTTGGGTTCCGCTTTCGGCACACCTAGAGGGAAGCAAACTAATATGACATGAATGCCCTTGCTCTTTTACCAAATGCCCAACATACCAGCCAGTCTGCTTTGGGCTCATAGTTGGGCTGTCAACAAGCCGAGCCAGCTAAATTTGGCTTTAAAAATAATTAGCAGCATGAGAACCTTTTATGCTAACGATACCCTTTTAGCCCTTTTTATTTGACAACTAGCCGTTCAAGGAAAACTCTAAATATCAAGTAAATAAATAAATTATATTCAAAACAATTACATATAAATTTCAAATGTAGTCGATAGCTAGTAGCTTTTGGAGAACCTCGTATACCTTTATGCCTTCCTATTGGGACATTGATATTGGAGTGAGAGAGAGTGGTATCACTCATGTCAAAAAAAAGAACCTTTACTTTTTCAGAGTTTATTTTTTCTTTTGTCGTAGCATGAGGGATTGCTAATTATGAATTGGAAAGATGGAAAGCAATCCATAAGATTGGTGATTATCAATTATAAAGATGGATTGGTAATTATTGATAGAGACATTTTTTGGGCTATTATATATTTTATTTATGTCAGCTAAATTCTTAGTTGCAATTCTCCACTTGTTATTCTTGATAACCGAATAATAATCCCAATCATTAAACATATGAAACTGTACATTTTGAACAATTAATAAGGGGTAACAAAATAATAAAATATAAGGACAATTTAAACAAATATAAATGATAAAAACAAATTAAAAATGACAACTTATAAAAAAATAAAAAAAGAAAAAAAATAAACTTCTCCAAATGACCCATTTAACAACCTCACTTTTAACACAAGGTCAACAGTTGTTTGCAAGGTGCCCCCTATTGGGATTATTCGATTACTTGCAGGTGACATGAACTAAACTTTGACCTCATCCAAATGATGAGTAAAAGATGATTTTGACTGGAAAAATTACCGTAAATGCATCGGTGGGCCTTTTTTTTGGAAGTTTTTCCCTAAGATAAGAACACTCTGAACTCCCAAAGAAATGTCATTAGAGAGCGTGCAAAGGTTCCAGAAGGAATTTAATTTAAGCAGGAGAAGAAAACTATCAAACTAAGTACTTGGTTAGATGTTGACGTTGCCCAGGCTACTTAGAGACCTAACTTAAAAATCAAGTCATGTTTGCAATGCATCATTTATCAGATATTTGGATTACTTGACTATGCACCTCTCGGTGATAAGAACAAAATTCATTCGACCTCATTCAAGGGTTGAGTAAAAGATGACTGTGACTGGAAAAATTAATCAACATCAGTACAAGAATAAGAACAAATAAATGAAATTCGATTTTTGGCTACTGTTTCTACAATGTGGGTCTTTAAGATTTGATGGTGTGCAACACAGAGATTGATGGATTTAGCAAGTGGAAACCAAAACCTGAAATTGATACCCAGAAGAGAAAACTCACGGCCAGGGACACAAATTTTCAACATATTTAATTCACAAAACGTTGAATCTAGAGAGAGAAACAAAACATAACAGGGAATCTAGAGAGAGAGAAAATCAAACAAAATAGTGACTCTATAGAGAAAGAATTGACCTTGAAGAGAGAGATGGAGAGAGAAGACGTGCATATGGGTTTTGTGTCTTCTTCCCTGCGGCAGCAGAGAGAGAAGACGTGCTGTTTTGTGCAAATGGGTTTATTGAGAGATGAATATGGGTTCAAAACCTAAAATTGATACCCATAAGAGAAATCACGGCCAGCAAGGACACAAGTTTTCAACATATTTAAATCACAAAATGGTAAATCTAGAGAGAGAAACAAAATAAAACGGTGAATCTAGAGAGAGAAACAAACAAAACGGTGAATCTAGAAAGAGAAAGAATTGACCTTGAAGAGAGATGGAGAGAGAAGATGTGCATATGTTTTTTTTTTTTTTGTCTTCTTCCCCACAGAAGCAAAAAGGAGAGCAAATTCTAATAAAAATGTATCAAGTAAATATAGATATTTTAGAAATTTGATTTGATTATATTTGTGCTTAGGTATTAATTAAGTGTCAATACTAAACGTGGATTTTGAAATCCATTGGCTTCCATAATGGGCCCATTTATTAATCATATCGATATTGAGATGAAAATGAGGAGAAACTTGTAGTAATTACAACTTATGAAAGTGGCCCCGTTAATTGTTAGTTTGGAAAGGAATAAAATCTACCTTTCACTATGGGAATCATATATTATTCAAACTTTGAAAAAAAAAAAGAAAAAAAATTGCTTTGACAGTGAGCACCACAGATTAATAAAAAACAATAAAGATGAAGTCGACTATGATCAATAAATGGGCCTTAAATCTTTATAATTTGGATCTAGTATGAGGGTCTCTCAAATTGATCAACATTAAAATTTAATACATACATATCCACCTATCATAAAAGTCATTACCAACTTGATCTCTATATTTTTTATCAATTTGTAAAGCCCACTATCAAAGCCAAATAACATTTCTTCTTCTTTTTTCTCTTTATGTTTGTTTAGTAATCTATAGGACCCATTGAATGCAACGTGTGTGTAAGAAGAAAAATCATATGATAAGGTCGAGATTTTATGAGTAGAGGGAGAATATTTTGAGATTAATTAAGAGAAATCGTGTGTAGAAAGAGAGATTCCAGGAGGAGTAAATGAAATTGATTGGAGAAGCATAGAGAGAGATTTTAGGGGAAATAAATGGAATAGATTAGAGAGAGGTAAGTTATGAGGTAGCAGAATTAAAGGTGATATTAGAAAGTTTAAAACCGAATGAAAGGGATTTTAGGGCAGTTGGAGTAGATTTAAGACTTTTATTTATGATGTACGTGTCATTTTTTTGGGATGCCCACATAGCGCCCTTGAAAAATAAAAAAAATTAAGGATGCGCCACGTGTTACACTCTTGCGAAAAAGCTGTTGTCTTTATATATATAATAATGTTAAAGCATACGGGTATTTGAAAATAAAATATTTTAATAAATTTTGATATATTATCTACTAATTAGAATATAATTTATTCACCTAAAAAGAAGATGATTGAATAACTTAGAAAGTATCTTACAATATATTATTTTCTTTCAAAAATCTTTATATTATATTATTCAAGAATATATTGTATAAAATAATCCTTTATTAAAAAATCTTAGCTAAATAGCAATGGAGAGTTTGAGTAAAAACCATTATAGAGTTCACAAACAATTTATAGAAGTACTATAAGTTTTAACATCATTGATATTTATAATAGTATAACTGTGACTCCCAATATTAGATTGGCCCCAATATTAGAGCCTGCTGTAAGTTTTAACATAAGTTATTTTTTTACGAGAGTGCAACTATGACTCCAAATATTAGATTGGCCCCATAGTGCAAGCAAAATTTATGTGGGGGTACTATAGCTATATCACAATTACATAAAATTTGTTATTTATCAATATTAGGTGGGTCCTACAAATGTTACACTAAGGGGGCTTTAATCGTGATTACCAACATTGAAGAGGTCCCATGCTACCAGAATTAGTCCGGTCTCATACTGAGTATCAAGATTAAAGTGTGTGATTGCAATTATCAGTTTGATATCATTAAATGAGTCTAACTATTTGATAGTTATTCCTGTATTAATATGATTACCAACATCAAATGGGTTCCACAATGAATTTTCATAGATGGATTCATCAATGATGTCTGACATTAGATAAGGTTTTACAAAAATATGTATATATATAAAATAAAAACTAGATAGGGTCATTTTTTATAATCACTGATGTTAGATACTTTTCAATATTCAATCAAGCAATAAGAGAAGGTCAATGAGTGCAAAATTGGGCATATTGCCTGAATGGGGTGAAAAGAGCGTGGGGATTTTTCAGTGGGCTTATGTAGGTTTCACATATAAAGTCTTGCTGGTAAGAGAGAATTTTAAATGTAACTAACTTAGAGTTCAACCCAAGCTTATATTCATAAATGTATGTATGAGGAAGACAAATTGAGTTGAAGTTCAAATTCAATTTGAGCTCAAGCTGTGACTCTTGTAACTGAGCCATAGTTGTCAATTCCTTCCCAGTAGTTCGGCCTATATTGAAACGTTTCGGCATTCCAGTCAATTTCGGTATTCCATTCCAGAAAAGACGTGATTGAAAAATGAATATATATATATATATAAATAAAATATGAAAGAATACTTCAAATTAAAAAAAAAAAAAAAAACATTTGAATGCTATGGTAATACTAAAAATGCATGCTTGCATCACTTAAATTAAATTACATTTTATAATTGACCATTTTTCAATTTTCAATACTTATGAATGGAAGTCAGTATCCTTGGCCAAAATGGGGGCATTGGTATGAAGTTGGAAATGGAATTGGGGACTGGAATGGATCGGAATGACGAAAACGAACTAGAATTAGAACAAAAAACTTTTAGGGAGTCATTCCATTCTGTCCAAGGTCAATTCCGGAACGTTCCAGCCAATTCCGGTTGGAACGGAAATTGATAGCTATGAATTGAGCTCATTCTCAAGCTTCGCAAAATTTGACCTGGTCTAATTAATAACTTGATGCTTTTAATACACACTTACCATATTTAGCAGTGGAGCCAATGTTTTGTTCTTGGGGAGCAATAGTCGACCAATGATATTTGATATCTTTAGATTTGTTACTAATCATTTAAAATCAGCATTTTTGGCATATATTTTAATAACATCCAATGAAAAAAATCCAAATTTGAAAATACCTCAATAATTTCCATTACATAATTTTTCAAAATGTTGTGAGTGTAGTTAGATTACAAAAATTGAGATAACTTCACTTGAGGATAGGTAATTTTGGACCAACTCATATTACCGTAAAATTTGGGGTCAACCCACCAAAGGGCAAGATCTTCATTTTTAGTGGTTTAGGTTTTCAATAGGTAGGCATTTATGGTAAAGTTCCACACCCTTCCCTATGATGTGAATGAAACCTCAAAGTCTTGACCCCCTCCCTCTCGGCCCACGATTATATTTATATTATCATCGTCATCATCACCTTGTTTGATAACTCTAAAAATAAGCTCTTATTTTTTTTTTATTTAGAGCTTATTTACACATTAAAGTGCTTGGTAAACATCTAATTGATTATCTAATTTTAGAGCTTAATTATTTACAAATTAGAGCTTTTGCCTCTAAAAAGACCTACGGGGTGCTACTTATTTTTTTAGAGTTTTTTTTTTTTTAATCCAAAATGGATAGAGATTGACAATGTAAAAATTTCTATGTTTTAGATGAAAATAACCTCAAAAATTTTCAAAATGACATGAATACAAACTCTACATTGTAATTTTAAAAAGATGGGCCCCAATTACCACAATTCCTAAAGGTGCCCCCCAATTACCTCATGGTACTAGAACTTTTTTTAAATAATTTTATCAAAAACACTAATTATAAATTTTAGAACTTAAAAATCAGAGCTTTTGTTTTAGATCTTAATATAATTAGCTCTTATTAATTATATTAGAATTCCCAAATGGCCCCATAGTCTTATTACATAATATATGTCTTTAGGAAATGCCAAAGCACTCATAGCTTAGGAATAATTCACATATATTAGCCTACATTTCCTGCTTTAACAATTAATGTAAGCCATTTAATTTGCAATTATCAACTCCCCACATAGAAAGCACTAACCTAGTTTTGACACTCAATTAAATTAGAAAGGAGTCGTACTTCTGTGTAGATGTCTCAAACACACCTAAGCATACATGTACACAGGTCCCCCGATCAAATCCTTTTTAACCACATTTTCTTGGCACTTCTTTGGTTCTTGTAAGCGCACAAAAACTCACGGACCCGGGGGGGGGGGGGGGGGGGGGGGGGGGTGAATTTGCGGCCCACTAGAAGAAGACGGAGGCTAGAGCTCCTTGTAGATGATAGAAAAACCGATGCCTCGAGCCTGAAATGGAAAAAAGGAGAAGGTCAGAGGACCCTGGCTTGGGCAGCGCAGGGCTCTCCGACGCCTTTGTTAGCTGCAGGTGCAGGACTAAAACAGAGGTAGGAGATGAAGTGTGGGAGGAGACGGCGTACCAACAGCATGTGGATAGCCCTCTCTTTTACCTGTTGAAGGCTTCTGTATTTATAGAGGAGGAGAGTGGACTTTGGGGTAAGCACTTGAGAGGCTGTCCCATCGTAGCCCACTCTGTCCCATCGGGCCATACCCTGATGGATGGGCTGTGTAGCCGTGTCAGGGATTTGGGCGGTGCCCTTATCCTGTTGCCGTGGCACGACAGCTGTCCATGGTCATCTTGATCAGCAGTCTGACCGAGACCGAGATGGAGCATGGCCAAGGCTGAACTCCTGGTCTCATGCTTGTACCGAGACCGAAGCCAAGGGGGCACGTTACCGAAATGGAGCACCTGGCCGATAGCTGAGGTCGGCATTCATGCCTTTGTCGAGGCCGAGACCTGAGGTCGGTCGCCTTGGGGAATACCCCCACACAAAGCCCCCCAGCTTTTAACTTCTTAGAGCGCTCTTGCCTCTTGGAAGTTGAAAGCTAAAGAACCGGACAGTCTATCAAAGCTGGTGCAGGTACCGAGCTTGAGAGTTGTTTTTTGTTCAAGGCTAGTGGCGTCACCGAACCTGATTATTCTGAAGACTGGCTGGTACTCTTACCGGGGCCAGTGTAATCTTTCGAGCAGCGATCTGATGCAGGACCGAGATGCTTTATGCCGAGATCGGGACTTAACTGGCTAGTACTTATACCGGAGCCAGTGTAAGCTGTCGGGCAGCAATCTGGTGCAGGACCGAGATGCTGTATGCTTAATTCGGGACTCGACTGGCTGGTACTTATACCGGAGCCAGTGTAAGCTTTTTCTTGAGGCTGGTGGCATCACCGAGCCTGCTTTTTTCAAAGCTGGTGCCATCACCGAGCTTGATTTTTTCCGAAATCGGGACGTAACTGGCTGGTACTTTTACCGGGGCCAGTGTAATTTTAATTCTCGAGGCTGGTGGCATCACCGAGCCTGCTTTTTTCGAAGCTGGTGCCATCACCGAGCTTGATTTTCTCCGAAAGGGCGAATGTTACTGCTGCCGAGCAGGAGAAGGCACTGCTGCCGAACTGGAGAGTTACTTCTGCCGAACTGGAGAGTAGCATTGCAACTGAGGTTGATGATGAAGTATCCCAGCGGCAAAGGATAATGCCATCAAAGCTGATAGTAGAGGACCGTGCCGCCAATGGCGGTAGAGGATCGTGCGATCGAAGCTGACGGCTAAGGATCGTGCCGCTGAAGCGAGGGCCGCGAGGGATTTTTAGCAGCTCTCCTTGAGGTGGAAGAGATTGGTTGCCAATCGAGCTGGAGGAGGCACTGCCGCCGAGGGCGTTGCCGAGTCGGGCGTCGCGGACTTCGGGCGTTGCCGAGATGGGCGTCGCCGACTTCGGGCGTCGCCGAGATGGGCGTCGCCGAGATGGGCGTCGCGGCCGTCGGGCGTTGCCGAGATGGGCTTCGCCAACATTCGGCGTCGCGGGCCGAGATGGACGTCGCGGACGTCGGGCGTCGCCGAGATGGACGTCGCCAACATTGGGCGTCGCGCGCCGAGATGGGCGACGAGGACGTTGGGCGTCGCCGAGATGGGCGTCGCCAACATTGGACGTCGCGCGCCGAGATGGGCGTCGCGGACGTCGGGCGTCGCCGAGATGGGCGTCGCCAACATTGGGCGTCGCGCGCCGAGATGGGCGTCGCGGACGTCGGGCGTCGCCGAGATGGGCGTCGCCAACATTGGGCGTCGCGCGCCGAGATGGGCGTCGCGGACGTCGGGCGTCGCCGAGATGGGCGTCGCCAACATTGGGCGTCGCGCGCCGAGATGGGCGTCGCGGACGTCGGGCGTCGCCGAGATGGGCGTCGCCAACATTGGGCGTCGCGCGCCGAGATGGGCGTCGCCTACTTCAGGCGTTGCGCGTCGGCGTCGCCGCGCCTGGGAGGGCGTCGGGCGTCGCCGAGCCTGAGAGGGGCGTCGGGCGTCGCAGAGTTGGGAGTGCCCTCGGGCGTCGCCGCTGTGGGAGTGCCCTCGGGCGTCGCCAAGCTTGGAATGGCCTCGAGATGGGCGTCTCCAAGATGGGCGCCTCCCCGGGCGTCCCCGTTCTTCATCTGCTTCGCCATGAGCCGCTTGATCAGGATCGTCGACAACCTCCCATGCGTCGTGGAAGACGATGCCGAGCTGGGGCTGATGAAGTTGCTGCTGAAATCGTCCCTCTCTGGCTCTTCGAGGCATGGTGTTTGGGTGTTTGGGAAGATGGCTTATTGATCTTTCCCCACAGACGGCGCCAATTGTAAGCGCACAAAAACTCACGGACCCGGGGGGGGGGGTGAATTTGCGGCCCACTAGAAGAAGACGGAGGCTAGAGCTCCTTGTAGATGATAGAAAAACCGATGCCTCGAGCCTGAAATGGAAAAAAGGAGAAGGTCAGAGGACCCTGGCTTGGGCAGCGCAGGGCTCTCCGATGCCTTTGTTAGCTGCAGGTGTAGGACTAAAAAAGAGGTAGGAGATGAAGTGTGGGAGGAGACAGCGTACCAACAGCATTTGGATAGCCCTCTCTTTTACCTGTTGAAGGCTTCTGTATTTATAGAGGAGGAGAGTGGACTTTGGGGTAAGCACTTGAGAGGCTGTCCCATCGTAGCCCACTCTGTCCCATCGGGCCATACCCTGATGGATGGGCGTGTAGCCGTGTCAGGGATTTGGGCGGTGCCCTTATCCTGTTGCCGTGGCACGACAGCTGTCCATGGTCATCTTGATCAGCAGTCTGACCGAGACCGAGATGGAGCATGGCCAAGGCTGAACTCCTGGTCTCATGCTTGTACCGAGACCGAAGCCAAGGGGGCACGTTACCGAAATGGAGCACCTGGCCGATAGCTGAGGTCGGCATTCATGCCTTTGTCGAGGCCGAGACCTGAGGTCGGTCGCCTTAGGGAATACCCCCACACAGTTCCGAATTGGTATTGTTAGACGTTCGTCTTTTTGTTAGTCTAACGACCCTTGGATGTTTAATATTGTATCGTATACATTTTGAGAAATTGACAAGAAACGTCAAAAAAATCACAATATATGGATATGATGTTTTGAACCTTTATGGACCACGAACGCACGATCCGAATTGTTTAATGGTCTCATATTAGCGAATTTCATTAAGACCTCCAACTTCATATTTTAAATCTATATAGATTTTGACAAATCTTTGAAAAACGTTCAATACAAATATTTAGATATACTCATATTCTCATGTGAAATGGTAGGGATGTAAATGAGTTCCCGATTCTCCAATTATCTGGAGGTTCCGTCTCGTTACAAAACGGGCTTGGGTCCTTATTTAGGTCCAGATAAGTAAATGAGTCTAAATCCGGATTCACTTTTGTTCGGACATATGGACTTAGTACTCAACATATTACCTCAATTTTCGAAAATTTCATTTTAAAACTCGGTTTTTTCCAAATCATTCTCTTCCTAGGCTCTGACCCATCCCATATATGGTTCTGATTCTATCTTCTTATTAATGGTTCCGATTTCGGAACAAAGAAATATGTTCAGTTCCGGATATGATTCCACATTTTCCTTAACAGTTTTGGTTCCGGATCCACCATACACTTGTATCGAAATTATTGTTTACATCTTGATGAAATGGAGATTCCAAACAAATAAGGTAACGCATTTTAAATCCATAACATTTGTCTATGAAAAGTTACAGATGAAGACTCATTTTGATATCGACAAACATTGAAGTAACATGTGAGAAATCTATAGATGTGGGAATTCCTTACTACCCTCTCAGCATAGGTTCCTCGGCGAGGATTTACATAATCGAGGAATCACATGGATATCCAGTGCACATTAATGCATGTAGGCGAGTAAAACTAGGTGAGTAAAATTAGGTTGAATCGAAACATCCTGACAAATTAGGATGGATCCAAACATCCTAACAAATGATAATTTTCTATCCGTCCACATCATCAAAAGACTAAATTTGCCAAATACGAAATTTCCCACAACTTTGTGAAAATAAAAATCTTCTTCCAAGAATTTAATCGGCAGAAAGGAGGCTCCCAAGTCCCAACCGCGCCGTTCACTTCAACCATTTGACTCTAGACTCTAGACCACAACCATTTGACTCTAGACGCTAGAGTCTATATACACTGCACCACAGCCGTGCACTAGTGACATTTTCGGCGCGAGCGCGAGTTTTGTGAGTTCTTTCTGACCATCGACTGTACAGTCTACACTGCAGCCGTATACTCGAGGGTCGAGAGCCGGTCGCTTCGTCTCTCCGTATAAGAAAAGTGTAGAATATAAACGGCACGTTTTATCGGATTCATTCACTTTTGTTGAGGACACGATCGCCATTCACAGTAAACAACAGGGGCATATCTGCAACGCTCTTCTACATTTTTTTTTCCGTGAACTACAACTCCACCAGATCCAGTCAACCCACACCGTCCCAAAGTCACAACACTTTCTTCCTCCTCCTTCTTCCTCCGTTACTTGGTCTTTCTCATTAAATCACGGATCCAAAACCAATCCCCAACGCTATTTCAACGCAGTTCCTTTTGAATGGACTTGGTCACTCACATGAAGCACGAAGCTAGGGTTTCTGATGTGAATCCATCGAAGAACGCACTTCTAGGGCAGAATCCGCTTCTTCCTATTGCGATCGCGACCGCGACCGCTTCCTTGTGAAGGAGGCTCGATCACTTGGGAGAGACCGCTAGGGTTTCTCCCGCGCGAAGATGGAGATGGCGCTGTCGCCGGTTAAGTTCTTGCTCACGCTCTTGATTGTTTGCGCCTTCGGATGGATCATTTTCACGTGAGTACTTGAATTTTTTGGTTGAATGCTGCTTTTAAACTTTGCTTTCGTTTATTATTAGAAAAAAAATGAAAACTTTGCGTTGTTTTTTTTGTGTGTGTGGTGAAGTCTATGCAGATTGATGGGATTTTAATTTGGTCTGGAAGATTTAGTTTGTTTTGAGTGTTAGTGTTTGATTTAGCTGTTGTGTTGTATAGTTTGAGTAGTTTTAAGCCTTGATTATGCTTTAGGATTGTTGATGTTGTTGCTATTCCATTTTTTATGTAATTGATGTGTTCTGAATTTTGTATATGGTATTGAGAATGAAGAGCCAATGGCATAATGATTTGAGCAGTTGGTAACAGTCCCCTGCATAGTTGGAAGGTGTTTTAAGTACTGTACGAGAACCCAAATTCAAAACTTGCATGGGGTCCGTTCGCTTTTCTGTGATCCAACTCGCCAGCTTCACATGCTTGGTGAAATAACTATCATATTTAACAGAGTATTTGAAGAAATGTAGGGAGTGAAGAATTTCATCAAATTTAGCTAAAAGGATACAAACGGCAAGATGCATCTATTTACAAGAGAACATAATGGAGAGACTAGACATGGAACTCATTGGAGCTTTCTCAGAAATCTCTAGATATGGTATTTAAACATTTGATTTGTGGAAAAATATTTTCAAAATTATAAATTATCTATGGGAATTTGGGAAGGAAAAGGAAAATCTCTTTGAAATTGCAAAAGAATTTATGAT
The DNA here is from genome assembly GCA_028538565.1 of Umbellularia californica. Lineage (NCBI taxonomy): Eukaryota > Viridiplantae > Streptophyta > Magnoliopsida > Laurales > Lauraceae > Umbellularia > Umbellularia californica. Next base: position 57,706,951 of record JAPQWN010000004.1, on the reverse strand, counting down.
TTGAATCACCCTACTTTGCCGTCCTTTTGTCTCATTTTTATTTATTTATTTATTGATAGATGGATGAGTGACGCAGTACCCTTGTGAAGACCTGCCTGACCAAGGATCGATTCATGGACAGCTGTGTGAGATGAGACACCCTTAACCAGCCACTGGGGTGTCTGGAGTTTCTCCCTTTTGTCCCACTTCAGTTAAGATAGAAAGTGGGATGCGTTTTATATTGGATTTGGATTGTAGAACCACCTTCTTTAACTTATATTTGGATCATGTCCTGGATGGCACCGTGTTGCATCATTCACATGTGTATGGGGTTGCAATAGCACACTAGGCATAGTTTACATACGTATTCAATGGGCCTGGGCAAGCCAATTTGGTTCCTGGACTCAATATGATTTTGACTGACTCTGATGAAGGCCCATACACCCATGGGCGGAACCAGAGGGGGGCTGGCAGGGGCCATGTCCCCCTCCCTCCCCCCAAAATTTCAAAAAAACCCTTTACCTTTCAAATTCTTTTAATAATTCTCTACTTGTGGCCCCCAAAAATTTTCAGAAAAGCCCCTCTATTTTAAAGACCCCCCCCCACCCCAAAAAAAAAAAAAAAAAAAGAATATTCGAAAAAACCCTTTACCTTTTATTTATTTATTTATTATAATTTTCTACATATGGACCCCCCACCCCCCCACAAATTTTTCAGAAAAGCCCCTATATATTTTAAAAACTACATTCATTTTTTATATGTGGCCCTCCCAAAATATTTCTCCTTCATAGTGGCCCTTGGCCCTCCCAATGAAGAATTTTTGGGTCCACCCCTGCCTACACCCAACCTGGCCCAACTCAGGAGGCAGCCCAGAGTACAGTCTGCCCTGAGAAGCCTTTGCAACCAAGGCCAATCCAGAACAGCATTTTAATTTTGTTTCTGTTGGGACTTTTATTTTGTAAGTTGTAAAGGAGTAGATATCAAATTAGACTAAAGATTAGGATTTAATTATTATTATTTTTAATTGCAGTGTAATTTAGATTGATTAGGATTTAAATTATGGCCAAGATTTAGTCGGATAGGTTTTCCTTTCTCTTTGTAAAGAGAAGTAAACAATTGGAGCATCTATGGATAGATTTTTTTTTTCTTTTTTAAGTTCAAGAATTTATGACTTGTTTTCTTTGTGAAGAATACCAGTTGTTTCTGTGTGAAAATCTAGTGTGAGATTCTTCATCCTTTTGGATAAAATCCGATTCAGGCGCTGGCATGAGAACCTCGATCTGTCCTGCATCAAATTTCATATTAGAGCAAGTTCTGATTCCATAGAGGTAAAAAAAAAAGTTTGCTTTTGATGATTGGAGAATCCATACAAAAAAAAGCCGTCATTTGGGTAATTGAACAAGAAAATCCAATAATTTGTTTTGTGGAGAGGATTGTACTAGTTTGGAATCATCATTTAAAGAGATACGTGAGTACCTTGATCAGGCAAAGGAATATGTAGATAATGAGTGGCAACTTTGTAAGGCGGCTGCTAATCGTCCTCCAACTGGTAAAGCCTATATTGTAAACCCCACCCCCAGCCTATAATTTAAATGTCAACCCCCAACTGGTAAAACCTATATAATGAATATTAAATTAGAAGTTCCTATTGCGGATGTGCCAAAAGATGATCTATTTTTGGATGATTTGTTATATGAGAGCATGATACTACTATGATGTATTATAGTACGGATTCATTTGTGGAGGGCCATGCATCGGATGATATTAAATCAAATCACTTAGTGGGGCGCTGATGCAGCAACCCTACTATGTTATCGGAACAAGACTCGTGGTCCACATGTGGGACCCACGGAAGTTTAGGGATTTTCTTATTAATTGCTATTAGTTTCTGGTTTTATTTAATAAGTTGTATTTGAGTAGTTTCTAATATTATTACATTCCTAGTTTGATTAGGTAACTTAGGAACCAAGTTGTGTTTTCCCTATATATTGCATTGTAGAGATAAAAATCTCAGAGTTTGACGTTTAAAAGAAATTCCCTTTGGGATTTTATTGTTTGAGAGACATCTTCATCATGATTGTTTCTGTGGAAAACCGTCATTGTGCTGCGACACCTTCCATCCAAGTCCTAAACCTTAGGATTTGCATCAATTGGTATAAGAGTCGAACGATCCCTCGATTGGTCGGCATGATTTCCCCTATCCATCTGTCCATCCTCTACCAACACCATCCTTCCCTGCCGACCCCAATTCCAACCCAACAATCCCCAATCGCACATCTCCATTCACTGAATCCGAACCCGCTGTTCCAAAACCCTACCCGAGATCCGATCCCCTTTCAAACCATCCCTTTGTTCCCAAGCCTCTTCGAACCTAAACATTCACAAAAAAAAAAAAAAAAAAAAACCATCGCAGTCCATCCAAACCCACCGCCAGATCGCCATCGATCCCTCTCCCCGCTTGAACCCCCCTTCAATCCTATGCAAATCGAAACCTGTTGCAACCTCAAAACCAATCGACCCCTGCCGAATCCAATCCGCTGTCCAAACCCACTGTAACCATCTTAATTGGCAGAAGCCATCATACCTCACCCCCTCCAAACTTCAAACTTCAAAGAAGAAGAAGAAAAAGAAGAAGTGAATGAGAGAGAAACAAAGAAGGAAGGCCGTCTTCTTGATAAGTTACAGAAGGTTCCCCTGATCGTGCCACCTACAGAAGGCCATCATCTTAATATTACTCCTCCCAGAAGGCCAACTTCGGAAGACCTAGTGGATGCACTATTCAAGGCCTCACATCGAACGTGCCACGATCAGCTAAATAATGGGGTGACTGGTGAGTAATATTTCCAAATAAATTAGAGGAATTGCTCAATTCTTTGCAGAACTTGAATTATATTATGATCTGGAAATAATTATAGTAATGTTCCAAAATCTGAAGAGCTCCAGGTTTTGGGGGGTTACAAAGTGGTATCAGAGCAAGGTCTTTGGCAATATAAAAGATTTAGCTACCCCTAGGATACGCGGTGAGGACGTTGGAAGGGGAGATTAGTATGATAGAGGTTTATTCTATGTGATTGTGTGCTAAATTGTGTGTCCTTTTTGTAGGGTAAAGAACATGAACAACCGAGAGAATATTCAGAATGCCAACAATAATCGGAACAAGAATGCCAACCTAATTGGCAATTGGGGCATCAACCCTAACCTTGTTAGAGGGCAAGTTGAACTGTCGGAATATGCTCGGCAGATGTTTGCATCATTTATGATGGCTTACAATTAGGTTCAGGAGCGGATCATGGCCTTGGCAACACGTCAGGGTGGGAACAATGATGGATTGATAGGCCCTGGTAGAGGGGAAGGTGGAAATGTCACTGGAGGCAGAGACAAAGAAAGGGACACGTTATATAAACGGTTCAATGAATTCTGGCCCAAATACTTCGATGAAACCACCAACCCCTGTGACGCTAACAAATGGGTGGATCACATGGAAGGGATATTCAAAGTTATGGGATGCTCGAACCAATAAAAAGCAGTTTTGTTCACCTTCAAGCTAGAAGGAGATGCGAAAGAATGGTGGAAAGCCGCTAAGATAACCTTTGAGGGTTCGGAAAGTGAAATCACTTAGGCATTCTTCAAGAAAGAGTTTATTATGAAATTCATCCCAGGCATATCAAAGAAAGGAAGAAAAGGGAGTTTCAGACCCTGGTGCAAGGGGTTATGACCGTGACGAAGTACTCCAACATATTTACTCTCTCATTTTGTAGAAGAACTAGTAGCCATTGATGCAATGAAGCGGAATAAATTCATCGAGGGGTTACGACCGGATATCACGAAGGATGTAAAACCTGGCGACCCTGCTACTTTCACAGCTGCTTTAAAAAGTGCCTTTGTATCCAAAGAACGACATATGAAATGTATGGGGCACTCCCGGTTAGAACGGCAGGAACAAAGAGGGACTGGCAGGCTACAGGGACTGGCAGGCTATTGCACAAGGACCTGCAAACCTAAGGGGGGTGGATTGTGACACCCTGGAGTCCCACATTGACTATAGAGAGGAAAGTAACTGGGATTATATGTAGAGCTTGTACCCTTACCTTGCATGAGGCCTTTTGGTGGGTTGAGGCCTACTAGAAACAAAAACTATGAGGCCCGTGGGCCAAAGTGGACAATATCATGCATGCTTGTGGGGTGGGGTGTTACAGTAACAGAGAGAGAATGACGTACCTGATTTGTCTCTGCCACCCCATCGCCATTGTTGCTGCTACGCTTGAGGAAATCGTGAGAAGCCGTTGCCTGCCGTGATCGTCGTTGGGCCACCAACACCATTGTTGCCGTGTGTCACGACACGGTCACTGCCGGTGTCACCATCATCTTCGTCATAGGCGTCTCATCTGCCGTCACTTGCCCCACCTATCGGAGTCTCCATCTCCATCACCATCACCATCACCTTCATCTCGATCGCCATCATCACCCCACCGGTCTCCTATCCCATCTCCATCTCTTTCCCTTTTGCTTTAACAAAGACAAAAAGGGTTTATTAAACCCTTTCTTCTATTCTTGACACGGGTAATGAGGTGAAAAGAAAATCGTACAGTGCAATAAGTAACACTTGTTGGACCACTATTACGACTGGTTCCAGATTTGGGTTAGGTTAGTCCTACCCGTTTGTAGAGAATATCCAGCTGTCACTACTGTGAAAATCAGCCAGTGACGTCATCAGTGGTCAAAGATGGGTTTTGACCAGATCAAAGGCCAGAGTTTGTTTTCTTGATATTGGGTAGGTCCAAGATCCGATTATAGATCAGTTTTCGCCATCATGTTTGTGGACAACATATCTACATATCATGTCAATCAGTATTTAATTTACATTAAAAAAAATAAAAATGCCTCCTAAGAAGCATGTAGAAGTGGAATCTTCATTTTCATCCATGGAAGAATTGACGGGCACCATTGCAGAATTGTCCGCGACGATTAACCAAATGCAAGCAACTCTTGCAATAATGGAAACTCGATTAGCCAACTTAGAAACTAATTGGTGTGCAGATAATCACCGAGATGATGGAGAAAATATTCGGAATCAACGAGATCAGCCCGTAAATAATGTTGATCGAAATTTAGGAATTAAACTCGTGATTCCTGAATATGATGGAAAATTAAAGTCAAATGAATTTATGGATTGGTTAGTGTGCGTGGATAGTATTTTTGCGTACAAGCCAATGAGGGATGACCATAAAGTTACCTTGGTGGCAACTTGATTTCGCAATTATGCTGCGATTTAGTGGGCCAATTTACAAAAGAAGAGAAGGAACCAAAACATAGATCCTGTTGAGACGTGGATTGAGATGAACATCTTGTTATAGTTCTTGCTCGGGAACTCTAGAACTAGGGCTTCTAGGGGCAAGTTTGCAGGAGGAGGAGAAAAGGGAAGAGGTTGAGTGAAGAGTTCACGCCAGGCATTCTCTCTTTATAAGTTGAGAACTTCTATTTTGGGAGGAAAAGGATACGTTGCACGATTTCTAAAAGGAGTCTCAGGTTGGCAAGAGCGCTTCCTAATTCCTATCAGACTGATTCTCAAGCCTTTCCTATTTCTTTTAATACATAGCTATGGGTCCCATTACATTCCAGCCATGAGGTTACTAATTAGTCAATAAGTCTGGGTCCTACAAATCACTTCTCATAATACTACTATTAGTTCTAATTCAAAGGGTCCACCAACATTAATCAGCCAATTATGGGAAAGAAATTAACATGAATCATTCAAATAATTAATATTTATAACTACATGAAAATATACATGTATTATATATCCAGATATATATATATATATATATATATGAGTTACGCTGCAAAACTCCCCGGGCGTTTTTCTAAAAAAAAACACCCATCTTTTAGCCAATAAAAGTGTGACACGTGTCATCAGTGATACACATATCTGATTCTCTCTCCTAAGTATTCTCCTACTACAAAGGTGGCTCTCTTAAAATACTAACAAATCATTGGCTATTAGATAGGGGCAGAAACTCCCCTTTTGAGATAGGGGAGTTTTCGAGAATTTCCCTATATATATTTTGAACAGAAAATCAGGGAAATTAAATATATAAATATTAGAAAATATTCTAGCCCCTAAATCAGGGTCTGTGGGATTACACAAGCTGAGGTAGATGGTTTGATTCGTATTTCAGAAGTGGCAGTTATACAATGCTTTTCTGGTTGACAAGGGATTGATGACCTGAAGTTAATTTGTGATGGTAGTGGGGGGTGCAAGAGGCTATTAGTCTGCTGCTGTTTCTGCTTAATATTGAGGGCGATTTGTCTCGTGTGGTGCACTTGGATGTTCGAAGAGATTAGTGCCATGAGGCCGGCTGGTTTTATTAACTAAGGATTTTCTTTGAGATTTTTTTGGCGTCCTTCATCCAATGTATTGGGAGGCATGATCGGTCTACGTGTTAAATTGTTGTTTGTGAATGATATCTCTGTGATAATTTAGTTTGAGCTTTAGCCATTCTCAGCCCTGGTTGTCATCATACTTGCCTATGTGACATCTTGTTATAAGAGGTTATTACTTTTGTTACTGTTGTTTTTCCTTCCCAATAAGATCTCAGTTACCTTTCATGCACGCGAAAAAAGAAGCAGTCCTCCATATCCGTCTTCATTATTCATTTCATTTAGATTCCTTAACGCCTATAAGACATAAGTACAAAAGGCCAGCCTCACCTCTCCTTTATCTTCTTAAAGGATACCTTCAACTCGAGGGCTTGTTGTAGCTTCATGGGCCCGTGGGCTTTCAAGCGATCAATGATTTAGAACTTTTGTCAATGCTTTGGTAAGTCAGGAAACTATTTTATTTAATCTTCTTCTGGTCATCATTGAAGGCAACCTCGACGCTTATACAATTGGATGGGATAAGAGGTGGAGTGCTGGCCTGGGGGTATTGGCAGATGATATCAGTGACTCCATGATCTGGTTAGGCATTTCAAGTTTCTTCTGTTCATGTCCTCCGAGAGGCCTATCATGTGGTCGTCTTGTCAAACAAGGGGTTTCATATCTGTCCTTGAGGTTTGAGCATGTGGGTCTGTGGCATGGGTTTTTAGGTGTATTCTCGTCTTTGGAAGGATTGCTTTTTGTGTTTGCTCAGAGGTACTAGCATTAAAAAATTATTAGTCTTTACTAAAATCCTACCGACCCAAAGTATTTGATGCACTTGCACCTGTTGATAACCTCTACCCATTTCACTAGGTGCTATAGAAAACATGTATCTCAAAAAGTCCAATGATGCCCTTTTTCTGATTTAGAAAAATTGGACACGAATCTAAATTCAAGAATTGCATGTGGAATCTCCTCCTTCAATAATCAAATAACTAAAACAATGTACGATCTTCTTAAGAAAAACCGGGGGAGAATGCATCCCAGCCTTGCTCCAACAAACCATCCACCTCTCCGGTATGTGGCCGCTTGCCCCAAACACCCACCCACGAAACACAATTAAAAGAGAGCTGGGCTTTCCCAAAAACATACCATCAAAAGCTAAACTCGAAGGATATGTTTAAACATGTGCAATTTTTGGGAGGCTCTTCAATCATCGATCACTTCTAATCATTCCCGCTGATCGATGAAATCCCTTTTAGTGTTTGTGCCTAGTGTAGTTGGTGACACACAATGAAATCTTATTGTTATTAAAAAAAAAAAACACACACACACACACACAATCATGTCTTCTTGGGGAAGCATGCATAACAAGGATCAAGCTCTGGTTGGAATAGGGAGAAATCGACCATATGCACATATATATATTTTTTTTAGAAAGAAAGAAAAATGAAAAACAAAGAAAAGAAATAGACAGTTTGCGCTCTTGGGGTAGGAAGTTGATGCAGGCCAGAGAATAGGTCGGTCACCCCATTGGGTTCAGTCTATAGGCCCAACAAGACATCCCTTTATTTAGGAGTTTGATTTGTTTAGGATTAATATTAGCGTGTTTTTTTATTTTAGGCATTATTAATATATTAGGAAATTTGCTTAGGGATTAAGCCAACTCCTCTATATAAGGATGTTAGGCCTCATTGTAATGCAATGCTTATTATCAATTATTCTTTTGAGTTATGAGAGTTTTCTCTTTAGTTGTGGTGTTTCTCATCATCATGAGTGTGCCCTAGTGTCTGAATCCATCATTGGATTCGATCAATCCCTCTGGAGATTGGTCTATTATCTGAACGCGGATCCAGGCTTGTGCCAGAAGTGTTCCAAAATTTCAACCACGACATTGCGAGTCCGAGTCATTTACCTATTAAAAAAAAGAAAAGAAAAAAAAAAGAGGAGTTTACCATGAAAGAAAAAATCCATTTATAAGTGCCCTTTAAACTCAAATGTAGGCCAAGAACGGCGTCGTTGAGGAAAAGTTTTTCTATGCAGATTGGTCGCCGACCGAGGAGAAGGGGTAGGCCAAAGAGGGCATGGGTGGAAATAGTAAGGATCGATCTGAAGAAGTGCAACCTAACTGAGGATTTAGTTTAGGATAGATCGGAATGGAGAAACAAAATGCATGTAGCCGACTCCAACATGCTCGGGATGGCTTTGATCATGTTGATGATGAAGAAGCATCCTCTTAACATTCTCTTGTTCTTAACAAACACTTGTATATAATTACACATACCATTTAAGATCGAGGCTTCTAGAGTTATTGCCTTTTGTGACATTTTCAAGAAGATTACAGGCATAGCAAATGCAGCAGAGAATTACAGGTACCAAATGACTACATTTTATGTCTAGCATATGTGGAAGATGTTGTCTAGCTATTTTTAGGCTGCTTATGTACAAGTGAAGTGTGGTATTATCATTTATCATTTCTTTAGGCTATTTGGAGTCACGTGGGTTAAAATACACACAGTGACATCTCTTATTTAATCTTGGTGATGATATTATTATTATTATTATTATTTAAATTTTCCTCATAGGGGCTCTATTTTATGGAGTCCAACAGTTGCTGCTGTATTTGGGTCAGTTTGGTTATAGCACAACAGGCCCTGTCAAAATATGTTGCCATCTTCAATTACCTTTCAAATAAGGTGCATCCAATGGTTATTTCTTGGGTCTTACTGCTTAAGGAGCTTATTTGATTCTCTAATTCTGACCTTCACATGATGTTTCAAATAAGGCGCATCAAATGGTTATTTCTTGGGTCTTACAGCTTAAAGAGCTTATTAGATTCTCTAATTCTGACCTATACAGGAGTGGTGGGTGATGATGCTTGAATTTTTCTGTTTTTTGATTTTCATTTTGACGATGCATTGTTTATTTTTACATTGGTCCTTCATCTTACTCAGTGATTAATTGAATGAAATAATTTATGATTTTCACTACACAGTTACACACACAGATGTGCGCATGCCTTTCATTAGATAATGCACAGTAGATGCTTATTCCCTTAACGTTGCCTGCTGCAATTGTGCCGGTTCACCACTCAATTGATGATTAATCTGATTATTTTAGATGCTGCTGAAAACTTTCCCAGTAATCTTTCTGTTCCATAAATGATTTTCAGTTATTTTGGTATCCCTTTCAATTTCATTTTTCTGACCATGCATCTTTTCTTAGATTTGCTGCGAGGATGTTGGCGTGGTTTCTCAGCAGAGTTATGGGTGCGTATGTTGGATTTAGAGTTGCTGGATGCAATTGTTTAAGGGATGTGGTTGTGAAGTTCAAAAAGGTCTCTCTCTCTCTCTCTCTCTCTCTCTCTCCATTTGTAATTGAGTTTGATATTTTAATTTGTATCTTGCTTAATTTGATTTTGTGATCAACCTAATTGTGAGGACCTCGACTGGATGTAGACCTTCATAATTTAGACAATTCAGCTTGATCTTGTACAATGATTATTTAACAAGTTCTAAATTTTTTTGCTGTTCTTTCTTTCTTTCTTTCTTCTCCTTCTTATTTCTACAAGAAAATGTGAAATGAGAAAAAAGCCAATTCATATAAGATGGAGAATAAAGAGAAGTAATACGATGCATGCTAATTTTTTATTAGTTAGTTCCCTTATGCATTTGGCGCACAAACTATCTCAAGCTTATATCACTTAAGGATGATAGACAAGTGAATGGTTATTTAGCGAATGAGGGAACCCATTCAAAACATTGATGTTATCAACATCTCTCTCTCTCTCTCTCTCTCTCTCTCTCTCTCACGTGCGTGGGGGGGCACACACTCCATGGAAACTTTAACCTGAATGTTTTATTTGTTATATTTTGTGGAGAGAGAAATTTGGGTCAAAGAATCAAGAAAGTGTGAAAGAAGTGGATGCTCCATCATGGAGACAAAATGTGTTTTCTTTTGTATAGTTGATGATTGATTCTCTCAACTTTTGGAGAATATAATGATGAAACCTGTTAGATACAGTAAAGAGTACGAGAAGAGCAGCTCCATTAGGGAGATGGATTCTCACAGGTAGCAACATAGTGTCAACAAAATTCTCTTATCTTGTTAACATGGAGTTTGCGAGGTTATCCACTATAATGTTTGCTTCCCCTGTAACATGAAGCTATTTGATCTCCTTGTTTGCAAATAACTTTTTTGATCATTGGTGGCTGATAGTGAAAAACAGTGTGGAATGATAGTCAACTTGGGGTATCAAGTTAAAGATGCTATTTTTATTTTAAATTTCTTTCTTCTAGGCCCTCTCACTTCATCTATTGTACTTGGTAGGTTTTTGATATATAAGGTACTTTTGGTTTTCTGCTTATAAAAATTTGCATTCAGCGAGTCAATAATGAAAGATTTAAAATTTAAGAACTATAGTTAGAAGCCATTTTCAAAATGTCAAAATTTACATTCCTTCTATCTATTTTTTATAACTTAAGCTTCCGGTTCACATATTTTTAGTTATAACAAATATCCTAATGGCCTTGTCACTTTTGAGGGTCATGTTTTGTGATGATTTTCAGGGTGCTATAGAATCTGTATCCATTGGTGAAATCAAGCTTAGCTTGCGTAAGTCTTTGGTCAAGCTTGGGTTCAGTGTTATTTCAAGGGACCCAAAATTGCAGTTGTTAATATGTGACTTGGAAGTTGTAATAAGGCCTTCAGAAAAAAAATTGAAGACGACAAGAACTCAAAGACCGCGTTCTGCAGGCAGAGGAAAGTGGATGGTTGTGGCTAACATGGCTAGCTTTTTATCAGTTTCTGTGACCGAATTAGTTGTGAAGGTGAGTAATTGGTATCCAGTGAAATTTCATCATATCATTGAATCTTTTATTTACAACTTGGTGGACTGCATTCCATTTGCATAAATGGAATGAATGTATAATTTTTGTTTTTTTAATTCACTACTCACTGCTTGTCTGCACTTTGTTCTAAATCACTTTTAAGGCAATATATAGGTGCTGAAGAACTCTTTAACTAAGCACATATAGTACATAATTCAACTTAGTGAGCTAGAAGGATGTGAGTAGACTGCTAAGAAAAAGGTAAGTCTGAATTATACCCTTTGTGTATGTAACACTTTGTAACTAGCATACGTGTGGGATGTAGATACAAAGTGCTAGATGGAAGCTTTGAGAACTTTTTACTGAGTTGTTGATACTAATATATTGAAAATATTGCATGATTAAGTATTTATGTTCTGATAGATATCATAGTATTTATGTTCTGATAACTAAATGACATCTTAAAGAAAAAGGCATATGTTGCCCTACAAGAGAAATATGGCAATGATCAAAACAAGTGTTAAAAGGTTTGTAGAAAGGTAGGTGTGTCGTAAGGTGTGGGAAGATACAACAGCGCAAAAAATAACGAATATGGGAAAAAGTAGTGACTTAGGTAATATTTCCTTCAACATGAGGAGCTCTGATTTTATTTTTTCCCAGTAAGTTCAAATTTGGCAAATCCCATATCCCTACATAGTCTACCATGTCTCTTACTCCAACTTTTCGTACAATGCAATATAGGCATGCGGCAAAGAAAAACTCCCCTTCTACCAAATTTTATTCATGGTCATGAGCTGACAATGTCAACTGGCTCTCTTCTTTTGTGCCCAAGCTCACCAAGACTTTAAGAAAATGATACTGGAACTTGGAAGCCATATTGCAATGGATTAATGAGGTGATCTACCATCTCATCTCATCAAATGTACCATCTCATCATCATTTTGATAAAAATAATGATTTAAACGGCGAAAGCCATATTGCAATGGATTGATGAGGTGATCGGCCATCTCATCATCATTTTGGCAAACCAAGGATGAAAATAGCGGTAGCGATGGGCGTAGCGGCCTGCCGCCAAAACGTTACGTAGCGGGCGCTACGTAGCGGCTAGCGGTACGATTTGGAAAAATCGTCAAAAAAATATAAAAAAAATTGTAGAAAATTTAGAATATTGGAAAATGAGAGAAAATGTATTTTTTTTTTGCACAAGTAACTAAGATAAGGGGGCGTAGCGGTCTCCTCATTGTATGAGGTCCTGTATCGCTGTATAAATAAAAAATAATAGTAATGATCATTTTTTTTTCATATGTGTTCATGTTACTTAGTTATGCTGATTTAGAAACTAAGGAAAGGCTCATAAAAGAAAAAACTATGTCATGAAGTCAAGACTTAAGAGTACCTAGAGAAAAAAAATACATCTGCCAAAGGGGTTGTCTAATAGGATGTACTTAGAGAAGAATCCTTGAGAAGAACTCTCTATATCGACTATAATTCGGCGAGATCATGTGCTTTTTGGTGTTCTTTTAAACATAAAAGGGTAGAAGAGTTGTGTAGAAATATTATTTGGAGAGAAGAAGAAAAGAAATAAGTCTTATTATGCATTTTAAAAAAAATTGGAATGTAGGAATTTTTCTTACCCCGTAGTGGGTGTAGCAGGTGTAGCGGCCGCTACGGGTGTGACTACCGATAAATTGGCCGTAGCATGGCAGTGGCCACCTCTACTGCTGATATATTGGCGTAGCAACCGATATTTTCATCCATGGGCACAACTGACATGCTGGCCATTCTTATCATACTATAGTTTCTAAGATAAAAATAATTGTCTCCTGCAACATGCCAATAAAATGTTGCCACCTTCAATAGTACTAGAGCTTCTCAAATCTCTACTTGTCTCACTCTCCTTGGTGCTTAACAGGCAGTTGTGGGAAGATTTTGATAGAAAAAACAACTTGCTGAATTGTATTTTTACCTTCTCGTTCATTCTAGATGATCCATGAGAGGAGATATTAAGTGGGTGCCACCTAGTGGGAAGTCCCATTTAATAAACATGGAGAAAAGTTAGTTTTTGGAAACCATTGGGGTGCAGTGTATGGAGCAAAGCTCTGGGCTATTAGGGAGGTTTTGAGTGTTCCTAAAACGCTTCTTTAATGATCACCTTACTGTGGATTTGGTGTGGACAACACTGTAACATGGGCCAAGAAAGCAAGAGGAATTCCTGTGGAAGTTGAAGTTTGCTAAGTGGGACTAGAGAGTTTTGTGTCTCTAGAATTGGGGTTCCATCGTACACTTTGAGGACCAAATGAACTAGTGGCTTTCCTGGCTATAGTGGCTGTTGATAGAGTGTTGATGTTTGTGGGTCAAGTTTTGGATGATGTTGCTTATGGTGCTTTATTCAGGCCATCGGCTTGTTGTCATCTCTGTTTCACAGTTTTGGTAGTACATTTCTTTTGAACCACGACTAGGCCGGTCAATCCGGCCTTTAAATGAGGGAGCTTGGCCTGACCCTCAAAAGGCCCTTTAAATGAGGGCTTTTATTTGTAAGAGAGAGTCTGAGGGTTGGGCTCGGACAGATTTTTTTTAGGCACTTCAATTTGAGGGCCGGGCTTGGACAATATTAGGCAGTCCAACCCTCGTATCTTTCTTTATTTTGTGTGTGTGTGTGTGTGTGTTTCATGCTAGGAAGGTCAACTATGTAAGCTATCTTCTCACTTAGGCAATTATGAAAAAATACCGAGCGAAGAGGAAAAATCTATATATCGTCTTCATTGATTTAGAGAATGCTTATACGGGGTACCTGGAGATGTAATATGGTGGGTTTTAAACAGGAGGAGTGTTTCAAGAGGTTATATTGATGTATGTGGGAGCAGTAACCAGGGTTGCGAAATTCGGTTCGGTTCGTTTCCGAATAATTTCGGTTCGGTCCCTCTACCAAACCGAACAACCCCTCTACATAATTTTGTTCCAGAATTTGGATCAATTCGGACGAATTTCTGAAATTCGGAACGAATTGAAGTTATTCGGCCGAATTGGGCGAAGTTCAGAATTTTGCCCGAATTCTGTAAAGTGCCTTAAAATATTGAAAAAAAAAAACCTGAGGGTGTTAAATGTAATTTTTTAACTTAAAACATAAAGTAAAAAAACTGAAGGGGGTAAAACATAATTTATTTGAACTTAAAGGTAAAAGTAAAAACCCTAACCCAAATCCCCTTTCCTTTTCATTCGATGTAGTAAAAATGAAGAAGAAGAGGGCTGCAGTCAGTGTCTGTTGAATTGAAGAGGAAGAGGAAGAAGAAGAACAAGATGGAGAAAAGTGGCAGCAGCCAAATCTTCTGCTGCTGGTCGACACGTTTAACAGAAAAAAAAGAAGAAAACAAAGAAGAAAAAGAAGAGGAAGAGGAAGAAGAAGCACCTGCTGCCGGTTGACCCTGCTCCTGCTGCTGCTGCTGCCGCCACTCGAACCACCTGCCGCGGTCGCTCGAACCAGGTACTGCTGCTTCTTTTGTTTTTCTTTTCTTTATTTCCTTTCATCATCTACCACTGCTGTCGAAGTTGATAGTCGACATCTGCTGTTTCTCCCCTTTCCCCTTTGCCCTTTCGTTCTTCTCCAGAGCTGTTGAACTGAAGCCAACACCTGTTGATGCCTTTTTATCTGCTGGTTGGGCTGGGCCAACTCAGCTACTGTTTTGTTGATGGCTGGGCTGGGTCAGTATCAAGGTTTAAAAAACCGGACTCGGGACCCGACTCATTCATGGCCGTGTCCGAGTCGACTCGCCAAGTCGCATGGGACTCGGCCCGCAACTTCAGTTGGATGGGACTCGGCCGAGTCTCATGGCCGAGTCCCATGGGACTTAACCGAGTAACATTAGTACTCGGCCAAGTCACATGATTTGAGTCCGAGTCCCATGTGACCTGACTCGGTATGTGTTGAGTTGAAGACTCGGACTCGGCCGATTTTTTAAACCATGGTCAGTATAGCTTTTCTATTTTTGTTAAGTTTGCATTTTGTTGCTTTTTTTTTTTAAAAGCTCGCCACCCCCTTTTTTTTTCTTTTTTACAACTGTTGTCTGTCCCTTGTTCTTTACAACTGCTGGGCATACCATACATGTGCTATCTTGTGAGTTGATTTAGAAGAATAAACTATATGTATGAAACCATATTTTTTATTTTTAATATTATTCATATATTTTTCTATATATATGTATTTATATTTAATATTTATATTTTCCGAAACATAAATCCGAGTCATTTCTCCAAAATCCCGAATCAGCCGAAATATTTCAATTTGGGTGCCAAACCGAAACAGTGGCCGAAATGAATTTCTCAACACTGGCGGTAATGAGTGTACAAACTTCCTATGAAGAGACAAGTGAGTTTCTAGTAGACATAGGTTTGCATAAGGGTCAGCCTTAAGCCCTTATCTCTTTACATTGATTATGAATTAGTTAATTGGTCATGTTCAAGAGGGGGCACCTTGGTGCATATTGTTTTCATATAATTTAGTGTTGGTGGATAAATAAAGAGATGATGTAAATGCGAAACTTGAGAGTTTCGACAAAGAAATTTATAAAGGATGGAGAGATTGAAGAAGATGGAATATAATGGAGTTCAACTTTAGTGGACTTGGACAAAGTATTGAAACTAATGTGAGAATTGAAGCTCAAGAGATGCGACAAAGAAATTCATTCCGATACCTTGGCTTGATGATTAGTAAGGATGGAGAGATTGAAGAAGATGTAGATCATAAGATAATAGTGGGATTGCTGAAGTGGAGACTTGCTTATGGAGTGCTTTGTGATTGGTGCATTCCAACAAAATTTAAGATAAAATTTTACAGAACAACAATTAGACCGCCTATGGCCTATGGAGAAGAAAGTTGGCCAATCAAGAAGCAACGCATGCACAAAATGAGTGTAGCAGAGATGAGAGTGTTGAGTTGGATGTGTGGTAAAACTATAAAGGATAGAATAAAAAATGAGCGCCTTTTGGGAGCTTGTAGGGGTAGCATCAATAAATGATAAGATAAGAGAAACCTTTTTAAGAGATGATTTGGACATGTCCAACACTTGCTAGCAACGGTACTAGTGGAAAAAAAGTTTTTCTATGCAGGTTGATGGCCCACCAAGGGAAAGGAATAAGATGAAGAAGACATGGATTGAAGTAGTAAGGTTGGATCTTAAGAAATGCTAGTAAGGTTGGATCTTAAGAAATGCAACCTATTTGGGGATTTGGCTCTGGATAGATTAGAATGGAGAAACAAAATTCATGTAGACGACCCCAACATAGTTGGGACAAGGCTTTTATGATGATGATTATATATATATATATATATACATACAAATATATCCTAAAATGCTCCTTGCAATCGTTACTTGACACAATATTTTTGGTTGCTGTATTAGTTTAGAGGTTCAATCTATTTTAAGTTTTTGAGTAAAAACGTGGATAAAGGGTACATGTCATGGCTAAAACTCATGAAGAATCGTTTCCTACGACTCTTAGGTAAAACGGGCATTCCAAATATGTTTTAATCATAATTATTAGAAACATTATATTGGTTGGTTATAACTTGGTTTCAGTCATGTTTTATAACCATGATTAAAACTCATCAAAAACTGTTTACTATGACCCTTAGGTAAAATGGGCGATCCAAACATGTTTCATCCATAATCAATATAAACATTATATTGAGTTTTGTTGGCTATCGGAGTGTCCCTATACATTCCATAGTGCTTATTGCACCCAACAGCTACAAAAGAAAATGACAACTACCATTTCTTGAGTTGTCATGTGTTGCATGAGGTGGAAAATATTAAGAGGATGAGGTGGCATGTGTAGAAGCACAAGGTGGCAAATAGAAAAGCCTGTAAAGGAAGGACACATGTCCTTCGTTTATATCTTAATCACATTGGTCAAACTCTTACACCCTAGTTTAATCTTGGGTCATTATAGAAGAAGCCATATATAGCTATAATGTTCGTGACAATTTGCTGCAAGATATCAAGAGTCAAATGCATGGCAGTCTAATCTTGGTTTTGCCTCTTGGAGCTACATATATATTTTTTCTCAAAATTTTCATAATTTTCAGCGTCATTGTCAAAGGTCATTTTTTTGCTAATATTTATTCATTTATGCATTTATTTTTAATTAAAGGCAATAACCTAAATCTTGCAGTTCACTGCATCATTCACTTCAGCGATGTCTGACTTGGTTTTCCTTTTACTGTGGTGCCAATGACACATGGTCATCGGATGCCCTTTTAATTACTTGTTAGAAGCATAGCTCTTTTTTTTTTTTTGGTTTTCCCACTTCAATAGTTGAAATATCACTAAAGGTAAAAATGTTGTACTGTACCTGTTCGAGTTTTGATCTAAGTTAATGTATTAATTTCTGCAAACTCAGTCTTCTCTTTACCTTGATAATAAGCAAAGCTGGTCCAAGTTTTTTACTCTACTGTGCTTTTGTGTAAAACAAGTGGCCTGCTGGCTATTACATGCTGTAACTATCCTTAATATAGCAGGTGCCAAAAGCAACAGTGGAAGTCAAAGATCTGGTAGTGGACATATCTAAAGATGGCAGAGCAATGCCGACCCTTCTTGTAAAACTTCACCTTCTTCCTATTCTTGTTCATGTGGGTGATTCACGGCTTAGTTATGACCAGCCATCCACTTCTAAGCAAGGAGAATATGTGCCTGTTGGTCTAGCATCTGTTGCTATGATGGAGCGGAACTCTGCCCCTATCATCTGTGAGGAACTATCACTCTCATTTGAGTTTGGTCATGAAAGGTGAGATTCTCTCTCTCTCTCTCTGTGAGGCAATCCAGATGCACTTCTTCTTGCAATTTGTAATGGGGTTTGATCCAAAATGTCGGGTGTTCAACTTCTGCAGTTCATATACTTCACTCTGCAAATGAAACATTAAATGTATGAAAAATGTTTCTATGTTAGTTGGAAATTGACTCTTTGGTCAGCAGTGTATGCTAGGGCATGCTTTCAAGTATGTTGCACTTGCAACCCTGATAGATGTTTTCTTGTAATATTGTTTTTGATGTTAGAGGCTACTATTGAAACAGGGAAAGAGGTGTAACGATCAAGAATGTGGATGCCATGAGTGGAGAAGTCACTGTTAATCTAAATGAGGAATTGTTTCTCCACAAAACTGCAGATTCAAGCACGAAGGCTTCTTTAGACTCTTCGTCAAATAAGTCCCAAAAGAATCAAAATGCAATCCAGCCATTAAAAAAACATGCTCTTGGATTACCAGAAAAGGTTCGTAATCTTGGAATTTAAATGGCATGTATTACCATGTCTTCCAATTTCCAATCATGTGTTTGTTTTTAGATCTCATGCTTAATCCGGTTTTTTCCTTGAAAATATTCATACTAAATTTATTTTGTGTGATTATATCTTGATTCGGCTGCTTATTGCAATGTTGTGGTAGATCAGATAATCAGTAAGGAGAATAATGGAAAGAGTTGAACAGTCAGTGGATGATTGGAAGGTCTCTCGATGTGAAGTCCTTCCCTTTTAATAATATGTTCTAATGTTAAAGTACCAACTAATCCTTTGTTTTTAATAATATTTTCTAATATTGGAGTGCAATTATAACTAGTCAAGAATTACAATAAATCTTGGATGATAACCACCAATCTCTAACAAATCCCTTACACATGTGAAAGGCTTCACTGGTGGAAACTTATCTCTCTACACTTCCTGTCAAGCCAGTGCATAGATGTCAATCATACATGACATGCTGTTTGTAGATGAGCTTTTCCAAGTGCCTCGGTGAATGTATCTGCCAATTGGTATTCAGTGGAGACAAACTGCATTGTTATCCTTCATACTGACACTTTTATCTCTAACAAAGACTAAATCTGCTTTGTCCTCCGAAATGCTAGAATAGTAGCTTCATGCATTCCTCATGTATTGGATTGTGGAATGTTTACTTCTTAAAGAAATGATTGTAACCATGAAATTTAACATATAATGTGGGCTATGGTATTCTGCCTCTGCACATGATCACATTCATGTCATAACTGATTACTTCTGGCTCATCTTTGTGACCACATAATCCTTTCATGTTACAATACTGAGAAGTTGACCATCTATATGAAGGCAAGCTGCCCCAATCCTAATCTGAGAAGGTTATATAATTATATGTGCTTGGAACTTGTGAATAAAACCTTTTTTGGGCGCTGACTTCAAAGATGAGAATCTTTTTCGGGAGCTCGGGAATAAAATCTTGTGAAGAGATTACCGATTGTGGTACACCGTTTGGGCTTGCTTGAATCCATCTGAATTGAGCAGCAATTTGTTCGATTCGAATGGGACGGGGTTCGAAGGCTGCCTAACTGAATCATGTAACCATGTCCTGAGTCCTGACATCCCCAGTCCTAGTTATGTCGTGGTTTGCTAGTTAATATTAGTGCGCTGTTAAATTAAAGGTAATTATTATATTATATATTGATAGTTTGGTGTTCATTATCTGCTAAGTATCTTCCATTAGCTCTAAATGAACATCATGTTAGTCTTCAACAAAACGAAACATCTCTGTAATTCATTTCAGATAGAATCACGTCATCTTATTTCCACTTTTTTAGCCTTTTTCCTATTATTTCTTCATTTTCTTAATTTTTGAAGTTTTTATTTATTTTTTAAGACTGTTGACAGCCATACTGGTTTGGCACGGATGGACCTGCTGGTCCCTGCCCTGATTAGCACATAGACAGGCATAAGAATTTAAGAGCTTGGTGACTATTACAAACCACAATGCATTGTGAGTTGTGACAGTCAGACAACAATATACACTATCAAATTTGCTCCCTTTCATGGCATAGGGGATTTTGGTGCTTGCTGGTTTCAGTTTTTTGGGTTCCTTTGTTGTTGTGGCTTTATGTTGTTTGCAATTTTTTACTTCTTTTCGTTCTTTCTACTTTGCCAATCAGTATATTCCTCTTGTACTGTTCTGTGCCTTTATTAATACAAGTTACTATTCAAAAAAGAAAAAAAGAGAAAAAAAATGAGCATATCAAGCACATAGAAGTCTGTTGTCATTTCATTAGGGAAAAGGTTGTACCTGGATTTGTTAGTACTCCTGTGAGATCCAAGGTTAAGCTTGCAAATGTTTTAACAAAGATCCTTCTTAAAGATCAGTTGCAAAGCACTCTCAGCAAGCTAGGCACGATCAATATTAACGTGCTAGCTTGGGTGGCAGCGTTGGAAGATAAAGGACTTGGATGTAATTACCTTTTGCTGTCCTTAACGGAAAACATGCAAAACAGTAGAGGCTAATATGTAGTTTTCGGAAAGTCTTTTATGAATAAAAGTATACACACATTCTACATAGGGGTTAGTGCAAGTTGATCATCCCTCTCCCCTTTGTCATTTCTTTTTATTTCTCTCAACTCTCTTATAAAAAAACCCTGACCTTTACTTTTGACTCCTAAAGATTTGTTGTACACATCATGCTACATCTTTATTGTTGATGCTGCTGTCCAGATTTTGATCTTTATTGAAAAAATCTGAGATTCCATGAGGTGCCATTTGTATGTTGAGACTAATTAACAATTTTTTTTTTTTTTTTTTGCTGGAAGGTTAGCTTCAATTTACCCAAGTTGGATGTGAAATTTGTTCACCAAGGCCAAGGTTTCTTCGTTGAGAATAAAGTTACGGGCATTCATCTGAGAAGCAACAAATCGCAGTTGTTAGAAGAATCGGGAGAAACCACTTCACGTTTTGATGTTCAAATGGATTTCAGTGAAATTCATGTACCTTGTTGGTTTTCATTCAGAGTTTATGTTGATATCAGTAATATGTCTGTTTATGAAATAACATCCTTGATTATGCTGTTTCGTTTCGTGTTTTTCTGTATTTTTTTCAGCTTCTGCGAGAAGGTGACATTTCTGTCTTGGAGATAATGAAACTGGCAGTTGTTTCTTCTTTTGATGTCCCATTACAGGTAAGCGTGCTTCTTCATTAGACATTCTGTTACATGTAAGCTTTCATTTTTATAGTTTAAAGCTACAGTTTAAAAGCAAACCACATCTGTTGCTCAAATCAATCATAATTCCATTAAGTGTTACCAGTTGCAAGCATAAATGGATATTGAAATCAGTTGGATATAAGCTAATGAGTCATTCCTGATTTTGTAATTTGCCAACACGAACATGTATACTTAACCACACATGCACGTGCATCTTTCTGTTGATGTCCCTTGTGACGACCTGGCCCCATTGTCTGATTAATCTGTGGGTCAGGCCATGTAGATGATGGTAATTATGAACATTGTCTTCCTAGGTGGACCGCTTGTGAGCTGGGTCAAATTGCTCAAATTCATACAATGGTATTATGTGCAACCATCCAATAGACAAGTGGAAATAAAATGTTAGACACATAACAGAGCATGAAAAATGTCAGGATGTCATTAACATGTTAAAGTTTGATACTAAAGCAAAAATAGTATTTACAAATAATGGCCAAACCAAAACACAAAACATTCTATCAAAAGAGTTAAAAAAAAGAAAGACGTCCCAGTGGAATCTATCCAAAAAGCTGTCTCCCAAAACATCATGCAAGGTCCACGCTTGAGTGACGCCTAGAACACGTCATCGGCGCTCCATTCTTTCAGCCCCTGCGGGGTCTCCTCGACCGCCACAACCTCCTCAGAATAGGAACAAGATCCGTCACCCACACACCAACCGAAGCATCGTCGGACTCTCAAAACTAGCCTCAGCAGTAAATAATATGAATGACATTCCTTGATGTCACAAGTAATGAGTAAAAGATTGTTAATTAGAGGAATAAGGATAAAGGCATGTAACTAAGCATCATCGTGCATAAATAAGTATGGTGCACAGGGTCAAACAATAAATCTATACAGGAGGACAACTTCCTAGGCAAAGTGGCATCCACATGGCTAAACTCTCCTATCTTCACGAATACCATATGTAGAGCCGTGGTGAGAGCATGATAACATTAGCAAGCACGACTGCACGAGTACCATTAAACATCCTTTATAGAACTAAATTTGTGTCCATCATAATACATGCGTGAATGGTACCAAATGGCGATAAATCTGGGATCGCCTAAACACTAACTACACTGCCGTGATTTAAAAAATATAAATCAACTAAACCCTAACACAGGTGTGCACAACTGTGCCGGATCGAAGCTAAATGGAGTGGGTGTAGGATTTCTAAGGACAAGGTCATGACTACAAGGAGGGAGTACTCCCAAGCAAACCAAGACTAATTAATTTCCCAAAAGTAATTGAGTAGTCCTACATGACACTTAAACTTAGCCAAACTGACCAAAACATGCTAAACGAGTAATTTTAGGGGAAGACTACCAGTTGAAACATGCTAGAGTAAGCCAAAATAGCCTAAATGGGTAGGTTTGGGGCAATACAAGGCTGAAAGAACCAAATATGGTAAAAAGGACCAAAATGGTCTCAAACTCTCCAGCTTGGTCATATCAAGTCTAACCCCAAATGGGGTATCGTTTCGGTATGACTGAATTGACCTGAAATGGGTGCGAGAAGGGTTGGATCCGATCAGCTAGGAACGGTCGCTTCAAGTTAATGCAAGCCTACCATCCAAGTCAACTACGCATTGGGTACCTGTCGCGTCTGACAGCGGAAAACTGCAGGCAAATGCAAGCTAACCTGAGGGACTGACTATCGGCATCACCCCATGGTGACAACCGCTTAGGCATGGTCCTACGCGATAAAAATAGGGTAAAAGACCCACTCTAGGTCCTAGGGTCATGACTAGTAACATAAATGAGGGATATGTTACCACAAGCTATGATACACGAATAACATGAGTAAATGTGAATATAAGGTTAAGACATGCAAGATGCAATGATTCCATTTCCAAGCAAGTGATGACAAGCCGATCCTAGGTTAGGGATCGTCGTTCGCACCAGAGTGGCGGTGCCATTCAACTCTATGCATTCGTAGAGTTCCAGGTGTCTATTATAAGCTCACTTGATGTACCGGATGGTGAAGGATATCCAAGGACCTATGCCCGCACACCCTTGACGTGGCAACACACCATGTGGTTCCTGTGTGATCTGTAAGTGGGTGTCAAGCTCAACACACCCCTTACCAATGGTCTCAATTTTAAAGGGCATGTTTGGTCAAGTTAAGGTTTACCAAGACTACTCAATTCTTAAGGTTGTTTTTTTTTTTTTGCTAAAACTGAGGCTTTATATTAGGAGGGAAAAGATAGCCAGGGATAACCTGGACTACTCAATTCTTAAGTTATCAATCCCCAAACCAGGGGGTTTTGTTGGTCACAATTAGCCTAGGGAAAACCCTAAAATTCCGGGCTAGAGGAGGGCCAAAGGGGGTGTCAAACAGTTGGCTGGTGACCTACATCGGGGGCTTAAATGCCCAATCCAGCTCCACCTCTTCCCTCGGAACAACATGATTTACACAATTAAGTCCTATTAAACTAAAATCGTTTATAATGCCATAAATGAGCCTTAAATGGTTACCTAACATGATAAAATTTTGGGAATCAAAGCCATAATCCACAACACAAGGTGTCAATCATGAAGTTTACTTGCCTTGGCTCTAGAATCACTTAAACAAGCTCACTGAACCTCTAATTTGCAGCAAGCATGCCCCAAGATTAAAAGCCTCAGATCTCTAGTATCTACAACCCCAGGGTACCAAGTTGGGGAAAGCAAGAGAGAAGATGAAATTGGGGCATGCATGCTACATGGACGAGCCAAATGGGGTTAGAATGGAAGGAATGCGGCTAAGGAACCTTAGCCTACACGATTTGAAAACTT
Organism: Umbellularia californica; assembly: GCA_028538565.1. Lineage (NCBI taxonomy): Eukaryota > Viridiplantae > Streptophyta > Magnoliopsida > Laurales > Lauraceae > Umbellularia > Umbellularia californica. Next base: position 57,682,994 of record JAPQWN010000004.1, on the reverse strand, counting down.
GGGGAGGATGAACCAATGCTGGCTATGTGGAAGGGGTTGTCGCCTAGCTCAGCAGAGATGACGACGGTGAAGATGATGATGATGGTGACGTAGGGGAGCTCTAGCTGGTGGAGATCCGGTCTTTGGCAACAAGGATTTGTGGAGAAATGGAGAGGGAAGAAGGAAGAAGAAGAAAGGAAGAGAAGACGGGTTTCAGCTGCGCAGGAGATGAAGCGGAAAAGAAGGTTCGTTGGTTTAAAAGGGGGTTTTAGTGAGTTTTCTGACATTAGAAGAAAAGGCCTCACGATGCATGGTTTGGAAAATTGGGGGTTTGTGGACTTTCCAGGCCTCGGATGGGGTTGGGGTTGGGGTCTACATGAAAGTTTTTCCAAATAATTTCCTCTACCTACTGAAGCCAAAGTCACAAAGTTTCAGAAATTGCAAATACACCCCTAAGGTTTTGAGAAATTCCAAATAGGCCCTCAAACGCGTCAATCTAGGTCCGAAAGCTCTCAAATTGAACTGAAACACTATTCTAACTATGAAAATTCGTTAGCTACACTCAAATCTACCAACTAACAACTAAACAAGAGTAATTATGCTAAAACATAATTAATTAAACTAATACTGTTTATATTTACTATGTTCATTTCGTGCCCCACTTTTTGCTGGTCCTCTTTTGTTGATATTTGTGATAGTCTATTTACCTTTTTTCCCCCATTGATCTTTAGCTAACAATAGTATTCAATATTGATAAGAAAATTGTGGCCTATTATCACCACTACCATCTTTACTTGGTCCGTCAAACTGGGGCCTGCCTAAAGAGTTCTACCTATGGGTAGAAATTTTCATCTTGTAATGATGTTACTGGTCCGTCAAACCGGGTTCTGCCTATAGAGTTCTACCTATGGGTAGAAATTGTCATCTTGTATGGATGTTACAACCTAAAGAGTTCTACCTATGGGTAAAAATTGTCATCTTGTAAGGATGTTACAAGATGATAAAAAGAAGAATAAAGAAGAGTTTGATGAATTGTTGTCCTCCAGGGATTGACTGAATATCATTATATAGGGGTTGGTAGCCCAATCAAAGGATACAAACTTGGTAAGATAAATATTACAAAATATTAAGATCCTCAATCCTAGCTAAACTACACTACCAAAACAGGAAGAGTATATATACAAGTAAATCTCTAAAAGAAGTAATTTACAGGTGGGTGTTTTGACGAAGTCCCACATGTGAGTTTATATCACTGGTGGGCCTGGACCTGGATTATTGGGCCCCTATTGACAGAAATAACCTATGACAAAATCACATTATTTCTTGTACCCATGTCTCATCAAGGTATCAGATTATTTGCTTCTATAATGGCATTCTTTCTGGTGGACATTTAACATACATATTTTATTTAATTTGCATGTATGGTTGTATAATTTTTTTTTTATTGAATGGTAATGACAAATTAGATTAAAGGAGAAAGAAAACAAGGCAAATAGAGCAGTACCAACAAACTAAAAGGGCACAATGGTATAAAAGAATTATACCAAGAACCAGACTACATTGTGAAAGCAACAGAATTAGAAGATCTGTCCACCCCTTAGCTAAGGAGTCTGCAAAACCATGGGCTGACCCCTTCCAACATGCTGAAAATCCACATAAATTGAAGATGAAAGAGCTTTAATCTCATTCAAGTAAAACTGAAATCTCCATGGAAACAAGATCAAAGATGACACCAACAAAATAGCATTGAGAGAATCGCTTTCCACTATTACTCTTGAAATAAGAGAAGAGGAAACAAAATCTTTATCGTTAGGATACTCACACCGAATTTTTTCAAATCAAAGAACAATAATAGACATAGAAGTCAATAAATGCTTACGATTGCTTAAGGCATCAGCCAATTGATTTTCTTTGTCCTTCTTGTGTCGGATGACAAAAGTAAATTCCTAAAGATAGGTGCTCTCTGGCACGATGTGAACTCAATTTCTGTTGGGATTGTAAATGCTTAAGGGCTTCATGATCAAAGAACAAAACAAATAGCGTCCGAACTAGATAATGTTGCCAATGATGAAGCATCTGCACAATTGCATAGAATTCTACGTCATAAGGATAATATTTCTTCTTGGCGTCATTGAGCTTTTCACTGTAGAAGCTTTGGGATGACCCTCTTGACTAAGCACTCCTATACCAAATTGGATGCATCGTAGGTAACTTCAAAGACCTGGTTGAAGTATGGAAGTTCGCGTTTGATTCACTCAAATGCGTGGGCTGTGGCACTAGTCCATTTGTTTCATACAGTCACTGATAGGAGCCATAATTCTGCTGAAATTTCTGTTAAAATGTCCCTAAAAGGTGGCAAGTCCATGGAAGCTCTTGACTGTTGATATAGTCATCAGAATTGGCCAATCAACAATAGCTTTCACCTTGGCAGGATCCGCCCCTACACCTTGAACAACAATAACATAACCTAATAAAACCTCAGAATCACTCATGAAAGTGCACTTATTGAGATTGATGTAAAATTTATCACGATGCAGGGTTCTTGATGCAGAACGGGCTACCACTCCATCACTGGTCCCACCCAACATAGTTTTGAGGATATTTATTTTTAGTAGCTTCCTAATTTTATTGTAATTAGGATTAGCATTTTGATTTATTTGGTTTCATAGTTTGATTAGGATAGTTTCTATTATTAGATTAGATTGTTGTAGGCCCTAAATTTACCTTGCCTATTTATATTGCATTATAGAGATGATAATCTCATATTTGGAATTGAATAAAAGTTGGGATTTTCCCTTGGAGAGGTTTTCCTCGTGTTAGAAGTCTCTGCGGAGATAATTTGAGGTGTCGGGTGACACGTGCTTCGGCATCTATGCAAGCCCTAACCCTAGGGCCTGCAGTAGTTGGTATCAGAGCGAAGATCCACGTCCACGTCGCTCTGATTCGTCTCCGGTCACCGATCGAAGCATACCCATTGTCCATCCCCATCCGTCCATCTCCACCAGTTTGGAAAAAACCCAGACCCCACCCTGTGCCCTACACTCGCCTTCCATCTCTCTCACCGAACCCATCTTCCACATCTCGAGCCCAAAATCCCCACCCCTATCGCTTTCTCCCATCCCAGCCCAGAAAGGTAGACATAAGAAAGAAAAGTAGAAAAAGAAGAAGCCCAGCATAGCAAAAACAAGAAAAAGCAGAAAGAAGAAAGAAGAAGAAGAATAGGAGAAGAGGAAAGAGGCGTGTACCATGCACCACAATACCATCACCAAGACTGCGCCTCGCCAACACCACGCGCCGAACGCCCGAGCTCCCTCCTATTTCTCGTCACTAGCAAAGCCAAGAAATGGAGGGAACTTTCAATCCTCCTATTTCTTTGTCCAGCACGAAGGCCAAGAGGAAGCCACAGAAGTCCCTCCTGCGATACGTACCAGTCAAGTCTCTGGAACAGTCACTTAGTGTAGAGTTCTATTTTGGGTCACAGTTCGACCCAATCTGACCCAATTCAACCCAGCCAGCACCAGTTCTCATCAGCAGCGAATTAAAGACCCAGATTGACCAAAATCAACGGCTACGACTTCTTTTTGCAATATCAGGCTCATCCACCGTTCAATTTCAGATCCGTTTTTACCAGCGTGATTGTGGAGAATAGATCTACACATTAGGTTAATGAAAATATTTTAAATTTGCATTATAAAAAAGGCCAAGAGGAAGCCACAGAAGTCCCTCCTGCGACATGTACCAGTCAAGTCTCTGGAATAGTCACTTAGTGTAGAGTTCTATTTTGGGTCACAGTTCGACCCAATCCGACCCAATTCAACCCAGCCAGCACCAGTTCTCATCAGCAGCGAATTAAAGACCCAGATTGACCAAAATCAACGGCTACGACTTCTTTTTGCAATATCAGGCTCATCCACCATTCAATTTCAAATCCGTTTTTACCAGCGTGATTGTGGAGAATAGATCTACACATTAGGTTAATGAAAATATTTTAAATTTGCATTATAAAAAATGGCTCCCAAGAAGCATGTAGAAGTGGACCCTTCCTCCAATAATGATGATGATTTGAGGGGCATCGTTGCGGAATTATCGGTAACTGTTAATCAACTATCCGCAATAATGGTTCAAATGCAAGACACTCTTGGAAGGATTGAAATCTGATTAACCAATTTAGAAACTAATCGGCGTGAGGATAATCATCGAGACAATGGACGACATAATCGGAATTAACGATATCCACATGCCGTCAATGTTGATTGTGATTTGGGTATTAAACTCGTGATTCCTGAATATGATGGAAATTGAAACTAGATGAATTCATAGATTGGTTAGTGTGTATTGAAAATATTTTTGCACATAAGCCAATGACGGATGATCATAAGATTACACCGGTGGCAACTCGATTTCACAATTATGCTGCAATATGGTGGGCCGAGTTGCAAAAGAAGAGAAGGAACCAACAAATTGACTTCGTTGACACATGGACTGAGATGAAAAATCTGTTGAAGCAAAAATTCTTTCCTGTCAATTACTCGAGAGATCTGCGTTCTAGTTTTCAAGATTTGAAACAAGGACCTAAGACTGTTGTCGAGTATTCTTAGGAGTTTATGACCATGCAAGCTCGTTGTGGTTTGAATGAAGATGATGATGTTTTAGTGGACAGATACTTTAATGGGTTAACACTTGACATACAAAATATCCTCACATTGAAGTATTATGATAATGTTGATGAGATTGTTCAGCATGCTATCAAGGCTGAGGGGATTGCAAATTATTAGGCCCCGAAAATTTGGTGTCTCTAAATGGTTTGCGCAAAAGACTCCATCAAAGTCAATTCTTAATCCAAATGCTAGTTCCATAGAAAATTTTTCCTCCAAGTTTGAAGATCAGAACAAATTCACATGTTTTCATTGTAAGCAAATGGGTCACCGTTCGTTTGAATGTCTAAAAAGAATAAATTTAATAGAAGGTGCACGAGCAAAACTGGAAACACAAGATGATCCTAAGAGTGAAGAATCCGATGAAGTTGAGGAAACAACAACTGAAATAGATGGTGCGCTTATCTTGGTGCAACAAGAGTCTATACCCACTGTTGAGAAGAAATGGTTGCGGAAAAATATTTTTCGTTCCACAAGTACAATACATGGGCAAAATTGTACAGTTGTGATTGATGGTGGAAGTTATGAGAATATTATCTCCCAAACTCTTGTTGATCGCTTGAAGTTGAAGGTTTACAAGCACAATATTTTGTCAAATGGCTAATGGCGGGTGATGAAGCGCACGTGCGACATACATGTCAAGTTACTTTTGCAGTTGGTAATGATTATCAAGATACAATTTGGTGTGAAGTATTACCAATGGATGGTGGAGATAACTTATCGGGTCGCGCATGGATGTATAACAAGAATGGAACTCATGGGATGCGCAACAACACGTACACATTCAGGCACGGCAAAAAGGAAGTTAGACTATCCAAAGAAGCTAGAATCACCGAAGAAGAAATCAAGGGCCCATGCTACAAAGGAAGTGTTTCACGTACATCGTATATACTGAGGCAACTTGAAGAAGACTCGAGTTCGAGGTCGACCTCTTCTTTCAACTTGGGGGGAATGATGCGGAATGGGCTACCACTCCACCACTGGTCCCACCCAACATAGTCTTGAGGATATTTATTTTGTAGTAGCTTCCTAATTTTATTGTAATTAGGATTAGCATTCTGATTTATTTGGTTTCCTAGTTTGATTAGGATGATTTCTATTATTAGATTAGATTGTCTTAGGCCCTAAGTTTACTTTGCTTATTTATATTGCATTGTAGAGATGATAATCTCAAATTTGGAAATAAATAAAAATTGGGATTTTCCCTTGGAGAGGTTTTCCTCATGTTAGAAATCTCTGTGGAGATAATTTGAGGTGTCTGTTGACACGTGCTTCGGCTTCTACGCAAGCCCTAACCCTAGGGCCCGCATCAGTTCTGAAAACGCATCTCAAGTGATCGAGGTGTTCCTTCTCCGACTTGCTGTAGATTAAGATATCATCAAAATAAACTACAACGAACTTGCCAAGAAATGGGCGCAATAGTTGGGTCATCATACACATAAAGGTGCTTTGTAACGCACCGAAACCTGGAGCTCTTCAGATTCCGGAACATTACTTAAAGTATTTCAAGATCACCACATAAATCAAATTTGTACAGAGTATTACTCCCTAATTTATTTAAAATGTCATTAAAAATAGATGATAAAAAGATAACAAATCTAATAACAAATAAATCCTGATCATAAGAGGAAGTGAGGAACCAAGTTCAACATTATTGAAAGGAGAAATCCAACTCTAAATTCTAATTTTATTTCTGATACGATTGTGGCGCTCTCTCACCAGCCATGCAAATTGAAATCCAAGGGCCGATCCTCATCGTTGCCAAGCTCCCCCAAGTGACCCGTACTTGAAGTGGGGCGAACCACTTGTCAGAAAACTAGCAAGCAATATTTCTAAATTGATAATTCGAGTAATAAAATGTAGATCAATAATTTCAATATAAAGGGTAAGCTCAGAAGATAAGACAAGGTGTCCTATGGAGTCTCTTATGTTCTTATAATTTCTAACATGAAATTCATAACCGCGTCATACCACTGATTAAGTTCAATATTCCCGATCGATGGTTCTTATGGATTCAATAAGACTCTATCATAAGAGAGGTTCAGTGGTTCGAACCCTTCCAGAAAGGAAGTCATTTTCACATGTTAGTCAAATTCTCCCATAGGGGAATTTAGTTCAATAATCATTAATCTATTCAATCTTTGTCCAACCTTATCCCTCCAATTTCACAAGTTTCACTGTTCAAAGTACTGATCATCATTGATGGTTAGAAAAGGTATCATTATTTCATACAGTGCTTGCGGTAAAATAATCAAGTTCACCATTTACTTGTAACATAAGGGGAATAGTGCATTAATTTACCCATAATCACTAAAGTAGTTCGATAATAAATGGTGGAAATTGCAATGATATTCATTTTAATATATGACCAGTCCCTCATAAGCTTGGAATTCATCAACGCCTGGCTTCGATTCGAAATTGCTACCCGTTTATGTGGCATTAACCATATGAGAATAAATTATAATTTTTTTGTTTCATAATAATCCCTTTATGTAATTAATAAGTGGTTTAATGCTCAGGGAACTTCAATTCATAATTTATTGATTCGATTACAATATATCACACTACCCACCTAATCAATAAGGGATCATACCCAAAATCCTTCTAAGGTAGATGTGTGCCTTGGTCACTTAAATTTCTAATTTCATACCTTAATTTAGTGGTTTAAGATAGATTTCCATTCTGGTACCATAACTTCATGTTATATAAGCAGGGTTATTCAAATATCATATTTGGTCCTAGGATCCCTTAAAAGGAATAGTCCCCACACCCACTGAACTATTAATTTGGAATTCTAAAAAATAATAATAAAGAAAAGGAATATGCATTACATCATTCTTAAGGGAAAGATCAGATTTATATCTCATTGTATGGTCATACGATGCCATGTATTGCCATCCTCCACTAACAGCATACAAACCACTAAATAATGAGGACATGAATCCTATAAAAACTAAGAGAGGATTACGTAAGATTTACCAAACTGACCCAACCATATCACTTGAAAAGGAACCAAACAGTGCAATGCACTGTTCGTTATCTGCCCAGAATAGGCCTCATGCCTAAGTCATCTTAGGGAGGTGGATGGTGGGCCCCCAACGGTCCGACCCACCTGAGACCAGGCCCACCCTGGTCGCCCATCAGGGCCAGCTAGATGGCTGGTCCTGATCATTGATCAGGTGTGCCCGTGGGCCCCACAAGTCTGAACAATGAACTGCCATAATTTCCCCAAAATACCGGTTCTAATTTTTAAAACCTCTGGTTGGTGGGCCAAACGGGGCCCACCTTAGATGGTTCAACACCATACTGGTCATCCGTCAATTCCCTACCAAATCCCTGGTGCCCATCTTGGATCGGGTGGGCCAGGGGTTCCCACAAGCCCCTGTCGACTTTGAGTGACACGAAACCATAAATCTGGGTTTTTCCTGTTTCTCCCTTTTATTCACTCACTGCAACTTGTTTCTAAACAATTATTCCATCATATTACAGAACCTAACAGGGATTTAATCTCTCCATCACATCAAAGCATACAAGAAGAAAATTCCAAAATTTCTAGCAGGTAGCAGTTCTGTCGACAGATCCCTGTACAAAGAATCCACGCAACTTAGTATTGGTGTTCCGGATGGTGGGCCCTCCATGGTCCAGCCCACCTGGGACCTGGTCCATCTTGGTCTTCCATCAGGGCCCAGCCAGATGGCTGGTCCTGATTTCCGATCAGGTGGCCCTATTGGGTCCCACAAACTCAAACAGTTTGGATGTTTTTTTTACGCTAGAATTTGTGCCAAGTTCCTATCTATACCAATTTCTTTCTGGATATGATTTTTGAACAGATTTCATCAACTTAAGGACCTAAGGATTATTGGGGAAGTAATTCCAGCCAAGTTCCTATCTATACCAATTTCTTTCTGGATATGATTTTTGAACAGATTTCATCAACTTAAGGAACTAGGGATTATTAAGGAAGTAATCCTTACAAATCTTGGCTAATGAGACCAAGATTTCACAGCCATATTAACCATTTGAACTGTCCCTAATATTCCTTTGCGTGCAAAAGGATCTGGCCATAAACATTAGATTTCAGTGGGCAAGGATGAAAATAGCGATAGCACCCCACTGCCAAAACGCTACGTAGTATAGCAGTGCGATTTGAAAAAATTGTGAAAAAAATATGAAAATTTTGTAGAAAATCTAGAATATTGGAAAATGTATTTTTTCTGCAAAAGTAACTAAGATAAGGGGGCGTAGCGGTTCCCTTATTGTACGAGATCCTGTATCGCTGTATAAATAGAAATAATAGTAATGTTCATTTTTTTTCACATGGATTCATGTTGCTTAGTTATGTTGACTTATAAACTATTGAAAGGCTCATAAAAAAAATTGTCTTGAAGTCAATAATTAAGATTTAAGAGTACCTAGAGAAAAGAATACCTCTACCAAAAGGGGTGTCTAATACGATGTACCTAGAAAAGAACTCTTTGTATTGACTGTAACTGTAATTTGGCAAGATCATGTGCTTTTTGGTGTTCTTTTAAACATAAAAGGGTAGAAGAGTTGAGTAGAAATGTTATTTGGAGAGAGCAAGAAAAGAAATAATTCTTATTATACATTTTAAATTCTTTTGGAAAATACGAATGTCTCACTTTGTAGCGGCCTTGTAGTGGGCGTAGCAGACTGTAGCGGCCACTACGGATGTGAATGCCGCTAAATGTGTTGTAGCGTAGCGTAGCGGCCGCTATTTTCATCCATGCCTTGGGTCTTATCCCATGTGTGATGGGAAACAAGGAGGAAAGAGACCTTGCAGACAGTGTTCAGATTTTTATCTCCTAGGCTCTTTTGGGCATGATCATGGCTAGGGATGAAAGTGGGTCGGGCCGAGCGGGCTTTGAGGGGCCCTAGGCTCGGCCCTAGTATTTTTCAGTAGGCACTAGCCCGGCCCGAGCTCAAGAGGGCCTAAAAAATCCTGGCTCGGGCTCGGCTCTTATTAAGTAGAGGCCGGCCCTGGAGCCCTTCTCCACATGTAGATTACATCAGCTGCAGTCTTTTATCTTTAGTTAATGTTAAAACTATAAAGACCTTTATTTTCAAAATGTGCATATAAAACAGGGCAAAGTTTAGAAAATATAGAATCTGATGACATAGTTACAACTTTATAGCAGAACTCTAATGCCAACCCTATATTGATAGGATAGAACTAAGTGATGATGTTGATCCACTTAAGAAAGACATAAAAAGAAAAGAAGAAAACACATGCACACAAACACCCAAATTCAGTGTTCTATAGGAACGTTGTGGTCTTTCCTTTGCAAGGAATCGTTCAGCATGTGGGGCTCACCTGAAATCATGACATTCGTGGGGGTTTAGGGGTTTGAAAGGTTGAACACAGGGGCTCAAATATTTATGCACAACTTAAACAAAATTTATTCAAATGCCTTAAATCTGAAGAAATGGAACTCCACATCTCCAATTTACATCCCAAAAGCAAGCAAAACAAACACCAAAGCCAGACACAGAGCAAAAGCCCAAATCTACTCCTAAATAGAAACTTGCAGAATGCATTTCGAGTTTCAACTTTCAAGTAATCACTAACCACGACATGAAAAGAACATAAAATCACACAAACAAAAAAATGGGGGAGAGAAAAAAACACGTCCAATTGAAAAGGCATGAAAGAACTAAGCTCCATTCCGAATAGGTACGCTAAAATCACATAGCATACCAAAATAAAACAAATCTAAAGACCCAAATCAATTAAAACACCAAAAACGAAACACGACTCATCTCACAATTTCATCAAAATCATAGGAATCCGCATCACCCAAGAAGAAAAAACATCAAAAATCACAAAACCCATATAAAGATACAGGTATAGATGACAAATAGTCAAGAAAAATTGAGTACCTTGTGGCTCTTAATAGAGGAATGGAGGAGAGGTGGACTGGTGGAGGAAGGAAGAAGACACGCTGCTGCCTGCTAGGGTTTCTGCAAATGGACCGAGAGTATTCTTTGCTACAAAAGAGAGGCGTGGGTAAACTTGTAACAATTATGTATAAATATATGCAGGCCCTAGGGCTTACGAGCCGGGCTTCATCAAGCCCGAGCTCGGCCCGTTTGCCTCCTACTAGGCCCTAGCTCAGCTCTTTTGTCTTTTGAGCCGAGCTTGGGCCAAGCCTATAACGGGCCGTCCGCGGGCCGAACCACTTTCACCCCTAATCATGGCTATGAAATAACAACCAGGCCGAATTTCTATATTTATATTTAAATAGGAAATATTACTCACCTCCTAGTGTAGCAGATTGTGACACGATCGATACTAGATCTTCTGGCCTTCTCTTCCTCCTTTCGATTTCTGCCAATCTCTGCTGATTCCTAAGGAAAGTCCTTTTGCACTCTTTCCTCTCCTCTCCTCTTTAACCCAAATGATAAAGTCGGGAATCAAAGCAGAAAGTAAATAAAGAGCTTTGAAGGTTTGATACCAACCTTCTATTTAAGCCTTAACACAGGCTAAGGTCCTTCCTCAGATTATTATATGCAATTAACAAGGAAATTATGCTAAACAAACATAAACAATCACCACACAAAGAGAGACAGAGATTTACGTGGAAAACCCTTCTTGGGAAAAAACCACGGGTGGCAAAAGCCACAGAAAGCAATGCACTATGAGAATGAAGATTACAAAGAACTCACAGAACCTGACCCAGTTGAAACTCAACCTAAAGGACCGTGAAGAACTCGCCGACGACCCGCCGTTCACCTTCCACGTGCTTGCTTGAAACCCTCATTGAATGCCCCTTCAAGGAGATTGAGAGAAGAAGAAGAATAAGAACCGGAACTTCAGCGCAGACTCCCTTGCAAGACTTGAGAGAAAGAATATAACTTGATGCTCCCATGTTGATTGCTCTCCAGTCACCTTTATAGAGGTTGCAAGGGGTTTTTGATTCGTGCAGGAGACTCATAGAAAGAAGGAAGAACTTCTAAAAGAAGTAGAGAACTTCAGCTTGAAGAGTCCTAAACAGTTCAGGACACGACACATCGCTATAGCGAGCAGGGACCTCACTATAGCGAGGTCAGTCTCTGGATGAGACAGAATAGTGTCTCGCTATAGCGAGACCATGTAGACAGTCAGTATAATTCCACAATTCAGCACAATAGGACTCTGCAGGGGATCTTCCAGTCCAAGAAGGAGTCTTTAACAAGGATCACACGAACCCAACAGAAGTCTTTCACCACAATGGAGTTCCTTCACAGTCCTCAACTAAAAGAAATAGAAAATACAACTCAAGTAGGACTGAAATAAAGAGTTTTGTTCTAACTAAAAGAAATTGGCAACATAAAAAATCTAACAATCTCCCCCTTTGACAATTTGTGAACAAAACTCCTAAAACAAAAACGACTCTCTCCAAACACACAAATAGACACCTCAGGAACAATTGATCTTCATCAGTCTACCATACCCTGCACAAAAACAAACCTTGGCAAAGATCCATAACATCACAGAAATGATAGACAATAAAAACAAGTAAAATTTAAAGTACTGGTCAAGGTTCTCCCCCTGAGATCAACTAAACTATTCTACTAAACTACTACTCCTTTTTGTCACAGAATTGACAAAGGGCTTGCTCCCCCTAAAGCATATAATCTTTATCCTAAAAAAAAAATTGCACAAATGCAAAACTCAATCAGGCCAACAATCGAAAACCCTCGACAAGAATATACAAGTCATGAGGCAACACAATTTTGGAAAATTGATCATGAGTGTAAATTTTGAGTGAGATGATCTCAAATGTAAACCACAAAGAAATCGTAGATCGACCAGAAATCAACAATCATCAGGTACAAAGCAAATTTCACACCGTTCAAAAACATTTCATCTGATCAACAATGAGATGTGAAGCTCCCCCTTAATGGCACATAGTTTTATTTTATATAAATATATGAACTTCTCGGCATATGGTAATGCACAAGTTCAAGTGCCCATTTTTAGTAGAGATTTCTGAACCGTATAGGAGACAGTTCCATTGCATCGGTCTACAGAAATCTCTACGCACTTTGGGTCACCTATATTCTGAGCCCGAAATTAGCGATACTCATGAACTTCTTCACATATAGAAATGCTCAAGTTCTAGTGTGCTCATTTTTTGTAGAAATTTCTGAACCCTATAGGATACAGTTCCATTGCGTCGGTTTACAGAAATCTCTACGCACTTTGGGGACATATATGGAAATAGACATTAAGAAGAGAGCATAAAGAAGTGGAAAAATCATAATCGATGCTCCGATTAAGTACAAAACCACTAAGACCGTGAATCCTGTCAATCCTAGAGTCTCATTGACCCTAAGTGAGTGTCCAAGTGAGTCATCGTGTACTTGTGGATATGATCAAAATTCTTAAATCGTAAAAGAAAATTCAGTTCGAAAATCCAACAAATTAAAGTGCATCACATGCCGGATAATCTCAAAATTAGCCCGAATGAGTATGCATGTGCTATACAAAACATGTTTTGAGGACTAGTGGTTTAGGCCACTGCCTAGGGACTTACGGAGAGGGGGATCATCCTTAGTATTCTCAATTGATTTAGACAGTGTAGTGTAGACCACATTACAGCTCATGTCAGTCTTACGAATCCAAACAAGCTTAGTCTTGACCTGTTGAGGAGAAGAAGGTTTCTTCCTCGTCTGGTTTCTGATATAATTTCTTCTTTTATTGCAGTGTGGTCTAATGTGCCCTTTTATACCGCAAAAATGACAAATCGGGATAGTTCTGGGTTTGGGCATTTTCTTAGATGAATTTGAATTCCCATGTTTAACAGTTGGAGTTGCTGGAATACCAGAAAATAAGGATGGTCCTTTAACAAAAACAGATTTACCTGATTGGATGGAAGTTGATGATTCCGGATTAAATCCAAGTCCAGTCTTTTGTTTGTCACTCCTTTGTTGCATCAAAATTTCATCAAGAGTCATGGAGCCTTTATTCATTCTTTCAAGCGAGGATTTGACAGAGACTAATTCAGATAGTGTTATCTGAAGTTTGCCACAGATATCATTCTTTTCAATTTGTAGCAGATTGTAGTCCGATTGCAAAGAGTTCAATTCCATTGTAACTTTCTCTAACTGTGCAGTAAGTAGATCTTTCTCTTTTCCTGCAACAATAATGTTGTCAGATAGAATAGCACGCTGGGTTTCTAACTGACTTACCTTTGCACGGGCATCATCAAGCTCAGACGTCACAGATGAATTTTGTGATTCAGAAACCTTTAACTTGTGAGAGAGCTTATCATTGATGCGTGACAGGCGTAAGGAATCTTTTAGAAGTTTTTTATAAGCAAGTTCAAGATCTTGTTCTTCATCAGAAAGATCCTCACAGCTTGACTCGTCATCTGACTTGGAATCCTTGTCAGACGACCCCTGCTCAAAAGAGATGTTAGTAGATGACATAAAAGCAACAAATTTAGCAGATTCAGATTGTGACTCAGATTCACTAATTTCATCTTCTGAATCTTCTTCCCAAGTAACATTCAAAGCCTTTCCTTTGTTTCTTTCCATCCGATTTGCACATTTAGAAGCCGGGTGTCCAAACCCTTGACATTCAAAACATTGGATAGGCTTATTGGTGTTCTTAGAAAAAGTTTTCTCATTCTTGGGCCCTGTTTTTGGCTTAGTCATTGGTCGACTTTTGGAGAATTCCTTTGTGAGGTTCTTTTTATTTTTATTCAAATATTGCTTGAATTTTTTGACAAAGAAGGTCTCAAGTTCTACATCATCAGAATCATTATCAGTCTCATCAACATCATTGTCCTTGGATGATATGAAAGCAATTCCCTTGGATTTCTTATCAGAAAAGTGATTTGCTTCAAAAGTTTGTAAATTTCCAATCAATTGTTCGACAGGCAAATCATCAAGATTTGTATATTCCTCAATCGCAATCACTTTTGACTGAAATCTCTCGGGCAAGGACCGAAGAATTTTCTTTACCACCTTTTGATCTGGGATTGGTTCTCCTAAATTAAAACTTGAATTGACAATATGACTCAGTTTGGCATAATAGTCATCAAAAGTTTCTTCATCTTTCATTCGAATCGATTCAAAGGCAGTTGTCAAATTTTGAAGTTTAGTTTGCCTAACTTTATCAGTGCCTTCATGCACTGTTCTCAAGAGATCCCAAGCCTCTTTCGCAGTGGTACAAGTAGAAATTCTGTGAAACTCAGACTGACTGATGCCATTATATATAGCATTTATGGCTCTATCATTCCATTGGGTCTGATTCTTTTCTCCTGGAGTCCAGTCAGCCTCTGGTTTGGGAACAGTTTTCCCATCAACAACCACAGTGGGTGTTTTATAACCATTCACGACCGTTAGCCAAACATTACGGTCAAGAGAACGCAGAAACGCAGTCATTCTGACCTTCCAATAAGCATAATTGCTACTTCCTTCAAGCAAAGGAGGTTTGGTGGTAGAGGTGCCTTCTCTAATGAATTCCATAGAATAAATCTGAGTGGATCACACTTTTAGAATAAGCGAACTTGCTCTGATACCACGTGAAGGTTTGATACCAACCTTCTATTTAAGCCTTAACACAGGCTAAGGTCCTTTCTCAGATTATTATATGCAATTAACAAGGAAATTATGCTAAACAAATATAAACAATCACCACACAAAGAGAGACACAGAGATTTACGTGGAAAACCCTTCTTGGGAAAAAACCACGGGTGGCAAAAGCCACAGAAAGCAATGCACTATGAGAATGAAGATTACAAAGAACTCACAGAACCTGACCCAGTTGAAACTCAACCTAAAGGACCGTGAAGAACTCGTCGACGACCCGCCGTTCACCTTCCACGTGCTTGCTTGAAACCCTCCTTGAATGCCCCTTCAAGGAGATTGAGAGAAGAAGAAGAATAAGAACCAGAATTTCAGCGCAGACTCCCTTGCAAGACTTGAGAGAAAGAATATGACTTGATGCTTCCATGTTGATTGCTCTCCAGTCACCTTTATAGAGGTTGCAAGGGGTTTTTGATTCGTGCAGGAGACTCATAGAAAGAAGGAAGAACTTCTAAAAGAAGTAGAGAACTTCAGCTTGAAGAGTCCTAAACAGTTCAGGATACGACACCTCGCTATAGCGAGCAGGGACCTCGCTATAGCGAGGTCAGTCTCTGGATGAGACAGAATAGTGTCTCGCTATAGCGAGACCATGTAGACAGTCAGTATAATTCCGCAATTCAGCACAGTAGGACTCTGCAGGGGATCTTCCAGTCCAAGAAGGAGTCTTTAACAAGGATCACACGAACCCAACAGAAGTCTTTCACCACAATGGAGTTCCTTCACAGTCCTCAACTAAAAGAAATAGAAAATACAACTCAAGTAGGACTGAAATAAAGAGTTTTGTTCTAACTAAAATAAATTGGCAACATAAAAAATCTAACAAGCTTGATCAATTTTTGGGGATAAACTCAGATCTTTACCTGTTGGGAACCTCCCCCTGGGTATCCGAATGAATCCTCCTCCCAAAGAGGTATTGTTCCACCAACTCAATAACAAACAAAGGGGTTACTAATGGGTTGCAAACAGGCTAAAAAAAAACCAACTAAAACATCCTAGCCAAACCCAATACTTCATGGGTTGGATGAATCTGGGCCTAACCCGGCCCAGGGTATTACATGCTTGGAACATTAAAGAGACCGAATGAAATGACTAACCACTCATAGACACCATATTTTGTTTTGAATGTTGTTTTCCATTCATCACCTGGTTGGATGCGTATTCGGTGGTAGTTGTTGTGAAGATCAATTTTCAAAAAGATAATTGCTCCATTCATCATGTCTAACATATCTTCTATTCGAGGAATGGTAAAATGATACTTTACTATGATCTTGTTGATGGCGTGACTGTCCACGCATATGCTCTAGCTTCCATCCTTCTTTGGTGTAAGAAGGGCTGGAACAACACAAGGACCAAGGCTCTCCTTGATATATCCTTCTTGTAATAAATCATCAACTTGATGTTTCAGTTCGGCATGTTCACTTGGACACCTACAAGCGGCATGCTGACACATGTTGCAGAAGGCGACATAGTATTGGTGTGGATACGCCCTTAGCAACTCCTTTAAGCTACATCCTCGCAATGCTGGCCTTTTGAAATCCTAAAGAAGGATAAGTTCCAATGCTTGCATTCTTGAACTATTCTTAGAGCTATAGGCATAATCTCCACTTTTTATGTAGAGGAATTCACCCTCTACCGAGGGCACCACACAGATGAAGGCTGTGAAGAACACATCCTAGCTTTACTGCTAATCCACCTTCAATTGATCAAACTGTTGATGTACTTGATGATCAGATCCTGTCTACATGTCAATGAGGTTTTTGGAAGTTTTACGTTTGCTGGAAAGCTCGTCCTCTCTTTGATGGCTCATGGATGACTGCTACTAATTTTCAGTGCATCAATCTAGACTTTTATGAATGTTATCAGGCTATACACTTGTCGGAGTCAAGTTTTTCCAAGCTGGGGAGAACTGATGCTGGACAAGCCAAGCCCAAGTCCACTAGGCCGGACCCATGATTTGTTGAGTCAATTTGACCCAGCCCATTGGATCAGCCCACAATCCTAATGGGATCGGCCTACTATTTTACTGTGGGAAGTTTATGTTATTTAGGATTCTAAGCATCTAGTTTCCTATTTGCTTAAGTATTTTGATTAACAATGTCCTTGTTGATTAGGAAGTTTAGTCTTTAGCAAGTAGAGTCCTAGTGAGTAGGAACGGCACTCCTTTACAATAAATATTTAAATTCCCCTTTGGGATTGACAACTCTGAATATTGAATAGAAGACTTCCTTTTTTGGGCATTGATTTGTGTTTGTTTTCTCTGCTCGTGCATTCTTGTGTGCTTCGAATCCATCTGGATTCAGCCAAATCCTATCTATGGTTTTGGCCCATTCGATCTTGGATCCCGAACTCCATCAAGTAGATAAGTGTGCAGGAAAAAAAAAAAAGAAGACATGCTGCAAGGGTAAGGAACTATGATACCTTGATGCTTTTACAAGCCTAGTGTATCTTTGTTGGACTGATATAACACTTGTATTGGTACTCAGTAGTCAATATTGCACCAATAGTTTAGGCTATAAGTTTATCATATCCTACTTAGTAAGTCTATTATTTAATATAGTTCTCATGATAAAAAAAAGTTAGACTTAGAAGTTAACGTAAACAATAATAATTTCATTAATAAAATTTTTTTTATGATAAAGTTAGGACATCTGTGTCCATAACCATGTCCTAGACTTTAGAAGTGCAGAGTCATATCCCCCATCCCCGTATCCGTGTCTGTACTTGTATCTGTATCTGGGCATCATAGGTAAGGAATGGGGAAATTAACCAATAGCAACAATATGAAGTTGCTCTCCATCTGCAGTATGAATTTGTAAATCACCAATATATTTATGAACATTGGTAATATTTGCAGATGACAAGGTTTATGATTTGATGCTCCAAAATTGAGGTGCCTTACAGGGGATGAGGGGTGTGATTTACCTGTGAGACCAAGAGTGAAAACGGTTGGCATACGTAGTGGAGGACTGGGCAGGCATAGATGCAGCAGGCATAGAAGAAGTATCCGCATGATATGCATGATTGTTGCAATTTCAACGTCACCTTCAACATCTATATTAATACACCTCGTATCTTTGCAATAAGTACAAAATTTCTTGTTGCACTGATTGGTTATTGACTGAAATCCTTGCAATTGTAGCATTGTGCTTTACTTATATTCCGGCCTTGTGGTTTTCCTTGATTTGTGTAGACAATTGTACCTGAAGTAACCTTTTCTTACTCCATATTAGCCTGAGTTGTGCATCGTAGCGCCTCATGCAAAACTTCATCAAGGCATGTGTCCAGTGAGGGTGAGGGGTCATAGCTCATTAGATTGAGACCAGACAGATCAAATTCATGGTGAAGTTTCAGTAAATACTGGTCCCTCTGGAAAATCTCATGAACTTATTGAATAGCAGAAGGGCTTATCTGGTACAGTAGCACAAACTAATTCAAGACTTTCAGTCCAAAAGTTCATAAACCTGGAATGATAGTCTTGAATTGATTTGTCTCTCTAAGTGTACTCAGCAATTTCAAATCCCAATTGACAGTATGTAGCTGAGTTTTCTTGATGATAAATATGATCCAAATAGGTCCACATATCCTTAGCAGTTTTATAGGGTCTCAGGTTCAAAACTATATGAGGTTCAACTAATCCTAAAATCCAAGATGTGGTTGTGGCATCATAAGTTTCCCATTTTCCAAGTTCTGTCTTATGTGTGGGTTTTTTATTTTTATTTTTACGATCCATTAATATGGCCCCATGAGTCTTTCCTTTGACATACATTGAAAAATGAAAATTCCCAGGCAAAGTAATTTTGCCATTCAGTTGGACAGCAAACGTGCCTGATTTTTCCCTTGTAATTGTTGATAAAGATTTCTGCAGGAAGTATCATAAATAAGCTATAGGATTTTCCCAATAAACTGAAGCTACCGAGTATGTCAAATATAGTTGGCCCAACTCTCAATTGTCATAAAGAAGTCCAAAAAACAAGATCAGACCCTTGAATCTGAATTCCTGAAATTTGAAATTACTTTAAAAAAAAAAGAAAAAAAAAAGAAAAGAAATAAAAGGGAAGAAGCCAGGTCGTCTAGTTTAATCTTGCTTGATGGTAAAAAAGGTGCATATGATTAAAGATCTGACTAAATCAGGAGATCATTAGTGTTAATGATCTTGGTGAAGTTTCATTAAGAAATTCCAAAAATCCAGCAATATCAATGGTTTTGATGAATTGTAGTCCCAAAAACTGTCAAACTGAAGATCACAGATATGGCCTACCTTAGATCGCCATAAAATCTAAAAAATACTTAGAAATTACTTCCTAGGATTGGTCAAACCTCCCATAAATTTTAGAAATCTTTAGAAACCCAGATATGGCCTCAGGTTGCCAGAAACTCCAGATATGCCTCCCATAATTCCTCTGCAAACTGAGATCTCTGTAGGGCCCACCTACAGATCTTGATTTAGACTGTCCCTGACGATTAACACGGACCCTAGAAGATGTGATATATTGAGAAATATGTTGAAATTAAAGGGGTATGATATCCTCCTTTACTTCAAAAATGATTAGAGATATCCTCATCATCATTATCATCATCATCAAAGCCTTGTCCCAACTATGTTGGGGATAAGAGATGCATGTTACTTCAACAATTTCTCCAATCCACTATCGGAGAAGATATGCCTTCTTGATAACCAGGAAATCTCTATAATCTATATACAGAGATGACAGGAACCCACAAACTAAGAACAGAACCCACGATCTATGCTATGAAGCAGAGGGGCTCTGATACTATATGAAACTAATGAAAACCAAGATGTTGAATGAATTGGGTGCGATCAATGGAATCAGTCCACCATCACTATATTATTCTCCTATCCCATTTAGGGTAAGTCTACACCAGCCGTATCCCCTGAATTGAGGTGATTTCCCCAAATCGGGGCTATCCTAATCTCTAAAGATTATGGCAATATCTTACATCATATCATGGATGAAAAAAGCGGCCTATACGTAGCGTATTGGCCAATAAATCGGGCGTAGCGACTACTTTGAATTTATCGTTGTTCACAATTGCAACCATATCGGCCCATAGCGGCCGCTATTTTAGCGTAGCGCTCACTACGACTCGGCTGTAGGAAAAAAAAAGGAATAAAACCCAGAGAGATCAGACATTGTTGCAGAAAAAAAGCAATGAAAGAAAGGGACCTGTTTCTTCTTCCTTAGTAGCATGCAGAACTGAAAAAAAAAAAAAAAAAAAAAAAAAGAAAAACTCTGTTCGACTGGAAGATGAAGACAGGAAAAAAAAAAAGGACAACAGATGGAGAAAGGTACCTGGAACTGGAAGCAGTAGTAACAGCAAGCTGCAATGCAGCAGCAACCGGCACCAGCGGAGCAGCAGCAGCACCACGCTAGGCAGCGCTGCAGCACACGCCACCATCTCCTCCTCTTTTCTTCTTCTTCTTCTTTTCTTTCTTCCTGTTTCTTGATCCTTCTGTTTCAGGAGAAGAAATAGGGCAACAAAGGCCCTCTTTTGGTCCCTCCTTTATTTAGCTATTAGCTAGTAGAGTAAATAAAAGTGAGCCCACATTGGGCTTACCTTATGAAAGGTATATGATCATATGGTGGTCTACACCAACATTTTAGTTTTTTGCAGTGTTTTCTAGAGATTTTAAATTTTAATCTTGGGTTTGCTAGCACTGTATGAATCTCCTTGGCAGCCGGTTTTCTAGTTAATTGATGATGCTTTACTTTCAGCTCACAGTGCCTATCAGAGCCGAAATTGATGTCAAGCTTGGTGGCACCCAGTGCAATATTATTATGAGCAGACTAAAGCCATGGTTGCACCTTCACATGTCAAAAAAGAAGCGTATGGTTCTTCGTGAAGAAAATTATAATCTTCCTAAGTTAGAAGAAATTGACATGAAAGTTATCATGTGGAACTGTACTGTTTCTGCCCCGGAGATGACTATTTCACTCTACAGTCTCAGTGGCTTGCCACTGTACCATGTACGTTCTAAAACTTAAGTACTCCCACTAGTTACTTTCGTTCTTTTGTACTGGTGGATTAATGAATTTTCATATTCTCACTCTGAAGTTTATGTGGATAATACTGTCATTTTATCATTTTCTTGGATGACCTGTTCATATTTTGATATACCTTGAAAAATGAGGTGGTTTGTTTTGGGTTTCTACGTACTTTGGCTTTTGCTCTTTTATGATGGGTGAACTGAAACTTCATACATTGTGAAGAACTTTCAACCAAGAACATTTGAAGGTCTTCAACTGAACACATGGGCTTGAAAGCATAATATGCAAACCTGAAAAGCCTTCTCATTTGATGTCTTACCGAGTTTGTTCAATACGGATTAGTGAATGGGTCAGCTAGAAGAATAGAATAGGTGTTGAAATAGTGTTTTATATATTATATGTATTTTAAATGCCTTTTCATTGATATATTAATGTGACTCGGTTCAAAATTCAAGAGAGTAAATGAGGCCTCTTCTTGAGGCAACTTGCTGAGAAAGCTATGCTTGGAAGAGTCCTGTGGTTTCACGAAAGTCTGCTGGCATTTTTTTTTCTTTCCTAAGTTTATATTTTCTTTATTTTAATTCTCTATCAATCATTTCTCCTCATTCCAAGTTGATTTGGTATTACAGAAACAGAAATGGTTTTTGGACTAATTGGTTGTAAATGGATGTACTCAAAGACGCATGGACACAGACACGCCGGCACGATATTTCTCAAAAAAGTAGGACACAGACACGCTGGGGGCACGTTAATATTTAATAATAATAATAATAATAATATATCTAATCATATACTAAAAGATAATATCATTAACTTTGTAATCAATTTAGCAATCAAATAAATAAAAATTCAAGTACCAGTGTACCACTGTTTGTACCAACTAACAAACATATCAAATTATCAAATAACAATACAAAACTGAAACATAATTCATAATCATTAAACATGAAATATTCATAGTTCCATATAATCCATACGAAGAAAATGGAGGATCATCAATTTCCCCTCCATTCCAACAATTCAAAAAGCAAAAAAGAAGTCAATTTCCATCTAGCGTGTCCCAATGTGTCCGAGAAATAAAATAAAAAAAAATAAGCAGGACACCATTTTTGGCATGTCAGCCTGAAGAGGTGTCTGTGCTTCCTAGGATCTACTCTATCATGCTCAAACCTGATGGTTCTTTGGATCGCTATAAAGCCCATATCGTAGCTTTGGTAGATTGACTATGCTGAAACCTTTGCGTGAGCATTATTCTTGCCCTTGTTGCATCTCACTTATGGCATATGTTTCAAATGGATGTGAAGACTGACTTCTTTTATGGGGATCTCAAAGAAGTCTATATCCGACCTCTGGTACTTACTGTTTCCTCTAATAACAATGTTTGTCGACGATGATCTCTTAATGGATTAAAACAGGCTCCTAGGACATGGTTTGAGAAATTTCGGAATACTCTTCAGCTTGCTGCCTTTCTACATGGCAAGTGTGATCCTTCTCGCTTACTTCCTCAAACTGCTAATGGAGTCATTGTATTGCTTGTCTACATGGACGACATTATTATAACGGGACAAATCTAGATAGCACCTAATGCTACAATGATTTGTCCATACCTCTTTTCACATGGAGGATTTAGGCCCACTCATATATTTCCTCAGCTTTGAAGTTCATAAATCTCAAGGAGGCATGTTTATCTGTTAACTTAAGTACGCCCAAGAACTCATCTGATGCAATAGGTACCAGGTCCAAGAAATCAATTGGGCCCACACGTTGACCAAGAGGTCAACCCGGTCCTTTGGGTTCAGCCCATAGGCCCCAATTGTGACCGACAGCTACTATGGGAATCTAAACTTATCCCTATTTCTATTTTTATTCAGTTAGAGGCTATTTCTAATTTCTATTTCTTATTTGATTAGGATTATGCAATTTTCCTATTTTATTTAGAAAGTCTTGTTTGCTAAGAAACAATTCTACACCTCTATATATAGTCGAGTCCCCATTTAGTTGCTTATGTTATCATCAATTAATTAAAGAATTCTAAGTTTTCTTCAATTATGGTGTGTTTCATAATGTTGAGTGTGCCCCAAGGATGAAAATAGTGGTAGCGTCTGGCCGCCAAAACATTAAGCAGCAGGCGCTATGCAGCGGCGTAGCGCTGCAATTTAAAAAAATCGTAAAAAGTTTGTAGAAAATCTAGAATATTGGAAAATGATAGAAAATGTTTTTTTTTTTTTTTTTTTTGCAAAAGTAATTAAGATAAGATGGTGTAGCGGTCTTATCATTGTATGAGGTCCTATATCGTTGTATAAGTAGAAAATTATAGTAATGATGTCATTGTATGCGCCTATGCGGTCTTATCATTGTATGAGGTCATGTTGATTAGTTATGCCAACTTAGAAACTAATAAAAGGCTCATAACTAAAATGTCATGACGTCATGACTAAAGACTTAAGAGTACCTACTACACCTAAGAGAAAAGAATACCTCTACCAAATGAGGTGTCTAATAGGATGTACTTAGAGCAGAACCCTTGAGAAGAACTCTTTGTATTGATTGTAATTCGGTGAGAACATTTTTTTTTTTTTTTTTGTGTTCATAAAAGGGTATAAGAGTTGCATAGAAATGTTATTTGGAGAGAAGGAAAAAAGAAATTAATCTTATTATGCATTAAATTTTTTTTTTTTAAAGTAGGAATCTGTCTCACTCCGTAGCGGCCGCTACGGTTGTGTGCATTGCTAAATTCTATTTAGCACAATGGTCTTCATTGCTATGCCCGTAGCGGCCGCTATTTTGATCCATGGTGTGCCCTAGACATCACTGGATTTGATCAATCCCTTGGGAGATTGGTTTATTTTCCCGATCGAGGAACCGAGGTTGTGCCATCATCTGTTAAGCTCGATTGCAAGATACGATTCCAATTGATACTCCCTTAAAAACCAATGTGAAGTACATAAAACACAATAGGACCCCATCCCTCTTTCAAATCCCACTATCTACAGGGAGCTAGTTGATAGTCTTGTTTATGTCATAATTACTTGATCGAATATCTCATATGGTCAGCATAGTCAGTCACTTCATGCACCTATTGGCCGTTACACACCTTCCTTGGGCTGCTATCAAGCGCATTATTTGATATCGGAGCATGACATTCTCTTTCCTACTAACTCAAACTTAACTCTTAAGGCCTATTATGACGTAAATTGGGCAGCATGCCCAAATACTTGTCGATTCACGATACACGGGTAATGCTTTAATCTCCTTGAAATGTAAAAAGAAGGATCATGTTTTGAAATCCTCCATAGATGCTGAATATCTCTCTATGTCCTCTGCATTGTAGGACATGGTTCAAAATAGCAACCTCTCCGTAGCGTAGCGCCGCATTATCGGCAGTAGCGATAGGGGCCACTACGCTATTTTGAAAATAGTTGCGTTACAGTATAAAACTCGGTGGAGCCAATCTATTTTAATTTAAAACATTATTTTTCCTATTTTTTCTCCTTAATAGTCTTTTCTAAAGTTGTTTCTACGCTTGTATGGTTTCAAATTACTAAAAAAACACAAGATTGGCTGCTACACAATATTTGAAATCTTTTGACTATTTAAAAAATTCACACTGCTATGCTGCTATGTATCAATGCAACCGCTATGTTTCGCCCATTATGTAGCGTTTTGGCCACTGGACGCTATGCCTGCCGCAACCGCTATTTTAAACCTTGTTGTAAGAGTTTGTTTGATTATGCCGTTTGGTTGATGAATTTGGTTTTCCACAGCCACATGCTCTACTCCTTTACATGCAGACAACACCAATGTGATTCAAATTGTAGCTAATCCTATCTTTCATGAAAGAAGAAAGCACATTGAAGTCAAATTACTTTTCTTGAGATTCTAGGTTAAGTTGTTAAGGGATGTGTGCAACTTGGGTTTTTTTCCCTGTATTCGTAAGGGATTGAGCCTGTGCTCTCAGTTTGGTAAGGTAGAGATACATTGGGTCAGGGAAACTTCTGCCATGTATAAATGAGTTGGAGGATCTATTGCACGGGTGAATGGTTTCCTCAAACATGCAGAGGGATGTCAACTCTATAGCATATTATCTTGCTAAGGAGGGAGATTCGTACCGCACTATTTGTAATTGGTTGGCTTTTGTCTACTCTATGCTGTTTTTGTTGGTTTTGTTGTATTCTGGTAGATTGATGCCCTGCAGTTAAGAGTACCATTCTTATTGTGGTTGTTGCATTATTGATTCTTTTCGATTAAAAAATCAGTCACCTTTTCAGATAGATACAGAGGAGGGATGGAGGGAGAGGGTTTGCTGATTCGTGCCCCACTATTTGTAATCTGATGGCTTTTGCCTACTCTTTGTAATTTTTGTTGGCTCTTTTGGCTTCTGGGAGATCAATGCCTGCTTGGAGTATCATCCTTATGGTTGTGGTTGCATTAATATTCTTTTAAAAAAAAATCAGTCACTGTTTTATTGTTGCTATTAAAAAAAGGGAAAGAAAAAAGCAAAAAAAAAAAAAAAAAAAAAAAGAGGAGAGGAAAGGAAATGAAAGACTGATGCAGCATAGTAGAGAATCATGTTCTAACAGTCATGAAATGTACCTTAACTACATTTGTTTTCTTTTTGACATACTCTAAAGAGATTTAGGAGATCTGCAAACAATCGTAATTAAGGGTCCCATGAGTGTATTTATATAGATTAGCTCCCATGCACAAGTGTATTTATATAGATGAGTTTCCATGAGAAGGGGGGATTCATTTGACCAAACGAGTCCTATTCTCCTTTTGATTGTTTCCTTTATTTTATTCTTACCATGTTCAACCTCTTTCAAAATTCAAGTTCACTCTTATTTACCTCTATTAATACTTTAACCCTAAAACTTCCTTTGTTCTCTTTTTATTTCTTTCTTTTTTCCATCATGTAATGCAGATGCATTTTTAAATTGACAGAAACTAATGTTATCAAAACTGCAAGGATGACTTTGTCATGCGTGGCAGATTCGAGCAGACAGAGGTCCAGTCTGGACTAATGCTTTTGAGAAGTGAACTGGTTCTTATTAGATTTTGGCAGATGTATGCCATTGCACCTGCATCTGAACACTTAAACGATATTCTGACAAAGTTTGCTGGCAATAGGATGCATTTTGGCATTATCTCATCAATTTTTATTTAATTTTTAGGCTGGGACACTGGTACTCTGATAGAAAAGTGTCACTGAACATGATGAGAAACATTTTCGTTAAATAACTGATGCTACCTAATTTTCAGGGGTGCTCACAATCTTCGCATTTATTTGCAAATAATATAGCAAGTTTGGGAATCGCAGTACACACGGAACTGGGTGAATTACATTTGCACATGGCTGACGAATATCATGAATGCCTAAAGGAAAGCCTCTTCGGTGTGGAAACAAATTCAGGTTCCTTGATGCACATTGCCAAGATGAGTCTTGATTGGGGGCACAGAGAAATAGAATCACCTGGAGAACATGATTTCAGCAATCTGAAATTGGTTTTCTCTGTTGATGTAACTGGCATGGGTGTATACTTCAGCTTCAAGCGTGCTGAGTCTCTTATATCAACTGCAATGTCCTTTCAAGGACTGTTCAAGAGTTTCTCTGCTTCTGGTAAACGGGCAGCACAAAATAAGGTGGGTCGTTCAGGGAAGCAGGCAGTTAGAGGGACCCGACTCTTGAAATTTAATCTCGAACGTTGTTCTGTAAATTTCTCCGGTGAAGTGGGTGTGGAAAATGCACTTGTTAAAGATCCCAAGCGTGTGAACTTTGGATCACAAGGTGGTGAAGTTATAATCAGTAACTCTGCTGATGGTAAACCACGAACAGCAAATATATCATCCACGATCCCCAATGGATGCCAAACCCTGAAATACTCGGTATGTCTTGACATTTCCCGTTTCAGTCTGTCCATGAACAAGGAAAAGCAGTCCACACAGATAGAATTACAAAGAGCTAGATCTATATACCAGGAATATTCTGAGGGATACAGGTCTGATGAGAAGGTGACTTTGTTTGATATGCAAAATGCAAAATTTGTGCACCGTCCAGGTGGGCATAATGACATTGCCATCTGCTCTCTCTTCAGTGCAACTGATATCAGTGTCAGGTGGGAGCCTGACGTACATTTGTCACTGTATGAGTTCATTTTGCGTCTGAGGTTAATGATATACAATCAGAAACTCCAAGGACTTGATAATGAGATAAATGAAGAATTTTTTGACAGAAAGGAAATGGAGCCGGAGAAAGAAGGTATTCTAGATCCAGTACGATTTGATAAGAAAATTAAAAAAAAGGATTCTGTTTTTGCTATTGACGTGGAAATGTTGAGAATATCTGCAGAAGTCGGAGACGGAGTGAAGGCAATGGTTCAGGTGCAGTCTATCTTCTCTGAGAATGCCAAGATAGGAGTGCTACTTGAAGGACTCATCCTTAGTTTTAATGAAGCTAGAGTTTTCAAAAGTAGCAGGATGCAAATCTCACATGTTCCTAACATCTCGACTTCAAATATCTTAACTGATTCAAAAGTACAGCTTACCACTACAACATGGGATTGGGTTATCCAAGGTCTTGATGTTCATATTTGCATGCCTTATAGATTGCAGTTGCGTGCCATTGAGGATGCTGTTGAGGATATGTTGCGAGGATTAAAGCTTATAACTGCTGCTAAATCTTCCCTTATATTCCAACTAAAGAAAGAAAGCTCAAAGAAGCCAAAGCCTAAATCAACGAAGTTAGGACGCATCAGATTCAGCATACGTAAAGTCACTGCTGATATTGAGGAAGAGCCACTACAAGGGTGGCTTGATGAACATTACCAAGTAATGAAGAAAGTTGTCAGTGAATTAGCTGTTCGGATGAAATTTCTAGATGAGATTAACTCTGAAGGCAGTAGGAGGTCAGGTTCTGATGAAACAAATGAATTGTATTCTGAAAAAAAAATCCAGTATAATGGAATTGAGATCAATGTGCATGATAGTTCATCTATTCAAAAATTGCGAGAAGAAGTTCATAAACAGGCATTTCGGTCTTACTATGATGCATGTCAGAAGCTTGTATCCTCAGAAGGATCAGGTGCCTGTAAAACAGGTTTCCAGGCTGGTTTTAAACCTAGTACCTCCAGAACTTCACTTCTATCTGTGTGTGCTACGGAGTTGGATGTAACCTTGACGAAAATGGAAGGTGGTGACACTGGAATGATTGAGTTTGTAAAGAAGCTTGACCCTGTATGTTTAGAGAACAACATACCATTCTCTCGGCTTATTGGAAGAAATATTGATCTGCATACTGGATCTCTAGCTGTTTGTATAAGAAACTACACATTTCCAATTCTTTCTGCAACTGATGGTAAATGTGAAGGTCGCATTGTGCTTGCACAACAGGTGAGGTTCAATATATATTTTTTTCTTTTTGTCTTTTCATTCATTTACTTGTTTTCTTATCTGCTTTTAGTGGTTATTTATATGTTAGGTGCGATGCTATTTAGTCTTGTCATGTGATTCAGCTCTTTGATTTTAGCAATATGGTTTGTGATTCAAGTTTGACTCTCAGTGTTTCCCTTAAGACTTCAGCTTTTCTCTGTCCTTTATTTCGGTAAGTTCTTACATTAAAGAGCAAACCAATGATTTCTAACTAGTAATCATAAGAAACTCACGCACCAGAAATTCTACGAACACAGCTCCTCTACCATGAGTATGCATGACAAGTAATTAAATGATCATGATAAGGTAAGAGAAACTTATAAAAGGCTTATGATTGTTTGAATCATTGCAAACCCTAAAAACACAATTCAAAAACTTGGTAAGACTCAGCAAAATTTGTTGGAGTCAGTTGGACTGTTAGAAAAACCAACGACTAGGTGAGAATTTTGGTCGTTTGAGTTTTTGGGCCAGACTCAGGTTCGCTTGGCCTGGACTCCGTCAAAATTTGATTAAAATATTTAGAAATCGTTTTCTTCTCATTTTTATATTAAGATTAAGTTTTTTTACGTTTTTTGACTTGTTCAAGACCAGCTGAGCTGAGTCTCCAAATTGAGTTTGACCTTATATCTTTTCGGTCACAGTTTAGGTTGTCTTATTTAAGTGTGCTTAAACCCCTGCAACTCTGAAAAATTAGTAACCTGATAACCTGCTATTATTGTTACTGATTTTAGAGTTCTGCTGTACGCCTGTAACACCTAAAGCCCTGCTATCATCAAGACCCTTTTTCAACAGCAAAGTCTCTGTCTGGCATTACAAAACCCTGTAACTTTAATAAAAATGTGTCAATATTCTGGGAGAATATGTAGCTGGGACGAGGATTTGATGATGATTCTGGGAGTACAAGATGGACATTCATATTTATGCGTTGTGCTATTGACTGAAAATTCACTGTTGAGATCTCCGTTTTCTATGCCTAGAATATCTCCTTAATTTTGAAGCAGACAATACAATTTTAGTAATAAATTCCATTTTATGCAATCAGAAACATGGTTGCTTTGCAGTCGGCACACTGGGCATCAACCATAGATGAAAATATCGGCCGTGGCGGCATCTATTTTGAAAAAAACAGTAAACACACCGTATCGGCCGCTACAAATGCGTAGCGGCCGATACATGCCGCCACGCACGTAGCGGGGGTGTTTATAAACACCCCCTGACGACCCATTTCCTCTTTCTTTTCTCTTTTTACCTTCTTCACTCACTCCTTGTTGGAAAACCCTTCCATATGCTGTAAAACCATATTTGAGCACAAGATCCACCAAAACAAACATCAACACAAGGACATAATGTTAGTGAGACAAGATCCAAGCATCTTCATCAAGATTCAAGATTCTATTCTAGGTATGTTCTTTCTTTTAGATTTTTTGGAGTTGACTTTTGAGATCATTTCATCTCTCTCTAACTACTATAAATTCTTCCTTATCTTGTAATATTGTTAGATCTATGTTTTCCTTTGATGATGCACACATATTTTTGGATTTTTTTTAATTTTTTGATATTTTTTATTTTCGGATTTATTTATTTTTTGAAAAAAAAAAAGTGAATACTCATTGACAACCAATGAAACAACTTGGAAAGTGCTTGGAATCATGAATGTTGAAGTATTGATATTTGACTGTTCAATATTCACTAATGACTAATGGGTATTGTGTATTGTGTAATGACCTAACTCTTAAGTCTTCTTATTTCTTAATTCTTAATTTCTTATGCTTTTATTTCATGAATTCATGTTCTATTTTTTTTTTTTTTTTTTTTTTATGAGCTTTCCATTACTTTTTAAGTTAACATGACTAAGAAATATGAAAGCATGTGAAAAAACTAATCATTACTATTATTTTCTATTTATACAGCGATACAGGACCTCATGTATTGAGGGCACCGCTACGCCCCCTTTTCTTACTTACTTTTGCAAAAGAACCACATCTTCTTTCATTTTACAATTTTCTGGATTTTCTGGAATTTTTTCAGATTTTTTTGGCTATTTTTTCAAATCGCACCGCTACGCCGCTACGTATCCCCGCTACGCTACGTATCGCCCGCTTCGTAGCGGTTTGGCAGCGGGCCGCTACGCCCGCCGCTACCGCTATTTTCATCCTTGGCATCAACCTAGTTGAGTCGCCACCCGAGTCAACCCCTACCAATTCCTTTAAAAAGTTTTTTTTTTTTCCCATGTGAGAAGATGCAGGAATTTGTTGTGCCCTTTTGCACTAATTTTGGAAGATCAGGATGACATTTTTCTCAAAGATTTAAGCATTCAAAGGTCACTTATTAGTTATTACTATTCTTTCGATTCAGTAAAATATAAATGTGGCCACTTATTACTACTTAAATTCAATGTTAATGGCTAAAACAAATTCCTTTTAAAATCTTAGCTTTAAATGCAGACACCTATTACTACTTAAATTCATTGTTAATAGTTAAAACACATACCTCTTAAAAAATTTTAGCTTTATAGATGGTTATTGCGCTCCAGAGTGCAATGTGGCCCACCTCAGCTGAGTCCCATGCAACTTGGCAAGAGTCAAGTTGACTCAAGAGTCCAGAGGGACCCAATCACCCTGGAGTCAAAGTTTTAAAGCCTTAATCAGAAGTTCCCAGTATTGATATAATTTCCCATCTTCTACTTACTTGAAAAGGCTCAATTTCATTTAATAGTCTACATCTCTGGAAGAAAAATACCTCAAACTGATTATTCAAAAAAAAAAAAAATCATGAGAGAGAGAGAGAGAGAGAGAGAGAGATTTTCCATCATTGATCTTATCAAATGGTTTTCCATGTTCTCCGAGAGTACAAGTACGTCTTGATTTACAACATCATTGATCTTATCAAATGGTTTTCCTTGTTCTCCGAGAGTAGTTCTCCGAGAGTACAAGTAGGTCTTGATTTACAACATCATTGATCGTGTCAAATGGTTTTCCATGTTCTCCAAGAGTACAAGTATGTCTTAATTTACAACATTCTCTTCATCAGAGCACTCATCATGGAGTGGATAATTGTATGAAATATGTTACTATTCTTAATCAGTGAGCTTTCAATTGGATGAATTATTTTGACTCCCACAATCCCATTTGATCCATTGACGTATTCTTAGACGTATGATTCCTCTCTAGTGAATAACTCAACAATTTTCTGGGATGTGGTCTGTATCTCCCCTTTCATAGTGGCAAACCATTTAACATGTCCTATGATGTTCTCATCTTCTTTCCGTTTCTCTTTGGCTTCAACATTGTCCTAGCCGAGCATCTTGATTGCGAAGGAAGCTCTCAAGCACATTGGTTCTGATGCCAACTTAATGTAGCTGATGCTTGAAAAAAACTAAATTTCGAGAAAAAGAGCAGTCTAACAAAACCAGCTTGAAATTGAATCCAATTCTCTATATTTTTTTGATTGGTATCGATGAAATATATTAAAAAAGAGCCAACGCTCAGAATACATTACACCCTATCACAAAGATAGGGGAAAGACATTGGTGTAAAAGAGATATACCAAGGAAAGACAAAAAAAATTACACAGTGAAGACAAGCAAGCCAGTAGACCTATCCACCCCTAATTTTGCCAAAAAATCTGCAAAATTATTAGCTGTCCACCTGACATGCTGAAAGATAACCCGGATTGAAGACAATATAGAATTGACTTCATTGATGTAGAATTGAAACGTCCAAGGCACCTTCTCAAGAGATGGCATTAAGAGAATCACTTTCCACGGCCAAAGACTCTTTAAAGTGGCCCGAGGTGGAAATCCAAAGGGCTTCAAGGATAGCTACCACCTCCTTCTCATTAGACTCCAACAACCCGACATTCTTGGAGAACATAACTAACACAACCTCGATCATTACGCAACACCCCTCCAACACCTGCTTACATCAGTAAGCACGGGCACTGAGTCAAGTTCATCGGCATTGTGCATTTTATCCAAAATTTTATTTCATTGTTTGAAAACCTATAAGTTGACTCGGCCTAGAAGTTCAGTGAGTTGAGTCAACACAAGATTGAGTTATGGTCAAATCTTTAATTAAACTCTGTACAAAAAAAAAAAAAAAAAAAAAAAAAATCTTTAGTCAAATCTTTTAGTTATGGTTAGGAGTAGGAATAGTCGTAGTGGTAGCTACTAATAATAATAATATTATTATTATTTGGTCAGGAGTAGTAGTCGTCGTAGTGGTAGCTGCTGCTGCTGCTACTACTACCACCATCACCACCACCACCACCACCACTGCCGCCGCTGCCACCACCACTGCGACTACGACGACCACCACGACTACGACCACCACTACTACAACTACGACTACGACTGCCACGACCACCACCACCACCACTACAACTACGATCACTACTACTACTACTACGACTACGACTACGACCACCACCACCACCACCACCACCACTACTACTACGATCACCACCACCACCACTACTATGCTGCTGCTGCTGCTGGTAATAATAATAATAATAATAATATGACTGTCTCTAGAAACTATGTCAGTTATATTGGTTTTTTATTATTATTATCAAGGGTTGATTGTGCCTAGGCTGAATGAACCAAATCTTTATCATGTCCCAACTTGTTCAAGTTTTCATTGAGTTCCTATAAATCTACTTTTGAGCAAGCCTTGCCAAGTTCCAGTACTATGATAATCAGTAATTTCAATTAAGGAATGTACTACACAAAAATTACAATTGTACAAACTGGTTGCAAGAGAAACTGCAACAAAATCGTCATGAAAATGATAGGGCACAACTCACGAAGAAAGATATCTTATTGTTCATCAAAATATCACTTAACTCATTGTTATACCTCATTACTTTGACAAAGGTGGTTCTTGAGTTTGAGTCAATATATATTAGAAAAAAATGTCATCATTTTGAAGTCAGTCTCCATGGCTCTTTACTTTTGTTAGACAATCTTATTGGATTCCTCTCTACAATAACTAGGGCATCATGGGGAACATGCCCTCTCTCTCATCCTTCCTGAACATTCTCTTTTTGCTTGGAAACTTTACTGTCTTTTTCTTGGTAAACAGCTTTAATGGCTCACTATTTTTTGGATGTTTTCTTTCTCACCATAAATTTTTGGACTAAGGTACTAAACTTGGCATTTAACTCCTTTGGTCATAACATGTGAAATCTTTTTTTTTTTTTTTTTTTTTTTTTGGAGTTAAACTCAATGGTATCTATAGTGACATGCATTTGCTATAATATTAGATAAGATGAATGCAGTGCTGACAAGTCATTCGAAAGTCAGAACATGAATACATTGTTTGAACACTTTCATGTTGTATTTGGAGGCTTAAATGCTGTTTATGTAGATATGTGAAGATCGTAATCTCTGAATAGAGTAGACTGAGCTTATTTATACTGAGTTTTGCTATCTTGTGTTCGTCAATACCTATATGCATTTTGTTGATGTTCTATTATTTGCAGGCAACATGTTTCCAACCCCAAATTCAGCAAGACATTTACATCGGGAGATGGAGGAAAGTACGTGTGCTGCGCTCAGTAAGTGGTACAACTCCACCACTGAAAACATACTCTGATTTGCCAATATATTTTCAGAAAGCTGAAGTTTCATTTGGAGTGGGCTTTGAACCTGCGCTTAATGATATAAGCTATGCATTTACAGTAGCACTCCGCAGGGCTAATTTAAGCATTAGGAGTTCTGATTCAACAAACATCAATTTTTTAGTAAATCAACAGCCTAGAAAGGAACGCAGCTTACCATGGTGGGATGAGGTTAGGAACTACATACATGGGAACTATGCCTTGTTTTTTGCTGAGACCAGATGGAACTTCCTTGCAACAACTAACCCATATGAAAAGCTTGACAAGCTTCAAATTGTTTCTGGTTACATGGAAATCCAGCATTCAGATGGTCGTGTTTACGTTCATGCGCAAGATTTCAAGATATTTGTGTCCAGTTTAGAGAGTTTAATTAACAGTTGCAGTTTAAGACTTCCAAGTGGTGCCTCAAGGGCTTTCCTTTCGTCCCCTGTTTTTCGTCTTGAAGTGAACATGGATTGGGAATGTGAGTCTGGCAATCCCCTTAATCATTATTTGTATGCCCTTCCAAATGAAGGGGAACCTCGTAAAAAAGTTTATGACCCATTCAGGTCGACATCCCTCTCCCTTCGGTGGAACTTCTCTCTTTCCCCCTTGCTTCCTTCACATGAAAATCAAGCTCCATCCTCTAGTATG
The DNA here is from genome assembly GCA_028538565.1 of Umbellularia californica. Classification (NCBI taxonomy): domain Eukaryota; kingdom Viridiplantae; phylum Streptophyta; class Magnoliopsida; order Laurales; family Lauraceae; genus Umbellularia; species Umbellularia californica. Next base: position 57,648,079 of record JAPQWN010000004.1, on the reverse strand, counting down.
GCAGGCGGAACAATCATGGATGAAGCTGTCATTGGTTCTGCACACAGGTCAGAGGATATTGCTATTAATTCCCCAACTATGAATGTTGGTGCCCATGATTTAGCTTGGATACTGAAATTTTGGAATATGTACTATATTCCTCCTCATAAATTGCGATCTTTTTCTCGATGGCCACGTTTTGGAGTGCCCAGAGTTGCTAGGTCAGGCAACTTGTCTTTTGACAAAGTGATGACAGAGTTTATGCTTCGTGTTGATGCTATGCCTACTTGTATCAAACACACGCCTTTAGATGATGATGATCCTGCCAGTGGATTGACATATAGAACAACAAAGTTGAAATATGAACTATGCTTTAGTCGTGGTAAGCAGCTATACACTTTTGATTGCAAGCGTGATAGTCTTGATCTTGTTTACCAAGGCCTTGACCTGTATGCTTTGCATGCATATTTACATAAAGATAGTTGCACATGTGTTGCTCAAGATGTTCAAATGATGAAACGAGGTTCACAAACTGTACCAGTTAGAGTTGGGAATGAAAATATGAGTGGTTGCACAGAGAAACGTCATGATGATGGATTTCTTTTATCTTCTGACTATTTTACAATCAGAAAGCAGGCTCCTAAGGCAGATCCTGAAAGGTTATTAGAATGGCAAGAAGCTGGAAGAAATAATCTTGAGATGACATATGTTAGATCTGAGTTTGAAAATGGGAATGAGAGCGATGCTCAGTCCGACCCTAGTGATGATGATGGATTCAATGTGGTAATAGCTGACAATTGCAGGCGTGTGTTTGTTTATGGACTTAAGCTTCTGTGGACTCTAAAGAATCGAGATGCTGTTTGGTCCTGGGTTGGTGGGATATCTAAAGCGTTTGAACCTCCAAAGCCTTCCCCATCTCGGCAGTATGCACAGCGGAAATTAATTGAAGAGCAACATGTGGTTGACGGGGCTGAAACACTTCCACAAGATAATCTCAAACTGTCATCTTCTATGACCCAAGGCACTAGTCTTCCTTCTCCGCAACATGTGGATGCCTTAGGATCACATTCATCTCCATCCCCTTCAGTCAAAATGGAGTGCTCATCATCTGGTGCAGTTGGTAGGACTTACTTATCATTGATGTTTTAATTTGAGATTGTTTTCTGGTATGGAAACTTTTGTGAGTTTACTTTGATTGACTTGTCTGGGTCTTTTGATTGTTAATGCTGTCTTAGAATTTACTGGAAAAACTATTTTAAGCTTGTATATATTTCTCTTCGAATATGAATATTTTAAGAACTAATGATATTTATTTGAGGTTAAAGTGTTCATCTTGCTTGTCTACCAGCAAAGCATGGAAGCATTGATGACTTAGAGGGGGGAACACGGCATTTTATGGTGAATGTTTATGAACCTCAATTCAATCTCCATTCGGAAGAAGCTAATGTAAGTTGTCTAGCATGTTTTGGAATATTTTTTTTTAAAAAAAATTCTATATTCTTCACCTTTTCAATCTCCATATAATTAAGTGTTTTGTTCAAGGCTTTTCCTTTTTTTTTTTTTTTTTTTTTTTGTTTGGTTGCGGGGATGGGTCATGGTGGAGTGTTTGGCATGATTCATTAAGTCCTTCAGAATTGAGAGTTTAATTTCCATGTTTCAAAAAGTTCATGATGATATTTAATGTACAAATTTTGTATAACATTCTATATTTTACCCAAGATTTTGTTTCCAATAGATTTCAACTAGTGCATAAGTTATGAGAGATCTGCTTGAAGCATTTCTCATAGTCCTTCTCTAGTGAGAATTGGCTACCTTGTTTTCTCTTGGACATTTGAAAAAGAAATGTGGAAAATTTAAAATTAGCTTCTTCTTCTTTATCTCTTACCTCACAGTCAGTTGTGAAACTGCAGTTTGAGGATTCCTTGTGGACCTTTTTCGTATGAAAAGATGAATTGTGAGGTTTTTTTTCTTTTTTTTTTTTTTTTGGAGAAAAGAGGAACTGAATTAGATAAATACAGAGTTTGTGGGCTTTCAAATTTTCAAAAGCTATTTTCATTATTGTCAGCTAATGTCCTGATACCACTCACCATTCAAAAAATAAAATATAAAAAATCCTGATACCACTTTATGCACAATTTTTTAAAGTATAGAGACTACGAAACCCTAAGTTGTGATGTTATATATGCTGGACAAGTTAGTCATGTTCTTATTTGCAAGATTCAGATGTCTTCCTGAAGTTATTTAACCCTGTTAATTAGGTGGGTTCTTTGCTTTCAATCACTTTGAAGAACTTTGTTGCGCTGTATGCATTATTTATATGATATGACGTGAATTCATCTATTTATTTAGAAAGTTACCACGATTCCATATACTTTATACAAGTCTCTGGCACTTTGCTTGCCATCAGGAAGTGAACCAGTTTGGCCCATTTCCCTCTCTCAACGGTTTGCTTCTTTACCAGGGTAGATTTCTGCTTGCCGCAGTCAGTGGTCGTGTGTTAGCACGTTCGTTTCATTCTGTTCTTCATGTTGGTTATGAGATGATTGAACAAGCTCTTGGTGCTGGAGGCATTCGGATTCCAGAGTCTGAACCTGAAATGACGTGGAAACGTGTGGAGTTCTCTGTGATGTTGGAGCATGTACAAGCCCATGTTGCACCGACTGATGTTGATCCGGGAGCTGGATTGCAATGGCTACCAAAAATCCGTAAAAACTCTCCAAAAGTGAAGCGTACTGGTGCTTTACTTGAAAGGGTGTTTATGCCTTGTACAATGTACTTCCGTTACACAAGGCATAAAGGCGGAAATGCAGATTTGAAGGTACGATGTAAACATCTTGAAGTTAATAGAAGTTTCTCACACGGTTTACCAAAGATTACAGAATTTAACAGCATGTTGTGTGCCCACAACTGCTGTGATTTATTTTATTTTTATTTTTTAATTTCTCTCTTGAGTATGGTATTTCTGCTTTTCTTAGTAAAAGAAAAAGTATATTGTCTAAGGTTAATATCTTTATGCTATTTTAAGCCCTTATTTGTGCAACTGCAGGTGAAGCCATTAAAAGAGCTCACTTTCAATTCGCCTAATATCACTGCAACAATGACATCTCGGCAGTTTCAGGTTATGCTGGATGTATTGACCAATCTTCTCTTTGCAAGGCTTCCCAAGTGAGAATACACATCTTTACCTATGTTCTACTTCCTTCGGTGGTTCTCTTTTCATTTTTAAATTTTGGTTCTTTTACCATTTTGAACCTTGGCCATTTTATGCAAGGACGTTCTTATTGGGCGTCATCAATAATAACCCAGTGTCTGATACTCGTCGAGTGTTATGAGTCATAATTAAGGCTTTCATTGGGTCTTTAGAAATTATTGGAAGAATGGATAATTTTTTTTCTGGACAGTGACTGATTATAAAAAATGAGAAAAGATCATACAAAGAAGTGGAGTAAAAAGGGGAACAAGCCCTGAGTTAGGCTTGACCTCAGGCAAGAAGAAAAACAAGGCTCCACCAGGCCCTGAAAAGCTACTAAAGAATGGTTTTACATTCGAAACATTCAAATTTGGGCACTGATCTTCCTCTGACTTGTTTCTCGCTCTGAATTTAACCATTTAAGACTTGTGAAAAACTCACTACCCTCCCTTCTATCAAAGGCTAAAATTCATCAAAGGTGGTAGGCCATCTCCAGGACCAGGATGCCCTACAGATCTCCACCCATCCCATCATACATGCAGAATCCCCTTTCACAGTAGGAGGGAAGAGATAATTTGCTTACTCATATAAATTCTGTCTCATTGGAAGTTCAAACTTCCATTGAACCAAGGAAAGAGAAAATGTTCACCCTTCTGAGCTGTGAATAAGACCCCAACCATGGTTTGTCGTCACAGTCGACCCTTAAAAACGATATAGCGCAGCATCATGTTGCAGTTAACACCGATTGCGGCCTGTTGCAGCGTGAATTTTTTTTTATTCCAATTGTTTTTGAAAAAGCACAAAAAAAATTCGAAAAAATTGGAAAATGCTAGAAACCAAAAATTTTCATGCATGCACACTATAAAGCAAAATATTGCCCCCCTAAGTCCTAAGTCCTAATACCCTGTATTGCTGTCTTGTCAAAAACTATTCAAAGTATGTTCAAGTTTAATGAAAGATTTACGTATATATGTTAAAAGTACTAGAGATATCATAAATTAGTAATATTAAACTTAGGCAGGAAGTAGTTAAGTATTTAAGTATCGAGTAAGCTATGACTTACAATTTACAAACATGTTACAACTTACTAGTTATAACAATGAGCTTCATGGAAAATTAAATAACATTAACATTAAGAGGAAGCAATGAGAGAAACCAGATCTAAGAGAAATTAAGATTGAGGCTCAAAATCACTTGATCTAAAAAAGACTCAAATTCTTAAAATGAAAATTTCTAGATCTAGCCTAAAAACCCCTTGATCTAAGAGAAACTGAGAATCTACAACCAATCTAGCTCACTGTGAGGCCTTGCTTGCATTTATTTCACCTTTTTTTTTTTAAAGAAAATCCTAAATAGCGAAAAAATCATGAAAATTATGAAAAGAATAAAATAAAATAAAATAAAATAAAAAATGTTCGAAACTATGAAGATTTGCTCCAAAACTCTAGCTCCAATGTGTTCCCATCGTTTCTAAGGCATTTTGAGAAAAAAATTTGGAAAAAGAATAATAAACTCAAAATGCTCACCTAAAGTTGCTTGGTTGTGGTCTTTGTTTCTATTGTGATGAAATCTACTCAAATATTGAGATTTCGATGAGAAATGGTGAAAAGGAAAGTTGGGGAAGATGAAACAGGGTCTCTTGCTGCTTGACTGTGCTTAGAGTGAAAGAGAATGAAAGAAAAGTAGGAAAGGAAGGATTTTAGTGTTCGTGGCATATATTTTCCTATACATACCGATATTTTGAAAATATCAGACATGATATTGGTCTCAATCGACATTTTCAAAAGATCGGCCCATACAGAATGATAGGTTTTGGGGACATTTCCTTCCCCCCACTACCATGACCGATACACATTGATGCAGGACAGACCCATGACCCAATGGATTGACCAGTTTAGTGGGCCCCGCCCATATGCAATTTTATTTTATTTTATTTAGAGTTGTTATTTATTTACTTATGTCTTAGGTATGGATGTTTTAATCTCGACGGTAGTGATGTTTAGATGGGTGAGATTAGGTTTTTATTTTTCTATTTAAAGCATTGTAGAGCCTCTTGGCTTCCTTAGACTATGATTAATGAAAAGAAAATTTGGAGTGCTTTCTGCTCTCTCATCCCTTTCCTGTGAAAGGTATGGCGTGAGGCCTACGCAATTCAGGCCAACCTCATATTCCATCTTCATCGCCTGCCCACCCAGCATTGATTTTCCATCCGCATCAATTGGTATCAGAGACGAAAGTTGATCCATCCTAGATTTGAGATTTGGCAATCCATCACCCCTGCCGAACCAGCTTCATCATCAACCATTCAGCAGTCCCAACAATTGTCCAAATCCATCATCCAAGTAGCCAAATCTTCCCTCTCAGATCATCGCAGGTACTTCCTCCCCATCTCGTTTTCCACATTTCCCATTCCATCATCATCCATTACTCCAAATCATGTTAGCCTAACACCTATAGATCAAAACCATCCCAACTGAATATCAGTTTCGTTAGATCCCTTGGGTTGACACCATCAAAATCTCATTCAACCGACCACCATCTCTGCAACCCCAAATCAAAACCCAGATATCCCAAAATCACCAAAATTTTTGGAAACCCTAATCGATCCCTCTAATTGATCACAAGCCCCTCTCAGCTGTCTCAAAACCCTAGTCATACCAATTGAGCCAACCATTCAAAACCATTAAACCCCAAGCCCCTTAGCCAATCATCCATATAGTCCTAAACCAATCGTCAAACCCACAGAAGCCCATCTCGACTCCCATCCTACTCCCAAACCACAAAACTAGTGGGTCTCGCATCACCCATTCTTGTCATCAACAAAATCACAGAACCCTAGAACCCTAATTTCCAAAATTCCCAAATTTCTCCAAAACTCTTAAATTGCTGAAACCCTAAGTAACCTGAACCCCTTTATCCGCAAAACCCACCAGTCGACCAACCCCTTCCCACAAATCCTCTTTGGTAAATATAAAAAAATAGAGGTGAGAAGAAAAGAAGAAGTGAAGAGTAGTGCGTACTTGACACTGGGCTGCACGAACACAGCAAGCATCAGCATCGCCAACCTCCACCTTCACCATTGCTGTCATCATGGTCTTCCGCAAGTAGCAGCAACAGCACCAAGCGTCGTTTGTTTCTGTCATCGCCACTATTAGCATAATCTCCAGTGGAGAAGCCTTTTGGATGTGCTGAAACAGTTCAAAGCCCCTCCCTCCTTTTCTCTTTCCCACGCGACAAATGAGGCTGAAACAAGCCTCACGTGTTTTCTTTGTGACACGTGTGGGCCAAGCCTTGAGGTCCTTTTGCCGAGCCATGTCTTTTGGGCCTGAATTCGGGTCAGGTCCTTTGGAAAGAAAAAAAACCCTGTAACTGAGCCCGGCCTAGTGCTTTTGTATAGAGTGACATTTGTATGCAAGGATTAAAGAAGCGGAGTTGAGACCTGACTTGGTTAGGGCTGAGTCGACTCGCCCGACTCTACTCAGCTAAGTCAGGTTCAGCTCCATGTTGTGCCTAGGAATATATATATATATATATATATGGGGGGAGATGCTCCTATGAGAGCACCTCTCACCTTACTGTGAGAGATAAGGTGGGGGCCCTCCCATTCATATCCAATGCCAACAACTTAAATGCGAGGGCCCCCACATTTATTTCTTATAGTAGGGTGAGAGAAGCTCTCATAGGAGCATCTCCCTATATATATATATATATATATATATATGAATATGGAAAAATAGAAAAAGGGTACCCAGCATAGTTACGAAATTCGGTTGGTTTCGGTCGAATTTTCCGAATAATTTTAGTTCGTTCCATCTACCGAAACAAATACTCCCTTTGTAAAGTTCCATTCTAGAATTTGGAGCGATTTAGCCAAATTTCCAAGATTAGGACTGAAATGAAGGATTTCGGCCGAATTGGACGAATTTTAGAAATTCGTCTGAATGTGTAGATGGCGTTAAAGATAGAAAAAAAAAAATTCCTGAGGACGGTAAACAAATTTTTTTTTAGAGCCGTAAACATGAGGGTTTTTTTTTTTAATTTTTTTTAACTTAAAAGTAAGGGTGAAAACTCTAACACAAAAGTAAAATCCCTAATCTTTCGAGGAAGTAAAAACGACAAAGAGCTTGCTTCCTTCCCTCCTGTTCTGCTGAATCGATGAAGAAGAGGAAGAGACAGCACGCAGTTGAATCATCTGTTGCTGCTGCTTAACTGATCGACCAAAGAAAAAAAAGGAAATGTAAAAAAAGCAAAGAAGAGGAATAAAAAGAATAAGAGGAAGAAGAAAGAACCCGTTGAAGCTGCTCCTGCTCGCTCGACGCCGAACAGATCGTCACCTTTTTCTAGGGCCTTAGCAGATTTCAACCAAATCAATATTAGGGATTTAACCAAATTTTTGTCTAATAAGAACTAGGCTTAGCTAATTTCACGTATAATATATATTTATATATTTCTAACCCTATTGATTGGGGGCCTAAGCCTTTCTGGTTCGAGAATTGCTTGTTACAGAATAAAGATTTTTTGGGATTGGCTGGATCTTGGTGGAGACAGCTGACGTTGAAGTTTTTGCAGGTTACAAGCTTTACAAGAAACGTCGTACTCTTAAAGATTATTAAAAGGTGGAACAAAGAAGTGTTCGGTTGTATTGATGAGTCTAGAGAAGCATTTTCTAAAGTGGCAGTAGATATTGATAAGAAGAGGGAGTGTTGGGAGTTGACCCAAGAGGAATTGACCGTAAGGCATCCGGCAGTTGGAAGGATTTAGGATATTAACCGTATGGACGAAATTTCTTGGAGACAAAAGTCTCGAGTGACATGGCTCAAGGAGGGAGATAAAAACACGAAAATTTTCCATTGGATGGCGACTATGAGAAGTAGAATAATTTTTTTGGGGAGGATAAGAAGAGGTGGTAGAATTCTAGAAAGCCTGATTGAAGTCAAGAATGAGAATGCTTGTTTCTTTGAAGAACTCTACAAGTGTGAAAGTTTGAAAAGGCCTAAGCTTGATAGGCTCTCTTTTCCCAAGATCCCAAACGAGGTTCAGAGTTGATTGGAGAGGGAGTTTGAGGAGACGGGGAGGTGTCTAGGGCATTGGAGGAATGTGATGGGGACAAAGCCCCAGGTCCAGATTTAATTTCTCTCATTAAAGTTGCGTGGGATTTTCTTAAGGAGGACTAAAGAGAAATGCTTTCCGAGTTTCATTGACGAGGCAGAATAAATAGAGAGTTGGATGCAACCTGTATAACCCTTATTCCAAAAATCCCAAATCTGGTGAACTTACATGATTACAAGTCTATTAGCCTTGTGGGATGCTGGTATAAATTATTGGCAAAGATTGTGGCGAATCGTATAAAAAGTGTTCTTCGTCTCATTATTAGCCCTTTTCAAGGAGCATTTGTGGGAAAGAGACAAATTCTTGATGGAGTGTTGATTGCTAATGAACTCAGTGATGCTAGGAAGAAGTCTAAAGCTGAGGGAGTTATCTTCAAAATTGACTTGGAAAAAGCTTATGACCATGTGAATTGGAATTTCGTTGATTACATGCTTTACAGATTTGGGTTTGGGAATATTTGGCGCAGGTGGATGAAAGAGTGTATTTCTTCTACATCCTTCTCTGTTCTGGTGAATGGGTCTTCTTCAAAGTTATTTAAGGCTTCCAGAGGTTTGAGGCAAGGGGACCCTCTTTCCCCTTTTTTGTTTACAATAGTGGTGGAGGCCTTGAGTTTGCTTCTTGTGAGAGCTAGAGAGGAGGGAGTAATTGAGGACTTTAAGGTCAACCAAGATGGGGAGGCAGTTTCTCATTTACAGTTTACAGATGATACCATTTTATTCAGTTCGACAAAGAGGGATGAGATGATGGCTATTAAAAGAATTTTGTGCCGCTTTCAGTTGATTTTAGGGCTAAAAGTTAACATATCCAAGAGTCTTTTGGTGGGGGTTGGATGCTCTGATGAGACCACTCAATCTTTGGTAGCCATGATTCGTTGTAAATCAATAAGGCTTCATTTTTGTATCTTGGCCTGCTTATAGGGGCAAAGCCGAGATCTAAGGCACTATGGGATCCTGTCATTGGCAAGTTTGAGAAGAAATTGTCTTCTTGGAAGAGACAATACCTATCACTGGCCGGGAGGATTACCCTTATAAGATCTTGTTTATCAAATCTTCTGATTTATTGTATGTCTCTTTTTAAGATGCCTAAGGCTGTGGTGGGTAGGCTGGACCGTATTCGCAGGAATTTTTTATGGTAGGGTCGGGGCGATACAAGGCAGCTACACTTACTGAAATGGAGTGAGGTCATTAAACCTAAAAGGAGTGGTGGTTTGGGTCTTGGTAGTTTGGAGAATAGGAATGCGGCGCTTTTGGCTAAGTGGTGGTGGAGATTTGGAGATGAAACGGAGGCTTTATGGAGAAAGGTCATATCTGCCAAGTATGGTGAGGATAGGTGGGGATGGTGGCCTAATCTAGGTCCAAGGCACTGTAGGTCGTGTTTGTGGGGTGCTATTGCATCGGTTGGGCATGTATCAATTGATATGGGAAAAATCTTATTCAAAGGGGTGGGTTTTGTGGTAATGGGTCCTCTATGTGAGTTATTTCCTAGAATCTTTAGCGTGGCGTCTATCAAGGAGTGTGCTGTAAGTGATTGCTATGAGATGCGGGATGGTTCTATGGTGTGGGATGTGTCCTTTAGAAGGTGGCTGTCTGTCTGAGGAGGCCCAGTATGAGGAGTTGTTGAGGCTTCTTGCTAACGTGTTTTTGTGCAGGAACTCCAAGGATTCTTAGATTTGAAAGCCTTCCATATCCAGGGAATTCTCAGCAAAAGCTTTTTACTCAGCCTTGTTGGGGATCCAACCTACTAGTGCTCCTTTCCTTCTTTGGATAGGGCTAGCTTCTTCCTGGGTGGAGGCTTTTTGTTGGCTGGCAGTTGCAGCAAAGATCTCTATTGCAGACAATTTGCGAAGAAGAGGGCTCTTATCAACTTCCATCTCCGACATTTGCATGATGTGTCAAAAGGAGGTGGAAACAGTTAATCATCTTTTACTTCATTGTGACTTTGTGACCAATGTTTGGGGTCATTTCATTAGTAGATGCGGAATTGCTTGGTGTTTTCCGAGGAAGATTGAAGAGGTTGTAGAGTCTTGAATGGGAGATCATTTTGTTGGATGTGGTCGTCCTCTTTGGAGGTTGATCCCTTTCGCTATTCTATGGTCAATTTGGAGAGAAAGGAATGATAGAATTTTTAAAGGTGAGTCCTCCCCGATGGATTTGATTGCTTCAATTACCATGAGGATATCAAACTGGGCTTTGATTAGAAAAGATTTCTCCAATTTTAGTTTAAATGATATTATTTATAATTGGGAGAATTGTATGGGATGTGGCCCCATTAAGGTAAAAATTTATGTTTTCTGGTCTTCTCCCCCCCTTGGAGTGTTTAAGTTCAATGTTGATGGTTCAGTGAAAGCCAGGGCTGGCGGGAATTGGAGGTGTTCTTCATAGTAGTAAGGGTGACGTCATTTTTATGTTTTCAAAGCACGTGGGTGTTTGTGATTCTAATGAAGCTGAGATGTTAGCCATTAATGAATGAATGCTTTTGATACTGATAAATATATATATATTTCTGAAACGGTTTGCTGAAATTTCGAATATTCAGTTCGGAGGACAAACCGAAACGAATTTCTCAACACTGGAACCCAGCCGACTGATAAGGAAAAGGGGGAAAATATAGATGAAGAAGAAGAGAGGTGAGTTCTGAGTGGGTGGATTAGAGAGGGAGAGAGGTGGATTGGCTTGGCAGAGGAAAGAAATGATTAAAAAAAAAGGGATGACGAAGGAGGAGAGCATACCAGATTAGGGACAGTAGCAGCAACCCATCACTAGCAAGGCAGCAACAGCAGTTAGCAGTAGTAGAACTGTGGCAGCAGTAGGCAGTAGTGGAACTGTGGCAGCAGTAGGCAGGAGCAGTAGTAGCACTGTAGCAGCCACCAGCATCAGCAGGAGCCCAGCTGTGCTGCAGAAAGCCAGAAGTACTAGGTATGCTTTTGTCTTTTTTTTTTTTTTTTAAACAATGCTCTCTCTCTCTCTCTCTCTCTCTCTCTCTCTCTCCAGACCCCCCCACCCCCCCCCCCCCCCCCCCCCCCCGCCCTTTTCTTTTTCTTCTTTAGTTCTTTTGTCCTTTTCCTCCTATACTCTCCCTTTCTTTCCTTATTTCCTTTTCCTGAGTCGAGTCCGATTGGCATGAGACCTGGCTGTTGTCCGAATCCGAGTCTTGGATGATTTTTTTAAACCACGTTTGTGGGGGTCCGAATTCAAGTAAATTTCAACCACTGATCTTCAAAGAGTGATATCAAAGCGATCCAGAATCTGATCAAAGACCCGTCTTCATCAATCAGATCTACACAGGTCAACCATTTTTAATCAGAAGTATTCTCTTAGAAAGTCCTTGCAACCACATCAACATGAAGTTACAAATCAGTGAATTCTAAAATGAACTTCAAAGAATGATATATGTGATTAAATGTCGAAAATGGTTTTATGAGAATGAAGACTATCTTAAGCAAGTCCTTAGTGTACAACAAGGAGACTTGGTAGTTGATGAATATTCTGACCAATTTTCAAGGCTGCAAGAAATAGGTGGATTTGATGAGAATCAGGAACAAGATTTATTTAGGTTTCTCTGAGGGTTGAGACCAGATATATTGGAGAAGTATGAAACAAGACCGTTCATGAAGCATGTGGGGAAGCAATTTGTGTTGAGTGCATGCTTAAACGGCTCCGTGTGCAAAAGTCTTAGTCGCTAAAGCCTAAAAATCCCGTGACAACCTCAACTTCTAATTCGAAAGAACTAGAAGACAACGGAACTAACAATGTTGAAGAAACAAGCATTGAAGAGTTGGATATGGTTCATGGAGAGATACATCACTTGATGGACATCATTGCAAGCTCACTTCCAGAAAAGTCTATTAGCTCATCAGGTGAAAAAGCTATTGATCGTGAGGTTGCGGAAGATCAGATCATAGAAGTTCTCCATATTGATTTCATCTCCGGAGAAAGACTATCATTCTCAAAAGATTGTGATCCACTTGTACAAATTCAAGGATTGAAGCATTAACTCGTTTGAGCGCCTATCCAATCAAGATCTGGATATCAAATGAAGCAAAGCCTAAAATCTACTTGGGATAAAAGACCTTGTCAAGTTTTTAGCCAACATGAGGAGTATGAACTATGTTGCACAGATACTTCAAAATGGGTGACGTATCGTGTCGTATTGTATCCGATACTTCACTTTTTATGTGTAAAATCCGTGTCCGTTCCGTATCCATGCCATGTCCTTATCGTATCCATGCTGTATCCGGGCATCATAGAGTATGAAGATTGACAGAAACATCGAAGATTTGTAGTTGGATATTTGATCCTGGAGGGTATCTTCTGAACTTGAGGTTGAGTTCTCTCCAAGATAGGGAGAATTGATGCAGGACAGACCCATGACCCAATGGGTTGACCAGTTTAGTGGGCCCGGCCCATATGCAATTTTATTTTTTTAGAGTTATTTAATGACTTATCTTTTATGTATGGATGTTTTAATCTCGACCATAGAGAGGTTTAGACAGTTGAGGTTAGCTCTAGGTTTTTTTATTTTTCTATTAAAGCATTGTAAAGCCTCTTGGCTTCCTTAGAATATGAATAATGAAAAGAAAATTGGAGTGCTTTCTACTTTCTTTTCCTTTCCTGCAAAAGGTATGGCGTGAGGCCTATTCAATTCAGGCATGAGGTTTGACCTATCCCCCATCTTCCATCTTCAGCCCCTGCCCGCCCCATATCGATCTGCCTTCCGCATCACGCATCAAATATTGTTTCAGCAGTGGACAACATTCATGTATCAGCTGATATTTTAAACCATGAACCCTACTCCCTGGGGTCCTTTTTTACCAAAAGCATTGATGTCGAAGCTGTAGCATCCATCCAATGGTGCAGACCATCTATTTTGGTAGGATTGGTGCTACTAGCTTCTGCTGTTAATTCCAGCCATATCCTATTTAACAGTCACTGTTTTGCGTCTTTTGTTGAATGTTACCATTATTTATTTTTTTAATGTTTTAAGACTTTACAAAACACTGATCCTGAGAACTGAGACAATAGGAAGGAAAAGTTTCGGAGAATTTGTCTTACCACATTAAATGGTTGACCATTGTTTATATAGGGGACAACCCAATCCAGCTACAATCACTGCCAATCAAGGTAATTAGGGATTAGAGTTAGAGGTATAATCATGGATATGAAATTATCCCCTAGGATTCTGTTCCTATCAATTAATCCCATATATTGAGATATGTTCCTTGAGATTGGGAGTCCATGGGGATATATTCTTCAGTGATCCCTAGTGTCTCTACACTGCCCCTCAAATTGAAGCAGAAGCATGGTGAAGCATCAATTTAGTAGTAAGAAAATCATGGCAAGACATTTTTATGGGCTTGGTTAATAAGTCTACAATATAGATACTGGGAGTAAACATAAGGAAGACGTAGAGCTCTAGACCAGACATGTTTGCGAATAAAGTTGGAGTTAACTTTGATATTTTTGTCCGCTATTGAAAAAGGGGATTGGCAGGAATGGCAGCAATTTGGATAGTACATGTGTTATGGGACAGAACTGGTACCCAAAATCATGAAGAAGACCATTAGTGGTACCTTTAAGCTGCAATGACGCAATTAAATGATAAGATAAAACTTTGGAAAAAGATACTTGAGGCAAATGGTTTGGGAATTATCTGGTTAAAGATAGAATATATGGAGTCCAAGCTTGGTGGATCTAATTTCCAAGAGTAGAGAAGACGAGAATACAACTTATTAGCATAGTATGAAAGATTCTGATATGAAGGAGCTGTTGTAGAACAAATGGAGGGTTTGGATTGCATTGTTGACTAGGATCAATGTAGGGAGGGCAAAGGGGAGATAAGCTAGGAGAGTGTTATGTTATATAGAGTGAGTGCCACTTAGTGTAAGCAGGAAATTTTATAGATGACAATTTGTTGCAGGAACGGATTGCCTAGGTTTAATTGATTATGTGACTGATTAAGCCCTTGGGTCTTTGGATCCATCTCATGGGTACCTCGTCCATTTACAGAAGGGCCTGATTTAGTGGATTGTGTCAAAATCCAAATTGGGCAGTCCCAGTAGGTCTAAATCCATTTTGAAATTTTCTGAAGTGGAAGAGGACTCAAAACAGGTCCATGAAAGCCCATTTGGACCGCACTGACAATCTCAATTAGACCCTAATATGCATGACAAGCCCATATCTGTAGACGACCCCTTAATTGGGTTTGGGCTATCATATACAGGCCTAAATAAAACCCAAGAAGCGACCAGCCTAGTTGCTTAGGTCTGGCCACCAGTTCAGAATAGCTCACATGCTCCACAAGGCCTAGCATGGGGCCCAGTTGATAAGGACAACGTGACACTCTCATGTAGCATGCATACACCATTTGAGGAAGTTGAATCTTCCTGATTTCTTTCCCTGATTTGGTTACAAAAGAGTTCTTTTTGGAGAGGATTTTGGCTAAACTGAAGGGAACAAGGAGAGTTTTGAATCAAGGGACCCATCATAATAAGCAAGACATTCCATACATTTCATGCATGGCACAGTCCTATATTTCTTGTTGCTTATTTGGTTTGTTTATTCTAACCATAGCTCCTCCTTTCTTGATGCAGTTAGGACTCTCTTAAGCCTAGGATTCTTCTATTAGATGGATGAATGAGATTAATCTCATATTTCGAGGTTTTATTATTGTGAAGCATTATTTATACTCATGTAAACGATGACCCATGCAGTCTTGTTTATCTTTCATATGTTTTTAGTAAACGTTGCTTTGAGCACTTTGTTCTTCTTTCTTCTCCTTGGTTGAGTATCTCCCATTGCATTGAAGAGACTAACAGTGGATTTTCATGATCAATAGTAAGCAGACCTCTGCTTTTCTTCTTGTTAAGTGGATTTTCTCATTGATTAATGATCGTGGTTTATTGGGTTCATAATGATTGGGATATGGCTTCCTTGACTGCGTCATAGTTAGACCTTGCTTTGTTGTGTGGAGCAAAATGTTGGAGAACGAAGAAATGAGAAATTGAAAAATATGTATGATATATATGTGGACTTACTAAAATGGATAGCATAATGTATTACATAAGAGGAACTCCATTAGTAGGTAGTATATAACAACAACCATGAAATGTTGGTTGAGTTGGGTTTGATGTTAATATTGAATATTAATAAATGGCTCTTTTTGCAATTTATTTCTACAATGCAGGGAGTATATTGTAATATAACTGCAAAGGTTTTTTTTGTAAGTAGTCAGAATATCGGTTAAATGAATATATGGGGTTGGTTGCCTAGCCCATGTGGACTAGCCCCAATTCCTCCCTCTGATTCCATCTCTTTTCTTATTCTCCACTTCTGTAACTTTTCCCCTTATTTAAAAATCCCTAAAAAATTTCACTTTATTTCTTCCAATTTATTGATGGACAGAAACAACTCCTATACGTAAACTGAACTAGTAAATGAATATATCAAAATCCTTGAGTGCCTGAGTTACATGTAAATTGAGTTGCCTGAACTCTGTTTGCTTAGTTGCAAATGGGCCTTTACATAATAGATAAAAGATTGAGTGGAAACTGGTTTCTTGTAAACTGATATACGTACCGTAGTATTTCCTTGTCCTATTGTAATCTATTGCATGTTTATAGTTTGAACTCCATGAGCTATCAATTAGCAGCTCTGTGACAATAAATTGCATCCACTTTTGCATGGTGATACAATGAATGTATTCTGGAGACCTGAAATTGGATTTTCATGCATATTGAAAAAATAATAAAAATGGTAAAATGTATCATGAAAATGCTTCCCATTGCCTTTGATTTACATATGGTTTAGTATTTTCTAAGTAACACTATTTTTCAGGCCTCGAAAAAGTAGTCTCTCATATGCTTCTGAAGACGATGAAGATGTTGAAGAGGAGGCAGATGAGGTGGTTCCTGATGGTGTTGAAGAGGTAGAACAAGCAAGAATCAATCTTGAACAGGCAGAGAGGGAGCGAAAGTTGCTTCTTGATTACATTAGGGACTTGTCTTCTTCTAGTAATGCGTCTCGAGATCTATCTCCATCTACAGAGGATGGTGATGTCTGGATGATAACGGGTGAAAAAAATAGACTGGTGAGATATTGATCACATGAAACTCTTTTAATTCGACAGGCCCTTTATAAAGTGATTCTATTTTGGTTGTGGATATTTTGTTTGTCACTAATGGGTTGTTTGAAATCATCTATTGATTTGTGGATTCCTGTAAAGTTCTTTTGGAGTATATGAGATGCATTTAGTAGTTTGTACTTCTTTTATGCAGAAACCTCATAGATTTGATTGCCCTGCAGCTTAAAACAATCGATGGATCTACTGTTGTTTTTCATAATACAAGTAGGGTTTATGTAACATCCATGTTGACGACAATGATAATCACCATCATCGTTGAAGCCTTACACTATCTATATGGGATCAACTCTGTCATTCTACTTAGCCACTCAGCTCACTGTATTTAAAGATATGCTCTCTCAGACACTTACACAACAATCTGTCATGTGTTTCCTCCTGTGTGATACCGAATCTTTTTATATGCTGAACGTACCTGTATCTGAAGCATATGATACAGGCACTAGATACTATATAGATACCTTTAGGGCCCGTTTGGTAATTTTACCGTAAAATAAAGATAAAGTAAAGCATCAAATCAAGAGAGAATAAAATATAAGTGGGTTATGATGGTATTTTGTTTTTAGTTGTTTGGTATGGAATTTTTTTTTTTTTTTTTAACTTTTGTATAGAAAAGTGGAGTTTTTTTGTCTGTTAGTGGAGAATGGAGTTTTCTTTTTGACTTTTTTTTTAAGAGGGAATTTTGAAAACGTGTACTTTTGATGTGACCCCTTATCTAAAAATTTGAGGTTTTACTTGACTTTTACTAAGCTAGTAAATTACTAATACAATCAAAGTCAAGTAAAGCCTCCCTTTTCCAGACAAGATGTCACATCAAATGCACTTTATTCAAAACTCCCTCCATCTTTTTCATACAAAATGTCAAAAAGCAATTACCTTTATCCACAAAATGCAAAAAGCCTCCACTTTTCCATACAAAAAGTCAAAAAAATTCCATAACAAACAACTAAAAACAAAATACCATCATAACCCACTTATATTTTATTCTTTCTTCAAAATCAACTTTACCTGACTTGACTATATTAGTAGAGTTACCAAACTGGCCCTTAGGGTATAGTTTTAGGGTACCATATTGTATTCAGTGGTATATTTAGAGTTTTAAAACCTAAGCCTACACTAAACGAAAAGAAAAAGAATAAGTAGAAGAAATTCCTGCCTTTCAAGCAAACTTCATGTACATTTATTATTATCTGGTGCCCCCCACTTGTTCTTTCCGAACTACTGTGCTACTGTGTGCATGTAGAATTGCAGCTTTAGAAGTTTCATATTGTTTTCAGGTGCAAGGTCTTATGAAGGAGCTTGGGAACATACGGAGGTCAAGAAAGGAGGCATCTGCGTCGTTGAGGATGGCTTTGCAGAAGGCTGCACAATCAAGGTTGATGGAGAAAGAGAAGAACAAAAGCCCTTCTTATGCTATGAGAATTTCTTTGAGAATTAACAAAGTGGTATGGGGCATGCTTTCAGATGGTAAATCTTTTGCTGAAGCCGAAATAAACAACATGGTGAGTGTCCTGAGCTGGGGAGAGGAGAGCTTGACATATCATTTCAGATTGCTTGGTCACATGTCTTTTATACATGTCTTTTATACTATTGTTTGGTACTTTAAGATGTTATTCACGTATTATGACTAACAAGTGAGCATTTACACATCCGTACATTAAAAAATATGAATATTTACATCTCGATGCATTCATCATTTGTCAATAATCAATGATTTTGTGAATAATCAATGATTTTACAGAATCTTGAAGTTCTTGATAGATTAGAATGTAAAGCCTTTATATTCATGGATACCTTTAGGCTCAGTACTGCAAATTTAAATGTCATCTAAATGATGCTTACAAAGGAGTGCCCCCTATTGCATCCAAGTGGAGTGTGTAAGAGTGAGCATAGTATGCACAGGAGATTTCCTGTCTAGAATCCCTATACTGTATTATGTTGCGACCCATATTGTTCTGTATGATACTTTGCTTTCAAGATTTACCCTTGTATTAATCACTCGAATAGGATTGTGATTTGGGATCCTTTTGTAATATGTGAGTTAGATGTGCTTATACATTAACACTGCTCCCTCTCGTTCTGAGTAGTGAGTACAACTATTGCATTCATATGATTGGCTGTTTCCTGTTTTTGTATCACCTTTTCAGATTTGATATGACCAAATCTATGATGACAAGAGCCCATGGCACATTGGAAGGTGTTCACTATTGCAACTTTGAGTTTTGTGGGTTGAAGTGTTACCCAAAAAAATAGTCCATAATTAAATGGTCTGAAACTATTCATTTTTTTAGCCTCATTAAGGATATTGATCTTCCCGAAAAGTCCAAGATGAAATATCCCAGAATATTTCTGAGCTCTGTAGTTTGGAAGTGTCTAATGTTTTATCAGGGCAAGTCTGAACTTCCATTACCAGTCCGAAAATTAGTGGTAAATGAATTGGAAATCATCTACCCTTTTAAATGATATTTACAGTTCTACACCATTCAAAGCTATGATGCCCAGATACAGGATAGATATGGCAGACGTGCCATGGCATGGATACCGCACGTACTCAGATTTTGCTAATAAAAGATGGGAGTATCAGATATGTTTCGTTGCTATAGGTTTGTCTTTTTTGTAGTGTCCTGCTATCATAGATTCAAAGCAGGCGTTCACAGATATTTCCAGAACCAGATCCTGAGATCATGAAAGTTGTGATGATTGCGTAATCTTTAGGGGGATGAAGGGTTTTTTTTTATTTTTTATTTTTTATTTTTATATTCAGGATAGTTAACAGTGAGTTATTAGATGCAAACAACCATTAAAAATTTTGTTATTTGCATGTCTCTAGTGAATGGAGTCTCTTTTCTATTTCAGGAGAATTAAGAGGGAGTTATTTGATGATAGTAGCCATTGGTTTGAAAATTCTCTTTTATGCCAGGATTCATAATAATTGCTTCTCCTGATTTAGATTTCTTTGTACTCATTTCTCTAACTTGTCAGCTTTTGACCATATGCTTTTACAAGTTTTCATCATTTGATCAGTCTCTGGTTCCTCACCATGTCAAGGTAGTTTCATCTGATGAAGTTCTTTCAACAGATTTATGATTTTGATCGCGATTACAAAGACGTTGGTGTTGCGCAGTTTACAACAAAATATTTTGTTGTCAGAAATTGCCTACCCAATGCCAAATCTGACATGCTGTTATCTGCCTGGAGCCCTCCTCCTGAATGGGGAAAGTAAGAACTCTATTTCTTTCTGTTCATTAGTTTCCACACATGAAGTTCACATTCTGTGTACTGGTTTCTCAAATGGCTCTACTGTTCTTTCTTGATTTGTATCTGAACCACTTTGTTGATTTTGTATTTAAGTTTCATGTTTACATTTACAGAATACTTGTGGTTTTAGAATTGTGATTTCAGAACCCTTTTTTTTTTTTTTATAAATATTGCTTACAAAAGGACTTGAACTCACATGCTCTCACCTATGTTTAGTGTTCCTAACGAGCTAAGCTACAACCCATGATTGTGATTTCAAAACTTTCGTCGTTTGCCTCTTTTTTTTTTTTTTTTTTTTTCTTAATCATACCTGTAGCTAGTACTGGCATGACTTCTGTCTTTATGGCTGCAGAAATTTTATGCTTCGTGTTGATGCTAAGCAGGGAGCTCCAAAGGATGGTAGCTCCCCCCTTGAACTTTTCCAGGTCATTATTTTTCTTTTTGTTGAATTATACTTCCATTGTGTATTGAAGAAGATCAAAGTCACGAAACAGGCATGCATTTCTTTTTCCTGAAGAGTAGTCTTTAAAGTTGCAAGACTGCTTGACTTGGATCCAATGAGAGCAGAAGGATTTGAAACTGAAGCTATAAATTTTATCTGAGAGGATTCGCAAGTGATATGAACAAGTGATGATGCCCTCTATTTTCCATCACTGTAGGTAGAGATTTACCCATTGAAGATACATTTAACTGAAACAATGTACAGAATGATGTGGGACTATTTCTTCCCAGAGGAAGAACAAGATTCACAAAGGCGGCAGGCAAGTGGTTTCTTAGTGTTTGAATTTATCATTTATGTGTTCTACCTGCATGACTACAATCACAGCTACCTTGCTATTCATTCAGGAAGTATGGAAAGTTTCAACAACTGCTGGATTAAAGCGTCCAAAGAAAACCACATCTGTTTCAGAGGCAACTGTGGCAGTCAGCCACCCAACAAGAGAATCTGAGGCTATTCACAAATTGACTGCTCATGCAGCAACCTCACTTACTTCTGGGGCAAATCAAGCTTCTGCTCATGGTGATACTTCACAGGTGAGTTTCTCTGGGAGTAGATCATATTTTGGTCAGATTAGGTTTCTTTTTTAAGATGTCATATGATGTTCCTTTGTTATGACACTTCTTGATTATCATTCTTGGGCGTTTTTGGAAATGTTGATAGTAAAATTGATAAAATATGTTATCTAATTCCCATCCTTACGCAGTATTTGGTCCTCTGCTTATAGGTATCAAAATTGCAGAACTTAAAAGCAAATATGGTCTGTGGTTCAAGTTCAGAGCTAAGACGGACATCTTCATTTGACAGAACATGGGAAGAAAATGTTGCTGAGTCTGTAGCTAATGAACTTGTTTTACAAGTTCATTCTTCAAGCATATCTTCATCAAAAAGTGGCCCCCTTGGTTTGACTCCAGATAATCAACATTCACTTAATGAGGAATCCTCCAAGAACAAATCACGGGACTCCAAGGCTGTTAAATCTGGCCGTTTATCTCATGAAGAAAAGAAGATTGTCAAAGTACAAGATGAGAAAAGATCTAGGGCTCGAAAGATGATGGAATTTCATAATATCAAGATAAGTCAGGTTGGTTTTGCTGTGCAATAAAATTCAGATATTCAGTTCCCGAATTGTTGTTGTCGCTGTCATCCTCATCATTGTTATTTTAGTCATGTTGGGATCAGTCTAGATGGATCATATTTACACTGATCCTTCTCTTAATGTGTACCTTGTAGGTTGAGTTGCTTGTTACTTATGAGGGATCAAGATTTGCTGTCAATGATTTAAGGTTGTTGATGGATACGTTCCATCGTGTTGAGTTCACGGGTACTTGGAGGAGGCTCTTTTCACGAGTTAAAAAGCACATTATCTGGGGAGTTTTGAAGTCTGTAACTGGCATGCAGGCAAGTTATCTGCATATACACCCTCTTTTTACAAATGCTCAGTAAGCCTTATAACACATATGCATGGAATCACATTTATGGAATCACATTTAGGTTAAGCATGTTGGTACTCTGCATTCTGATTGGTACTGCTTGCTTATTTCTGCTCTTTCCATTTGCTTAGGGTAAGAAATTCAAAGACAAGGCTCAAAGCCAGAGGGAAGCCATTGTAGCTGGTGTCCCTGACAGTGACCTCAATTTTAGTGATAGCGATGGAGGTCAGGCAGGGAAATCTGATCAGTTCCCTGTTACTTGGCTCAAGAGGCCAAGTGATGGAGCAGGTGATGGATTTGTTACATCCATTAGAGGACTATTCAATTCTCAGCGTCGCAAGGCCAAGGCCTTTGTCTTGCGAACTATGAGGGGTGAAGCAGATAATGAGTTTCATGGTGAGTGGAGTGAAAGTGATGCTGAGTTCTCTCCCTTTGCAAGACAGCTAACCATAACAAAAGCCAAAAGGCTAATCAGGAGGCACACAAAGAAGTTCCGCTCAAGAGGGCAAAAAGGTTTGGGTGATTTTTATTTCTTTTCATTTCCATTTTCATCTTCTGAACAACATCATTTGTCGAAGCCTTATCCAGTCTATCTGGATTTGGCTCTGTGAGTTATACTTCTCAACTCAACCCAATTTAACTGCTCTGCAACTGCATAGTTTAAGATGTCTTTCCTTGGTTTTAACTACTACATTTCAAGGTCTGTTCTCCCCCGACCCCCAGTTAGTTGAATTTGTAACTCTTCAATACATTACACAATGGTAATTTCTTTTCTTCAATTTTACATTCCCAAACCATCTCAAAAAACATTCCTTGATTTTTTTTTTCTTCTTTTTATTGGAGCTATCCATATGTTTCCTCTCATGTTTATTTCTAATTCCATTCATCTGGTAGCTCCACACTTTAATCTTTGGATGCTAATGCAATCCCAATTGTTTCCAAAACAAAGCAGATGTTCTGATACTAAATCCAAACCACTTTGAGTGACCCTTAGATCAGAGATTAATGTCAGTTAATCCAATCCAATATTAAGGGGTAATACACCCTATCAATGTGCTGTATGAATGGTACTCATGCTCTCTGGACCAGTATATAGTTTTATTTGCTGGTCAAATTCAATAGAAAAGGATTTTGGTGCATTATCTCCTCCTCATCGCTTTTGCAAATTGCTGTCGCATTTCAAGTGTTTGACATAACAATGATGTGAATAAATCTTTTTATGTTTGATTTCTTTTGCATCCATTTCCAGGTGCAACTTCTCAGCCCAGAGAATCACTTCCTGCAACTCCAAGGGATACCACACCATATCAAAGTGATTCATCGAGTGTGTCTTCTCCCTACGAGGACTTCCATGAGTACAGAGATGTCATGTAAGATGGTTTTTGTGGATGCTTGTTTGTGGCAACCTACTTCATTGTAGGCATGGACAGGTTTGCTCCCAGGACTTGGGTAGACCTATCTCAAGCAGTCTGCAATACCAAGGACAAAGGAGATGTCATGCTAATTTATCGACCGTTGATTATCAATGATCAAGGGATCAACACAGTTGTCCAGTGATCTGAATAAATGCCTGGTTTATTCCCAGTGAGGCAAGTGGCAGAAGAGGCATGCATGTGGCATTCGCTTTTGTTGGAACTCCTAACTCTGTTTCCACAGCAATGAACCGATGCGGATAGGCTGAGCCGCCCCATGGCAGAGCTTGTGTGAGGGAGGAATTGCTTCCCTTTTGAATGAATACATATTTATAAACATTGTAGCCTTACATGTACTCGGAGGAATTCTTGGGTTCCAGGCATTCCATATTTTTTGTAACCTTAACATCCATAATTATTGTGAAATGAAATAAAAGTCCATTTGTGCATATCCTCTTAATTGTGTGGTGTTCCCAAATCATTTGGCACTCTGATGGTTCTCTTCTTGGGTTGAAGCCTTTTAATCCTGAACAGGTTCTCATATTCAATCCCCTATCCTTAAATTGTGCTCATGGTTGACAAGAAAAACATCAGGCTTTATTAGGTTGAGATTTTTCTCCGATGGGGCCTCTGCAGGAACCGACCCACAAGAAAATTGTTGGGTGGCCTACAGCGATCTGCGATCGAAAAACACACACAAATCCACACGATCACAAGCAAACAATTCACAATGATGAAGACACAATCATGTACGTGGTATGGCAAAACCAGGCCCTCACATTGTCTCTCATAGTAAGGTTAGAGCATCTCTCATAGGAGCATCTCCCATATATATATATATATATATATATATATATATATAGTAAGGCTTTTTATCATAAGTTGGAATAGTGCTGGTCTCATAAATCGGAGTCAATTATATATATATTTTTTTATATGATGGAACTGGAAAATTCAATTATGATTGGATTTATCTTGATTTTGGAATTTTGGAAACGATCATCATGTAAAAAACAACGATAATCAACTTTGATACGAGGGACCAGCACTGTTTTAGCTTAGGATAATGTGCCATATATATATATATATATATATATATATATATATATAGAGTGGGGGATATTCAAGTGCATCCATCCCTTACTATTGTGGTGAGGGACACCTCCTTTTTAGGAAGTTTCAAGTACAAAAGAGAAGTTTGCACTTCTTTTTTTGTACTTGAAACTTATCAAAAAGGGGGTGTCCCTCAATGGTGAGGGATGGATGCAATTGAATATTCTTCATATATATTATATGTATATGGGGCATCTTATCCTAAGGTAAAACATTGCTGGTCTCATATATCAAAGTCGATTATCGTTGTTTCTTGCATGATGACTGTGTGTGTGAACGCGAGAGAAACATCCATAAAGTTTAACAAATGAAAAAATGACATGTGGCTAATATAGATTGTCATAAGTAAATGATAGCAAAGAATCTCTAGCTAAGCCCCTAATTTTTTTCTTTATTTCCTTCTTTTTCTCTTTCTCGTGAGCGCACATACAAACCTTTTCAACCCAAAGCCGTTATAAATTCATGAGTGGGACCCTTTAAACAATTAAATAGTGCAAACTTCGGATTTGCTTTCATGGAACCACTAAAAAAATCCATCAATGGGGCTCTCTGTCAAATTGGCTTTAGATATGGATGCGAAGGATTTGGTTTATCCAAAAATGTGTCCCACTATCAAAATAAAGACGGGTGAAACAAATGGTATTATTTCCATAAGTGGGACCCTTTTAGTTTTATGAGTTTATCCAAATGGTGCTTTCAAATTAATGTCAATTCTTGTGGGAGAATGAATTTGAAGGATTTGGATTTATCTAAAGTGTGCCGTGCTATGCAAAATAAAGAAAGGCTAAAGTGACAAGAAATACACGTAGGGTGTTTAGGGAGATTTTGAGAATTCATATAAATAGGGAGGTGCTCCTATGACAGCATCTCTCACCTTATGAGAAGGTGGGGCCCTTACATTTAAGTTTTTGGCATTAGATATGGATGTGAGGGCCTCCACCTTATTTCTCATAGTAAGGTGAGAGATGCTCTCACAGGTGCACCTCCTATATATATAAATATAAATATATAATGGCCAAATGACCAAAATGACCTTGGATCCTAGATTACTAACCCATACATCAATCTGATTAACCTTGAAATACAAGATAAGTTCAACAATCCCCACCTTGGCTTGGATTCTATAATTCCACAAACTAACTTGAAGATATCTGGTAGTCTTCATTCCATCTCGTACCTCGCTGAAAAGATGCTCATGCACCCATTACAATTGGGCACATCTCCTACACCCCCACCTCAGGGTGCACTCACAAACTCAATGATGTGGTGCGTAGATTTCTTGACCACAAACACCGTTTAATCTTTCCCAGGTGGTCTGGTTCATTTGTCATCCTTGTTAGCATCATTGCAATAACATGACTTATCACCCTCAACTTTTAATGCAAATCGAACCATCCTTTCATTTGCACATTTCCCCGGGCTTGAGGCTTTCCGGATTTTTCATTTTTTGCCTTTTCTTTTTTGTTCCTTTTGTCTTCCATACAATTTCGGTCCACCGCTGGATGCTTTTTTGAAAATGCCTTCTTCATCATCTTCTCATCCCTTTTTTCAAGAATTTGCTCCACCCCCATGTGTGCTCGTACTCCCTACTAATTTGTAGAGACGTTTAATTAATTCACCATTCATAATGACCAAGGCTCCCCTCACAACCTTTATGACTCCACCCACTACAATGTACTTGTAGTCCTAGGAGTCTAAGGTACCCAAAGAAATTAAATTTCCTTTCAATTCTGGGACATGCTTCACATTTGTAAGGGTCCGTATAATTGCATCAAATATCTTGATTTTCACGGTGCCTTTACCAATACTCTTGCATTCTACATTGTTGGTCATGAAAACAGATTTACCATCATAAGATGTATAAGTATCACATAAATCTCTACTATAGCACATATGACAATCACAACTGGAATCAATAATCCAAGAATCAATGGTAACATCCATACCTTTGGTGACGGAAAGTAATGATGAGTGTTAAATATTGCATATTTTACCCCTCATTAGTCCGAGTTTTATCAGCATCTCATATGCATATCATTTGCTTTATACGGAGACTTTATCCTTCTATCACATTAACGAATTATCGGATTATCTTGCACAAATCTAATTATTTGTAATGCATTTTTATGTAATTTCTCTTCTGTACGTAGACCCCGCGACTACCCCAACCTTCCGGCTAGTGTCCCAAGGCATCAAAAAGAGATTTCAATAAAAAAGTTACATGAAGAAATCTTATTGAAAAAATCTTGATGAAGTGTTGAAGAATTTCAAAATAAGAGGAGAAGACTTTAATGATAGAAGAAGTTATTTTCTAACACAAATGAGTGGTTGGTGTATTGGTTGGTTTCAAATCCCTTCAATTGCATATTATTTTTTGTTACATATAAAATATTTCATCCAACTCACCTCTCCACCAATCAAAGCTTGTCATAGGCACATATACTTTTGGAAGGAAAGTTTGTTACATCAAATTCAAACAATCTATGTGAAAGCAAATGAGTCAATCAAAAGATTTTTAGTTGCAACCAATCAAATGGAAGCAATCATTGTGAAATTAAATGAGCCAATCAAATGTCTTTAATATTCCTATAAATTGGAATGTATTTGTAGAGTGAAAGAGGAAGAGATCTTTTGGCAAGTTAGTCTTTTTGCAATTCTATTTTACTTTTAGATTGTAATTAGGAGCTTCTTTGTAACTAATCTAGAGAGAGTGTGTGTAATAGAAGATTATTAAAGAAAATTTGGAGCTCTTTCTTGATGTTTAGTGGCTAAAGTTTTTGGATTAGGCTCTCCTTTTGAAGTTAAGTAATGTGATTAGTTCAATTTCATGCATGTTTTAGTTTAAATTCCTTACTTGTGCCTTAACTGATTAGTAGATTTTAGATTTAATTGTGTTAATCTCTCTCATTTTTCATGTTCTATTTCTACATTTGATGCTTGGATAATGTCAATTGATGCTTTGTAGTTGGATTGAGTTCTCTCACAGAGCATGCTTTAGAGCCCTTATCTTTGATATTTTGTAACTTGATTTTGATGATTAATTGTTAGGGTAGTTAGGTTATGATCTAGGATCTTGGCTTTTGATTTTCATTACTTTGATCTTCATTGTTATATCATCTAATCCAATTAGGCAAGAGATTGTAGATTTGGGAGTTGAATTAGAACATGCATTGTTTGGATTAATTACGTACTTAATGGATCTTGGATTGCCTAATCTCTTATTTTTATTGTTATTAATTTTAATCTTTATTTGATTTGGTATTTGCACTTCTAGATTGTTAGATCTACATTTCACATCACTTGTTTTAAAATCTTACACATTTCACACCACATCTTCATATTAAATCTTTCATTTCTACCATCATTCATCCACTAGTTTAGTGTAACTTGTTAGATTAACTTGGATCTAATTAAATTCACATTCTAGATTGTTAATTAATTATTTACATTGCATAGTTTAGTAGTTTTACTTGTTCACTTCAATTCTTACATTAGCTTTATCTTAGTTCAACTCTCATTTAATTGGATTCATTGCTTGTTTCATCATTTCTTCGTGGGATTGATAATCCGGACTCTTTAGTCCTTTATTACTTGACGACACTGTAGTCTTGCGGTTAAGCATTGCACATTTAAA
The DNA here is from genome assembly GCA_028538565.1 of Umbellularia californica. NCBI lineage: Eukaryota > Viridiplantae > Streptophyta > Magnoliopsida > Laurales > Lauraceae > Umbellularia > Umbellularia californica. The sequence continues at coordinate 57,620,316 of JAPQWN010000004.1, read as the reverse complement.
TGTCGATCAAGTAACTCTAAAGGATCCTCATCGTATGAACTTTCTTTTACACTTACGTGCTCCAATTCTGATTCTTCTATTCTCTTGCCAAGTCATTCTTTCTCTTTTGATAGTCCCTCTTGAAATGACGTTCTTTATGACGGTAGTAGTAAGTGGCCATCTTGCCTTCAATTTTTCACTCAAAGCTTCCTCGATCTCTCGACTCCCTTGACTAGGATCTCCTCCTCCTGTGATTAGAACCCAATGCAACATTATGATCGTCTTGAGATTTTTCACTGTTGGTCTTCATCATTTCGCTCAATATAAGACCAGTAGTTACTTCACCCATCTCAAGTGTCTCCTTCCTGAATATCAAAGTTGTAACCAAATCTTAATACGATGGGAGCAATGAAGATAATAATAGCAGTGCCTTGTCTTCTTCTTCGATCTTGACCTCAAGGTTAGACAGTTGTGTAAAAATTCTATTGAATTCATTTAGGTGCTTCGACAACCATGATCTTTCTGTCATTTTCAAGGAGTGCAATTTTTTTTTTAAACAACTTGTTTGTCAAAGATTTCAGCATGTAGATACTCTCTAATCTGACCCATAATTCTGAAGTAGATTCTATTTTCATGACGTTGAACAAAATGTCCTTATGGAGTGTAATGCCTTTTTCAACCCTTTGGATATCAAGACATCTGAAATCCTTTGTTTCCAAATACAGAAATCGGTCCTCCCAATGAACATTTCAATCTGATAGTCTTTGAATTGGTTGTATCCATTGTAAGTTTGATTTGTGTTTTCCTGAACCAAATTTTTTTTTTTTCACCCATCAAACTATCGATCCATTCTGTTCACTATGTTGATATCGCCGCTACGAGTGTACAGGAAGAAACTAAATCACAGATCTGAGTTCGGATGACTATGAGATCTGCAATTGAACCCGGGCCTTCAATTCTAGTCGATACGATCTTGTAACCTTTCTCCTCCTGGGTCAGCTACTATTACTGCTACTTACATGTAATATCCTGAGTCACGTGGGCCTCAGGATTAGCATTATTAGTATGGCCCAGGTGGGACCCTCGGATATTGTTTATTTGATTGGAAGAGTCCCACGTGAATTGGTATTAAGATGATTTAGGAGTTGTATCTCAACTCCAATTGAGCCTTGCATGTCTTGTACTAGTAGGACGATATGTTCACTTGGTATAGGATTCTAAGAGCAGTTTGGAATGAATTATGACTCAAGAGCATAGTTATTAATTTCGTTTTGTTTCGGTCGAAATGGCTGAAAATTTTCGTTTCTGCCAAGTGGCCGAAACGAAATTTTGGCTCAAACTTTTCGGTTTGAATTTCGGTTAATCTCAGCCGAAATTCAAGATTTCGGCCGATTTCAGTAGAAATTCAAGATTTCGGCCTCATTTCGGCCGAAATGTGAATTTTTGGCTGAAATGAAATTTTACATGATTAATTTTTTTTTACTTTTTATATATATTTTGTATTTCTTATATTTTTACAAAATATAATTCCAAAAAAATTACTATAATGGATTCAATCTATTTTTATTACTTTTTCTATTTTTCACTTATATATGTATATATATTATATTATATTTTTCCTGAAATGTAATTTCGAAAAGTTTTGCCGAAATCCCGAATCGGCCGAAACTTTTCATTTTGTAGGCCAGAACGAAATAAGGTCCGAAACGATATTAACAACTATGCTCTAGAGTATATAAATAAACCAATGACCCTTATGTTTAGTATTCAATTCTCTTCTTCTTTTTGAGAGAAAGAAATATGAGAGAGAGATAGAGCTAGTTGGCTGGAAATTCGAGGGTAGAAGAAGGCAATCAGTAGAGGACGATCAGCGGATGTCCTACTTGTGCCCTCACATTGCAAACACAACAATCGCATATCAGTGGTGAGTGGATCTTTCTAGATACCTAGATGTCTAAATAAGATGACTGATAATATGGTATGCCTCAACTGTTTTGTAATTGCTATGGTGTTCAGTAATTCTTTTGTAACCAGAGATTACGCGTGGACTCTATTTTGAGTGAAGGGGATCATGTAAACCTGCATGTATTATCATATCGGTATACGATTATCAGGTGGTTGTACGCTTTCTACTGAATCTCTAAATAAATTGAGTATCAGTTCTGGATTCATGAAACCAAACCCAAGGGGTTGTCTGAAGAATTGACAGTTTGGAGTAGCGGGACCCCCATGGCCCACTAAATGAAGATCTGGACTGTAGGGCAGGGGGCAGACTCATGGTCGACACCCATGTAGAAGGGGGGGCCCGCAAGGTGGGCCATTCAGCCTGTTGTTTGGGCCAGAGGCATGAATAGTACAACAAGTTGGCTGTTCTGACGAGGGCCATTATGGGATTCTAGGGCTGATCCAATTCATAATTAATTAAGACCCCACATTAGGAAAGGGGCCCATGGGCGACCCTTGTGGTGATAAACCCCTAGGGGGTGGGCCCCATCTGTCCGTACATCCAGTGGCTATGAAAGTGGGCAGCCTCTATTGTGATAAGTGGGCCAAAAAGAATGATCCGACCATGAATCCAATCCAATTGGATATTAGGCTTGATCTTGGATTAGACCGGTGGGACCCACTGTATTCTATATCAAGATATTTCAGACGTGAAATACCTATTTTTAGGTTCTGTGTGTGTAGATGAGGCCTGGATGGAGTCTGTCAATTGGGACAGCCCCTGGATTTTGTATGTAATTACAACATCATCATTCTACTTAGGTAAATTAAGGTTTTATGTGATTATGATTAATTATATGGGCTGTTTTGTTAGAATTTGGGGATGATTATGTAATCTTGTATAGTATTCTATTTATAAGATAGAGTGGGCCACCCCTACACCTAACAATACCAATTATGACTAGAAGTGGGGCAGCGACATGTAAATTGTGTAGGGGGCTGGGCCACACTGTTGATTTGGGTAAGTTATGGTTATTTATTTGAATTCTGGTTATGGTAATGTTATGACATGTCTAGAAAGGTAAACATGGTAATGAAATATTGTGCATTGGATCCTAGATGTAGGATGTCGGATTTGGTGTTCGAATAATTTATGGATTTGGGCCATGGTGGCTGTTGTGTTGGCAAGTCCTTGGTGTACGCAGTTAATGAGTCAATGCCAGAAGGGGCATGTGCACATGTATGAACAACCTTAGTGGCGTAGTAATGTGCAAGGGGCATGAATATGTAAATGGATGGACTTTTAATTGTACTTGACTTGTTGATTTAGACTTGTGCGTTTTATTTGATGTTATATTCTATGATGTATGGGTAATTAGGAAAATTCATTCACCAGTGTTATTGATGCTGTGTTGCTTCCTTCAGGTAATCACATTGCAGGTGGGCCAGAGCAAAACAACGTTCAACCCGTAGAATTTGGCATGCGTGGCTGAAGAGAGAGAGAGAGTAGGAAAATTCAAATAGTTGATAGAGGGATTAGCCCTTGTTTAAGAGATTTTATTCAATGTTTTAGGACATCATTGATATGAGTAAGAACATGGGAATTTTACTTATTCATAAATTATTAATGTTATTTGACTTTTATTAGTTAATTGAAATCACAGTTTGTTCTAAATGCCTAGTCCCTTGTGGAAGTTATTTGATGAATGTGTGGTGAATGTTACAAAAAAAATAACAATCCAGAATCTGACAAAGCACCAAAATTTGGGTTGTGACATTACGGATTCAGATTCTATTGCACACCTAGGCGGGGCTTCACTAAAATATGTTAGTTTCCACACAGGGCAGACTTGATATGGTCCTGCACAACCTAAACCAGAACCTGTTATGCGGAGAGGTGTAGGAGTGACTTGCTCACTTTTAATCATAAGTTTGGATTGACTGAGCCCTTCATGGAGCAATTCAAGCATCCCAAGATGGCCCGCAAGGGTACCAGCAAGTTTTGATGGGAAAGCTTGGGCCCAATCAGTTTTATTTATTTATTTATTTATTTATTTTTATTTTTTTATTTTTTTCTGTTTTAAATTATAAGTAAACAACATGGACTGTTTTGGGAACATATAGAAGTACAGGGACTATTTTACAATATTATAAAAAATACAAAACATAAAGGAGTTTCACGTGCAGTTGTTTTGGAGCCTGAATTTAGTGAGTCAACACCGCCCAAATCTAAGAAGTTAGGTTCTCTATAGGTTTGCTTGGAAGTTCACTAAAAAGCTCTGCAGATGGTTTCATCAAAGGATGGCCAATGTGGGCCTAACACCAGATCTGCTGCAAGATATCCATGAAGACCTGAGCATGGAAAGTTGCGCATTTTATTTAATTTCTTTTCTAATTTCTAAAATGTTTCAATAGGAAGGAAATTCTTCCTAGGACTTCTAATAATTGTAAGCAACCAATTATAGGAGGATTCTTGGGTTTTTTATTTTGGGGGTTGTAAGCATTATGTAAACAGATGTTAGGGTCATTAGCACTGTTCTTGCCACAGTAACAATATATATTTTTCAATAAAACAATGTACTTTGTGTTTTTTCTTTCTCTCTCCCTTGGTCACGTAGACTATAGGTAGGGATGTCAGGCCCGGTCCGGCCCGCTCCGGCCTCGGCATTGCCCGCCATGGGCCGGGCCAGCGGGCTAGGTGGGCCTGTTTATATTTTTTTCATTTTTTTTTAAATCTAATGGTCTAATAATATATCACTCCAAACTATGGGTGAGCCCAATTAAATCTAATGGTCTAATAATATATCACTCCAAGCTGAGATCATACTTCCATGTCCCATTACGAGAGCTCTATAATTGTATGCTTGTTAAATATGCTTTGGGCTGATTTGTTTGATGCAATTGAATTCCTAGGAAAGTTCTAAGACGTTATATTTCTTAAATGCAACAAATAAAATGTGAATATCTAAAAATGACCATCAAACAACCTTTTCTTCAATAAAAATATAATGAGGAAATATGGGAAATGAATAACCATAATTCAACTCTTATAAAAGCCAAGGTCTTATCTACACTTCATCTTCTATCCTCGACCTCGCACCTGATATCCATCGCCCTTCACTTCTTTAATAATACTTCATGGAGCTCATTTGACCATAAATTTCCATATATTATCATGTGCAACTAACTCGACCTACTCATGTTCAAATAATTAATATTAATTCAACAAAAAATCTTTTTAAAAAACCTTATTCTCTCACCTAAATTTATATTTATTATACTTAGAGCTGATTATGTTTTAATGGAATAGTATATTCATAATAAAAGTAAAAGTAACATTATTTATATTTTTTGGATTACTATTATAAGTTTATAACTATTAACCGGGCCAGAGAAGAATATTAGAAAGGGATGTAATTTCGGTCAATAAATTTAAGTTTGGTTTCAATTAGACCCAAGCTCCCAATCTATTTTCCAAGCTTACCTGGCCAAACCAAGCCATCTAGTAATGTTTGGTAGGTGCCAAAATAAAAAATGCACAAAAGAAGTTTGTATTCTATTTGGGCTCAATTTTTATAGTGATTTTTATCACAATGGGCCCACAATGTTATATAATGATTGACATCCTTTGTATATATATATTTTTTTGGTAAATAAAACTTTGATTAAAAGAAAAAGAATAGAAGGGTTAGAGTATTTATGGACTTTGTAAAATTGAAAAAGGACACAAAATACCCCTTATATGACCGTTTTATGGCTGTTAGGAGGTTAAAATGAAGAATTTTGTAAAAAAAAAAAAAACCATTTTTGGGCGGGCCAATGGGCCAGGCAGGCCGTGCCTGGCGGGCCCGGGCCAAACGGGCCCAGCCACCTCGGCCGACACGGGCCGAACCTTGCGGACCGTGCCGTTGACATGGCCGGGCTGGGCCACGGGCAGTTGACTGGCGGGCTGGAGCGGGCCGGCCCGGCCCATTTGACATCCCTAACTACAGGTGATTGAGAAGGCTCTTTAAAGCTAGTTTGATGATTTATCAGCATTGTTCCTTCACCATTAATTTCTGGGTTTCTATTCTTTTGCTTCATATTGGTGTAGTAGCTGGATATTTTCTGGTTTAATTGCCACATACAAAAAGGCATGTAGTTTGTAAAATATTATAAAATCTGGACGGGGAATGTAAAAGGTTACTAAATTTTTCATAACATAAAGGGGTTTTCAGCAATTTTGGAGGGACTGGGGGCCATGGCCCCCTCCAGCCCCCCTGGTTCCGCCAGCGGCTCCATCAATGCTATGTCTCGGTGCGGTCCCGACGGCTTCGTACGGCCAGTCTGACAGCAACATTGAATGGCCGTGTAAAACCGAGCACAATACCCCATTTTTCTCAGTCGTTCTCCACAGCCACGATAAGGCGGCCAGCTTCTCTTCTGCAACACACTGTAGCAATGGTGGCAGTGGCAATGCAACCCCTTCAACTTCTGCTGCAACCCTAGAGGCGATAGCGAGCCCTCTTTCTTCTTCAACGATTCAAGGGCTTGGGTTTCTGTCCCTCTCCTCCGGCAAACCAACCTATAGTTAGCGATGGTGGTCGGAACATCCTTTAATTTCCTCTCTTCTCTATTGCAAGAACCCTGTGTTCGAAACCTTTGTGTCCCCGCAATTAGAGCTCTAATACCATTTGTTGGGTGGTGCATCCAACGTTGTTCTATGCAACTGCACAAACATACAAATTCACACAATCACAAACAAGCAATTTACAATTATTTAGAAACATTAATATAAGTGTTTTAGCAAAACCACCTACGTCCACGAATAAAGATCACATCAATTCCTTCTCTCCCTCCTGCCCTAGATGGCTAACATATGCATCAATCTGGTTAACTCTGAAATACAAGAAAAACCCAACAAAAACAATCAGCCCGTGATTTCACCTCAGTAAGATTTTTCTTGGGCGGGAATATTTATTTTCACTGAGGGTATTGTTAATGCCGAGTACAGTCAGTAATAGTTCAGTGTCTAGAAGACAGATCTGAACACAGTGAATTTAACAACTAGTAAATACAATAAGAAGTCACTCACTGTTTGAAGACAGAAACAGGGTGTTGTTGCAGAAGTCTTGAAGTCCTGTAAATCACAGAAGCTTGGTGATCAAGGCTAGTGCGCAGCACTATTTCCTTAAGACAAAAATCGCCCCCGCAATGGTGCTTACGAGCTCTATAGCGTCTGTCTCCAAGGATACAGTGATCAATCCCACACAGTTGCAGCACTACAAACTGAGTGTCTGGCGAACCAAAGGTGTAGCAGCAGTACTCTCTCTTCACAATGATGACTCGAATGCAATGCAACAGCAGCGAAAAATGGATGCCCAAAAAGCATGTACGAGATGCACTTAAATAGCTTGAACAGGTCTCTTCAATGGGGGTTGCATCTGTTCAGAACAGTGACTGTTCAGTGAACAGATGCATCTTCCTTCTTTGGACACACCATTTCAGATGCGAAAGGACACACATCACTTAGGAACACATCTCACACATCCCATTTGCAAAAAAGAATTTTATTAAATAAAATTTCTCCAAAAAATTAAATGGGTAGTGGGCCGAGCTAAGGCCCAACTCGTGCGTGAAGCCCAAGCCCGGCCCGGTTCGGTGCGGGGCGGCGCACGTGTGGTGGTGACCCAATCGTGATCTAAGTCCTCCCTCCCCCACAAAAGTGGGGTGCCCCTTGGGGCTTATTTTATACTACCAAAGTAAGTATATTTATACCCAAGGACTGTTTTGCTCCCAAGCAATGTGGGATGCAAGTTCACTACTTCCTTTGTTTTCATGTTTAACATGTTCAAGTAGTGGTGTTTAGGAGGCAATTTCTCATTCACTCCTTAATGGATTAGAGCAACCCAATACATGTAATTACTCTACTCATGGAGTAGAGTACATTCCCATGTATTCCCACCAAAAAGGATTAGTAGGTCCCACTTAGTTTTTGGCTCAAACTTTGACAAAAGTAATGGTGCTCTAGCCATTTTTCCAACAATCCCCCACATGAATGAAATTGACTGTAAGCAATGAAATGATATGCAGACACACAGAGAGAGAGAGTACAATTGGAAATCATCTGTATAGAGAAAGGTAGCTTGTGGCCTTGAACCTTCCCTTGTGAAGTACTATCGGATTTACTGGTTGAATAGTGAACATGATGTCTTGAACTGCTCAGCCTTTTATGTAAACCAAGACAATAGAGTTTACATAGAATCTTCCCTGACACATTTGGTTCTCATGATTGTGTTCATTTTGGCCCTGAACAATGCCTGGTTTCATGAGTGCTTTAGAGAATTTAGCCTTATCATTCTCATAGAATCGGCCCAGTTCACACCCACATAGGTGATTCTTATTAAGAGTATCCTGCTATACCCCATCTGATTATACAAGATATAAGAATCATTAAAAGCTTGCTTATCCTATTTACCGTGCAGGTATCACTATTAATATCATAGGAATTAGTAGGAGATGTTATCTCCATAGTGATATTGTTAAGTCACACACAATTCGGTTGTCCCTTTGAACCTAGATCTTGGGATCTCCAGTCAACTAGGTAGGGTTTCCATTATGGCGACTTATCATACATAGGCTTTAAGCCCATTCCCCTCGATGAACGATTTACTTGCTCTCTTGCTAATCCTTTTATAAGAGGATCCGCAATGTTATCAATAGACTTTATGTACTGAATTGTCATAATGCCATTAGAGAGCAGTTGTCTCACGGTATTATGCCTTCGACGAATGTGTCGAGACTTACCGTTATACATTTTACTTTGTGCCCTTCCAATTGCTGATTGACTATCGCAATGAACGCAGATAGGAGGCACAGGTTTTGACCACATCGGAATATCTTCCAAGAATTGACGAAGCCACTCGGCTTCTTCGCCAGCTTTATCCAATGCAATAAACTCAATTCCATAGTGGATCTAGCAATGCAAGTTTGCTTAGAAGATTTCCATGATACCGCTGCACCACCAAGTGTAAATAAATATCCACTTGTGGAGTTTGAATTTTTGATATCGGATATCCAGTTGGCATCACAATAGCCTTCAAGTACAGATGGATATTAAGAGTAATGCAGTCCATAGTTTTTGGTGTATTTTAAATATCTTAAAACCCGAACTAAGGCCTTCCAGTGATCTGCTCCTGGGTTACTTGTGTATCTACTCAATTTACTAACCGCATATGCAATATCTGGACGAGTACAATTCATTACATACATGAGGCTGCCAATAATTTGTGCATATTCTCGTTGTGATATACCTTTTCCATTATTCTTGGATAAATGGATACTAATATCCATAGGTGTCCTTGCTGGACTGCTATTAACTTGATTATATTTCTTGAGTATTTTCTCAATATAATGTGATTGAGATAATATCAGTCCATCCGATGTTTTAGAAACCTTAATTCCTAATATGACATCAGCAACACCCAAATCTTTTATATCAAACTTATTGTTCAACATCCTCTTGGTAGCTTGAATGATTGCATTATTGCTACCCATAATGAGTAAATCATCAACATATAAGCAAATTTTGACACAGCCATTGTTAGTGTTCTTGACATACACACACTTGTCACATTCATTGATCTTAAACCCATTTGACATCATTAAATTGTCAAATTTTTTATGCCACTGTTTTGGTGCTTGTTTTAATCCATATAAAGATTTGACAAGCCGACAAACTTTCTTAGTTTGACCTTGAACATTAAACCCTTATGGTTGTTCCATATAGATTTCCTCATCTAAGTCACCATTTAAGAAAGCGGTCTTTACATCCATTTGATGTATCTCGAAATTGTATAAAGCCGCAATTGCTATTAACATTCGAATTGATGTTATTCTCGTTACTGGTGAATCAGTATCGAAATAGTCAAAGTCTTCTTTTTGTCTGTACCCTTTAACAACAAGCCTGGCCTTGTACTTTTCAATTGATCCATCTGCTTTCATCTTTCTCTTGAATATCCACTTACATCGAAGAGGTTTGCAACCTTGTGGAAGATCCACTAGTTCCCATGTATGATTTTGCAAAATGGATTCAATTTCACTATGGATTGCCTCTTTCCAATATGGTGCTTCGGGACTGGAAACTGCTTCTTTAAAACTTTGAGGCTCATCTTCTAACAGAAATGTTAGAAAATCTGAACCAAACGTTTTTGATGTTCTAGCCTTCTTACTTCGTCTAGGTTCATCAATCTCTTGTTGGTTTTGATTACTGCTACTAGCAGTATCATGAGTTCTTTTGAGAGAACTCGATTCCTGCGATGGTTTGGAAGGAAATACATGTTCAAAGAACGATGCATTCCTTGACTCAATAATAGTATTAGGATGCATATTGGGAATCTCAGACTTGTGAATTAGAAACCGATACGCACTGCTATTATGAGCATACCCTATGAATACACAGTCAACTGTTTTTTATCATATTTTAACCTTTTTAGGTGTAGGAACCGCCACTTTAGCCAAATACCCCCACACTTTCAAATATTTGTAGGTAGGCATTCTGCCTTTCCACAATTCGTAAGGAGTCTTATTAGTTTTCTTTTGAGGTATTCGATTGAGAATATAATTTGCGGAAATGATAGCATCCCCCCACAAATTCTGAGGTAATCCAGAACTGATTAACATATCATTCATCATTTCTTTTAAAGTTCTATTTTTTCTTTCAGCAACACCATTTTGCTGAGGTGAATAAGGAGCAGTAGTTTGGTGTATAATACCATGCTGTGAACAAAATTCACCAAAAGGTGATTCATATTCACCCCCTCTATCGCTTCTTATCACCTTGATTTTCTTATCAAGTTGATTCTCAATCTCATTCTTGTAATGTATGAACATTTCCAAGGCCTCATTTTTATTTCTCAGTAAGTAAACATAACAATATCTTGTGCAGTCATCAATGAATGTAAGAAAATATTTCTTACCACCTTTAGTTTGAACAAACTTTAGATCACAGATATCAGAATGAATTAACTGAAGGGGTTCAGAAGTTCGTTCAATTGAATGAAATGAAGTTCTAGTAAGCTTAGCTTCTACATATGTTTCACATTTGATAGTTGAATCAAAATTACATTTAGGCAAACATTCCATATTAACTAATCTACGCAAAGCATCATAGTTAACATGACCTAATCTACCATGCCACACATTAGAAGACTCAAGCATATAAGCAAAAGAATTTTTCTTATTAGGTACAATGGTCATTACATTCATTTTAAAGAGCTCATCGCTCATGTACCCTTTGCCCACGTACATCCCAGATTTAGTGAGGACAAACCTATCTGACTCAAATACAAGTTTGAAACCCTTCTTGCTCAGTAGTGAACCTGATACAAGATTATTGCGTATATCAGGTACATGCAGCACATTGTTGAGAGTGAGTTCTTTTCCAAAAGTCATCTTTAATACCACCTGTCCTTGGCCTTCAACCTTAGAGATGACAGAATTGCCCATGAAGAGTTGTTCTCCGGTTATAGCATGATAAGTGGAGAACATCTCTCTAATGGAGCAAACATGTCGAGTGACCCCAGTGTCCACCCACCATTCTCTGATGTTACCGACCAGATTGACTTCTGAGACCACAGCAGAAAGATTGATGTCTGAAACATCAGTGGAGAGAGTGTCCAATTCTGTCATGTGGGCTTGTACTGGTTTCTTACCTGTATTGCCTTGGTCCTTGTGTTTACGACAGTCTTTAGCACGGTGGCCTGGTTTGTCGCACACATAGCACTTCCCTTTGAACTTCTTGTTATCATTGGGACCTTGCTGTTTTGGACCATTGGGATTGTTCTTCCTTTTCTTGGGATTCTGCCCATGTTCCACTACATTGGCCTTAGCTTCAGTGAACGTTTTCCCTACTTTCTTTTCAGATGCACGATTGTCTTCCTCTATCCTCAATCTGACAATCAGGTCTTCAAGTTTCATCTCCTTTCGCTTATGCTTAAGGTAGTTCTTAAAATCCTTCCAAAGTGGTGGCAATTTTTCAATGATGGCTGCCACTTGGAAAGACTCACTAAGAGACATTCCTTCTGCATGAATTTCATGGAGAATTACTTGAAGTTCCTGAACTTGATTGATTACTGCTTTGGAATCTATCATCTTGTAGTCAAGGAATCTGCCCACAACGAATTTCTTCATTCCGGCATCTTCAGTCTTGTACTTTTTATCAAGAGAATCCCATAATTCCTTAACAGTCTTCAATGAACAGTACACATTATGTAATGTGTTGTCTAGTCCATTGAGGATATAATTGCGACAGAGGAAGTCAGCATGCTTCCAGGCATCAACAGCAGCAACCATTTGCTTATCTGTTTCACCTTCTGTTAAGGCAGGAGCTTCTTCATGGAGGAACCTAGCCAAGTTTAAGGTAGTGAGATAGAACAACATCTTCTGTTGTCATCTCTTAAACTCAGTACCATTAAACTTTTCAGATTTCTCCCCATTGCTCACCATAACAGGGGCAGGGGTATTGACTGGAGTATTCTTCTCAATACCCATTACTGTGAATGAACAGAAACAAAAGAAAACAGTGAGTATACTGAGAGTTAACAACTAACAGTACTGTAAATACAAATCAACTGAGAGACCAATAAAATAAGTTACAGAACACACTGAAGTTCTGTAACAAATGAAATAAAAGATAGAAACAGAGTTTTACAATACTGGTTTCAGTAACAGAAGACTTAAAAACCAGTAGTTAAACAGACAGAAATTGAAACCAGAAACGCTGAAGTAAAACTGATAATAAAATGTACTCAGAACATTAAAATTTTTGTCTTAAGATTGTTAATGCCGAGTACAGTCAGTAATAGTTCAGTGTTTAGAAGACAGATCTGAACACAGTGAATTTAACAACTAGTAAATATAATAAGAAGTCACTCACTGTTTGAAGACAGAAACAGGGTGTTGTTGCAGAAGTCTTAAAGTCCTGTAAATCACAGAAGCTTGGTGATCAAGGCTAGTGCGCAGCACTATTTCCTTAAGACAAAAATCGCCCCCGCAATGGTGCTTACGAGCTCTATAGCATCTGTCTCACAGGATACAGTGATCAATCTCACACAGTTGCAGCACTACAAACTGAGTGTTTGGCGAACCAAAGGTGTAACAGTAGTACTCTCTCTTCACAATGATGACTCGAATGCAATGCAATAGCAGCGAAAAATGGATGCCCAAAAAGCATGTACGAGATGCACTTAAATAGCTTGAACATGTCTCTTCAATGGGGGTTGCATCTGTTCAAAACAGTGACTGTTCAGTGAACAGATGCATCTTCCTTCTTTGGACACACCATTTCAGATGCGAAAGGACACACATCACTTAGGGACACATCTCACACATCCCATTTGCAAAAAGGAATTTTATTAAATAAAATTTCTCCAAAAAATTAAACTGGTAGTGGGCCGAACTAAGGCCTAACTCGCGCGTGAAGCCCAAGCCCGGCCCGGTTTGGTGCGGGGTGGCGCGTGTGGTGGTGACCCAACCGTGATCTAAGTCCTCCCTCCCCCACAAAAGTGGGGTGCCCCTTGGGGCTTATTTTATACTACCAAAGTAAGTATATTTATACCCAAGGACTGTTTTGCTCCTAAGCAATGTGGGATGCAAGTTCACTACTTCCTTTGTTTCCATGTTTAACATGTTCAAGTAGTGGTGTTTAGAAGGCAATTTCTCATTCACTCCTTAATGAATTAGAGCAACCCAATACATGTAATTACTCTATTCATGGAGTAGAGTACATTCCCGTGTATTCCCACCAAAAAGGATTAGTGGGTCCCACTTAGTTTTTGGCTCAAACTTTGACAAAAGTAATGGTGCTCTAGTCATTTTTCCAATAGTTATTTCCTGCATATGCTTGCAGGAGGTAAAATTGTGTAGTAGGTATAAGCTTTTTTTCATTCAAAAATTTTAGGCTATTGACTAAAAAAGGTGTGCGTTAAAATAACATTTGTTCATCATCATGGTCATTGCAGAGTTATCGCTTTTGCCAAAAATTGTGCCCACTTTCTCGGAAAGTCTTGCTTAATTAAGCTTCAGAGGGATGTTTGGATTTCATACTTCAGTTCGGAGTCCCCCTCACGAAACAAACTGAATTAATTTCTATAAAAAAAAAATCTTGAATTTTGACTTGGTTGTTGGCTTGAGTTGACTTCATCTTTACCGAGCTTAGACTCAGTTAAAAGTCTTGAGTGTCCAAATTAATAATGTCATGAACTCAGTTTTCTGCTGAGCCCATGATCTTTCCAGTGTCTTGAGTAGATCAGTTGATTTTCACAGGACTCTCTCTCTCTCTCTCTCTCTCTCTCTCTCTCTCTCAGCACAGCTGCGATGGCCTGGACCTAGTCAAAACTGGCGAATATTTGCATGTGTTTTTATAGAACATATTGCCGGGCTTGGAGGATTATTTCAGGTGCTACCCAAAGCAAAAAATCAGGCCCTACCTAAAGTCAAAAAAAGGTGATGCCGGATCTTTTGTTCTGAAAGAAAGTCCAGGTAAATGTCCAAATTTAATGTAGCATTTTGCAACTTCAGCGAAAAACGGATTTAGACATTTTTCACGTGGAGAGAATTTTCAAATGGGTTGAATTCCATGCTTTTTTAACTTTCAGGCCTACAAACTGAATGTGGACCAGACCAGAATCTTAGGCCTATTCAACAATATGGGCTACTAGTTTTGGTAAAAGTAAATGGGATGGACTTTAATAATCAGCATTGGCCTGATCTATCTGGCACATGATATTGATAAACAGCTCAAGACATGGACATGGGACTACCCAAAATGCATGATCTCCATTTTTCCAAGATCATTGGTCCTAAATTTTCCACTGCCACTGATGATTATCATCAAGTTCTTCCTTCAAAATGTGTGCTCTCTATTATAATTTAGACCCAGACTGGGTGACTTGACTAAGTTCCGAGTCAAAAGAGTTCGTCCGAATCGTCTAAAAAATGGGTCAAACTCAGTCTCTCTCTGGCTGGCCACGTTTTTCAACTGTGCTCTCCAGGTTTGAAGGTTGACACAAAGCTGTATTTCTTTTTTTTCCTTATTGGAGAAAGACGACGAAGAGGAGGCTGTCAAGTTTCAGTTGGGTACTGAAATTTGAGTGACCTGGGGCTGTCTGGTTGGAACCTTAAGTGAAAGATCCATAGTGGGTCCCACAATGGATTTTAGATGAAGTTAGGTTGCTTTCACCTGGATTGTGTATCGTACACATACAACAGTTGAGAGAATTAAGCCAGCATTATAGATTTACTAGTCATTGTCCGTGCCTGAAGGCACAGCGCACCACTCTCTGAGCACAATTAAATCTAATTAATATTCTTTTGACCACCTAACAACTAACACCGCCCATAATTTAACAAATTTAACTCAAATTTTCTATGTGGCTTATTGGATCAATCAGCTTCAAATCAAGCCCAGCCGGATTTTATTTTTTTAAGTAAAACAGCCAAGCCAATTGGACCCTTGTTTAACCACCATTGAATACCAGAAGTGGCCAACTACTATAAGCAGTCTAGTTTAATTGCATGCAAACCACGTTTGCATCTGCTACCAAAACAATCCAAGTTAGCCCAGATTCCACAATCTGTGAAAAACAGCATATATATGTGAAGGGGCAAACTGGTAAGTTGTGGGCCCAAATTCCACACTGTTCAATCACTCAATTGCAATCATAGCCGTGTATTTAATCATATCTTTACTTGCAAGGAAGTTTTGAAAAGATAATGGCACGTTTCGTAATTTCACAGAAAACTAAGGACACTCCCATATCCTCTGGGAAAAAATAATGGCAAGTTTCGTAATTTCACAGAAAATCAATGGCACTCCCGTATCCTCTTGTCCTTAGTAAAAAGTTACTGCCCCTTTGATTTCAAATAATTACAAAATTACCAAGCTCTTGAATCCCTTCTCAGCCTTAGGATTTATGTACAAAAATATGTAC
This sequence comes from Umbellularia californica, assembly GCA_028538565.1. Lineage (NCBI taxonomy): Eukaryota > Viridiplantae > Streptophyta > Magnoliopsida > Laurales > Lauraceae > Umbellularia > Umbellularia californica. Next base: position 57,604,423 of record JAPQWN010000004.1, on the reverse strand, counting down.
ATAAATCCAAGGGTCCAAAATGTCTAGGGATTCAAATACTGCTCTCCCTTATTATATAGATTGTGCATGCAAGGCTCTGATGAATGATGATGAAGGTTTGCGTGCATGATGAACCAATTCGACTTCGGAATAAGTTGATCTAGATGGTTATTAAGTCGGGACCACTGCTATGTGGCTAGCCCACTGCCATGTTGGCGAGGCGCACTTATAATGGTGGTCGTGAATTATCTACCTACCAAAAATCAGTTTCAGTGTATATTATTTTCTTTGTATATATATCTAGTCTAATCATTTACCGCAAGGTACTCTGAATCCTAACCTCTCAAGTCATGAACTCCCCCATTGTAGATTGGGGCCAAAATAGCACTAAACAACAAGAAAAGAGCATACCATGAATAAGGATGTATAGTGGGGCCACCATTGTATTAAAATCCGATTTTTCTTAATTGATAGTAACCCATCAAAATTCACTTTCACGAATTTGAGTAAATCCAGATGATGATGATGATCCAAGTCTTCATTGACCAATTCCTACTCCCACTGATCGAATCTGGTTGTGACGCCTTGGAGTCCCACATCGACTATAGAGAGGAAAGTGAATGAGGTTATATGTAGAGCTTACACCCTTACCTTGCATGAGGTCTTTTGATGGGTTAAGGCCCATTAGAAGCAAAACCGTGAGACCCGTGGGCCAAAGCGGACAATATCATATATGGGTATGGGGTGGGGCATTTCGAGTGTGGGCGGGCCAAGAGGGCTGGCAGGCTACAGAGACTGACAGGCTACTGCACAGGGACGTGCATCATTAATTAAGCTTCCACCCTTTATGAGAAGCAAAACTCCATGACCACATGAAATTAAGGTGAAGCTTAGTGGAGTTCCGAATATCATTGTTTTAAAGAGAATCAGCCAAAATGAAAGGTTAAAAGCTAGCCTGGATCAGATGGCTGTCTATTAAATACATCGCATCAGTTTGAGAGGAAATCCTGGAGAGCATTGCTTTCCAAAGGTATCATATAATTATTAAATTATGATTGTTTGGCATCACCTTTTTTAAGTGTGTTTTTTATTAGGGCCCATTCCGTTGCATGGTATCAAATCCTTGGAAATTATTAGATATGCCTCCCTATCAAAAGGGCTAACAACAAAAGTACACAAGGGAGGATCTAGAAATAGTCATCAAATAGTCTTTCCTTCCGTGGCATATGAATAAATACTTAGCCATCACCCTAAAAAATCAAATCTTAGAGTGTTTTGGTTTGGAGATTTCAGGGGAAAATATTAATGTCAGATGATATATATCCCTAAGCATTTGTAATTCTGTGTTTAGTCTTTTGAATATTTCACTCTTATCCTTTTAAATTTTCAAAATTTTCCATTTCTGGAAAGATTGAATTTCCACTTGTGGGGTAACAATTGATGAGTCTTTTTAGTACAACAAAAATTCTCAGAATTCTTACAAACAAACAGCCCCCCCCGGGCAAGAATTCCCCTCCCAGTCCCAGTGAATTTGATTGGCCATCAAATGACACGGTCAGCAACAGCTACTCTCCCATGTGACCAAGAAACTTAATTTTCATCACTAAGGAATTCAAAACGGTGAGCTGGGGTGGAAAAGTAGAGGAAGAAAGAAGACAAAAGTGGAATGCATGGGTATCAGGGATTGGTGTCGTAGCCGGCAGAGAAGACTCAAACAAATATACCTTTTAAAACTTGGAACATATATCTATCGTCACTTGAAAGACCAGAAAAATACGACGCACCCATCATCTTACCATCTCTGTAGTCCTTGTTTTTTTCTACACAAAAATCTTCAAGCCTAGATACCTCACCCACTGCCATGAAGAGAAATTTTGGGCAAAAATCTGGTCTCTATCTCAGTATCTCTATTTATGTCATCATCTCCCCATCTCCATAACCATCTTCTCAGCAATTTCTCAACTTGCAATCTGTTCATTTCTGATGCGAAATTGATATTTTTATGGGTTCTTACTTCTAAGCCGACAATGAATAAAGTAGAAAGTGGTTAAACTATACTGCAATTTTCTCAGTGCCCTTATACACTAAATTTGAGTATACTGAATGTACTTTTCCAATGAAGATAAATATGTTACTTATCTTAAAAGCCTTCAATTCATAGTAATATCAATAGCTTATGTTCTCAATTTTCCTGTCACTTTACTGAATGGAACCTTTATGCATTCACCACCTTTGCTTAGCATCTTTAGATCTTTACCCCTTTTTTTCATAAATACTCCTTTTTCTTTTTCTTTTTTCCATTTTTCTATACTCATAGAAGATAGAAGAATTTTTATTTTTTCATTTGGAAAGATAAGTTGGTCTTTCGATTCTCTAAAGAACAAAATTGCAAAAGGATTCCTTCGTAATTGAAAGGATCCAATGGGGGCATACCCTACTATAATACAAATAAAACTCACAGCCCGGGTACCTGTAACAGAAACCACATAAGGAGGAACAGTTCCTAGTTCAATTCCTTAACTAGTTGTTACTTATATATTAGCTTGAACAGATAGGTCCTTATCCTATCTTAGATTGGAACGGAAGCGCCCTATCATCTGCATCAACCGATATATATATATATATATATATTCATGTACACAAAAGAGTTGTAATCATCAAAATAATCATTCAGTCTTGAATTCTGTTTGATACAAACCTTTAGTACAATCAAAACTAAGCAGCAGGCATAGACTTTAAATTCATCCTAAAAATTCGATTTGGAACAAGGGAATTATTCTTCATTTTCTTGCTCAATTTAATAAATCTCTTGAATATAGGAGAATAGTGCATATTATGAAATCTTCGAAGAAAAACATGCACAATATTTCTTGCTTTTAATCGGTCCTACCAATTAGAATTTGAAGGATCTATAAGCACCTTTGTGAGGTCGCTCTCCCCTTCAATAATAACTTCACCGACTTTATAGGGGATCAACTGAATCAGATTATAATCCCTCAAGTAGTAGTCCAAATCTAATTGTAATAGACTATCTTCAGGGATGTCCTTATCCCTCCAAAATATTCCCACTAAGATAGGAGGCAAATGAAATATAGAAAGACGGCCCCCCCTTGTGGATTAGATTGCATTCTCATATGAGGAATCAAGTATGTAGGGGGTGAGTCCCATTCACTAGTATACCTATCAGGTAGTGATAGCTCAAGATAAACAACCCGACTACGGACCTTATTAAGAATTGCTTGTAACAAAATTGAACATTCAGATTTCTTATGCAGAACTACTCTAGTATTTCTTTCCCTCCATATATGCCAACAATAAGCTGTAAAAATCAAACGACCCAAGAGTTGCAGTCCCTTATGATTCAAACCGATGCGGTCCAAAATGAAAAGAATCATATCCTCTAAAGAGTCACAGGTACCACTGGAAGGAAAAATCTCTTCAAAATTCCTGCCCACACATTATGTGAAAATGAACACCTTAAGATTAGATGTTCAGCTGATTTGCGGGTGCAACTACAAAACTTACATCATGAATCACAAGCTACGTCCTTCTCAGTAAGAAATGTTATATTTTTAGACATCCTTTGCATCCAATAGCACACAAAAAGTCTCTTTATACATCCCCTAAACCAGATCCATTCCACCCAATTTGGTTTTGGATAAAGATGATGCTTATGAATATAATTGTATGCTGATTTTACAGTGAATTTTTCAGACTTTTCAGCAATCCACACTATTTCATCATTAAAATTTGTCACTGGCACAACTTCATCAGTAATCTTCCGCCTAGCTAGTATAAAATCACTAGACCTTGTGGAGGAAGATAGCAGAAAATTGAATGATATTATATTATCTTACCTCTCTCTTTCTATATATATATATTATATAATTTTCTAATTTTAATTTTGAAAGTGGCAGTAGATTAGAAGTTTAAAGAAAAATAAGATATTAACATGCATCTATACAAAAGATATTAAATGAATGTATGATATAATCAATTGCCCTAATTATCTAGGGAAAATGTTCTCCTATGAGCCACAACAAGTGCAATCTAGCACTCTGGGACCCACTTGGGCTCACCAGTGTAGACCCGTTGATAGTCTTTTCATCCCACGATCTGGCATGGGGTCCAATTTTACACTCTCTAAACCTTCACTCGCTATTGAATTGAATCTCGAGAAATCTATGGTTAAAATGCTATTAAACTTGAAGCCTATTAAATTAAGGGCTAGGATAATTTGGTGGGACTGATTTTTTGGATCCCCATTGTCCATGAGGAGTCCTTTCAATATGCCATCCTCTCATTGATAAGCTTGCATCTAAGAAGGTCTCATAAGCTGGACTACATATAAGATATATGCAATTTACTTGTCGGTGAACATTTCTCATTATCTAGAGCCCCCTGTGGTACTAAGGATTAGTTTTCTTTCTTTGACTTTTTTAATTTATTAAAGTATTATATTTTTGGTCAAAATATATTTAAAAAAGGAAAAAAAAACTCCCTTCCATAGTCAAATAACTTTAGTCCTTCTAATTTTCTGACTTTTAAAGCCATGATTCCTTATTATAGGTGTAAACTAGCAGTATAGTGAACAATAAGAGGTCGTAATTCTTGACCGGAACCACCCTACCAACCCAAGACAAACTTGATTCGTTAATTATTGTTTGGGCTGACCTTTTTTTTTTCATTTTTGGAGTGACATTTCTGACCAAGTAATTATTGTTTGAAAATGGGTTAAGTCCATTTTTACTATTTGACTTACCAACATGGAATTTAAAAGGATTAACTTGAACCCTTAATTAGCAGCTTATATTAGGGTATAATGAGTTATTGTACAATTAGTCAAGTTTCATTAGATTGGTCAGTTAATAGTAGGAATAGGAATGGACTTACACTTGACCCAAAACTCAATCCATTTATTAATTGGGCCAGAAAAGTTATCCCAAAAGTAGATAAATAAGTCAGTGATGAATTGTGATCTCTTGATAGATCATTATAAATTGGAGAACATTACTTCAGTTGTAAAGAGGCATTTGTGTCATTCATTCAAAGCATTTTGACTGAAAGAACTATACTTTAAAATTGTAAAACCGAAGAATTGAAAAGTGATTTTCAATAAATCCAACAGTTTTGGATAATTAGGCCAAAAGGCGGAAAATATAAATAGCTTTTCTATGTTTAATTTAAAAAACTCTTGCCAATTAGACCGGTAGCTTAGTGGATAGGCATCTCCCTCTCCGTGGTCGCAACTATGCATCGATCTCCCATTGTGTTGGTGAGGGACTTGATTTATGTACGTGTCTGTGGGTGTGTGAATATTTTTACGAAAGGAAAAAGTGAAAATTTCTTTAATTTTCAATTTTCCAAGCATTATCCAAAAGAATAAAAATCAATTTTCTTCTATTTAATTTCATTTTACGTTTTCTACTCTTTTTTCGATAGAAGGACAAATTGCATTTAAGAAAGGCAGGAATTTCCCCCATAAAACATCAAAGGAACCACAAGGACCAATATACTATATAATAGGAAACTTAACAATGAAGAAACCAGAAAAAAAAATCATACAAGGGACCATCCCTAGACAAAGAACCCCAACAACAGCAACAACAACAACAACAATAATATTATATAATAATATTAATACAAAAAGGATCACCCAATATAACCAGCGGGAACTTTGCCTAGACACGAAGAAAGATGGTTTCAAGAGAACAGCTAGAGGCCTTCAAAATGTTTTTGTTCTTTCTGCTCAACAAAAGGAAAAGGCCCTCTGGAGAGATTTGCAAACATCTATCTTTTATTTTTTTTATTATATACCCAGCTAGGGGGGCTAAGACCTATGAAAGAACCAATCCATAAGAAAAGAAATCCCGCCTCACTAGAAGAGGAACTCAAAGATTGAACCTTATGCAGTCAGGTAAGAAATGGGGTGCCCAACCCTATAGAATCAGAATTGCAAGTATTGTTAAAGGAGACCTTCATGCCTCAAAAGATCCTACTGTTTCTAGCTTTTCAAATATTGAACATGAAGATAAGAATTGAGGGTCGAATACCTGTCCTGTATTAACTAGAAAGGTACTTTATATGAAACTACAATAGTATCTTAAACGTTTTTCCTACAATAGCATGGATAGGATGACAACAAATTCAATACGTCTTTCTGTATTAACTAGAAAGATCTTTTCCCCTACAATAGAATGGATGGGATGACAACAAATTCAATTTGGATGGAATTTGGCTCTTACAACTCGTGCAGAATTTCACTCCAATAAAGTTGGGCTACTGTCCACTAATCATAGGCAAAACATGTGAACGAAATATGACAAAAAAATTTCAATATAACATAAATCATCAATGTTACAGTGGAACCATCTTCTATAATAGTGAAGATTTTTTGAAAGCCTCAGTAAGAGCGAATCTTTAACTTTGAACTGTTCAGATTTCGAATAGGTAAGTATCGTAAATATAACGTATGTTGAACGGTTTAGATTTCTAATAGGTAATCTCCGAAAACTCAACAAATTTCTCACAATTCAAACATGTCGACATACTCATCCCTTTCCCTTGGGTTGACATTTAAGGAGGAAAAAAAAAAAACCTTCCGCATGATGGTTCATGTATTTTTCCATTTTCCTATCTTTCAAAGAAAATGAAGATACGTTTCAATTTTCCAATGTAGTAATACAGACAAGGAAAACCGGAGTGAGAAAAACATCGCTTTGTCGTGACTCGTGAGTACTTTATCTCACGATAAAATGGTGCCTCGTGATTTTTGCCACCCTCTCCACGCTTTATAAACCTCGTCCTAGTTTCCTTTCTGCGTCCCACACTCTCTGTACCTATATATGTCCAGCAGAGCAGAGACTACAGAAACGAAGTTCTAAGTTTCATTAGCAAAGAAGTTCTTAATTCGATCAGCCATGGAAGTCATTGGGTCTCTTGCATCAAGATTTCCAAGTGTCTATCCTGTCATGCCATCTCCATTCTCATCACCCAACTGCAGAAGACAGGTTTGTGAAGGAAACGCCACAACAAATTAGTGTTTTTTTTTTTTTTTTCTCTGTTTCTCCATCTGGGTTTTGATTATTTACTCTTTTGAATGAAGCTGGGTTGCAAAAATTCGTTCTTTTTACTGATCTTTCATTCTAATTACATGCTCTTGGATTTTGTCTTGGTTAGTGCTGATATGGGTTTTTTATTTCAGTATTCTGTGAGAGCAGCTGGTTCGGGTGATGAAGGGAAGGTTGCGAGAAGGAAGGAAACAAATGGTTGGAAGATTGACTTCTCAGGAGAGAAGCCTGCAACTCCCTTGTTGGATACAATCAATTACCCAATTCATATGAAGAATCTTTCTACAAGGGTGAGCATGTTCATGGACTTGGTAATTCTTATTTTGATGTTGTGGATGTTGGTTAGAGAGATTTGTAGTGTGGGCTTTGATGGATGTCCCTTTTTTGCATAGATTAGTGAAGGTTCTTTTTTTTTTTTTTTTTTTTTTTTTAGCATACTTGATTCATGGATTTGGTAATGCTGGTTGGTTTTTCCTGTTATAAAAGAGAGATCAATTATGATGAGAGTTTTTTTTTTTTTTCACAAGATTAATGAAATGACTGTTGGATAGATTAAGGGATCTGGTTTAGTCGTAGGTGATGATGCATGTCCATGGCATGATGCTTGCCTGTGTCTTGATTTAAGGAATCTAAGTTGTAGATTATGAAAGGTTGAGTGTACTTTTGTTAAAGGAAATTGTTTTGTTCATGAATGATTAATGGGGTTGTTCTGTGTTCTATGTGGTTTTCTTTTTGAACTTTATCAGGATCTTGAACAGTTAGCAGCAGAGCTTAGAGCAGATATAGTCTATTCAGTTTCAAAAACAGGTGGACATCTAAGTTCAAGCCTAGGGGTAGTGGAGCTGTCTGTGGCTCTGCATCATGTATTTAATACCCCTGAAGATAAGATTATATGGGATGTTGGGCATCAGGTGAGGTCATTTTTCTAGCAATAAAGAAAACGAAATTTCTTTAGAGACTTTCCTTTCTTTCTGCTTTTCTAAGTTCTCTCTGCATAAAGTTATCTATCACCTATAATATCCAGAATAGGCAACACATCATAGCTTATTCTATACTTGGCTTTTTATGTGTAAAATTCATGTTCCTACCATATTGATGGCATCTCCTGCCGTATCCATGTTGTATCTGGGCATCATTGTCTATCTCACCCGAAGCGTTTCCTTTTCCATTTCATTTTTCCCTAAATGGTAACGATGAAGTTTATTAAAGGAAGAAGGGAGATTACAAAGGCCCCTTTCTTCTAAGGGGAAGAGGGACAGAAAGGTATAAAATCATTGTAACAACAAACAAAATTACAAAGTGAAAGCAACCAAATCAGAATACCTATCCGCCCCTTGCTTAGCTAATGAATGTGCAAAACAATTGGCGGGCCTACCCACATGCTTAAAACCAACTTGAATCAGAGACAGCAGAGCTCTAATCTCATTCATGTAAAACTGAAACTTTCAAGGAAACGTAGTCGAAGACGACACACACGAGATAGCATTAAGGGAATCACTTTCTACCACTAAATTAACTTCACTGAAAAGAAGAGGAAGAGAAGATTCGGATAGCTTCCAAGATAGCTAGAACATCTGCCTCGTTAGACTCCATACAACCCACATGTTTCAAAGCAATGCCAACACAATACTTTCACTATTGTGAAGCACTCTACCTATACCCGCCAGCTCAATCTTTCCCCTAGCCGCCCCATCTACATTGAACTTGAGCACACCTGTAATAGGGGGATCCCAAAAAATCACCTTTTTTGCCTTTTTGACACCACATAATATAGAAGCCTCTGAATTATGCAACACACCATCTTTCTTTGAACTGTCAAATTCACTCTTGAAGGCAGCCCAGTTGGCAATTCGCGCCACCACCAAAAGTGATAACTCCTCCACTGAAGACGAAGACCCTCTAAACACTATGTCATTTCTCTCTTTCCACACCAACTATAAGATAGCAAAAGGAATGAGTCTCCATAGAACCTACCCACACCCAAAAAAACTAGAACACCTCCATTCTTCAATCAGCCCTGCCAAAGACCGCGGGCTGCACCGAAAAATGCCACATTGCACAAGAAGCCTATACCATAAAGAATGAGCAAATTCACAATGCACAAACAAATGGTCCACCATCTCCCTTCCCTTCCTACACATCACACATAAGTCTGAAATAGCTTTGGAAGCGAAGCCTCTCCTCCTTAGATTATCCGCAGTAGAGACCTTCCTTGAGACTGCGAGCCATGCAAAAACCTCCACGGTAAATCTTCTCTTGTGAGAGTGCTTGTGGCAACTTTTGTCCTTATGAAAATTCCAATCATCTAATTACAAATTAGATTTTGTTCCAGTGACAGCAAACATGTTTTATTTTTGGGTTAAAGTCACCATAGTTTCTTTTATGCCCAAAATGCCACTCTGATGACGTAGAATTTCCGCTTTCTATGCCTGGGGATTCGTTTATTGATTGTCATGGTTTCTAATTAATTAACTTTGGATAACTGTTGAACCTTGCAGGCATACCCCCATAAGATTTTGACTGGAAGAAGGCACAGAATGCACACCATTAGACAAACTTCAGGGCTTGCAGGGTTTCCCAAAAGAGATGAGAGCATTTATGATGCATTTGGTGCAGGGCACAGCTCTACAAGCATCTCTGCAGGTCTAGGTATGTTTGAAATTTAGTCCCATCTCCTCTTCATGTGACTTCATTATTAGAGATTTTGATGAGGCACAAACCAGTTTTGACGAGACTCCTTTCCTAAGTGTTGATTTGCAACATAACATGCTGTGATATATTTGTAGACCAACATCAGACAATTGTCACTATGAGATACATGCATGGTGATGGATGTTTTGTTTGAGGCTTTGAGCACCCACATTTCAATATATACAATCATAGTTATCAGTTTGGATCTTATATAATTGAAAAATCAGATTAATTGCCTTCAAAAGAACTTGAGAATCTGGGTTGGGTGATGCCATATGCAAGCATGATACTCCAAATGTTGTTTGAAGCTCTAACATGCACCTCCTGTTTGTAATTTCTATTTCTCTTCTATAATTTTGTAGGAATGGCAGTCGCTAGAGATCTTCTAGGGAAGAGCAACCATGTTGTCTCTGTAATTGGAGATGGAGCTATGACTGCCGGACAAGCCTATGAGGCCATGAACAATTCTGGATTCCTCGACTCCAATCTAATTGTCGTCTTGAATGACAACGAGCAAGTATCCCTACCAACGGCCACACTTGATGGCCCTGCAACTCCTGTTGGAGCTCTCAGCAGCACTCTCTCCAAGCTTCAAGCAAGCACTGAATTCCGCAAGCTTCGTGAAGCAGCAAAAGTTAGCTAAAGCCCATCATTTTTTATTTATTGTTCTATTTTCAAATTAGTCTCGCGTACTCTAGCTTCACATTTTAAACATGTTTGAATTCATTCTCTGTTACAGAGTATTACAAAGCAGATTGGAGGGAAGACTCATGAGATTGCAGCTAAGGTGGATGAATATGCAAGGGGCATGATCAGTGCTTCTGGGTCTTGTCTGTTTGAGGAGCTTGGGTTGTATTATATTGGTCCTGTTGATGGGCACAACGTCGAAGATCTTGTTACCATATTCCAAAAGGTTAAGGCATTGCCTGCGCCAGGGCCTGTTCTTATCCACATCGTCACAGAGAAAGGAAAGGGGTATCCTCCTGCAGAAGCAGCAGCTGATAAAATGCATGGTAAGAATCAATTACTCGTACCAGTATAAGTACATACACAGTTTAAAAGATTCCCCATGCATGACCCAGATTCTGTTTTCTTCTTTCCTTCTTTACTAGGGGTTGTCAAGTTTGACCCGAGAACCGGGGTACAAAGTAAAACCAAATCCTCCACACTTTCATACACCCAGTACTTCGCGGAGGCCCTCATCAAAGAAGCTGAGGAAGATAGCAAGATTGTAGCGATTCATGCAGCTATGGGTGGTGGGACAGGGCTTAATTTCTTCCAAAAGAAGTTCCCAGATCGTTGCTTTGATGTGGGGATTGCCGAGCAGCATGCTGTGACATTTGCTGCTGGTCTAGCGACGGAGGGTCTAAAGCCTTTCTGTGCCATCTACTCCTCATTTCTTCAAAGGGGCTATGATCAGGTACAACAGACATAAATTTCATATTGCTTCTGCAAGAGTTCCATTTGTCTTTCTGCTAAACTCAGAGAATGAGATTCAAAGACATCTTTGATCACTAAAAGTTACTTTTCTGTTTCTAAGTGAACTTTCAATTTTAGTCATGATGATGAGATATGAATATTTAAGTGAACTAATGATTCATTGACACTGTGAAGGTGGTACATGATGTGGATCTTCAAAAATTGCCAGTTCGGTTTGCATTGGATCGGGCTGGTTTGGTTGGAGCAGATGGACCTACTCACTGTGGAGCATTCGACATCACATATATGGCCTGCTTGCCCAACATGGTTGTAATGGCTCCATCCGATGAAAGTGAACTTCTGCATATGGTTGCCACAGCTGCAGCAATCGATGACAGACCCAGTTGTTTCAGGTTTCCGAGGGGTAATGGCGTTGGAGTTGCTCTCCCTCCTAATAACAAAGGCACCCCGTTAGAGGTTCGAATTACCACTGAAAAATTGGATTGCTAACAAAACAAGATGCAAAAAGGACTAACTTTCAATTTTCTATTTGAATAGATTGGCAAAGGAAAGATTCTGATGGAAGGCACAACAGTGGCTATTCTTGGATTTGGTTCTATAGTCCAGAGATGTATTGAAGCTGCCATATCACTCAAAACCCATGACATATCTGTGACGGTTGTTGATGCTCGCTTCTGCAAGCCTCTGGACACAGAGCTCATCAGGAGACTGGCAAATGAGCATGAGATCCTGATTACTGTTGAAGAAGGTTCAATTGGAGGTTTTGGATCTCATGTGTCTCACTTCCTAGGCCTCAGTGGCCTTCTAGATAGAAATCTTAAGGTAATTTTCTCCTAAGAAATCGACATAATTCCCTAAGATGCGCTTCTAATTGTGGAATCTCCATCTCCATGACTTGAGGTTATGATTTATGAAGATGGTGATTTGGGGGCTCAGAAGATTTGACTCTTACCTGAATTTCGGGGGGGCCCCTCGGTTGGTGATTCGACTTTATCTAAAGGCTAGAATTTGGTCAAATTTGAGGCCCTCAAAACACGATCTTTCATGATTAGATGGTTCTCATTTTTACAGGTAGATTTTACACAGACCTTTTAAACCCCTAGCCTCACAGCCTTAGTCGTTCCATGCTTAGAAACGGCCTGGCCATTGCCGATAATCACTGTATGAAAAAAAAAAAAAAAATTTTGGAAAGACATTGTGGCTTGCCCCACAAGAAGTTTGTGATTCATGCCTTCACAGTTTGATGATCCACATTTTTGGCCTAATGGGCCTACCATTAATGATGGACCAGGAAAAAACAAAAAAAAAGATCACCAGTGCAATGTGGCCCATGAACTTAACAATCTGGATCAACAGGCCAAGGCCTGAAAATATTATGCAGATACTTGGTTCAAGGATCATATAATCCGCACATCCAACTAGCCCTGCGGACTATGGATGTTTTGGAAATGCTTCAAATGCGAGAGATCACAGTTTAAGTTCCATGATTCTGAATATGTTTAAACTCTTGCAGTTGAGATCAATGGTGCTCCCAGACAGATATATAGACCATGGATCTCCCCAAGATCAGATTGAAGAAGCAGGCCTTTCTTCAAGGCACATTGCTGCAACAGTGATGTCTCTTTTGGGAAAGCCCAAAGAAGCTCTTCATTTCAAATGATTCAATTCCTATCAGTTTCAAACAAGGCAGAAGAATACATCTCCAACTTGAAAATTCTTGAAGGACCCTTCTCTGCATTTGCGGGGACATTCATTGAATTTGGGTGGACTCAGAAAACCAAAAGAGGATATGGGCACGTGGGTTTTAAAAGGCTATAAACCATGACCCAAAAACCCTTAAAGATATGATATTGTTTATATTCAGTATTTCAGTTCCTTGACATCAGTGTAATAAAAAAAAAAGGTGGGTTTGTGGGGTCTAGAGGGATCTAGAGAGGGGGCTTCTTTGTGATTCTGTAGATTTTACCCTTGTCCTATTGTAATTAGATGTCATGTGTTAGACTTCAAATTTTATAATGGAGAATCAAGAAATCAAAAGATTACATTGGTGGGATGGAGTTGTTGCTTTGTCCATTTGCTTGGATGATCAATGATAATCATCCTAACAACCAACCTTTTTCTATGTCCCCTAATCACCAACCTTTTTCTATATCCATCACTTCATTTTTTTAAATCCAGTTAAGCATTTTTATGGAACTAAAAACTACAGAGGCTCGGTTTGGCTCTTGGTCATTTTGGTAGATGACAAAATTCTTTCTGAACTTTTGTGGATCTACAAGGCTGTGTTTGGCTCTTTGTCATTTTGGTAGCTGACAAGATTCTTTCTTGACTCTTTGTGGAGGAGTACCTAGTATTGGAACTTCCAGGCATCTCATTAAACCAGTGGGATGGCCCGCGGTCTAGTGATTCAAACCATTTAATAGAGAAGATTATGAAGGTTGTTTATGTTATGATGAGTGTCTAAGATTGGGATTAGAGTATATTAGATTTTTTTTTTTGTTTAAAGTTTTCAGATTTGATTTGTTATGGGATTAAAAATAGAGTAGTTTGATTCAATGAGATTATGTAAAATAAGGCGAATGTTGATAGGATGAAAAAGTATCTCCTCCTTTCAATGAAACAGGGGATCCGGACTTAGGGTAGGGTGGTTTGAAGGCCCTCATCTCGAGTCTTGGATTTAACACAGTCCATGGGACCCTAAACCGAGCCTGCCCAATAAGGGTCCCTGTAAAGGATGAACCTGGGATCCAGATCTCGAACCAAAAGGGTCTCGGACCCTAGAGTTTCAGATTAGCCCATTGGACTCATCAGACAGTCTGACTCCAGTATTATTGGTTTCAGGCTCAGGGGTATAGGGGCCGGGCCTAAGTTTTTGAGAGCCCTGTGATGGGCCCTGAAATGAAAGAAAAGGGGTATAGGGGCCGGGCCTAAGTGTGGATCCATAGTGTGGGCTGGGGGGGTCCCACATATAAGAGAATTTTCTCTTACAAGTGGACTGCATGTGCGGTCTAAGTCTAGCAGGGGCGGACCCAAGGGTTACGACGTGGGTGCGACGCCTTCTTAACTAACCATTGTCCCACACCACCCAAATGAAAATTCTGGGTCCGCCGTTAAGTCTATGGGCCACCTTTGATCAGTGTGTGGTCAGCTGGGCCTGTGATCTGTCATCATGCCCATTTTTATGGTCATTGAGACTTTACTCACCGGATTGAATCTCAAATGCAAGCTATGATTTATGGACCATTAAATTTTAAGGCCGTTGAGTCAAGGTCTAGAATAATCTTATGGGCTGGTTATCATGATACTTATCCCTAAAAGATACCTTTCTATTCACCCTTCCCTCAGTGAAAGGAATCCATCCAAGTGGGCCCCACGAGCTGAATTGCATTCCCCCAGACACACACAGGGGTGGGGGCCCTCACATTTAAGTTGTTGCCATTAGATATGGATGTGAGGGCCCCCACTCAATCTCTCATAGTAAGGTAAGAAATGCTCCCACAGGAGCATCTCACACACACACACACACACACACACACACACATATATATATATATATATATATATATATATATGAACCTTTATTATATTCCATTCTTCCATGATCCTTCTATCAAACGGACCCACCTACATCTTCATATGGTATGACTTTTGAGGCATGCATGACCCAAATTGAAAGATCCAGTATGGGTCTAATATTTTGACCCATTTTAAATTGAGTGGAAAGTTTTAAAAGACTTTTTAAAGTGCATCAGTGAATGAGAAATCATATTACCTGATTCTAATTTTTTCCCCCCAATAAGGTGCTAAATCAGATTGGATACCTTTATTAAAAAAAAAAAATGTTACAGAAGGTGGCCCTTTTAATCATCATCACAAAATTAACCAGCACATTATAAAATGTATGTAAGTTCCTCTAGAAAGCCATTGCACAAACTTTTGTAATTGGTACATCCTCATAGTGTCATAAAACGTGATTTTGCCCGAATCTCATAAAAAACAACAGAGGATCTTTAACAGTGAATAAACTAGAGTGTTGTGGTATTCCAAATTTTAGGAAGCTTGAGATTGTTTAGTAATCTTAAGATAATAAGAAATGAGTTAAGATCCTAATTGAATTATATTTGAATTATGATTACGACAAGATCTTAATATGTTCTATTAGGTTGGTAGGATCATATTTAATTAGATTTGATTTATTGAGACACTTGCCCTAACAGCCCAAACCAAATAGGATGCAACAAAACATCTTAAACGTTTTTTTGGCCACACACCAACAACTTATTTCTAGAGATCAAATGGATGCAATGTAACCAACTACACAATCCTTTCCTAAAATAATGACGCAATTGTGAGGGTGATAGAAGAAATATGAATGTTGTGGTGGATATTTGCATCCTACATACTAGAAGGGTCAAAGTTGTTTATATTTTCTTAATAGATAATAAGGCTAGTTGTGGTCCTAATTGAAAAAAGGTTTGAGGGATTTTTACCAAAAAAACTTACTAACTGCTAATTAGTGATAAAGAATAGAGTTTTTTCCAAAAAGAGATAATTGTAAGTAAAGGGTGTTTTCCTTTACTATGATACCCTTTCCTTCTACTTGCCGGAGAATCCTCCGTTTTAACTCAAGAAACCCGAGAACAGCTCCCTACCTGAGTGGAGACCAGTTCCTTGCCCAATTGGAAAGGAGCAACATATTTGACCTGGCTGTCCAAGGTTCAAATCCTAGGCTCCTTTTCCATTTATGTGGACTTTTTTCTTGTATGTGTGGCCTCTCTCTTGGATCCCAACCTCCCCTCCCCGCTTTTATCATTTTACAGCGGAGGCATTCGTACTCCATGCTCAATTTATATAGAATCCTTCTTATACAGCCATTAATATGCATAAAAGAGATAGCTGTAGTGGCCCCTAAGCCTTGCTAGCAACACGGTAAACGATTGGGTGAGTTAAGGCTCTCCTAAGCACGAGCTTAGGATAAAACTCCATAACCTTATACTTGTGGGGCCCACCCTTGGTCACACTTGGTCCATCCAAATGGACCAAACACATGATCCCCTTGAATTGCACGTATCCACCAACTTTTGTTCATATCTGAATTTACTGAACCGTTAGATCGACTGTATACCGATCCGAATGGTCTGTTGACCATTAAACAATTGGAGCCCAGATGGAGATGATAGAAACCATGGTTTGAGCTGATTCTTTACAAATAGGAGAGTCCCAGGGAGTCCTTAAAATCCCCCACATCCCCACCCCCAGGTGGGCCCTACTACACACTTGAGCTTATCTCAGTTTACCTTTTCCTAAGTTGCAGCTTAGGAGAGCTGGCCCACTTGGTGGTCCATATGAGGATGGGGCCGAGGGATTGAAAGATCTGGTTGGGGTCTGCCCATGTATAAAAAATAGACCCCATTTGATCATCTAACCCCCATTTATGATGAGCACACAAGTTTCAACCATCCAAACTGAGTGGATAATCAGTCCAATGGTCCAATCCATTTGGATGGGTGCAAACCCAAGGGTCCAATGACTATCAGAGGGCTCCCGTGTGGTCCATTTAGATTGACCATCAGGTGGGCCCCATTATGAGGTGCACATAGGTGTTAATGAAAAAAAAAAGGGGGTGCATAGGATCATTGGGCTAATATTCACTGGAAGTACATTATACATGATAATTAACACAGTAATGTTTATGACTTTTTTCACATGCTTTTCATGACATTTATTGATATATCTTGCTTGTTCATTTTTCAAATAAAGGTAACACATTTCAAGCATTAGTATCTTTTGAGTTAAATTGATATATATTTGGATAAGGTATATTATTTTTCATTAGCTAATGTACTCAGCTGACTAAATAGAATTTTCTATCCTCCTGTTATTAAATTCTTTTATCATTTTTTCTAAGTTGTGAAAAAGTTGTTAAGATATTGGACAGAACTAACGAAATAAGGTATGTAAAAAGTTGTATAATTTCGTTTTTTACACTAAATTAAATTTTATTTATTTATCTTAAAAGTCTTTATATATATATGTGTGTGTGTGTGTGTGTGTGTGTGTGTGTGTGTGTGTGTGAAGGAGGCTCTCCTAAGCTTGCAGCTTATGTTACCCTAAACTGAAATTGTCTACAAAATCCTCTCCACAGTAAACTGCCTCAAATCATTGTCTCTAAAATCAAGATAAATCTAATCAGAACTGAATTTCCTAATTCCATCAATTCAAAAATAATTTTAGTTTGACTTTGATTTGTTGGACAAGCACTATTTCAGCTTAAGATGACTGCAACTTAAGAGAGCCCCTACATACATACATGTATACATACATCTACATACAAACATGTATGTATATGTATGTATGTATATGTGTGCGTGTGTTTTTGAGCGCCCGCGCGTGCGTAGAGAAATCTCTGTCAAGACCGTGTTCACAAATACCTATGGGGCCCACCTTATGATCCATCTGAATGGACTGGATTGTTGGATCAACTGTACACTCATGAGTGTGAAAACTTGTCGGTTGTTGATCGAGTTTTAAGGATGATGATTTGAGCCTCTGTCAAAATACAAAGATAAGTGGAAAGAGATCTTTCAATCTCCCAAGTACCTTCCCCAGGTGGGGCCCACAAGGACTGGTTTTCAACAGAAGGAGAGAAACAGTCCTAAGCAGAGGGGACCATACACACACACACAGATATATATATATATATATATATATATATATATAGGAGGCGGTCTTGTAAGGACCGTCGATAATGTTGATAATCCATGAGTATTTTCTGACTGCCCACTGGAATCAATAAATGGGTGTTTTTGATGTAGTGAGGGGAATAGTCTACAGTAACTATGGAAGGGAAAAAGGGAAAGAGGAAGAAGACAGAATGAGGGAAGATGGGGGCTGCCGCTTTGGTATAATTGCATGGATGGTCGATATTGAGCATCCCAATAAACATCTAAAAAATAAACAAAAGGAGCCCAAAGGACCCCTTCCGTCTCCAAAGTCTTAGTAGGTCCTCATCCTTCCTATGGTGTCGTATGGGGACTTTCCCGGTAGTTTTTCCTATATTGTATGTTCTCAATACAGTGGATGATGTGAATAAATTTATTTATGGGATTTTTACCAAATAATTAAGCTTACATTGCAATTAATCAATTTTATGAAGAAAAATAATAAAATAACCATTTAGTTGTTCGTATTTATTTTTTGACTATTTTGCCCTTAGTGATGATATCGTCAAATCCTCCATCATATCTCATATCCCTTTGAACGAAGAAACCCAAAGCTTAGGTTCTCTTCATCTTCCTCCCTTGGACTGCACTTTTCACAGTGGAGAAGAAATTGAGGGCTTGGGGATCACAAGGTAAGACTCATTTCTTCTTCTCTTTTATTTCTTCTTCATTTTTTTGTTTCATCACTTCCCACATTTCCAAGGTTCATGTTTATAGGGTTCTTTTCTTCACTGCAATTTCTCTTAGTTGAGATCTTTTGTTTCATCGTGTGTATGTTTTTTCAATTTGATTTTTTTTCTAGTTGATGTTCTTGATCTAAGCAGTGTCTTGAGGTACCCCAACTTGTTTTGGGACTGTATATGACAGATGGAAGGGAAAAGTTTTTCACTTTACTTTTCTAGGGCACGTTAGTCCAATAAAGCCATATGGACTGTCTTTATCTTCCGCATGTCATTTGACGGAGGCATCCAAGTCATACCTTCTCATGGCGCTTTGAATCACAGCCCTCCAAAGTTTCCAATTGCTCCATCAGTGATGTGCTATGTGACTTCAACCATAAACATTTCCCAAATTGCTGTGTGTATGGATGAATATTATAAGACACTGATGGTATCTTCAAACGGCAGTGATAAATATAGAAACTCAGTGCATAAACCATCTAAGCCGTCCAATTTTTGCTTGTCCTCCATCTCATAACTTAGAAAAAATGCTAAATAATCTAAAACGACCACAACCCGTTTCCATCTGAAGCTTTTGGCCATGTCCCATTTGAGAAATAGACCACACCCTCCAATCCAACTGTTAGATTCAATCTATACACTAAATTTCAATGTGCTGATTTTTTTTTTCCACAGACCCATTGGAACTTGTAAAAGAGATGGAAAATGAGATTCTTTCAAAGTGATGAAGACATAAATCAATTTCAATATTTGTGATGAATAGGAAAGAATCTCAAGTTCAAGATTTTTTTCATCTTGAAGAATTCCGAATTTCCAATCCCATCATAGATGGGAAAAAATGAATATAAAAAAAAAATTGAAATCTTGTACATTATATACAACACAATACCAGTATCAAAGCTCCTATTAAAATTCTCCAAACCAGACCTCTTCCCCTGATATCAGAAATTCTATCAAACCCATGGTTGGATGTTTTAGAAGCAGCTAAAGAGCTGAAATTGAAATTTGGGTTTGACCCATATAGAGCCTGGGCTCCCTTCACATCATCCACAGTCAAATCTTTAAGTAATTCTTTTGTTTCATCGTGTGTATGTGTTTTCAATTTGATTTTTTTTTTTTCTAGTTGATGTTCTTGATCTGAGCAGTGTCTTGAGGTATCCCCACCTGTTTTGGGACTGTATATGTCAGATGGAAGGGAAAAGTTTTTCACTTTACTTTTCTAGGGCACGTTAGTCCAACAATGAACATATGGACTAAGTCTTTGATAGTGATTTTATCTTCCTGTTTTTGTCCATATGTTCATTGTTGTTAAAGCTGGTGCTGATAACAACCACAAAACGACTAAAATAGTTGCTATCAGTCATCGGGGTTTAACTTGGGTAGGGCCAAATGAACTCATATGCCCCAACTCAATCAAAAGTGAATTTTTTGTTGGGGTTGTTAGATTTTGGGTTAAAATCAAGTCTCGATGTTGGATTTGGAGTTTGGGTATCGAATTCCACTCGGGGTGCTCAACTTAAAATGTGCACTGTAGCTTGGTTTTTTTAACCAACTAAGTTTCCAGTCACCATTTGCAGCATTTGGATCCTCCAATTTTGTAGACATTTCTCTGCATGGGCTATCCAAAGTTGGGTAATCACCAATCATGTCCACTGATTGGATATCTGAGACAGAGTTCCTATTTATACAAATCTGAAACTAGGTCCCAACCATAATTTGTTTCTTGGAATCTAGCGCTTAATGCAACCAATCAAAGTCAAGAAATTCTGAGGCTTGGGCCAATATATGCATCGTAAGTGCCTATTTGGAGGAAGAGAAAATTAGGGATAAAAAATGATTCTCTTAAGAAAAAACCTCTTTTTTCCTATTTGGATTTCTTTTGCATGCGAAAAGTGTTCTACTCTCTACTACTACTTGCAAAAAATAGGACAATGTTTTTTTCTCCCAGAAGGGGGTTGATAGAAAGCCTTATTCTAT
Organism: Umbellularia californica; assembly: GCA_028538565.1. Lineage (NCBI taxonomy): Eukaryota > Viridiplantae > Streptophyta > Magnoliopsida > Laurales > Lauraceae > Umbellularia > Umbellularia californica. The sequence goes on along the minus strand of JAPQWN010000004.1, from coordinate 57,583,864 downwards.
AGTGAATGTGAAACTAAAGTTTCTATTAAAAAAAGTAATGCATACATTTTTTTTCTTTTGTTTAATTAAATGTTTTGTAATGGTTTTCTTTACATAGTTTTCAGTTTTCACCATTCGAATCCAAAAAACACTAGAGAATCGCTACTAAGGAAAAGTGAATCTCCACTTTTTTTGGGTGCGGTATCCTCGTTTGGAGTTTAGCCCCTTTCACAGTTCTTTGGTCGGTATAAAAAGAAAGAAATAGTAGGATCAACAAGGGATTATCCTCTTCCATTGAGGATCTTCTTGCAGTGGTAACTCTAAGGATTGCCAAATGGGCCTTGGATAGGAAGGAGTTATTTCGATATTAGTATCAATGATATTATCTCTAATTGGGAGGCTTGTATATTGTGTATAATTGTAGATCATTTAAAGGAGAAGAGGTTGGTTTTGTGGACCACCCCTATGGAGTTGTTGAAGATTAATGTCGATGGTGCTACTAGAGGGAGTTGTTGAATACTTGAAAATATTCAAGTGAGAACTATTATATGAGAACTTTTTTACGGGGCCCAACTTTTTTTTATTTTTTTATTTTTATTTTTTGTGGTTGAAGTTTTTTATTTGGGCTGTGTTTGGATGTACCCCAACTCATATTGGGATCGTATTTGTCAGATGGAAGGGAAAAGTTTCTCACTCTACATTTCTAAGATGTTTTTGTTTGTATTTAAAAAGCATGTTTGCTCACAAAATTTCCCAATCTTATCTATGGGAATGTGGGATGGAGAAAATGGGCATTCTAGCCATTATAATATACTGTGTGTTTAGACGTCATTTGGAAAGCCCTTTTTCTTTTTATACCTTTGAATTCTCTAGGTGTAACTCAAAGGAATGCACTTGAAGTGATATGTGATTGGAATTTATGTGAACGTGGAGAACCCTAGCCTGTGGTTAGGACCTGTGCCTTCATACCTTATTTTTGGTCTATTAGTAGAACTCAACATCCAATCTTTAATATGATGATAATGATGATGTGGGATGGAAGGGGAGGGGCTTGCAATTGAGGTTGATTGGGGTTGGGGGATTGATATTGCCTCAAGGGAATAATTTTGCAATGACAAGGAAGATGGGGTTTAAAGGGTGATAGATGAAAATGCTCTTAGATTCTCTTAGAAAATTTTACAGGATATATACATTGTTGGTAATGATGTAACATGTGTGTGTCGCTGTTGTGGATATCCAATGCACTAATTTTTTCCCATGTTGCTTCAGATCAATATTAATGGTTTGTTTCATTATGTCAATTGAATGAAACTTTCTCATTTTGCAGATGGCAGACCATAATCCCGGTCCATTAGACAGTTCTGTCTTATACAATCAAGAAAATCATATCTCTGAGCAGATTTGGAAAGGGAAGGTATGATTGAAAGGGTTCTTTCGGATTTTGAATTATTTTGTATTTATGTCAAATAATGTGAGGTACTGAAATTCATATTTGCACATTCTAGGAACGTGGCCCTCTGCGTGCCATTCCTGTAAACAGCAAGGAAGATACATGGGAGGTAAATGACAATCAGTGGGAGCTCATCCGAGAGACAGGTCTGCATCATTTGGCTAAGATTGAAAAGATTAAGATAGATCATTCACTAATATCGGCTCTAGTCGAAAGATGGAGACCAGAGACCAATATGTTCCATCTAAATAGTGGTGAGGCAACAATCACACTTGAAGATGTTGCGCATATATATGGTCTCCCCATCGATGGGCCTCCAGTTACGGGTCGTGCGTTTTCAGCCTTTGATCAAGTGCAATCTGTTTGCAATGATTTATTGGGAATAGCACCAGATGTTAATTATGATTGTAATGGAGTCCAAATCAAGTTGAAATGGATTAGAGATAACTTTGCTACCACACCCAAGACTCGCATTAAGGACCATGATCAGAGGCGGACACGTGCATATTTGTTTTCTCTTGTGGCAGGGCATATTGTTTCAAGTTCGGGTGGGTCAGGGGCTGCATATATATTAGAGCTTTTTAGAAAATTTGAGAAGTATGCGTGGGGCTCGGTGTGCTTGGCAAATCTCTACAGGAATTTGGCAAAAATTACAACCGTGTCAAAGGCAGGAAAACCAATTAGAGGCAAGAAGAATAAGGGCAAGGACGAAGAGGCTTCTTCTAAGACCTTAACCGGGCCATTACAGCTGCTCCAGGTAAACAAATATATTGAATCATTTGCATGTATTTGTCCTAAACACTGCACCAAACAAAGAAAAACACACATGATAACATGGCATGTATACAATTGGACGCCAACTTATTCAATGTCATCAGCTCCTCCAATACAGTTTATAGTTTATGCATAAGAGTTTTCATGCATTTCAGTTATCTGAGTTATTTATAGATTACATTTGTTCTGTTCTTTCTCATACTTTATGGTCTATTAATGTTGTAATTGGATACACCTGACATTACTTTTGTTTTAACATAGAAAATGTCATTACTGGTAGTTGTGTTTTTTTAACAAATCTCCTGAGAGGGAATATATCTATTACCCATCTATCAGTCAAACCTAATAAGACACAGGTCTGAATTCTAGTGTTTGGGTTGCTTAAAGTTCATGCATATACTCAAAGTTCAAGGATTCCAAGAAATCAGGGATTTCCTAGTTGTATATTGTTTCTAGGTTAAATGGAGGCTATAAGAAAGAGGACCGATCACCAAGATGGGGATCCATTTTCCAGGCAATTCTTGCATCTTCATTCTTTTGTTATTGGTGGGAGCAACTGGGCATAGTAGATACATAGGTGGAGTGTGGATTAGGAATCTACAAATATTAGCCTCATTTGATATTTCTAGCATTTCGACCTAAGATAACAAGGATGATTGAAATGATTTTATTTTTACTATTGACTTCATCACCTTATAGCAGATGGCTTGACATATTGAACAGGGCCTAACTTTTATAGACATCCCACTCACAGCCCATCCAGGTATATGGAAGGGCCACTGGCCAAGGTGTGACGTGTCCCAGCTAAAAATTCATTTGTCCCATGAACCAAGCCTCAGTGTGATTGGGTTTTCCAAAAAAGAAAGGCTGCACAAAAACTGAACCCTTTGCAATGAGATAAGGCTTACAAACAAGCTCAATAAGCAAATTACAAAAACAAGGAATTTTCCACTTCCATAAAATTCTTTAGAGGTCAAGATCTATAGAGATATACAGGCACAGCTACACAAACAAAGTATTCTGGACAATTCAAAAACTTAATGCAACCATATGATGAAATCTTGGTATCCAACAACCAAAACAATGGAAGACAGAATTCTGACGCTTCAGTGGCATTCAAAAATCATGCCAATTCCCTTGGCATGATAAAAAAACATTTTTTGGGCATGCTGTGTACAAAATTACCAAAGCTTAAAAATGACTATAAAAAACATAGATTAATATGTACTTTCAGAAAGAAAGAGCCAAACATGATACTAACTAGCCTCGCACTCAATGACCTCCCTTTCATCATGGTAAACATCTTCACAAGCAAATAATAAAAGACTAATTAAGGAAATTTAACAATATGGCAAAAGAAGCTGAAAATGACTTCCAACTCATTGCATGTAGCAACTACAGATGAACTCCGAACATAAATAGACACTTTATGCAAATGTAAGAATGCAAAGGCAGATGAAGATTATTAATATGATAACAATCCAAGTTTTTAGAAGAAGAAAAAAAGAAGTCATATATCATTCCCCTTTGGTGGATCATGGCTGTGTAGATAAAGAAGCCCTCTCAAAATCTGCCTACACCAATGCTTCAATGCCCTTATGTTAACCCTCTTGTGCTTTTGCCTATACCTACCAGCCAAATAACCCCAAAAGCCAGAATGTTTCAAATCTCATAATAAACTATAATCTTAACCAAATAAGCAAAAGAAGAAAAGAAAAAAAAAGGTATCCGTGTTAAAAGACTACATAAAACCCACATCACTTACTGTCTGAGAGTCCCTGAGGTGAACATCTCAGTGTCAAAATTTATGTTTCTGTGGGTAACATCAACCCAAGAAGTGTTTTGAAGTTTATAGTGTTCTTGTGTTTCAAGGTTTTTAGGAGATGGACCACCCTGCACACACCCACTTGCACACCCACTGCCTCCTCCTCTTCTTTATTTCTTTCCCCCTTCTCTTCTCTCTTTCTTGTCCTCCCCTGCACCCATGCCTGTGCACGTCCCTCTCCCTTTCCTTTTCTTTTCTTCCTTCCCCCACTTCTCTCCTTCCTTTCTTCCTCCCCCTGCCACCTGTACCCGCTGCACCTCCACTGCCGACACCATCACCATCTCCTTCTCCATTCTTTTCTTTCCCTTCTCTTTCTCGTCCTTTCTTCCTCTCCCTCACAACCACCCACTGCACTGCCATCACCACCCAGCTTGCATAGCCACTGTCCCAGCCCCCTGAACCCCACCTGCGCTTCATCTCCCTACCAAATCCCCTTGCACACCTTCCCTGCATGCACCCACCTGCACAGGCCACCTGCTGCACCACCCTGCACACACCCACCTGCACAGCCCACCTGCTGCACTACCCTGCACACACCACCTGCTGCACTACCCTGCACACACCCACCTTTACAGCCCACCTGCTGCACCACCCTGTGTTATTAATATTATAGTAAAATCTGTAAAATGGAGACAGAAAAAAAATTTAAACATAATTAATTTGTTATCATTGTTATTAATGATAGAGAAAAAATGTAAAAGAAGAGACAAATCCTCTATGTTTTATAAGGAAAAGAAAAGCTAAACATATACACCCACTTTTCATATTAAAATAAAACATGTACTCAGTAACAGTCTACTATCATTCCCATTATTCTTGTTTTGATATGTTGCTTTAATAGTAATGTTGGTATTCAGTTACAGTCTCCTTATCATTCCCATGATTCTTGTTTTGATTTGTTGTAATCATGGAAGATTCTGATCTTCTCAAAGGATTCTAAGTTTTGGACTAATGAGGTTAAGTTGATGAAACCATGTCTTTTGGGGATATGGTTTTGATATAACAATAACTTAGAAAAATCATGTATATAAGCATTCATTGGCTTCTCTGTTGCTCCCAGGCTTTTCATTTAGTAAGTAGAGAGTTAGAGTAATGCAAAACTTTGCAAGAAGATCCAATGCAGTTAACACTGTGAACTCATTATTAGATTGACAAAGGTCAGCTTTGTAGTTCAAAGTAAAAAAAAAAAAAAATCTATGCAAGTCTCTTCACACAGAGACCACAAGGCACTACTTATCTCCACCTTCACCATCACTATCATCATCATCAATGAAAAAAGTGTTAATCTAACATCATCACAAGTTATTAAACTAAGACATTATGAAAAATAACAATGACTTGAAAAGAAATAAAGCCATTGAGTAGCTACCTGCATTTCTACATCGAATACACGACCCTTACATTAGTCTTCATTTCTTTTTGGGTCATTAATCTAACATCTATTTGATTTTGTTTAGATTTGGGCCTACTCACGTATAAGAATAGGTAGGCCCATATGTGAACCAAGAGATTGGAAAGTCAAGATTCAGTTCCCCTTGTGCAAGATGTGGGCGAGGAGACTTCAAAACCATCACCACCTAACAAGTATTTTAGAGGCTCGTGCGCAACTTGATTCCCAAAGTGCAGATGATGTAAGTATTTGTTTCAACAACATTCAAACTGATTATGTGCATCAATAAATCAATTTTCTTTTTCTACTGAAATTGAGTTTTATGTTTGCAGTTTGTTTGGACACCATATAAAGATTTTAAAGGCCTATCAAAATTTGTGAGTGCAACAGATAAAGCTCTATTCACCTCATCCACAGTCTTGATCTATTTTTGGATTGCCGAGCGCCATTGCACAGAGAGAGTCATGAAACAATTTGGACTTGTACAAATTGTCCTACCTAAATTTTTGAGGCCTTTAGACCATACAGAAAGGGCCACTCTTATGCAGGTGAACTACAAGGATAAATTGAAAAAGGTCAATGACATGTGGAACCAAAGGTTGCAATCGATCATTACAGGAGATATGGATGATGGTAGCCCGCACTCTGACGTGTACTTTGAATGGTACAAGCCCATAACCAGGCTTCGTATCGGGCGTCCGCAAATTGCAACCATTCCAGGGGATTTCCGCAATGATGGAGTTGGAGAATACTCAAATGTCCCTCCTGAAGGAGAAAAATCTGTTCTAGGATTTGTATCTACCCATGTAAGTCTAACTTCAATTATATTGCTTTTATGTTGGATTCCAATAAACTGTTTAATAAAGTAGTTGTTGTTCAATCTAGCAGATTTATAAATTTTCGAATAATCTCCTTTCATCTATTGACGAGGCAGCTAAGTGTCAGGACCAAAGCCAATGGAAAGATCTTATGAGTGTTATGCGTCATAAAGTAATTGGTTTAAAAGCTGCTTGTGCTGCGGGGTTTGAGAATTGCTCTCTCGATGATCTAGTACACAATCAACCTGATGATGAGCGGATGAAGGTATGAACACATATTTGACAATTTCAAAAAATGATATTTAAATTCCCATAATTGGAGCGCTTATGCTAACGTGCCTCTGGATTGTAGAAACAAAAGTTGGATGTACGTACGGAAGAAAAGGTCCATTCTCCCCCCTCCGTGAATGAAGACCAGTCATTTTTAACACCAAAGTTACCTCAATGGAATACCTCTCAACGTGGCAAGGTTTTAAGAAGCCCTGACAGGTTTAGCCCAATTAGTTCGAGATACTTGACAAGTCCTCCTGCTCCTCGTTTGGACAGTCCAATGAATCCTCAACTCCTATCAGTCCATGAGATACTATCCACTCCATCACATCAAGTTCCGTTGTTTCCAAATGTGAAGTGGTCCCCGACAACAGGCATTCCAAGCTTGATTATAAAGGTTAAAGGACATATGCGGGAAACAAGACTTCCGCCTAGGTTGGCAGATTATGACTGCAAGGGTTCTTGGGTCCGCAACAAAGAATACAGTCTGACACAAAGTGAGAAAGATATCCTCGAAATCTTTTGGAACGAATATCACAAAAAGTAAGTTTGTATATAAGTTTTCCTTGAAGAATTCCTCAATAATACCTCAATTTGACTTTACATTACCATGTACATTCAGGGACGAAAAGCTTTATCTCCTCTGTACAGTTGTGGACCCCGAAACTATGCGAAAGCTTTTAGGTTGTGCTTGGATTGATAATTTTGTAAGGCGATCATAAACTTTCATCGAAGTCAAAATCCTTAAATTGTCTAATTATTCAGTTTATCTCAAAGTTAATTTATTTATCTGTTTTTTGTTTAAGCAATGGATTTTTGGCTGGATAGTCTGAAGGAGAAGTTTCCATATGCCCATATGTTCGCTACATATTTATCAGTAAGTGCAATTTTGACTATTATTCTTTAGCTGTATCCTATTGAGATTATGACTAAGTGTTGTGTAATTGACCATTATTCTATATGCGCACATTTGCTAGTTGTTATATGTGAATCCAAAAGTGAACGAATCATCCATACGAAAACAATTTGAAGCACCAGAGAAAATATTTAATTATCACATACGCGAGATGGAGATAATAGTGTTCCCAATATGGAACCATGACCATTTCTTCCTCCTTGTGGGAAATGTGGATAACTCAAGATGGGAATGCTATAACAGTATGCCTCGCGAAGATGATGTTGCTTTCGTTGAGAGTTATGTGAGTATCCATTTAACTCCTCAAGTAGAAAGATTATTTGGATCCCAACTAACATTATTGTGTGATGGACATTTCAGATACTTTTTGGATAAATGATCGATTGTCACAAATGGGTTGGGGGGACCCATTACTATGGGACATTCTATTCATGGACTGTCCACGACAAATGAACTGGTGACATTCTTTATTCCTAACTTTTCCACTTCTTCTTCTAAGAATTTCTATACATTTAACTCGCTAAAATTTGCAGCGATGATTGCGGAATCTTTGTGTTGGCATATGTTGATCACATCTTACACAAGAAGCCTATGTGATTCACGCAGGAGGACATGCCGTACTATCGTGCGAAGATTGTCTATGATTGCTATGTGCGGCAGACAGGTCTTCAACTAATCAGAGAAGCTAAAGTACTTAAAGGAGACCAATCATGATTGGTTGATTCATGACCTTTTTGTAAAGCTTTTTTGTGTAGTTATGCCAAAGGGGACATTTGTCATATTTTGTGTATATATACCAAAGGGGATCAGCATGTTTTGATCTTTTTTTTTTGGGATTTACTTTGCAAGATATTTAAGTGGGAATGAATGCTGATCAAATGTATCTGAATGGAATCTGAATATATGTGAACGAATCATATGAGACAAAGTATGAGTTTTTTGTAAAACTTTTTTGTGTACATATGCCAAAGGGGGTATGCCAAAGGGGATCAGCATGTTTTGATCCTTTTTTCTTCTTTTTTTTTTTTTTTTTTTTTTTTGTTTACATTGCAAGATATTGAAGTAGGAATGAATGGGCAAATATGTGTCTAAATGGAAGCTGAATGTATGTGACTGAATCATATGAGACATAGTATGTATGCAGAATTTTTGTCTAGGACCAATTTGATGGAAGAGTGTATGAATATGGGTCTATTTCATGCAGTAAGTTTTTCTTCTACGATATTCTATGGAAGTGTCTATCAATGCAATGATAGCAATGAAGTTTGTAGTGTATGAGATTATGGCCATTTGCATGAAAAATGTTTTATTATGCTGAAGTTTGTACAGGTATCATGTACTGTTGGATTTTTGAAGCGAATTACTCTACCACAGTTGACGATATCGTCAACTGAAATTGAATATTTAGGACTCAAAATTGTAAGATGCAATTGGCAGAAACATTTTGGTGGTTATAATTGCACTCAAAATCAGGCATCAAACCAATGGAAAGAAATTGACAGAAACATTTTGGTAGTTACCATGATTGGGTGGAGGAAGCCCGTCAACTTTTACTTACTAATCGAGTCATGAATTTACACCACTAGAAAACCTTATTGTATAATGTAATTTCAGCTATCCTTACACTCAAAATCAGTCATAAAACCAATGGAAAGAAATTGACAGAAACATTTTGGTAGTTACCATGATTGGGTGGAGGAAGCCCGTCAACTTTTACTTACTAATCGAGTCATGAATTTACACTACTAGAGAACCTTATTGTATGATGTAATTTCAGCTACCCTATGACTAAAAATTAGTCATCCGACCAATGGAAAGAAATAATCCAATGAAGCATTTTGGTAGTTAACAAGATGGGCAGAGGAAGCCAGAGATGACGATATCATCAACTTTTCACTACACAAAGTGTCAACATCACAGTCTAGGATCTCCAAGTCTTCAGCTATATAAAAAACATAGCTGGAGCTAAATAACCAAGTTCATAGGCTGCAAGGGACAATTGATATTTAGTACCTTCTCATCATTCGCACGGTGCCCATCTCTTGGTATTTTGGGCACTGCAAGTAATAACTCATGAATTATGACTATCTAAATGTCCACTTTTTTTAGACATTCCAACCCACGTTAACAACTTTGCAAACATTCTCTCAACGAAAGTAAATGTGGATCAATTGCAATTCACTTCTACACTTTACTGATATGTATTAAGCTCCAATCTTTTTTACTTTTTTTGGTAAAACATGTGTTTTTTTATGTGATCTTCTATAGATGGATCAACAAGGATACTAATCAACAACAATTTCATTAATGTAGAAGTATGGTATGGATGAAAAGTAAATATTTTTATAGAATTATTTACTCAGCTCCAAGTACTCTCTACTCTTAACATTAGACCAGAAAATAGGCTTGCTCATGTGGGGCATATTTGTTAATCTGAATGATCTATCTTGAAGATATTGTCAATTTCTCTTCACCAATTAATGCCCATATAGACTATTGATATGCAGAAGCTGTAAAATACTTTTTAATTCAAAGATGATAGCAAATCTTCTCCACATAATACCTCAAAAACATGTACATATATTATCATCTTCATGTATATAAATACAAATTTACAAAATATCATCAAAACATCATCATTGGATACCATGATTCAACAACTTGTAACATGGCCAAAAAATGTAATTGTATTCCTAATGCCTAGGCCGGAACATTCCTGCATGTTTGCCTATTATGACCTCGTGTTTTGCAATGTGAGCAAGTAACCTGTCGTCGCAGCTGATCTTCTGTCCTTATCCGATTCTTCCTTGGCCTCCCAGATTGCCTACGTGCATGCGGTGGTAAGATCCGTTGCCCACTTAGTTGATCCCATTGGAGTCTATCACGAGTGCCATGAATTATGTCATTATAGGCATGCTGGTACATCTCAGTTGAGAACCAATGTTCACAAAAATCGTAAGGATTGTAGCGCCGAAGTTTAATTGCTGAAACCGCATGTGAGCAAGGAATTCCAATCAAATCCCATTGACGGCATGTACATGTTTTCTTATCGAGGTGGACGATATCCGTGTACTCTCCTGATAATACCTGGAATTCATGGGCACCGGCCTGACGAGCTTCTAGTCTACGGGAAATCTCAGTTTCCTTGTGCAAAATCTTATCTACGTAAGGAGTAACTGATGTCTGCATTATTTGAGATTTTTCACGCCGTACCTGGAAGAATTCCATCAGTTTAGCCCGGATTGACTCAATTAGTTGTGTAACAGGAAGCTCTCTTGTTTCCTTGAACAAGCTGTTTGTGGACTCCGCAATGTTAGTTCTAAGCATATCATATCGACGTCCATCAATAAATGCATTTGCCCAGTGTTCTTTTCCAATAGCTGTAATATAATCATAAGCCCCTTGGTCCACATCCCTAATTTCAGCCATGTACCTTTCATACTCACACAAACGATAGGCTCTTGCGGCGCACCAAAATTTAATGACGATGCCTTCATTTTTAAACTTTCCTTGAATATTACTTGCCATATGTTTGCAGCAATAGCAATGTTTTGCGCTTGGCAGTATATCCTTTACGGCCAGTGCGATGCCCTTCATCCGATCAGATACAATGGTCAAATTTTGCACCCCTTCCAGAGCAAGGTCCAGATTTGCTAGGAACCATGACCAAGTCTCACGACACTCTGACTCTACTACTGCAAAGGCAATGGGGAATAGACCGTGATCCCCATCTTGAGACACCGCTATAAGTAATGAGCCAGGATATTTACCACGAAGGTGTGATCCATCGAGCGCTATGAGAGGCCTGAATACAGACTTGAAGGAACGGATACAAGCACCAAAAGCAACAAAAAACCGTTGGAATGAGTCATCATCTTCCCACCATAGTTTGGTATAGGTTCCTGGATTAGTCCTCTTTAGCTCCAATATATAATCAGGAAGGATGGCAAATGATTCTTCATAAGAACCCCGTATCTCATGCATGGCTATCTCTTTCGCGATATGGGCCTTCCTATAAGTTATTTGACTACCGAATTCCCTTTGCCAATCAGACATTATCTCCTTTGGTCTATAATCTGGGTGTTGTCTGAGCCTTTCCTTGATGAATGTCGCTATCAATCTGGATGTTGCTTGGCGATGAGCAACTTCACTCAATGGTCTTGAACATGTGTGATTCGCATGATAAGTCCTTACTTGGAACTGGGGTCCAGACTCTATAACTGAAGCATGAATGCGCCACGGACAACTACCATCACTGCACTTTGCTGTAACCTCCCATCTGGCTGTCCTTATTGGCTTGAAAGCAAAATTACTATATAAGGCAAACTTGGACAAAGTGCTCCTAAATGCATCACGACTTTGAAAGACCCTCCCCTTCCACATTTCACGTGATGAACCCTCGGCTGGTGGTATGCCAATTAGATCTTCCGCTGCTACCAATGTGTCTGATATCTTGGTATCTTTTTCAAAATTTGATGGAACTGTTGCTTTCACCACATGAGATGCCTCTACATCTCTCGCCACATTGGATGGCTCTCTGTCTTTTGGTACATTGGATGGTTCTTCATTGATCACCAAATTGGATGGATTTTTAGCCCTCACAATTTTGATTGGCTCTTTCTCTCTAATGATATGAGGTGGTGGAACATCTTGCATAGCTTTTTGTCTAGGGGGAGACGGCCTTCCATCCGACAAAAAAGCATCATCATGGGTGTCAATACTAACTTTAAAGCCCCCCCCCCCCACCCATCGGCTCCGAAAGAGAAATGCGCGTCTTCATCATCTCCGAGGTCAACAGATGGATACATATGAGATAATCCAGAGTCCTCGTGAGGTAGAATCCTTGCCAAAAAATTTGTTCTTGACACAGGCAAAACATTGTGCCTGCAGATTGTTTAAGATAAAAATGGTACAAGCTGTATTACATGGTATTATTTTTAAAAATAATACTTGAAAATAAAACAACTTATCTAGTGATGCAAACCTTTGGATTGTTGCTATTAGTGGGCTTGCTTCATTCGCGTTTATACAATTTGACGATCTGTTAGTTCGATTGCTGTCGAAAATCAATTTGCCGAAATTCTTACAACATAAATGATGAATATTTGAGAATTTATTCACAATAATAGTCCATATTAATGGTTTGTAGAATCCTATTAATAATTACCTTTTTTGTTGAAGAGGTAGTGTGCTAGAATCTTCAATGTCTACATGTTCCCGCTTTCTGCTTCTGTTGCCAAATATAAACATAAAATGTTTAAAACTATGTTTATGTGATTTTTTACGATATTAAAAAGTAGGGAGGGTATGAAAAATCATATTCTGCGAACCTAGAAGTTGGTTGGCAAGGCTCCGATTTAGTATCAGAGAATCTATGGAGGTATAAATATACTGAGCCTGTCAAACATCCAGATGCTCTAAACATTACATGGACATCATCATCATTTCTTACTCGAACCAAAGTCCTCACATGCCCATTTTGATGTAGGTATTTTATGGTTATGTTGTCTTCTTGTAGCACCCATTTCGTGGCTTCTAATATTTTTTCAAAAAGTTCATGAAATGTTAAACTGCTCCTCAAATACAACATCTTCTCATCGCCACCGATGTATGTTGGATTTCCATTGTCCCAATCGAACCTCCCTCCAAAGTGGAATACAGTTAATATCTCAGATTCACACATCCTATTGTTGTGATAAAAGGAGCAACGGTTAATCATAAAATCGGGCATTGGTTTACAATATTTTATCATATAAGTTACATTATTGCTCACTTCAGCTTAAAATAATAAAGATTCAATACAATGTTTAAATTTATAGTAAATGAATTAAACAGTATAAGAAATTGTCTACTTTGGTAGGGTGAAGGAATTTAAGTAATTCTAATGCACATCCATGGACATACTATTCCAATACTTAGGAAGATGAAAGATCATTCTACATCCTAATCTTATTTCTTTCCATCTACAACTACCACCTTAATTTGAAACCCTAATAAACATAAGAATAGAAAACCAAGCAAAAAAAAAAAAAAAAACATAAAGTTTAGAACTGTAATACGCAAATGGAAAAAAAATTTAGGGGAACTAGAAGTCTAGAAGTTTAAGCAAGTCAAAATACGAAAATGAACTAGAAGTCTAGAAGTTTAAGCAAAGTCAAAATACGAAAATGAACTAAAACATGCATCCAATTTATATACAAGAAGCGAACTAAATCCAATTGAGAAATAAAAAAAATGGATCCAATTGTTGGAAATGAACCCATTTTTTGGGCTGTTATAATAATTAATAGTGCAAATCATTAGTTGGTTGCTTATGTGATACATATGCACACAATGACACTTGTATGTTTTGTTTATTTGGTCATATGGATCAGTCAGGAGCATGCTTTTGGAAAAAGAACCATATGCACATGATATTCATGGATGCCTATTGTAGCATGGAACAGGTGGTGGTTTATGGCAACACAAAACTTAGGAAATTCAAGGAAAAAAGGTCTGGCAACCATTCAAACTTCCAAAATATAGTGCATTCCAAATTCACAATAAGCCCATTTGTATGAGCAGTGATTAATAAGAAAAATGAACATACCTGCTGTTGAAGATTAATTTCATAAACTAGTTTTAGGAAAGATCTATGATAAATGGTAGTAGGGAACCTATAAAATTGATGAATGGGAGAAAGAGAAGACACTGTTTCACAAAAAAGAAGAAGCAAATGCGTGGGTGATTATACAGGAAGTTGATGATATCGCCAACTAAGTTGACGATATCTTCAACTCAGTTGGCGATATCGTCAACTGAGTTGGCGATATCGTCAACTAGGGTAATTTTGTCAAAAAAAGAGGTACGAACAACTAAATGGTGATTTTGTTATTTTTTTTAATAAAATCGATTATTTACCATATATGCTTAATTATTTGGTAAAAATCCCTTTATTTATTATCTTAATTGATTTATAATTTTATACTTTATTCATGCGATGAATGGTATTTTATTTGAGGAAAATTTTCAAATAAGGCATTAAGTTTCAGCCTTATTTCAAAAAAAAAGACACAAGTTTCAAGAGTTTTCATTTTTTCAATAAGTTTTCAATTAATGACATCCGGCCATTAAAAGGTATTTTAAGGCTTTTTTTTATTTTTAAAAATACCCAAATCATTCGTTTAAAGCCATGATATGGTTCTGGCAGCCACTACATGCAACCGATCACGCGGGGACACTGGTTGCCCTTGATCACACTGGTGAAGAAAATGAGAAAAAATATAAAGAAAGTGAAGTAGAGTTTTATCTCAAAAAAGGATAATTTGAGTGTCTTAAGAAGATCAAGAGAAAAGCTTGCAAAAAAAAAAAAAAGCTTTAAATGGACGGATGACCTTAATCGAAAACTTTAGAGAAAACTCAAGGACTAATTTGAAAAGTCTTGAAACTTTTGTCCTTTTTTGAAATAAGACAAAAACTTAAGGCCTTATTTGAAACTCTCCCTTTTATTTGATGATTGCACATGACCAATACAAAATGACATGATAGTGCTTGAAATAAACTAAAACCCATAAGTGTATCAAATGTGATAAATGCGTGTGGATGAGTGCTTGTAGTTCGTAATTGATTTGCCCTAAATATTCAAATAAATAAGAAAGTAATTTATTTTCCCAAACAAGTGTCAGAAAGCCCAAGCCTGGCCCATCCCAACTAAATGGGTGGACTTGGGCCTGACATGTTTGAGGCTACGCTTAGATATGTCTCAGCCAGCACAGCACAGCCCAGCCCAGCCCAACCCAGGCTTATCGATCTAATCCTCTATAACCACGCCTTACGTTGCTACTGCTACTTAAAGTGAGATTGTTTGTTTCCATGGGTTAATTTTGCTCAGACCATCTCAAACTACTTTATTTCATTGTCTTTCCGATTCAAGGTAAAAAAAAAAAATAATAACTTTAGATTAGATGGTAGTCACCATCCAACCAATGCAAAAATGTGCCACTTCTCTTAGCCTGAGAACATACCGACCAAAGAATCTTAACCATTAATCAGATCTTGATAAAATGTATAAAAAGGATTAAAGAAAAAAATACCTGCAATCACAGTCCAAACAGAATGGTTTGTGAACGTGTAGAGATTCCATATCGAATAATGACCACACAATTCCAAGCTTGCAACAGCCCATGTGGATTGAAGAATCCCATACATTAAACTATAATCAGATCTAATTTTCCCTCTCACTGCCACATTAGAACCATTTAAACCAAGTCATCCATGCAAGACCCACTGGATACAGATCATCCAACAAAGCCCCAAGAAGCATGCCTGTTAATAATTCATTGGCAATCCATATATACATATATCAATTCCATATACTAGCGAGGCAAAAACAGGTGAGTTCGAACATCATTCCAGAACGACCAGATATCCAGAGTTAAAATTGCACTACAAAGTTTAAGAAGGTTCAATCAATCGGAGATGATTCATCGAGTGCATCTGCATGTAATGTAATTAAAACAGTACAATGGATTCACGAAATCTAATAACCAAATTTTAGTCCAAACTGGTCTGTCAATCAAGCAGAGACTGAAAGAAATTTGCAGCGCTGCAAAATAAAAATTAAAAGTAAAAAAAAATAAAAAATAAATAAAAGGAGAGAAGAACTCCACAAACAGTTTTCCTTCTTTGTTCTTTCCTTTTTTCTGTTCATAGTAAACTAAAATATTTATTAAAGTAAAATGAAAAAGCTAAAAGATTACATCATGAAAAGCACAATGATCTTCCCAATACAGGGCGTAGATCTAAGACTTCCTTTTCTTTTGGGCAAGGATGTCTTAAGATCTTGGGAGCTTATATTAGTACATGACACAACAATATGTTCAACCTAGACAAAATCACAAATCTCATTAACAGTAAAAAGAAAAAAAAAAAAAAAAGAAAGAAAGAAAGAAAAAGAATAAAAAGATAATCTCCACAGTTCAATTCTTTTGCTCAGTGATGCCATTTGCCTAATTTTTGTGAACCTCATTTCACGTCAAATCTCCCCGAAGAATTAAAGCACTGAACAAACTCCACTCTCAGCTGCAACTCCTACTTTGAGGAACTTTTAACTACATGAGTACTACTAGTACCTGCTGCCATTGGAATAGAAGCATTACCAGTAGAGGCAGGAATTTCAACCGCAGTTGCAAGATTTAACCCAGGCACCACTGAAAACACAGTGGAAATGGGTCTCGCAGCAGCAGAGAGATTGATAAGTGGTCCTGTCGGAGCAGGGAATGTCCACACCTGCGGCTGATTAGAAGGCCCTGCAATAGCATTCGGCGATATCATCAAGAAGGTCTGTGTACCCAAGTTCCCCAAGTTGCCCAAACTAACGATATTTTGAGTGGCTGGAGTCGATGGTATGATTGGCGCTAGACCCGATGTGATAGATGATTTCTCTTGTATTTGCGGTGTACTTGTATTGAAGGTTCGCTTTCTCCTCCTCCTATCATTGTCATCACCAAAAGGCGACTGTGTTGGGATCTTAAGAGTGCCATCTACGTAAGTAGCAATGGCTGGAACAGTGCCAGTGCCAGTGGCTGCTATGATAGCCGGTTCGGTTTGCTCCAGCAGCCACCGGATTGTCTGCCCATCTGACTTGTGGCCGAGCTCTTTGGTAAGTTGAAAGATGCGGGCAGCACAGGTAGCAGGCATCTGGATCCTCCGTCCGCGACCTTCTACCTTGGTGTGCTTGTCTTTTGAAGCTCTACCCGGCCTTAGTGGAACATATTCCATCCTGCGCTTCTCCACAACCGGCTCCATTTTCAGACAAACCAGTTGTTGGGCTGCCAGCTGTGGGGTTGACAGTGGAGAAGCAATCTGCACAGGAATGGTTGACAACCCATCTTCACTTATACTGCAGCCTTTTACACTTAGTCTTTGTTCAATTTCCCTCTCTTCCTTCTTTATCTCCTGCTTCTTTGCTTCCATCTATGAAAAAAGGAAACAGTACATTAAGGCCTTATGTTGAAAAGAAATAAATAAATGGTATATGGTTCTTTAGAGCATGTGCAATTAATGTAAAAATGATAGGCATGTGCTACTTGCATGCAAAGGATACAGTTTGAGACTTCAGAAAGCACACATCCTTCCCTCTAATTGCAACAAAATCCAAACATGTCACCACTAAAGTCTTTTAAGGCAATTCCAACAGATACAACAGAGAATATCATTATGTAATATGGGGCTTAATGGAATACCGTGTGTGTGTGTGTGTGTGGAAATATTCATGCGCGTCCATCCCTCACCATATTATGTGAGGGACGATATAGTGGGATCGACTTGATGATACATCCGAACCATTCACACACAAAGGATCCCCTTAAGTACACTAGATCCATCGAATTTTCACCTACCTAAATGGATTGGACCGTTGGATCTAGGGTCAAAGTTTTTCCTTTTATATAAAATCGTTAATTTTGTGGGCCACAGATGAAGGGGTTAGATATAGGGCAAGGCTCTCCTAAGCTAAAGCTTAGGATAAAATTCCGTAAACTCACGCTTGTGGGGCCACCCTTGGTCCATCCAAATGGACCAAACACACGACCCCCTTAAATTGCACGTGTCCACCAACTTTCAGTCAGATCCAAATTTACTGGACCGTTGGATCAACTATGTACCGATTCGAATGAACTGTTGACCATTAAACTTCTAGGGCCAGAGGGAGATGATAGAAACCACGGTTGGGGCTGATTTTTTTTTTCATAGAAGAGGGTCCCAGGGAGTCCTTGAAATCCCCCCCATCCACATCCCCATGGGGTCCCCAGGTGGGCCCCACCACACACTTGAGCTTACATGAGCTTACCTTATCCTAAGCTTTAGCTTATGAGAGCCGCCCCCATATATAGATGGAAGATGCTCCTATGAGAGCATCTCTCACCTTACTATGAGAGATAAAGTAGGAGCCCTCACATTCAAGTTCTTGGCATTAGATATAGATGTGAGGGCCCCCACCTTATCTCTCATTGTAAGGTGAGAGATGCTCTCTCAGGAGCATCTCCCTGTATATAAGGGAAATTCTAAAAAAACGCCACTTTCAAAACACCCCCCCCCCCCCTTCTTCCCCTTCCCTTTTTTTTTTCTCTATCATAGGGCCCATGTTGAGTCGATCTAGTCTTTTCACACACTACCCCACCATAAATAGTCACAAGTCTAAATTTGACACTCATTCAACTTTTCCTCACCATTGGATTGAAATCATAATAAAATGATACCTTTAAACCATTAAACTTTAGGGCCATTGATCAAAAGGTTAGGATGATCTTCTGGACTCAAGATTTTGCATATAGGTAGGACTCATATGGATCTTTTCATCCAATGGACTTCCATGATCATCATGCATCCCAGTGGGCCCAACTAGGAGGGGTGTTTTCTCCTAAAAAATGCCCGGGTTCTGTGTAGCGCTCCCCATATATATATGGGAGGTGCTCCTGTGAGAGCATCTCTCACCTTATTATGAGAGATAAGGGTGGGGGCCCTCACATTTAAGTTGGCATTGGATATGGATGTGAGGGCCCCCACCTTATCTCTCATAGTAAGGTGAGAGCATCTCTCGTGACTCTCGTGGTACTGTGAGAGTAGGGGTGGAGGGCCTCACATTTAGGCTGTTGGCATTAGATATGGATGTGAGGTGTTTACTCTCACAGGAGCATCTCCCATATACATACATATATATATACACACACACACACACACATTTATATATATAGATGGTCCAAAACCCCTAAACTCGAAAACATGGCCATTTCATTATCACATATAGAGACAACCACAGCCAAGATAAGAGTCTCCTTTGATGATATTCTCACATTCAAACAGCTGCCATCAGTACATAATATTTACTGACAAAGTGAGCTCCATATGTCAAAAATGGTACAAAACCCACGGAACCAAATCTGATCACAGAATTCCATAATAGTACACTGACCTTGTGCGCCCACTTCAGTCCGCATGCATTGCATAGAGTCTTTGGGCCAGCCGGCCCTCGCCGCATCACTGGAGTAGCTTTTTCACTAGTACCACATTGTAGACAGCTGCATAGGCCATATAAAGATCGCATATATAAAATGCAGCAAAACATAAAAAGCATGTAGAAGAACAACTAGGGGCTAAAATAAGTGAATGAAAAAGCATACTAGGTGCTACTCAAGCAAATCATTAGCAAGGATATGTTTAGCATCTCAAGAACTGGCCCTTGGACTAAAATTGATGATATAATAGGAAACCCAGTCCATCATTTCCCATCAATTGGGTACCATTTCTTGAAATTGAGTTTTCAACCACAAATATGATTACCACCACAACAGAAGATTCGACGGGAACTCACACAGCTTCTTTAGGTGTATCATTTTGGGACTGGCACTGTTTGGATTCCCAATTTGAAGAAGCTGAAACGACTTCACCAGTAGGTGCCTTGCATGCAAACTGACCTTTGTGGCGCTGCATCCTAGAATGAAAAGCATATACATGCGTGTTCACATAAACTAAATCGATATGGAACTTCATTCTCTTAAAATGAATATGACGGGAGAAAAAAGAGAGTATAACAGAAGTAAACCTAATAAGAACACACAGGAACAAACTTCAGTGTAAAGAGGAAAAGCAGTGCAGGCTGCTAATGCAAGATCATTCCTATCCCCCACAAAAAATATACGATGTATTGTTTTACTTCTGAATGGTAAAAAAACCAGAGATGCTTTTCTTTTCTTTCTTTCTTTTTCCTCCATGAATGGTACAATTACAGACGTATTTTTCACAGCAAATCAGGTTGAACTTCAAATGAAAGTTGCCTTCTTAAAATAGTTACCTCAATTGAAACATTGTTTCTATGGAGGCACAACCTGGTTACCTGATTTTAAAAACAAAATGTTCTCTTCTCCACAGAAAGCATGTTCAATTGTTAGATAAATACAAGTCTTCAACATGGGGTTCCAGGCAATGGCCGAACCAGAATTTTTGTTTGGGTGGTGCAGGCGATGGTCAAGTGAAGTCAAATGATATATGTATATTAGTCTAGTTGCCCAAGCCTATTTGGACATGCAGACAGTTTTTTTGGCCATTCTTCCTTCCTATTTCTCCACTTTTTCTCTTTCTACCTCTTTTTATTAGTTTTCCCATTTCCTTCTTCATCGTCTTAAATTCATATTTCAAATCACAACTTGCTATCAGAGCATAATTGATTTGAATGACCCAAAAGAGGCTTAGAACAAGACTTTTAATCCGTAAAGGTCTAGGGCTGGCATTAGCACATGTGAAGTTGACTTTCAGCAACTAGTATTGAGTAAAGTTGAGAGATTTAGACTGAGCAGGAGCTGTTTCCATGTCTGTGATTGTAGGGATTTAGCTTCCTCGATGTTTTCAATCTAAAAGAAATCTTGTGGGTGGTTGTTTTACTTGTTTTTTGAGTTATATTTCAGGGATCCTTTCTTCCACTTACTAAAGGAGTGCGAGCACATATAACATTCCATACAGATTTCATGTCAGGAAGAGAGCTCAACAAGAACTTGGGTGTCTGGAATTGCAAATCCGAATAATCAATAGCAGTGAAATTGTTTAATTAAAAAAAAAATTCTAGAGTGGTCCTACTCAGTTTAGGCGGCCAATTGCTGGAACTAAAAGATTGGGATTGTAATCTCATGGGGGTAGAATACATTAGACTTATTGATGAAAACAAGAAAGCTATGTATAAAACCCTTAAATCATTCAATAAGTCACCACTATCGCAATCAAACCCATGATGTACAAAATCATGGGCTTGATTGTGATACCTAGAAGGTTGGTTGGCAGGCTAATTTATCTATATCATGGCCAGATATCTCATATTCAGTTACTGTAGTTAGCCAGCGCATGTATGCTCTGAGAACTGGACATTCAAGTGAAGTCCATTGCATTTTAAGAAATATGAAGGGGTATCCAGGACAGGGAATATTCTATGCATGCCAGGACCATTCTAGCATGGAAATGGGTTATGTACATTTTTAAAAATGATTAAAAACGAGGCTGGTAAGATTCAAGCCACAGACCTATTGGTAGAAATGACAACATAAAGGCACCAACTGTGGTGTGTAATAGAATCACGTCAATTATATATGTGTATGTGATTTTACCAGAGGGGGAGGTGTGAGTTTTTACATGAAAATTGTACCCTTTTATCACTCCATTTTTTACGCATGTGATTCTTTTACATATGTAAATTCCATGAAACAAGTATACTCTTGTAAGTTTTTCATATGAGTAATGATTACATGTGTAAATGTAGTAAACAGATGACCTCTAAGCAGTTAAATCCAGAATTAGATAGGTACAATAATGCCGACTTTATACACTATCGATTTATGAAAGATTATTATTTTGATTTTTGACAGATCAACAATAATTTGATAAATATGGTTAGACATTTCCCAAAAGAAAATTGATGATTTGATTATTTTACAGGACATTATCAAGTTAAAGATAGAGATTCTTTTTCACTCAGAACCATAGTTGCCAGAATGAGAAATGGGAAAAGAAGTGAGATTCAAATTAGAGTTCAATTTTGCGACGCTGACTGGGTGAGAGTGGTCCTTATATGTTTCATTTCCTGGGTTATTTAGGTTGGTGTACAACAAAATGTCTTTAGTTCAGGAGTGTTATGCAGGTGAAAGGGTGATCCTTATATGTTTCATTTCCTTTTATGTCTCAAAATAGAGACCAATTTTGCATCACTGATTGGGTGAGGGTGGCTGTTATATCTTATATGTTTCATTTCCTGAGTTATTTAGGTTGGTGTACAACAAAATGTCTTTAGTTCGGGAGTTTTAGGTGGGCGAAAGGGTGAATGTGTCTTGGGATGTGTCCTTCAGGATAGTTCTCCATTAGGACGAGGAGTCCAAGTTTGAGTCTTTAAGTATATTCTTTCTAATGCATTTATTTGCTTACATTTTTTGCGATTGTTTACTCTTCCTATCATTAACATATTTTCAGCTACTGATAAAAAAAACCAAAGAGACTTGCATGCATAATTTGCCTCATTTTGCACAGTTGTAGGAATTACTTATCAGAATAAAAAAAATGCAGGAAAAGTGAAGCGACGAGATATACAAGTATTTGCAAGGGGAATCACGTTCAAGACTTCTTCAGTGAGGAAAAAAAAAAACTTTGTTGTGCACTCATCCAACGAAGTATAATAGTCAATTTAGTATTTATTGGCAACACAATTGTTATTTTTATATTATTCTCTTCTATGAAATGTATTGATAGTAATTAACAATTTTTTCAGAAATTGTTAATCTATTTAGAAATTCCGAACATTTAGGAAAACGATACCATTGACCATAAAAAATAAATGAAACTATATTTTTATCAGCTATTTACCTGAGAGCAACCTCTTTACGACAGTTGTAACGAATTTTCTTCTCAAAGCATCGCTCCTTCCGCTTTTCACGGAACCTAAGCAACGATGCAACTCTTTGCGGAATATTGGATGATTGAAAACCATCACCACTATCCACCAACACACCTCCCTGGCAAAAAATGAAGATGGAGGAATGAAACATGAAACAATGTTCATGATAAAGAGAAACCTCATAGATGATTATATACCCTATTATCTTGCTCACTGGACGCTAGTTGCATGCCAGGCATCAATGAAGCCACTTCACGCCCACCTAAAAGTAAAAGCACTGCTTGCACCTGTTGCAATTATTAAGATGAACAATGGCTCACACCATGGATCAAGTGGAGAAAAACTATATACTTCACAGCTAAATATTTCAATACAAAACATTACTTCTGTTTAGAAAATGTTACAATACCATGGAAACTTCAGGAAAACATGTTAAAGATGAGATCTCACTCGATGATGCATTTTAGATTTTACAAGTACAGGAATTGAGTTTTATGTTCTTCTAAAACCATAAGCTTTATAAAGTTGCAAGATATTCTTCACTTCCTGAATAGATTTCGAACCACATCAAACATGTCTCTCCAACGCCGCAGAATGGATGCTCAACATGTCTAATGTGAGAGTGGTCTGGTTGCTTGTCCATTGACTTAAATACTTTTTATTTTTCTGGCCAATAACAATGAAGAGATTATATTAATGAAAGAGAGATGCTTCAGCACTGTACACCCTACAGATTCAGATGTTGTGTAATTTTTCACTGCTTTTGCTTATTGGAGAAATACTAGATGAGGGGAGATGAGGGGAGCTCGTATCATGTGAAAGCATTGATCTTCTCTGTTTTTGAGTAACAAATTAGAAGTAGAAGTTCAAATATTTTGTGAATTCATGGAGTATCAGTGCTTTTAAGTTTTAACCACTAATAAGCATATACTTGAAGAACTTGTGGCAGTTGCTTTGAAGGGGCAGCCTCCTCTACCTTAGCCACCACAGAGGCATAAGGATGAGATAAAGAAAGGATAAGACTATCAAGTACACTCCTATTTTCCTCCACCCATATCTATACCTGCGGCTGCAACGTACCCTAGTTGGTATTGTGACCCATACTCATATGGGTAAATACAAATTGGACACAAACTTCTGCTATCCTCTTCCAAATTCAAATCTACATTAGCCGAGATCCCCAATTCCAAATTCAATTTTAAAAAATCACATTTTTCCTTATAAAATCAAAAAATTTGCAAGCTAATTACTGCAACAAAAAAAAAAAATGATATTCCAAACTAAAAACCATTTCTGCAGTGTACTTAGTATACTGCAAGAAGATAAAGAAAAGGCCTGAGTCAGTCAACGAGAGGAGAGGTCAAGGAATAGAGAAAAGTGAAGGAAAAGAGGAATAAAAGGGTTTTTGGGTTCAAACTTGGTTGTCTGGGACATGTACATTTTAGAGAAAACTAAAAACAACCATCATTCTATTTCTTGCCAAATATGCTATAGTTATACTACGGGTGTGCAAGTATAGCCTTGTTAGACCTGGACCCAAAAAGTTGACACAAACCGATCAGTGGCCTCACACTCAGCCCAAATTAAAAATGGGATCAAAATTTGGACCAGCACCTGATCTTAGGGGCTGCATCCTTCAGGTATTTGCATACTTGGGAACCTAATCAGTACAGGATCTTAAAAGCCCTCAGGGTCATCACCAAAGTGGTTTCCCAGTGAGTACTCAAACAACAGAGAGGGATTTATTCAGGTGCCTCATCTCTTTCAAAGGTTGGGCTGGGTTAGCTCTGTCAACAATGCCAAATTCATGCCCCTTCGGATAAGTCCTAAGAGAGCTTGTAGTTTCAATCTAAGGACACATCATGGTGGAGAGTACTTTTCTGTGCGTTATCGGATGGGCATCCCATCTCTCTCATCCTCCATGGAGATTTGCAGTAGCAAATAGATTTTTATTAATAAAGATTGTTACATTTAGTACAAAAGAGGAAGTACCTGAAATTTCTGAGGAAATAGAAGATCAGTTGGGAAGAGAGGTTCATCTCTCAATGTGAAAAAGCCTCTATATAAAAGTATTATTAAGCTTCGTCAACAGCTACGACCCATTTGGAGATACAAGACAATCCCAATAATGTAACCTAGAAGATAATAGTTTGGTACACCACAGAAGCGGGAAAAAGATGTGTTTAGTTTCATGTCTAGTGGTCCTCAATCCTCATTCCTCAATGCCATTTGATATGATGGTCAGTCCTCTCTTCAGCCCCGCCTTTTTCCCCTTTCTTCCCCTCCATTTGATAGATAAGCATAGAACATATATCAGACAACAAGGAATTTAAAACATGATATTGTTGTGGCCGTTGTAAACAATTCTGCCACATATTTTAAGGAAACATGAGATACCCCACTAAGTCCAACATAATGACGTCTGATGAGATAGCAATTCAATCTCAATGTGTTTAGCATGTTCACCAGAACTGGATGTGAAGCAATCTAATAATACTAGAGTGTCCAAAACACATCTAAAGTAATCAAACTCCTAAATGAGGCAATTGGGCAAAATAATTTACCAGTTGTGGGCCAAATAATTGACCAGTTGCTTAAGGCATTGGTTGATACTCAGCTTATAGCACGTATGTTCTGGTTTTTTCAACTTCCAAGAGAAAAAAGGTGAGCAGGAATGGGCACCATCCTAAAGTTGAGTGTTTCCAAGATGGAAAGTCGACCTAATCAGCATATGCACAGCCTCAATAGTATGAATGAAGAGAGAATGGAACAATCATGGAGCAATAGTGCCATGAAGAAATGTAATATAAGGCATACATATGAGGCTTCCATGAATATGAGTCGAGCTGTGAGAATGGGAACAGAATGCAAAACATCCGCCCAAGTCATTGGCTCATTGCAAATCAATCCAATTTCTAATTAGTGATGATATGTTACATAGCAATGATATGTTACATAGCACAGAATCTGGTATAGGACTACAAAAATCTCTTAAATTTGACGTTTAATCCTAAAGGGGTGCCAGTTACATGATTGTCAAAAGCGAAGGCCAGAGAGATCAAATGTTCTGTATGTATTTGCTGGTTAATCAAGAAGCTTTCGATAGAGGGATGGCTTTATCCTGCTCACCTGCGCACTGCACATCGGTTCTGTTCATCATGCATGACTAGGTGAAATTCAGAGAGAAGGGCAGAAGGAGGGTGGCTTTAGTGATGGTGCGGATGCACGATTCTGTAGGAGTGCATGCAAAGGAGATAATTTACCTTCGATAGAGATATCCACTGGTCCCAATGGTATGTGAAACAAGAGCCAGTGGCATAGTCGAAGGTTCTCACTATTGCAACCTTGACATTGTGGCTTCAAGTCATGTTACCAATCAAAAGGGAAAAGAAAAAAAAAAGATTAAGATCTTTCAGTCGAAGAAAGCACATGAGATAATCATTTAATTTTTAAATCCCCATCAAATAATCACCAGATGGATAGAATCTTGACGATCAGAATGTGGCATCATAGGGTATTTTGACTAGAATGTAAAGTCTTTTCTGAGGAAGAAAAAGTCAGTTAATCATTTGCAAGTCCACTTCTCTGTATCAGTAGAAATTTGGGAACACTTGTGAATAAGCTCCCTCATAGAGGTGGTTTCCTCTAGAAGGATTGATTGTCAACAAACAAGGAACTATCCTTTGGAACTGCTCTTTGATTGTGATTCACCAATCAATTTAGCTAGAGCGAAATACTCCAGTCTTCAATAATGAGGTTCATTCTTCTATTGGTATAGTGCTGAAAGCTCGGGCTGAGGAAGATTTCTACATCTGATTTATAAAGTTGAAGGGATTGCCACAGAGCTTCTTCAATGTAGCTAAATTTTTTAGTTCCTTTTAGCCCATGTGAATTGCTGCACTATGTGCTTCTTAATATAATTACCAGTTATCATTTTTTTTTAAAAGGACATCGTAATCATTTTTAGAAAAAGTAGTTTGCCTGTACGATGTCCTTACACCTAAGTTTTGCCGGATAGCTGTTGACTTTTAAAAAATCCCTGCAAAGCAGTTGCTACAAGAAAGGATGAGCAAAAATTAATTCTTAGATATTGCACAAAACGTGCTTTTTTAAACTACATTAAAACCCTAGGTGGCTGTAAAAAACTAGTTTTATTGCAATCTTTCTTCTTCCTTCTATTCTTCTTTTCCATCTTTTTCACCTTGACACCTTCCTCCAATATCGCAAAAAATTATCCTTCTTATCCATTCTCCCTATTCTGTTCTTAGCAGGAGTCATTGGTAGAGAAGGTGGTGAACTCCAATGGCTTAAGGTTTCAAAGCACGATTTGTTTACTTATTCATAGGGTCCTTTGAATACATCCAATCTCTAATGAGTGTCAATATGGACCAAGTGGAAGAGAGCAGAATATATTCCAGGAGTCTAAGTCAAGGTAGAAAGAAGAGGCAATGCAAAGAAAAGGGGTTTGTGGGATGGAAGCAAAAAGGTGATTTTGTGCAAGTTCCTAAAGATGTAGGATATCACACATAAAGACAAAAAAATAATTCTACCAATGCTTTATCTTGTACAAAGTACAAACCACCATATCAGGAGTTTTTAAAAGTCAACAACTGCTAGACAAAAGTCAAGTCTAAAGACACCTCTGTGGGCAAAATCCCAAAAATATAAATATACATACATAGTAAACATAAATCAAAGAATATGTTGTCAACTTAATGCAAGTGAAAATCATTATTGTTGTCGATACAAAAAGTAAATCAAAAATGCCAAGGAGACGACATCAAATGAAAAATAAAGAAACAAAGGAAATAGGTAGCCACTTCCATTCTTTTCCAAGATAAAATGGAGGTATTTTTGAGGTGCTTGTATTTTTATTTTTATTTTTTTGGGGGGTGGGGGGGTGTGGGAGGAGGATGTTAAAAGAAAATCGCCTTTTAATTTCACTCTATTTCAAAAATGCTCTTTTCTTCTCTCTCTTAACAACAAATGTACTGTGAGAAAAGTGAAACTTTATGGTGGGCCCCACCTATACTGAAAATTGAATGGCTCAAATGCACGTACTCTTTTATGGGACGTGGCCGAGTTTTATTCTAATATGAGTTGGCCTAAAACATATATTTAAATTTTTCATTTGTTTTATACATCAGGGTCCACTTGCTCGAACATGTAAACATAGACGGTCCATTTCAACCAAATGTGTTCAATTTTGGAGTCCGTATTTTTAAGGACTGAAAAGGCACTGCCAAATAAAAGCCCCATTTACACTTTTCAGCTCATGGGTCAACTTAACATCATATTCAAACCCAGTTTTTACTCAGATCTAAGACTAATTATGTTCAAAAGAGAACTTCAGCTTTATTCACATCACATAAATCAAATTAAAATTGGTCTAAATATTGGACCCAAATGAGTCTTATTTTTATTGAAATAATTTGATTTTTGTTCATAATACAAAGTAAGGAGGCATTGCTAGGTAAAAGCCGCATTTACACTTTTCAATTGAAACAAAAAATTTGAAATTTTTTCTTTTAGAACAGGACCCAGTACAGCTTGTGGGGTTCAACCTAATAACCTCATATTCGAACCTGGGTTTTACTCAGTTCCAAGCCTAATTATATTCAAATGGGAACTTGATTTTTATTCACATCACAAAACAAAAATTAAATGGGTCTAAATATTGGATATAAATCTCTGAAGTCCGATTTTTATTGAAATCTAAATATGAGTTTAGTTTAGATCATGTAACCATTAAAAATATCAGCTCCATGATCTCGATGCTTTGGATTGAAATGGACTATCCGCATTTACATGTCCAAGAAGTGGGCCCTGATGTATAAACCACACTAACTTTTCTTTTCTTTTCTTTTTTGAAATGGCAATTTGTATTGAAAAAAAGCTTTACAGTATACAATAACTATACTGAGAAGCAGCTGGAAAAGATCCCCAAAAGACAACCACCACTCAAAAGGAAGGAGAACCC
Source organism: Umbellularia californica (assembly GCA_028538565.1). NCBI lineage: Eukaryota > Viridiplantae > Streptophyta > Magnoliopsida > Laurales > Lauraceae > Umbellularia > Umbellularia californica. The sequence goes on along the minus strand of JAPQWN010000004.1, from coordinate 57,555,056 downwards.
TACAAGGAGGCCAAGGGCCTCAAAGCAAAAGAGAGAAGAAAAGAACAAGATCATAGATCGATGGCTAAGCCCTTTGGAAGAAAGGAGACCCAAGAGGCAACACAAAACTTCATTTTGAGGATTAAGTCTTTTGTGTTGCCTCTTCTTGGGAGGAAGAGTACCCATCTCCTGTTTCTCTCTTTCCAAATTGTCTAGATGCAAGCAAAAAAAGAGAGGCGCCACATGCTCTTCCCTTTGGAGGTATTAATCAGACTGATCCACTCTTGGAATAGCTCAGGTAAGGATTCCGGAAGAACCCAATAGTAATTGAAATCCATTATAATCGAAGACCAAAGCTTTAGTCATCTTGCAATGAAGAGAGCTTTAGTCATCTTGCAACACAAACTTTTCTATTTATGTTTTTTTTTATATTGGAGTAAAATTTGGCCAAACTCACATAAGAGGAGGATATGCATTTGAGAAATTCAGATTTTCAATAGGCGGGGCCCTTATAGAGTTTCACTCATAAAGCATGAGTTAGAAACTCTACTCTTTTGAGCATTGGGTGAAGAAAAGGGGGCAATAGAGTGAAAAGAAAAGGGCAATCTCCTTTTTAATAATTCCAAAATAACTCTCACCTTTTATCTTGTAAAAGAAAGAAGTATAAACCAAGAAGCATCCTTTGTTTCTTCATTTTATATGTAGTGTCACCTCCCTAACACAACTCAAAGTAAACTACCCCTAAAAGCCCCTTGAACACTAAAGCCCTCCATAATAAAAATTAATGCCACTGAAATGAAATACACTTTTCATCCAAGCAGTTATGGATAGCAACTGGTTAAGTTAAGCAGGAAACCCGCCGACTCCTATTGGATGCGGGTTTGGTAATTATTTTTTTAGGTTCACGGTCCGTATGTATTTGTAGACACTAACCCGAGTTAGCTTTGGGGCAGGTTCGGGTTTTTGCGACCCCACCCCATTTATAACTACTTTACATATTTTTTTAATGGAGTAGTAATACATATACTATATTGTGCAATAGGTAGAGGACATTTGAAAACATTAAAGAGGGGTTGTGGGTTCAAATTCTCTTGTAGGCAAGAGAAAATATATAACTTGGTTTTTTATTATAATATTTTTAAATAAAAAATTTATAATATAAAAAACAACTTGATCCATACTTGGTCATGGAATGAGTTTGGTATCATAAATTTAAACCCGTCAGAGGAAGACTATGAGGAAAGGCATGTTTGAGTCGGGCTGGTTTGGATTTTAGCTTGACCCGTATCACACCTGCCCCCATTGCCATCCCTACATGCCATTGCTTTGGAGGAGTTGCCATTTAACCATTAACAATTCCAAAATGGCTCTTGAAAGCAACAAGATGTTTCCATAATTGTTCAAGCTTCAATTTCATTTGTATTCTTGCTTCTTAATGAACATAAGCATTTTCAGCAATCCTGTTTGGTCACAAAGGAGCCAATGATAGTACCTTACGCCCCAATGATGGAAACTCACACCTGTCTTTCATTAATCATTTCTTGTCTCTCCCAACACCAAGGTCTCTCAATTACTCGAGATTTATGTCATGTTTAGAATTCCGTCTTTGCTAACCAATGCCCACTTTGCCAACCTCACCTAAAAGTCCGAATTCTTAGTCATAATGGGTAGACTATTCATGATTGCCAAAAAACCAACCATACCTCTCTTTTTAACTCAACCTTAGCATCTGCTTGATAGCAAGAATTTGCAACCTCTTGACTAAAGAAATCAAAATGCCCTCAAACTCCTCTTAGAAATTCAATTAATGAAATTCCTAAATGATAATCTTCAAAAAAAAAAGCATTTGGAATTCCAGATTTCAGAGCATTCCAAAGGCTATTTTGGGCACTCCACTCTAGCTGATTTTGAAATTTCATCCATAAAAGTAGAAAATCTGGAGTACTCAAGTGACAAAATCTGACAAGCATTTAGAATTCTCGGACGACCCAAATTCCACTCATTTTTCTCTTATTAAACAAACCCTTAAAACTACTATCAGAAGAATCCTCCATTGAGGTTGAACACATCCATAAACAGACCACTCCTCTTGCTTAACAAATTCTCCACCAATCTCACAAAATACCAATTCAATGCTGCACAAATTTTAGCAAGCAAAAGAAAACCAATGAGGTCATGTATGCCAACTCGTTCACATTCCTACACATTATAAAAATGTTTCACATGCAATGGACACAACTCATGTTTATAAAGGTAATTGACGATCAAGATCTTGTTGGTAAAAGTCGTCCAACAAAAGGCCTCCATTAAAAAGACTGTCACAAACTAGAAAACTAAGAGAAGCTTCGCCCACACAGTACACTCCTTTCTTCTTCTTCTTTTCATTTCAAAGAAAGAAAGCGCCCCCAATTGTATAATATGAATAGGTTGAAAAGTTTCCCAAAACACTCTCATTCCAAATTTTTTACTCTACAGCCCTTGCAAAGGTATATATCATTAAGACCCGACAAATTTCCAAACTCTTCCAATTAGATCTTGATAGGACCCCTCCTAAAGACTAGATTTCATACAAATGTCCCACCCAAAGCTCACAACAATTAAAAAGCAATGACTCCCATTATAAAGACATTCATTACAAACTAAGGTAGTTTTTACTCCAAAAGAACATGCACTTATGGATGGTAACATGATCGGTTAGGTATAGGTAGAGCCAAACCTAGAACCACCCCAACTCACACTTGCCCTACCCTGTATCTAACCCAACCTATTACAGGTTGATGATTTGTGCTACCAAACCTGCCATAGGCCAGTTCTAATACTAGAAACCTTTTATTTTAAAATATTAGTAAAAAATATATATTGAAAATGTATATTTTCTCTTGCATGTAGGAGAATTTGAACCCCATGATTGCTTGATCAAAGCCTTTAAATATCCTCCACCAACAGCACTACACAAGGTATGGATACCATGGTCCATTAAAAAAAATGTGTAAAATAGTTATAAACAAGATGGAGCGCTAAAACTCAAACCTGCCTTGAACCCTACTCAGATCAAAATCTATAAATCCATAACCACCACGAACACCAAAAAGAAAACCAGTTCTAAACTTGCACCCTAATAGGAGCGAATTGGGGAAGGTCAACTGTCCAACGTGACTAGTTGCCACCCCTACATGCAACCCAACCCAAAAATCCTCATCCCAACAACCAATATAGATTCTTCCAAAAGATAACTATCACCAAACCCACCTCAAGTGTAACTCCCTCAAACAATTTGCCACACAGCTCAAAGTTCATGAACTTAAAAGTCATCTTCTATACCTGAATATTCTATACTTATTTACTCAAATGAACCCTTATTCCGAACTCCATTTTTTTGGGAACCTATGATTATTCCAATCACCAAGCCACCCTCGTCCTTTGATTTTACCACCTCACCCCATTTTTAAAATGGAACACCACCCCCCCCCCCCCCCCCCCCCCCCCCAAACCCAAAAAAAAAAAAAGAGACTTTCTCTAGATTTTCTGCTCTGAGTGATGGGATTTTGAAAAGAAGGAAGATTGAAGGTTCGCCAACATCCATCTGAAAAATTAACCTTCCCTACAGAACAAAAAAAGAATTTTGACTTCTAAGAAACCAACTTGCACTAATGTTTTTCTAACCACAAGACACATCGACTCAAAGATGGGCACCGAAACCAAGTGGAAGGACAACGTGGAGCCAAAGCAACTTTCCGTTCCATACATGACACAGTAGACAAAAGATAAAAAGGAATCTCCCCTTCTAGACCCACTCCAGCCATCATGCTCCTACTTAGGTTCACTAAATGCCCCAAAATCACTTCAAATCACCATAAAAGGAAACTCTGCAAACCCCAGATTTTGATCTATGATGTGTCACAAAAGATAATGACAGTGCGGACTAATTGAAGGTGAGGTAATCGATGACCATCCTCACTACCATAAAAGCTCAAAAGACATAGCAAGCCTCTACTCTTTCCAATAACCTTACAAGGTCTTCAAAAATCATGAGCCCACTTTGGTGATGTCCTCTTAAATTCCTGAACGTGGTTGCAAAACCATTGAAAAGCACAAAAACGAAAGAGGGGAGGATAGACGCCCTCTGATGGCATCCTCTTGACCACTCGAATGCTGTGGTTGGACAACTATACACAAGCCCGAGAAGGGAAGGTATTGAAATACACCCCCAAAATCCACTTGTTTGCACTTCATCACAAGGTCTATTTTCCAAAGGATGCATTTCACAAATCCTACTCAACATGATTCACCTTCTACATACCAACATCAACTATGATGCCCAGTTTCTTTAGCAATAAGAATCACATCCAAGACCTTACACCATTATCAATTCAATAGTAATCCCCAATACATCATTAGACCTGTTAGTTAAGACTTTGAGATAACTGTATAAACACTCTGCATAAGAATCATTGGCTTAAATCATTAATTTCCACCACAACTTGCACTTAGGGAATGAGAAATGTGTACGTCGCTTTCATTTCCTTGTTTAGATTCCCCCTCCCCTCTCTTGAAACTCATCAAATGTCAAAAAGAAGAATAAAGTGCGAGCTTCATCCAATTTCGTTCATGAGTACAGAACCCAAAATGAGTGCGAATGGAGATATAAGCCATTCCAATTGGCTGACACCTTCTGCTGAGAGAGGCAACAAAGTGGAAAGATTTTGACGGTGGTGATAACCATGCGCTTGATCATGATGCTATCAATTCAGTCGTTCACAATCAACATGTACTGTTATTTATCAACTAGTAGCTCCAAGTACAAGCTGCACATATCATGACTTTAAACGAGAGTGAAAGTGAGTATCCAAAGTAACTGACCAAGGGGGCCACTCTAGTTAGAAAATTAATGGAACCAAGTTAAAAAAACATCATCCAATGCTCCTGGGTACCAGCAGATATAGAATCTTCGTTCAACAACAAACCTCTGCATGAAAAAACCAAGTACCGTAATTTCATTATCCATACAAATCATCTCAGAAGAACTATATGATGCACAGTCAACTGTTTCATTCCCCCCCATCAACTTAATAGACATCAATTACGCAGTCAGCACGAACTGATCAGTGTGACTCTTGGGTTGCAATCCACCAACATCGATCCCGCTACATTCACATGGACTTGGATTTACTAAGACCAATATTTCGGTGGGTTTGATCTCGCAATTCTATATAGCTGATCAACAAATCACTGATACTGGCCCATTGCCCATCATTTCAATGGATACAGATCAGACGGTTAAGATCGCCCATCAGGTAGACATCATGCTAATCAATCCACTACGGTAGATTAAAATGTATGAAAAATTCATTTAGGAGAGTGGTCTCCTCAACTCACAATTGTAAAAAAACATACAACCAATCTCTAACAAGAAGAACCACCAGTTCTAACCCACCAAATAAAACCCAAAGAAACAACGAAATTCAGATAGCAATCAGAGAGAGGGAAAAAAAAAAAGCCAAACAAACAGATAAAAGCAGTGATTTTTACAGACCTTGTCGGGAGAAACGGAAGGATACACATAGACTTCGCCATTAAACGAGAGCGTGAGCTGATTCATGCTCCGAAACCGCAACGGGACCGCGAGATTCGGATCGGGAACCGTCTCTCCATCGATCGGAATCTCGTCTTCTTCCTCGTCCTCTTCCTCATCATCTTCTTCTTCTTCGTCTTCGTCTCCGTCTCCGTCTCCGTCCATCATCTCGTCGCCCGCGCCGTCCTCGAGCACGTCTCCGTCGTACTGCGAGTCCGACGGGTCTCCGGCGTCCCCGTCGTTGTTGATCTGGTCGGACACGTGGACGTGGCCATCTTCATCCACGTACATCGGCGGCCGTGAATTCAACGGCTTAGGATTGAGGCTCGTGTGGGACATCATCCCCAAACCCTAACCCCCCTAATCGACCTCTTCTCAGATCGAAGAACCGCAGAGAGACAGAGAAGAAGAAGAAGAAGATCGGACGGTAGGGGACAAAAGACCACCCCTCGAACGGTCCAGATTCACGTCCCGTGCCACTGATTCCCCATATCAGAGCCTCTGTGGAGCTGCTGCAGAAGGCTTTCGTGAGGTAGAAGAAGAAGAAGAAGGCGAGAGGAGGAGGAGATGGATGCATCACATCAAGATCGATTGGGATTTATGATGATGCTCTGGCAGGGGTGGTGGATGCTCGCATCCGCCGTACACGTGGCAGGGGGCAGCTCGATCCTGACCATCGGGTTGTGGGGCCCACTAGAGATGAGGGGGCAGGGGTGAGAAAAATCAGACCCATCCGACTGTTGTAACCGTTGGATGTGGGTGGCCGGCCGAATAACGAAAGGGGCATGTGGTTACTGGCTAATTACAGGAGTGCCATCGGACCTGATGACTGATGATGAAAGCGTTCGATGTCATCGAGGGTGGGATGAGAGGACGGGAACCCTCGGTACTTTTTAAAGGGACGGGGATTTCAGAGACCACAAGATCTGTCCAAATCAACGGTTGGGATTGAATTTTGATGGACACGGTCCTTCCTTCCTTCCTCCTTCCTGGTTCATCCTCGGCCCGAGCATTTTGAGTATTTTGTCCTCGGATCAAGGATGTTTAGATGTGGGGGGAGATGGGTTTTGTGATCTGAGCCATTCATCCGGCACGATCCATCGTCCACATCTGACGGCTAGATTTGATTGGCTAAGAGATTATTCAGTGGTTATGATCTTTCCATCTGGGTTTTGGCGCGGTGCAACGATGGATGGATGGACCGGATCAATGGGATCTAGAGGTTTGAAAGGTTGGACCCCGTGTGTTTAAGGTCAATGCACATCACATTGCCTCTCTCTCTCTCTCTGTGGATGATTGGTGGATGAGTTTCACGTTAGGTAAGACTGGCATCTTCAACACAAATAAGCTTGGTCTCGAGTGGCTGATCTTCCAGTGGGGCCCCCCATTAAGGGGGCATAGCTTGAAAGTCACATTGATTTGATGACATAACCACCCAATTGAAGGATGCAAATTATTCCTTCTCTTTGGGCAAGATTTCCTGCCAGTTTTTCCCTTTTTTTTTTTTTTTTTTGTTTTCCTTTCTGTTTGGTGAATGATCAAAACAGAGCAGATTGGACAAGAAAAGCAGCCCGACCCATTTTGTGGGGCCCACCGTAATTACGTCGTAGATGGCCCAAGTTTTGATTTTGATCGGATATCCTTAACCATTGAATTGAAAAATGCAAAATGAAGAGTTCATGGGTCAAATTGTTCACCACATTTGGGCCTTCAGATGGGAAATTATGTTCATTGAGTGAAGCTAATCCTTTAACTATGCATTAGGGGGGGTTTTTTTTTTCTTTTTTCCTTCCTAATTGAAGGGTAATGATCATTCTATGGCATCCATGTCAGCATATGTCCCACCATATAAACATTAAGATCACAAAATTGACTGGACCACAACATGAAATGAGCACATCAGGATACTAAAAGGCATCCTGATGCACCAATGGTCAACACTCAATGATTCCTTTTATGATGTTACCACCCATTATCATTTCACTCATATGGCTAAGATGATCTTGCAGGAGTGATCCTTAAGTAAACAATCCAACCATTTCTTCAGGATCACTAACCCCATCAAATTAAAAGGTGTATGGGTGTGTACAAAATCCGCTCCGTTGATCCTCTAGATCACATGATTGAATCCCCTAAATCCCAAAAGATTTATCAATTGGACAAAACCTACCCCTTCAAGGGGACAATTATTTTATGGAACACAAAAAATGGGGTGGTTAATAAAACTAATCATGGGTCTAATCCAAAGGTTTGGACTGTCAATCTATTGGGATTTTTGGGCCATGTGAATGGATAGTGTGGGGCCATGAAATTGAACATGCTTTTAAAGTAGTCTCTCATTCACAACCAATAAAAAAGACCATGTAAATCTGATGAGTAAACTGACCAATGGCGTGGCAAATAGCACATTGACCGATAGACATGCAAAATGAATGGTGGGTTAGTGCGGTTCTTTAAAGATATGTTTGGGTCCAAGTGCCATTTCATAAAACTGACGCGTGGGATATGTGCAGTTTCAATCGAGGTTAACTAAACCAATAGAAATTGAGATTGATCAGATGTTGCAGATGATTCAATTGGTGGTCAGCAAATGAATGATTAGGAAAAGAAATTGAGGTTATTAGGTCAAGCCTCCATGTTCAAAATGGGTGAGAAGTCAGTTTGTTTGCAATTTGGACCATCCAAACAGCAGCTGCATCTTTCTGGGGTGAAGCCACCCTGCTTCTTTCCACAAATGGACCCAATTTGGAAGCTTGGGTCTGCATGGGTTGGGGTGGAAATTGGTCAGGTCGGCATGCATGGGTTGGAGCGTCAACCTGGATCTTTGATGAGGAGGCCTGGTCAGCCAAAGCAAACAATAGCTACAACGGCTTTTTTTCTCGTACTTAAGACCAAGGATAGAGTAGGGCCTGATTTTGAAATGCTTACAATCTTTAGGACCTGGCCTAGGGCTTGACCAAGCCCGGCCGGCCCGCTGTTAATATTAGATATAAGATATAATATATCTATATGGAAATGCCTTTGCCAATGAATGGTGATGTTGTCTTTACCAAAAAAAAGAATGAATGAATGGTGATGTTGTATTATGCTCTATCCAAACATTGGCATCTAGAGTGCCTCAATTTCTAACTTTCAAAGTGGGCTCTTGGAATGGTGATGAGTAGTGATGTTGTGCTACATTTGCAATATTGGTTACTAGACAGCTATAAACCACTTTAAGTAAAGTACACTTCAAATGGACTCAGGATGTGCTTGTAACAATAGCATTTACCATAGATAACATTTACCGGATAAAACTAGATAATTTTCCTTTGGGCAATATGAATTTCAAAGATTGTGTTGTGTAGCTTTTTTCAACATTTATGTGGTTTAAAGAAAAGATGCAATTGTTAATTGTTGGCACTTAACGATCCGCTTCACATTACATTCTACTTCCAATCTTTTATTTTTTTTTCTTTCTTTTTAGGTTGAGTTCTAAGTAATCACTTTGATATCTAACCAATGGAGTTTTTGTGTTAACTCAAAATAATAATAATAATAATAATAATAATTTTCTTTAGGCTTAGTCCCTTCGGGGTAGTATAAGGATCTAGGTATGTAGGTCTGCATTAAGCATTGACGGCTTTCAATTGACCTAAACCCATCCTATATATGTCAAGATAAGGGCTTACCCCAGCCCTTCTCCAGTCCTATACTTTGACAACCCTAATAATGATGTAGATGGAGTTATGACTTTCCTAAGATTTGAATTGTTAGGTAATGGACGGTCTTCATTTCCCCTCTTCCCATACTCAGCTTTCATGGGAGGTTCTTTATGGTCATTTTGGTATATTCACCTTTGGTCTTTATTTTTAACCAATATCAACATGAATTGCATGTCTTTGATGCAAATCGATATAACATTAAACTGTATTTATCGTAAATGATGACCATAAGTAACTCCATTTGTGAATCTTCTTGTAGGAAGACATAGGAACCTTGAGGTGAAAGCTTCTAAATCCTATATTTAAGTCTAGAAAAGTCAACTCAAACTGACTAACAAGGATAGAACTAGGTGGGAACATGACCCCTCCATAAAATTTGAGAAATTCCCTAAAAGTGATGAGAAGTTGGCCTTTTGTACCTACACCCTCACCCAATTAATTATTTTTTTTTCACGTAATGGCCCCCCCCAAGAAGTTTCTTTTCACATAGTAGCCCCTCAAGGAAAACAATTTCCGTTCTATGGCTGCTCACTAATGGCATCTTGATTGGTGAAAGATTACTAACTTAATGAGCAAGGTTGGATCAAAGTTCAAGGTAGTTATATTGGTCAAATAGAAAGCATGGATCCAACTCAAAACCCACTCATTTATGAGATAAGCTAGCAATGCTAAACTGATGTCATTCGAAAATAAGGTTCAACCAAAATCACGAACTTTGTTCGAGTTAGGACTCACCTCCCTTCAATTAAATACCAAATATAAGGATGTAAATGGGTGGGATTTAAGGGGAAATCATAGGGCTTTTGGATCCAAATTTAGATTCCTTTTCTAATAAAATGTGATCCATCTCCAAGTCCGGATCCATCCGGACCATCTATGTGATACTAATGTGCCAACAACTCTCAATTATGATTGTGAGTGCACGATGGAGTTGAATTTATAGCAGGTGGCCTCAAGTGGTCCGGTATAAGACATATGCACCCAAAGTTCGAGCAAATTGTATTTAGCTTAATTGTAGTCCAACTCGTGGAACCCACTTCAATGCCTATTTATAAATGAGAGTGGGCACATGGAATGGAAAGCTTTCCTTATGGATAAGGGTCAACCAAAACTCAACCCCATCAAATCATCCTACCCCTTAAGTTAATAGCCTTAAAGAATCAATAGTCTTTTACCCATATATTTATTTGAGACTCAATCCAACGGTGGGTAAAAATCTCATGAGAGTGAAATCAGTCCCGATGCCAGACGATTGGGTGGGGGGGGTGGGGTGGGGTGGGGTGGGGTGGGGGTGGAAAAAATCTCATGAGAGTGAAATCAGTCCCGATGCCAAACGATTTGGGGGGGGGAGGGTGGAAAAGGCATGCAATGATCAGAGCTGGGCCCCAATCAGGCCCACAGGGCTTGACTCCATTTACTGTTGCAGGGAGCAGTCAGGAGAGTATGGCTAATGTTGAAATTGTGTTTGATGCAAGACGCACATGGGAACCCGGATTTGAAGAATATCTTTGGGAGGCCCCATCAGTACATGCACCCATCCTTACTCAAAACCCAACAGGTGGGTCCCAGTACTTCTCCTGCCCCACCACCCTTGATTACCTACCTTGATAGTGTGGCTGCTGCACTCATTAGAGAGGGCCACACCAACACATGTTCTTTGAATGTGGACTCTTGTGAACAATTGTTTATAATCCCCCCACCACCCACTACTGCTATTTTTAACCATTCATTTGCTAATTCAAAGTGTGGCCCACCCAAATGAGTGAGGTTTACTTATTCCAGTGTCTGACCCCATACGCTACACTTCTTGCATTATGTACAGCTCGGATTCACCAATTTTTGTCGTCTTGACATGTGTGGTGTCGCACGTATGTATAACTAGCAGCAAACTTTAGAATTTGGATATCCAATCGTACGACTATCAATTAGAGTCAACCGGTCGCGAATTCAAATTTTAAGAGGAACGGCTCGGCACTAAAAATAATACCGTATTCGACTTTAGGAGAAGTATTGAGGAGTGAGCTCCCCACCATCTCAGATCAGTCTTCAATATCGTGCTAATAGGTCCTCTATATTCCTTAAAAAATAGTGTTAAATCCCACCAGATTCCTTAATCGAAATTAACAAGTCTAGTTGGGGTTGCATTGCATGGGCAGGTCATAGAAATAGTTTCACCTCAGTCAGATCATTTTGGCAGGGCCAAATGGCAGTAATAGACTCATCATAGATAGATCTAACCCATTTGTGATTGTTACAAATGATATTTTCAGTGGTTCTGGTCCACTCACTAGAACAGTATTTACAATGACAAGCATGGATAGTTGTGTGATTGTGAGTGATCAATACGGTTAATATTGTGGTCGGCCATCACAAGAATGAAAGACATCTCATAAGGCTATTTGCTGGACTCCACTTGTCCACTGATTCACTGTGATTGAGAGCATCAGCCACTCATTAATGGGGAAGGGGCCTACCTTTTATATCCAAAGTTAGAGATGTGCTCATGCCATCCCGAGCCGAGCCTAGCCTAGCCTGGCCGGCTGGCCTACATTGGACATTTGGACTGGAATCAGGCTGTGTTTTAGGCTAGTGGGATGGACCTTGTCCTATTTAATCTAGTCCAATAGTAAAATTGACTGGGCTTCTGAATCAACATATTTAGCACCAATGAGTATATAAACTTTGCAAGTGGGATGAAGTATGAGGTCATTCCTAGTACCACAGACTCTCTTTGGGCATGAATTAGGCCCTTAACTAAATGGGCCAGGCTTGGAAAGACCTCAGAATAGTCTGACCCAAGTTATGAACATATCTATTCAGAACATGCTTGGATGGCGTTTAGCAATAGGGTGCATTCGTGTGGTGAGAGGATTCTAAAGGAAATTGTTGTTTCTGTTTTCCCTTGCAGCCCACGTACTCTTGTGTTGTTTGGTGCAACACTCTCCCATGGAAACAAAAATAAAGGCACATTTGTGTAGCTTCACTGAAAATGGTTAGAAACACTATTCCGCGGATTTGTTGAAAGTCTGCATTGCTTTTGATGCTTGCCTTTGGGGAAGACATTCATACTAAACAATGGAAAAAATATTGCAAAAAAATCTCTTGATCTTCCTTTTTGTTTTTACAGAAAAAAAGGTTGCACGAAAGTGCACAAAGAGTGACATGTATAAGTGCACAAACAGTGACATGTATAAGCTCAACTGGCCCTCACCCATGTATTGATTGCATTGAAAATGTAAGCCATAGGCCCATAACACAATTTGATAGCTAATGACTTCATTCGGTGCGCAATTTACAATAGACGAGAGAAATCTAATCTTTACTTTCCTAAACTAGGAAATCTTAACTCTTTCCAAAAAAACAGTAAGATTAAAATATATTTTTTTTAAAAGTTAAATATTTTTATCTACGGTTCCCTTCCTCTAGAGAATTTTATATAATATAAGAATATTTCAAAACATTCTCCACATCTCGCCCTTCGTTCGCCATTTTTCCTCCTCTCTGAGCGGAGGAAAAGTGGCAATACAACTTTACCACTGCTGTAAGAGGCGGTAAAGCCTCATTTGCCACTTTTCCACCTCCCTAAGAGGAGGAAACGTTGCATTGCAGCTTTACCGCTGTTATAAAGGATGGTAAAGTGTCAGTTGTCACTTTTCCTCCTCTCGGAGAGGAGGAAATCTTGCACTAGAACACTCACGATGCTTACACCGATTTTTTCCCTTTTTGTTTTTCTTTTTCTATATCTTGATTTGGTCACGGGTAGGGGCATAAGTCCAAACAATATATAAATGATGGCCATATATAATTAACTTTTAAATGGAATAATATTAAATCACAACAAATACACAATATATTGCTTGTTTGGTAAATTTACTTTACTTGTGAAGTGAAGTTAATTGTTAATATAAGAGATAAAAGAAGTAAATGTTTGGTAAACCAAAAGGTGAGAGACCAGTTTTTTGAGATTCTCATTTAGAATGAAGAGTTTTTTAAATTTATAAGGGTGCTCGTGGATCGAACATGGGTCGGGCTCGGGCTTCATCATTTCCATGCGAGGCTAGGCTCTGGCTAGCAACTTCAGGCCCGACTGAAACTTTGGCCAGGCTTAGGCTTCTAGTTTAGAAATCGGGCCACTTTGGGCATTCATCAGCCAAGCCCAGCGTGGTCCATGAAATCACCCCACCCCCCCACCCCCCCCCCCCCCCCTTTTTTTTTTTTTTTTCCATTCATAGGTTTGAGAATATATCTTTTTAGATTTGTTTTTGTTAAAAGCATGAGGTGATTCTTGAAATTTACTATCTTTTGATTTGACCCGCTCTCCTTTTATTTTCTCTTGAACTAACCCTTCATTTTACTTCATTGGTAAAGTAAGTTTACTAAATATGAAGTAGATAGAGAGTGAGAAGTGAACAAATATGGTGGTGTCCACTCGTGATTAAGTCCTACGGTAAAAAATCAATATCATCTGGGTTTTTATAATATGTGAGAGAGACCGGTTTCCAATTCAATCTTAAAGCTGATTTTTTATTCAATTTCGACTATCTTCCTTATTTTGACTGTCTTAACGACGGATAAAGAGTTTTGCATCCGAAATGGGTGATACATGGAACCCTCTTTCCTATTTTAACTCTCTTAGTGATCAAAGAACTTTTACTGAAATAGTCTAAGGAGAAAATCCATAAATGTCCCTCGTAGTTGGGTAACTCCGCCACATCTAGAGTTACAAACGGGTATCCGACTCTCCAATTACTCGGAAGTTCGGAACTGCAATACTCCGGGTTTCAAACCTATTTTAGGTTCTGATTCAAGAACGGGTCGGGGTTCGGAACCTAATTTTGGTTCCGACTAATAAATGGGTCCGGTTCCAGGTCCAATTAGGTTCCGACACGTGAACTCGGGACCCATATGAGCCTTTATATTACAAATAGTACCTCAAAATCAGCTTTTTTGGGGACATTTTTAGGTATAATACGTGATGTAGTAGACGTGATGCATCGTGAAAAGTTGAATAATTTGCTTATTTTAATAAAAAAGAAGAATAAAGGGAAACTAGAATCGATTTTGGAACTAAATTCCAGTCCTCGAGGTGAACCCGGTTCCGAAATCGGATCTAGATTTTCCTATCGGAATCGGGTCTAGAACCAACGAAACAGGTTGCGAATCAAAACCAGAGCCATTATTTAGAAACGGGTCCGGGTCCTGTATGGCTCCAATCTAGAGACGTCCCGTTTGCAACCCTATCCACATCTCTTTATTTGAGACGATGGCGAACCTAGGAATTTTATTTGGGCAGGGCTAAAATTTTCAAGACTTTGCTGAACCTTTTCCCACATCAACAAATGGTGAAAAAGAAGATTCGTTGCACTCCAGAAAAAAGGATGAGGTGATTTTTGAAATTTACTATCTTTTGATTTGACCAGCTCCCCTTTTATTTTCTCTTGAACTAACCCTTCACTTTACTTCACTGGGTTTTTGTGGCGGTGTTGACCGTAATGGTGGTGATGATGGTGTAGTGATAGTGGCATTGGTGGTGGTGGTGGTGACAATGATTTTATTGCCGATGGTGCCATGATGGTGATGAAGATGATTGTGGTTTAATGAGTAACAGAAGGAGTGATGATGAAGACGATGATATCGCTAATGGTGCCATAGAAGTGATGAAGATGATGGTGGTTTAACGAGTAGCTAAAGAAGTGACGATGATAATGATGACGACGAAGGTGGTAGTGATAGCAATGTTGAAAAAGTCATGACTTGGACTTGACTTGTCCAATGCAAGAAAAAATTGACTTAGATAAAGTCAGCATAGTGACCACAGAGAGTCATTTTTTAAAATATCAAAGAATAAACTGAATGCATTAAAAATAAACACAATTTGCATGCATTCATGATAATCAATAAATTTATATATGCAATAAAATTACTTATAAGGAAAATAAAAGAAGAAAATCTTGCATATTACATAATTTTTTAATCCAATTATCAAATGTAAGAGATTAAATATAGGTTTCAAATTATATTTGAATTTTTAATTGCTGACTCCAAACCTCAAGGATAATTACTTAAAGATAAATATTAATTATTCAAAATTAGATCTACCTATTAAATGGTTTAAAATACAAATAATTTTCAAAACGAGGCAACTCTTGTAAGATCCCGAACCTTAATTATTGTGATTAATATTAATTAATTATACTTAGTAGTTAATTACATGTGTTTAGTTCTTAGTCGAGTGGTTTGAAGGGCTAGAAACGTGTTTGTATAGTTTCAGAAAATTTCAAGAGGTTTCGCACAAAGTCCGGTACTTTGTAAGGTCTAATTCGGATTTTGAAAAAATCAAGGGTGTTTTGAAATTTCGGGAACATCACCGTTTTGAGTTCAGAAGCTAGGTCTCAACATGCCTAGCAACATTCGTGTTTAGCTCGTGTTCATTCAAAGTTCCAAACACCCACTTTCCACCTTATTACACTTTCTAGTAGTATTTTTGTATTTCTTAAAATTAGGAATTTTGCAGACAATCTCAAAAATTTCTCATTTTGGTTCATTAGATAGATGTTTTGATTTCTAGCAACTTTTGTTCTTTGGTCGAATCCATCCGAGGTCCGAAAGACTATTAGTTCCTGGTTGAAAGTTAGTCACCTAAGTGAGGGGCATACTTGTGATTTTTTTCAATTCCCATTATATAAAAACCAAGAGCTACTAATGCCACATCTCAGACTTCTCAATGCACAATCCTTCTCTCTGCACACCCCTTCTCTCTACACACCCCAAATAAGTCAAAAGATTCATAGAATTCCCCACCCCTCCCCTTCCTATCCATGCCGCATCCACCCGCCGCCCTCTCCCTTTCTCTCCTTCTCCCGGTCTCATTTTCCCTGTCTCTCTCCCTCTTCCTGCCTAGTGCCCTCTGCTCAACGCCCTACCCGCCACCCTCTCTCCCTCTCCCTGCTCGCTCCGCCTCCCTCTATCCCTCTTCCTCTTTCTCTTTTTGTCTCCCTCTCCCTCTCCCTGTTTCTCTACCCCTCCGATGGTACTGCCAGAGGAGGCGGTGGTGGCCGAGCTGGGGTGGGGGTGGGTGAGTATAGATAAACTAGGTGAGATATGAAAATACGAGTCATTTTGGTAATTTCACACATGGGTTTATTGATATTAAACTGTGCTTCAAATAAGGAGAGTTGTTATTGTCACAGCTCGAGTTACTCATTCCACTTCCCTTCTCTGCACACACCTAGGATTGTTGTAGAATTTCTCTAGGCCCATCACCCTTTTCTCAATCTGCCCAAACACCACACAATCCTTGTAAATTTCTTGCTAGGTACCTCCACCTAGTTTTGTTTTCAAAAGCAAAATTCCCATCTATGAATTATGATTGATCTAAACTTTTACACACTTAACCTGGATTGAACCGTATAAAAAAGAAAGGCACTTTTTAAAACAACTTCCAAACATTTAGACACCCTGAATTCAAAAGGTTAGTATCTGATTAAAGTGATCTTTGGCCAACCATGCCCCCTTGGATACACCCTCAAAGTACACACAGACTTAGGAATCAAACCCAAGTATCCATTTACCATTCTGGGACCCAAACTCCCACAACAAAAAAAGGATTAAATATAATTAGATAAAAACAATAATAATACACAGATGCTACTAAAGAGCATCTATAATGCCTGTATAGAATTGCACCCCAGTCATATTCAACCAATAAATCCCCTCTACAAACTCACCTGCAGTAAACCTGGTTGCCTCTGCCACCTCACTCAATACGTGGAATCCCTGCCAGTTCACCCTCTCCGCCACGTCAGCCCCAGGCCCACGGTTCTCGAACTCCGCAAAGTAGACCGTTTGCTCCAGGCCCACATCACCAGGGCCTGAGGCCCACCCCTCTGGCCTCACCAGGTCCCCTATGGTGGACTGCATGACCACAGTCCTTGAGTGCTCCTTCACCGGCCTTCCCAAGTAGGTCGCCACATCACCTCTGGCCGGAATTAGGTCATCGTTGGCGGAGATGGTGCAGTTCTGAAAGATGATTCCAGTGGTTTGGTGCCGGTCCAGGCGGGTCTGGGCCGTGATTATGTTCTCCTGGCCCGGTTGCGGCTTCTTAACCATGATCTCGCAGTTTTGGAAGATGGCGGCGGCACCACCAGAGATTATGTCGATGCTGCCGGAGATGGTGCAGCTGCGGTAGAATTGGCGTTGAGCGTGGGCGTGGAGAGTGTTCTGGTAGCCGTTGATGTGGCATTTGTGGAAGACGGCCAGATCGGATTCGACCTGAAGAGCGACTGCCTGGGCTTTTTCGGGCCCAGCCGTGTTCTCAAAGCCCATGTCCCTGGCCATGAATGCCACTCCAGATACAGCTACAAATTAAAGCAGTTCAGGTTCAGATCAGACCTGCCCGAACCCGAATTATTAATTGAGAGAGACCCATAACTGAAATAGGGCCTATACTCCTAACCCAAATATAAATTAGACAACCCAAATAAAGGGACTGGACAGCAGAACTGGACCAAAATCAAGACCCGGACACTTTATACATATGTAATGATTGACATGAGGGAAGTTATAATTTGGAAAGCACCCTAAGAAGCCCTTAAATTGGAAATTCACACAATTTTCACTTTTCACATTCTTTCATAGACGAGAAATGATCGTATGTAGATGTTTCCATGGGAGTTATCACGAGGCTGAATTGCATTGAGCCATGTACAATCATGTCTCTCTTTGATTCAAGTCATTCACATCATAGGGGGATATTCATATGCATCCATCCCTCACCATTTTTGGTGAGGGACACCCCTTTTAGGGGTGTTTCAAGTACAAGAGGGAGGTACAAAGTACCCCTCTTGTACTTCTCTTGTACTTAAAACACACCCAAAATGGGTGTCCCTCACCAAAAATGGTGAGGGATGGATGCATATGAAAACCTCCCCACATCATATATGTGAAAAATGAGTGATATAAATTTCTTGGATTATCAATGTATAGAAAACCAATAAAAGGTCATCATCTAGTGTGGTCCCAACAAAACAAGCCGTGGGAGAGTCGAGTCCAGACTATACTGAAAACAGACCTAACGTTTGATAATTATAGGTCTAAGCGTGCACATTACTCAAGTCAATAAAATTTGTTATGTATTACTTTGACCATTTTTTTTTTTTTTTTTTGCTATTGGAGGGTTCCCAACATCCGGACCCAAAGGGAAGCTAGGAAAACTCTCCTACAACCACAATGTGACAGTGTAGTTTCGAACCTACAATCTTCGAAACCAAACTGTAAACCAAGACTACTTGAGCTACGCTGCCTGGAGAAGTATGCATGCATGCAAGAGTACGTACCAAAGGTGGCGGTTTGATAAACTGTAAAACCATCCTTAAACCCTCTGCTGCCGGTCACCACTGTCCTGTTGGCACCATCTCCATACATAGTCACATACTTCATCTCCCAAGTCACCCTCACACTCTCCTCATAAACCCCTTCCTTCACATAAATTACAAATCTACCCTCCCTCCCCTTCCTCGCCACCTCCAGCGCCGCCGCGATCGTCCTGAGATCCCCCGACCCGTCCTTCGCCACCACCACGTCCGCCTCCCCCCTCGCCGGCCGCCACACCATCCTCTCCCCGTCCACCACCTCCCCCATTAGCTTCCTCATCCTCCTCCTCCTCCTCTCCGCCGTCGCGGGGAACTCCGACATCAGCGCCAGATTGTTCCTCGTCTCCAGCGTCGCGTTCCACAGCACCGCCCTGATCTCCGCCGTCCCCGCCCCCACTCCGCCGAACCCGTCGCTGCACGTCTGCTCGAACGCCACCGCCGCGCTCAGCCCCGAAAGCACGTTGCTCAGGGCGCACGGCATGCTGCCGGACGTCGCCGCGTCCATCCCGGCGTACGACGCGTTCAGCTCCGCCGCGGCGTATGTTAGCAGCTGCTCGCAGTCCTCCGCCGCCTTCTGCGAGCGATCGTCGAGCTTTTTCTCTACGATCCGCTTCGTGAGCCTGTAGACCGACCCGACGGTCTCGATGTTGGCTGCGACGGAGGAGAGGAGGAGCGATTTCGGATCGGTTCTGGATCCGCTCGGATCGCGTTCGGTGTAGTTGGTGAGCCTCGAGATGCAGACGTTAGGGAAGTCGGTGAGCTGGCAGAAGACTTGGATCTTAGCGGCCTGAATGTCGGCCTGGTCGTCCGAGCTCGGGCGGCCAATGAAGAGCCCGGAGGTGCCGGCGACGATGATGGTGGCGAGAAGAACGGTGGAGGAGGCAACGATGATGAGCTTCCGCTTCCGCGCGCGGCGTCGTTCGGCCTTCACCGCCTCCGGGCTGGGCGGGTTCGGTTCCTGGTAGTCTTCGATTTCGATGGTGTCGGAGGTGACGGAGGACGCAGTGCGGGAATGGAGGTTCTCCGGCGGCATTGGAGAATTCAGGTGGTTTTTGTCTGAGGGTTGTTTTGCTTGAAATGGAAATCTGTCTTCTGTTTTCTCTCTCTTCCTCTTTCTCTCTCTATCTTCATTTGGAGAGAGAAAGAGAGAGAAAGGGATATTGTCTGAGGGAGCTGTTGTTAGTTGTTTTGGGTATTCAGTTATTCTTCATTTGGAAACGGCACATTCCTCGCAGAAAGCCCATTTTCACGTGAGTCACGCCATGAAAGGTCGTTGAATAGGCAACTACGTACGTACAAATACAACTAGTCTTGGACAGGGATCGGTTCCGGTCCGGGTCCACCACTGGAACCGTTAAGGAGAAGGTGGAATCAAATCAGACCCAGAATCAGAATCGGATATGGGACGGGTCTGTAAATCCAGATCCAGATTTAAATAGAGAATGATATTAATAAACATGGTTTTTAGAGGAGATTTTTTAAAATTAAGGTAATATGTCGGGTGTCAAGTCTATGGGTCCGAACTAAGGTGGAACTGGACCCGAACCTATTGACTTATCGAGGCCTAAATAAGGACCGAGACCCGATTTTTAACAGGTTAGAACCTTCGGGTAGTCGGAGAATCAAATACTCATTTACATCCCTAAATACAACACAAGAGAAGGTCATCTTAGGTAGGGCCCACTATCCAAGTGCATGATACAAACATCTCCATGTATATTATAGTATGCAAGACCAAACAAAAAGGGAAAAAAAAAAGGGAAATAAGAAAGAAACTCTAGGGACTGGTGTAAGACCCCGCCCAAATTAATTAAGATTAACTCTAGTTAATCGAAATTAATGCTAATTAATCAAGTTTAATTAGACTAATGATGGTTAATGCCCCAACTCGATGAGATTAGTCTCAAACGAACTTAATGAAGGGATAATAAAGAGATTAAGTGAATTGGATGAGTTTTAAGCCTAAACTAAGAGGACAAGACCTTTTTCGTAAATACGGAGTTATACGTATTTTATCGAATACGGAAACTCTTGATACAAGCACGTGTATCTCAACAAGTACGTTAACTTTCATAATAGACTCAAAGCCGTTTGACGAGGATTTCGTCAAGTGGCCCTTCATTTGACTCAAAATGAAATAATGGTTAATGAGAGGGGGCTTTTGTGTATAGGGCCCTTATATTAGAATGAAATGAATGAATGAATGATTTCATTCGTTCATTCCACCTCCATCGAGCCCTAGCCAGTCTTTCTCTCCTTCTCCATCCATTTTCTCTCCATTGGGTGTGAAGATTTGGAGCTTTGTCAAGTGATTGGAGTGGAGTGGGTTACTCCATCCATCTTCATCTTCTTCCTTGAGCCTTCTTCCTCCATTGTTGAAGGGTAAAGCTTGGGGAAGACCTCAAGATTTCCTCCCATTGAACTACAAGTAAGTTCTTGGAACTTTTAATAAGTTTTCAAGTTATAACGAGTGATTAGAAGAGGTTTCTAGCACAGATAGCTTAAAGATTTGTATATTTGCATGTTTCATGGATTTAGGGTTGAGATTTGGGGATTTTGAGCTCAAGCCAAACTATTAAAGAGGGCTTTGAGTGCATTGACTACAAGAGGCAAGTATAAACATCTTTTGTAATTAATGTTAACCATTGTAGAAATTTGTAGAATTTCTATGGATTGAATGTAGAGATTAATGAATATTAGAGGTATTGTTAATGAATGGCTAATGTATGAGGAAAGAACTTGAAGTCCCAATGGTCATTCTCCAGAGGATGCATTGTCATGGACTTCCATAGATTGTTGGAAATGACTGGAGTTCAAGGAACTCAGTCTTCAAAAATTGTTTCAGAACTTCTGAAGCTTGAAGAAGGGATTCTGGGTGAGTTTCGGCTAGCCGCGAGGCTAACCATGAAGCTAACCGCCGGAATCCATAAAATGGGCTAGCTTCTGGAAAGCTAACCGCCATATTTCGGTTAACCGAAATCCAAATTTCGGCTAACTATGAGGTGACCGCGACCTGACCGAAATTGAGTCAGAATTTCCTGTCAAAAAGACAGCTTCTGGAAAGCTAACCGTTAAAATTCAGTTAGCCGAAATTTCAATTTCGGCTAGCCGCAAGGTAACCGTAAGGTGACCGAAAATCGAGACAAAAATGTCAGTTTCTGGAAAGCTGACCGTGAGCTGACCACCCAAATTTCGGCTAACCGCCAGTCGAAATTCGGCTAGCCGCCAAGTAGATTTCGGCTAGCCGCCGACCTAGCTTCGGCTAACCGCCGGATAACCGCCGAACTGACCGATATTGTCAGTTTGAGTCCAGCGAGTTTTGGATTTTTGCAAAAGTTTGGAGCACTCCTCGTGAGTATAAATGCTTCCTAGATTAGTTCAAAAGCTAATCATGGAGTAAATTGAAATTATTGAGAATTAAGGATAATGAAGGAGGAACTTCATGGTTAATAAATTGTGGTCTAAAACTCCATGAGTGTTAACTACGGGGACTATAATGCATACACCAAATATAAATGTGATGCTCATCAAGAATAACACATGCCTTTAGTAACTGTTGGTTACACCTATATGGTTGTTTACATTGAAAATAGAATTAAATGGAGTCGTGATTGTCTAGCAATTCCTTATTGCAATATTGTGTCACAATCTAATGAGATTGGTATCACTATTATTCCATTCCCTTGTTATTATGGGAATCATGGTATTGAATCGAATCCAGAAATGGATTGCTCACTGAAAAGTATTAACCCTTGAGTCTGGCACTACCTAGCTATTGTTTTAGAACTTTAAATGAGTTTAATGTATGAATAAATGAGACATATGTCTAATCTTACTGCAGTAGATGGATTGAGGGCGTTCCGGAGCTCCGTAGTGATGCTAGTTGTCCCTGGCCCGGACACTAGTAAGTCCCACTATATTCCGATCGTATATATGGTATTGATCGATGCCTTTCATTTGGAAGAAAAATCCTTCCTTTGAGGGAAGATGGTAATAATGAATCCTTCTTTTGAGGGAAGATGGTAATTGAAATGAAATGAATGCTATGGTAGTGGCCACCCTATACATGTCTACATGATTGACTTTCATGTCTAATTATTGTTATTATAGTAACTTTCTAGACTTATCTAGAATTGGAACTGTTATTAATAAATTGAATGAGTCTAGCTCATGGACTAACATACTATTGTAAGGATTGTTTATACATTGTTGAACCGTCGTGTTCACTAGTGTTATTGATGGCATTACATGCCCGTTTGCCCTTGCCGGTGCGGCAGCGCCCCAGGCGGGAGCGGAGGAGACCACTCAGGTTCCTCCAAGAGGACTAAACAAATGGAATGGCCAGGATACCGTCTAATATGGGTATCCGAGAGCGAAACAGAGATAGAGTGAGAATATTTTGAGAAACATTTGAGAGATTATTATTTTGTATAATCATTTTGGTATGTAATTAATTGACATTGTATAATGTTTGGACAGGTATTGATTGACAGGTAAATGGTTCTATGATACATGTATAAAGGACATTATTTTGTATACATGTAAATCGTAAGTTGACATTGTCAAATATAATTGTTTCCGCAGATTGTGTATTTGACAGGTTTATTGAGATTGTTATCCCTTGTGGATTTCGTTTTAACTACGGTTAATTCGGGATTTACGAAAGTAAGTATGGGTTCACGGCTCAGGGTTACCGGATCTCGGGCCCGGGTCGTGACAAATGGTCTCCTTATATTTGGAATTTACCATTCATATAATCTCTTTGAGCACCACACAACTCCATGGTGGGGCCCACCAAATGAGACCCACTACAATGTGCTCATCAATGGGTTGGCATCATCACTTTATATTTCTTTATAAGGAGATTGAAATTGACTAGAATATCCAACAATAAGTTTTAAGAGTTTTAGGTATTTTAGAACATGTGATCAGACAAAAAGATTTAGAGTTAAAGGATGTCCATACAAAACACCCCATCAAAAAGATTTCTGATTCTTTCAACTAAATTGGATTTTAGAGAATTCATCTTTATTGAAGTTCAAAGATTCTGAGAACATCATTCAAATCCATAGATAAATTGATTTTCAGCAGCCTATGGCATGTGCTGATCCTCTCAAAGATTTCCAAACAATTTCCAAGCAAAAGATATCCAGGAAATCTATTCCCAAACAGATTTCTTAGAACTTTTTAATAGGAAAAACGAACATCAGGAGTTGGAGAAGAAATCTTGAAATCCAAATTTCTACCATTTCTACTTCCTCATTCTGTGCCGACGAGCAGGCTTATCATCTGGTGGGTCACACCATGGGGAGACCCACTATATAAATTCTTTTTTTATTGAGGGGGCATATGTAAGCTGCTTTAAATTTTCCTCCAAATTAAGGGGTTTTACTCAAATTTCTTGTGAGTGATATGTATATTTTAAATTGATCTTCGTACAAATTAAGCCTTGGAAAAAAAAAACTGATTTTCTTTATGTTAGTCGAGAATATTAGACTGATTGATTAAATTTGAGTTGGTACCTATTTGATAATTCATTTTTATAAGAACTCTTATTAAAGGGCTTGTTTGTTATTTATAATTGAACTTCTAAGTACGTGTAATTGTGTAAGACTTTGTATTTCTATAAGTGTTTAAAATTGAAGAATCAAAGGTGAATATTTAAAACCAACTATCATAAAACCTTTCTTTCAATGCATATGATTAACTTAACATTGAAAATGAATACCCATCAATCATCCTAATAATTCAATTACTCGGAAAGTCGAGATCAAAACTACATTGCAATCTTATATTTTTTTTTTTTACATCTCCCCTCGTGTCCTTATACTTTTACCTCTTCAATAATTATTTAAGTAGAACTACATTGCAATCTTATGTGTGGTGTATCCTCCTTTCTACTTTGTGGGACTTTCTCTTCTCACTTGTGTGGGTTCTCTTGGGTCCAAAAACACCTAAAAAAAAAAAATAAATACTGAATGCTAGCTTGCCATGTGTGTAGCTCTTGCTTTAAGGAGTAAGAAAGTCATGTGGGCATGCTTTAAAAAAACAAACATCTTCTAATTGCCTAATAGTCGTGGTTAGGTCTTCAAGTTATTGCGACAATATACGAGTCTTGTAATTAGGGCCGGTTATCAAAATTATTATCATTGTATTGACCATAGGAAATTTGAAGTATCATCAGAGGAAAAATCAGACAGAATATCAACATGGTGATATCACCATATTAACATGGTAATATCATGATCTCTTCATCAGTATTAAAGCCTTATCCCATTTGCCTCGAATTGACTTCATTAGTCTTAACTTCTCACTTATCCTCACTTAAAGTCAAGTTCACTCTAACTCAAAATGTATCCTCCCATTTCTCACTATATTCAAGGTCTTTATTGATTTTCCTTTTTCCTAATTCATTGAACCTGTGACCCTTATATACTGCATAAGGTGGTACTTTAAAAATATTACAATAAAGTTCATATACATATAATAAATTTACATATATTTGACCTTTTGAACATTGTAGGCGCACAAAAACTCACAGACCCAAGGGGGAGTGATTTTGAGGCCCACTGGAAGAGGACGGAGGCTGGAGCTCCTTGTAGGTGATAGAAGAACCGGTGCCTCGGGCCTGAAAGGGAAGGAAGAAGAAGGTCAGAGGACCCTGGCTTGGGCAGCGCAGGACTCTCCGATGCCTTTGTTAGTTGCAAGTGCAGGACTAAACAGAGGTAGGAGATGAAGTGTGGGAGGAGACGGCGTACCAGCAGCATGTGGATAGCCCCCCCTTTTATCTGTTGAAGGCTTCTGTATTTATAGAGGAGGAGAGTGAACTTTGGGGCAAGCACTTGAGAGGCTGTCCCATCGTCGCCTACTTTCCTTTAATAGTAGTCCCATCGTAGCCCACTCTGTCCTATCGGGCCATGCCCCAACGTCTGGACGGTGCAGCTGTGTCAGGGATTTGGGCGGTGCCCTTATCCTGTTGCCGTGGCATGACAGCTGTCCATGGTCATCCTGATCAGCAGTCTGACCGAGACCGAGGTGGAGCATGGGACCGAGATGGAGCATGATGAGGCTGCAGCTCTGGTCTAATGCTTGTACCGATGTACCGAGACCGAAGTCATGGGCATTTTACCGAAATGCGCCACATAGCTGAGAGCCGAGATGGAGACTCTGGCTCTTTCCAAGTACTGCTCGAGACCGATTGACACGTTTGCCGAAGTGACCTTTTTGCCGAGGTTGAAGGCTGTGGTCGGTCCATCTTTGGGGAATATCCCCACACAAAGCCCCCCAGCTTTTGACCTCTTAGAGTTCCTCCAAACTTTGAGGTTGGAAGCTAAATAGCCTAACGATTTTTCAAAGCTGGTGGCAGCACCGAGCTTGATGGTTGTTTTTGTTCAAGGCTAGTGGCGTCACCGAGCCTGATTATTCTGAAGACTGGCTGGTACTCTTACCGGAGCCAGTGTAATCTTTCGGGCAGCGATCTGGTGCAGGACCGAGATGCTTTATGCCGAGATCGGGACTTAACTGGCTGGTACTTGTACCGGAGCCAGTGTAAGCTGTCGGGCAGCAATCTGGTGCAAGATCGAGATGTTGTATGCTTAATTCGGGACTCGACTGGCTGGTACTTTTACCGGGGCCATGTAATCTTTTTCTCAAGGCTGGTGGCATCACCGAGCCTGCTTGTTTGGAAGCTGGTGCCATCACCGAGCTTTATTTTTTCCGAAATCGGGACGTAACTGGTTGGTACTTTTACTGGGGCCAGTGTAATTTTATTTCTCGAGGCTGGTACCATCACTGAGCCTGCTTTTGGGATTCCATCTGAAAGGACGAATGCTACTGCTGCCGAGCGGGAGAAGGCACTGCTGCCGAGCTGGAGAGGACCGAGTCATGCTCGCCCAGCTGGTACTGTCACCGAAGCTGGTGGCCTCGATGCACTGTTGCCGAACTGGAGAGTCTACTTCTGCCGAGCTGGAGAGTAGCATTGCAGCTGAGGTTGATGATGAAGTATCCCAGCGGCAAAGGATAATGCCATCAAAGTTGATAGTAGAGGACCGTGCCGCCAATGGCGGTAGAGGATCGTGCGATCGAAGCTGACGGCTAAGGATCGCGCCGCTGAAGCGAGGGCCACGAGGGGTTTTTAGCAGCTCTCCTTGAGGTGGAAGAGATTGGTTGCCTGTCGAGCTGGAGGAGGCAATGCCGCCGAGGGCGTCGCCGAGTCGGGCGTCGCGGACTTCGGGCGTAGCGAACTTCGGGCGTCGCCGAGATGGGCGACGCCGACATTGGGCGTTGCCGAGATGGGCGTCGCCGAGATGGGCGTTGCACGCGGAGATGGGCGTCGCGCGCCGAGATGGGCGTCGCCGACTTCGGGCGTCGCGAACTTCGGGCGTCGCGCCCGAGATGGGCATCGCCGACTTCGGGCGTCGCGAACTTCGAGCGTCGCCGAGATGGGCGTCGCGCGCCGAGATGGGCGTTGCCGACTTCGGGAGTCGCGGACTTGGGCGTCGCCCACTTCTGGCGTCGCGGAGATGGGCGTCGCCGCGCCTGGGAGGGCGTCGGGCGTCGCCGAGCCTGAGAGGGCATCGGCCGTCGCCTAGTTGGGAGTGCCCTCGGGCGTCGCCACGGTGGGAGTGCCCTCGGGCGTCACCGAGCTTGGGATGTCCTCGAGATGGGCGTCTCCAAGATGGGCGCCTCCCCGGGCGTCCCCGTTCTTCATCTGCTTCGCCATGAGCCGCTTGATCAGGATCTCCAGGATCGTCGACAACCTTCCATGCGTCGTGGAAGACGATGCTGAGCTAGGGTTGATGAAGCTGCTGCGGAAATCGGCCCTCTTTGGCTCTTCGAGGCATGGTGTTTGGGAAGATGGCTTTTTGATCTTTCCCACAGACGGCGCCAGTTGTAGGCGCACAAAAACTCACAGACCCAATGGGGAGTGATTTTGAGGCCCACTGGAAGAGGACAGAGGCTGGAGCTCCTTGTAGGTGATAGAAGAACCGGTGCCTCGGGCCTGAAAGGGAAGGAAGAAGAAGGTCAGAGGACCCTGGCTTGGGCAGCGCAGGGCTCTCCGATGCCTTTGTTAGTTGCAAGTGCATGACTAAACAGAGGTAGGAGATGAAGTGTGGGAGGAGACGGCGTACCAGCAGCATGTGGATAGCCCCCCCTTTTACCTGTTGAAGGCTTCTGTATTTATAGAGGAGGAGAGTGAACTTTGGGGCAAGCACTTGAGAGGCTGTCCCATCGTCGCCTACTTTCCTTTAATAGTAGTCCCATCGTAGCCCACTCTGTCCTATCGGGCCATGCCCCAACGTCTGGACGGTGCAGCTGTGTCAGGGATTTGGGCGGTGCCCTTATCCTGTTGCCGTGGCATGACAGCTGTCCATGGTCATCCTGATCAGCAGTCTGACCGAGACCGAGACCGAGGTGGAGCATGGGACCGAGATGGAGCATGATGAGGCTGCAACTCTGGTCTAATGCTTGTACCGATGTACCGAGACCGAAGTCATGGGCATTTTACCGAAATGGGGCACATAGCTGAGAGCCGAGATGGAGACTCTGGCTCTTTCCAAGTACTGGTTGAGACCGATTGGCACGTTTGCCGAAGTGACCTTTTTGCCGAGGTCGAAAGCTGTGGCTGGTCCATCTTTGGGGAATATCCCCACACAAACATTTTTTAAATATGCTTCTATTTTCTAACTAGTTTACTTTTTGCCTATTTCACCATTAATTACACCACGAAAAAGGCCTAGCTTTTTTAAAATCAACATTTTATCATTAACCCGAGAACGTTATTGTGACAATAACTAAAACCTTATAGTATACCATCAATTTATTGGAATTTGTTTTGAGTAATGGCCATCGTCAATGGGCCATGTATGTGTGCATGCATTCAAGATTTTGTATCAAAATTTTACTTTCCCTATAAGACCAGATTACGTAGGGCACGTTTGGTAACCATCCTCACCGGGGTGAAGAATCCTCTATTCAGATGATTCCTTCGTTCCCCTAGAATCATGCTTTCCTCACTGAGGATTTATGTGGAGAGGAATAATTGCATTCCATGTTTGGTGAACACCCAGCAATCCTACTAGTTGTACTATACTACATCCAAGGGTCAAAGGTTTTTCACAAATTTTCCAAAATCCGTAATGAATCAAGGCATTAAATTTGACCCTCTAACCCTTTTTGGCCTTTTAAAGATGATGGACGGTTCGGATCACACTAATGGGTCCCACAAATAATAAAAAAAGTTCAATTTTTGGATATGGACATTTTTCGCAAATATTTCAAGGAGAATGATGAATCTAAGGCTGAGATTTGATCTTTTGGATGTTTTTCGCCTTTTATAGATTTTGAATGGTTCAGATCATCTTTGTGGGGCCCACACAAATTAGAAAAAATGGAAAAGACATACTTCATGAAAATCCAATTTTTTCAACTTTGGCAAATCAACAGTCTCAGATTTTTTGAAGTTTTCTAATGATTTATAACGATTCAAGTTGTTAAATTACATCCACAAACTCTTATTGCCCTTTTTTCAAAAAGGATTAACTGTTCAGATCATTCAAATGGGACCCACATCAGTAAAGAATGGTCGATTTTAGAGTATGGACATTTTTGTAAACATCTAAAGATTCACAACGAATCATTGGTTGGAATTTGAAACCTTAGCTGTTTTTGAGCTTTAAGAGGAGATGAACGGTTCGGATTGTAGCTATGTGGCCCACATAAATGAAAAAATTGAAAAAGACGATCAGCTTAAAAGGACCGCCCGCGCACACTGTAGCAGCACATTTTTGTGCCTTCGATGACTTCATCTGTCCGATGGGGGAGGGTCTGACATGGAGAATCCATGCAAGGAGTGATTTAGACTTCAAGTTTCTTCCGTCCTTGCACTCGCCAAAAGTAGGTGTTCCACGTTAGCAAGGAAAACCGGCGACGATTCCCATCCGACAACCCTTGCCAAACGTGCCTTTAAAGTTATGTTTGTGTGTGTGTGCATGCGCACGTATTTGGGATGGGTTTTCAAAGCCACCAAATTTTGAATATTTACATTGTCATGTGTATACATCACTGGCTTCTTTTAAGTTTGTAATATGAATTTAATTACAATGATTTGTAATTCATCTACAATGATTTGCCATTCATCCTCCATTTTCCGCAGAAAGGAAAATGCTATTCATTGACAATTTGACAATAAAGTCATTCTGATATATCCCTTCGACCTCCGAACGACATCACTCTATTAATTACTTGCATGTGCTTAAAAAGGCTACTCCTACTCAACCCAATTCATAATCTAACAAACTCAAAGGGTTTACTATATATACCTCACATATGTATAATCAAAAGAGCCACAAGGTACAAATACCTCCTCATCTAATAATTATAATGACACATTCAACCTCCCTTCTCCATATGAAACCTCCATTCTCCATATGAAAAAGAAAAAAAAAAAGGGATATATGTGTTTGGCCTTCTTTGTTAAGAAAATCTGTCACAGTCTATCAAAAATAAAAATGCCTATATTTCTTGGATTTGTTTCATGTGTTCCACATAAAAGTTACACAAATTGTTACTGTAAGCGCACAAAAACTCACATACCCAAGGGGGAGTGATTTTGAGGCCCACTGGAAGAGGACAGAGGCTGGAGCTCCTTGTAGGTGGTTGTGATAGAAGAACGGGTGCCTCGAGCCTGAAAGGGGAGTAAGAAGAAGGTCAGAGGACCCTGGCTTGGGCAGCGCAGGGCTCTCCGATGCCTTTGTTAGCTGCAAGTGCATGACTAAACAGAGGTAGGAGATGAAGTGTGAGAGGAGACGGCGTACCAGCAGCATGTGGATAGCCCCCCCTTTTACCTGTTGAAGGCTTCTGTATTTATAGAGGAGGAGAGTGGACTTTGGGGTAAGCACTTGAGAGGCTGTCCCATCGTAGCCTACTTTTCTTTAATAGTAGTCCCATCGTAGCCCACTCTGTCCTATCGGGCCATGCCCCAACGTCTGGACGGTGCAGCTGTGTCAGGGATTTGGGCGGTGCCCTTATCCTGTTCCGGACAGCTGCCCACGGTCGTCTTGATCAGCAGTCTGACCGAGACCGAGGTGGAGCATGGGACCGAGATGGAGCATGATGAGACTACAGCTCTGGTCTAATGCTTGTACCGATGTACCGAGACCGAAGTCAAGGGCATTTTACCGAAATGGGGCACATAGCTGAGAGCCGAGATGGCGACTCTGGCTCTTTCCAAGTACTGGTCGAGACCAATTGGCACGTTTGCCAAAGTGGCCTTTTTGCCGAGGCCGAAGGCTGTGGTCGGTCATCTTGGGAAATATCCCCACACAAAGCCCCCCAGCTTTTGACCTCTTAGAGTTCCAAACTCTTTGAGGTTGGAAGCTAAATAGCCTAACAGTTTTTCAAAGCTGGTGCCAGCACCGAGCTTGACGGTTGTTTTTGTTCAAGGCTAGTGGCGTCACCGAGCCTGATTATTCTGAAGACTGGCTGGTACTCTTATCGGGGCCAGTGTAATCTTTCGGGCAGCGATCTGGTGCAGGATCGAGATGCTTTATGCCGAGATCGGGACTTAACTGGCTGGTACTTATACCGGAGCCAGTGTAAGCTGTCGGGCAGCAATTTGGTGCAAGACCGAGATGCTGTATGCTTAATTCGGGACTCGACTGGCTGGTACTTATACCGGAGCCAGTGTAAGCTGTCGGGCAGCGATCTGGTGTAGGACCGAGATGTTGTATGCCGAGATTGGGACTTAACTGGCTGGTACTCTTACCGGGGCCAATGTAATCTTTTTCTCGAGGCTGGTGGCATCACCGAGCCTGCTTTTTTCGAAGCTGGTGCCATCACCGAGCTTGATTTTTTCCGAAATCGGGACGTAACTAGCTGGTACTTTTACCGGGGCCAGTGTAATTTTGTTTCTCGAGGCTGGTGGCATCACCGAGCCTGCTTTTTTCGATTTCATCTGAAAGGGCGAATGTTACTGCTGCCGAGCGGGAGAAGGCACTGCTGCCGAGCTGGAGAGGACCGAGTCATGCTCGCCCAGCTGGTACTGTCACCGAAGCTGGTGGCCTCGATGCACTGCTGCCGAACTGGAGAGTCTACTTCTGCAGAGCTGGAGAGTAGCATTGCAGCTGAGGTTGATGATGAAGTATCCCAGCGGCAAAGGATAATGCCATCAAAGCTGATAGTAGAGGACCGTTCCGCCAATGGCGGTAGAGGATCGTGCGATCGAAGCTGACGGCTAAGGATCGTGCCGCTGAAGCGAGGGCCGCTAGGGATTTTTAGCAGCTCTCCTTGAGGTGGAAGAGATTGGTTGCCTGTCGAGCTGGAGGAGGCACTGCCGCCGAGGGCGTCGCCGAGTCGGGCATCGCGGACTTCGGGCGTCGCGGAGATGGGCGTCGCGCGCCGAGATGGGCGTCGCCGACTTCGGGCATGGCGGACTTCGGGCGTCGCCGAGATGGGCGTCGCCAACTTCTGGCGTCGCGGAGATGGGCGTCGCCGACATTGGGCGTTGCCGAGATCGGCGTCGCCGACTTCGGGCGTCGCGGACTTGGGCGTCACCCACTTCTGGCGTCGTCGAGATGGGTGTCGCCGAGATGGGCGTCGCCGACTTCGGGCGTCACGCGCCGAGATGGGCGTCGCCGACTTCGGGCGTCGCGGACTTCGGGTGTCGCCGAGTTGGGAGTGCCCTCGGGCGTCGCCACGGTGGGAGTGCCCTCGGGCGTCGCCGAGCTTGGGTGGCCTCGAGATGGGCGTCTCCAAGATGGGCGTCGCCAAGATGGGCGCCTCCCCGGGCGTCCCCGTTCTTCATCTGCTTCGCCATGAGCCGCTTGATCAGGATCTCCAGGATCGTCGACAACCTTTCATGCATCGGGGAAGACGATGCCGAGCTGGGGTTGATGAAGCTGCTGCAGAAATCGTCCCTCTCTGTCTCTTCGAGGCATGGTGTTTGGGAAGATGGCTTTTTGATCTTTCCCACAGACCGCGCCAATTGTAAGTGCACAAAAACTCACATACCCAAGGGGGAGTGATTTTGAGGCCCACTGGAAGAGGACGGAGGCTGGAGCTCCTTGTAGGTGGTTGTGATAGAAGAACCAGTGCCTCGAGCGTGAAAGGGGAGGAAGAAGAAGGTCAGAGGACCCTGGCTTGGGTAGAGCAGGGCTCTCCGATGCCTTTGTTAGTTGCAAGTGCAGGACTAAACAGAGGTTGGAGATGAAGTGTGAGAGGAGACGGCGTACCAGCAGCATGTGGATAGCCCCCCCAGTTACCTGTTGAAGGCTTCTGTATTTATAGAAGAGGAGAGTGGACTTTGGGGTAAGCACTTGAGAGGCTGTCCCATCGTGGCCTACTTTTCTTTAATAGTAGTTCCATCGTAGCCCACTCTATCCTATCGGGCCATGCCCCAACGTCTGGACAGTGCAGCTGTGTCAGGGATTTGGGCGGTGCCCTTATCCTGTTCCGGACAGCTGCCCACGGTCGTCTTGATCAGCAGTCTGACCGAGACCGAGGTGAAGCATGGGACCAAGATGGAGCATGATGAGACTGCAGCTCTGGTCTAATGCTTGTACCGATGTACCGAGACCGAAGTCAAGGGCATTTTACCGAAATGGGGCACATAGCTGAGAGCCGAGATGGAGACTCTGGCTTTTTCCAAGTACTGGTCGAGACCAATTGGCACGTTTGCCAAAGTGGCCTTTTTGCCGAGGCCGAAGGCTGTGGTCGGTCATCTTGGGGAATATCCCCACACAGTTACAAACTGATGTAATTGATCACTTCTACAACACTTCTCACGTATATTTCCAAGTCTAACAAATAAATATATATATATACCCATTCTTAGGTAGGCCACAATGGTTATAAAAATACATCTTGTCAAGTAATAACTCAAAAAAGTTGGATAGAGTTTTTGGTTAACTCAAACAAGCTTGTTATCCTAGCGTCCTTTGAGTCGAGTCCTCTTGGTCAAGTCATAGCCATTAACTCCAATCTGCAAGGATACAATTAGAATCTGTAATGATGGAAAAGGCAGTTTAATTAATAAAATAATTATTGTTAATTTCATGTTCCATTAAGTGGCATGGTGTTTTGTTTTGCTAGGTTTGCCTAGTAGCCAGAAGTGATACTATCAACCTGAAGGCCTGTGTATCAATTCCTGGGCATGTAAGTGATATTGAGGTGCCAACACCACTCAATCATGAGTGTGCTGGCGGAATCACTCCTTTAGCACTAACTCTATGATCCCAAGTTCAACATATATGAAAAATCAAATATGCAAAAAGACTCCCTTTTCCTCGAACATTTTAGTAGATGTCTCCAAGCACCGTTATCTATTTTTATTTTACTTGCCATATTTACTTTCATTTAACAAATGATATCCTTTCTTCCAAAATACGATGTTTAGAAGCAGTAAGTGATTCTCACCTTACCAAATAGTATTCAATGTCATTGGAACATTCCTTCTACTAACCAAGTGTATATTCCAAGGTCGGTAGCTGAGAGAATTCATGGCTGGCGTCTTTCCATTGTGCCCACTGGTCATACGTTGATTGGAATTATGTGGAAGGACCTACACAAACCTTTGCAAGGTCGTATAGTGCCGGTGCTGAATTACTATGAGGGGATATTTCAAATTCTGAATCTCATTCCAGTAATGGTTTCGTCACTCACTATTGAGGCCGATTCTTCTTTACAGCAAATTCTACTTCATCCAACCCAATTTGAATGGACTATGCGGTTTTAAGTTCGAAGAATTCATGCGGATTACAAATTATGAGAAAATACACTTCTCTTTTCTTCATCCTGAGACTATGCATATTAGTAAACTCATCTACAGAAGTTTGGGCACTCCACTGAATATTGATAATTTTGATATTTTGTACAACTCTATAAGGCATGGAGTTTCTAGATGATAGTTAATACTTTTTATATTTTCGTTTCATATTGTATTGAAGGGGTATGCCCTTTTTGGAAGTATACTCAATCTTTCGAATAATATACTTCCATTTCTGTAGATTATCATTGAGAAAATGAAGACCTAACTTACTCTTCACAACAAAAAAAAAAAAAAAAAAGAAAAAGTGATTCTCATCTTCTTATATCAAATACTTAAAATAACAAAATCTTGGCACCAAGTTAAATTTCATTCCAATCATCAAAACAAGGCTACAAGGGTCATGATCTTGGAGTTTCATCTCAAAGCACATAAGACCCACTTGTTTGCCTCAAATTTAATACATGAAAATATATAGTCAAATGAACTCTAACAAAGAATTATTAAAGAGGTGTGAGATGAAAGATATACAAGGATCTGATGAGGTAAACATTGGCTATGATCCAAACATCGTTATGTATTCTAGATGGTCATGGTTACAAAAACTGCCTACAAATGTTGTGGATCCTTTGGAAGATCTATTCAAGATTTCCCAATTTATTTGCTATATATCAATCTTGAGGAGTTACTACTTTTAGTCAACCACTCTACTGATTAATCAACACCTCTTATTAGAATTGAGATTTTTAATCACCGAACAAGGTTCTTTCTCATTTTAAGCTGCCATAAGGACACAAATGAAGGCGTATCCACATGTCCAACTAGAATTGGGAACCTTCGATCATTTTTCCTTATAGAGAAGATTGTTTTATAGTTATTTTTGAACCTTCGCCTTTTCTTTATCCTTGACTATTTTGAGAAATACAAGTCGTATAAGTTACGAATACTCAAGGATTTAATTACATGAAACAAACCAAACCTAGGTGTAAAATTCAACAAAAGGAAAAAAAATAGACTAAGTGGCGATTTTGTAAATTACACTAAAGACCCCAAGACCACCTCCATCAATAACTAAGCTATATATAATCTTAGTAGAGAGAGAGAGAGAGAGAGAGAGAGAGAGAGAGAGAGAGAGTTCGCATCAAAATGGAATCAGACAACATGAGGGAACTCCACAGAGAATGCCTCCGAAACCACGCGGCAAGGCTCGGCAGCTACGCCACCGACGGCTGCGGAGAGTTCATCCCCAACAACTCCATCGCTGGCGAGCTACAGTGCGCCGCCTGCGGCTGCCACCGCAACTTTCACCGCAAGCTTCTGGTGGCCTGCTCCGCTGAGGAGGCGACAGCCAACGTCTGCCAGACAAACTCACCGGCGGCCGCCGAGTCGGCGGCGAAAAAGCGGTTCCGTACCAAGTTTTCAGCAGAGCAGAAGGAAAAGATGTTTGGGTTCGCGGAGAGGATCGGGTGGCGGTTGCAGAAGAAGGAGGATGGAGCAGATCATAAGGAGGAGATCAAACGGTTCTGCAGAGAGGTTGGTGTGAGCAGGCAAGTTTTTAAGGTTTGGATGCACAACCACAAGAACTCATCTTCTTCTGCCTCTCCTCCTGCCCTTCCCAATCACTAATAATGAATCAATCATCTTACAATATCCTGCTAGTAAGTGAATAGAGAGAGAGATGTTACGTTTTTTTGCTGAAACTTCTATTGGTTTATTTGAAGTTTTTTGGCTATGTAATCTGTGGTTTGGCAGCAAGAATGCTGATATGAGATTTCATTTGTCTTATTTTTTCAACCACCTTGCCCATTTTGTTTTGTTAGGGATCTAGACCATACAGCTGTCATAAGACTTGATATTTGCCCATCAACTATTAAAATTTAATAAATTTCAAAAGATTTCTTTCTACATTAAAGAATTGCATTATCTCACGACACTAGGATATCGCATGCAGGGCGGCTCCAGGAATTTAAGTCAGTGGGAGTCAAAAAATACTTATCTTCCGCAACCTTGCCACTAGGGCTATTAAAGGGTCGGACCCAGGCCGGGCCAAGGTTAAGCTCTTATCCTACCCTCTCATTTGCGGACCGGGTTTAACCGAGCAAAAACCTTCGACTTTTATATGAGGAGCTGTAATTTTTAGGCCCTTACCCTACATTCAAATATTTTGTATTAAAAAAATGAGAGAAAAATGATAAAAATAAAAGGACCTAAGATAAAAATATTATTTGAGCTTCCTATGAGTGCATATCCATTTAAATTTATAAGCCATTCAAAATTATTGGGCTGCCCATGACACAAAAGTACACGGTTTTTTTTAATTGGAAGTTACAAAAGGGCCAAAAATTTATAAGTCATTTTCTCTCCTTCATGTCAAACTCTTAAATCAAATTGGTTCATAATCTTCCCATAAGACTGTTTTTAGATTTCAGTGGGGTCAAAACTTCCAATTAGATTTTTTTTTTTTAGATCTCAGTGGGTCAAAAGCTTCCCACTCAGAGGTTCACATAATTTTTATGAATATATTTTCATATCACGGTAAACAACATGGCTCCGCCCATGATTGCATGAATAACTTTGGAAAAGTTTTTAAACATCAAACATCAATCATTTACGGGCCAAATACAGCAGCTGTACGTACTATCAAAATCCCTTATTTTTCAACTTATATGTGTGTGTTTTTTATGCTGTACTATTACTTATGGGCTGAGGATACAGACGTCTGCCCTATAAATATGAAGCAGATAATTTGTGAGGCCAATGTCCTACTTAGGCAAAATGTTTTTGGTTGCCGACCCTATAAATTATTGAAATGGTCGGTACTCAACATTCTGAGAAGTTTGGAATCTTCTTCTTTATTGTTTGGAAAGATGAGATGAAAGGCAGTTTGGAACCACAAAGTCTTGTAGAAATACAGGAGATATTTCTTGGACAAAGCTGCAGGGATTTAGCTGTCCTTGATATTTTGTCCACTCCTTAACATGCCATCAACTAATGTTGGCGTTCTATGAACTGAAATTGGGAAAAGCTTTTCTCCTTTTCTTCTGCTTTTACATGGGTGGCTGATCAAGACATCATATGGTGGGCTAGATTTTAATGGCTAGGACGCATGGTGAATGAGATCGGAATTGGATTTCCTCTCCATTAGAGTAGAATTCATAATAAAAAAAGCATTAAAATGATCACGTGTAAATGAAATGAGGTGAGGGGTGCGGGATTTGTGGGGACTATTCTTTCCACTTTGTGGCCTTTCTCTTATCACTTATGTTGGCTCTCCTTAGTCCGAAAAAAAAAAAAAAGGACCTACTGAATGCTAGTTTGCCATGTGTGTAGCTCTTGCTTTAAGCAGTAAAAAAGTTGCACGGACATGCTTCTAAGATAAGCATCTTCTTCTGATTGCCGAATAGCCGTTGTTAAATCTTCAAGGAAATTTGAAGTGTGATAAAAAAAAAAAAAAAAAAAAAAAAAGAGATAGAATATCAACATGATGATATCACCCTATTAACATGCATGGTAATATCATTATCTCTTCATCATCATTGAAGCTTTATCTCATTTGCCTCAATAACTTTTCACTCATCCATACTTAAAGTCATGTTCATTCTAACTCAAAATGCATCCTCCCATTTCTCACTACATTCAAGGTCCTTCTGATTTTCGTTTTTCCTAATTCATTCAAGGTCCTTACTAATTTTTGTTTTTCCTAATTCATCTCCATATATATATATATATATATTATAAGGTGGTACTTTTACAATATTACAATAAAGTTTCTATACATATAATAAATATATATATGTAAACTTTTGAACATTTTTTAAAGGAAATTTTACTGAAAAAACAACTTTAAGTAGCCACTGCACCAAATAGGGAACTTTAGCCTGTAGTGCACCAAACAAGAATTTTAAACAGAAAAAGTAATTTTTTCACTATTTTTTTGTGGTCGCATTCGACCTTCACTTTCTCTGGTGAGGGTCGCCGTCAACCCTGAGCAGGCATAACCTCTTCATCTTCCTCCTTCTTCTTCGAGTTCCTTTAATCGAAAACTCAAACACCCACAACATAGAAAGGTCATTTGGATGAGATACGGGTGATGTAAGGCAATGATATGATTTTGTGTTCCCCTCTCTCACTTATATATATGAAACCTTGATTGGTTGATTTGGGAAATTGCTGATGGTAGTGTTTTTGTAGGAAGTAGAGACAGTTAGGATGGAACAGGAGTTGCCTGTTTGGTTTGGAAATAGGAATTGGGGATTCAACTAGGTTGGAGAAGGAGATGAACAACCACTTGATAGATTGTTTGGATGCTAGCTAGGAAGGTGAGATAAGTGGTGGAGGGGAAGTTGGA
Source organism: Umbellularia californica (assembly GCA_028538565.1). NCBI lineage: Eukaryota > Viridiplantae > Streptophyta > Magnoliopsida > Laurales > Lauraceae > Umbellularia > Umbellularia californica. The sequence goes on along the minus strand of JAPQWN010000004.1, from coordinate 57,516,319 downwards.
AACATCCTCACTGGCTGCATCCAAGCAGGTTAAAACTCTACCAAACATAGTACAAGCTAGGAGGGGCAACACAAATGGAATACGCAAGGTGGCAGTGTGACCTAGCATACTTGTTCAAAGCGAGGGTTTGAATGGTGGATTTAATTGACACTTAAGTGTGGATGCGCTAAAAACCGAGAAAAGAGGAGAATCTCCCTTTCTCAATTAGGAACATTCGATGAGCACTTCCATTCCTTCGTCTCTCGTGAGAAAAAAAAACTATGCAAGTTACCAAAAAAGGGGTAGAGATAATGAAAAGTTGGATAAATCTTTGGTCCAATTAAGTGGGCCTTCCTTGTATAGATCCCTTTGTGGAAGTCCACTCTGGGGCTCAGGTCAATTGGCTCCATCAAATCTTCCCATCCTCTCTTTCTTTAATTGAAAACTCGAACATTCGAGGAAGAAAGAAGAAGATGAAGAGGTTATGCCTGCTCAGAGTCAACAGCGACCCTCACTTATTATAGCAAGGGTCATAGTCGACCCTCAACACAGAAAATGAAGGTCGAATGCGACCACCGAAAGTTACTTTTTCTATATGGATTCCATGTTTGGTGCACTACTAGCTAAAGTTTTTTGTTTGGTGCAGTGGCCACTAAAAATTATTTTTTTGGTAAAATCCCCTTCTTTAAATTGTACTTCTAATTTCTAACTAGTTGACCTTTTGCCGATTCACCATTAACACCACGAAGAAGCCTAGCTTTCTAAAAGCAATGTTTAATCATTAGCCCAAAAAAATGAAAAATAAAACCATAGAAAGTATTTTATTTTCATTTTTTCTCACAAAGAAAACAAGATTGATTTCCAAATAAATTTCCACAAAGAGACGGTTTATTTCTTTATTGTGTGGGCTTGGGGGGTGGGGGGTGGTTTCACTGATTTTTGAGTTTTACATTGTTCATGTATATACATCACTGGCTTCATTTAAGTTTGTATTATGTAATTCATCACATGCAATGATTTGTAATTCATCTACATTGATTTGCAATTCATCCTCCTTTTATAATCACCGAATAAAGTTCGATCTCATTTTAAGCTCCCATAGGAACACAAATGAAGACGTATCCACATATCCAATTAGGATTGGAACTCTTCCTTCATTTTCCCAAGAGAAGATTGCTTGGTAGTTATTTTTGAGCATTCAACTTTTCTTTATCTGTACGTCCGTAACTATTTTGAGAAATACAAGTCATATAGGTTACAATATCCTGATAGTAGGTGGAGAAAGAGAGAGGGATATGTTATTTTTTCTGAAATTTCTATGGGTTTATTTGAAACTTTTGTCTATGTAATCTCACGGTTCGACAACTAGAATACTGAGGAGATTTCATTTTTGTCTTAATTTTTTTTAATCGCCTTGCCCATTTTGTTTTATTAGGAATTTTGACCGTACAACTGTCATAAGACCTGATATTTGTTTGTTAATTATTAAAGTTTAATAAATCTCTAAAGAGCTATTCATACAATAGAGAATTTCAAAATTTCACGGCATTAGAATATTGCATGAATAGCTGTGGAAGATTTTTTAAAAATCAAACATCAATCACAAACGGTTTTTCGGACTGTATCCAATTTAATTTATTTAAGTAGGAGTTGGCCTCAACATAAGATTGATCATATGATAAATCACAAATGGTGAATTTTACGACCAAGCCAACTTTTATTAGAGTAAAATTTTTGAAAATACATTAAGGATCTTCGTAGATTAACGAGAGTTCCGCTCTTGCAACTCAGAAATTCCTCTAAGTAAGGGACTTGGAGGATGTGGACTCATGGTTAATGAGACAGGTGTGATTAAAGAGGTAAAGAAGGCCCATGAGCTACCGGGATATTCTTCACTAGGCTTGAGCTAGTTGGAGAAAGAACTTAGTTTTGACTTGGGTCAAAGTGAGCTCGACTTGTTAAGGGGCTTTGACTTGATTTTTAGATCTTGGCTTATTCAGTATGCTCATACTATTTAATACCTACACTTTTATGCCTATTGTTAAATTATTTTTTCTTTTTTAGAAATTAGCGAGAGTTATATGTAAAAATAATGAATATTTGATATAAGGAACTTAAATGTATATCGAACCTTTACAAATTGTTGGATTGAGTTAACAAAATCTATTTTTAAAAGTTTATTAAACTTTTAAACGGTTAAATCAAGGGCTAGGATCATTAATGATGAAGCTGATTTTTGTACTACTCTTATTCATAAAGAGATAATACCAGCTATCCTACACTACTGATAGAAATACATCTGCTCATAGGATAGGATCATTGATGAAGCTGATTGTTTGGACTTTTTTCTGGTCTTTTTTTATTGGTTGGTTGGACTTTTTAAATTGAAGACTCTCTGCCACCACAGAAATGACTTAATTTAGAGGATTGGAAATCATTCACTAGAGGCACGTCCCCTCTATAAAATGCTCTGGTCGACAATCGTGGGAACCCACTTTTATCCATTTCAAACTGTTCTTGCGAAAAGAAGATTTTAAACAAGTCCATGATGTGTTGTTTTTTTTTCTTTTTTTCCTCCTTTCAAGCGAAGCTCTTTCCTTAATATTGTCATCGAGATCTCCCTAATCCACATTAGGCCATGCCCCATGCAGGCCTACAACCAGCTTTGTACATTAGGTGGCTGTTCGATTGCAAGCATTTGAGGACATGCACCCTAAGCATTATAAGTAGTCCAAATGCCGTTCCTACAAATGGCAAAAGAGCATTTCGAATTCCAGAGTAATGAGAATTTAGCTGGCTAAAAGTGACTTTCATTTTGTTCGACTCAGCAAATTCTCACCAACTAAACTAACTCAAACAGAGAATTGAATTCACAAAGATAATCTTTACACTTCTATCAAGAACTCTCAACAAAAAGGAATTTATGTCAGAAATACTCTCAACCAAACGGGCCCATGTAAATGAATTGAATGTTTACTCTATATATAATATACTCACATAAATGAGTATTCAACATGGTCCATGCTGGACCCAAACACGTTGGGGGTCCAAAAGATGGTCATAGACTCAGACTCAATTTTCAAGATCCAACCCGTTACATAGCCAAGAGATCGAGGCACATTTACAGCTAGCTCCAATATGAAATCACCAATCTTCTTCAAGATGTTTTAGAGTGTTGTAGATGTAAATAAAATGCAAAACATACTTTATGTTTCAAACCTTGCACTGGTAGTGGATATCCATGTGCAGCTGAAAATTTATGTTGATGGTGTTCTGTTGCACGATTCTATCTTGCTATAGATTGGCTAGGAGAAGACATACACAAGGGTACCAATGCACAACTATATTTGTAAACTTGAATTTTTTTTTTTAAATCTGATTTGTATGCTTAAGTTTTTCTTGACGGAGAAATGATTATGTTTTCGGGATTACTGACTTCGCTTCTTCTGCGATTTTTTATCAAGATCACATTAGACAATCACAATTAGTTAACCTATGGAAGATTTTCATTTGAGTGCTTGCAAAAATGTGCCAAGCTATCTATTGTGGCATTGAGGACTTTATAAACAAGATGCAAAAGAAACAAAGTATTGTAAATCATGAAACTTGTTTACTTTCATAGTACATGATCAGTTTGCACTTCTGTTATAGTTTCTTCACTGTGCTAACCAATGTTTTAAAACACAGACTCGGATTGTAACTCGGTCACACCCTTGAGTTGAATCAACTTGGATCAGTCACATGCAACTCGTCGAGCAAGACCAAATTGCACCCAAACCCATAGAAAATGTTGAAGGACTGGGACGAGTTTGACCGAATGAGACCCAACAGCCAGAAAAAAGTTTAAAATATAAAAATTCCATAAAAAAAAAAACTATAAAAATCTCAAAATCCATTTCCTATAGCTATAAAATGTAAGGTTTAAATTGTTATTGATTATATAATTATAGCTGGCCAAGTTTAGTTTTGAGGTTCATGGTTTAAATCCAGATGAGAAGTAACCTTGATCTTTATCATTGGTATAAGGGTGTTACTCAACTCGGCTTGCTAGTGGCCCAATCTAACTCCAACTAAACCAATTTTTAAAACCATGGTGCTGGATGTTGAGCCACTGACATGGTTAAAGCAAGAGAATAATAAAATAAAACAATAATGAAAAGCCTACAATTTCACATTTAAATTTTAGAGATCTAAAACTGCATTCATATAAAATTTAGTGCTTAAACTTTTTGTGAAGAAAACCAAAGAAAGTTTGTGCAAATTAGTCTATATGAAAATCTTTAAAAAAGAAGAGAGAGAAGATAAAAAGGTCAATAATCTAGGATAATCATCTCATTTATATTTGAGAAAAAAAAAGGAGGACCTAAACCAGTTTACATGTGAAGACCACCCCCAGCTTTCTTCATATCATATTGTTTTTGAATTGGAGTACTAGCACATGAAAACAGGGATGCCTTCTTTGTTTTAGAGCCAAACAAGAAATTCCGCAGTGGAACTTTATTCCTACTTGTTGAATGCTTCACTTGCTGCTGATGATGACGACGCTGACTTTTAGATCCTGATCTAGAAGATTTCTCATTTGACTTGGATAGTGTCTTCTCTACTTCCAATTGGAGCCTCCTCACTAGATCCAAACCCACTTCCAATTCTTCTGCAACCCTGTTGTTCTCTTGTCTCATGTTCATCACCTCACCCTGATACCTGGCAGCCTGTTGTGAAGTGAATTTCTCTTGTTCTGTTTCAGAATGCACCTTTGAAACTCTTGATATCTCTTCTTGTATTTTGCATAGAGAAGAGAATCTGTATTGCAATTCATTTTTCAGCAACACATTATGCTCCAACCAGACTGACAATTCACCATGTAACTCTCTCAAATTTTTTTCGGTTGCTGACGCTTCAGATTTCGCTGCTGGGTCCATAGCATTAGCACCAACCACTTTTTTCTTCTTATCTTTGTTGTGTTTTGAATGTTCTTCCTGCAGATCTCGCAATTTTGTTTGGAACATTTGTATCTGATGAGATGTTGTGCTGAATCTTAACCAGAACTCAAGATTCTCTTCTAGCTGTCCATCAATGTCCCTTCGGAATTCTTCTTCAACCATTGAAGGGGTATGTGGTTCCTCATTGAGGACCAGCTTGACGTCATCTTCCGTTGGGTTTTCCATGGATGTGATACCACTCAATTCTTTTGATTTTGTTGCAAAGTCAATGTTTCTTTCTTTTAATAAATCTTCCAACAGTCTGGGCATCACCAAGCTCGCGCTCTTTTTCTGGAGTTCATTAAACAAGTATTTCCATTGCTCTTTTGTATTTCCTGTTCTAGTATGCTGCAAATCTTCAGATTTTTTCAAATCGCTGTTCATGTTTTCATTTGGAGGTGTTTGGACAATGCTTAGTTTCTGTTTTAGCAATTGAATCTCCATATCTTTCTTAGTATTGTCACTTTGCAATTCCTTTATCTGGGCCATTACATCATAGAGGCTTTCTTGGTTTTTCTTCTCAACTTCAGAGATTGCTTTCTTTGTTTCCCTGTAATTCTGAAGAATCTCTGTACATTCTGACAATAAAATCTTCTCTCGCTCTTCCAATCCATTTAGGAACAAGTTCTTCCAATTCTCTCTACCTGTTTGCTCCTCATTATGTTTCTGTAATTCAACATTAGCAACACTATCCTCCACATGGACTGAATTCTTGTCCGTGGCCTCGTCTTGTTGCGGGTCCTGCAAGTTTTTGGAAAGAAGAGTGATGTCTGGTTGAGCATGGTTCTCCTGATCTGTGTTCTTGTCAAGATCAAGATCCTGAATACTTTGAACCTTGCCTTCAACTGCTCTGTCCTCTGAAGCTACTGAGTCTTCAATTGACGACCTTATATCTTCTTGCTCTTGACGCTTTTTAGGTGGTTCAGCACTGAGACTAATACCATCTTCCACCAAAGGCACAGCCATATTCTTGATTTCATCATTCTTTTCAGGGGTCTGCAGTTTCTGAGAAAGGTTGTTGACGTTACAGCATGTTTCTATAAAGTCTGTTTGGAGCTTACTACTCCCTTCTTCAACTGATTTGTTGAGATCCTGGATCCCATGCAATTCCTCGTCCAATTCTCTTACAATGTTACTCAAATTCTTCAAGTCACCAGTCTTATCTTTATCCAAAACTTTTAAATGCTTCTGAAGTTTATCAGTCTTCGATCTTAACCTCTTGATCAATGCAGTCTGCGAAGAAACGGAACTTTCCAAGCTGGCAACTTTCTTTACAAGCTCATCAACCATCTCTGCAAGTTCTACCACAGGATGAGATGAAGTCGGATTTTTCTCATAGTGTTCCCTCACTTTCTCACATATTGACTGAAGTTCAAGTCTTTCTTGTTTTAAACTAGAAGCCTCTTCCTCCAAGTTTTTACTGGAGGATCTTGTAGTTTTAGATTCATTAGGGGTCTCCTGATTATCTGTATGATGCTGAAGATATCTTTCCTTGAAGACCTTTAATTTCTCTTTGGCATCCTTCACCCTTTTGGACTCAATTCGTGCTTCTTTTGTCATTCTCTCTTGTTGCTCTTGTAACTGAAGCAATGTACCTCCACATGATTTTAGTGCCGACGTCGTCCTTAGAGCCTGAGCATTGTTGTCTTCAATGACAGTATCTGCACCAGGGCCATCTTGCGAGCTGCACATCTTCTCTTGTGTCTCCTTAATCCGTTTCTCAATGTCCCAATACTGAGCTAGACCATTTTCATAAGAGCTCTTCACAAATTCCTTCTCAGTCTGTAGAACTAGAATTTGCTTCTGAATGTTATCTACCTTCTCATGTGCCTCATCTTTGCTCATCTGAGGAGTAGTTTTCTTAGCTTGTGAATTCTTTGGCTGTGGGGGCAACGATTTTTTCATATCTTTGATTGGTGGTGACTTGAACTTTGGGTTTTCCGGCGGCTTGGGGACTTTAGCACGGTTATATCTGGAAGGTTTGGGTGTATTCTCAGCATCATTATCTTCCATTGCAAGCTGGACTTGGTCTGGGAAAAGGTTTGCTATCGTATTGTTTGCATTTTGCAACTCTCCAGAGATGTGTTCATATCTGTCTGCCAAAGCTCTGTAGGCCCTGTATGATTCCTCGACAAAGTTTATTAGCTCTGGTCTGTTCTTGTAGTACATCTCCGCCCTTTTGCCGAAGGAGTCTGCATCCTCTTCGATCACTATGAGAATGCTTTTCACCTTCTCCTCCATATCTGCAATTTGTTAAATTCATTTACTGGATGGATTAGTAACAGAAAACAGAAAATCCTCAAAATGTCTGTGTTTCCATTCATTCATTATTAGCAAACAGCAGATTGATTAATGATGAATAAAAAGAGAAAAGTATTTCTTCACTACGTTCTTTTTCTTTTGTTTTGTTTCTTCTTCTTTTTTCTTCCCTATAGATAACATGACTTGAACCCAAAACCTAAGGTTGCAACAGTGAGCACCTTCCACTGTGCCATGGGCTCTTGTTTATCTATCAATTCAATACATTCAGCCTTTTTCCTTTATTTCTAGGATAGAGATAAAAGGTTAGGATAGAGATAAAGGTTCTTGCCAATAAATCACACGTTGAGATATTGATAACACATAGGAAGTTCTCAAACTATCAATTGTTTAACTATTTAACAGAATGAATCATCATCATCCTGGTAATGAGGATGATAACAGTGTTGGTGATGTATCCCAGTAATGAGTATCATTTGAGTCCCACAAAAATAATAAATTATCACATTTTTTTTTTCATTTCTTTAGAACAATATAATTGATAGTCTTATGTTTAATTTTCCATCAACTGACAGCAGAGAAAGAAGCAATAGCCCTGTTTGGATTCTTGGACTTGGTTACCTAGCATTCAATTTACTGTAAATCTAATTACCTGAAACTCTACTTGCCTAAAATTGATTATGACAAAGAACAAAGCAACTGTGACTTATCCAAATGCATGAACCCTTGTTTATGTGTAAACTGAGTAACTTAGATGGATAGCGATTCAAATAGCCCCAATATGTATGCATATTCCAAGCTCTAATCAATTTAACTATCCAATCAATATGAGATGGACATGAATCCAAGGACTAGAAAATATCACAAGTGTTTTCAATTATCACAATTGTCTCTCTTTTTTTCATGTTGGGATTCCAGCTAAGGGGCTGGTCCCGAGAGATTTGCACATGTGAGGTAATAGGAACTTGCACATGCAAGGGGCGTACAACTCACACATGTGACATAATAGGGACTCGTACATGCAAGGGACGGGGGTTGCCAGGTTTCTGAGAACTGCCACGTCTTACCACTAGGGTAAGATGCCTTTCTCATCACCATTCTCTTTGTCAGACTTGCAATATGTCAACAAGTCAAGCCTGCTTCTAAGCATTCTTGGCTTGGCTCCAGGTCTAGCACATCTTGCTGTCTCATAAGCTAAAGCTTGAGCTGAGTCAAGGTGCTTGTTAAGAGGCTCGGCTTGTAAGGCTCAATCCCATTCTGTCTATGCTTATTTTGTGTTAAGAGCCAACCAGATGAACTGGCCGTTGGATTGAGGACCAATTTTCTCTTTAATATAAAATCATTAACTTGTGGGCCATAGATTGAAGCGTTAGAGGCATGATAGTGACCCCATCGTTTATATATGGGTCCATTACGAGTGCATCTTTCCTTCCCCCCTATGTCCCATGATCTGTGGGGCCCCGAGCATGCTCCAGCAGCCGGCGTGCACGGTCACAGGAATATCACCACATTTAAATAATCCTATTTTAGCACTTCTTTTATTGTAGATCTTAAAATATACAACTCTCGAGATTTAACTAGGTTGATTTTAGACTCATGAATTATCCTTGTTTCTCCTAATCTTTTATAATATGTTTGAGCTTGACTCAAGCTCGAGCCATATATGCATTGCCATGCAACCCTCATGCTTTGCTTGCTTGGGGTAGATTTCTAACAAGCCAGAGCTTGATTTAATACTATCAAGCCCAGCTTGAGTTGATCTAGCTGAGCTCAAGCTTCCCTACATTCAACTCAGCTCGAGCTACAGGTGTTTTATTCTAGGGAAAATTTTAAAAAGGTATAAAAACTTTTGGCTCATTTCCAAAAAAGCACAAGAAGATTTGGATATTTCAAAAAATAGGAAAGTTGTCCACAATTATCTCAATCAAGTCCTCCCCATAATTCTTTCGAAAAATGACAATTGGTCTTTTATTAACCTCTTTCCTCCCTAAAATCTGCCATTTCAATTTTGATGATCATAACCATTTGATGAAGCTTGTTTTTTAGTCATTTGGAACCCCCTCTTTTAACCATCCCTGCATAAAGGTAGATAAAGTGGGCTCCGCTTGGTCATTTGGCTTGGACTTGATCATTTCTCTTAAAAGATTTATTAAAGGAAAATTTTGAAAAATGATTTAAGGGTATTTTCGTTATTTCTCAAAAAAAAAAACTATGGAGAGGACTTGATTAAAAGAATTGTGGAGAACTTTTATAACTTCTTGAAATATCCAAATCTTCATGCACTTTTTTGGAAATGAGCCAAAAGTTTAAACCGTTTTTTAGATTTTCACTTCATTTAATCGCTAACCAAGCTTCGCTTGGCTTTTGTCCTTTTACTCCCCTAAACTACCTGGCTACAAATCCATAGTTGAAACTCTTTATCATTACTGATAACCATAAATTTTCAGAGGCTGTGGTTTCGAACTCGTGCTCCCTCCCTTGGACTACTTGGCCAGGCAGATGCCTGACTTACTCGGTGCGTGGGGGAGGTAGGAACTTCTCGTGCCCAGAGGAATAGTCGGCTCGCGAAGAGGCTAAACACCCTCATCAAAAAAGGAATAAAAAAATGAAAAAGGTTGTGCAATATAGAAGAAGAGGCAAAATAAGTTATTCCATCCGACTCAAGTGTTTAATTTATTAGCCATCGGGTAATTTTATTCTTATTCAAGAAATTACTAGAACCCAAGCCATTTTTCTTTCTTTTTGTTAGGGGTGTTCAAGGGCCAGATCGGGCCCCACAAGGGATGAAAAAGTCAGAACCAAGCCCTCCTATTTAGTAAATTGGGCCAAATCAGGCTTTATGTTGTTGTTTTTTGGGCTTTCTAGCAATTGTTTGGGCAAGCACTCCTTACTAGGGTAAGCTGGGCCAGGCTTTGGACTTTTATCACTTAATTCAAGCCCGATCCAAATTTTAAATGGGCCCAGGTTCCATATCTTGGCGTGGCCCATGAGCACCCCTACCTTTTGTTCTGGGAAAAGCAAATACTACAGTGTCAAATATTACATTAACTGACAAGAGCCCAGAGCACAGTTGGAATGTGTTCATTGTCTACCAAGAGATTGTGAGTCATCAGCCCTCCGGCTAGGGAAGTAGACTTCGGATGAGGTGTGGGAGTCCTCGGGTTAGGGAAGTAGACTTCGGGTTAGGTAAGATGGCTGCCTAGGTTCAAACCCTGGCAACCAAGTAAGAACCAACGCCTCTTACCACTAGGGTAAGAAGCCGTTTTTCACTCATCAGTCACATTACTGATAAGGAAAAAAAAAAAAAAAAACATGGTTTGTGATCGAATGAAAGCACCATTGCCAATGGACAGCTAAAGATTTCGTTCATTAGATTTACATCCCCATCATGCGTGGATCGCCACAAATGGGCCTCAGGAGATCCATCCAAACTTCTAGGGCTATAAATGCATGGCTCAGGCTCAGGTGAGGCCCAACCAGTCCCAAAAAATGGTCTCAAGTTATTTTTTAAGTGGACCTGGGTTGAAGGAGGACCACAAATCCTATAGAGTTCGGTTTTTTGGGTCATGCCATATAAGCTTAAATAACATATAAGAACTACAAAATCTTCTATAAGAAATATTATTTACATAATGTTTCAGATGGGTAGATCATCATAGTATTAAGCTCCAAAAAATCTGAGGCCTTCAAGTCAAATCAATATTTGGACTCAGATCCAATCTTTTGTTGGATCGGGTCCAGGCTTGCCTACCCAGAAGAAACTCATCTTCTATGATGATTACATTGATTTCTGATCACCCTCATTTCTTCTTCTTCATCTCCTCCTCTCTCTCTCTCCTAATAATCATGCTATCCATGTTAATGAGTGTTTAGAAACAATTGTTTCACCAAATCAACCAGCAGAAAGAAGTCATCATCAATTATGAGAATTTGTGTGTTATTGTTAATCACAAGGTTGGATCATCCAAATGCATACAATTAGGAAACAGAGAAAGACTACAATGAAACCCACTTTGGCCAATAAACTAGTTTCAAAAAACCAACATGAAAATCACAGAAAATTTTTCCAATGTCATTATAAGAAATCAACCCACAACAAACAGAACCCATGTATCAAAATCCAATGCCAACAAATACATCAAATCATATATCAATCAAGCAACCAAAATCAGATCAAAGTGCCCAAAATTAAAGTAGATGAAAGGTACCCTCTAGGTTCAGTCGCAGCCATTTTCCTTGCTTTGATTTGAGGTGGCTGGTCCATGACCAGGAAGAGACACTGTTTGCAGCTCCTTGCAACATCTCTCTCTTTATCTCTCTTTATCTCTCTCTCTAGAGAAATGAGATTGGCCCCATGGGAGAAACCTTAGAGGCAAAAGAGGGTACCAATTCTAAGTCATCACCTTTTTACATGTCTGAAACTATCAACAAACAAAACCAATACTATGATGTTTGCATTCTTTTTTATCCTTTTGTGGGCTAAATATGGGATGTTTTGAATCTGTACAAGAGAGAAGACATGATATTGGCCGAAATAAGAGGGTCAACATATGGAGAGGAGCCAAACAAGGGGTTTGGAGAATGTGCCATGGCAAGATCTAGGCCGGCCAGGATGGTAGAAACATAAAAGGTTATCATGTCTATTTTGCAAGCTGCAGGTGGCTAAAAACCTTAACCTTCATTTTTTAATGATCATAGCCATCATCTCATGAGTCATGACTCATGAGAGGCCCTCAAATATAAATATCCAAAGAAACAAGTTCCAACCCTTCATTTTGCATAGTCACTGACCATAGTTCTAATAAGTGGCTAGAGTAACTAGTTTCAACATTTATTTTGCATTCGCTTGATTCAATCAATGGTGTGATCATCGAAACAAATTGCACAATAGGCCATATGCAGTCCACATTCTATCATTTTTATCTGACTCCCCACCTGTTGACAAAGACTGGGGTCCAACGGGCTGGACTTGATCATTACTCATGTAAATGATCATTTCCCTCTAAAATGCAATATATTTTAGACCTACTTCTCCCTCCCAGGGGACCACATCGAGCCCCTTGGGGCCTATCTAGATAGCCGCCTGTAAGGGAAATGATCGATCCCTTAACACATCCCTCATTGCTCCTTGCACATCCATCCATAGGACCACTGATCGATCCCTTTGAAAAATCTTCAAACATCCATGGGACCCCCGAGTGGTGAGAAGGCGGGGGCGGAGGTGGGCGCCGTTAAGGTTTGGGAGGCGGCCAGGGAAAGGGAGAGAGACAAGGAGAGATGAGGGATAGGGAGGGGGCGGAGGTGGGCAGAGAGCAGGGAGAAGGAGAGGGAGAGAGGGAAGAAAGGTCAGAGGAGTCCATCAGGAGTCCCATGGATGGATGTGCAGGGACCAATAAGGGATGTGTGAATAGCAGCTCCTGCCTATAATTGGCATTAGGGGATATGGAAAGATTTCAAAATAGAAGGGTTGGGTTAAAACAGGGCAGGGCAGCCCCATCATATTATGCAAACTTATTTTAATAGAGCATGAAAGTATAATACTTTGATTTAATACTCTCAAAGTTGGGAAATGCTCCTTTGAGAGTATCTCTCACACTACTATCCGAGTAAGGGTATCCATTGGATCCATATCCAATACCAACAGCCTAAATATGAAAGTACTTCGAGTTACTCTCGTAGGAGCATTTCCCCTCAAAGTTATATGGCCCTTTTAACAATCTTTTGATATGTAATCCAAGGACGAGAAAAGATCAGACTTGTGTCAATTGGGCCAGGGCTGTGGGGGTGGCAATGGATTGGGTCAGGACCATTAGGTTGGGTCAATTCTGATCCCCAAATGTATAAGCCCAACCCTAACCCGACCTAATCCAGTTGGATCCTGTAATTCTTGAGCTACGTTAGGGTTGGATTGTCATCTTGTAGAATGATTTCACAGAGGGTAGAGTTCCAAATCATTTTAGGTCACTGACTATGTATGGACTCAACCTGAATAAATTGGTGCGAGAAGGGTTCAGATGAGATTAGTGACTGTATAAACTCCATCAGAACCTGGCCCATTCATTAATCAAGATTGGAAACCTTATCCCAAACATAGAAATAATTGGGTTTGGTCAGGACTCACTCACCACCCATATAGTTGGACTTAGACCTATGAAGCAAATGATAACATGGCATGCCAGCATATGACAGCATACCAATGAACTCGGTCCCATAATGGGTGTGCCACACAATTACATTGAACATAGAAGAAGCGTCCATTGAGCTCACAGCATCACTATAGTAAGTGCAGCCCAACTGATGAGTTTAATGGCTAAGAAGATGAGGAACCATCATGCAAATAACATGCCTAGACTCAAAAGCCTTGTCACGCAAGAACTATTTCAAGGACTTTCTCTACGCAGCATGCTCCACCAATTTATGCTTCCACAGGAAAGAGGAATCCTATATTCCTACTCCTTTTCCTCATGAAAATTCTCCTCCATCACAAAATCCTCTCGCACAATGCACCCTAAATCATCCGAGCTCCATCCAGCAGCTGGGATGGAATGAACTATCTTATCCTCTACACGTGCACACTATAATTATCCAAAAGAATGCACATGAAGTAGTAAGTTGGTCCTCTAAAGGAAGCTAAGTTGCTCAGCAGCACGTGCTACTACCCATATATAGTTATGTACAATGCTATTTACATAAAGAATTTACACACAGTTTCTTTCATATATATATGTGGCTAAGGCAAATCCTACTTCTACACACACACACACACAGAGAGAGAGGAAAATAATAAACTGAATTGGTTGATCGAATCAGCAGAGACATCTGCACTTGGAACTCATATCGCACCTCCCTCCGGCGTTGTTCCTTCCCTCCAGTATTAAGTTCTTCCCCTGTAAACATATGGGGGTTCATTTGTACATTTCCTTGTCAGATATCTTCAAATCCACCAAATTGCTTGCCACATTTAGCTGAGATTGGGGCTTGGATAATGGCATGGGATCTTCATTTATAACAGGGCCTAGCCGATACTTAGATCGTAGAGGACCTCAGCTGTTCTGAAGAGAAGAAAGCCACTCTTCCATATACTTCTTGCTCTCTGCATGACAAAACCAGACGAGTATCTTAGCAAGATTAAGAGATTTTAAACCAGTATCGTAAAAAAAATCCAAATTGAAATTGGGAACATTCAAAAAAAAATTTAATAATAATAATCCAGAAAGTAAACATGTCAGGGACAACACTAGAGGCAAAGCAATCAATAAGCAATTAAATTAGAAATGCTACAACATACAGCTACAATAAATATAAGAAGCTAGTTCCTCAGTTCTTTCCAAAAAATATTTGTTTCAATTCAAGCTCATGTCATACATAGGAACCCGGGCAATTATGGCAAGCAGTGGATAAAAAGGGATAAGGGAATCAAAAGAATGAATGCGGCGGGAAGAGCCACCATGGATAAAAAGGTTAAAAAAGCTAAATGAACCTATTGGAAAATGATGAGAAATAAATGCATATTATGACAGCATAGCCCATTTTCCCTCAAAGATCCATTTCTACTGTAAAAGGTAATCGCTGACTGTTTAACTATGCATGAGTTTCCATACTGCCATAATGACCCGAAAACTCATCATGCTATGCTCTTACGCCCTAATGTAGCAAACATGGAGTCAAAACTCCTTTGGCATCATTTTATCTAATTCTTCTTTTGCCAATTGGTTGTGGCCCATAAATGATACCAAGGCACTTGAAATAAACACATCTTTGTACCAAATTTGCCCAAGCAATCCACTCATAGGTTTTCAATAAATTGATTAGGTCAAAGCATGCCAACTCAGAAAATCGAGTAAATGATAGCTGAACTTAGCAAGTCAAGTAAATGACAGCTGAGCTGACTTGACCTAGCCATACAATGAGTAGAGGCATGCAGCCGACTAACTAATCCCAATACCCAGCCCGAGTCAAGTGTCTGACTCAGCTAGTTAAATGACTCTCCATGTCTTTAGATTGTTCAGTAGAATTAGTATAAAGTTCAACAACCAAAATTCAATGCAACACAATCTGCATAAGTTCGTTATTATATGTATCGATATTTCCAAAGAGATGGCTGCATGCTATCGAGTTTGCACATGTCAAACCAAGTTATTTATGATAAAAAGAACTTCATATATTTGAACTTCACCTCTTCTCGCTTGTCTATCAAAAAAGTATCCATCAAATTGAATACTTGAATTAATAGACTGCCACAAGTCATTTCTACTTGTGAGTCTATTAACAAAAGTGTAACCAAATTAATGCCTAAAATTAATATACTTTAAGGTCCACGTGTTCAAACTTATGATTCAAATTAGTGCACAAGACCTTATGTTGAGGACATTTAATCCTTTGAAATAAACAAATATTAAGAAATTATTTCCAATGAAATTTCATATCCCAATTAGTAATATAATTTCCTCTTCTCTTCTTTCATCTCTAAGCTAAACCTAGAATGATAACAATTCATGCCTCGTTACTTGTTATACTAGGTAGATGACAATTTTTTTCAAAATTATGTTTATAATATTTTTGGTATTTTAATATACATTTTTCAATGGTTCAATTCAAATAAAAATCGACATCAATCTCAAGTCAACGTGTTGGCTCCAAACATGGACTGCCATTATCAAGTCAAAATTCTAAGTCAGCAAGCTATGGTTCAGATCATCTGAATGACGGGACAGAGGGATGCATCATGGCCCTTTCGATCCAACGGCCCTTTCCATCAAATGCAGGCCCCACTGTCCGATGTAAAAGGCCTTTGCACCACAATATGAAACAATTAACATCATATCAATATTTCTTGTGCGTGTGTGTGTGCTTGTTTGTGCGTGCGTGAAAGAGTGAGAGAGAGAGAGAGAGGACTAGTGTTTTTGGATGAAAAGCAACTCATAGCCATGCAACAGGATGAGGGGAGTAGTCTAATCAATTAGAAACAGAGCATGGCCATGCAACTGGATCATTGAGCCACAAAAAATAAAATTATGCAGATTACAAAAAGAAATTCCCCAAATCCATGGTCATACACCACTAATGCTTGGACACTTAATTTACATCACCTGGGACAAAATATTATGATGCTTCTCTAAGTGGAAGTAAAATGAGAATCCATTGGTAAGATCATTCAGGAAGGAGGAACCACCAATTCGCAATGAACTATGCCCAAATTGACAACTAACCATCCCAGATACCTTTCCAAGATATTTGTTGGATTTTGGGACAGATTTTGTTACATCTCTCATGAAAAGTTTGAACAAAGTGGCCATACTATTTGATAGAGGTCCAGAAGATTTGAACACCTCCTAATATTGTTTTCTTGAGCACAGGCCCTGTTCTCTTTAATTTCACATTGTTGCTCTTCCCCATTTCCCTGTAAGCCCATTCATTCGAAGCTATGATGCCAGAACCGAGCACATATAGGGGGATCAGGGATGGATACGGCTATCTCAAT
The DNA here is from genome assembly GCA_028538565.1 of Umbellularia californica. NCBI lineage: Eukaryota > Viridiplantae > Streptophyta > Magnoliopsida > Laurales > Lauraceae > Umbellularia > Umbellularia californica. Next base: position 57,499,621 of record JAPQWN010000004.1, on the reverse strand, counting down.
ATCGAAAATAAACAAATTCTTCCTTCTCACCAATAACACATAGCTAAAACAATCTGATTGTGACTATGTATAGACCTTTTAACAGTTTTTTCCTTTACATTGAAAAGTAACAAAGCTAACAGAACTCAATCAATAAGAAAAAAGGTCAATAAGAAAAAAGGGACTTAGTACTCAACAGATTTAACACAATAGAACTCATTATTATTTGAGTTACCCAATAGAACTCGATCAAACAAGGAATCAAATTATGGTCTTGGTTGGAAAATTGATTAATGAGTTAGCCGTAAAACAGCACTAATATAGGTACCACATATCATAGCTAATCTAGAAAGAAATATAATCAGACATTGAAAGGCACTTACCAGCAGAATACCCATTCGATAAATTCGCCGAAACAATGGCACCCAACAACTGGTTCTTGGAATCCTCCATTAGCTCACTGCGCCCGCGCCCATAGCACGGCACCAGCACCGCAAAACTGCTCTCCGATTCGTCTTCACTCAGGAAGTCCGGCGCGTGAGGCTCCAACCATCCAATTGACCAGTCTGAATCATCAGACTCTGATCCAGACATACACCCCCCATCTGATGGCACCAAAACCAGATCATACTCACGGTCAATTCTCCGTTCTTCCCTGCTCTGCCATTTCTTCTTTACTCTTCTCGATGTGGAGTGCATCTTAGAGCCTCTAACTGGAGGAAACCTGAGAGAATCTGGCTCTCGAATGCCTAAACCGAATTCAGAAGAGGCATTCAAAGGGGACCCAGAAGCAGCAGTTCCCTCATGATCTTTTCCACCCCAAGACCACCAAGAGAGACGTGTAAAAGCCAGAGCCATTTTGATTTTTGAAACAACCCCACAGAAAGAAAAGCTACCCAATATATAAAAAGATGAATCCTATCCTCTTGATATGAGGTTTCAACAAGAAGAAACAAAATGAGATTAATGCCAGCATAAAAACCACAAGACACCAAATTCTTGGTAAGTTGCTATATTTAGAGAAAATTATTCATCATCATCACCATCATCATCATCATGAAAGCAAGACTTTTATCCTATCATCTTGGGTAGGCAAAAATAATACAAGAGAGAGAAGTCTATCTTTAGATTGAAAGAAGGCAAGATAAACCAACTCAAGTTCTTAGCTTTAAGCATCAGAGCTGGAGTGGCAAGATGTATCCAATAATCAAATGAGAATAAAAATATTTCAACTAAAAAAGGAAAAAACCCAAAAGCTGCAAATCATCAAATACCAATCAAGTAAAGCTCTCCATTTCTTTGAAGAAAAAATAGAAAGAAATGAAAGCAGACAGCAGCTTTACTATGAATCAACAAACACAATGGAAAGAACAGCAAGAAAACCCAACTCAATCCCTAAAAGAAGAGATTTTTAAGCTCAATAGGACCAAAAAAGACCATCTTTTACCCTTTTTTCTCCTCAAAAGAATCTAAAATCTCCCAACACTTCCAAAATTAGACAAAGCAGAATACAAAAAGATAAACCCGACCAATTTAACACAAAACCCCTTCAAAAATCAGTTCTTGAACCAAAAGAAGCCATTTTTTCTCATCAAGATTGAGATGCTGCAACAAAAGAAGAAACCCCCAAAACCCTCCCTCGATCCTGAACGATCAAAAACATTGCGTTTCTAGAGAAAAACCTTCTCCTCCAATCCCAATCACTCATGAATAAAACCAGACATCGAAGAAAATCCCCCAAATCGAAGAATTCCGATTGTACTGAGATCGGAAATGGGATATTCAAAATTTCAAATAGAAGCCCCTTGAAATCTGAAACCCTAGGTTTCGACTTCGGAAACCCAGAAATCTCTCTCTTGCTTCGAGAAAATGGGTTGAAATGGTATGCTCGTGGGCTTCTTGGCTCCGTTTGATTTATAGTCACATGATGCAGTTGCAGAGAGCCAGAGAGTCCCCTCTGCAGAGGACGATCGGACGGTTGAAACTGAAATGGGACAGGTACGAGTGCTGAGAGCCGTCCGATCTGTGTGGACTTTACCGCAATAGTGACGACATATTAAAGATAGAAAGAAACTGAAGGTGAATTCTCCATAATACCCTCCATTTGTCTTTTCTTCTCTTCCGTGTGGGTCCCACTTGCGATCTTCCAAATGCATTGAAATTAGGAGTCCGTCCGATTCACGTTCCCCACGAATATAAAATCATAGAGAGCGAGCATGCGGGTATTTGGTTCTCCTCTTATCCTGAAGTTTTGACCTTAAATAATATGCTATTAACTTATTCTAGGTTACTATATATATAAATGGGTCCGAGAATGAAAACCAATTTAGGTTCTGATTAATTAACGGATCTAATTTCGGATCTATTTAGGTTCCCATGAGTTGTTAATATTGTAAATTGTATTTTAAATTTTATTTTTTTGACCCTTTTACGTATAATACTGTCGCTATAGATTTCATGCAATGTTATAGGTTCAATAATATTTTTATTTTAAGAAAAAATGAAAAATAAAAAGAAATTAGAATCGATTTTGAAACTAGATTCCAGTCCTTTATGTGGACACGATTCCGGAACCGGATTCGGGTTTTCCTATCGAAACCGAGTCTAGCACTAAGAAAATAGGGTCCGAGTCAAAACCGAAACCGTTATTTAGAAACGAGTTCGGGTACACCTAAACCGTCCCATTTGCAACTCTACAACTAATGCACTTATTCAATTGCTTTCTTGGAATGAAAAAAGTCAATGATTAGATTTTTTATAGGTAGCGAATGTAAATTAAATGAAATAGTATCTCCTGTTTCTATAAAACTAGGGATCCGAAATCAGAAATTAAATAGAGGTTTTGATATGTTAGCTTTCCTTAAATTTGATTTTTTTAATTTCATAACCGAAATCCAAATAATGTAACGAGAGTCGCTTGGCTCATGGTCAATTTCTTTTTTAACTATTTTCTAGGTTATATCCCATGTTATTATGGGATTTATCAATTTCGATATCGTAATATATTTCTATAACCAGCAAGCAAATTCATGTTTCATATGACACCAAAATGATGTTTGGTGAACAGTAAGCACACGTCAGATCACAATTTCTCATGCTTTATCACTCGAAAAAAAAATTCCCTAAAATGCCACATAAAAGTCATTACTTCAATGGACAGTCCCTTAATATCAATAGATTTAATAGTTTTTAAGACATACATTGTTCCCACAATATAATGAGATTAAAATTAAAGGTCGATTTTTAAAATTAAATATTATATAATATTTTAAAATAAATAAAACATAGAGAAGATGCTACTTTATAAGAATTTTTGAAATTTTACTTTTAATTTTTATTATTAACTACCTAATTTATTCAATTTTTATGTATTTTAAGATAAATAAATCTCGAATTTTATCAAATTGACGAGGTAGATCGTATGGGCCTCAGTCTACAATTGGCATATTGTCTTTTTTTTCTTTTCCCCTCTCTAATCATTGTGATGGATTGAGGTGGGCAACGAGTTTTGTCAGGCGTGGTGACATGAGTCTCAGTGGTCAAAATATCTGCCACGTCTGTTTGACGACGTGGACTTATGCAGTAAACTATTTATAGCGTGTTTGTGCGGTTCAAGAAAGTAACACGTGGCCTCAAGTTCATCCGCTTTCTCTTTTTGACGGAAATGCCCCTGTTCTTGGGGATTATTTACGAGGGGTTTGTCTGAAATTTGTTAAAAGTGTAAGGGTTGTTGGTCCTATTATTTTTTTTGACCTTTTTCCATATACTTAGGGATGTAGATGGGAGGCTCTGACGGGTTAAAAATTAGGTCTGGGTCTTCATTTAAGTCCTGATAAGTAAATAGATCTAGATCCGGTCCCACTTTGGTTCGGAGCCGTGGACCTGAGACCCGACATATCATCTCAATTTTTGAAAATTTATCCTAAAAATCATATTTTCTTAATATAATTGTCTACCCGGATCCGAACCCATCCCATATATGATTCTGATTTCAATTCCAGAGCCAAGAAACCGGTTCCGAAACTGTTTCGGGTCCAGATCCGATTCCACATTTTCCTTAATGGTTCCGGGTCCGGGTTCGACGGTTTCGAGTCCGCCATGAACCCGGACCGGAACCGACCCGTTTACAACCCTATCAATACTAGTCTAGTCTTCCAAATCGAATGGGTTAAGGGGGTCTAACTGAGTCTTTACCGAGTTTTGTTCGAGTCAAGCTGATTATGACTGTGTCTGGCTAAAACATGATAAAAAACCAAGTTTCCCACAGCCACTGGCCTCAAATTTTCTACCGAGTTGAGTAACTTAGCTGAGTTTAACAGAGTTTCGGCTTGCTGTAGACTATAGTCCTAATGTTGTGGCAGTCTATCCATTCCTGAGAGTAGGGATGTCAAACGGGCCGGGCCGGGCTCCAGCATCGGCCTGCCGGTGCCATGGGCCGGGCCGGCACGGCCCCCCAGGGAAAAACCCAGTGGGACATACCGGGCCAGGCCTATTCTTTTTTTTCCCTCTTTTTCAGTATTAAAAACAAAAAAAGAACACAAGCACGGCCCGCTAATCACTTTCATTTAGTGGAACTATCCATGGGCCAACCTATTCCATTTGATGTACACTCTCACGGTCCCATTTGTGTGAAGAACTGAATAAAAAAACCTGGCCTTGTAGGACTCAGGTGAGGCATGTCCAAACTAAGCCCCCATTTAGTAGAACTATCCATGGGCTAACCTATTTCATCTGATGTACACTCTCACGGTCCCATTTGTGTGAAGAACTGAATAAAAAACCACACCTTGTAGGACTCAGGTGAGGCATGTCCAAACTAAGCCCATTTAGTTATTAGGCCTAATTTCAAGAAGCATACAGACCATGGACCTACAATTATTAGGCCCAGCACCAGCTTATTTGTAAAACATGTATTCATCACTTTGTGCTTTAACCATCGGACCAGGAATTGCAATCCAATTTTGGCCAATGTAGGCCCATTTCAGGCTGGGGCCATACCACCAATCTATATGAACATATAGAGAAGGGGCCCATGGGGCATGTATGTGGGCTCCATTGGCCCTACCAAAAGGTAGGGGTTACAGATAAGATAAGTCATCTGAGAAAGCTCTACTCCATTTGTCATTTGGATCAATCAGATAGGTTATTTGCCGCTGTCCATTTCATTGCCTTTGATAATATTGACAATTACTATGACATGTTGTCTTGTTTTAACTTTCTGCCTCCAAACCTCATTGTAGAGAATCTCGATTGAAGGGGCCCAATGGTTCATAAATTATTTTGCTATTTGAAAAAAAGGATTTAATTTTTGGTAAAAGGTATTTTTCTATTGTTTTGAGGTTAGGTTTTATGATGCTGACGTCTACACTAAAAACTTGATTGGGCTTATGATATGAGCAGATTAGCCAAGCAAAAGATGAGTTCACATAGGTCAAATCATTTTTTATTTTAATTTCTAAGGACAAAGACCTTACTTGAAAGATAGCCCTCCAAAGTGAAAAAGTTGAATGCTTTGAGAGAGAGCTAGAGAATGTATAAAGAATGAGAGAGTTGTGTAAATTAGTGAGGAATGAGAATGGGAGGGTTAGGGTATTTATAGACTTTGTAAAATGAAAAATGACACAAAATACCCCTTATATGACCATTTTATAGCTGTTGGAAGGGATAAAATGGACATTTTTTCAAAAAAAAGGGCACTTGGCCTGGCGGGCTGGTGGGCCTATCGGGGCGGGCCTAGCGGGTTGGAGGCACCAGCCCACGTGCCTGGCGGGCCCGAGCCAAACTGGCCAATGGGCCCAGCCACCTCGGCACAAGCCGTGCCTTTGCGGGTCGTGCCGTTGACCGGGCCGGGCTGGGCTACGGGCAGTTGACTGGCGGGCTGGGGCCCGGCCCATTTGAGCATTTCTTCTGAAACAAAATCTAATCATTAAAATTTGGCAAGTCTCATCATTATCATCACTGTCAAGTATTGAAAACTTTTCTATTTGGATGTGAGTGTGACTTTGAGGACTATATACATTACTTCACATTTAAGGGGGGATATTCAAGTGCATCCATCCCTCACCATTTGTGGTGAGGGACACCCCTTTTGGGGAAGTTTCAAGTACAAAAGAGAAGTGTACTTAAAGATGCACTTGAGTATTCTCCCACATTTAAGATGCCACTTTTAACTAGTTCATTTCAAACATCAATAAGACGAGGGGGGTTCTCCACTTATCCTATGAGCAGATTGCAAATAGTCTATATGTAATCCAACTCATGGGACTCGATGAAAGCTTATCAATATGAGGGGAACAAATGGAATGCTGTCTTTGTGGATAATGGAGATCCAAAAAGTGGGTCCCGCCAAATTATCCTACTCCTTGATTTAACAACCTTAATGTGTAATGGTATCTGAAGTGTGGGTTTTCTTAAAATTCAATTCAACGGTGGTTGATGGTTCGATGAAGGTAAATTTGAGCCCGATGCCAGGTCATGGGATGAAAGGAGTATCAAAGAGTATGCATTGATGAAAGGTAGGCTCAAGTGGGCCCACGACACTGGACTGCACTTGCTCATATAACATTTTTCAAAATATGACTACTTAATGTTATCACTACAACTGAATGCAAAATAAGTAAAATGTATGGAGCCCTAATATAAAAGAAGATTTGGTGAGAAGCCCCCTCCCCCGCCCCCCCCCAAACTTAAAAAAAAAAAAAAAAAAAATTTCTTAAAACCCCCTAAGTCTTAGGAATGCCACATCTATAGTTGCTCCTTTCACATCACTTCTCTGTACACATTCAGACTCTATAGAAAATGCTCATTGCACGACCCTCTTTTCCCAAAGTGCCCAAACACCACACATTTCCTTTATCTTTGCATAGCCATCTCTTCCCTCCACACCCGATTCTAACATCCAACACTAGGAACTCTTGTGTTTCGTCTCTTCCCTCCACACCTGACCTCCATTCTTAGTTGACATTGCAACTAGAGGAACCTTCAAACAAGAAATTCCATCGATCGTCTTCTTCCTCTCCATTTTTGCCTCCTCTCTTCTCACAAGCAAGGTACCTTTTCTATCCATTTCTACATCTCAATCTCCTTTCATTTTGGCTTTCGATGCATAATGGAAAGGTGGGTTGGCCCCAAAATGTCTAAAGGGGACAAGGAGATCACCAATTGCTCCTTCCTTGGTAAGTCGCTCGGCGGCGAAGTTCTTTTTTCTGGTTCGAGGTCAGCTAGATACAGCCGAACAATATCATTGTTGTTCAGACCTGAAAGTCTGAATAGACATGAACCCAAAAAAAAAAAAAAAAATTTGCCATCGAGCAAACCAAGGAATGAGAGATTGGTGACCTACTTGGCCCCTTTAGAAATTTTGGGGCCAGCCCTCCTCTCCATTGTGCATCGAAAGCTAAAATGAAAGGAGATGGATATGTGAAGTGAGTTGTGGAAGAAGGTATTGAGATGGAGATGTCAAAAGGGAGATGGAGATGTAAAGGTGAGTTGATGAAGAAGCTCTTGTTACAGAAGTGGGAGGGAAATAGAGATGGTAGGAAAGATGTGTATAGAGAAATTGGATGAGCTCTGAAAGTATTCCTCATGTCCATTTTCGTAAATTCACGGATGGGTATACTTGACTTAAAAGATTTGGATGTGTGAGGAGCAATGAGGGATGCAGCAAAAGAAACTTCCTATTTTTTTACCTATGGCTCCAACAAATTTAAAAAAATTATATATTTTGAAAACTATAAGCTTTATGTGGCCTCATAAGAATTTCTTTCTACATAGTGGCCCAACCAAGAAAGAATTAATGGGTTCACCCCTGCATGTATCTATAATGAGTAATTACAATAATAATAACAATAAGTTGATGTAGTTAATACTGAAGATATTTCTTGAAAATGGCTAGTTGTTTTTGTTTTTACTGCGGACTGTCACTGTTTTTCACTGATAACATTTAGGGTGTATTTTATGTAATGAGAGGAATCCACAGTAAGAGGAAAGTTATTCTGGTTTTCTATGTAACTGTTTTTTTTTTTTTTTTTTTGGGACACATTTCCTTCAAGAAAAGGAATAAATAAACTAAAATTTCCTTAATTGGGGGCATTTCATTTTCCTATGTGAGGGGAAGGCCTACTGGATCTCTCTCACAACAATGGAAACTCGCATATAGAAAAATCCTCTTGCTTAGGGTCGTCAATCCGGCCCTTTGATGAGGGGGCCCTACCCGGCTCACAAAAGCCCACAAAACAAGAGCTTTTATTTTTGCCCTAAAGCTTAAGGTAGAGTAGAGCCTAATTTTTAAAAGCCCACATCCTTGAAGGCTGAGCTAGGGCTTGACCAAGCCAAGCTAGGCCCGGCCCGACCCTCTTTCCATGAATATATGTAGGGAAATTCTAAAAAAATGCCTCTTTTTCCACCCCTCATTTTTTTGTTCATGGGGACCATGTTGAGTCAATTTAGCCTTCACAACACTACCCTACCGTTAATAGTCACAAGTCCAAGTGTGACGCTCATCCAACTTTTTCTCATCACTGGATTGAAATCATAGTAATATGATGCATATAAGTCATTAAATCTTAGGACCATGGATCAAAATGCTAGGATGATCTTATGGACTCAAGATTTTGCATATAGATAGGCCTTATATATATCTTTTCATCCAATGGACTTCCATGATCATCATGCATCCCAGTAGGCCACAACTAGGTGGGGGCGTAGTGCTCCCTATATATATATATATTTAATATTATATTATATTATATACATGGATGTTATAAACAATATACAAATAGCAATGGTTTCTTTAGATTTTAAATAATTTGGGTTACATAGCTATATTTTTCTTTTAAATCTTCTATTCCCACTTGATAAAAATAATCTCTTTTGTCATTTTGAGGAAATTATTGAACAAAACCAGCCCTTCAAAACTTATTTCTCAAACAAACTTCTTGCTCATAGTAATAGCATATATTATCAAACTTCTTACTTACATAATTGAGATTAATAGTTTACCCTTGCAAGCAATTATAGTTATAAAGATAAATTACAGTAGCAATACCAAAAGTATATCTTGGATGGAGTTTGTTGTTTTTATTATGTTAGGACTTTTTTAGGTGCATTGAACTGAAATAGAAAAAATAAATGCAGAAAAGTGCTTGCTTGCATCATAAAATTGAACTTTAGTTAGTTTAGTTCATCTTCATTCTCTCTGCCTTTTCTCTATATTTGAATATACCTTTAAATTCATATAAAGTAGAAAAATATAATATAAAGGTTGTGAAATTATTTCAATACATTTCACATTCTGGACTGAAATCATTACAAAGAATGTATTGGTCATGGTTGGAACCTAGGGGTATTAGACGATACATCATGGTTTTAGCCTAGCTTAGAAGAATTTTTATTTATTTATTTTATATTTTACTTTATAATAAATATTTTACCATGCTACCAGTCCACCAATAGAAAAAAACTTCTTTTTTCAGCTATGACATGATGCCTTTTGCATTGCATTATCAATCCCTATTTAGGCAAAGGAGAAGGTTTAACATCAAGTTGAAAGTTGGTGGTGTAGGAAAAAATTGTATATACATATATGTATATATTAAAAAAATAACTTTCTTTTCTTTTGGCCCTGGCCCTTGAGAATAGGATAAGTGCCTAGACGTTATAAGCCTGCCGAGGGCATCGAGGGCTTTGGCTCAACGTAAGCCAGGCCCGCATATATGAGGACAGGTAAGGACTTATCCTGGCCTGATCTAGGTCTGGCCCATTAACAACCCCACTCTTGCTGAACAAACACACCCTGATAAAACTGATATTTCAAAATAAGTAATCTACCCCAACTCTCTCTCCCATATGAGCGTGCTACGAACCATACTCAACATTCCATGTCAATGCACAAGGACATGCAGTAAGATTCCATTTCTGACCCTTTACCTTCATTGTCTGTTGCAAGTCCATTTTGGAGACCCATATGGCCATATTGCTTATGTGTATAGCCACCCACATCATTTTCAGGACCAAACCAAGTCATTACTTGCTTTGCCTTTATTGCCACTTGACACTTTTATCTATGCTTGTATGCTTACATTGCCCAGGATCATTCAATGATACATGTGTGTGGGTGACTGGGGTAAGGCAAAAATATCACATTTGATCATTTTGTCCTCATATAAGTATCAAACAGGCTTTACATGGAAAGGGGCTATCCAATCATGTGAAGCCCACTCCTTCCCTTGTATTTGAGACACTCCCATTAGAAATAGCTGGCATGCAAAATCTCATACTGTATTCATGGGGCCATTCTCCCAACAGACCTAGTGCGCTCTACAGAAAGTGGGCCCTTGATGTGAGCTTAAATGGGACTCAATCAATTCAGGGTGGTTGTGTATGGAGGCTGATATATAAGAATAGCAAATACTGTTAGACCCTAAGTTGTGTTTGCAATTTGATGTCCAACATTTGCATCATGATCATCTCATTTCATTTCTCATTGGTTTATCTTGAAAATCACAGGATTTAAATCAACTTGCTAAAACTATGTTTCAAACCTTTTGGTTGATTTTAATCTTATTTTGAAAAGCTTTTTTCTTGATAAAACCTTGTCTCAAACACCTTTATATTCTGAGTTTTCAAAAATGATTTCAAAGTTAGATTTTTCAAAACTGAAGGAACTCAGAAATACAACTGACCTGTTGTCGGTCAGCTTGTCGGTTCATGTCGGCTAACCGAGAAAGCGAGCCGAGGTCAACCGATGGTTGTCGGTCCGAATTCCAGAGAGCTACAAATTTCAGATCATCTCTGTCGGTCATCGTGTCGGTTCATGTCGGTCAACCGACAGTTTATAAAAATCCAGACCGAGAGCTTGTCGGTTCAAAATCCAGAGAGCATCATTTTATTCATCTTTGTGCTGTCGGTTCGGTTGTCGGTCCGATGTCGGTCGACCGATAATGGCGGTCAACCGACAATGACAATTTGGTCAGAAAAATTTGAAAAATATGACCGTTGCCATTAGACCGTTGAACCATCGGTCAACCGACCCCTAGTTGTCGGTTGACCGACAGGTATCCGTTGGGCCAAAAATTCTATAAAACTTTAGTTCATTCCAAGGTCAAAAGAGATGATTCTTGAAGCCATTTCTGAGGTGTACTAAGGCAAATCAAAGGGAATGAACTAAGAAGGCCAAAGGATCATTAAGTAAAGCTAAACTTGGATTAAAGAAGTTCAATCACCAAGTAAGCTTTGACTTTTCCTAATCATATGTTTTTATGCATTGTCTAAATTATTGGTAAATGATTTTTAGCATATTAACTATGATGTGTTGAATCCATTCTTCTCTTAATCTTTGATTTAAGTTATTGGATTCTTCACCTTGATTCAAATCAAGTTTGTGGTAGAAAACTTCTTAAACATGTTTATCAAAATCTTCAAGTTATGTTATAACATGTTTCACTAACTTGTATGAATCTTCCTAGTTGTTTTCAATCTTTAAAACTTTAGTCAAAATACTTTGATTTTGAAAACAACATATCACATGCATCACATGTTTAGATATAATTAATTTCATCCAACTTACAAGCCTTGGATTTTCATATCATCATTAAGCTTGTACTTTGTTCATGTGATTTGCATATCACTTCAATCAAATCATGTTATGTGCATTAAACTTTTAATTGCTTCAAGCATAAACTGATTGAGCTTTCATTTTCAACTTGATTGAAGTTTTCACACACACACATCATGAGCATTCATCTTTGTATTTTATAGTGTGTTGTGAGAGTTGATTTTCACTTTCTCATTCGCCTATTTTAGAGGCAAATTATATCGTGCTTAATGTATTTCTCTCATAGTGTTTAGACACTTTCTTGAGAAAGAAAATCTATTTGTATGAAAGGTTATTGCTAAGCCAAAGAAAAGCAAATTGTAAAGGTTATTGCTTATCCTAGAAAAGCACATAGATAGGTTGTTGTTTAGCCTTAAAAACATCATTGTAAGGGTTATTGCTTAGCCTTTTGTAAAAGCATAAATAGTGGAAATCCGGTGGGGTGTGTGATCACAAGCCGGTAGTGGATGTAGGCATTGAGGCCGAACCACTATAAATCTTTGTGCAATGGTGAATGACTTGTGGTGATTGATTTGTTTATCTTCCGCACCTTTTCTTATAATCATCACTAGTTGGAGTTTAATTTGAAGAAAATTAAAATTGGAAATCAATTTGTAGCTCACCCTATTCACCCCCCCTCTAGGGTAAGGATCCGGAACTTTCAATTGGTATCAGAGACTCGTGCTCTATATTTAGGATCAAGTGTTTTGGAACTCTTGATTAGGTGTAAAAACCTAGAGCTTAGACCCTAGTTGGATTTATCTTGAAAATCATTGCTATGGATTCCACTAAGATAGAGAGTGTAGATTCCCTTGAAGATTCTCCTAGTCATCCTCTTCCATCCATTGGAGATTCAAATCATGAACATAATGAATATCAACTTGAATCAAGTGATGAAGAAAATGAAAATCAAGATGATCTTCAACAAGCATATGATGATTTGTACACTTTGTACTTAAAGCTTGTTAAAAGTCATAACAAGTTAAAAGGAGAATCTAAAAGACTAAACAAAGAATTAGTCACCTCAAAAGATGAACTTAGAGAGAAAGATGAAGCTATAAATTGCCTAAACTCTAAGTTCACGATCACTTTACACAACTTATCTAATACTCAAAATGAACAAAATGAAATTGAAACATATAATGATGAGCTAAAGAAAGAAAATTTGAGATTAATAGATACAATAAGAAGACAAGATGAAAACATTATCCATCTAAAATCAAAATTAAAAATTTCTATGGATAACTTGTCAAAGGTTCAAGAAGAATTAAATGTATCTAAGATAAGTTGTGATAAACTTCTCAAAGAAAACACAAATATAAGTGATCATGTGAAGAATCAAGTTGAAGACATTTCTAATTTAGAATCCAAGTTAATTATCACCAAGGAAAATTTATTCAAAACTCAAAGTGATTTAAAAACTTTACATCTTGGATCTAATGTGAATGAACTAAAACTTGAATTGAAACTTGCTCATGAAAAGGTAAACAAGTTTAATGGAATTGAAATTCAACTCATAAAAGCAAATAATGAAAATTCAATTCTTAAAAACAAAGTCACTCAACTTGAGGCCCACAAGCAAAAGTTTGAGTGCAAATTTACCCAAAGTGAAGAGAAACTTGAAAACTTGTTTAAATTGGGTAAATCACATGGAGATAGGACGGGTCTTGGATTTAATAAACATACTTATCATGACCCTAAGTTCATAAACAAGCTTGTAAAAGGTGAGTCCTCTCTCTCTAGCACTCACACCAATTTGCCCAAAACAAAATGTCATTATTGTGGTAAAGAAGGGCATTTCAAATTTGAGTGCAAACTAAGAAGAAGTCATTTGTCTAAACCCATCTATGAATCAAAGGAAGTAAAATCAAATTTTATGAAGGGTAAGACATTTAAATCAAAGGAAGACTCTTTAAAGTTCAAACAAGTTAAATCTATTCAACAAGAGTCTCCTAAGATAGATTTTAAAAGGACCAATCAAGTCCAAAGCTATCAAGTTAAATCTATCAACAAGAAACATCTCACTTTACCTCCTTTAACCATGGAAATGAAAGAAATTTTGAAAAAGGTTGAACAATTAAAATTAAAATTCAAAATGCAAAAAGGAGGAGGAAAAGTTAAAAGAAATAAGAACATAGTGAAAAATCATCACCAACCATCAAAGACTAATCATCATTATAAAATTGTCAAACCAAAAATTGATGAGAAATCTACTAAAATTGAAAAATTATCTCCCGTGGTTGGTGGAATCTCAAACATTGGCCTAAAGGCTCAAGACCTTAGATGGATAGCTAAGGTTAGAATCCTAGACAAACATTAAAACCTTTGAAATTAGAATGGACCAATTACTTCTCAAAATGTACATTTTTTTTGTCCTAGGTCTAGATGATTCTAAGTTCCTTGAGCAATCTCTACATGTTTGAATTTTGCTTGTTTGAGTAGTAATGCATTTTTAAAATTCAAAAGGTATTTTATGATTAAAATGCATGTGTTTAATCAATGAATTTTGAAAAAGAATTTATTAGATTGTTTCTTATGATCATTTTAATTGTTCTCCAATAGTCAAATTATCGTAAAAATCCTCAAACGAGTGATCATAGGTCAAAAATGTAGATTAGTGAATTATTTCACTTTTCTACAAGTGTCGGCTGACCGACACTTAAGTTGTCGGCTAACCGACAACTCACAGGGTCGAATAAAACCCTGCGCACGATCTGGAAAATCACTTCACAATTCATCATCTTCCTTCTTCATGCCCTAGACGAGAACTTCCTGTTCAAAACCCTCAAATTAGTCAAATCTCCTCCTCATTGCTCTAAAAACTTCCTTCAACCCAATTAAAATCCTCTCTCAATCATCCTCCAAGCAAGTCATCATCATTTTCATCTCCTTCACCAACGTTGGAGCCTCAAGACCTTGACAGTCAACGAGAATCTGTGAGATCATCAAGCCTTGGTCATTCCCTCTGATTTCTTGCAAGCATTTTCTGATCTTTTCAAAGGAATCATTGTCATCAAAAGAGTCTCCTCTTCCAAGCTGGGATCAATCATTTTTTCCCTTAAGATCAAGGTCTTGAGATCCATACTTTGGGGCATCCACAGCCAACTGTGCTATCTTTTCCTTAGTCTGCACAATAGGTGTTTGATGTTTTGTCTCAACCAAATCTGCTTAATTTTCAGTGATCTTCTCACCTATTGAGCATTGGGAAAAAGATTTATACTAATTCACATTAAAGAAAAACCTTCAATCTTGCCCAACCAACATGCCTCCAAGAATGAAAAAAGCCATACCTAGGCCATCTAAAAAGGGGAAGGCCACTGCCACATCCAGTAGGCCTATAGATGAACATTCAGACTTTAGTGATTCCCCTCCACCACCATCCATAGAACTGAGAGTTGATGCTAACACTCTGCAACTATTGAGAGATAGGTCTATAGCTATGGAAAGAAGGGTGTTAGTAAATCAAATTAAAAACCATGACTTAATGGGGATTGTCCATAGAGTAGGATGGGATGGTATACTTCATTGGGGTGGAGATGTCTATCCCACATTGGTAAGATATATGTACTCATCAATCTCAAGCACTCTCATTGGAGAAAATACTTGTTCTTTTACAATCTCCTTTGAAGATAGGAATGTAGAGATCACACCTGAGAGAATAGGAAATATCTTGGGGATACCGTGCACTCCAAATGGACTTACAATGATATCAGATTCCCCTAATGAAGATGAGAGAACCAAGGCCACTAGGGACATTTGTGGTTTCAATGCCCCTTGGGACAAAAGAAAACATCATCTTACCATAAATTCTCTCTTTCCCATTTATAGGATTATTCATCATTGCTTTACATACAATGTCTACCCTAGGATGGGAAATAGGACTGAGCTTACAGCCTATATGGTTAATCTCTTGTCCAAGGTGGTAACCAGTACACCCATTTGCTTGCCCTCCATCATTTGTCATTCAATCATCAAATTTCATAACAACATGAGTCAGAAAAATGCAATACCATTTGGATATTTGATGACACAATTGGCATTCTCATTTGGGATACCTAAGCCTTCTGGGGAGAAACCTGTTTTCAAAACTCCTTTATCACCAGCTAATGTGAATCAAATGAATCTTATTCCCAACGCTCAAATCCCTATAGCTGATGACCCTCCCTTGGCTCAAGCACCTCCTTCTCCTACTCATGGCTCAACATCGATACCATCTCCTCGTCCTTCCTCTTCAGTGGACCGCTTGGCAGCTCTTGAGAGAGATATGACTTACATGAAGAAAGAACAAAAGAAGAACAAGAAGACACTGAACAAACTGTTTCAGTATCTCTCAAGAATTTCAAAGAGTTGCAGCCGAGATGATGTTGGAGCTCCACCTTCTCCGTCACCACCACCTCCTGATTCGGAGTAGAAAATACTTAATGACACCACAATTTTTTTTCTAATTGGTAGTATGATTGGTGGTGTAATTTGGTTAAATTGGTTTTGATGGATGTGTTGAATATTGATGGTGGTTATGAGAATGTTTATGTTTATGGTCTATGTGTTTCACTAATGATGTAAACATTTTCATTTTAGACATGAATGAAAACTTATGAATCCATTTTGTCTTTACATGGTAGTTTCTCCTTTACTTTTATATGATATCAATGCTATGCTATGAGAAAGGTATATGTTTGCATGAGCTATTTTTGCAGACTCTTTAGCAATTTGATGTCAATGGGGGAGAAGAAAAGGAAAAGGCTAAGACTATGGGGGAGAAAAAGGTTGTGGGAGAGAATTTGTGTGGAAGCACACACAATGGGGGAGTAAAGAAGAGCATAGCAGAAAACGACAATGGGGGAGCAAAGAGAGGAAGGAAGATCATGAAGAATGGGGGAGCAAAGAAAAAGAAAGGAAGAAAGATCATGAAGATCATGAAGAAACCAAAAATCTTCAACTCAAGTGGAGTTGAGATAAATGGAGACCAAGAGATATAGAAATGTATGATATGGCTTATGTTTCTCATTTGTGTTAGTGTGTTGCCATCAAATTGCAAAGGGGGAGATTGTTAGACCCTAAGTTGTGTTTGCAATTTGATGTCCAACATTTGCATCATGATCATCTCATTTCATTTCTCATTGGTTTATTTTGAAAATCACAGGATTTAAATCAACTTGCTAAAACTATGTTTCAAACCTTTTGGTTGATTTTAATCTTATTTTGAAAAGCTTTTTTCTTGATAAAACCTTGTCTCAAACACCTTTATATTCTGAGTTTTCAAAAATGATTTCAAAGTTAGATTTTTCAAAACTGAAGGAACTCAGAAATACAACTGACCTGTTGTCGGTCAGCTTGTCGGTTCATGTCGGCTAACCGAGAAAGCGAGCCGAGGTCAACCGATGGTTGTCGGTCCGAATTCCAGAGAGCTACAAATTTCAGATCATCTCTGTCGGTCATCGTGTCGGTTCATGTCGGTCAACCGACAGTTTATAAAAATCCAGACCGAGAGCTTGTCGGTTCAAAATCCAGAGAGCATCATTTTATTCATCTTTGTGCTGTCGGTTCGGTTGTCGGTCCGATGTCGGTCGACCGATAATGGCGGTCAACCGACAATGACAATTTGGTCAGAAAAATTTGAAAAATATGACCGTTGCCATTAGACCGTTGAACCATCGGTCAACCGACCCCTAGTTGTCGGTTGACCGACAGGTATCCGTTGGGCCAAAAATTCTATAAAACTTTAGTTCATTCCAAGGTCAAAAGAGATGATTCTTGAAGCCATTTCTGAGGTGTACTAAGGCAAATCAAAGGGAATGAACTAAGAAGGCCAAAGGATCATTAAGTAAAGCTAAACTTGGATTAAAGAAGTTCAATCACCAAGTAAGCTTTGACTTTTCCTAATCATATGTTTTTATGCATTGTCTAAATTATTGGTAAATGATTTTTAGCATATTAACTATGATGTGTTGAATCCATTCTTCTCTTAATCTTTGATTTAAGTTATTGGATTCTTCACCTTGATTCAAATCAAGTTTGTGGTAGAAAACTTCTTAAACATGTTTATCAAAATCTTCAAGTTATGTTATAACATGTTTCACTAACTTGTATGAATCTTCCTAGTTGTTTTCAATCTTTAAAACTTTAGTCAAAATACTTTGATTTTGAAAACAACATATCACATGCATCACATGTTTAGATATAATTAATTTCATCCAACTTACAAGCCTTGGATTTTCATATCATCATTAAGCTTGTACTTTGTTCATGTGATTTGCATATCACTTCAATCAAATCATGTTATGTGCATTAAACTTTTAATTGCTTCAAGCATAAACTGATTGAGCTTTCATTTTCAACTTGATTGAAGTTTTCACACACACACATCATGAGCATTCATCTTTGTATTTTATAGTGTGTTGTGAGAGTTGATTTTCACTTTCTCATTCGCCTATTTTAGAGGCAAATTATATCGTGCTTAATGTATTTCTCTCATAGTGTTTAGACACTTTCTTGAGAAAGAAAATCTATTTGTATGAAAGGTTATTGCTAAGCCAAAGAAAAGCAAATTGTAAAGGTTATTGCTTATCCTAGAAAAGCACATAGATAGGTTGTTGTTTAGCCTTAAAAACATCATTGTAAGGGTTATTGCTTAGCCTTTTGTAAAAGCATAAATAGTGGAAATCCGGTGGGGTGTGTGATCACAAGCCGGTAGTGGATGTAGGCATTGAGGCCGAACCACTATAAATCTTTGTGCAATGGTGAATGACTTGTGGTGATTGATTTGTTTATCTTCCGCACCTTTTCTTATAATCATCACTAGTTGGAGTTTAATTTGAAGAAAATTAAAATTGGAAATCAATTTGTAGCTCACCCTATTCACCCCCCCTCTAGGGTAAGGATCCGGAACTTTCAAATACATTTGGATCAGATAATTCCATCCTCCTCATTTATAAAGCATCAATTTAATGATTTTCTAATTGTACTTGGTTTTTTTATTATTAAGATTCAATAATTGTTAACAGTTAGATCAGTGTCAAATGATGATGAATGAAACTTTTATGGCCATTGAAAGAAGGAATGCTTGGATTTTTCAAAAGTGGGCCTCACACTACAAAATAAAGAGGGGGCAAAACAGGCTGATTTGAGGAAAGCCTCAATTTATATTCTTAATATTTATAGAGAAGTGTAGTGACGAAATATGACTTTTTTTTTTATTTTCCCAGCTTAAGGGGCTGGACCCAAGCCCTCTAGTGAGGGAATAGAGCTCGGGAGAGGTGAGGGGGCCCTCTAGCGAGGGAAGAAGACTTCGAGTGAGAGAAGGTGCCTGCCGAGATTCGAACCAAAGACAGGACACCAAGAACCCACATCTCTAACCACTGGGGTCAAAGGCGGTGCATTTAATTTTGGTGACATGATGAAATATGACTGTTGGTATCAAGGAAAGAGATAAGGAAAGAGGACAAGGGCAATCCCTTCATTTTGGTAACATGATTTGTCAAAAAGAACTGGCCATAGATTCCACAAAGGATCAGGGCAATTTCTTCCATGGAATGGTGCACCTAAAAAAAGAAGAAAAACACACCTAGAAGAAAGTGGGAAGAAGAAAAATAAGAAAAGAAGCTTTTCTAGCTTGGATTCCTCTTATCACTAATAAACACATGTCACTTCTCTGTTGGTTGCTTTGCTGTGGCCTTCTGTTTTGAGCTTTGTTTTGCTTTTTGTCCATTTCTAATACCTAAAAGAGAGCATTTAGTTGTTATGAACTTATGATTGAAGGATTGATGAAGATGTTTGTTGAAAACCAAGACATCTATAATACCAATTGGGTAATTAATCATTGAGGCTCTTTTTGTAACCTTGCTTTTGGATGGCAATAAGAATGGGCCAGGCTGAAATGGGTAATCCACATCCATTAAGGGTGAGTTTGTGTGTTTGTTTTTTTATATACTTATCAATTGAATATAGTGCAAAGAAATCGCCTAGCACAATTGATATTTGATATTGGACATATGTGAAAGTGAGAGTCATGATGTACATATCCTATTGTAAAATAGGATTCTCATCTTACAACTTTTTTTAATAAGAATAACATATAACCAATTATCAAACCTAACCTGACTCATATTTATTACGGAGACAGGTTTGATATAACATATTATAAAACCGTCGTGTTTGGGTTAGATTAGACTGTGCAGGTGTTGGTTAGGGAGGGTTTGGGTTTACTTAACCAGTTGCCAATTGCCATCCCTGCCATGGGGGCAGAGATAAGCAACACTCCCTCGAAGGAGTTGTGAATTGATTCTTTTGCAAGACTGGAACTTCAAGTTTTCCCTCATTGTATGAGCACCCAACCTTAAGATATTGCAACCAGAGCAGCTCTGGAAAAAAAAAAAGGCGAAGTTGATAGGCTGACTTTTATGTCAATCTTCAATTATAATTTATTGTTGCAAGTCTCAACTCTTACGTCAATCTTCAGTTATAATTTAATGTTGC
This sequence comes from Umbellularia californica, assembly GCA_028538565.1. Taxonomy (NCBI): domain Eukaryota; kingdom Viridiplantae; phylum Streptophyta; class Magnoliopsida; order Laurales; family Lauraceae; genus Umbellularia; species Umbellularia californica. The sequence goes on along the minus strand of JAPQWN010000004.1, from coordinate 57,479,574 downwards.
AAGTCTCTAAGGTCCCATTTCTTTGAGAATATGTATTGGTTTTATTTTATTTGGGTACGCTTGAAGAGAAGCCCTAGCCATATGAAAAAAGCCTACTCCCGCAAGATCAGGAACTCAGGGATTGAGCCTAGGCAAATAGGTGAGAAACAGGGTAACCAACCAACTAGACAACCCCTTGTTTTCAAGCACCGAATTGTAGAAAATGTTAAGAATGCCTTTCTATGAAGTAAAGATCCACGAAGGCATAAGCTTGTCATCCCTTTGATTAGAAATCGTTACTCCACCATGGTCTCAATGATTCAGATTTTTTTAAAAAGTGGGGGTATGGTCTACATCTCCACCATATATTCTTCGTTACTCACCTTTTACAACCTCCATTATATCACAATTAAAGCATAGAATGGCTTCTGGCATGCCCTTTTAAGATAACAATTTTTTCCTTTTGAATTCAAGCGACACCCCAGAAATCACCAACCACAATTAGAGTTCAGGGACCACAGGTCACATGTTGGAGAGAGAGAGAGAGAGAGAGAAGTGTGTTCAAATCCAACCTTCTATTGATCAACTTTTTGGTACTTTCTCTCATGCATGATCCATGAGATTCCACACAATATTTTGTGGACCACAATACATGAAAGGGAAGAGTCATATATTCTTTTGTGGCCTATGTCTGAATGTCTTGTCCCTTTGCATGTGTAAGCACGATCTCAATTAATAGTGGAGCATCCAAAGAGAAGGGCCATTGTTTCTTTGTGTGGATGTGGATCTAATCTTAAAAAAAAAAAAAAAAAAAGAGTAGAAGCAGGGCATATACAAGGACAAGGGAGGGGACTTGGGAGGGCCTTTCATGGAAACCCTCTCTCCCCTTCAAATGACACACTACACCAGAATCAACCAACCAATATGAGAGCAACCCCTCACTCAATTTGCAATCCAAGTGGGCATGTGTTGTCTCTTTTGTATCATGAATTGCTTCAGACTTTCATGCTAACGTCAGTTAATAGCAACATTTATGAGTAGAATAAGACAAGTGTGTACACAGCTGAATTAACTATTGAAGGCTAGTAATCATCTTACTTATGTATGTGGAGCCCAACTTTTTTTAACCCAACCCACCTTTACATCACAAGTTTCATCAATTAGAGTGCTATACACGGTTGAATTAACTATGTTTTAAAATATAACTTTATATCTTTGTACACATAAATTCAAAATAGTATATTCTTCTCAGTAGTGTCAACTTACGTCGATATCCATGCATAATAAGGCATGTGATTTGATCCACTTTGATGAAGCAAAGGTGAACCACACAGTTCACAAATGTCATCTTCTTGTATTTCCCAACTTTCTTGACCGGCCAAACGTGGTTGAAATCCAATGAAGCAAAGGAAAAAACCTTGCTTAATCACTGAAACCTTGAATGAATGAATCATACGATTACATGGTTCTGTTTTTCATATAGACTATTGATATGATTGACCGCACTCAGATAAAACTGCACCCCAAGAATCTTTCTGATGAGGCAAATCCCAGTTCTTGATTGATCAGGTTTTTAACTATCAGGAATAATGCTACTACCGTAGAATAGTTTTTGCCTCATGGGTTATGATACCTTTTGATGTTCAACAATGTTCCAGAGTTGCATCAGGATTAACCATCCAATTTCAGGTGAACTAAAATGATGAAAGTTGAAACAGATGGATGGATGAATGTCTCGAGAGAGAGAGAGAGAGAGAGAGAGAGAGAGAGAGAGAGCACGCGCGCCTTACCCCACCCAAATGAGGTACTCATGGTTGGTCCACCATGTGCAAGGTTCTTATGATTAGCGACAGTTGTAGTTTGAGCCCATCCAATCAAGACAAATGACCCTAAAGTCTCTGTAATGGAACAATTCCATCCCTATAACAAATGGCCAAATTACTGAAAAGATAAATAAAAAAAAAAGGACCTGGTCTTAAATAATGAATGGCACCTCAAATCTTTGTCATTCATTTTTTTTTTTTTTTTCATCTCTCAAATTTTTTATTTTTTATTTTTTCATCTAGCTTTCTTCCAAATACCAAGTTGCTCACGTCTCAGTAGGTTTATCTTCACAATAGAACTTTGTAAGAAATCATTTGGCCCACCTGCCACGGGACCCATATTGGATTAAGCAATTGACATGGACCAAGGCTAATCTCACAATAAAATCTTAATCCATGATGCCGGGAGATTTTGGATTGAGATCCAGACTCTTGGCAAAGAGTTTTGGATCAGCATCTAACTCTCCGTGGCTTATATCCCTGCTAGTCAAGTGACTAGGAATTCTAAGTGGGGGTAGAGTTTCACAATTGTTGTAACTCATTGGGGGTCACTCTATTTAAGAGGGTTGGGAGCCCTTTGTTCCTCGTCCAGTGGGATTTCATCATATAAACAATCTAGATAGATAATCATACAAATGGAATTTTCTCCTACACTATGAACAGTCATGGAGCCCACTTAGATTCATGACTATCAACAGAAGTACAAACTATAGAAAGGTCATCAACAGATGTAAGGTTGAGCAAAAGAATCAGCGGCTTCAGATTATTTTGACTTTGATTAAATAGCCTCAATATATAAAACGGTTTTAAACTATACATTTCTTTGAGAGTCAGTCTAATGGTGAGTGGAAGTGCAAGGCCAGGCAAGCATCAAATTGAGTACGTATTTAGTGTGGAAGGGGCATATCATAGAGCTGGACCACACAAACACAGAGAGAGTATTTCTACGCACGGTCATTAACCATGTTTTCAATCAAATGGTCAATGTATACCATACACATACACGAGAGAGGCATTCATTTTGAGCGATTCAAATTTTCTTTGCAACTCATGATTTCTCTTAGTCATCCTTAGAGGATCAAGGCTCCTGGTAATCCTAAGCCAAGTAGATAAACACTGATCAGAGATTCATGCATTCTCCAGAGACGCTTCCTGAAGTTTTGGTAAATATTATGTAGATGCAGCTTCTGAGAAAGCGCTTATTTACTAGGAAGGCTCAAATTTCCTCTGGCCTCTCGCTAGAAAAAACTTAAAACTCAGAAAGACTAGAGACTAAAGGAATAAGGATTTTTCATTTCAGGGTGACCAACCAATTAACAGACTTGGCCTTAATTCTCAGGATAAAATTACGTTAAGTATTCCATAAGTCAAAATTTGTGTATTACAAACTATATATAGTCAAGAATCTGCTTAAATATGGTTCTGATGTATGATGTATAAAACCCCGATGTACATCCATTCCATGAAAGTGGTGCGATGGCTCCGTAATCCAGAGCTTGATCTGTCAGTGGATGGGAGATAATCTCAACAATCCTTTTAGTTCGAGAGATCCTAGCCGTCCAAATAGTTGACCCCACCTCCATGCTGTTGCCATCTTTTCTTGATGATATGTGCACAGAATAGAAGAGTTTGCTTCCTGCATTAATGGTAGTCACAATCAGTTCATTCTTGATTGCTCTAGCATTGACCACTGCTGTGGGCATAGTATGTTCATTTTTTATAACTATATAAGATTTGACTTCACCTAAACGGACCAAAAGGCTATAGTTATAACAACATGCATAGCTGAACTCAAGCAACCCTAAAATTAGAACTTTGCTGTTACCAAGACTAGCATTTAGGATTCAACTGTAGTTGTGAGAAAAATGTTGCATGTATCATACAAACATCATTGGCACATGTACCGACATGATTCCTGAAAAAAAATTGCCAGTTAGGTATTCTCTGCTACATATCTTTAAATCCTATAATGCAGATAAAGTTCTGTTCATTTGAATTCTATTTAGTAAAACATTATCCACTTAATTTGTACTAGCATTCAAATGACCTGTATCATTTTATTTTCAGTTAGCCACATACTTTATTCAAACCACTTTGACCATACACGATACTCAGGTTATGCAGAATGAAATTTAGTTACTTGATTACATTTAACATTTTTATCAGTAACCGACTATCTGAACATTTTAACTGTTCAATGAACTTTGAACATACCAGATACCAGGTATGTGTATTGTATCATCACAGAAGTATTTCTTGTCATTCTGCCTGTTTAAAGAAAACTTTGGGATATGTTGTAGCTCTTAAAATCAGAATTGCTTACCTAGCAAAAACTGAAATGAGCATGAATTTCCTCTGATTTTTTTAACGATAAGATTCTAATCTTGAAGCTTCAGCCGATTGAAGACCGCCCGGAAAGGATTGTTAGGCGCCCAATAAATAAATCCAACAACAGGCCCGTCTTTGATGTACTACACAACACATCCAGATAATTAAGCATTCCACAAACACTACTGTATTTTGCTAAAAGACAAGAAAAGGTACGTTTGCATGATCAAGAAACAAAAAATATATAATATTAAAACAAAATAATACAACTGCATATAGAAAAAGAGACAGTAGAAGAAAATTCACAGGGTGTTTGGCTTCGGGATACAGGGCTGCCATCATAGTTATCAAATTCATTTATTTTAAGGCAACTCACCCAAGATTCGTTACAGTTTGGACAAATTTTCCGGAAAAATTTTCCGGATTCGTTCAAGTTTGAACTTTATGGTTGCAACTTGTAACTTTCGACTTTTGGGGGACGTATCTAAATACTAAACTGTATTGTTGTGATGAATATTTGAAACTTTAAACTATATGGTTGTAGAACTTATGATTATGGGCCATAATGATGATATTAGTTTGTTACATTGATTGTTGACAACATTGTTATTTGTTCTTTTGTTTATATCATTCATGACATATTATGAGTTGATATAGTAGAATAAAATAAATGCATCAAATCATATTTTTAAATTTTAGTATTAAGCTTATATTTATATTCATCTGATCATCCTAACACCTTCATCAATGGCCAACAAACCTCACAACAGCAGAGTCCATTCGGATGGATGCCAAAAAATAAGAAAAGACCGGTGTAATTCGCACCGGGGGGGGGGGGGGGGGGGGGGGGGGGGGGGGGGTGTGTGTTTTGTAGATTATGATTGGTCATTAGGTGGGCCATGCTATGAGGGATGCACAAAAAAAAAAAGGTGTACATAGGATAACTTGTGCGTGTGTATACTCTTTTGTAATTGTTGTCTAAGTCTAGTATATTTCTCTTATACCAAAGTTTTCTTTCTTTTTCTTTGGTTTTTCTTTTGTCTGTATGAACTTTGATCTCTTAATATAATTTTACCTTTACTGATCAAAATATATATTTCTAAATTTTATACTTTTCTGAAACAAAACTCCAAAATGTGTAGCCAAAATTGTGAATTGGCCGAAACATTTTGGTTTGGAGGCCAAACCCAAACAGGGTTCGAAACAAATTTCTCAGCTATAGGTGCCATATAAGCTATTATCTACTATCAATGTGGCTTCAGTTTGGTCTGTGTAATGAGCACAGATAAAGCCGACGGCTTTCCCACCACTTTTTTTTTTTTTTTTTTTGAATGGTAAAACTCACATATGCAAAGAGGGAGGAGGCAGGCATTTCCACCACTTTCTTTTTCCCCTTTTTTTCGAATTGTTTTAGTGATAAATCCATTCCAGCATAAACTATGGAATCAGATATTCTATATTTCTGCAGATGTTTTTTGGACTCCTTCCAACTTTTTAGGAACTATTTAACTCTTATGAAGCCAATATTGGTTATTGAAGGTTCTAATTCCATATTTATTCAAATCGCTGCTGGGCAGCCTGAATATCTTAAAATGGAAGTTCTAGCACAGTTCTCCTCAGCAGATGGTGAATTATATAGCTGAAATTCAAGAGTAGACAGTCTCAACATTATTCACGGATGTTCCTAGAAGCAGCAAATTCAGAATCTAATAGCCTTACTGGGGGAGCGGTCTCTTATTTGTCTTTGTATTTAGAGCATACCACTCCCTCATCAATGACGGACCTAGGATTTTCATTTGGGTGGTGCGGGCAATGGCCAAGTTAAGAAGTCAAATAGGAAAATAAAAAATTTTAAAGTCTTATTTAAGAATCGGATATCGCAACACTTAGGTCCGCCCCTGCCCGCGTGGTAACATTATTCAGTTCCGACTAATTTCTTCAAAAAGATTTTGAGATAAAAAAAAAAAATAGTAACCACCTTCCCATTGAGAATTACTAGTTCACCATCAACCCATCGAGGATTCTGGAACCCAGATTCAGCAAGTCTTCCTTGTCCTCTATATAGAGCGACCTAAGTTTCCAATTAGAGCTCTATCAGTTCAATGTCAGCCAAAGAGAAAGGAAGAGAAATTATCAATCTAATGAACAAATACCACTCCAAGTTCTTCCGGGAAGATCCCTTTGTGGGGAAGTTCATTTCTTTTCCCAATCTTGGCACGGAATGCTACCTGTGAAACCAAGTTAACCAAGTCACATGTTAATATATCTCAAATCTATGGAAGCAGATAAACAAAGCAATGAAACTACAGAAAATCTTTTAATGGGACTTCATTAGAAAATGGAAAAACATCAAGGCAAAGGAAATTGAATACACTACATAGATAATTTAACATCTTTGTTTCTTTTTTTTTTTTTTTTTTGGTGCCCAGCTTAGACCTCTGGTGAGGAAAGTAGACCTTGGGTGAGGGAACAGGCCTCGGGTGAGGGAAGGTGACTGCCCAGGTTCGAGCCCTGGGCTGCCAAGTGAGAACCAACGCCTCTTACTAGTGGGGTAAGAGGCGGTTCTTAATTTAACATCTTTGTTGGTGCATGGCTAATGATTCATAAAGCGGATAATCAAAGGAACACAGCTGATGGTAAATCATTTCATGGGTAATCAAAAGTCTTCATCATAATTTATAACAAAGGAAATATTAAGGCACAGTTATGATACTTTTGTCGGCACATGGCTATTGTTGTGGTGATCTCATTTGCGTATCAATCTAAATAAGCAAACAAAATATTTAGCCTAAACACTATTGCTCAAGTCTCATGATCGTGAAGATCAACCATGCAAAAAGGACACTTGCAATGCAAATTTAAAAAGGTTGCATGCTGCAGTCACTACTTCAGACTAGGTAGAAGATCACTACTCATCCCTATTGTTTTTTAAGCCTAAAGGAATTCGATGGATCAATTTTGTTTAGTTTTATTTTATGAGGCTACCTCTACTGGGTCCACTTTTTTGGTCTGGAGTATTAGCTTCCAATACCCTCAAGCTGCTTTGGGATAATAACCATGGCACAGTAAATTAAAAAATGTCAATAATGGACCCCCTGCTAACCCAGTCAGCCGAAGGACCCAACCCAAAAAATCTAGGTATGGACCCTTTTTAAGACAATTGATAATTAGGTCTGATTATGGGTTCATAGTTCAGGTCCAGGATAAGGTCTAGAGTGTTAGACCTAAATAACCATATACATGAGTGGCAGACACAAATTTTCAGGTTAGTATGCACTCACCAGCCTTATTTACACACAAGCGCTCTTAGCAGGTGGATCTAGCACCCTTATATGACACTGTGATCTGGGACCTCCCATGATCAATTGATGCAGGACAGACCTGCTGGCCCATATATGGATCCAAGATAGCTTAGGACTTATTTCCCTAATTATTTGTCATTAGATTTTTAATTTTATTTAATGGGTTGTAATTCTTTAGTTTCCTAGTTTGATTAGGAGACTTAACCCTAAGTTTTGTTTTCTTATTTATATGGCATTGTAGAGATTTAGATCTAAGAGTTGATTAATGATAGTTTGAGTGGAATTGTTCCCTCTGAGGTGCGTCCTCGTTTGTGGTCTCTACGGAGACGTGCCTCAGGCACGCATTTTCTCACTTCCACGCAAGCCCTAACCCTAGCCCCCATATTTTATGCCAACCCAAATGGGATTAACCATTGGGATTGAAATACGATACGATACGTAGCCCACTTCGAAGTATCCATGCGCCGTAGCTACTGAACTATTAAACTAGAGGCCATGGATCAAGGGGTTTGGATGATCTAACAAACATGAAATTTTGCACACATGTAGGTCTCACCGAAATCTTTCATACCCACCTTCCCATGAATTGACGTAGCACCACATGGGCTCCAAAAGAGTGTGTGCAGAAAAGGCAGATAACCACTTGATTGATCAATAGTCCAATCCTTCATATGGTTGCCAAACCCCAGGATCAATGACCAACCGGCAGGGGGGTGGTTCCCTGTTTTATGGTCCACTTGAATGGATCATAAGGTGGGCCCACTAGGTGTTTGCGCTCAGTGAGCTGACGATATGGTTAGCTCATGAGTGGTGCAAAGGATTCCTAGTCTAAGGAAGATCATGAGCAGCATTTGAGAATGGCCTTGCAATTATTAAGAGAACATCAATTATATGATAAGCTAAGCAAGTGCCAATTTTGGTTTAGACCAAGTGGTGTTTTTAGGCCATGCAATTTCTAAAGATGGTGTTTCAGTGGATCACCTAAGATCGAGGAAGTTGTTAAATGGGATCAGTCAACTACTGTGTCTGAAATTAGGAGTTTCTTAGGATTGGATCGAGGGTCAATTTTTGTTCTTATATATATATATATATATATATATATATATATAGAGCAAGGCTCTCCTAAGCTGGTCCCACAAATCGAACATGATTATATATAGGGAGATGCTCTCACCTTACTATGAGAGATAAGGTGGGGGCCCTCACATCCATATCCAATGCCAACAACTTAAATGTGAGGGCCCCCATTCCTATCTCTCATATAAATGAGAGATATCTCTCATAGGAGCATCTCCCATATATATATTGTAAAGATACAGGTCAGCTTGACCTAGCGGGTCAGCCCACAACCCATGAATTGGGTCAGCCCACCAGTCAACATTGTATGAGTTGTAAATAGATATTAGATAGATATTACTCTCCTTAACTGTGCCTGTAATCTTGTAATCAGATCTTAATCAGATCCACTAATTTAGGCTATCAATGTTATATATGTACCCATCGTCTATACAATGAATACACAGAAAATTCCCTTGCAATTGTCTCTCTCCCCTTTATGTTTCTGTAATCTTTTGCATGGTACTTTTCTGGTTCAAGAACATCTCACATGGTATCAGAGCCCTGGAGCACTGATCGTCTATCCATTCCAGCATAGGAGAAGACCTGCGACAGTTCTGATCGTCTGTAGAAGCACTGTATCGGCTGTGATCAAAGGTGGCCCACCTGTTGATCATCCACTGCCCAGCGAAATACTCCCATCCTGGTCGACCATCACTCCTGGGAATTATACACATTTTTTCCAGATTTTTTGATCATCTGAGGTAGGCCATTCTCTCTGATTTGTACTTCTCCTATTTGAGCACATAATTTTCATCACGACCGTCCAACTTTCTGGTCTCTCAAGCTTTTATCAAAATTCCACTTGGAGGAGCTTCGGATTTTTGATACAGAGATCACTGTGTAATCTGATCATACTCTTGATCATCCAGTGGGGTCCACAGACACGATCTGTGCCCAGATTCAAGGTCGTCTGGCCCATTTTTTCTGGAATTTTTTCCAGCCTGCTCTCTGTAGGCCGATATCTGTCATCTGTTCCTTCTGTAGGACCCACAACACTCATCTGTGCTCAGATCAAGTCATCTGTCCTCTGATCTTTCAGCAACTTGGACAATTTTCTGGGATTTATCAGATCTGGCCATTTTCTGGGATTTTTTTTCAGCTCTAGTTGGTCCTTGTGACTGGATTTCTCCTCTATTCAGTCTGTGAACACATTATTTATTTTCATGACTTCTGATCGCACTACATCGGGCATTACTGTCATCCTTGATGGCACCAATTATTCCTATTGGTCCCATCTAATGCAAAATTTTCTCAAAGGACAAAAACTTTGGAAGTATATTGCTACGCAGATCCCTGCACCAGATAGTAAGGATGCCAAGTTTGAGGAATGGGAAGCTTCAGTCGGGAAGATCAATTCTTGGATTGCCAATTCGGTCACGCCATCTATTGGGAATCAACTAGCTAAATTCAATTATCCTAAGGATGCTTGGGATTATTTAGCTAAATTGTATACTCAGTCTAATGCTGCTCACCGGTATCAATTAGAATGGGAAATCAAAAATGCAGACCAAGGCAATGACTCCATTCATGATTTCTTTATCAAAATGACTGCTTTATGGGATCAACTGGCTCTAATGGAACCCACTTTTGCCACAACTGATGACGCCCATACCTTTGAGGTATATAGGCAGCAGACTCGCCTGGTTCAGTTTCTTATGGCTCTCCGACCTGATTTTGAGCATGTTCGTGGTTTATTATTACATCGGTCCCCACTGCCTTTTGTTGACATGGCACTCTCGGAACTACTAGCAGAAGAACAAACTCAGTTTTCTGTTACAAAGAAGAAACATGTGGAACCCACACATGTCCTGTCAGCAAATGTTAGTACCCCTCAGAATGATCGCTCCTTTCCTCCTGGTACCAATGACTTTTGCAATTATTGTAAGAAGAAAGGACACTGGAAACGGGACTGTCCAACCAGACCTCAAAGGCCAAACAACAAGAATAAACAATCTGGTCATCAGCCCAATCGTGGTCCCATGCAATCATATTCCCAGCGATCCTATGCTGCCAATGTCACTGAAGATGATACTTTTATGCATCCGCAAACAGATCTTACATCTCAGATCCAGGCTATGGTTGATGAGCGTATGCAACAATTGTTTCTGGCTTCCTCCACTGGTTCTACTTCTCAGATGGCCACCACCCCCTCAGCCTCTGGTTCTGCCATGACCATTTCTGGTCCTTCAGGTACACATGATGCTACATGGATTTTTGATTCTGGTGCTTCCTATCATATGACAAATAATGTTTCCAAACTTCATAATTGTCATACTCCTGCTAGCTCTCTCACCATCCATACAGCAGATGCCACTCCTCTACCAGTCTCACTTATTGGCTCCGTTTCACATAAGTTGCTCTCTCTCACTAATGTTTTGTGTGTTCCCCACCTTTCCATCAATTTAATATCTGTTAGTCAACTGACCTCTTCTGGATTTCTTGTCTCATTTTCTTCCACTGGTTGTTCTGTGCAGGATCCGCACACCGGGAGACAGATTGGGACCGGCCTTAGGTCAGGAGGACTTTACTATCTTCAATCGCTGCACCTTCCATCTTCTAGCTTCTCCCCTATCGCCCACGTTTCCTCTACATCTCCTTTTGCTCTTTGGCACTCTCGTTTAGGACATTTATCTTTAAATAAAATGAAGCTTTTATCTAATAGTGGTGTTCTTGGAAACATTTCTGTATCAGACATTTCTTGTTGTTTTGGTTGCCACTTTGGTAAACAACATGCATTTCTTTATAATAAAAGCACTTCTTTTACTACTGCTCCCTTTGCTTTGGTACATTTTGATGTTTGGGGACCCGCCTCTCAGCCCACAAAAGGCGGTTCCATTTATTATGTGTTGTTTATTGATGATTTCACAAGATATACATGGTTGGATTTAATGAAAAATCGTTCTGAGTTATATGCCATCTACACTGCTTTCTCTAACATGGTTTCAACTCAATTTGACAGAAAAATTAAAATATTCAGGTCTGACTCTGGGGGAGAATACATGTCTCACAAATTTCGTTCTTACCTGACTAGTCAAGGAACTCTAACTCAATTATCCTGTCCTGCCACACCACAACAGAATGGAGTGGCAGAACGGAAACACAGACATATCCTCGAAACTGCTAGATCCTTGATTTATTCCTCCCATGTCCCTCTGCAATTCTGGGGGGAAGCAGTCCTCACTGCCATCTATTTGATTAACAGAACACCATCCACTGTCTTATCTGGCATATCTCCATATGAAAAATTGTTCTCCTGTAAACCTGATTTGTCCCATCTCAAAGTATTTGGCTGCACCTGCTTTGTTCTGTTGCATGATAATGAGAGAACCAAACTTGCACCCAAATCCACTGTTTGTGTTTTTTTAGGGTATGGCATTGAACACAAAGGATATCGGTGCTATGATCCTAAAACCAATAAGTTACAAGTCTCTCGTAATGTCACCTTCCTGGAACATATACCTTTCTATACTTTACCCATTGCATCCTCTTCTCCTGAGCAACCTCCGATCTATCCTCTTGACCCCTTTCCAGATCTGTTTCCCTCCGATACTCCTTCTCCTCTACCCCTGCAGGTATATCATCGTCGGCCCAAACCTTCGGGCTATTGGCTGCAAATGGATATTCAAGATCAAAACCAAATCTGATTGAACTGTTGATCGTTATAAGGCCCGCTTGGTTGCCAAAGGCTACATCCAAGAATATGGGGTAGATTATGAGGAGACCTTTGCTCCAGTTGCTAAGATGACAACTGTCCGGACCTTTATTTCCGTTGCCGTTGTTAGACGTTGGCCACTCTACCAGCTTGATGTCAAGAATGCATTTTTGAATGGATTTCTTCAGGAAGAAATCTATATGCATCCTCCCCCAGGTGTCACGAGACCTCCTCATTATGTCTGTCGTCTCAAACGTGCTTTGTATGGACTCAAACAAGCCCCTCGTGCTTGGTTTGAACGTTTTAGCACCAGCATTATCAGCATTGGTTTCTCTCAGAGTGCTCACAACTCCGCTCTCTTCACTCGCTATTCACGATCTGGATGTGTTTTCTTATTTCTCTATGTCGATGATATGATTATCACTGGCAGTGATGCTCCTGGTATTCTATCCTTGAAGCGTTTTCTTCATCGACAGTTTGAGATGAAAGATTTGGGCCATCTTCGGTATTTTCTAGGCATTGAGGTTGCCTACTCTCCTAACGGATATCTTTTATCGCAAACCAAATACTGCAATGAAGTTCTCCAACGAGCTGGACTCACAGATCATAAGCCTGTCTCTACTCCTATTGAACATAATCTAAAGCTTCGGACTACTGATGGAGAACTGCTTTCTGATTCAACTCGTTATCGTGAGGTGGTCGGCAGCTTGGTATATCTTACTATTACCAGACCAGATATTGCCTATGCAGTACATGTGGTAAGTCAATTTGTTGCACAACCCACTCATCTTCACTGGGGTGCTGTCCTGCGCATATTGAGATACTTACAAGGGAGTTCAAACCGCGCCCTCTTTCTTTCCTCCAGTCAAAATCTTAATCTCCATGGTTACTCTAATTCCGACTGGGCAGGAGATGTCAATGATCGGCGATCTACAACTGGCTTTTCCATTTTTCTTGGCTCTTCTCTTATCTCTTGGAAGAGCAAGAAACAGGACGTTGTTTCACGATCATCCACTGAAGCTGAATATCGTGCTGTGTCTCACACTACTACTGAAATTATTTGGTTTCGCTGGTTACTTCAGGATTTAGGAGTTCTAGTTCCTAAATCTACCTCTCTTTACAGACAGTGAAAGTGCACGGAAACTAGCCACAAATGATGTCTTCCATGAACGATCCAAACATCTTGAAGTTGACTGTCATTTTATTCGTCAACATGTTCGGAGTGGTACTATTAAGCTCATCCAGATTTCATCAGCTGCTCAAATTGCAGATTTTTTCACCAAAAGCCACTCCACTTCTCGGTTTTCGGAGCTAGTTTCCAAGCTTTCGATGGTCACATTCTCCCCTCCAAAGCTTGAGAGGGGGTGTAAAGATACAGGTCAGCTTGACCTAGCGGGTCAGCCCACAACCCATGAATTGGGTCAGCCCACCAGTCAACATTGTATGAGTTGTAAATAGATATTAGATAGATATTACTCTCCTTAACTGTGCCCGTAATCTTTTGCATGGTACTGTTTTGGTTCAAGAACATCTCACATATATATATATATATGTATATGTATATGTATACGTATATAGAAAGCCGTTAAACTTGTAGGCCATGGATGAAATCCGTTAAACTTGTAGGCCATGGATGAAGGGGTAAGAGGTATTCAAATTTGATATCTAGGGTGGTCCCACTTGGATCTTTTGATTCCCCTTATCCCATGATCTATGGGGTCCCAAGTGGGCTCCAACAACTAGTATGTACCATAAGGATGTACTGAAAGTACGTACAAGATCATTTCTCATATATATATATATATATAAAAGATATTTGAATGGTGATAATACATTTAAAATATAAAATAATGATAAAGTATATTATATATATTATTATTTATTGTATTGATACACAAAGATATTAGTAATATAAAATTAATATATTATACTAAAATAATTGATAATAATTCACATGGGCCTCGAATCGGGTCTGGGAACCCTAAAGCTTGGGTCTTACTTCTTAGTCTGCATCCATCACAGACCCAACGGATTTATATTGCTATGTCAATTGGATCCCATGGATGACAGAACCATGGAATGTTCTAAAAACAAAGGTGCATTGGCAACATTGTTGAGAATGGCATCAGAGAATCAATCAAGCTCTTGCTCTGAGAAATTTGCTATTGTAATAACAATGATCATGATGCCAGCATCAACAAGGGTGGACAGAAGTGGTAAAAAATATATAGAGACTTGTATCAATGTTTTTAAAATGTCAAGGCATGAAGCAAGGCATTTCAGCTGCAGAGGGTCAGCCTCGCAAACACACCGGTTTCAATAAAAAGAGTAGTCACATAAAAACATGGAATATAATAATAAAAACAGAAAATGTGCACAATTTGATTGTTTTTAAGCCATTTAACAAGGGTAGATGGAAGTGGTAGAAAATATATATTGAAATGTATCAATGTTTTCAAATGTTGAAGGCAAGCAAGGCATTCCAGTTGCCGATAGCATGATGCGTAAGACTCAATGCACAAAGGCCTAAGCCTTGCAAGCACACCTTTTATTACAAAAAAGAGGTTTATATAAAACATGGAATATAATAAAAATAAACAGAAAATAGGAACAGTTCGGTTGTTTTAAACCTTTCAATAAGCTAACCGCAAACACAGTCAAGGAAGCCAGATCTGATCATTCGTTAACCCAAAACCCCAAATCACAAATCAAACAGCAATCACACATTATTACAAGGAGAAATAGTGGATCCACTTACTAATAAGTGCTAAACTACTACAAAAGTCTTCAATCCAACGGGAGTCTCAAAACCAAGGGAAAAATATATAAAAGTACATAAACCAGCCACTTTATTGAGTTTACAACAGTCTACGAATTGTCATCCCTTTATGTCGCATAAGTCTCTAAGACAATCTTAAAATCTAGTAAATCTCATCCAGCCATCTAAATCCTAAACATAGCAAAAATCTAGTCGTAGGAATCCTAGTTACATTAAAATAAAGAAAGAAAATAAGAAGGATCAAATCTTCCAAAAAACTGTGTGTACTTGTTTGAATGACTGGCACATGTAAGATCTTTTAAGGCTGTTGGTCCCTTTGTTTTCCTTAGGAAGAAATCCACCCAATCCAATCTCGCCCTAATAACTTCCTAAATACAAGTGTCCACTACTCCATTTACAACTCAAGTAAACAAAGAAGCAATCTCAAAACCAGTTGCTGGAAATACTACACGTCAGTATTTTCGATGTCTTGGGGGCCCACTGGCTGGTCCCTTGGGTCCAGCCAACTAGCTGCTGCAGTTTGTACGACAGATCCAGGCAACCTTCTAGGTTGCTGTCCCAGATGGAATGGGGCGGGTTCAGTTGGGTCAAACCAAACTGTTTGGTATCCGCCCCAATAGGACTGATGTGCCTATTTGGGTCCAAAATTAAATACTCAAGTTGATCTGATTGACTTATTTCGGATCTTTTCTATCACGCAAATAAATTGGCATTTTAGATTTTAATCAGATCCATCAAGACTGTCCATTTTATGTTTTGATCCAATTCACTTTGATCAAGCCCTTAGCAAAATGGGATCACTGTGCAATTTGATCAAATCCATTAATCCAAACATTCTAGGGGCTTGATCTGCGGCTGGATCCTCTAATCTGATGCTTTGCTCCTGCATCAACAAGTATTATGAGAAAAGCCCCGCGGGATGGTGGAAGGTGCTCGCTATTGCAACCTTGAGGTTGTGGCCTCAAGTCACGTTATCTTTAAAAAAGAAAAGAAACAGCAACAAAAGGAGAAAATAATTAGGCTCACCCTAGTCCCAACAGTCCCTTTAAAAGATTGAACTTTTAAGCTTTAAAAGTTTTTAAAATTACAAACTGCCTTTACCGTTTTCTTAAGAAAACAATGTGTATAGGATGTACACCCTCCAATATGGCATGTCACTCAAGCACATTTTCAATCTAGGGCTTCCCCCAATCCAAAACAATATTGAGTGTGACTAAAGTGCATTCTTTATCTGGGCTGTACTTCCTTCAATATGGTGTGAGTAAAGCACATGCTCCATCAGGAGTGTATGGCCCTGATATGGAGCAACTCAAGGACCTTCTTCACTTGGGGCTTACACCTCAGAATAAGCCTCATACAGTGACATAAAGCTACAAATGCAGGGCATTTTGGGGAGGCTCGCCTTGAGGCATTAACTCCAAACACTTCTAAAAACATTGATTTGTATCTTGTTCCATTAGTTGGGAGCTCTCCACTGAGATGATTCTTGAATCTCTAACAGCTACTCTTTTAAGTGGGAAGTATGTATCAGGACCAATTTGGTTTCGCACACAGTTTTCTCAATCCAGCATCTATGGATCCAATGAAGCACAAGTTACAGAACTTTGGTAGGGAATGAAGATTAGAGAGCTCTAGCAAGACTTCACCAGCCATCATCTAATTGAAAACAAAATGGTCAATGCTATGGATGAGTTCTCAAAGTGGGCAACTCTGACCACTGGTAGATCATAGGTAGGAAAATTTGAGTTAATAATGGATAATAATAGTTCTCTTCATGTCAAAATGGAGGTTAATTCTGAGAATGACTCCTGCTAAAGAGGGTTTGTTCACTCTGACCCTGGGAACTGTAGATCTTTCTACTCTCACAGCTTTTTTTTCATGTATAGTTCATTTATGTTCTATGAGAATGACCCTTTTTACTCTTATATATAAATTCCAAACAAAAAGCCATCTGCTAATAAAGCACTAATAGAGGACACAAATGAAGGGAATAACCTGTCCAGCTGGTACACAAGGATCCCCTGTTAATTTCAGAGCCTCAACATACTCATAGAATTCCAAATTTGAAGACGTCCCAATCTTGTTGTCATCTTGCCACTGACCAAATTTGCGTCTCAGATGAATGATTTCAGAGTGAAGCCCGCTTGCACGATATAGACCTGTCACAAGTGAGAGCTGATATAGTAAACTTATGTTAATTCTTCCTAAGACCAAGGTAATGCACATGACAGGACTAATCAACCCAAACACATGACAAAAATACTCTAGTAGTAAGAATGTATGCCAGTTATCCCCAGTTAAAAATAAGACAAGAACAATGAATTTCTGTGATTCAATCACCATTGAGAGGATCTGAAGTTGTAGGTATCTCAATCCGATTAAAAACTGTTGATCCGGATAGGGATTGACGGGTTTGAGCCTGATTAAGGGTGTGATTTAACAATTCCCCAACATCTTTAAGCACCTGCATAAATACAGTATAACATAGGCCATCAAAGGGAATGCATTCTTCAGCATGAATCAAGTCTAACACATTTATGGCTTCAACTAGCATTAAGAATTATTAAAACAATAGATAACATCTTATACCTTTAAAAAAAAAAAAAAAAAAGAAAAGAAAAGAGAGAACGAAACACTAGATAAGTTCATGACTCTATAAGGCATCATTTTTTTGAACTCATTTGCATATGTAAATGATTCATATGTGAAATGGTTATGCATCATCACGACTGTCTCTGCTGATTTACGCATGTGATGCATAAATGAGGTGTGAAAATTGTGTAAATAAGGCCATTTTCAGTTTCACACCAAAATTTCACATCAAAATAGGTGTGAAACCCTTTCACATCTTCCACTTGCAAAAAGGCACCAGTACATGCTTCACAGTGGTTGCATTTGGTTATGCAATTGCTCATGAGATTTAGTCCCATCATTTTTTTCCCATTCTTGTGGGCCACATATTTGTAATCCAAATCATTCAATTTGTTTACTAAACTGATTAACCCAAAGACCTTTAAGCTGATTATCTTAAATCTTTATAGATTTTGAGTAATTTGTGAAAACATCCAAAAATCCCAACTTATAGATCTATCTATAATTTTGTGGGCTCTCAATTCATGATCCGAACAGTTCAATATTCTGAGCATCCAAACACATCTAATGGATTTTTAGAAAGTTATGAAAACATCCAAACACACCTAAATTGTTGGAAGTCCTCATTTACTCATGTGAAAAAATGTGTTTCACATGTATAACATTTTCATATATAACATTTACATATGTAAAACCATCTTCTTATACCCTGCGTAAAAGGAAAACGATCCCTAAGGAGTTTTATTTCTAATAGAAACATTGGGATGGTATTCAATTGACACAAGGATAAACATAGAAGCTTCCTATTTAGATACTATGTATAAAGAGAGAAATAAAATTCCCCATTTTTTATGTTTGGAAAAAAACACTAAAATGATAAATCATTTTCCTTTTGTTAAAAAAAAAAAAGAAGATAGCAATTCATCTTGATATGAAAAGATAGAAGCTACCTGCTTTCAGTAACTGAGAAGAATAATTAATAAAATGAGACAAATAAAGGACAAGGGCATATGACATCATAAAGCAACCAGGAATAGTTGGTAGGCAGAGTCCTAAAAATCTGACATACTGTGCATTTCATCCACAGTTGCAGGTACCTCATTCCATCATGTCATAGAACCGAAGGGGTTTGTTGCTTTACCAGGAGAGAGCAATTTTCACAGAGTAGCATATGTTTCCAATCTTCAGGACAAAGGGGGTGAAAGGGAAGTACCAACCTTCATAGAGATCTTGGGATTCCTGTCCTTACTAAAGAGGACCTTAGCAAGATCAGACATAATGCGGTTACTGTTGCGTTGATCTGGCAGTGTAGTACTCATATCTGACAAAGCCTGACCTTTCCTGCCAGGATCCTGCCTATTGCCATCCTTCTTTACAGAAAAGGAGAATGATAAGCGACCCCTTTTCTCTATCCTAGCTGGTACCTTGAGGAAGTCTTTAGGAGATGCAATGCTTGGAAAATTTTGTGCAAGAGTACCAATAACAATTTTCATTGCAAGTTTACTTTGTTCTTTAGTAGTATCACCAACAGCACCTCCAGCATCCATTTCAATCTCATCTCTGCCACTCTCAGCTTTCAGTTCATCATCAGATTCTACACTGTCAAATTCAATGTCTTCTTCTTCATCTTCTTCCTCTAATTTAGCTTTGAGTTCATCATCAGGTTCTACACTCTCATCGGTTTTAAGTTCATCATTAGATTCTACACTGCCAAAGTCAATGTCATTTTCTTCATCTTCTTCCTCTAATTCAGCTTTAAGTTCATCATCAGTTTCTACAGTCTCATCAGCTTTAAGTTCATCATCAGGTTCTACAATGCCAAAGTCAATGTCTTTTCCTTCTTCCATCAATTTCTGTTCTACTACCTTGTAGAACAGTTCCAACTCTATCTTTACTGGTTCCGCCAGTTTTGCAACATTGAATTTGAAACCTGGCATCATGCCTCGGACAGTGCTCCAACTATCAGCTACTTCCTCAGCCACATTAGAATCACCATCCCTCTCCACTTCCTCAACCACATCAGAATCACCATTCCTCTCCACTTCGTCATTCTCTTCAATTTCTTCTGTATCATCGGCACTTCCAGCAGATAAATCCATTTTCTCTCCAGCCATTTCTTCTAAAGAATTCAAATGGGTACTGTCATATGGTTTCAAGGATTTAGTCAGAAGTTCCCCAGAATTTCCTCGGTTCCACTTCAAGTAGACTGCCTGGAAAGCATACAACTTCTGTCAGCCAACAAACTAATGCAAAGAAACTGTATTAATTTTTATTTTATCTTTTTTTTTATAATGGTGAAATGCTATTAAATTTAGCATGAAGCAAGCATGTTAATTGGACTACTGAAACAAGGTATGTTGGCCACTTGAAGAGCACATACCGAAAACACTCAATAAATGCTTCTCCACTTACTGCAGACACCATAACTATAAACAACATAGATTACTAGAACACTGAAGCATCTCCTATTAGCTCTCCGTAGTAGCAAGACATAGGAAGGACTTGGAAAATAGTGCATTCTTTACAGGAACTTTGCCCAAAATATTATGTCTAAGGAACTTAAAGAATGAGAAAGAGTAGATATTTTGTACATCTCAAGCAACTGCACCATTTACATAACATTCAGAATCGCCTAATAACACAAGGTCCAAATGGATGTAGCAAGGAAGCCAACAAATTTTACACAATTTGGTATTTACCTGCTGCTTGTATTCTCCTTTATCATTTACAGTGAAGAAAACCTCAAAAAGGGGTACACCAGGTGTAGCTGTTGCAAGCTGTCTGAGAAACAATAAATAAATATAATCATAGTTAAAGAAAAAGAAAAATGTAAATAAAAAGGCAACTAAACAAATGAGTCTTCCACGGAAAAAAAACCGTGTATTACAGCACATGACAATCCTCTGAACACAATGTAGCTGATCCATATACTAGTCACTTGTACTCTTTTTCTCTTTTTCTTTTTCTAAAACTACTAGTCGTTTGTAGTTTACCATATATATTCATAAAATAAAATTTTAAGTCCTTTCGTTTTGGAGGGCAACCGTTGGGAACTGTCAGCCTAGGAGATGTATACCAAATATGTTAACAAAAACAGTATATGAGAGATAAAAGTCAAGGAAATAAGTTTACATCAAGGACCTCTATACGAATAATGTCTCTACAGTATCCACTCCCTATTTATCTAACAAACCTGAACATCATCAGCATCCCCTCAAAAGTATGATGAAACTCCACCACCATTTTCTTGTCTTTTATATCATTCAGAATGAAATTCATCCTCTCAGAGGAAGTTTTCTGCTTCGACATCCAGCTTAGATGTGATCAGTTTTTTCTCTAGCCTTACCATCAACACTCCCCCAGTTCCAGCTTGCAGAAGGAATCCATCTGACCAATCCATGCATGCTTCCCAATTCCCCACTACATAATGAGTTAGAAGTTCCAAAATTCATTTCTTGTATAGAGTCATTCACCTACTCCTCCCTTAACAAAATCACATTTATCAGTAAATGACATCACGTTCTATCAAATGAATATTTCATTTCCAAACCACCCCCCACCCAAGAAAGGAAAAATGGTCAAATAGGATTGCTTCAAATACTAACTTCTAAGGAGTTGGCCTCTTTTCAAAATGGCCCACTACCCCAACAGCTAACAACCTCACCCCAGGTTCAGAGTAGACCAAGCAAGACAAATAATGATATAAAAGCCTTCCGACACCAGTCAAGTATTTTTATTCCTTTTTCCTGCTGGCACAATGAACATGGTCAATATAAAGACAGGAAAAGAGAACCATTCTCATTAAAACAACAGGGGTTGAAATCTTGCACGTAGCCACCAACAAACAGGAGCCCGTGGCACAATGGGAAAGTGCTCAGTGCCGCAACCTCAAGGTTGTGGGTTTAAGTCACGTTTATTAATATGCTCCTGCAGACTGCAATACTTGAGGAAGATCACTCACTTCAATATTCCATGATGTACCATAATCTATAATTATCTCTTAGAATATATTAGCTAGCAATTAGAGTCAATCACCCCAATTAAGGGATATTCATAGAGCTGTAATTGATATACAAAGACTCGGACAAAGGTTATAAAAGGGGGATCTCCTGCTGCTGGATAGGACACCCATTTTCACTCAAACTTTTGTATTCTTTCTGTTAAAGGGGGGGACCTGTTGCCAAAGAGCACAGCCAGCTCCCCTTGGTAAGAGCCGTACATTCGTACGGTAAAAATTTAGGTGAGAATTCTCACTATGAACATCCAAATATGTGCCACTTCCTTACGACAAATAAAGACATGCTGGCAGTTCTAATAATGGTCCATGCTATTACAATTTACAACTTTGAGACTCCTAAAGATAACAGTCTAGACCAAACCCCATTCCAACACCACCCCTGTTCAGGATGGAAAAAAAAATAGCAAAAGGGGAAAAGAAGAACAAGAATAATTAAATACCACCACGCCACCAACCACTAGAAAGAAGATCAATCAAATCGCTCAGAAAGATTTTTCCTTTTAATTACTTGACTCTCGATTCTCAAAAGCTCCTTCCCCACCCAGAATCTTCGTTCACTCAAAGAACATGGAGCATTCTCATCAGATAGAACAACATACTCCCACAAGAAATATTTAGTCGTGAGTCGTCAAGAAGAGCATGGTTTCTCATACTTGAAAATAAAAATCACAAATTGTTCTAATAACAATTCAGAGTTCATACTCCTCAAGCTGTATAAGACCCTCTCCAAACATTCACCACGACTTGCTTAGGAGAACTAATTTCTGTCACTTCAGTTTCTTATCTATAAACCACTACTATCACCACCTCCACCCAATTCATTACATGGAACTTTTTTTCCTCCAATGCCTTCATTGAATATTCCCTTGAATCCTCTCCAAGCATTTAGCAACTGACACTAAAAGGTAATATATCAATGGTTGATTTAATGAGGGTGATTCTAGATCAGGGACAAAATGCAGTGACTTCCACAGGGACAATTTCCTATCAAATGTCATCACCACAAAGTTCCAATTTGCCTTAGATAGTGGGTTAGGCCCCAATAATAATCCAAGATACATCAATTGAAAGTTTCCCACCTTGCAATTTACTCATGCTGCCAAAGAACACATCCCACAGAAAATTCAAGTTTGATCATGAACCTACATAACTAGATAAGAAGTAGAACAAACTAGATATGCTTACCCTGGACAGTTTCTAACTACTGCTAAAATAAATATATATTGCTATATGTATATAATCTATCCGGTACTAAAAAAATCAATGCCATCAGTTTACAGTCTATGTTTCCATCCATTTTTTGTTTCTCAATAAAGCAAGCAATGACCCAGAACCATACTTTTCATAGCAAGAAATCATATAAGAGTGTAACAGGAGTGGGCATAACAAATCTTTACAGGATGTGGAAAGAAGACACGGACTATGGCAATCCCTAATGTTTCAAAGAATGGATTGCCTTTCTAGGAAAAAAAAAATTGGCTCGCCAACTTCCTCAGCAGGCCTCTAAAAAGGACAAGCCACAGAGGCAGCGAAATTCTTGACAATGTACTTTTCTTAGGAAAATGATTTTAATAATGCAACGCAACCCCATCTCTAAACATTTTAAACTCACTACTGCAATACGTGATTTTCAAAATGTTGCTGTCAATTTTTTTTTTCGGTACAGAACATCAGAAGCTAAATGAGCATGATGAATGGAGGTACACAAAATTTCTTATCGGAGTTTTAACTCATGATATAATCAACTTGCTACCATGCCACTAAGTGAACCTTTCTCTACTTGGAAGTATTCTAAATAAGCACAAAACTCTTAATGAATCCACTAAACAACAAACAAAATACAAAAAGCTCAGTCACTGGCAGTGTACAAATTACATGAATCTTTTAACATTCTTAATATTTGTTACAGTAACGTGTTTGTCCTCAGTAAACTCTATGCACTAACTTCAAAAGCATCTCTCAGTTGAGGATGTGACCCTTGAACTTATACGTGAAACAACTTCAAACCCAACTCTTACGTGACCATACAACTCTGAAGTCTGAACTTACCGGGAAGTATAACTTCTTGCCACATATCTTCCATGATCCGCTCTAATATGGATAATTTGACCATATGGGTCAGCTGAATCTTCTGATATGCCAGCCCACCAGCCCACCTGCAGTCACACAAAAGTAATGAGCCAACCACTTAAGCCAATCATCATGAAAAGAAAGTACTGTGTCAGGTTCTTTTTTTTTTCCATTTTTGGAATGAAAAGAAAGTATAAGAAACTATATAGTTAAGGAAGCCAAGTACAGAGAACCTACACAAACCACAAAGATGATACCTCAATCCTGATTGATATATGGGGAGATGAACCCACAACATAAAAGTTGAGGATCTTATACCCCCATATTGATTGCATATGTTCTTCCACAGAGAGAAAACAATACACAATCTCAACCATCAAATAAAGATAGCAATGTTTTAATCCTGAACCTTTGAAGGTAATAAAATAGAAGGGCAAAAATACCCTAAATTCATCACTAACGCACATCCTATCATAAAATGGGCCATTACTTTCTAGTTGAAGTCAAGAATCACACAAACTTTGAGATTGGAAAGTTAAAGGCCATCCAATGGATCTAGTTTCTAGCTGTTCTGGCCTCAATTGGTGCAAAAAATATGACTATTTATTAAAACCAATAATAATAATAATAATAATAATAAGAAGAAGAAGAAGAAGAAGAAGAAGAAGAAGAAGAATAAGGTCCTGGCGTGGGTCTAGTGGACTAGGTTCAACTTGGGCCTTCTGGCAGCTTCCTCTTGGGCTGCATCAGTCTCTAACTCCTCTACCTGTTCTTTAGCACAAGGTCGCATAAGTCAATACATGTTAAACTCTCATCACATTCCTTGGAGTTTGGCAAAATGATAATAACCCAGAGATTGATCAACATTCTTAAATTGTGCAATCTCTCTAGTTTGTTGATAAACCCAATCATTATTCTTCTTATGAAATATGCAATAGCTATTGAATACCATTATTCCACAGTGGTCTTGTAATACCAAAAACTACCACACGGACTAGTGGCAGCCATCCCACTAATGGATCAATAATAGTAAGGCATCTCCCTTCCCACAGGTATCACAATAATCAAGTCCCAGTTGTTGCTTTGCTAGGCAGGGACTTGTGTAGGGTGTGTTGGTGAGTGAGTTGAGCATTTAACATCATCAAATTCCAATATTTTAGTTCCCAAATGGCCGTCTTCGTTGAGTATGAGCACCTCTTTATAATTTTTTAAATTCAATAAATTCACTGTAATTCGATTATTTGGATTAGCAATTCTAGATACTTGAATTGCCATCAAACCCACTGAGGATCCCCAGAAAGATAACTCCGAAAACAAGAAAAATAACCACCAGAACAATCCTTTAGTATGACCCTTTTCAGTTAATCCTTCACATAAATTTTATTAAATATTAAGAAACTAAATCCACGCAATCACATACCAGGAAGCAGCCCTTACTTGGAACCCCAGATCACACACTCCCACCTTTTACTCAGCCCTTGGTGCTGACATGTAATATCCCTGAACTGAGGTTATGAGTCTGAATTTTTATAATTTATTCATGGATTTTGATAGCAGTGATCTTTATTATTTATCTATAATTCATACATTGTAGCTTGGGACCCATTCCATTCTGTAGGCTTGAGCTTTAATTAATTTGATTTTAGAGAAATAGGCTTTGGTGGGACCTAAATATATTTTCCTAAAGATTAAAAGCCTTGGTAGGACCCATGATTATTGCTTGAGAAACTTATGAACCATGAGGAAGGAATGAAGGACCCACTCTATTGATTTAAGAGATGCGCGCACGAACCTGTCCAATAAGGACTTGCATGAGATCCTTCTATCAACTAGGAGATGGAGTAGATAGAGAGTCTCCATGGGACTTCAATACTAGCAAATAAAGTTCTTCTCTAACAAGGATTTGATGGTTGAAACCCATGTATTATATATTGGTCAAATGAGAGAAGCCGATCCGACACAACTCTTTTTTCTTTTCACTTCTCTTGTCTACCTCTCTTTCAAATAAACCCTAGACAAAGGTTCAGCAGCCTTAGAAGGAATTAAGAAGAACCAAGGAGGAGGAAGAGTAAATCAGCAATTAGGAGCGGAGTGGATGTCTTACTTCTTTCCCCAAGTCAATCGAGCCACGATAGTATATACCAGGTGCGTAGAAATCTAAGCTACCTGTTCCTCCATGAGATATCTGTCTTTTCTAGTTAATATTCTAGGGTTTATTGCTAGCCTGATGTAAGTGTTGATGGAATGGTTGGGATATCATCGAAATGAACTCAGGGTTTCAAACACCCATGGCCAAACTGAAACAGGGTCCAAACCAAAGACTGAATATTACCTTGGGAAGGAATTCTGATGTTGGCCGAATTATATATTATGGATAAAGGTATGGTCGAAGCTGAATAAGGCTTATAGCAGAGAGGCGACTGCTTGGAACTCATCTCTTGTTGATCGCTTGACATGGAAACCTTAATTATTGAATTAGGTGACGGTTATAGAATAGAATTTGGGCTGGCCGATCGATGTATATCAGGGCTATTGATACAGCCCGCAGAGAATTCAAGGTTCAACGATGTAAACTTGGGAATCCAAAGCCCATAACTGATTTTAGGCTGGGTGCCATACCCATAACTACAGGAGGATTTCAGTTATACATAACGACCGAATGGTCTCTAAGATTGTGCGAGGTTGGCCAAATCCAAACAAAAAGGGATTAAGGTTGGTTGAACCATTAATTATAGTTGAATATTGGACAAATTCCTTTAACAGTGATATTGCTGATTGTTGTCATTTTATTTAATGTTTATATGATTGATTGCATTTATCATGGGAACCAAGGGAACTGTTAGTATTATTGGAACTTGTCAGAATGGAAGTATGGAATGTGTAAAAGGTTTCATATCAAGTATATGTAATAAAGGATGAATTCATGTCATGAAGAGGCAGACAACTGATTGTTAACATAGTAGACTATACCAATAACTAGATCTAATCCTAGACCCTCACCAGGTTGCTTGTTAATTGTGGCTGTTGTTAGGAATATGATAGACAAAACTGGAAATTTTCATAATTGACTGGAACGTAGGTAAAGTTTAGGAATCAATCAAATTAAGTTTATAAAGACTTTTATTCACATATCTGCATACTATGCAAGATTGTTGAATTGTTGACACAATGCTGACTGCTGAGTCTGTAAGATGTTTATTATGCTACATACTGTGTAAGATATGACATGATTTATATATGCCAATATGCCATACATCTATGGCAGTTGCTCTTGCAAAGCATGGTTATATTGATACTCATTGAGAATAGTTAATTCCAAATTACAAAGGGTTAGCTACGCAAATGTCCTTACACCAACAGATACCACTAATGAATCGATGCGGGGCATAACACATCCGGGTGGTAAGCGGGCTGATCTCAAGCTACCTTGTTGTCAGTATTGATAGCTACAAGGGGATGGCGATTATTTTACATGGGCCCATCAAGAAGATACATTGTGCATTGAACTAGTTCGTACCCACCCATTGGACACCCCAGATCACTAGCAAGTGAGGTTAAGAGATGAGTTTCTTACATGGCTTGTAGGCCATCCGCGTAATTTCTCTGACTTCTAGGTCAATTGCGTTGTTAAATTGCCTATAGGTCAGTCGTTCAAGTTTCGACTGACTATAGTCCGTCCCCTATGTTTAAAAGGCACCCTTGACAAGTGGCAGACCAAGGATTTTCATTTGAGTGGGGCCGATGATGGTCAATTGAAGAAGTCAAAATCAACGCCAACTACCAATAATCTCCACTTATTGCACAGTTTAAAGACATATTTTTATTTTTTATTTTTCTGGCAAATTAAGTATAAAGAACTCACATCCTACTAATAACACTAAATTCCTGCATAAGCTTTTTAACTACAACAGCTAATTCCTCAACAAATTATTTTTTTATTCAAATCAATGGGATGGAAATCAAATTAACAACCACACTACAAGAACAATAAAGAAACTCTAGAGAACTCCAAAGAGGTAATAATCACTATCATATGAAAATAATAGATAAGGTGGAGAAAAAGATATTCACTACATGTCTGAAAGTCGATTCCAAAAGTATGAGTCAATTCAAGAAGAAAAGTACAAATCAAGGATTTGATTCATCAAATCCATTTGCAAGAAGGCAATTTTCCCATAGCTTTTTTATTCAAATGTAGAAATCTCATCATCACCGTCTCTTATTTGTATATAGAGAGAAAGAGAGAGTGGTGTTGTTGGTGAATCGAGGTGAAGAGGAAGAAAGAGAGAATAAAATAAGAAAAAAGAGATCAAGAGAGCATGGTTTAAAAAATCGGCCTAGTCCGAGTCGACTTGCGCTTGGCACATACCGAGTCAGGTCCTATGGGACTCGGACTCAAAATCATGGGACTCGGCCGACTCGGCCATGCGACCATAGGACTTGGCCCTCTGAACATTTTATTTGAAATTGGGACTCGGCCCGACTCAGCCGAGTCGACTACACAAACTAGAAGATGAAGATTCTCATTAAAAATTCTGGCCATGCGCATTATCCACCTACAATGGTGTCCATTGTTGTGCCATCTGAGCAGCTTGAAGATCCTAGTGCATGAGGGATGAAGGAAGTGATGCTAGAATCAGGTAGATGCCAATTATGCACTGTCGCAGTCTTACTTATCACCTGATTGGCTCCATAAGGTTGTCCTAAGCCTTTCCATTTGAGCACTTATCACAGTTTTTGGTACCTAATGAAGCTATTTACATTTCCATAAAGAGTTCAAAATTCAAGATTTACCACACACCTATCAAAGAGTAAAAAAAAACTAAGAGACTAAAAATAATAATAATAACCCACACAAGGTCCCCAATTCTTATGAAAATACTCAATTTAATTGAAGAGATCAAATTATCAAGTGAAAACAATTGGGGGACACAAGCCAAAAGTCTCAACCAGATGGGCTGATGCAGAATGTGAACATCATGAAGCAATGATGCAGACAATAAGAAATTGGTACACATCTATTTCTGATACTTTAATCATTAGGGACCAACATCCAGAGAAACTGCCTAGCAAAGAGCCACATTATTGATTCAAAGAAGAACACAATTAGAGGAACCATGTTTTTACAGATAGAGCTGCTCAGGTTCAGCATCTTATTGCATGTATGAAAAGTCTAGCCTGAAGACCATATCTGAGTCTATGACAGTTGGTGTTAGTAACTCTAACAAAGTTCGGGCATTGGTACAAGTAAAAACTCCGGAACAGATTCATTAGTTGACAGTGTTCAAACAATCAGCTGGTAGATACAGATCCACTTAAGGCGCAAACCCAGAGATACTTAAAAATATCTGACATAACTGCGAAGAACTTGTCTCAGGTTAACTCACCAATCCAGCACCAGCATGATCCCGTATAAAAGCTGCATCTTCATAACGTTCTTCTTCAACAGCTCGCTGCAGCAGCAACGAATTTTTAATTCTATGTACACCTGAAATATAAAAAGAAAAAAGTCAAAGAGAAGTAAGACACTTCTTACCTTTAGATGAGAAATCGCTCTCCCCACAGTGTCGTGTCTTGCAGAAGTAGCAACCGCAACTTTGAGCTTAGCAGCATCTTCATAGTCCTCCCGTTGTACAGCATCACATAATTGCAACTAATGAGATCAAAGTAAATGTGATTAGCAGTTAGATTGTTAAGGACTTGCTTCAATAACAACTACCTAACTGATCCTGAAGATCAAAAATTCGACACTCTTCCTAAAAAAAGGAATGATAGGAAAATACTTCATGAACAAGAGCAATATAAACATGCATAAGATCATGTGAACCATTTGTAGTATTACTGTCTCTTTAAGAAGACCAATCATTGTAAATAAATAAATTAAGTATCAGATAAAGACAGACAGGTTTTGAAGTGTATGGATAATGTAGAAGATGATGGATCAGGAAGATTCCCAGACTGCAAGGCCAACTTATGCGAATAAGAGTCAGAATAGGGTAAATCATTTGTTTTTGTATTGCACATAAAGTTGTTAAAACCATTTTATCGTATTGTTTGCGTTGGTCTTTGCTGGATCTTTGATGTAACTTTCTTTTGTTGGAGAGAAGGTTTTTTTTTTTTTTTTTAAATTGTAACTTGTATCAATCAAAAGCTTTACAGTATAAAAGGGCTATACTGAGAAGCGGCTGGAGAGAAGGTTTTTTTGTTGGAGAGAAGGTTCATGTCAGATAAAAGGGACAGGTCATGTAGAAAGCATTTCCAGCTGCAATTTTGTGGACCATATAGGGAAAAAATTTGGAATTTACATCTAGAAAAAAGTTTGTGCTGATATCATTGAAGAAGTCAAAAGGGAGGATGGCAAGTGCCAAGTAGGTTATAGAAAAGAGCAGGTTTAAGATGCACCAATCAATGACAAAGTGGGTGATGGAAACTTCAACTTTGGATGTAGAAAGAAAAATAAAGTATAAGAAGATGATTGATACAAGCCCTAGGGTTAGGTCTTGCGTCACAAGTGGTGAAGCACAATAAAGAGCCAAAGCACGATAAAGTGCCGAAGCATGTATCCTCAGACACTATCACACATCTCTACAGAGACTATTGGTGAGGACGCACCTCAAAGGGAACAAATCCACTCAAAATATCATTAATCAACTCTGAGAATTCTCATCTCTACAACGTCATGTAGATTTAAAAAAAAAAAAACCCTTAGGGGCTAAGTCTCCTAATCAAACTAGGAAACTGTCCTAATTACAATCCATTAAACAAAATTAAAAATCTAATAACAAATAATTAGGGAAATAATAAAAATCCTATATTGTCTTGGCACCATGTTTGGACCTGCAGATCTACCCTGCATCAATGATTGTCTCCCACAAATTTTCAAGTTTAGCATTGATGTGCAGTGAGAGGTAAAGCAGGACCAAAAGGAACAGGAGAACTCTTCATTATGATAAAGTTTCATCAGCGCAACTTGGGGAGAGCAAAACCCAAACTTGGTTGAGTACTTGAGTTTTTCAAGGTTCATGTCAGGCTTGAGCACAATTGTCATTTCCGGGTTGGTACAGCCAAAACGACCGAATGATTTTCAGTTTGGACCACAGCCAAACCAAACTACATATGTAAAGATTTCACTATTTCAGCCGAGTTGATTGGAATCAAGAAACAAAATTCATGTAGCTAACCAAATATAGTTGGGACAAGGCTTTGGTGATGACGATGATGATGATTTGAGAATGCATGTCTAATTTAAGATTTGCACGTATACAGCTTGTAAATTATTCAATTAGCATGTAGAAATATCATAGTGCAATATAGATTTAGTAGAATAAAATAAATGTATACAATTTATGTTATTTTTAAATTTAATATTTTTCATATTCTTCTAGATATATGTGTATAAATATATTTATTTATGTCTTTCAAAAATTGAACTCTGAACTGTATCAACGAAATTCTGAATTGGTTGAAACATTTCAGTTTAAAGCCAAACTGAAAGAGTCCAAAACAAAATTGACAGCTATGGGCTCAAGTCAGAAAATCAATGCCCGTTCAGAATTCATGTTGGGGATGGGTTGCCAAACCCTACGCACCAACTCACAACTTCAATTGTGAAATATATAAGCATATCAATTACAACTAATATACTAACAGAAGTGGTAAGACCAAAGCGTGCCCAATGCACCGAGGTCAGTTCGAGCCCAAGGTGCAAGGTGAGGCGCACACCTAATTTTAATAGGTGCACTTTTAGAGATTCATCACAATATATATGTGATAGTAACAATTTGTATGTATTAAGGGGAGAAAACCATACACTATAAGAGGACAA
The DNA here is from genome assembly GCA_028538565.1 of Umbellularia californica. Taxonomy (NCBI): domain Eukaryota; kingdom Viridiplantae; phylum Streptophyta; class Magnoliopsida; order Laurales; family Lauraceae; genus Umbellularia; species Umbellularia californica. Next base: position 57,448,087 of record JAPQWN010000004.1, on the reverse strand, counting down.
TCTCGTCAATAGGGAGCAACGTGGTAACTTGAACAAAAAACCAAGCACTAAACTACACCCTGAACAAAAATTCAACCAAGGAGCCCAAAGGAACAAAAGTGAAGGGCCTCCTAAAACAAGGAGACGAGCTACATTGTCGAAGACCATTGCATCCACCGAACACCTTGTTTTGTCAAAGTATGTGCTTCCTCATTTCCGCAACAATGCACATAAACAGAAAGATCAACCTCACAATAGATCCCTCATCTCATCAATGACATAGGCTAGTTTCCAAGGAGCACCACAATTACCTAAACCAATAATTTGCATAGGATGAGTCCCTTTCAACCATGATAAGATTAAGGTCCAAGTTCTCAGCCTCACGCAAACCCAACCACATGGCCAGAAATTCCATTGTATTTCCAGAATAAACTCCAACCTGGGACAAAGACAATTCTCCAAACCAAAGTCACACCATCACGGCTAAAACCACCTACTGCAGTAAGAAACAAATTTCTCATGTTGTTACCATCCAAGTTTTCACATATTGCATTAAAGAATGGTGGGCTGCTAAATCTATTAAGGGATGGATGGGCTACCTATTGGCTCAGATATTAGAATTTCTCAAAAAGAAAATGCTAGCTCGGAGAAAGGAGTTTTAAGAAATTTTATCGAAGAGGAAAAATCAGCTCTTGCCAGATATTCAGAGCATCAACGGGAAAGAAGCTGGGACGCTAGAGGCGGAAGATTGGGAAAGTATACAGTCTCTTCAGGAGCAATTCATATATTGATTTTTCAGGAAGAGCTCAGTTGTAAGCAACACTCAATATATAAATGGTTGGAGGATGGGATCGCAACAGAAAAATTTTCCATATGAATGCTAGTGCCTGTCGACGTGTTAATCGGATAAATGCTATCGCTGCTAGAGGAAGAGTGTGGGAGAATAGAAAAGATAAGAAAGAAATTATTCGCTTGTTTCAGCAGTTAAACATAGTTGAAAACAGGTTATAGATTGGATTCCCTTCAAACAGCTTTTTCACATCAGAGCATCTTATCTAGAACTTTGGTTTACTAGAAAGGAGATAAGAGAGAGTTTTGCGTAGGTGGTGATCATGCTCGAGGCTGGACAGGTATCCTATAGTCTTCTTTCAACATTTCTGGAGTTTTTTAGAAGCTGCAAATCTTCTTTAAAGAATTCCATGAAAATGGTGTGATACTGTGATAGTAGGAGAATTGTGCACTTCCTTCATTGCATTGATTCCTAAAAAGGATGGTGCTATCTCAATCAAGGATTGTAGGCCCATAAGCTTGATTGGAAGCCTTTACAAGATTTTAGCTAAAGTCTTAGCTAATCGTCTAAGGAAGGTGCTTTCAGAGATGATTTCTAAAATTCAAGGTGCTTTTGTAGACAGGTCAAAATATTGACAGTGTGCTTATAGCCTTTTTAGTGTATAGATTCAATGAATTGGCAACAATAACCTAGATTTGTTTGCAAGCTGGACTTTGAAAAGGCATGTGACATGATGGATTGGGGTTCCTTCAACACAGCTAGAATGGGGTTTGGGAAGAAATAACAATAATGGATTCATAGCTATGTTTCATCAACTCACTTTTCGGTTTTCGTGAATGGTTCGCCAAAAGGCTACATTAAGAGTTCCAAAGGTCTTCGGCAAGGAGACCCCTTATCACCTATGCTTTTTGTTACAATGGCAGAAGCATTGAATGCCTTTATGCAGAGAGCCAAACAATTGAGGTTAATCACTAGGTTTGCTATTGATAACAATTTCTACGAGGTAATCATTTACAATTTGCGAATGGAACTGTCATTTTTTCGTGAGACTTCTTTGAAATAGGTGGAAACGTTGAAAATTTTCTTGAAATGGTTCGAGCTATTATCGGGTTTGAAGATTAATAATGATAAATATGAGTTGGTTGGTGTTCAGATGGAACATGGAAGATAGTCAGATTGATTCTTTGGCCAATGCATTTGGATGCAAAGTTGGGATGTTGGGATGGGCTGCCTTTTTATTTTATTTTTTTCAAAGTTTGTGGAGCGTTGCTGGGCTTCTTCTTTTTTATGTGGTTCATTGTTGATAAGTCCATCAACTGTGACCCACATAATATCCAAACCGTTTATTCATTGACTAATCTGGTAATATGTAAATTCTGAAATTTCTGAAGGGCCCCTAAAAGAACAGTTGGGCCTCTGGTTAATTGTGAACTTATTTCTTCACACTTGTGCACATGTAATGTTGAATTTATTTGGTATTGCTGTTGAATTTATATAGTAGTTGTACACATGTATGAAACCAAATTTTTAAATTTTGATATTAATATTACATTTTTTTCTATATGTATTATATTATTTTATATTTTCATATTTTGCCGAAACATAAAACCAAAACATTTCGCCGAAATCCCGAATAGGCCGAAATATTTCAGTTTGGAGGCCAAACCGAATCGGCATCCGAAATGAATTTCTCAACACTGCTCTTGATCCAGGAAAGATTAAAACATCAGTATCCATATCCATGTCATAAATTTTCAAAAGTACAGAGTCATATCCCCGTATCCATGTCCGTACCCATATCCATATATGGGCATCATAGCCTATCTCTTTTTCTTGTTTTTGGATTGGTGATTCTTGATCTCATTAATAATAAATTGAAATATCTCAGGGTGCCCCTCCCCTTTGCAACCCATAAAAAGGCAACTTTCCGTTGCCAAGGGGCCAAAAAAGGAGGATCTCAAGAATCTGAGCATACTTCCTCAATTGCCCACCACTCCGCTTTGTTAGAATCTTGGACACCAACCGAGCTAGAGAAAATGAATAAGTGGTCTCCGAACTCATTGACGAGAGCCCCACCAACACCCATAGGCCCAAGCTATCCCCAGTCCACTATGTTGACATTCAACTTGAACCCACCCAAAGGAAGAGAAATCTACACGAAACAAATGTACACACCAGTCACCACTCTTCCTTATTTAGCTATGACTTTACAATTCACAACAAAATCAGAAACACTCTCTACCGAAAAAAATATCAGAAACACTAGTCGCCTGGGCACCTATTGCATCTGGACATGCAGGCGCACACTTTAGTTTGCGAGCCGACCTTAACCATAGGTGAGGCACATATAGGCCTAGAGCGGTAGAGCCTAGTCACCTATAGCTTATACTCTAAAGTAAAGAAAAGATACCCTAGAACTAAAAAATGGAGTAATTTCCTTCCCTTTAATGAAATTTCCCAGTAGTGATCCAGAAAAGATAAAAACAAAAAATGTTTGGAGGTGTTACTTTGCTCTCATTTGTCTGTGACCCTATCTTTGGCACCTTTCCCCATTTAGCATCATTGTTACACCCCGACCCGATTTAACCCTGATTAGTGCTAATTAAGTGTATTTTAGCTAAATTAATTGTGTTTAATTTCTAATTATGGTAATCAGTGTTTATTAGTCCTTATAGACTGAGTTAGTTGAGTTTTGAACCTTGGATAGGTGAGTTGGAGTAGAGGTGACTCGGTTGAGTAGAGTCAAGGCCTTTTTCATAATTATTGATTTTCGCATTTTGCATCATTTGTACATCATTTTGGCATCATCACATGTGTTTGAACAAGTACATCGATTTTCGTATTAGACTCCACTTTATTCGAGCTACCGTTGAGTAGTTGGACTCCCATTTGACTCAAAATGAAAATAGACTATTCTTGGTGGGCTTTCTTGCAAAAGTGCATTCTTATCCCCTTTATATACAATCATCTCTACCTTTTCATTTCCTGTTCATTCTCTTTTCCCCTCCACTCTTCTCCTTCACCTCTCTCCATCTTCTCTCCTTCTCCATCCTTAAGAAGGCTTATGGTATGTGTCTTGGAAGCTAGGAGTACACTCATCTTCATCTCCCTCATCCCCTCCATCTTCTTCCTCTAGTTGATGAGAAGAACCAATCTTCACCATCTCCTATTCTTTCCAATTTCAAAATCCTTTTAAAGAACTAAGCATCAAACTCCTTTTATTTAGATTTTGAGTTACACTTTAGTCAAAGGACTCTTGGTTAGACATTCATGCATGTTCATTGCCATTTTCCATGTTTATTTTGTGATTAGGGTTTGGAAAATTGGGGATTTTGGGTTCTTTTGAGATAGAGTGTATAGAAAGGTTTGGAAAGCTCTTAATAGAGGCAAGTATAAGCATTAATTTGGGCTTACATATTGTTTATTTTCATTGATTCAAATGAGATTCTTCTTTCATTGATTTTATCCCTCATTTGATGTGTCTTGTGCTTCTAATGAATAGGATTGTTTATGAAATTACAAATGATAGTTTGGATAGTGTTTATGTGGTGAATGGGAGCATGAAGGCTCCATTCTCTTATACAAGTTAAATGATAAAAGGAAGTGGAAATGAATGAGAAGTGAAATAGATGAAAATACTGAAATCAGGAATTCTGGACAGTTCGCTCGAGCGAACTGGAGCATTCGCTCGAGCGAACCTCCTTCTGAATCAATGGGTCGAGCGAATGAAAAGATCGCTCGGATGCCCATCTCTCTGGATGGGGTACGCTCGAGCGAACATGGGTCCGCTCGAGCGACCACATCCCCTGAAAACCTCACTCAAGTGAACGAAATAAGACGCTCGAGAGACCAATCTTCCGGATAGGTCCGCTCGAGCGAACCTAAAGCTGAAAACCTGGCCCCTTTTTACCCAATTCTTGGGGTGAATTTCCACCCTTAACCTATCTAGTCCCTCTTAATTATCCCTAATAGATAATTAAGATGCATACCCTTGTTTTCATAGGATTTAGGAACCCTAAGACCTTTATGACCTTAAAATGGAACCAATAACCTTATTAATTGGTCCAATGGGCATTCCTTAGTCTAACACCACACCATGAGGGTTAGTTTGGAAACTCAACGTACTTCTCATAAATAGTGACGCCTAACAAGGTAGTAATACGTTGACCTTCCCAACCTACCCTGTAGTGGATGGTGAAAGACTAAAAACAATAGTCTAGTATTGGTTAGTAAAATATCTTGATTCCCTTAAGTTATTGCATTTCATATTGGAGTACAAGGTTGTAGATATCAAATCCTGATTAATAGATTAGTCGTATCATTAGTCTTCATTGAGGTCTGATTGTTTACATCCACTTCGTAACTTCAGTATTGTATATTCGATTCGGCATTATTGGAAATGAGAATTGGGTGAGTATTCGTGATATGAAATTACTATTCGATTTGATTATGGACAAGTGAAATACAAACTTACTCAAATCCAATTATTATTCGATTATTATTTGATTCGATTAAGTCGGCACTACTTAGCTTCGACCTTGTGATACCCGACGGAGTTTAACTAGGTTTAGTTATTCGAGACTACTACAGTAAGTCATCTGAAGCACCGGAACTCCAGAACTGGGTAGCCAGTTAGCCTTTGGTCGGGCCGCTGGTGATATTCCAACTAGATTTGCTCTCTAATTGAGATGATGAGCTTAACGTAGTAGCCAATTAATATGTTTTCATTATATCTAATTCATAAGCATAAATTACTCAATTTCGCATAATTCGCCTAGTTGATACTTATCATTGGCATCTATTAATTTATTCGTCTTAATTTCAATTTGAAACATTATGTATTTCCTTATTATTGTCTATACTTGTTAAATCGTCGTATTGATGATACTACTCTTGGTGTCGCAGTCACAGGTGCAGCTCCCAGCCCTGAGGAGGCCAAGGAGAGAGAGAAGGCTACCCATGAGGTACCTTCAGGATTAGAAGAGTGGCCGGAGCTAGGGCCAGTGTTTCCCTCGAAGCGCGTGGATGTCCCTTTTGAGAGCTTATATAGCGTGCGGCTAGCCCCTTTTTGCGTGGGCCACACTTAAATGAGTAGTTATTCTTTTATTTATATTTTTGGCAGTGTTTGTATAGGGTTCTTTTAGACTCCCTCTTTTGTAAAACAATGTGTATACTTGTATAATTCTTTTGTATTAAACTTGAAATATTAATGAACTGAATGGGAATTGATACCCTCACACAAGAATTACAGCTTCCGCTACGATTAATTGCTATTAATATGTTCTAGTGAGTTTAATCTCACATGTGGAAAAGTTATTTTTCTCTCCTTCGTGTGTTGTATTTTGCTCGAGACAGGTATAGCACACGGGAGTACGTGTGTCTCATCTCAGGGATTACCCTAGGCCAGGGTGATTCGGGACCGAGATGTAACAATCATTATTTAAAAAGGCCTAACAGCAAAAATCACCGTGCACAACGTCTAATACCAAACACCAAATATGATATGGTTCTGTAAGGCATTGGACACATTTCAAGGCAAACAAACATCTCTTGATAATTATTCTGACCATTGGGTGGGGGGGGGGGGGGGGGGGGGGGTGTGGTGTTGGGAAAGATAATGCGGTTTGGGGTTTATCTAAATTTTGTAGAATTCTACTACCATCAAGAATTGCAGGCCGATACTAATTCATAGCATCACAAGATTCTATCTCAGGTAACTACCGTAATTGGAAATTTACTAACACACCCAAATATTAAAAAGTTAAAACAGCTCCTGTCTTCAAAATCAATATCGCAATTTGCATCATAGTGCAAGACAAAACAACCCATGATATCCAACCCCTCTACAAGTTGAGACAGATCAAACACAACAAAAGATTCATAGTTAAACAGTGATACCTTCTAACTAAATATTGGCACTTCTCACATTAAGAAATAAGGCATGAGATCCAAACATTAAACACAACCAAGTATTGAAAACTAAGCATGACCCAACATGGTTCCACACCAATCTCCCCAAAAGCACAAGAGAGAGAAAAAAAAAAAAAGACCTAATTACCTTCAGAATCGATAAAATCCTCTCCTGTTCTTCAACCTCATTAAAATGACGACTCCACCGATCCCAATCCCAATCTCCACCCTCCTTCTCCTCCTCCTTCCTCTCCTTCCCCATCTCTGCTGCCGCCGCCTCATCAACAACGACTCCATTCAGCGGAATCCGATTCCAAGCCACATAGTCTTTCCACCGTTTGAAGGCGTTCTCCAATGCGTCATGGAGCAGAGAATCCCATCTTGGGCGGATGAAATCACCATCAGAAGACTGAGAATCCGGTCTGCTCTGGCAGCGGATGATGACGGTGTTTGGGCCTCTACAAGTTAAAGGAAATGCTTTGTTTGTAGGTGAAGATAGGGAAGAAGAAGTAGAAGAAAAAGAGGAGCGAAATCTAGGGTTTTTGAGGAGGAGTTTTCTAGGGTTTTGGCTGGTGTGATAGGTTGAAGAAGAGAAACATGTAAAAGAAGCCATGAAAAGCAGAGAGAGATGTTGTTATATTCAACTGCTTAACGCACACTGCGCATGAGTTGGTAACTGCATTAACATACGCTCTCTCCCTGCCCAAGGAAGAAAGAGACTTTTGATGATCGGAACTTTTCTACTTTGACAATGGAATGGTGAAAGGAAAGTAAAATGAAACCAGGCAAAATTTTGGGAGTCTGGTGGTTCTCTGAGCTCTTATAGACATACATTGGGAAAAAAAAAATTCAGCTCCAATTGATTTTCATATCATCCTGACACACAGGGCCTACACTAGTTTGTGGGAATTTCGACTATTCATTGGATAGTGTTTGTGGAAAAACTAAATAGACTTAAGGTTAGCCCCATGACTAAAAAAAAGAAAGAGGTGTTTTTAATTTGATGAATTTTAAAAACTTACCATATATATACATACGGGGGATATTCAAATGAGGTGGTGAGGGATGGATGCACTTGAATATTCTCATATATATATATATATATAATGCCAGCTCTTCTAAACTCAAGTTTAGAATAAGATAAGCTAAAATATACGGTGGGGCCCACCTGGGGACCCACATGGAGATGGGGGTGGGGGAGATTTCAAGGACTCGTTGGGATCTTCCTCTCTGCAAAAAATAGCCATGATTTTTATCGTCTCCGTATGGGCCCGAAAGTTTAATGGTCAATAATCCATTCAGATCGATGCATAGTCGATCCAACGGTCCAGTAAAATCGGATCTAAACGAAAGTTGGTGGACATATGCAATTTAGAGGGGTCATGTGTTTGGTCCATTTGGATGGACCAAAAGTTGGCCTCACAAGCATGAGCTTACGAGATTTTATCATAAACTTGAACTTAGGAGAACCTATATATATATATATATATATATATTTTTTATCATAAACTTGAACTTAGGAGAACCTATATATATATATATATATATATATATATATATATATACACGCGCGCGTATCTATCCCTCACCAAATATGATGAGAGACAGCTTATTGTATTACCCACAAATTGCGAGGGTGAAAATCCTAAATTTATCATTAGAACCACTCCAAATGAATGCCCCTTTTTTAATAGTTGCAGCGGCATTCATTTGTCCTTGTATGCAGGGTCATTGAGATGCTTCCTTTTCAGACTGTGCGCACCCATTTTTACAGGTAAATGATGGATGCGTAACATTTATGCATTGCACATTTGTTAGAAAATTGTTTTAATTCGAGTCATATTTGATGTGAGAATTCATGCACAATACAAGCACCGTACCATCACCATGTAGTGTCAGCTGTGCATCGTCTAATACATGCTTTTAAAAGAGAGCCGAAACCCCAAGACCCAATTACAACCAATCCAACTCATTACAAAGCTTTATTTCCTAACTAAAGATGCTAAATGGATGCTATTAGACAACCATCCTGGAGGGAAAAAGTCAAAAACTTTCTATACAACTTCACTGGCTGATCTGGACGTCTCTGCCTATGGGACCCACATGAACACCTTTCTGAGAAAGTGGGCCCAGCTATGTTGTAGCTCACCCCAGGGTGACCCAAAGGGTTTTGGACCCAACTTGATTTGGGCTTGATTAAATACACTAATCAAAGGCCCAAGATGGCTGCTGTGATTTAGCCCAAAAAATTTTTTCGGAAACAGAGCCTGTTATTCACTTTCATTATTTGAAACAGCCCCTAAATGCATGGATTTTAACGATTTTTATCAAATTCAGTGTTCATAAGCCCATGTGAACCAAATCATCTACCACTTCTGAAATGTACATATTCAACTTCCATAGGACATAAGTGGACATTTAACACTAGAAACATCGTCATCATACACATTTAGAAAGACACCCTGCGAAGTTATGTGGAGTGTGGATGTTGCAACCATCACAGAGCAAACTTGAAGAAAATAAATTGATCAATACACTCTCGCCTCTGCACACATAATGTGGTGGTAGAAGCATTACTGAAAATCCAATACATGGTGGCAACTCTGTGCCACAGAAGATGAGACAACAAACAATTGTGCTGTTAGAAATAGCCATATCCCTGTCAGCAACAACAGTCCATGTTCACTGAGGGATGAACCAATTAATCAGTGCCATTTGTTCTCTTTCTCAACTGTTTCTCTTATTCGTCGAGTAGGACTTCTTGGAGCATTAGTGTTGATCTCCTTGTCGCCAATGGTTTCACCTGTGGGGTTGGCATTCCTTTCTCTCAAGAGATTGCTACTTATGGTTGTTGTGTTCATTGCCCTTGGTAATTTCAAAGGAATATCAGGCACGGCTACAATGTCTGCAGGTGCTGGAACATCGTTGTTTTCGGGCTGAGCTGAAGTTGGTGCAGTTGGAACAAGCTGAATTATCGATTTTTTCCATTTTTTCCTCCGGCTCTGCTTCAGTGCATTTGACTTGAGCTGCATCAATTTTATATCTCAGTTTACCATTGCAATGTGTTGGATTCTAGGTGCAGAAATTTCAGTTAGCCAATCATTAGAAGATTGTATTAATAGTGAAAGTGATGTAATCTAAAATGCACCATGATGTTTTCCAAAGCCGACATCACCCATGTGATGCATGGCACATAAAAGCAATGCAGCAGGTGAAACACGATACATGCATGCCATGCCCAAAATAAGTGCACTCATCAGGTGCTGCATGTGTACAATGAATGCTCACTTCTCTAGGTGCTCAAGTAGTACTCTCTGATTCTGGACAGGGATAACTGAAACAGTTATTCCCTGGTGGGGTTCCTCTCATATAATTGAACATAAATAAAGTGGACCCACACAAGTGTGTTGGTTAGCGACCTCCATATGCCAAGGAAACTCACTGAAATAGCTGCGTGTGGGTCACAGGGATAGAAGATTGAATGTACTGATTATTATATCAGCATATCACAAATCTTACGACTCGTATCATCTGAGTTTAAACAGACGCGTAGGCACATTGGGGAAAATCTACATGGATATATATATAACATATAGGGAAAATCAAATAACTAGATGTGTCAAGTTCCGCAAATAAATAAAGAAAGACATACCTTTGTATTTCCAATGTCAGATAGGGGTTTTCTCTGCATTGCATCATCACCATTCACCTCGACAGGCTTCTCCTTCAGTGCACTTTGAAGCAGTCTGGCACCATGAGAAGCAAGTGCCTTGTTCTTCTCAATGTCATCAATGGAAGCTGCATCATGGAAAATATCGTTACCACCATTTTCAGTCATCTCTGACAGCAGTGATTCTTCTGTTTTCTGGATTACACCAGTTTCTCTGTTGGCACATTTGGTGCTTGCACAGGCACAAGATTCCCCACACATTCCACCAGCAGCACGACACTCGCACTTATTAGTTTTGCATGAAGAAGTCCGACCACAGGTGCAACATAGTGCTGATGTAGGCATTTCGTTCTTATGAGCTTCTTCCTCGCCAATGTTCTCTGAATTCAAAATTTCATGTTTTGCAGCATCCTGAGATGCTGATGTTGCTGTCGGATGAGCATCTGTCTTCGATCTTCTTTTCCTTCTGAGTCGTTTTCTGGCTTCAAATGAATTGTCGCCTGCCTTCCCTTGTTCGTTTTCTTCCCAATCCGCATCAGATAGATCAGATTGGTCAGAATCTGATATGTCCATGTCTTCCAGGGAGTCCATGTTAATTCCACCAAAATTGAAAGCATAGGAGCTTCGTGGTCCCTAATACAGTGAAAAATAGTGAGATAATAGGAAACAAACATTTATAACCTCAAACTGTCTAACTCTGAGCAAAATAAAACTTAGTCCTCAAAGCATCCAAGTAAATACAAAACCAAGAGTTTCAATCAAATTTATAAAACATTGACTGTCAGAGGTACATAAAAACTTGGCAGACATAGATTGAAATAGGCAAGAGCAGCCAAAAGGCAACAATCACTCTCTTTTTTTTTTATTGGTAACAATAAAAAAAATCTATATAATAAGGGAGAGCAGTATTTGAATCCCTGGACATTTTGGACCCTTGGATTTATGTACATATTTTTGTACATATATCCAAGGGCTGAGAAGGGATTCAAGAGCTTGGTAATTTTGTAATTATTTGAAAACAAAGGGGCAGTAACTTTTTACTAAGGACAAGAAGATACGGGAGTGCCATTGATTTTCTGTGAAATTACGAAACCTGCCATTATCTTTTCCCAGAGGATATGGGAGTGTCCTTGGTTTTCTGTGAAATTGCGAAACGTGCCATTATCTTTTCAAAACTTCCTTGCAAGTAAAGATATGATTAAATACACGACTATGATTGCAATTGAGTGATTGAACGGTGTGAAATTTGGGCCCACAACTTACCAGTTTGCCCCTTCACATATATATGCTGTTTTTCACGGATTGTGGAATCCGGGCTAACTTGGATTGTTTTGGTAGCAGATGCAAACGTGGCTTGCATGTAATTAAACTAGACTGCTTATAATAGTGGGCCACTTCTGGTATTCAATGGTGGTTAAACAAGGGTCCAATTGGCTGGGCTGTTTTACCTAAAAAAATAAAATCCGGCTGGGCTTGATTTGAAGCTGATTGATCCAATGGGCCACATAGAAAATTTGAGTTAAATTTGTTAAATTATGGGCGGTGTTAGTTGTTAGGTGGTCAAAAGAAGAGTAATTAGATTTAGTTGTGCTCAGAGCGTGGTGCGCTGTGCCTTCAGGCACTGGCAATGACTAGTTACTTTCTATGGCACAGCAGCCAAAAAAGTTAATTTTAAAAAAAAAGAAAAAAAAAGAACTTGTAATATAGAGAAAAATACCTTTCGCAAATCATAATAGTGCCTTCCATCACCAATATTTGATGTCTGAGCCCCAGCAATCACAACATTAAGACCATTCTCAGTGGCAAATCTCTGTTCCAAGTTCCAATATAAAATCATTAGACTGGCCAGCTTGACACTTGTAATAGGCTTTTATTAAGAAGCATTCATAGAGAGTAGAATAAATAATACAGCTGCATGAAAATGATGACCAAATACTACAGTATTACAGCATGCATTAAGAGAAACTCCAGCCGCTTAATTGTGAAGAAGAAATGTATCTATTACTTATTACAGAACATGTTGTCACAATCTTCAAATGTAATTCAAAGGAACAGTTTAATTAGTATGGACTACATAGAAGTATGGAAATTGAAATAAAAACTACCATAGGAAAACAGTAATTGATATTCTCTGGGAATTTGTAAGGTACAAATAAGATCAATGGCAAAAATATATGAAACTGCAAATAGGATTAACCAATTACACACCACGAAAAGTTGAACTTACCTGTGATTTCTCTTGGCGACGCATTTCTGTTAATTGTGCTTCCATCTGTCTAATCAAATTATTGAGCCTGACTATCTTCTCCTTCAGCTCTTTTATTACCGACTCTTTCTCTCTGCAATCCACTTCTTTATCACGTAGCTGGCACCTGATAACACATGGACAAGAAACTGATAATTAGACAGTAAAAGGAGTGCCAGTTTTTCACCACATAGCTTTCCTTCCATTGCTCAAGTTAATTCTTGTTATTCTCGAGATCAATCTAATGCATGCTGGTATAGTCAAGTTCTAGCAATTTTGTCTGAAGATTTGATTCCCAGTTCATATTTCATAGTTTCTTGCAGTGCTCAAGCAAATCAACACAGTGCATGGATACATGAAAGAGAGTAGGAGGTCTGGTTAGAACAAAAGGTAAGAGGACTGGCTTGCAATGGAAAATATACAGCTTGCAGCCCACTTCTCAATTCAATATTGTAGGCATGCACTGGGCTAGATTGTAGGCATCCAATTCTATATATGTGCAGCCCACTTCTCAATGATCCAAAGCACTGGTAGACCCAACTGTTATTATGGGATGCCACAAAGATCAAATAGATGTTATCTATCGAGCTTTTTCCTTGTCCAAAAGTGTTGCTGCATTATTTTTTTTAACATTCTTTGTAGTTGCTCGGACATATTAGGTGACCTATCAGAGATCACCCATCCATAAGATTAATGAGTCAAAGGACCAGGCGATGTAATAACAGAGGATGAACAACCTACGATTATTTAGAGTAGAATATCTAGAACAAAATGCAGGAACATACAGTATAACAGAGTTCTCATACAATTAAAATTTCTAGAATTAATGAAGTCTCTCTAGATGCCTCAAAAACTAACAATCAAATGAATGATACAAGTATAAGCTATTGCACTCATGCACCTGTTCACTAAAGAAACCAAACTCATGAAATAGGAGTAGTTATAGAATGTTTGATCGGGCATTTTCTCAGCCAAACAAACTGTATTTGGCGTCCTACTTACGTGATCCAGATCATTCATGTGGATGTCCCCTTAATGACCGGAAAACCCCAAATGCTTAGGTTATCAGATGTAATCACTCAATTGAGCCCATATTAAATGTTCACCAATTTTTGTAATAATCCATTTTTGTTGGATAGAAGAGATGACCAAATAAAGATCATATTGAAGATACGTATAGTCATTCTGTGATGGGGCCCACCAGAGATGGCCCCCCTTCCCATAGCAATTCAAACAAGAAATTGTGCTTTCTTTTTAATTGGGCATTCGTTGACAACCCTGTGAATAACACATGAATTATGAATTTGCAAACAAAATAGAAGAGCACAGATTTCTCAGGCAGCTAATAGAAATAAAGATTGAAACCTTCTTTTCAGAATGGAGAATAGGTTTAGGACTTCAGTACCTTGAAGAGGATAATAAGTTGAACAAAAAATTCATTAAGTTTTTTGCTTCTGCAAGAGATCGCACTTGATTCCAGCGCCCCCTGCCACTAAAGACACGCTCACGCTCCTCTGCTTCTGATAACTGTGATGCCATGGACACAAGCATGCTAGATGAAGTTGCAAGCATATTTTCAAGTGCAAAAATTCTTGAGTTTCTTGCACCAGGAGACATTGCCTGAGGGTCATCACTGCAACGAATACCACTTTCTTATTTTAAGTGATAGTAGCTAAACTAGCAACAAGCAGGTTTATATATATATATATATATATATATATATATTGCAACAAGCACAAGAGAAATGAATGCATAGAGATCAATATAACATCTTACCTCATACTTTTCCGCTTAATCATTTCAGATTCTTTCTTTAGCCTTGCCACTTCATTGGCCATGGCAGACCTCCTGGAAAAAGGATGGAAGACATGGTCTTAAGAAAATTGTACAGTGAAGTGGGATGTCTACTTAGCCAGTAGCCTTCAGTGCATGGATTGAGAAATCCCCAACAGAAGCTATAACTTCACACATATGCAACATGAAATAGGAAGAAGATGGAAATTTGAGACTAGCACAAAAATAGAAGTCCCACAAGTTAACAAAGCCAATTGCAAGAGTAAACATCAAACACATGATTATACAACCTTAAAACCATCTGATGATACTTAAAACAAAGCTAGTAAACTAATTCTTCTTTGAAACTACACCTTAACACTTCCGTTTTACCTAATTTAATTCATTAACCAAGGACAATCTTCTAATATTCTCCGTCACGGTGATTTTTTTTATCTCTTCCTCGAGTCAATTTAGACAAATAACAGACCAACTATGAGTGCTTTAATGTTGTGTTGTTGATGCATTTTGAACTCTGTACATTGAATATTTTGTAACTATTTCATGGTTAACATTTTTTTATGTTAAAATGCGAGCTAAAAATGATAGTATCAAGTATCAACTAGTAAATAAAGAAAATAAAATTCTTTAGGAAAAAGGATCCTTGGTGTAGCATATAATTTCGGCCTTACACTTCCATTTGCCGCTCATATTCAGAACGTACTTCATGTACCCGAACCGTTACTTCAAGCTCATGCTCAATTGCCTGCATCAGTGCCTTCTCCCAAAACAAGACAAGCTAATGAGAGAATGTATATCAAACACAAAATAAATGCATGAACCTAGTGGACATCAAGAAAATATAATATAATATAAATAGTACTATCATAATAATTTATTAAATATCCTATCCCAGTTCAGTTCTTCAGTACCTGTATACTTGGACCATTTGCACTTCCAACACCTGTACAAGCCCAAAATTGTGTTACATATCATAAACATGCATCTATATAAAGAAGAACTTCATCAAGATGACGCTTGGTTTGATTCCTTACCTGATATCTCGCGAGAAGAAGATTTCTTTGCCTCTAGTAACTCTTTTAGCCTTCTGGTGGCCATGGACGCTTCTTCAGTCTTTCGTTGCAAAACCTTAGAAAAAAAGATGAAAAGAGTAAACCCAAATGACCGACAGCAAGAATATTGTACATATAAGACAACAAAGTATGACTTACCATCTTCTGCCTTTGATTTAAAGCCAATAGCTTATGCATCTCATATTCATTCCTTCTTCCTTCCTTCTTGAGCTTTTAATGGAAAACATTGACATTCCAAAAAAGATTTTAGTACTTTAGGGCGGAAAAAAAAAGTACATAAACAAATCAAAATATGTTCATTAGGGCAATGTTTAACGGGTAGGCAAGATAAGAGCTGATTTAAGCAGCAAATACAGCTAGTTGGTTTTAAAAGAAACTATATTGTATATTCATAACACACAGAAGAGTCTCCTACCACAGAAAAACAGGCTAATCAAAAGGTGTTCATATATGTAATCAAACTTCAGAGTTAAGGAACACAAGATTGTTTTGATCCATTAAACTCTCTCTTATATATAATCCCAGATAACATCCTAGAAGCAAAAAGCAAACAAGAGGTCAATAATAGAAAAAACAAGTTAAGCTAAATTAATGGTTTCATAGATGCAAGCATACAGCAAGCCTAGTACCCATGGACCACACATTTTGTGGTTCGTCAATCAATTACCTTTTAAATGGGGCCAAGTTTGTACAAATCATAACAAAAATTGAGAAAGATATGGCCCTCTTTTATTGGTTTAACTACATTGACGGGATTTAGGGGTCTTAGACTTTTTCCATTATAATTATTAAGATTGTTAATCTGAGATTAAAATGACTTAGCCACTTTAAGTACTAAATTAGTGGTATGAGTTAGATTTGAACTTATTTCCAACTGGTATAAAGACATCTTTAATCGGATTACTTCATAATATTATTCTTGCAAATAGAAAGTTGAAATGGACTTTTTGACGAAGATCTGGATTAGGTCAATTCTAACCTGTTCTCCATGGCTGAAGAGTACTCAAATTAGTTGTACTTGTATCGTGCAAAGGTGGAAAGTAGAGGCAAAATCAACCACTAATCTCGAAGATTGACAATTGATAATGGGCAGCACTCGCATAGATAGTGCAAATGGACCACATGAGATGATGTAATTCATTAAATTTAGTTTATACCATTTAAATTTTAAGGTTAAGGGCAGTTTCATCATATTTTGTTTTGTTAGTTATGGAAGTAGTAAGAAAAGAGGAAGCGGCAAGGATAGATCTAAAGGAGTGTAACATATCCAAGGATTTGGCTTAGGACAGATTAGAAGGGAGAAACATAATTCATGTAGCCATTTGATAATGATTGATAATAGTTAAAGTGGCAAGGGATGAAACAACAACCATATGTAGATCTGAGGAGCAAGATTTATTGTAGGGCTTCTTTTCTTATAAGAACATACTGTATAATCATGTTAAGGGCTGGACAGCCAGCACTTCCTGGACTCAATGACAATTCACTTACTTTCTACCATTAGAGAACCTTGGAGTTGATTTCAGTTCTAGAAAATCAACACTTAGTGGCAAGTGGCTGTTTCCGGTTGGTGTTGCTTGATTTTCTCTCTGTATTTGTTGGTTGGAATTTTGGGTCGTTGGAGCACCACTCTAGTTGTCTCAAAGAGTCCCAGGTTGCGTCACTCTTCAGCTTCAAGCCTAAGTGTTTGTGAAGTGTATTGGACCGACACCATGTTCATGCCAGATCTACTCCATCTTTTTTGTGTGATTCACCATTTCTCATTGGTGAATGTTGTGATTCTAGTTCACATTACAATTTTATTTTATTTTCTAACAAAAACAATATCTTAAAAAGTTTGGAAGAACCAAAACATAGGTATAACCTTACATCGAAATCTATTCTAACAAAAAACGAACTTGCTGATTGAGGGGCTGATTTACATGTGGACGGAAGGAGATCTGCAAGTGCAATATTGAGGGATTTCCAGCCTCGTTGCTGGACTTTATGCTGTTTTGAGATGTGTCTTGCAAAGTGAAATCTAGGTTTCACAGAAACCAGATTATGTTGCTAAGAGACGATTGAGATGCTTCAATTTATAAGGGATGAAAACCTCACTATCTTATTTGGGGATAAAAAATGAGTGTAATTAATCTATGTAACCAATCTAGTACTGCATTCACATAGATGATCATTGTACACATTATCAAAGCCAGCAACATTAGGTGTATGGCAATGTGAATAGAAATAGCTGTAATATCATATCCATATTAAGTGGTATAAGTAATGCCTTTTCTGATTGTAACATGAGTTTGAGAAAACCTTAATTGAAAACAACTGTGACTTGCAATGATGGTTCTGAAAGAAAAATAAAAGCACTTGTTGACCCTAAGTAGCTTCACTAGTAAAAGTTTACCTAACTTCAAAGTGACCACAAGGACAGAAGGATTTCCATAAATGAATGGATGAAGGGAGGTAAACAGAGCAACAACTAAGAGGATTTATCACATACTCTCCTAGATGCAGCTACACAACGCAGCACAAAAGTTAAAATCACCAATGATTTGTGCCAAAAAGTTTTCTTTCACCGAGGGGTCATTTGGCAATTTCAAATGTGAAAGGAAAATGGTTTGCATGCATAAATGATACACATGTGAATCATTTTCATATGCAAATGAGTCATATGTGAAACACATTCCATTTTTTGTCATTTTCATGCCTCGTTACATGTGAATATGGGTGCATCCAACGGTTCACCATTTCACAAATTTCTCAAAATCTAAGGTGAAGAAAGACACAATAGCTCTTTTTGGCCTTCTATAGAGGATGAACGGTTTGGATCGTAAAAATGGGGGCCATAGAAGTCGAGAATGACAGATTTTAGTATCTGGACCTTTCTGCAGATATCTACAAAACCATCAAGGATTTAGAACTGAAATCTGATCCCATGGCTGTTTCGGACATTATAGAGATGATCAACTATTTAGGTTGTTAGAGGCCCACATGGAAAAAAAAAAAACCCGAACTGGGTTCATGGGACATGAAAACCATGTGTAAAATTAGTAGGTGCATCCAACAGTCCATGGTTTTTCACAAATTTCTTGAGAACAATGAAGAATAAGGAATCAAATTTGGACCCAAAACCATTTTCAACATTATAAAGAGGATTAATGGTTCAGATCAAAATTTTAGAAAAACTGAAGAAAAAAAAAATGAACTGGTTTCAAGGGATGTGAAAACTATATGTAAAAGCAGTAGATATAACATTTCATGGCTTTCACATATTTTTTGAGATCCATGCAGAATCAATGTATCATATTTGGTCCAGATCCATTTTCGACTTTATGAAGAGGATAAACGGATCCAATCGTGAAACTGGGGCCCGAAAAATTCCAAAATTGTAGATATAAGGTATGGATTTTTTTGCAAATATCTCAAAATCTATGATGAATCAACAACTAAAAAGGGTTCAAAATTCAAAAAAGTTACTGTACCACTCGCATGGTTTGGATTTTAAGGTATGGCCTTTTAAAGACATCCAACGGTTTGGATTTTGACTGAGGGACCCACAAAATTCAAAAAAGTTTTAAAAAAGGGCTTAAGAACTCATCAGGTTACTGTAGCAACCGCACAATAACAATAACATGTGATTCTGTTTACCAAGGTCTCAGGTGTGAAAGTTGTGGGTGTGAAACCCGCCCATTTCACATTATTTTCACACTGCAATTTACGTATGTGATGTCCAAAGTGGTGCAAAAAAACATGTGCTACATAAGGGTTCATGGTTGATTGTACTAAACATGGATGAAAATATCAGCCGCTACGCTACATCGGCCGTCGTAGCGGCCGCTACGGTGTGAGAAAAATTTCTACTTTTTATTTATTTTTAAAATGCATAATAAGACTTATTTCTTTTCTTCTTCTCTCCAAATAACATTTCTACACAACTCTTCTACCCTTTTATGTTTAAAAGAACACCAAAAGCACATGATCTCGCCAAATTACAGTCGATACAGAGAGTTCTTCTCAAAGATTCTTCTCTAAGTACATCCTATTAGACAACCACTTTGGTAGATGTATTTTTTTCTCTAGGTACTCTTAAGTCTTGATTTCATGACATAGTTTTTTCTTTATAAGCCTTTCATTAGTTTCTAAGTTAGCATAACTAAGCAACATGAACACATGTAAAAAAAAGATCATTACTATTATTTTCTATTTATACAACGATACAAGACCTCATACAATGAGGGGACCGCTACGCCCCCTTATCTTAGTTACTTTTGCAAAAAATATATATATATTTTCTCTCATTTTCCAATATTCTAGATTTTCTATAATTTTTTTTCATATTTTTTTGACGATTTTTCCAAATCGCACCGTTATGCCGCTACATAGCGTTTTGGCGGTGGGCCTCTACACCCGCCGCTACCTTTATTTTTATCCTTGGTACTAAATTACGGTTAGACATCAACCACCCATTTACATAAGTAAATGGGTACAAACAAATGACCCCTAAAAGAATCTTACAAGATTATGTAAACTTGACTTAATCAATCTATCATAAAGCAATTTATGTATGCCTTCTTTAAGGTGCATTTATTATATACCTGTAGAACTTCTTTTTCTCTTGAGGCCTTCCATGATCTAAACTGCTCAGATTCTTGCTTGATCTTATGTTGCAATTGAACCTAAAATGATGCAGATTAATAAAAATCAATGAGAATTGAAAAAGAGTTCCTTTCGTTCACATAGTTCCATCTAGCTTATAGAGGCAACACCTTTTGAGTCTTTATTCTTTGAATTTCGTCCTGCAATCGTTTTGCTGCATCTTCACTTTTCTGTTTTTGTCTCAGGAGCTGAGAATGTGCCTCTTGCTTTCTCTTCAGCTCTGAAACCTGCAGCAAGAGAAAATATTTCTAACATAGAGAATGGTAACTAAAGTAGTAAATGTAAAGCCTGACATTAGTTAACCTGAGATTCAAGGGCGTTCAACTTTTGAAGGTAATCTTCTTTCAACTTTTGAGCGCCATCATCATTAGTGGAGGAAAGATTTGAGAGATTTGATCGTAGCTCATCAATTTCTTTCTGTCAATTGCAAATAAATATAAGAAGAAATGTTCTTTTTGAAACCTCAAAATAAGTGGTAAAAATAGAAGAATTACCAATAATGATTTCTTTTCATGCTCCAACTCCATCAGTTTCTTCTCATAATGTTGTTGTAGAACTGAAGTATTATCAACCTTTGCAAATCTTTTCATTTCCGCCTTTAATGAACAAAAGTAGTCAAATGAAGCAGCAACATAAACAAGGAAGCTAAAAGAATAATTTACATTAAGAAACTGGCAAACTAACAGGTAATTGAGATTACTTAAAGGATCAAAAATGTAACCACAAATTCTTAAGATCTTACAACATGCAAAAGTATATATATTTAAGCATCTTTTAAATCTGACTTCCTTGCAAGAGTGGAATAAACTTAACATAGAATTCGCCTTTACAAACATAAGTCGATGATGCAGATCGAGTGAGCAGGCATTAGCATTCATGGAGGCATATGATTGAGCCTATGGGGTCTGAACCTTGTGTGAAAGGTTCCATCTAATTCTAGAAGCCAAACAGACCCAGTTTGCTAAGTTTACACCGCAACAGAGGCTAGATTAACATTTTACAGATTTTGTAATTTTCTAAAATTCAACTTGGAAAGAAGAGTCCCGAGCTGGGTTTTGGGCCATTGATTACTGGTTCACCCAACAGTGGGCTATCCGCAGGTACGGCCTACCACACCAAAGGGTGAGCCATGTGGGCACCATGAACATTCTTGCCTAGAAGGTCTCTTTAAAGGGAACTTGGTAAAATCCTCAGTTTCTTTCCAATTAGTTGTTAATTTCTTTCCATTAGGACATTATGAGATTGTAAGTAGTGATCCTAGACTGAAATTTTGATTTTGATTGCTTGTTTTGAGGATTTTAGTCTTTGAATAGAAGCAGGACATGTCACTTTTGGCCTCTGTGGCCCAGTTAAAAATTAAATACCTTTCTTGGCCTTTTGGCTCAAAGCAAGTGTCATTTCCTACCAATATTCCTCTACTATTCATGGTGTTGTGTGAGGGGACAAGTGCTACGATGGATTAAAACTCTAGTTGTCCTTGCTTATTTTCTCAACCAGGGAGTAGCATTGATTATATGCATAATCTGGCTTTCAATGTTGTTTCCTATTAAAATCGACCAAAATTAAGTAACCTATTAAAGGAGCTTTAGAACTAAGTATCTAAGTGTAAATAAGTATAGTTGTAAGTGTAGTTTTAAAAACCAGACTCAGGGCAACTCGCCCCTAAGTCTAGTCGAAATGACACGAGACAGCTGAGCTGGACTAATTCTTTTCTTGGGCCAAAACAACCCCCATCCCCTCCAAAGAAAAATTAGGGAAAATCTTGGAAATATAAAAAAATGGAAAATATAATTATATGAATCTAGAATTTTAGGATTTGTTGTGTTTCAACTATTAATAATGAATTTAAGTTGCAGTACGTGCCATGGTGTTGGTTCGTTGGCATAAGGCATGGGTTTGCTCCCCACGTCATCTGTTCCACCCCCCCAAAACCCAGATTTACCTAGTGCATGTGTGAGTCGTGCGTGCGCACTCGGGATTAGTCATGTCAGGTCAAATACTATGGGATACCCTCGTCAGGAAAAAAATAATAATAAAAGTCGCAATCGTTACTTACAGATATATTTCGTAGAGTTGGATGACAACAGATCTTCAAATGCTTGGATCTTTAAAAAAAAAAAAGTGGTGTTGAACTTCAAGAATCAGTGCACAATATAGTCCGAGTCGACTCGAACTCAGCCAATTTTTAAAACCATGGTGGTAAGTTTGGATAATAACTTTCTTTCAAGTGAAGGAACGTAAAGGAATTACAAATGGGAGTTATTAAATTGGATGCAAGAATAAATGAGTCTAGAGATGAGTTCTTTAGAAGTAGAGCGGACATCTAATAGAAGAGAATTTACTATGGTAAATATCTAATAAAAGTAGTGCACCATTTCTAATTTATGGCAACGTAAGATGGAAACTCTATGTTATCTAATCATGCAGAACAAACTTGTATGAGATAAATGTATTTAATTCAAATGCATACTTAATTGACAATTAAAATATTTATATACAAGGGCATCAGAAGCAACTCAATGGACAAGGGCACCTCAAATGTCCATATGAACTTCATGAAAAGCAAGACAATTGTACCTCCTTTTGCTCAAGCCGTTTGTCCAATTCTTGGAGCTCCCTACCCAATTTATCTTGTACAGAAGAATGCTCAAGTTCCTTCTCAACCTCTTCAACACCTGCATACAAGTTCAGTCAAGAATTGAAGTTCGAACTTAGAAAACCAGTCCAACAAATATCCTACAAATAAATGAATTATTAGCTCACCAAAGTTTTAAATCAAGTATATCATGCACGAAATCCAAGTATTTGAATTTATCTGGTATAAACTTTTCTTTTTGACAAAGAACCAAGTTTCATTACTAAAACTAAGAAACAAGCACACATAAAGCCTCCATCAGGAGAATGGAAGGTGGAAATAATAGCCCAGCACAAAAACAATTAAGATACTGAGCCATGGACAATCAAAATACACTCCCCGTTGACTCTTGATTTTGCTCAAGTGTTTGTGTCTTCATTACGCTCTCTTGGAATGTGGCGAAATATAGCATTAGTTTCCTCCAACAATTATAAGATATCCTTGGTATCCGTATTTTTAGTCACCCCTTGAAAAGCTTCTCTTAGTCATATTATAATGGCTATATATATCAATAATAGTCATTGGAACATTATTTTAGGAACAAAGACAGTGATTTGGTCCCAACATTAAATGCATACAGGGTTCTATCCTCAAAGGAAAACAAGTTAACAATCTGAAATATAAATGAATTGATGTAAAGATAAGAAGCCTTCAAAAACTTGCTTGAAATTTCAAATCATTTACCATCATAATCAGATTGACCATCATGGAGGCCTGGAAGAAATGTATCTTTAGAGTGGACACCGTCATCCTCTAAATCAAGGCAGTCAACAAAACTATTACGATTACAATTATTTGAGCTTTGCAAATACAGCAACTTCCCTTCTAGCTCTTGAATCTTGGACACATAACTTTTCACCATATCAAAATCCTGTAAACCGTACTCAGAAATTCAGAATTTGAAAACATTCATTTCGACTAAAGTTTCCAGTATACAGATAAGGATATGCTCTAGCGAACCTTTTTTTCCTCAGCATTATCAATTTCATCCCAAGGTTGTCCATTGCGGGCAGATTGCACTTTCATAAGTAACTTGTCTTTTTCAACCTGATTAAAAAAAAATGCATAAAAGAAGTTAAGTGGTATAGCATATCAGGAACCCGATACAACAATGATCAACCTATCTTAGACTGGCTAACTTAAATGAATTTAACACACGAGTGTAGAACATTGAATTCTATGATAAAAACAAAGTTAAAGCTAACAAGTATGTGCAGGTTTTATAAAAGATACAAACAATTTGTGAACATCTGTGGTAATAAATAAGAAGTTACATCCATAAATTATAGAGTCATCCTTTTCCATTAAAAAAATGGAAATAAGACAAAGATGTTTTTTTTTTTTTTTTGTATATGTTAAATCATAGGTTAATATTTTTGTCTTCTTATAAATATATAGAACAGTACAATGTTACCAAAAAAAAAAGAGGTTTCAATGGAACATTTAAATCAACTGTATTGAGCAAAGCGAATAAACCTTAGCCTCAACAGCACATTGTGCTAAATGATCACAAGTTGTTTGACACTTATGAAGCTCCTGGTGTAGCTCAGCATTACTTGCTTCAAGTTCCGAAACTCTATGCCTGAGAATCTAGATAACACAGATTATAGACTTCTTAAGTTTCATTTCTGTAGAATCAATTGACATGCTGCGCATCTTTATCAAAATATTGTACCTGGAGCTCCTCAAAGGGAGTGCCTTCACCACGATAGTAAACCAGTTCCGCCTGCAACTGCTCAAGTTGACCCCGCATTCTTTGCAACTGGGCTGTCATTGGATCGCGATTTATCTACGCAGGGAGACAGACACTAAGACTCTAGTATTTCACAATAAAAAGGAAAACAGCTTCCTGTAACAGAAGGGAACTTACAATTGCCTTGTTCTGGATGTTGCGAGCACGATTGGCATACTTCAGAGTATTTAATGTTTCCTCAGCATTAGTGTCGGCAGGACTAACACAAGCTGCAACAAAAATATGGGTTGAAATGAGCACATAATATTTCAAAGGCTGCTAATGAATAAATTAAGAAAATGGCTGCTTCTCTAGCAATTAGGTCTAAAGAGTAAAGCATGTTACAGGAACTTACCAATCATGACAGTTCTGCTGTTTCCACCGAGAGAATCCTACAAAACAGAAAGCTTTTTGCTAATTTGTGAACTCCTGAACCCTACTATCTGTTACTAGAATAACATTCTATAATTCAAAAAACTGCCATTTTACTAAAGTCCTGATAATCATGTTCTCAGCAACTGTACAGTTTGCAAAGGCGCCTAATACTGCATATGTGGATTCCATGGTTAGATGATCTAGACCATTGATTCGATAAGGCACAGATCAGAGGCAAGATATCCCAGGAAATCATCCTAACATTTGGGATTTGTTTGTGCAATGGAAGGATTCTACACTCTGTGGATTGTTGTTTCCATGGGAGAGAAGAATCTGCGCTCCTACCCCTCCCATAGGAAATAGAAATTCTCTCTATTGAAAAAATAGTTCATTTTTTTTTCCTTTTCTGCAATGAAAATGTATCACACTGAATGACAAAATAGTGGCTGAATAGAAAATCAAAACAATTTTCCTCTCTATCGCTAAAGCCTCTCATTGCACAAAATTCACCTTTTATCAGTGCCCTAAATAGATGGTTAAGAAAAGAATGCAACGACATATAGAAAAAGGTCAAAGTACTGATGGCGATGGTATTCAAATCTGGAATACCTATGGCTATGAGGTTCTTCCATACAAAGATGGTCATCAGACAGAGATATGGATCAACCATGGATTCTGCATGTGCAAAATTCAGCACCGCATCAAATTGTAAATTGTTGACACTAGGGAGTTGGGACTCAACAAGTCATCATCTCCAAAGTTTAGAAAGATTGCACATTTGGACTTATACATTGTGATTTTTAACATTAAAAACATTCAACTCCTTGAGATTAGAAAGAAACATTTTGTGCATAATATGCCAAATACATAACATAATATACAAAAAATGTCTTACAGTACAAATTTATCCAACAGAACCATTTGAAAAGGTACATTGGATGCATACATGCTCTCTCTCTCTCTCTCTCTCTCTCTCTCTCTCTCTCTCTCTCTCTCTCTCTCTCTCTCTCTCTCTCTCTCGCGTTAAGCATAGATAGACGGGTAAGTAGTACCAATTAGGCAATCACCATCCATTCCAATACTTGATTTCAATTAATGAAATGGTTTCCTATAATACACATTTTGAAGTATGAAGATAAAAGTATGGTGATGAGGGTTTTTTATCTTGTTGAGCATTGTTGTAAAAAATCAAAATCGTATTGCAAATCATTCAAGGGGATGAATCTAATTGTATCATAAATCATACAATTTTTATAATTCTTCTTATAAAATTGAAAAAATAATTAAAACTTAAAAAATGGTTATTTATAATCCATCAGTTTTCCATCCATAGCAGCATAAATACAATGACCAGTAAGATTATGATACAACAATCATATGAAGAGCAACATTGACATATCTTAATAGATCAATGTTTAGTGTTTACTTAAAAAATAAACAAGTTGCTATAGTGCTTTTTTGTTGTCTTTAAAAATATAAAATGAAAATAGAATCCTAATCATTAGTCTTACGTATTAGGAAGTTTCCTTAAGTTAAAAAAGTGTTCATGGATTGGATACAGACAAAACCCGATACGTACAGTCGAACACTTTAGTCAAATGCATGTTTCTTATTCATCTCTAAAGCCTACCAAAACAAAACCAAAAAAAATAAAAAATAAAAATTAGGAGGTTTTGTTAGCTACTAAATAACCTCTAAAAAACAGAAATGCTAATAAAATAAAAAGAAAGGAAGAAATAAAAGATTACTAATATTAACCTCTTGGTTGTGGCTATTCTCGCATAGTCAAATCCCTTGAATAATAAGATTTATTGAAACAAGTATCAAATCATAAGATTCACTTGTAAATGGGATTCATTGCATAGATACGAATCATTTTCCTTAGGATTCAGGATACAAATAGTAGGATTCTAACAACAATATTGTTGTCTGGTAGAGTGGTGTATGTCAATCTTTTACAAGCTATGTGAACCACCACGAGCCGCTACGCACAATGTATGAATAATGAAATAGTTGTTAATTTGGTCATATAGATCGAAGTTAAGATTTTGAAGCCTGATTATCACAAGATTTATTAGCTAATGCAGATTAGCTGATCTATCATTGCAATTGCATAGTTCAAAAACTAAACATTCTGGAGTGCCATATAAGGATGCCGAGTACAACTCAAACAAGGCTTGATTGATGTTTAGGCAAGACTCGGTCAGAGTAGGGTGGCAAAATACGACCCACCTGGTGACCCGACCCATATCTGATGATTTGCAATAAATACAGATTGGTCCAGGTCAGGAAAACTGAACCTGCATTTAAATGGATTGGATTAGGGTTGACCCATATAACTTGCATAAACCATGTAAATGATTGGTTAGGGTAGAGCTGCATATCTAACCCATTTAAATAGTTTAGTGGAGCAACTCGGTCA
The DNA here is from genome assembly GCA_028538565.1 of Umbellularia californica. Taxonomy (NCBI): domain Eukaryota; kingdom Viridiplantae; phylum Streptophyta; class Magnoliopsida; order Laurales; family Lauraceae; genus Umbellularia; species Umbellularia californica. The sequence continues at coordinate 57,420,815 of JAPQWN010000004.1, read as the reverse complement.
AAGTTTGAGAGAGTGGACTAACTAAAGCAAAAGTTTGATTGAGGTTTTGGCAAGACCAAGACAGACTAGGGTGGCAAAAACTGCCCACCTGCTGCACAACCAGTATCCAAGCCACAGTGACTCACAATAAATACATGTTGGTTAGGGACAGGAAAAACTAACTCCTAATTAAACGGGCTGGATTAGGGCTGATGCAAATAACTCGCATAAACCATTTAAATGGGTCGGTTAGGGTCAACATTGATATTATTCTAAACTCATTTAAACAGTTTGGTCATTTTATAAATTGGTACTTAGAATAGTTTATTTCATATGGAATAACCAAGCCTGTGTTGGGCTTTTCTTATCATGCAATCAAACTCAGATATTGCCATACTATCTGAAATGGATTGGGCTGCCACAAGCTTATGCAAATTGGGTCGGGTTATACAAGTTGACCCACATTGGATGTGGGTTATGTGGGACAGGTCAGGTTGAATTCATTTGATGCGAGTTAAGTTCAAGCCACCCGTTCCGAAACAGGTTAGGGTTAAGCTCGGAGACAGCCCGAGTCAACCTAACCAATTTTCACCCAACCCAACCCGTTATCCACTCCTAAGTCAGAATCATTTGAGTCGGTAATCTTTGAGTTACTCAGCCAAGTCCAAGTGATTTGTTTCTAGTATTCAAGTATGACTAGTTGATTGTAGGAAAATCATGTGGAGCTGATCAAGAGTACAAATCGGTGGAGTTCTTGTCGCAACTTTTGATGGGGGAGAATTTGTCTAGCAAACAATTTAGTGCGCCCACCTGGGAACACTTTCTTTACAAACATATGGATCATTTCTGCATATGCATATGCATGAGAAACCTGTTGCAGATTGTAAAGGTTAAGGCTACAAGACAACATTCAAGTCAAAATACTCTTATCGAAAGATGCCTTTACACCTACTTGGGCTGGTAGAATTCGTGTGCTTAAACATATGGTTAAAGAAAGTGGAATAACAAAAGTCTCTCCAGGTGACTCTTTTGGTCATAATCATTGCAGCCTCTAATCAAGCTAGAAAGCCTGGAAGAATGATGTCACACCAAAGTAAAGATATGCATTTACATATATGTTCAATGTAGTTTTCAAGCAGATGATTAAAGGTTTAATGTGCCTGTCTGCTTCGTTTGGGAACAAATTATTCTTTAACTTTTTCCCTTTATTCGCTGCAATAATATGCACCCTTCCTGATTTTTAAGGTATGTTTACAGACCACCATAAAAAAAAGGAAAGAACACCCTTAGGATAATGACACAAACATTGATCATTTACACACAGAGCAAGAAGAAAAGCACAACAAAGGATCAATTGTCATGCCTGTAGTAGACGAGTTAACTTGCTGTCACGATATGGAACATGCCCTCCTTCCTTTCTCTTTTTCTCATCGCCCAAAGCACTTATCACATTTCCAAGAGCCAAGAGTCCCTTGTTAATATGAATGCCTGACATGTCACAATTATACTTGATTAAAAATTCCATAACCAAAAGATTTGATTAAATTTTTCTAAATGAAAATGCATGATCACCTTCTTTGAATCGTAACCCATCTGCTCCAGTCCGCTTTGCACGTTCAGAACCAGCAAGGTCTACTAAATGAAGCTTTGCACATAAAATATCATCAGCAGTCTCATCATAAATTACAGAAGCACTTGCACAATTAGTCTTCCTCTTTTGCTCCATGGTTATTGTAAAGATAGCATGCGATCGACTGCAAAAACAAACATCATCATCATCTTCAGCAGACTTATGCCATCATTCTGGGGTTGGTTAAAAGAGAGTGCAAAAATAAAACAAGTAAAAATGGAAAAAAAACAGAACGGGAGAGAGAGAGAGAGAGAGAGAGAGAGAGAGAGAGAGAAATGACATTGCCATATCATATGGCAACCAAAACCACACAGCCAATTAATCATAAAAAGATCATGGTAGATGTGACTGGAGCTTTCTTTGTGAAAATTCTCAGAGCAAGCTGAATGCAAACAGCGCTACTAGAAAATCTAATTTTGAAGACATCCTAAGAAAAATTATGCACGTGAACCATTCAAAATAATATGATTGATTAAAAAAATCATCATAATCTGACAAGTGGCACTGAAATTTTTTTTATATAAGTCAAGTAGCACTGTAAATGCAAAATCTTTGTAAAAATGATATAATGATCCAAAAAAAGGAGCCAAGATGCAGATAACATGAAACAAAATTAATCCCCCTGATAAATAGCCAGTGTAGATAACCACTAGGGCATGCAAATGATGAGTTTCAAATTGTAAGGACGCCATTCTTCCTATTTTATAGCAGCACAATATATCATTACTAAGATAATCATTGAAAAATGTAAATCAATGATAAGAAAGGACGATTCTATAAGATTCAAACTGGATGAAACAGTCGACCTTGACTGACTATTCATATTGGTGCTTCCCGTGGCACGAGACAGAGAACCTCGAGCTAAAAATGAAGCCATTTCTTCTTTTGACCTAACTTCTGCCTCAGTGACGCCGGCAAGTGTTATCCCGCCATTTGGTGTCTCTCTTATTTGAATAGGAACCTTAGCAGGTATAGTTGGCCTGGCCTGAGACACCCCTTCAGTTCTCAATGAAATTGACGAATTTTGGTCGAGTAAATCAAAGACTTCTTCCTTGAATATCTGTTTTTCAACAAGAGCCATCAAATAAACACTCTACGATAAAAACTCAATTGCTAGGGAGATATATGAATGTATCAAATTATAACCAATCATGGATGAAAGTACAAGGCATAAAATGGATATTGACCTTACCCAGCATATAAAACATTACCAAAGAAAAGTGATTACACTTTACAGCCACAGTAGCTACATTTAAATAGCATGATTACTATAAAAATATGGAAGAACAAATCCAAACAGTAGCTGACCTCAATAAATGACACTCTAATAAGAAATTCCACGCTGTCTTTCATAGCGTCTACTTTTGCAAATATAGTTTGCATTACTTTTGGTATAATGCCGGAGTTACTGGCTTCATCATTATAATTGGTACCCATTGTATAAGTCTTCCCCGAACCAGTCTACAGCAAGACAGAATCAAGGAACAGAACACCATGAACACATGAGAACTATAAAACCATGTATAAATAAAACTGCTCTAATAAAATTCCATGCAACAACTGAACTTTGTTGTGCACTTATGCCTGGTTAAAATCCACCAAGCTACACCAGGTAAAAATCAAGATTTGGGGATGCTTTTCTTTAACATCAGCTTGATGTCATTAGAGAACCACTGAGAAATCTTGGCAAAACCAAAAGTATCCACCATGGTGAGGTAGCCAGGGCACTATAATGTTGTCAAACATCCAAAAGGCCACTAAAGAAAGTTATTTAAATCAGATGCATCACCTGTCCATAAGCAAGAACAGTTGCATTATACCCATGGAACAATGATTCTACCAATGGAGCCACACACTGATCAAATATTGTAGAAGATGGAGACCCAGCACCCCCGAAAACGTAATCGAATGTAAAAGCATGACTGCCAATTTGCACCTGCACACATATCAAGCACCCATCTCTCCATAAGGGCAAATTTAAATTGTGTCCATTGAAATATAACTCATTAAGAAATCCAAATCTGATTTATAAACCCACAAAAAATGACGATCCCTGACCATGAAATGCGAAAATTGGATGCGCCCAGATAATATCCAATCGGATTAACCATTCAATCAGCACCACCACCACCACCACTACTACTACTACTACTACAATTATTGATCACCAGAATGACAAATGCATCCAAAAATAAAGCATACCCACGGCTGCAAATGAACATTTGGATTGGGAATTTGGGCACTTCACACTCAACCCAACTAAAAATAAATAAATAAAAAGTAACCCTGAGAGTCGATTTCCGCATAATGATGTTTGGAATGGAACTAAAACAAAACTAATAAACCCCACCCACAGACAGCTGCAAGGTTCAAATTAACCCATATCCACAAAAACATGATTCAAGCAGAACCATCTACAGAAAAAAGAAAAAAACAGATACAAAAACCGAGTTCATCTAAGAAAGAAATATTATGCATGAGCTATCAACTACTAACAGCTCAAGAAACAAAGCCCTAAATAGGAAGCGAAAGACGAATCAAGATGGAAAGAGAATACCTGTGGCTCTCCAGGAACGAGTGTAATGCAATCGGTACATCCCACGAGGAGCTCTCCAGTGATCAAAGGCCTAATGTTGACGGCGACTCTTACGCACTGCGACAAATCCTTTTCAGTTGCATCCATCTCTTGATTTGGGGTAGAAATCGAGAATCAGTTGGGGAGAAAGAGTGGCGTTGGATCTGTCGTTGATTGAGAGAGAGATTTTAGGGTTGAAGAGGAAGTAGAAATGCAATTGGGGAAAGAGAAAGAAGAGAGAAAGGCGTTGGATGATGGATCTGTGAGTGAGAGAGAGAGAGAGAGAGAAAGAGAGAGAGAGAGAGAGAGAGAGAGAGAGGAAAGAGATGAGTGAGAATGATGAGGGCTTTTTTCTCTTGTTTTGAAACACTCACGATTCTCAAATGGGATTGAAAGGCGCCGGCAACAGAGTTCAAATTAAGCAGGGCGCCACGTGCGAGCAGCACGTGACAGATCGGGGATGCATTTATTATGTATGAAAGTTAGGGCAGCATTTTGCATTTTCAAATTGAGAACTGATGCCATGATGCTATAGTGAGGCCCACCTTTTTTTTTAGGAGGACACCCCTCCTCTGCGCACGATCCTTGTGGGACCCAAACACACACAAACCCACCCCCCCCCCCCCCCCCCCCCCGCAACCCAAAAGCCATTTGTACGGTGACCAAGGCTGGGATCATCATCCTAAGCACTCGATCAACGGTTCACAAGTTTTCCTCGTTCAAATTAGTCCATAGCCAAATACAGTGGTCCGGTCCATCCAGACGGCTCTTAAAATTTAGATTGGAGTTTTTCTAGAGGGAAGTCCCTATTTTATTGTCCACTCGAACGGACCATGAGGTGGGCCCAGTAGATGCAGTGCACGGGTGCTCGACCGAGATTTCCCCTTGTTTTGGTGCAGATTGTTAAATAGCAAGGACCCACATTCTAAGGGGAGATGGGGAGATTTTGGATAATTGGATTGATCATGGGTGGAAACTGGAAACGTAATTATATGCATTGTAGAAATTTTCTAGGACAGTTCATATTCTCAAGGTATGAACTGCACCCAGCAAGTGAATCAATCTACACCCTGTATGAAACTCATCCGAATTCAAAAGGGGCCTTCATTGATCATGTGTTGAATTTGCACATCTTAGCTTCAGGGGCGGACCTATGTGTTTTTTTTTTTTTTGTTTTTTTGGTAAACAAATTACCATAGAGTCAAGACGTCGGAATTGAAATCCCCATAGACTTGAATGGTGTCTTTGAGCATGCCCCATCTATTAAACTTATCTCCCCACATATGTTTAAAGATTACCCTACATGTGTAAAACTTCATTGGTCAAAAAAGGAGAAAAGAAAACATTGCGGCAACACATCGCACCCTCTTCCTTGGAATCCTCGTTGCCCATCCCTATGTACTGTATAGACTACTGCGTCTTCATTTGTCAATCATATTTAGAATAATCACTTTATACCTAAATCTGAACATTTAATCTCCAATTTATATTTCCAAACCCCGAATCCCTAAACCTTAATCCAAACCTTAAGCCTTAGACCACTAAATCTGAGCTTATCTATAAAAATCCAAAGATGACCAAATTCATTCCTGTTATCATGTCTTCTTAGCCCCACTATGATTCAAATAATGAATTTCGTTCCCATTATTCAAATGTTGGAGGCTTTCAGAAAGTGAAAAAAAAATGGAAAGGATGAGTGTCCTCAAATGTTCTTGTATTTAGTTTTTCTCACACACCCACTCACCTTGAATTTTTAGTGACCTCCATTGGGCATTGATTTTGACATATAAATTTAGTGAAACATGATTATGTGAGTTTGAGTATCTAAAATCAAGGTTATAATCATTTTTTTTAAATCTATCTAAAGGTTTTTGGTACTAATTAACATCCTAACCTCTTCATTGCCCAATCTTCAATAACTTCATGCATCTAGTTGAGTTCTACGAGTTGGACATTGTCTAAAGAAAAACATATAGGTGCGATTTGGTAATGTAAAAAAGTCTGGTAAAGTCTAGCAAAAGTAATTTTTTTTTTTTTTAACTCTTAAGAGTATCAAAATTTTAGCCCCACCCAAATGAAAATCATGGGTCTGCCGCTGCTTAGCTTTATATAACAGTCAAAGAGGATTATGATGGCACGTCTTTGTATTCAAAAGGCCGGTTTGGATGAACAATGAGTAGAAGTAAAGTAAGGTGAAGCATCAAATCAATAAATAATAAAATATAAGAGGGCTATGATGTTCTTTTGTTTTTAGTTGCTTGATAAAGAATCCTTTTTTACTTTTTGTGTAAAAAGATGATTTTTTTTTTAGGGGATAAAGGATGTTGCTTTTTCATTTTTATTTTTAAGAATGAGAGAGTTTTGAATTTATGTCGCATGGGGGTATGAGCTATTATGTTTTTCTTTTTTTGCATGTCTAGCAAGTGTATGAGCCGCTTCATTATCGTCCCCTCCCACATGAGTGACTTCATAATTAGTTAAAAGTTTCAAAAGTTCAGTGATCTCATCAATCACATTGCCCTTGTCTTGATAAGTTTGGAGTATTAGATTTTAATGCTTCAACTACATTTAATGAATTACTTTCAAGAATAATAGCTCCTACCCCCATATGACATATCATCTGCAACCCGCCCAATGCAGCTAGAGATTCAATATCCTCCGCCTCCTCCATTTCATTCTCTATTATACTCATAGCCAGAATCACGTCACTCACCTTGTCGCATAAAATAGCTCCAACACCAGATTTTTTTATATCAGAAAATAGAGCACCATCGACGTTAATTCTTAGTACACCATTGGGAGGATGCTTTCACTTTAAAATATTCTCCCTATAACCTGCAATTGTAATTTTTTACTGACCTATAATCTTGTGCCAATATTAGAGGCCTCTCTACAGCCAAGCCAAGCTTGATTTCATGGCCTGCCATTATGAAATGCACAAGTTTCTTCTAAACCAAATGCCCCATGCAATTGTGAAAAACCGGCCCGGCTCATTATCTAATGGATCAAATATTTCATCCAAATATCTTACAAACATATGAAAGTTGGAATGAATGAGTTAGTCAAAGTTGACTTCGGGGCCGAACTTGTTGCATCCAGGAACAAAAGCACAAAGCATGGAGATTATCTTCAACTTCACACCTGCGAAAATCACACAATTCAGAATTCAAAAGTTTTCTTTTGGCCAAATTGTGCTTAGTGGGCAGGATATCTTTGCATCTTTGAATACCCGAGGTCACACAAATGTACCCTTAAAATACTAATCTACTCTCTCTCTCTCCCCTCATTAGCAAGAAACACCAACTCACGTAGCCTTGCACATGTTCTGTGGCTAAGGAGCAGAGCATGAGTCGGGACTACTACTATAGCCTTTTTAACGAGTCATGAGTTTTACATCAATAGTTGGTCATAAAATCGGGGCTTGTTTGGCAACTCTAGTAATAAAGTCAAGTGAAATAAAGCCCTCAATTCTAAAAAAAAAATCATATTAAAAGCACTTGAATTCAAAATTCTAGCCTTTTTTTTTTAAATAAAAAAGCAACTTTATTTTTCTAGTAAAAGAAAAAAAAAAACACTCCACTTTTCAACACAAAAGGTAAAAAAGATTTCATACCAAGTAACTAAAATAAAATATCATCATAATCCACTTATATTTTATCCTTTCTTCAAAATAACTTTTACTTCACTCCACTCTATTAGTAAGTTTTCCAAGTAGCCCCAAAAAGGAGCGGAATCCAAATTTTATATTAATAGGAGTTGATAATAAAATTGGCTGTTTGATTCGGAATATAAAATATGATCTTATGCATATTCATTATACAATTTTTACCAAATGGACAATCCCACTAGGGCACTCAATTCCATTAGAGTAAAATTTGGATATACCACGTTGGAGGGCTTTTGTTTTGAGGGACTATGAAGTTATACTCGTTGAACTCGAGATTACTCTCCTCGTACAATATGGTCTCAAGGTAACCGGACTCCTTTTCAATGTGTTCTCAACCTTCATTGTTTTCTCTCTTGGATCCGGACACTGTCACACCCCGTGTTGGCTGTAGCGTCCCTAATTACACAAGAGGCAATCAGCAATGACTATCGTGTTGAACTAAAATGGGCCAAGTTCTACTTCATCTAAATAAAGTGAGGCAACCATTGAATTGGTCACATTTTGTGGGCTTATCTTGTGTTTTTTCCAGAGGAGTCCAAAGGTGTCACCGTCGAGGAAACGTGGTGGCAACTTGCACAGAAGGCGAGAAAGGTAGCAGCGAAACGCGGCGGTAAAGACAAGGCCCCACTAAATAAAATCTACGGAGTTCAAATAAAAGTCCTCCGTGACATGTGAGCTATTGCAGGGTTATACTTAGGCCTGTCGATGGGCCGGCCGGGCCGAACATGGGCTTGGGATCTCCAATCTCGTCTTGAATATTGGGCGGGATTACCGGAAGTTGTCCAATCTGGCCATAAACTGAACGGGCCGACTTTAAATCCTATCTCATCTGGGCCCGAGATGAGCCGGGGCTTTAGCCCTTAGTGTGAAATATCTCTTTCAATATGATAATTCATAAAATAGAATTTCTAAATTTCAAAAAAATAAGGCCATCTAGAGTTAGCCCCAACATCGAGACAAAAAGGATATATGAATGGAAAACATACCAAATGATAGCTAAAGACGACCGCTATGTGCATCTCTTTCATGGGTTGAAGCCTAACGCTAAATCATTCTTAAGATCAAGCATTTTGCAAAAATCTACGTGGTCCTCCTACCATTAGTAAAATAAGGAGTGGAACTGGATCATGTTTCATCGCCACTTTTGAGCTAGAGAAATAACATTTCAAGAATTCACTAGAAAGTACTAAAAAATAAGGTATATGTAGGCATTTCCACACCTGCTTTCAATATGTAAATTGAAACTCGATAAGTAGATGTTTAAGAAAGTTTTTGGAGCAGAGAATAATAATGATCATGTCTCCTGCTTATGTTTATAGAGATGCAAATGAGGAAACTTTTCTTTTACTTTTAAATGTCGTTCGGGTCTAGATATCGTAATTTTCTGATTCCTCTCATCTCATGGTACTCTTGTTACTCTCTAATTTTTCTTTATGCATTACAGTAAATCAAATTCCAATTATTTTGTCTTTACTTTCCAAAATAACAACTAAAAGAGAAAAGTTAATTAATTTGTGTGGTCTTTTTTCCTTTTTAAATGTTATGTTCTCTACTATATGACATTTTTTAATGCAGTGCCCTTTAAATGCTATGTTCTACCACAATGGGCTGGGCCGGGCTTGGACGGGTTGGGCTTGTTTTGCCGATTCACAGTCCCATTTTGGCTGGACTTTAAAATTATTGTCCAAGCCCATCCTGCTGAGCTCAATTATTTTTAAAAGCCCTTTATTTTCGGGCTTGGGCCGGGTAGGGCACCCATTTCAACGGGCTCAATTGACAGGACTAGTTATACTCTAATAAGAGTTATGCCACCATTAGGCTTATTTCATATTATAAACTCATTTTTTTCATATATAAATAATAGTTTTGATCGAAAATGAATACTTCAAGGCGTGTAAGACACAGAATGACATAAAAGGACCGAGTCATCTTGGGCTAGGCCCGACAAGTTGAAAATTAAAGGCCAAATTCAGGTCTGAGTCTATTAATAGACTAACATGATAAGTTGAGAGATCTATTATAAATGCCTATTTCATTCACAACACATCCAATGTGGGCTACATATAAAAAAAATTTAAGTTTTGAAATAAGAAATGAGTTTTCAAAAGGTTATTTTTCATGGGATTTTAATACTTTTTTCTACATGAAATGTAACGAGCATGAACGTGAAATGTGCTTTCTAATAAAATAAAATAAAATCAAAACCTTTAATTTCTTATTTTTAAAAACTTTCAACAATCCCCCATAATTTTTAAAAAAACTCAAAGAAGCACAAATATTGGTAAACTGACATTTAGGCTAGGATTTTTCTTGTTGTGGATGCATTGGGATCAGACTCATATGCACCCAATCACTTATGTCTGTCATTAGCCGAGCTACAGCTAGAAGGCTAAATTTACACTAGGAATTGAATTGAATTCCTCATAGTTATAAGACTACTCATATGAAAGGTTAAAAAATAAAAAAACAAAGGTAAATATTAAAAATGACCCACATATTGGAAAAAAATTCTTTTTTTTTTTTTTATTTTGGGGGGGGGGGGAGTATATGAAAAATGCATGTAATTTTCAAAATATGCAGTAGCTTTTTTGAAGATTTTGAAGGTCCATATATAAAAAATTATTAAATCTTCTAAAGAAAAAATGGATTTTCATAAATTTCGGAGAGGTCATATGTAAAGATTCATAAAAAAATTCTAAAAAATAAAGGGGTTTTCAAAATTATGGGGGGCCATGGCCCCTGCCAGCCCCCTCCTGGTTCCGCCAGTGACCTTCACCCATATCATCTTCAATGATCATTATAACGAGCTCCTGTTTGGGAACTTCACTAGTAGAGTGGAGTGAAGTAAAGCCTCCAATTTAAAAAAAAAAAAAAGAAAATCACATCAAAAGTATATATCTTCAAAATTCCATCATACTTTTTTTTTTAAGTTAAAAAGCAACATCCTTTCCCCACTAAAAGATAAAAAAAAACACTTACTTTTTAAATGAAAAGTCAAAAAGATTCCCTACCAAATAATTAAAGATAAAATATCATCATAACCCACTTATATTTCACTATTTCCTCCTTTATTTCACTTCATTCTGCATGTAAGGTTTCCAAAATTACTACGTTTTCAATTAGGGAGCTTCTATTCGCACACAATAACTTACTCTCCCTACCATAGAAAAAAAACAATTTTTTTTTTCTTTAAAGTACCCTTCCCCCCTCCACCCTCATCCCTCTCTCCCCTCCCACCCTCCCAGTCGGCGGCTAGGAGGGAGACCAGCTTGCCGGCCTCCCTCCGCCCTCACTCTTCCTCCCCCCTCCTCTATTTTCTCTCATTCTCCCTTTCTCTCCCTTCCTCTTTTTCTCTCCCCATACCTCCCCCTCAATTCTCTCTCTTCCTTCCTCCCTCTCTACTATCTCTCCCTCCCCCCCTCCCTTGTTTTCTCTCTCCCACCCTCCCTTTCCCTATCCCTCCAATAGCGACGTCCGATCCGGCGGCCCAAATTCAAACCCCATGGGAGGGATTGGGCATAGTGAAGAAGAAGAGGAAAAGGAAGGTGGGGGAAGTGGGCTAGGTGGGGGGGAGGGTGGGGTGACTCGGCAAGGGGGGAGGGAATTGGTCGGGGGGGTGACGTCCAAGCCTGCAGGTTGGTCTCCCTCCCAGCACTGGGCAGAGGGAAAGAAAATTAAAGGGGAGGAGGTCGGTCAGCCGGGGTTGCCATCGGGGCCTGTTGGTCGATCTCCCTCCCAGCGCTGGGCAAGGGGAGAGGGAGGGAGGGGAAGGGGCCCTGCCAGCCGGTCTCCCTTCCAGCCGACGACTGCGAGGAGTAGGGGAGAGAGGGTGACTGTGGGTAGTTTAGGCATTTAAAAAAAAAAAAGAAAAACTATGGAGATTTTCTATATGCGCCCACTGAAAGTGCTGAGTAGCCCCACATTTAAAAAAAAAATTAATTCCAAGAATACCCATATGTGAATTTCCCTAATTACCCTTGACTTCATGTTTCTCTTCTCTTCAATCCTGGTTCTTCCTGAGTAGTTCGTTCGTTCCTATTCACTTCAAAGACAGTCTCTTCAGGTTTTCATCTTTACATCTTCTGTACTTATTTCCCTTTAACAGTATATACTTCTTTTTCTTCTACTCCTCTCATCTCCCAATCCATATAAAGGTCCCACTTTGGAAGAACTTATCTCCCAATTCATCTCTCCATTTCCTTATATAAGCTATCACATCTCCAATCCAAGGCACCACATTGTGTTTTAGAGAAGCTATCTGTAATATGGACAAGCAAATGACCATATATGAAGAGAAGGTATCGTTTTTTTAACACATGCTTTCAAATTTTTTTTTCCATTCGCGTCCTGCACGAATTTGCAGAGCCGTGCATAATTGTATTGCACGGCTCTGTATTTCCGTGCATAAGTGTATTGCACGGCTATATATTTCCGTGCATAAGTGTATTGCACAGCTTCAGATTTCTATGCATGAGTGTATTACACGACTCTAGATTTCTGTGCATAAGTGTATTGCACGGCTTCGGATTTCTGTGCATGAGTGTATAACACGGCTCTGTATTTCTGTGCAATACAACATGGCTCATCTTATGTTGCCGAACATTTAGGCGTTTTAGCTGGGCCATCCAGCACTGATTTTTGTTTTTCCAGGATGTTGATTCTACAGGTGCCAGTGAGTGCTCATTGGATTTTACTAACGTCTTCACTACCGAAACTATATTCAGAAGCCGAGATGCCCTTATCCAATGGACACGAGATGTCGGAAAAAAACATGGCTTAGTAATTATAATCAAACAATCAGATGCTGGTGTAGATGGTAGGAAACCGAGAATTGTATTTTCTTGTGAGAGAAGCGGTACTTACAAGGCTTCTTCGAAGGTCTTTGAGAGGAAATGTCCAAAAAAGGTGACGGGAACGAAGAAGTGCAATTGCCCTTTTGCTTTGAAAGGCCGAAAGTTGGCAACCGATGACGATTGGATGGTAACAGTGATTTGTGGGTGCACAATCATCCTAATGCACAACATCTTGAGGGGCACTCGTATGTCAGGAGGCTTTCCAATGAAGAATTAACTGTTGTGATTGATATGTAGAAGAGTTTAATGAAGGCGAGGAACATTTTTCATACATTGAAGAAGAGGGATTTGAACAACACCACTACAATGAAGACTATCTACAATGCTCGTCACAAATACAAGGTGTCAGAGATGGCCGGAAGATCACAGATGCAGCAACTCATGATGAATTTAGAGGAGAACAGATACATTGAATGGCACACTAACAATGATGAAACAGACTGTGTTGGTAACTTATTTTGGGCACATCCCTCATCCGTTGAGTTATTACGAGCATTTTCCGAGGTGTTGATAATGGATTCCACATACAAGACAAACAAATATCGGCTGCCCTTGTTTGAAATTGTTGGTGTCAAGTCTACTCAGTTGACGTTTTCGGTTGCTTTTGTGTACCTTGAATCGGAGAAGGAACAAAACTATACCTGGGCTTTGGAGAGGTTGAAGTCATTAATGGATGGATGTATGTTGCAACATGTGATTGTCACAGACAGAGAGCTAGCGCTAATGAATGCAATTAAAATTATTTTTCCGAATGCTGCAAACTTGCTATGCAGGTGGCATATTTCAAGGAATGTCTTGGCTAATTGTAAGAAGTTTTTTGAAACAAAAGATAGTGAAAGTACAGCTAGGGCCAATGAAAGTGTCCTAGAGGGGGGGGGGGGGGGAGGTGAATAGGACTAATGAAATTCTTTTCCCAATAAAAATTACTTAGTCCAATTTTAATCTCAACTAGGACAAATAACACAATGAACACAAATAAGAATACAACTTATACGGAATATGTGTTCAATGTGTGAGTGCTTAATCAATCAAAGATATGACAATTAATTTTATAATAATAAGCACAAGTGTGTGTACACCACTCTTCACAAATTCACTTATGATTTATATCAATGTGCTCAATTGAATATATGTTTAAAGAGTGTGTGCTAAACAAGACAAGATTTACCAATATGTTCAATGTTGTTTTCGCACAAATGGATGTGTGTCAATTTAAACTCAAAGAAGAAATATCATTCATATCAATCTCCACAACTTATAGATATGTAAATCAAGCACAAGAGATAGAGAAAGAGGAATTGACACAAGGGATTTATAGTGGTTCAGTCACACAGACCTACATCCACTCTCAAGGGTCACACAGTCCCCTGGTTCCACTATGAAGAATCAAACTACACAAGTACTGATTCTACATCAATTTTGTTTACGAGGTTTGATCACAAAGATCTACTCCCCTCTACATTTTTATAGTGGTTAAATCACAAAGAAATAAGCCACTTTTACAATGCTCTGAATTTAATGAAGTGAGGGGGAAGAACACTTGCCTCTTTTGACAAAGTCTGGAGGTTGCCACTTGCCTCTTTGACGAAGTCCGGAGGATGCTCTACCAAGCTTGTCACCACAGCTCCAAGCTTTGATGCCTCTTGCAATGCTTACTTGATGTTGATGATGATGCTCCAATGTTGTGCTCAATCAAGGGAAGAGGTCTTTGGTCTAGGGATTTGGATTTTAGCCTATGATGGCTCAAGTTCTTCCCTAGGCAATATTGTTTCCATACATCACACTTTCCTTAAGCTAATGAAGCTCTTAGATTTGCCAATACAAGCTCATAGTGTGTGTGGGCAATATTGTTTTCACACATCACACTTTCCTTAAGCTAATGAAGCTCTTAGATTTGCCAATACAAGTTCAAAGTGTGTGTGGAATGATCTATAAGAGGTCAAATATGATGGACCATGGTTAGGACATGAGCTCTCATGATCTTCAAGCCACTTTGGATGATTTGGGGCCTTTTCTATTTATAAAACACCCTCCAACGGCTCTCTAACGTCTTTTGGCGGTTAGCCCCCTTCAAATCCGCGGTTAGCCGCCACTCCAACGGTCATAAACGGCTAGTTTTTGTAAAGTTGTGCTGAGTAGGGGGCTAGCCGCGAGGTAACCGTAAGGTAACCGCGAGGTGACCGCGAGGTAACCCCAAGGTAACCGAATTGTCACAGAAACTTGTACATTAAGCCTCTGGAAAAGTGACAGCAGGACTTCGGTTACTTGGTGGTTAGCCGTGAAGGGTCTCAGCGGTTAACCGCGAGGTGACCGCGGGGCTGACCGAAAACCATGGCGGTTAGCCGACCTCTGGGACCAGTTTTGAGTCAAAAACAATTTCTAAAACCCCATTAAATAAGCCATTAAACTAAGGGTTTTTAGGGTCCACTACTTGGTTGGTTTGGGTCCCATTTTACCTGAATAGGTTGGCACACAGATGGAGTTCTTCCTCGATGAATCCAGGCTTTCCAAGACTTGATCTTCTGCCTTCAAACTTGATCTTCCTTGTGAAACTCTGAGGGGCAAGGTCTTGGACTCTTTGACACGGGATTGACAATACAAAACAAGTGCTCATTGGAATGTGGCACTGACAGATAGATGGGAGGCATTTATTACTAGCTGGAACATGTTGGTAATATCTCCCATCGAAGATGACTACATGCAACTTCTAAGTGCTTGTAACAGGAATTTCAACGAGTATCCACAAGCTCTTGATTATGTGAAGAAATCATGGTTGAATAAGCATAAGGAACAATTCGTTGCTGCATGGACAGATGTGCATATGCACTTTGGCAATGTCACTACGAACAGGGTTGAGAGCGCGCATGCAAAGTTGAAAAGACATTTAGGGTCATCGAGCTGCAGCTTTGATTCGGGTTGGATGACTATCCATGCCTTGCTTGAATTGCTCTTTACAGAAATAAAGGATTCTTTTGAGAAGAGTTTGAACACCGTGAAACATAAATTCAGACCGGCCCTTTTTCGCGAGTTGAGAGGATTTATATCAAAGAATGCTTTGGATATAGTGTTGAATGAGTCGATGAGAGCTGATCATATCGGTACAGACTCTGTTGCATGTAGATGCGTCATTCAAATGACTCATGGATTACCATGTGCACACGAGATCGCCGAGTATTGACTCTTAGGCTGTTATCTAGATAGCGATTGACTTTGTTGATCTTTATTGTAATGTTATTGTTATTGGCAATGTAATGTTATTTCACATTTTTATTGAAAAATTTTGATATATGCATTTCTTCTTTCTTCAACATGCATATTAATAAAAACAAATTAGTAAACAACTTCATCCATTATCCATTGAAAGTACATCCGAAGATCCAACGTTATGTAAATAGTTCAATTCACATCAAAGTTCATCTACAAAAAATTAATACATAGTTCAACTGTCAACCAACAAAATACATGACACCCATAAAACCCGACTACGGTCCTTGTAGACGACGCCTGTATGTAACTGGCAAGTCTTCTAAAATCTCGAGTGTAGTCTGCAACGCACGGTAATACACGTCAGCTGGCTGTCCTGTTCGCGCAATCACGGCACGTAGATAGTTCACAGCTCGGTGGACCTGTATCAGCCAAACAAGATATGAATTAGGCATGCATATACCATCAAGGGGAAATCCTCAAATTAAATAAACTCACCGTTGTGGGAGTAGGGTCATCAGCGCCCTGGTGGGGGTCATAATGTGAATGGCAACCCGGGTTTTGGACCCGTACATGCGAGATCCTCTGAAACCACTGAAGATAATCAGGGGCGCAATCCCATGCAAGCGTCACACGACTCCCGCGGTGCTCTGAGGATAATATATGGTCACCCCATGTAATCCATAACTGGTCCAGGAATTGATAGGAGACTCTATACCTAGCAGCAGTCGCTCCCCTTGATGCACGAACAGGGGCATATGGTGGAGGTGGGATTGTCTGCACGTGTCCAAACTGACGAAGGACCCTCTATGGATGATAGGGCTCTATGACATCCATCGATCTCAAGCATCCATAAAAAAATGATATCTGGTGGAAGGGATGATGAGCCCTCACACTAGCTTAGGGGTCCCAAGCTACCTGTGGATAAAAAAGAGAACAATAAATTAATAATAATGACTTCAATATAATAGTAACTATTAGATAGGTATGTCTATTCACCTCGCTCGGATGGATACCGTCCAGCCTCTCACGTATCAACTGTATACTCTCCATCATGTTGCTCAAACTGCTGGAAGGATACCATCGACGTGCTAGTGGCTGGCCTGTAGTATATCCAATCTGTGCCCTTAGACGAGCAAAGGGAAAGTGCTCGTATACCCAGGCCCGTACATGCATAATATATGGATTACCAAATTTGTTGATACCAAATTGTTATGTATATATATATACGCGTGAGTTACCTGCAGCAGCGTGAGATATCCAGCAATCTGTCGAACATCTATCCTCGTCGCCTGTCCCAACTGGCGATAAAGATACGCCAACGCAGCAGCTCCCTATGCATAATGTCGAATATGTCCAACGTCCATCAATAAGTCTAAGTAGAAGATGGATACTCTCGTCGCAGACTTTTCAATAAAGAGTGTGCAACCTAACAAATATAATAGGTAGCCTCTGGCAGCGCACTCTATCCGCCGTGGGGATGACTGAGGAGTCACATCACTGCACATCTGTTTGATCCATGATAGTCTAACCACCCCACCACGAGCCAAGGACAACTTTGCGCTGGCAGCCCCACTATCCACCCCCAATCCATGCTCCAACAATGATATCTAATCAGTAAAAGACAGCTGAGTCGGTGCATGGACGGGTGTACCAACAACTGGAATGCCAAGAATAACACTGTCGTCATCCAACGTGATCGTCATCTCACCAAATGGTAGGTGGAAAGTGTTAGTCTCGGGCTGCCATCTCTTTACATATGCCGACACCAAAGCACGGTCGATATGGCGGTAAAATAAGTGCATCATCATTGGTGCCAAGCCGGACTCCTCTATAATCGCATGAAATCAAGGAACATGATAATCTTCACCCGGTTGCGTCAGATACCATGATCTCAACTTAGGCCAATGACATATACACTTAAGAGCATTGCGATCCTGCACAATGTAAGAAAATACATTAAAATTGGATTCTAACAATTCCAATAAGAAAAACGAATCATTAACACATTGTCAGAATGAATGTCATACCTCCCCTGTCCATATCGACATAGCTATGTGTGTCCTAAAGCTAATAAGGACAGAGAGATCCTCTGGACCACCTGGAATATGACCTGCATGACGATCCTCATCCACCCTCTCCTCTGGAATGACCATATGTGCATCCTCATCAGTAATATCATCATCTGTAGCCTCCTGAGCGGCTACATCCTCCTCTGACTACTCTATTGGATCCGGACTTGGATCCTGTCGAGCCTTGCATCTCCGCTCTGACGCCGTAGGCCTATGACGATCTGTGGTGGATGAGCTCGCAGCACCACTCCGACCCGCGAGGTCGATGGACTACTAATAGCGTCATTGCGCCCTGAGGTCGAAGAACTACCACAACGAACTCGTCTTGGCGGCATGCTGAAATATACATCATTCGGATTAGCAATAAATAAGTAAACATACTGCACGGATTTCATTAGCAGTGCATATTCGAAACTACACGGTGTTAACCTGTGCATTCCACATGCACGAATATGAAACTTCGTGCGAATGCAATATGTACGGATTTGAAGCTCCGTGCATATGCACAATGCATGGGTTTTAATCTCCGTGCATATGCAATTAGCACGGATTTGAATCACCATGCATATGCACAATGCACGGGTTTTACTCTCCGTGCACAGTCAATGTGTACGGATCTTCGTTTCCGTGCAAATTGAACGTGCACGGATCTGCGTTTCCGTGCACATTTTATGTGCACGGATCTTCATTTCCGTGCACATTGCAATGTGCATGGATCTGCGTTTCCGTGCAGGACGTGAATCATGTTTTCATTTTGCAACTCAACAATCACCGATTTCCCTTCTCCCCTCTCCCATCCCTTCCATTCAATCACAATTGCAACCTACACACTGCATTTCATTTGCATGCACTCAATCCATTTGCATTACATGTTTTTTTTACACTAAAAAAAGATTAACAGTGAAGAAAACAAAAATGGAAGAAGTTGAAGATGAAGAGGTACTTGGGAAGATGATGATGAGATGTCTTTGCTCACGAAGAAGAGAAGATGATCCGTCTTCAAACGTTTTCACTCTTCACAGCTCGGAAATGACAACGTTGTTGCAGCGCCCTATGTGAAAACGTTTGAAGCACGATGTTGCAGTGCCCTATGTGAAAAATGGTCGAATCACGATCGTGGGAGCTATACCAATTCGATTTTGACAACCTGCAGTGGATGGGGCATTTAGAAAGTAGAGGCACCAGATCGATACATGAAGAAGAAGGAGAAGGAAGAAGAACGGAAGAAGAAGAAGGGGAAGGAAGAGCAGCAGGGCAAGGTAGTCATTTTGGTGGGTGAGCTCAGCAGAAAAGGGCTTTTTATGTTTTTACAGTGGGGGAGCTCAGCAAGTGGGGCTACTCAGCACTTTCAGTGGGTGCATATAGAAATTCTCAAAACTATGCGTGTGAAAGAGTGCTGCTAGCGGCAAATAAATTTTTTCTTTTCCAACACAAGGAATTTGTCTTTTTTTATTACATTTTTACCCCTTTATGAAATGACCAAAATATCTATTACCCCTTTTTTCACACACAAGCTCATCTTCTTCCCTCCCACCCATCTCACTCTCCACTTTCCAAAAAAACTCAAAAACATATTGGGCAACTCATCTTTCTCCATTTTCTGCTCTTGGGCAACTCATCTTCCTCCATCTCCTCAATCTTTCCTTATTCTTGTACTTTATCTTTTTTCATTTTATTTCTAAAGGCTTTCTAGTGCAATGAAGGAAGAAAACAACAATCAAATGGTACTTTTCAATTAAAGCAGCAGTGGAAATGTCTGTTTCTCCATTTCTCGCTTAGAACGAGTTGCAGGTCTCAATATGTACGGTCTTTCAGATATGAACATATTGCATTTGTTCGGAACCGTACATCTGAACACAAGGAACATGTTCGAAAGATAGTGTTCGGACACTCAGGTCCGGATAGTCTAATTTTGTTCGGAATTACAGTTCCAGACATTTGCATTCTGTTCGACTATTCAGAGACCGAACAATCACGATTTTTGGACTGTAAACCCTTGCGATGATGGATGAAAAACAGCCTAAATGCATAAAAAAATGCTACCATTGTTTGTAAAATCTTACATTGAATGAGAATCTATTCCCATAAGAAGTTTTCATGAAAAATAAGATAATCTAAGATGAAAATAATGATAAAGAAAAAATGGGGATGAAGAATAAAATGGTAATGGTGGAGAGCTCTATGTTGGAAGAGGATCCGTGTCGGAAGAAAAAAGCAGTTCGGACTCTCTTTTCGGACACGTGGGGAAAAAAATAAAACACGTGGCTGACCGAAACCTGACGCATATCCAAAAGGCGCGTTTTCTAGTCGTCGAGCGCAAGTTAGTAGCAACCAATGAAACCCTCCCACATCGACAAAATATCACCACCACAAAGCGGAGAATTCGACGACTGTTCTAATGGATGCAGACATCGGCGGCGCACGTTAACCGACACCCCTTCCCTTCTCGTTTCCTTCCTTCCTACTCATTTGGGATCTTGTGCTCTTTCTCTCTCAATCGCCTTCATATTCTTTCACAATCCATACATTTCTTCCTTCCTTCTAAACAAGACGAAGAAGAAGAAGAGAAAGGAAGTTTTTCTTTTTTCAATCTCACCGGCTCGAACTTTCTTTTGTGAAGGTAAATCGCTAAATCTTGATTCTCCCTTTGTAAATGCTGCTGCATTATCGATTCTAGTCATGGATTTCTACGCTTTCAGTTTCAGATGTTGGATTTCGTTATGAGATTTTACTTGAATCGACGTGATTCCTGAGGTTTTGTAGCTTAGCGGATGAGATGGTGCTGTTTGGCAGTTACACCTGTAGAAGGAACTGTTCTATTCTTCTTCCAAGATTTCAATGCCCGCTTCTTTCAGTTTTTTTTCTGGTTTTTCTGAGCTGCCTAGGGTTTCGTTTTGATTCTTGCTGATAAAGTTCGTTCCTTTTTTTTTTCTTCCGGATGATTCTGAACTGAGATTTTGATTTCGAGCTGCGAGTGTAATTGTTATGTTTTTCTTTTATTTTTAGTATCAGCCATTGAGATGTGGGCGTGTTTGGATGTACATATGACTAACGAACTGTTAGATTTGATAATTAAATGGGAAGATGAAAGGTACTATTAAGAGAACAAGAGAAAATTAAATATCAAGAAAGTGGAAGTGAATGACTAAGTTATTGTAATTGT